>OX456990.1:25372149-26644024 GCA_949752705.1 Callimorpha dominula | reverse complement strand
GTCATCAAGTTAAATATCTGTAAATAAGTATGTAGGTACCTAGGTACCTAGGTACCTACAGATATTTTCTAAACTTTGAATTCTATTACCTGTAGTACCTCACTTAAATTAATGCTTTCTTTGCCTAGCCTACAAAGGGTACATGTTAAACAACCAACAATAGGAAAATTAGTTGTTTGATGACCGCAAATAACATCTATACCGTCATATTAACTGAGCTTAAGCGCACAAAAAGTGAAGATCCCAGCCACACTCGATCAGCTGATTCCCAACAAAAACTGAGCGTAACAGCGATATTGGCAAAATATTCGCGTCATACGAATTTCAGTGGCGCGCGCGCGTAGCATATTTCCGTATTATTTTTAGATAGCCGGCGGGCGGGCGGCGTTGGACGCACACGGCAAGTCGCGCGCGGCCCGAGAGGACTGGAGCCCTATGGAGCCCCCGTCGTTCCCCCCCAGCGGGTTGCATACCGTGCGGGCGGCGCCGGGGAGCCCCGCAAACCTTGTCTTGCCGCTTCCCGCCGGCTCGCCGCCCTTCGTTTACACATGGTACGTCCATTTTCTCATCTTACAAAATTAGGTTATAATTTAAGATCACAATAGAACGTGCGACGACGAGAGCATATAGGTTAGGTGGGCCTGCGCCTGCGCCGGCTACCGTTGTTTGTTTTTCATCTGTCGATTATAAATACTGCATCAGGAAGTTAACTACGACATGCGACACGTACACACTCAATGTTATTATGATTGGGAGCTGTTGAGAAATATATATATTTATACTGTAGAAATAACAGTTTAAATTTCTCTTCTTTTTCACAAATATATTTTTAAAAACTTTAATGTAGCTATAAAACTTTTTTGGAGTGGATATGTCTGCGTATACGTAGTGTGGTGTATGTATTGATCGGTACACATACAAGTATGTACACGTCCATGAGTAATGCCGCCGTTTGCCAAATGTTTGCTGGACATAAACACTTTCTTATTTCCTTATGCGTCGTGGTTCATTTCAGATATACATACCGATATGTAATGTCTGTATGTATAGGTACATTTGAATCTGTTAATCGGGCATAAGTGAGGTATGCCTGATAGGTACATGAAAAATGTTCAGATTTTTTTGATTGATTTGTTAAATTAGAATACCTAGGTAGGTACTCATTAAGAACTTTGAATTATTTTTAGTTTTGCTGTTTTGTCGGTAGTGTCGCTAATATAACAAAATATTAAATAGGTACTTATAATTAACTTTAAACGAAGAACAAACAAAAAATGCTGTCAAATCTTATTATTAATTTATTTACTTGTTACTTTTTTTTTCGTGTGGACCCCCGGCGCCACGCGTGTTACGTCACGGGGTCCTAATTCCGGGGTCTCAGGTGAACCCAAGAAAGGAAATCCCTGTGAATTTAATTGCAACCTACTGTTTTTGTTATTATTACTATATATATATATATATATAATATTGTGGTATTGATTCTGATAATTGCTATTTTAATTTGTTTATGATCTACTAGCAGCGCCTCAAATCCCGATCATGTGGGAATATCGGGATAAAAAGTAGCATATGCGTTAATCCAGGTCTCCAGCTATCTACATAACAAGTTTCATCGCAATCGGTTCAGTGGTTTTTGCGTGAAAGAGTAACAAACATCCATACATCCAAACTTTCACAATAAAAATCTAAATATCCAACATGGATTTCTTTAATTGCTTCAATAGAATATGAAACGTTGTAGTCATTTAATATAGGTAATATTGTGTTTAGCGCCTTATTCCGATGTTTTCGCCTGCTGAAATTAACCGCGTCGTCGGCCGATTGCTACGTCGCTCGGTCGCCGTTCGCGTCGCATGCATCGTTGTGTCGGCGTCTTCGCTAGTTTATACCAGGGTCACTGGGAAAGAGGTGCAAGGGTGTAGCAACCCCTGCCATGAAAGAAAATACACAAAAAACGTTAAAAAATATTTTTTATTATTCGTCACTACCTATTTAAAAACATAAGGCATCTAGGTTATTGTCCATATTGTCCACCACTTTGTCAATGAAATCAGTGTCTTCTCTAATCTAAACTCTCGCGTGATATGAATTTGTCATTAATTTGTTACTAAGTGCTGAATAAATTAAAGAGATGTTCCTGATTAGATACCTACCCATCTACTTGAAATTGCTTGTGTCAAGATTTCTGTCGACATGCTTTTATTTTATGGGTTGCCGTAATGTTCATCTGATTATCATAAAATTTGGCGTACACGTTGCCAGGGTCTAACCCTGTCATCTTGAAAAAAGTACTGCTCCCGAGGGATGGAAATATTACATTTGCACGAACGAAGCCACGGCACGTAGTAAATACTTAGTAGTCTGTGCCACGGGCAAAGGCTTGGATCGTATAAAATTGTACAATGTAACAACATTTTGGATTTGATTTAACTCAAAGCAATTTTTTTTCTTTTTGGTTCATTCAGCTTGTTTTTTTAATTATTAATTTAATATTTTAATGTTCGCTAAAATGACTGGAAAAATACCCCTTACAAATATTACTGTAAATATAAAAAAAAAATATTTAAAGTACCTATTCGTAATACAGTTTTAAAAAAGTTATGAAAATAATCATTTTTATAATTTTCTATTCATTCTATTGAATAAATTAACAATCTAAAGACATTTAACTTTATATTAATCGAATAAGACTAAGGAACACGACAACTTTTTTTTTATATTGAGTAGATTACATAAAGAGTTATCTATCTGCAAAAAAAAAAATACAAATTGTTACTTTTTAAAATATTGTTCGTGTTATCCTTTGACCGAATGAACCGACTTTAATGTTTTTAACCTTTTTTATGCTGGATAAAGATTGTGAAATCAGATTAAGTCAGTTGTAAGATTAAAATTTTATTAAAAATATCTTCAATAAATTATGCGACTTTAATGGTTCAGGTGGTATTCGACGTGTCTTATAAAGGTTTACAGCTGCTTAGATTTTGGTATCAATCCGTTGAGAACAATAAAAGCTATTTGCATAATTGCATAGTTGCCTGTTCCAATACGTAGATCCTATGGAGAAGAACAGGCAAGAAAGTCCAAGGACACGCTTTTCAGTTTTTACAAGTCTCTACATTGCTTATACGAGTATGCGCAAATGAAATAAGAGGCCAATGTAATATATTGTTCTAAACTACTATCGGCAGGACTTCTAGGCGAGCATGACATACTCAGAACTGCCAGGCAACATAAGAATTTGTCCTGTGTGGGAATCGAACCCACAACCTCTGGCTTAGCAGTCAGGATCACTAACCAGACCAACAGGCCAGTCGACTTTCGACGAATTTCACGTGCCTGCGTTATCGAGATTGTCTTAAAAATGCGTTACAATCATCGCTTTGCCATCACCGCACATCGTAGTTTTCTACCACTAGCATAACTGTATGTTATACTTAGGTATAGTAAGTATACGTGGATCACTGGGATCACCCTGGGATCACACTGGGATCAACTATTAAGTTAATCCTGATTTTACATGTGTAACATCATGTTTATGAATCATTTACTAAAAGTTGTGGCCACATTTTAGGATCCTAATGTTAGCTATACGGGCTATACCAGAAAAATAGTTGAGCCAGTCTAAGAAAACTCTGGAACTGGGAAAGACAACGTACACGTACAGTTTTTAGTTCCAAAATAAGATTTATTACAATTTAGGAATTTTCCTAAAATACCGCGTTTAGTTATTCACGGGATCTACACGACCTTAAAATATGAAAACACCCTTGTGTAAAACTTTGTAAAGCAACAATAAATTTTCATAAAAGCACAAAAGGTATTTTCTTTAGAAATGCAAACCTAGAATAGTATATATCAATATTTATCAAATAGCATTACAGCAATGATAGTGAAAGTGTTAACTAGTTACGAGTACAGTATATTGTTGAAACTATAATCCTACCTACGTCACATTTTCTTTTCCTTCGGATCTCCGGCTCCTCGGGGACGCAGGAGGCAGGAGTATGTGGTGGTTCCACTAAAAACCACCCCATCAGCCGGTCTCAGGCGTCCTACTCCGGCGAGGACCCGGACCATATTATTTCAGGTCCCCCCCGGATCAACGCCGCGCTAACAATTTCTTTACCGTGGCATGTTTACGTCCTCAAAGCCAAGCAATAGTTAAAAGTAGTGGCTTTGAGAGCGTGTATGGTGGGAGCTTTCCTTATTCCGATTGGCAATACGTTCCAGGAATGTGCCACGGTAAAGGATTTGTTAAGTTGTGTATATTTCTCATGGGCAAAAGTTATGGGTTCACTTCACAACAAAATAGTTATATATATACATACAAAATATATTTATTACCACATACAAACGTAAAAAACTATTGAGAAAGTAGCCCACGCGCCTGTAATAAAATTTTCAAGACGCAATAAAATCGCCGGATGCGCCATCTGTCGCGATAAACGAAATCTTTTCTAGCATAAACAGATACAGTTTCTACTATACGTAGGTCTGGAAAGTAATGACCGAAACTAAAGCACGTATTGTTTAATTGAAATTCATTGTCCCAGGCCTTCCAGCTAATAAGAGCATAATATATCCTTAGACCTCAGACTCATGACAACTATTTGTGAATCACAAAATTTTTGTCCCGTGTGGGATTTGAACCCACAATACTCGGCGCGGCGTAGTGGCGAGGTTACGACTTAAACCATTGCGCCATCCCTGCAGTCATGTGTTAAAAAATACTAAAGTAATAAAAAAAGTAAAAAATTATTACTTACTTGTCCACTGGCGCTACTATATCATCCGGGCCCGTGGCTAATTCTTATGGTACGGGAGGCAGCGTTGCAATTTTGATGGTGATTTCAGGTCGCTTAATTTTGTCTGTAGTCGATGGCCTAGAGATAGCTAGCAATGGAAACAAGCGTCAGCTGCCAGACCCGTGGTGGACCTAGTTATGAGACGATGTTAGTTATGTTAAAAAAAGTTTTCAAAAAACAATTTCAAGTCGTTTGGAAATTTGCACAACAAATATTTATATAATGACAATACTTAAAAAAAAAATCACCTGGTAAACTAATGGTGGATACGTCAGCTGATCATATAAACTTGTATATAAATATGTTATAAATAAACCATGTCAGGTTCAATGAAACTTGCGTTACGCCCCTGTACTTGTCTTAATTTTATAGTTTCAGTGCCTTTTGCAGTTTCTGCAGTTTCTGCAGTTTCTGTTCCAAGGCCTACAACTACAGGTCAACATCGATATAAAACTCTATACCAATTTTAACCTCAGCACCCACATTTCCCACAGTTGTTCTTTGGTCCCAGGTACGCTAGGTACATAAGGTACGGATAAACCCAATAACAATTTGTCCGCCCTGGCCATCGAACACGGAACCTCACAACTAGATGCAAACGTTACTACAAACTTGTGCGGCGGGACCAACGGGATTATGTGCAGACGGGCAGATGGGTCACCTGATAGTAAGTGACCACCGCCGCCCATGGACACCTGCAACTCAAGCTCATTGCTTCACGCCGGTTTTCTGTGGTATTACCCGCGTTTATGGTAACTGCTTCGCTCCTAAGGGTCGTAGCGTGATGTTAAATAGCCTATAACACTCCTCGAGAATTGAGCTATCACGTGCAAAAAGGTTTTTTCAAATCTGTCTTACAGTTCTAGAGATAGCGCGTTCAATCAGAAAAACAAACTCATCAGCTTTATTATAATCGTCATTATTTTAATATGCGAAGAGAATTGAATTGTACCTACTCCTTTTTAAGAAAATATCGCGCGCGGAGCAATGTTGTAAGTATTTGGAGTACCTACATAAAGTTTATATATAGAAAAAGTGTAGAAAAATACAATTTTTAATAAATGAACGGTTCGAGGTCCGATATACCACCCTACTGTTTAGCCCCGGTGGGGTGCAACCCGTGGACCCGCACGGGTCGTCATCCACACGTAAAATAAAAAAACTAAAATACTTCAATAATAAACAATATGGCTATGTTTCACAAGAAGTTACAGTTGTTATAAACTTTGTTATTCATTACTGGGCATTGAATTACATAATAGTGAAAGAATGTTTCTCGTGTCACCGGACCCCTGGTGCTTATATCTTTTGTATGAGATCAACTTATATGTACCTATGCCATACATAATATCTTACAGCATGTTTCATGTATTGCATTCCTGGGAAATTGACATAACTCGTCTGAATTTCGAATTAGATAGTAGGTATTCTTAATTTCGAAGTATTGGTTTTACACTTATAGTAATGTTCCCTTTCTTTTAAAAGTACATTTTTGTGTAAGTTTAAAATCCTAGGGATTAGCCGAGCTTATGCCAACTGTGGTCATGTTAGTGACTTACAGTACCTACAAGAATGCTTGTATTTTAACTGTCTGCTTATAAAAAGAACTGTAGTGAACTGT
Source organism: Callimorpha dominula (assembly GCA_949752705.1). Taxonomy (NCBI): domain Eukaryota; kingdom Metazoa; phylum Arthropoda; class Insecta; order Lepidoptera; family Erebidae; genus Callimorpha; species Callimorpha dominula. Next base: position 26,637,595 of record OX456990.1, on the reverse strand, counting down.
AGACTCAGTAGGTAAAGGTAATTTGTCTTACGTCCGATCACTCTAATACTAATTCAGGTAATGTTGTACCATTGTAGCTGCAAATTACCGTCTAACGTATAACGCTAGCGAACGAACGTTTCTTATCTGCCTCAATTCGTACGTATACGTAATATAAAACAACTAATTTAGAATGATGCCTGCCAACCCAAGGTTTACCTTTAAATACCAAAAATAAATATGAGCTGAAAGTTAGCGATTGGTTGGTACAGTGCCATCTAGGTTGTAAAATTAGAAGCTCATCAGTATCGTGAGCCTGGCAAACGTCACCCTGCCATCTGTTGATAACAGTAAGAACAATTTTTGTTTCAAGTTACATATGGACATGTAAGTGATCTAGGATGCGAAGACTTAGGTAGGTAGCAGGTGTGCCTAATGACAGACTTGGTCAAGTAAATACATTTCTGGTAAGCTTACGATACTTTTCAGTTAATAAAAAATTTTATGCCTATATACGGATACGGAATAAGCTATGAGAATGCAGACAAGCAGGCCAACTCGAAGGAATAGAACCCGACCAATTAAACTCGCTACACATCAAATTCATAGTTTTAATATCAAGGGAAATCAAAAGCCGCACGCACGGTCCTCAGCGTCTAGTGTTTTTTTAATTACTTCAGGCTTGTTGATCTATGCCGAGAATAGATGTCGTTCCATGTCACTTATACTTTCAGACCAAAAATTTTTTCTATTTTTATTTATTTGATAAATAAATTTTGCTGGTCTGAGCTTATGAACAATAAATTCAGAGGTTTAAAGAAAAAAGTAAAATGCTTGATATAAGTCCATAGTAGAATGTAGTTAGTATACAAGTGCCCTACGTTTATGCCTCTTTAGATTAGTTCTAATAGTCTACTAGTTTCCTACTAGTCATTGTAGAGTAGACCACAGAGATGGAAATTCGCGGGCAGCGGCAGCGAATGTACCTAATCTATTGTTTGCTCTGTCATCGTGGTTTATATGGTTTCAGTTTCATACTTAAGATTTTGTGCATTTTGAAATTTACAATATCTTCACTACATAGTATAAAACAAAGTCGCTTCCCGCTGTCTATTTGTCCCTATGTATGCTTAGACCGTTAAAACTATGCAACGGATTTAGATGCGATTTTTTTTAATAGATACAGTGATTTAAGAGGAAGGTTTATATGTATAATACATGCATAATATAGTAGAGAAACACTGATAATTTCTGAGGTTTCTACTGTGATGTCATAAATAAACACATTTTTTTTGCGCTTACATTGCAAACGCTGGCTGAACCCTACGAGATAGGTCAAAATAATGTACTACAGTATTGTACACCTTAAAAAGGTCTACAAAAAAGTCCGCGATGGTATATGTCTATCTCTTAGGGGTAACCCACAATAACCATTTTTTTCCTTTATTTTTTACGAGAAATAATGGCTTATTTACGAAGCGATTTTAAGCAATACAGTATAATCCTTATCCAATTAAGTACCTTACATACATTGTGCATTTAATATAGATCAATATGGCCCTTTACAGCATGTAATTTGAAATGAATGTTTTCGAAGATATTACAGATTTAAAATGCAGGGACCTCTAAAGAAAACAAGTGTGTATTGTCAAATGACCAAAAAGCTGTAAACGTTTAAAAGACAATGGCCCCAATTCTGTTACTTCACTCGCTAAATTAAAATTCACTAAATTTTCTTCATATAAGAAGTAAACCTTGTACACTTAGAAACAAGGTCTTATTTAAAATTGAAACAAGTAGGTAACATATGTCGCTATCGAAATAAGCAATTTATTTGTCGACTAAAGTCTGATACGCTTAAATAAACTTTAATACCACGTAGCGAGAGAGGCTATCCGTTGAATGCCATCTCTTTCGCTCTGTGTTTTTAGTAAGCGTCTTCGTAGGTGTAGATTAAAAACACGTCATCCTTGTTCGTTTTGAACAAGTTTTTATAAGACAATTATACAGCGTTTGAATAAATGAAGACTCTCGCTGCGTGGAAATGAGGTTGAGTATACGTTGACAGGTTTTGTTGAAATTTAGAGGCGCTGAGAAATAGATGCTAGTAACAAATAGACCTTATTACGAAGAACACTAGGTTGATTTCATATGAAGAAATTAAGTCAGGGTTTAGTTTAGTCGAGTGTACAATAGAATGGGCACCATTCTGTAGTATATTTAGCATCAGCATTGCACCCGTGCGAAGCCGAGGCGGGTCGCTAGTTATATATATAATTCTTCTGTGCGTGTGTATGTCACTGAACTCCTCCTAAACGGCTGGATCGATTTTAATGAAATTTTTGGTGTCTTCAGGTGGATTTGAGTATGGTTTAGATTTACAATTGGACCCGGTAGATGGCGCTTCGATAGGGTTCCAGGAATAATATTTTTTATTGTGTTAATGTCACTGAACTCCTCCTAAACCAATGGATCGATTTTGAAGAACTATTTTGTGTGTGTTGAAGTGATCCCTGGATGGTTTAGATTTACAATTGAATTTGGTAGGTGGCGCTGCAACCGGGTTCTAGGTTCTTATTTAATTTTTTAAGTGAAAACTCCTTTGGGTACACAGATGTGTGTGAAAACTTGTAACTTCACCGTGTGACCATCACGCTCAGATATATATGTACAGATGTGTGTGTGTGTATGTGTATATATACGATATATCTCGTATATATATAAATTATGTTTTCACTTCTGATGTGCAATCCTACGACTGTCAGTTTTTTTCTATCCCTCGCGAACAGTATTTTTTTCAGCATGAAAGTATCCTATCAACTATTTATACCTCATAAGTATGCGTATGCAACATTTTATGATGATCGATTGAGTAGTTAGTAGTTAGGTATGAAAGCGTTACAAACAAACAAACTCACATTAGCGTTTATAACGTTATTTATATTTTCAAAAGTTAATTTTCAAAACCTCGAGCACATATTATAATGATCTACTCTGTAAACCAGAATAACTCAACCTCATGTCTCTAGTAGCAAAAACCAAGAAGTCGCTTAATCCAGCCCTGTGTAACATCCGTACTTAGCTGACGTGTCCTATGCAGCTATGTAATAAACTGCGTCAATACCAAATATTAAGTCTATGGTACAAAAAACTAAGGACTTTCATATAAACTTGTGAGGACCTTTAGACTGCCTTAATCCGGTTCTTGGATGACGTTCTCTTACTCATAAATTACGTAGTTCCCTTTCGTTTTTATATTTGTAATCTGTATATAAATAGGCAACGTAAAACAGATAAGGACCTTTTACTCCTATGCTTGTCAATCGATTTTATATTTTTGTATATTTTTTTATTTTTGTTTTGTTTAGTAGCTATTGAAAACAATGTTTAATGTAAAGCGTAAAAATAAGAAGTGACGTGTATTTGTGCTTAAATATAACGTTATGTAATTAAGTTATTTTCTTTTTCAAATAAACAGAATGTTATTTATTTTGCATATTGAAAATGCCTCCAGTTTGTGGTTGAACTGAAAGACAATAAAATAGAAATAATTATAGACTCGGAAACAATGAAAATAATAATACTTCCACAACTCACACACGGCCGTCTGATCCCAAACTAGGCAAAGCTTGTACTATGGTAACCAGACTGCTGATAAACATACTTATATATTACTAAATACATACATATATAGTTAAATTACACCCAGACACAGAACAAATTATCGTTGCTCATGGCATAATTCATTGTCCTGGGTGGGAATCGAACCCACCAACCTCTGGCTCAGCAGTCAGGGTCACTTACCACTAGACCAACAGGCCAGTCAAGTCATAATGTTCATAACGAAAATATTTTTTTACTCACAACTGTGGATTAATGGATGTAATATGTCGTTTTTGTAACATAAAGGATAAAGTCGTTGTCATAATATAAAGGATAAGTTCTTTGTTGGCGTTGTCCGAAAATAGATTTTTTAATAATTTGTTCAATTAATTAAATAGATTTTTTAATAATTTGTTCAATTAATTAAATAGATTTTTTAATAATTTGTTCAATTAATTAAATAGATTTTTTAATAATTTGTTCAATTAATTAAATAGATTTTTTAATAATTTGTTCAATTAATTAAATAGATTTTTTAATAATTTGTTCAATTAATTAAATAGATTTTTTAATAATTTGTTCAATTAATTAAATAGATTTTTTAATAATTTGTTCAATTAATTAAATAGATTTTTTAATAATTTGTTCAATTAATTTAATTTATCTACTTCTCTTTAAGAACATAAATCTAAGCACTTTTTTGAAAATATTCGTTTGCAATGGTTATAATGGTTATGACAAAAATAAGTTTTCAAAAAACAATTTCAGGTCGTTTGAAATTTTGCACAGCAAATATTTATATAATATATTTGGCGTAACTATACTATCTGAGGCCCGTTGCTAAATCATTAATACATTTTGTAATTAGTGCCTCCTGTATTCAGGGCCTTTGGTGCCCAGGGCCGCGGCATTTTCCCCGCTCTGCCACCCTAATGTTATGCCACAGGATACTGCGCTTAATTTGAGGTTACGTGAAAATACAAATATGCGTTGTAATAATTAATTGATGCGAGAAATTGCAATTGAATGAGATAGAGTTTATCAATTCGTTCGATCTTTTAATTTCATATATGAATTTTGCAATAGACTTGTAAAAATTTATAGGGAGTTGTGTAAGGGTATTAAGGTAAACAGAGATTTCGATATTACAAGATTTAATGATGTTATTGAAACAGATTTTGCGGTTGTTTTTAATACCTCGGAGCTCGCATGGAGAACCACCTTTGGAAAAAAATATTGTTGCGTTCAAGTTAATTCTACCGTCCGTAACATTTCAGTTTTAGATACTTAATTGGATCCTTTGGCATGTCCTGTTTTATTCACTAATGGTGATACTGGATAGCATTTTACAAGACCTCCTAATCCCCCCACCCCTTCCCACTTATCCTACCCCGCTTTAAACACCGACAACGTACTTGTAACTCTTGAGTTGCAAGTGTCCATGGGCGGCGGTAGTCACTTACCATCAGGTGACCGGATTGCTCGTATGCCCCAGGGGGATACTTAAAAATAATGTGACGTTAATACAACACATAATCGAGTTCTATTAGAAATTAAGAATATTTTTATTGATATAATATGAATATCCCATTCAATCTTTAAATTCATTAAACGTTAGTGGAATGAAATAAATTCATAAATTCAATTTAGAAGTGTAATTAAAACTTCAAACATAATTCAATACTGCACAAGCGTTAATTAATGGAACACGAGTGAGAGTTAGAATTAACAGGAACTGCTACAAAGAAAACAATTTTAATTCCAAGAGTTAATTTAAAATTTTCTGGAGCAATACTTCCATTCCCAAAGATAAAATCCCAAGGATGATGATGATGATCTGTCTGTCTGTCTGTCTGTGTGTCTGTCAAGACCCTTTCCCTTAGGAACCCCAGAAGGCATCAAGTTTTAATTAACAACAAATACTTATACCAGTGGTCCCTTGAAGCTGTAGAAAAATCAATCTTCTAAGTCAACGCAATCAAAAGATACGGCAATTAAGCCTTAGATTTTAACAAATTTACATGTAGCAGGTAGCTAAATCAAAACCTACATTGACCCATTGACCTAGAATCATGAAATGTGATAAGAAGCAAGGTCTGACAGCACAAGCAAAGGAAAAAATCCATAAGTCCTTAATTTGTTGTTATATTACATAAACAAATAGTTGTGTGATTAAAAACTTATATTTTGCGGTTGGATTGTTGACTTTGTGAGACATTACAACCTCAAAAGTTAATGTCTTTCGAAAAAGACTGGCAAGTCTTCGAGAGTAAAATTGATTCCCGAGATGGACGTAATATCTAAATACAAGTTTGTTTGCTTACGGAACCCTCGATGCGCGAGTCAGACTCGCATTTGTCCGGTTTTGTTTGGTAGCTATTAAAAAACAAAAATATATGTCAACATAGATATATCTGTATAATTATACGTGAAGAGAATTCTTTGTACTTTTTTTTAGCAAATTTCGCGCACATTTGGAATACTCAATGCCAGGCTCTTAGCCTAGTTTAAGCATCAATGGCAACATTTTAGAACAATATATACGTACCTACACATAAAACACAATATCTATCAGTAGGTACTATATTTCAATAATACTAACATAGATTATTATATATACCTATATATATATTTATTATTAAAACATTTCACAAATTGCACAAATTTCAGATTTTTCAATAAATTAACAGTTTAAAGCATATTGCTAAAATATGTTTAGTTAAATCACCGATAAAATTGCATCCGTGTAGAATTTATTTCAAAGGTTGATTAAAAATACATAAAGATCATTGCGTCTAGGGCTCGCCAGGTGACCGGGTAGCACGCCAGCAAGCGCAGCCCTAAATCGAAACTCCTGCCCGGCTCATCCGGCGCGCCGTTACATCATGCAGTCAGTCGCTCCCGCGCTAGCGGCCTATATTCCCGTGTAAACAAAGTGCGGCGCTGGCGTCGATCTAACGAAAATATACGCGTCTCAGTCAGCGCCCAGCGCCCGCGCACGAACGAAATGAGCCCGCGCAATGGGCAGCAACTGTTGCAAGGGTGACGCGGCCGGTAGACCTATCAGGTCCACCTCGTCTATCTACAGCAGGTATTTCTTGCTGGCTATCTCAATTCTCCAGGAGTTCTTCAGCGTACCTTGGGTTCTTAGACCCTATACGTTCATTAGCCCGTACGTTGCCACAGTGCATCTAGTGAAGTGTTTGTGGTTCAGTGTAATTAGTTATGTAATTAACATAAGGTCGGGTACGCATGATTCATTTCATTCACTGAAGATGATCATTCAGAGTTCACTGTGTGATCACACTTTTAGAGTTGTTTATGCAATCATTTGGCGATCCTTTTTGATAGTTATCCTTCATTACGATTGCGAATTTATAACCTGACTATCAGCCGCTGCGTAGTTGTGATTGGACGTAAATATGATTCTACGTTCGTTATTTTTACCGGGTGCCGTCTATTTATTTGATAATGTATATCTATCTATGTATTACCAAATCGTATCGTAGCTTTTTATCGAAAGTGATCTAGCGATATATTTATGTAAGAATAGAAAACGTATTTCAGGTTGAGTAAATGCGTGTATGCCAGCATGTAGGCCATTAAATATTGGTATTTAAGACTGTTTAGTCATTACTTCAGATAAGCTATTGTAGTCATAGTGCTAAGAATATATAAGTAGGTACCTACTTAAACAAAAATTCTTGATGGTTGACTAAATTATATTATTAATTATCTAAGTTTTAAACTTTCGCGTTATATGATACAATTATGTATATAATATAAATATAGGTACGTCAGGCAAATCATACCTTTAATCATAAATCATAATAGATATTTCGTGATCGCGTTAATACAGATAATCAAGAAATATTTATATAGGTATACATAATTCCTAATTATCTCTACTTTTTTTTGTATGGAGTAAGGATATTTAAATAATGGATAATCTTGACCCAAGACATAATAACAATAACTTGAGACACCTCACACACGGCCTTCTGATCCCAAACTAGGCAGAGCTTGTACTATGGTAAACAGACTGCTGATAAATACTTATATAATATTACTAAATACATACATATTATAGATAAATTACACCCAGACACGGAACAAATGGTCGTGCTCATCACACAATTATTTGGCCTGGGTGGGAATCGAACCATGTATTACACGTTTCTTTTATACAACACGGCTTGCGGTGTAGCAAACGTGCAGCTACGATAACCATTTATCACCTGCTGTGGTTATGCTTTTTTGCCATATTACCGGTGCAAAAACTAACTAAAACACATTATCTGGTTGATCTTAGGACGTGTACTTAAAGAATTCTGAAGGTTTTACTTCATTAACCACGATTTGAATTTGGAACATTGTTCTTGGGTTCGATATAGATAGTGCGTTTATTTAGGAAGTTTATACAACATCACGACTTTACCTACAGGTGTAGAGTAGTAAACCAGAATACAACTTACCTTATATTGTACACAATAGTTTCTAATGACTGCCTCCACACAAACCAGTTCTTGTTCCTCTTTACAAACTAACTACGTTTAATTCCAAGAATAAAGCACAGCTTGTATTCACAACGAATACTATAGTTAGATAGAGCACAGCGAATTTCTGGCCGGATTGGAATCGCCGACCAGATTTCTTTTGTTGGAGTCATCCTTGTCGTTGATCGAGTTCCTTATGTTTTAAATTTCGATAGAATGGGTTGATTGTGCTCCTTGTAATGACTGGTTGGGCTCGTCCGTGATCTTTCTCACTTCAATCAATCAATCAGATTATCGAAATGTACTGCTATACATAGGCCCTCCCAATGTGTGCCATAGGACCCGCCCCTCTGCTTTCGGCATCAAGTTCATTCTATAGTTATATTTTTAACTTATAGTATGTATTTTCAGTAGTAAAAGAAGTTAGTTTTTATATAGCCCAGAAATGGGTCAAGCAGTACTTTTATATATGTTAGTCTGTTTTTAAATACATGCTCCTAAGGAGACGCTGCCTGGTAAAAACTCAAAAGATGTTAAAATTTAATTTCATTAGTTATTTTTCCTAAAAGATATTTTTGGTTTTTGAAATCTGGATAGAAGGGTGTAGTAATACGAGTATAATGGTGGTATAGTTAGGTAACCCCGTTAATAATATTAGGCCTTGAAAATATTAGAAAAACCTTTTTTCAAAAGGATTATTATGGACTGAAATTTACTTCTAACGGTAATATTTCGTAAGAGACATATGGTTGACTTAAATATAACCATGGATTTGAAATATCAAGGGTAAACATGTAATGTTTAAATTAGTTAGGAAATCATTGAAATTTGTGTTAAAGTATGATGCTGTTTAGGAGATTAGTACCTGGATGACCGAGCAAAGCTAGGTTTTGTTTTTACGTTTTCTAAAAATGAAACCTAGCTAGATCGAGTAATAGCCCCCGAAACCCCCTGCATACTAAATTTCATGAAAATCATTGGAGCCGTTTCCGAGATTCAGATTACATATATACATTACATACATATATACAAGAATTGCTCGTTTAAAGGTATTAGAAGGTAATAGATAAGTACGTTGAAATATACAAAGTCTTTTTTATAATTTTTCTTGTATATTATATTCTTATATATATTATTCGTCCCACATTACCAAGGCTACCCGTAAAAAAAGTCTCTTCGGGGTTATTTACGAGAAAAAATTCAGAGCAAAGAAACCCAATAACCATTTGCCTGATTCGGTAATTGAATCTAGGACTTTACGATCACTTGCATGCCGTGCACGAACACAAACGAGGGTCTGTCAGTATCAGTACAGATTGTTATTAATAATACAAATATGCAATTTCTTCACATAAAGAAATAATAAACGACATTCCACTTATAAATAAATTTATAAGGAACTTATCAAACTTGTTGACAATAACATTACTTACGAGCCGGACAATCACTTAGTTATTATAAGCTGAAGCATATCATCATACCTTTAATATAATTATATTGGCCTTGTCTCATGTATTTGGGTCACTGTTTCAGTTTGTTCCACAAGGCCGCCTCTAGCTTTTTAAAATCTTTTTTAAACAACAATGTCGAATGCTTTTTACGTGGGATTGAGCATAACAATAAAAAAATACTAATTTTATTAGGAATTGTTATTTTCAATGGTGTAATGGGACTTAGTGTTATGTTTTGGACTTTCCTTCCTTTATATATTTCGTACTAATAAACTTTCAAAATTCAATTCATTTTATAACTTTCTTTTAATCGTGCACCGAACCATCTAAAACCACACGGTTTTTCATCACAAATGAGTCTATTGCAAGAGACTCGGGTGCACCCTAGGAAGGAAGTCCTTGAGAACCTCGGCAGACCTTGGTCGCTTATTAAACTGCACTGCGAGTGGAGCGCAGCCACCCTCTCAGGCCTGATTCTGCTAGGGTAACGGGCAGCCGGCAGCATCCCCTGACCAGTGCTGATGGAGGTCGGAGATCATAATTTTTTTTTAATAATATGGCTTTATGGCCTTATATATTGTTTTAATTTTTATTTCAATTATATGTTTGGAGTAATGCAAGTGAAGGTAGGTACGATGCATTTTTGTTTTGACGATTCCTTTTATGGATTTTTTTTCTCACCAATAATATCCATTAGACGGAAATTGTTGTCGACGAATTGATAGCCTGAGTGAAGGCAGACTCTTCTTAAATCACATTGGAATTAGCAGAAGCCTTGAAGGTAAGTGATAAAAGTGATTTATTAGAATCCAATTGGAAAGTTAAGTAAAAATCAGAATGTGTAAACCGTAGGAAGTCAACGTCAGCAAAAAGTGTCGTATTTGTGCTTTGCAGTTTCTTGAGACTTTCGAAAGTGCTTGAAAATTTATTATTTTTCCCACGAGGCGGTGAAAATGTCAAAAGCATCAATATTAGTTAACACCTATGAAATAGTTAAACGGACTTCAAAATAAAAGGCACTGAAAAGTGAAAATTAATCGATTACGTTCACACGTTTGGAGCCCCAATCTATCAATACTTTTTATTTTGGCTTCGCATCGACTTCAAACAGACCAGTACGTACCTATATAAATATTGTTACCTATTATATTAAACGTTTCACATGTATTGTAGTCTCTTCAATTAAGTTTGTAATCGATTATTTTTCACTTTTTAGTGGCCCTTTGTTAACACTTTTAAAGTCGGTTTAACTTTTTTTAAAGTGTTTATTTTCCACTTTTAGAGTAAGGGACGTATGTACCTACTGAGTAGATTTTTTATTTAGAGCATTACTTACTGTAATGTAAGTTCCGAACTGCAGTACGTTAACTTTAGTTTGATAAACCCGATACTGTTTAGCAACTTGCTGCACGTGATTGAATAAGTTATAAAATAAACCGGACAAGTGTGAGTCTGACTTGCACAACGAGGGTTCAAAAACAAACCAACTTGTATGTAAATAGTACATCCATCTTGGGAATCAAATCTCGAGTATTTTTTTCTGTTTTTTTTTTCCGAAAGACAAACTTAACTTCGCATTTCTAAAAATACTTTCCGATACATCTATTTAGAACAAAGTCAACTTTTCAACCGCAAAATATAAGTTTGTAATCACAAAAAAAACTTATGTGATATTGTTTTATCACATAAAAGATTTTTTTGTGATTACAACTTAACTACACATTAACGACTTTCGGATTTTTTCCTTTGGTCACGCGAGTTCAGTGCTTTTTCCCCATTATAAAAGTACCCAACGTGCCCAAAGAAGTTTTCACTTCAAAAACATTTTAAGTCTTGAGTATTGACTATTGAGGTTATTTACATAAACTATCCTAATATATATAAATAAACTAATGTTGTCTGCGAATTAAAAACAAAACAAAAATACTTGACTTTGTGCTGAAAAGAGGTATACATAAATATGTTACCTATTTGAAAAAAATGTAGATTAAAAAATTATGACTGTTCTTTTATCTCACCTCGTTTGACGATGTCTACTAAGACGCCCATTTCATCACAGAACTTCTGATGTATGATTTGTTTTCTACTCTTCAATGACTCTCTCTGGCTTGCCATGTTTTAGCGCCCAGTCTATATGAAATACGGAGTAGCCACTCCAAACACCTGATCTAAGCATGAAGAGTAGATAAACCCTACTCGTATATTTCTATTGAAGTTGAAACTTATTTTCTGGTAAGAAAGTGGTTGAATTACGTGGCTTCGATATGAGCACTGACATTTATTACATCCTACTTCCTCCATTAATTCAAATCAGAATTATCAGTTTCCACAAAATAATATAGTCGCTACTTGCTTTTATTAATTCAAAAATTATTTTTTTTTGTTATACCGGTCTTTTGTTATGTCGTTCGGAATATGGTTTATTCCGAACGACATTAAAAATTCAATGACGAAAAGTAACAGGCTTGACACTAACAAGCTTGTTAGTAATAATGTACTTTTGACGAAAGATAGATATTATAATAGAGCTGTATCGCTATCATATTGTTAGACCGTAACAGGCAAGTACTTGGCCAAAAATATTGCTTTTAAAATTAATAAGCTATTTCAAAGTCAATGTCGACGATTTAATAAGTCTAAACAAGTTTAGGTCCACAGTAAAACGACAACTATGCCTTTAGGCAGTGGCGTAACCATACCATTTGGAGCCCGTGGCTAATTCATCAGATGGCCCTTACGGTGCCACCACACACATTGGTCGCTGATAGAATGGATCAGTCTTCGTCGATCATCAGTTGTAACCACACCAATCAATCGAAGTCATCGATCGATTGGTGTGCTGGCACACTTAATCTAATAACGCTTGTCGGTTTATTTTTATAAATCACTAAGTAAAGTGACAGGTTGTAAGATGAAATTGTAAACAATTTCTTTCATTGCAAGGAAACGAGATTACGAAATAGCATACCGATAGTGCCGCGGCAACAAAATAACATACAATGTAATCTGTTCTGAAGAAGCGACAACGGTGATGCTAACGGAACCCTATTAGGTACTATAAGTATATAGTAAGATTTAATGTGTCTTCGTATTACATTTCAAGAAAATCAGTGATCATAAAAATCTTTTTGACAAAAAACAAACCGACGAAAAGAACTAAAAAGCAAAAAATAAATAAACCTTAAGTCTTAAGTATTGACCTTATTTACATAAACTATCAAATTTTATATAAACTAATTTTGAGTCGGCGCCAAACAACAAACTGATTAATTATCAAAATTTTATATGTACCTACGTAGGCTCTACGTCGGTAATTAATCATTTTATTATTTGGCGCCGACTCAAAATAAGTTTATATAAAATTTATATAAAAACGGTAGGTCCTTCTGTCAATCAAATATCTACATCTTAAAACTTTTTAAGGAATTTAAGTCAATCTATCTTAAGTTTTGTATTTGGTGCTAAATAAACCTTTCGGGAAGTACTTATCACAGTCTATTAAAAAAAAAACCGGCCAAGCGCGAGTCGGACTCGCGCTCCGAGGGTTCTTTTGATTGCGTTGGCTCAAATAAAAATCAAACTTCTAGTTTGATTTTTTTACAGCTCCAAGGGACAGTAGACTTGAGTATTTGATATAAATTTCAGCTTGATACCTCCCGTTCTCCCGTACCCGTTCCTGAGAAAAAGAGTCTTGACAGGCAGATCTTCGGACGGATCCTATAAGGGTTCCGTTTGTTCCTTTCGAGGTACGGAACCCTAAAAAAAACTGTTAGTCGTAGGACTGCACGTCAGAAGTGAAAACACATACACACGTCTATATGTCATCATGGCAATATATGTTATCTGAGCGTGACGGTCACGCGAGTTCAGTGCTTTATCCCTATATCAAAAGTGCCCAACGTGCCTAAAGAGAAGTTTTCATTTCAAAAAAAGTCTCATTGTACGCCTAACAAGTTCTCAGTTGATATATGCTTTCTGTTTGTCAAACGATTTGAAAAAAACATCTAAAGTCTAAAGATAAGAGTTTAGTTTTACTAGTAGTTAAACTACTTTAAAAAGATTATTCTGATTCTGATATTGTAATCATAGAAACATTCATAAGCGGCTTGTCCTTTATATTAGACAACAAAACGATGTAATATTCTTATAACACTCGTATACTAATAAAATTTATTTCACAATTAGTTGATGGATCAAATTGAAAAAATATTTTAAAGAGAATAGAGTGGCAATTTCGTTGAAACAGTAAATATTTATTATTTTGTGTACTATTTTATTTTCACTAGAGATGGAACGAGTAACTGTTTGGTCGGATACCGATTTTCCGCTAAACCTCGAAGCCGTATAACCGGATATCCGGCTGAACATTGTCGATTACCACACAATTCTGCCTAAAAAAAATAGATAATGATGAAACTGAGCAAAGAAGAACTAATTCGCCACGCATGAAGGCCTCATTGAAAACGTATTAACTCCTTAAGTCAGTCTTAGTAGTCGACACAAGATTTAAGACAAACCACGAGGCCTTGTTGAAGCTGAAAGAGCTTGATAGAGGATTCTATTGGAATTTATAAAGATGTTGTAAGAGCGAGCGGTGAGTTCTCCAATATCAGTTAATCTTCAACAGAAGCTAAACAACGAGATTAGACGTCTTTTTTTTTTTTTTTTATAAGAATACTAGTAACGTGGGTTAACACATTACGAGTATCCTTGTTAACCCCTCCAGCTAAGCTACATGCTTGTGTTAGGAGTGGGTTCACGCTGGTAGTGCACTGGGTGGGGTTCGAACCCGCAACCACTTGATCGCAAGTCCGACGCCTTAGCCATTACGCTACCGCCGCTAAAACTTAGAGATGCGGAAACAGAGTCAGATGTATATCGCAAAAGCTGTGACACGTTTGGTTGTGACACGAATGTTTTATGAAGCTAATGAAAACAACAGTAATCAGTCGCATGATGAAATTGATTTTAGCTACATTCATATATAAGCGGGGTCTCTTTTCTTTATATCTTCGGGGTAGGCGGAGAGATCTGTTACCTCTTCTATCCTTTCATACCTTAGACGCTTCCTCTGCTGTCATTTAAACCTCTTATACAAGCCCGCCGGCTGTCAGTACCTACTTCTGAACTACCCTGTCTTCAGAAAATCTCTGTTTTTATCATGGTATGTTCTGCATGGTCAACCCTTTCTGGTTTTCGCACGAAACTTTGCCTTTTATACTGGTTTTGTCTCATTCTCTCTACGTGTCCAAACCAACTTTTTTAAATTATCGTAATTTTCCTATTAGCTAATGCTACACAATACTCTACATAACCAAGTTTGTCAGGATTTGTATGATAGATAAACTTGGCAGAGATGTAGACAGCAGAAGATTTTTCCTGAAGCTGGCTTTGTCTATAAAGACAGCGAAATCCTTTGTTTCCTCTTATTGCAAAGAAATTAGTATTCATTCAACATAATAATTTTTGCTATTTATTTATTGAAGGATTGCTTCCAGTTGTAACATTATTTCTTAATCTAAAAAATATAATTAAGAATCTTAGGCTAACCACGTTGAAGCAAACACAACTCGCACATCTAAACTAATATTACAAAAAGAGGAAACATTTGTGTTTTTGTATGTATGTTTGTAATGTTTTTACACAAAAACTACTAGACCGATTGCGATGAAACTTGGTATGTAGATAGGTGGAGACCTGGATTAATAGGCATAGGCTTTTTATCCTGACATGCCCACGGGATCGGGACTTACGCGGGTGAAACCGCAAGGCGCTGCTAGTAATATATATTTGTTTTACACTACACAAAAACTAAACTAAACTTACTTATTTTTTTTTAATAATTATGTAAACATGTAAACAAAAGACTAAATAAGCAATATTATAATATGAGTAATTATTATTCAATCAAGTTATATCAGTTATTAATTACTTTCTTGAGAATTCGGCGCAATTACTATTATATTAAAAGTGTTATTATTTTTGCTGTAAATTACTATTTGATTATATTTGTTATTTTTGTTAATTATAATACATTATAATATCCTGGTTCATATTAAAGCTCGGCTTAGTTTGGACCTAGAAAGCCATGTTCTAGGTCCAAACTAAGCCGAGCTTGAACTGTTTGTTCTGGAAACTTACATAGATTTTTTTGTAAATACATACATATTATATGCATAGTAACACCCAGACCAATGCTGATTTGTACTGAGCGGGATTTGAACCCGCATCACCGTCGTAGCAGTCAAATACACTCCCGCCGCGCCACTAATGAAGTACCTACCGTAAAACACTGCAACATTGTCTCGCACGTGTAACTTTGCCTATTATATGAATTTACCAATTATCTTTTAAAGCTTGCACGCAGCAACATCAAATTGTTAGTACCTAGTTATTTAAATCGTCCAAAAACCGTACACCGAACAAAAACCAGACGCCATGTTTATTATTTTCATTAAAATGAACAGTGAAGTGTCAAACGCAACGTGTGACAGGCGGCTTCGACACTACGCGGCAAACTTTTCCATTAAGTGCAAAAGTACAGTCAATTTTTACAAAATTTTGATTTTGTTATGTTATTTGTTAGTTATTATATTATTCTGAATTAATGTTGATGCTTTCTTGTGTCAAATAAAAAGTTATAAGCATTTAGGCAAAGTTGTCACAATCATCTCGATCTCGTATATCCAACTTTGCCCGAGCTAGGGCGGTCTCCAGCAACGTCGATTACACGACTGTCCATAAAAGAAGAATAATGTTTTTTTTTTCGTTGATGTATGTACATGTATGCTTGTGGTTTTTCCGTAACATAACTTCAAGGCCGGAACTGATTTAGATTTTTCACTATCATTAAAATCCTTACAAAATCTCGAGTGACTTAGGTTCTGTTTTCCGGTACCTTCTCATATTTTTTAAATTCAGAATTTCGGTATTTGGTTTATTATATCCATACTAATATTATAAAGGCAAAAGTTTGTGAGGATAGATTAATGGATGGATGGATGGATGGATAGATGTTTGTTACACTTTCTCACAAAAACGGCTGAACGGATCTGGATGAAATTTGGTACAGAGATAGATTATATTCTGGAATAGCACGTAGGCTACTTTTTATCCCGGAAGATTGTACGATTCTCGTGAGCCAAAACTTCCACCCGAACGAAGTCGCGGGCAACAGCTAGTATTATAAATGCGAAAGTAACTCTAACTGAACAAACATTTTTAAAGCCTGTTTATACCTATTGAAATGTTAAAGAATTTTTAATTTGAATATTTTAATAAACATTTTTGAACAGATTTTAGGTTTTTTACTGTACAATATTTATGACAACCCTATACAATATCAAATATTGTATGAAACTAACAGCAAAATCAAATACAACATTGCCTAGCGGTATTTCTTGTGGTATAAGCAAAAAGTGTCTATTTTACAATTTCTATCCTTTAGTACTACTAATAAGGTTTGACTTTATGTGCAGGAATTATGTATTTATGTCATTTAAGCTTTCGAAATCTAGGTTTGCAATGTTGCAGTTTAGTGGTCCAATTTTGCCTAGAGTAAAAAACCTTTCTATTTTCCAAATAGAACAGATTAAACTTAATTCTAGTAGTGCTCTAGCAACGCCAACTAATCTAAACTTTATCTCTAACCAAATAAAAGTAAATATTTGTTGTAATTTTTCGAAACATATGCATAAAAGTGTAAAACTAAGGCAAATTTGCATTTTACGGTACGTACCCAAATTTAATATCTGGTATTCAGCCGGATAGCGAAGCCGGAATATAATATATATGACTTACTTTATATCCGTTTCATCTCTAGTTATAATTTAACCGTATTTATACAAAATATAATTATGCCTTCCGTATTTATTTCCATTCCATTTATTTATTTATCCTCAAAAAGTTTACACAGCATAATTAAGTAGGACAGCAATATTTACTTAGATAAAATAATACTGCTGAGTCGTGCTCGGTCGTTATTGAAAGTGTAGTTCATTGACATCTAATACTAGTTATTTACGAATTCGTTTTTGTTAACATTTACTAGGATATGTGGAATTATTAGTAGGATTACGACTACAAGACGCATTTTCGATTTCCTTTGAAATAGTAGTTAACGTTAATGATGAACAATTAAAATCTAGCATTAGACAATCAGCTAGTGATCATGTACCTCCTCATTCCTCTACGTCTTGGTGATTTTATATTTTTCTAGGAGGTGGGACAAAGAATATTGCTGCTAAAATCAGCACTGCCTTACTTGTTTTTTTTTTAAATCTTTATTTTACTGAGGGTTTGATCACACAATGAATGCCTTACTCGTGATTTCGAGAAGTACCTCAATCAACTACTATTCTATTGTAGTGTATCTTCCTTGATTTGATCTTGCTGAGATCGCCTCCAGGGAGTCAGATAAGAAGCAAGACAAAGGCTCTGCTATTTTCATAGATAGATAAATACCTACGTAGCTACAGCTCAACTTAACATAAGCCTGCTTGAGTAAGTAGCCAGGTAGACAGTCGTCATAAACAATACTGTTAGGTTTGTTTGTTCGTACGTTTCCGTAAACCACAAGGTTTATTGCAAATTTTCTCACACTCTAGCGTATGTTTTGTAAACAGGGGATTACAATTAGCTTTCGTAGTCAAGATTGCCATTCACAGATTGGATAACATGTAGTGGAGGGCTTAGTCATTTGTTATTTATTTATGAGTGTTTAATGAAAGGTTAAAGAACAATAGAAAATCTTGGTACGGACATGCGGATGCGGAGGGTTCATCAAAATGTGGTAAAGATAGTTTTATGCACGGAAGTTGACGGGTAAAAGAGTAAAGGAAGACCAATTATGGCTGGACAGAAGGGAAATAATAGGTCTTACTACAAAGAGAGTTAGCTGTGAAATGACAAATGATAAAGTAGAATGGATGAAGAAAACGCTTTGTGGAAAAGTGTAATAAAACTGAAGACCTGGATTAACACATAGGCTACTTTTTATCCCGATATTCTAACGGCATCGGGACTTAAGCGGGTGAAACCGCGGGGCGCTGCTAATGTATAATAAGGAGAATACAAATATGAATAAAATTATCAACATACACTTGTAGAGCTACCAGATGTCAAAGGAAAGAAGTAATACCACTGGTGTTGCAAGTCTTAATAGACTAGTGACCAGTACCTTATTTGACATCATAGCTGTACAAAATGCCTGTAGAGTATCATCCAGAGAAATCACTGTGACTGTGGGGCGTAATATTTGTAAAATACCTACACTCATTGCAACAAATTGGAAATTAATTAACTAAGTATCTTTAATATATATCTTATAATACCAGCCGCAACGTTTCGCCATCGGTCCTCATCCTCATCACCTGGATAATTGGCAATCCACCACTGTGCGGTTCTCTAGAAACTTTTTGCCCCGCACAACCGATGTCTGGAGCAAATTGTCGCCTGCGATATTTCCGGACCGATACGACTTTCAAACCTTCAAGAAGAGCGTACTTGTGACTCTTGAGTTGCAGGTGTCCATGGGCGACGGTAGTCACTTACCACCAGGTGACCCGTCTGCTCGGTCGCCCCCTATAATTAAAAAAATAGCATGTTGGAGTACTTGTAAAAGTATGTAACTGCACATGCAAATGAATATGTAAAGTAGTGTTCATATCCTAATAGAAAGGTGGAGGATGTGTCCGCAGTAGGTATATAACATTCTATGAAATAATATTATACAACACGTGACGTAGTTTTGGAGCTTGAGCAATCTTTCTCTCAATGTCGCATATACCGTTATACCAGATAACTCTTACATGGATGGTTTTTCTTACTTTTATTACAATTTGCGCTAAAGCCCTTGCTTGCTTGCGTGCTATCTGTATAAGTAAAAAACCCAGAAAATAAATATTTATAATAATATTATGACGTCACTGTGTGACTTCATGCGCAGAACTTGATGCCAAATGATCTGTTTATGTGAAAATACTAGATGACGCGAGCACTTGGATTATTATTGTAAAATAGATGAAACGAAAAAGTTTGAAAAGTAATATTCTCTATATTTTTGATTAGCTGTTGCCCGTTGACTTCGTTCGCGTGGAATTTTTGGTGAAATCTATCTCACTTGAACAGTACATTTTTGCCTATGGGCTATTTCAGACTATAATCTATATCTGTGCCATCTAGATCCGTTCAGGCGTGTTTGCGTGCAACAATCAATCAAAACAAACATCCATACATTCTCACAAACTTTCTCCTTTATAATATAAATAATATAAGATATATGTTATAAGAGATATATAATAAAAGATAGAAACGTCTTTTTTTTTCTATTCGAAAATTTCTAATCTCTAGTAATCATTTACTTAGAAGTAATTTACTAAAATCTCACCATTCGTTGAATCGTGTTTTGATAATTTTGTATTTCATCTCCGCAAAGTGAAAAATTATCTGTGTATGTTTCCGTATCCGTATATCCGTATTCTAGAACTCATAGAACGCCAGCTCTGTTTCCTCTCAATGAATCAGGCCTCTCAAAGAAACCCAAAAATTAATCCATATCTAAAATTATAAATTCAATTAACACCGTAAGATGTTTTAATTTTTGAATCTAATAAACAATTTGACTGGATTTTAAAATACTTCACTTCCAAGAAACATGGAAGAGAAACTACAGTTCATCAGAAAAATAAAGAAATTTACAGTCTGTACAGTCTTACTGTCTTCACAGATTGCCTTGCCGAGAATAGATTGATAGAAAGATAAATTAATTTTTATTGCATCATAATCGCATTACTCTTGGTACTGAGTGTAATTGAATTAAAGCCACACAAGGACCGGCAGTATAGACTGTACGAGAACTGAGGCAATTTTTATATTAACTATTTCTCCCTTTCAAACAAGCCTAGCCCTTATTTTAAGCCTGGATTGCAATTACCTACTTTAATTTTACGTGACAATTCAAGTTACGACTTGAATATCTCAAGTCTGAATAATATGACTACGACGTTAAACAATCTATTGAAACATTAGGAAGTTGACAAATTCCTGGCAAGACGTGATATCATAATTGTTTGTTTTAAAAACAATAGTTGAAACGAAAAGAAGAATTTAAAGCCTTTTTAAATAAACCAGAATGGGTCATTCATGTTCGCATATTTTCTAAAGTGTCACAACAATATAAAACTGCACCGCGAGCACGAACATTTTACCTTTACGTACAGTTAACGTAATAAGTAGGTATGTGGGTAGTAAAGTTTTGTATAGGAATTTGTGAAAAGCTCCGTCTGCGTTTTTGGAACTAAAACTTGGAAGCATGAACGTCTTGCGTTAACTGTCGTGCTTCGAAATTTAAAGTCACGTCTTTTGATAATAAATTTATAAGCTTACTGCCATAGTGCAACTTGATATAAATTACCTTTTTTTTACTACATAGAGGTAAGTAAGGGCCATAAAACCCCTTTAAGTACCCCTACTTAGATGATATTTTACTTAGGGTGACATAGGAAGATTTCGACCTCTGACTGCACACATTAAGAATATACTTATTTAAACCGGCAGCCCCGGTGAATATTCTTTGGTTGTTTATTAAGTTCATAGGTTGTTGAATATGTTATTTGTTATTGCCACATCCAGTGTGTGCTATGAATTGTGTTAAGTATTGTGCTAAGTGCTATGAAAACTGATAATCCATTGTTTACCTATTTGACCGACTTCGCGAGAGATCAACTCTATTATAAAAAGCTTTTTACGTTTATTATCTTTCATTACATAATCTGGTTAAGTCGGGGTTTTAAATTATTTTTTCCTTTTTCGATTACGTTTTAACCGTCGTGGGTTTTTTCAGAATTTTTAGTTTTGCTTTTTATTTGAACAAATTCATTTAGTAAACTATAAAAGTGAAGCTTCCAACTATAAGTTATCCACATCCATTATAGCATAGCACAAGAAGGAGGCCGATAATACTTGCTTCAACCACATCTACCCACAAGAATAGAAGGTCACATTCGGTAATTACCGAATGTGACCTTCTATTCTTGTGGGTAGTTATCATAACCGTTTACGTTATCATTACTAATTAGTAATGATAACATTTTGTCTTACTGTTAGACGCATACTTTTTGCATCACTATAGCTCGATGCGATGATCGTTTGAAGTGGCGATAACATACATTACAATATTTTTTGCTTTGTAATAATTGTATTAGTTTTAAATTATAACAATTGGTTACTTTCAGGTCCTTCGAATTGCCCCGAATTGTCCCTAATAATTAACGCTGTCTCGTCAGCGAATGATATACACTTTAACAGTTTCTCTTGACACTTGTGTCCGAGCTGTTCACACCCAACATTATTTAGATCTAGCTGCGTTCTACGGTTTCACCCACGTAAGTCCCTATGTGTTAATCCAGGTCTCCAGTTATATACATACCAAGTTTCATCGCAATCGGTTCAGTAGTTTTTGCGTGAAAGAGCAACAAACCTCCATACATCCTCACAAACTTTCACGTTTAAAATACAGTGAAACTTGGTTAAGTGGGACCTGGATAAGTGAGAAACCTCCATAACTGGAACTCATGCTGAGGTCCCAACACTTTGGCACTGAATTACCTCTGTTAGTGGGACGAAGCAAACCTCTATATCTGGGATTCGTTCTTTCGATTTTATCGTCATAATTACCTCTATAACTAAGACACCGAGTGAATTTTATATGCATTAACCTCTGTAACTGGGATAACATCGTTTTGTTTGATTACTTAGTTATTCTTATTCTACCCGCAAATTCCGCACTTAACTAATTTTGAGCCTCAATGGCCTTCAGTTTTAGTTTTGCTTTAAAGCATATTTGATAAAATTTATAACATCGAAAAACATCTGATGGCTGATACTTCCAAAAAACAAACTAAAATGCCTGATTTTTATAATTGATACATTCTGTTTGCATTTTTGTACTACATATTTATAAAAAAACGTGCTTGAATATTTTTGTTTATTACATTTATTACCTTTATTATCTTTTTTTGATTCCCAATAAAGATTAAAACTCACCTATAATGTTAACATAATACGTTATTTTATTTAATAATCGCACCTATATAACTGAAATAACCTGTATTCAGACGTCTATTAACGGAACCCTCTGTAAACGAGACAGATATTTATTTACACCTGGATATCTGAGACACTGGGTAAGTGGAATACCTCTTTAAGTGAGACAAATTTGGAGGTCCCTTGAAGTCTCATTTAACCAGGTTTCACTGTATAAGTAGGATGATATAGTAATCGTTTAGATATTAAGAATGATGTAGTAAACAACGACGTACACGCAAAAGAAGTATTTGGGTTCATCAGTGAATTAAAAAAAAGGTTTAGGAGTTTAGTATAGGTTAATTAATTAGTAGCAGCGTGGTAAACATCCAAATCTTATGAAAACTTCGCATGAAATATGAGGGCTATGATTGAATGTCAATTCTGGCATGTCTTCGTGTAACACTGTCGCGAACATTATAAAATGATTTTAGTTTGTGTTCGACTTGCATTACAGTAATATAGCGAAGTTAATCTCATTACCTGACTCCGCTATAACCACAAATCGCCTTTTCTTGGAAACTAAATTACAAATTGTCACTTTGTTTTATGAAAATAAACGCATATGTTGGCCATGAAATTCAAAATAAATTTGCTTGTTGCCCGGTTTTCCGTCTCTAAAATATAACAAACCACTAGATTGACTGATCTCGGCCTAACCTCTCGAAGTGTCACGCACAAACATATCACTTCTGTGCTTTGAATACGGTAAATACTAAGTATTTACTAACATATCTTCATTTTTATTATTCACCAGAAGACAGAAAATAGACCATGCTTAATCTACCATTAAATGTAATCTCAATGATTCCGGCCGAATAATCGCTCCCAAATAAATTGAGTACCAGTTAAAAATAGTTGCAGGAGCGCGCCTTTAAATAGAAATGCTACGTAGTGCACGTTTAAAGGCCGCTTGCATTTCTATGTCATTGAATGATAAGCAGGTCCTAAGCATCTCTAGCGGAGACTGAATGATACCAGTTAATCTAAAGTTTCTCTAGTCGATTGGTTCTACCACCATGCAAACTCCTTGGGTAGTTGACTCTCATATCAAATCAGTTTCCGTTTATCACCTAAACTTCAAAACAGTACGTTCTGTAAAAACTGTTAACTGACGTCAATCTTGCTTTTCTCAAATCGTTCACATACTTTTAATATCTGAGCTTACCTTAAATCATAAAATCTCCTCTCCCTCTTCCTCTCTCTCTCTCTCTCTCTCTCTCTCTCTCTCTCTTTCTCTACGCTCTCTCTCACGCTGTACATGTAAATAACAAACTCGGCTGCGTCGTATGAATTTTCGAAGGGGACGGACATCAGAGTCGGACATCAGTGTCTGACATCAGGGTCACGTGTCCTGCGAGTTTAACATTTTTTACCCATCTAAAAGTGCACAACGCCGCTAAAGAAGTTTTCACTTCAAAAAGTGTATGTGTGCAATTCACACATAGAAGAAGTGAAACTTAAGAAAAACAGATCAAGATATACAAAGAATTGCCTTAATAATAAACAGTAAGCAATCCTGTAGTCCAGTTACAACTGTACACAACTTTTAAAACAAACAATACTTCGTTTTCAATATAGGTTAAGGTTGGATGGAAATGTAAATTTGTAAAGAATCAATTAAGTATAAGTGAAATATGGAGAAAAAATTCACAAAAATTACACCACGTTGGCATTGACATATAGTACGCAGGCGCAAAGACAAAGATTGTAGGAACTTTATCGTAGGAATTTTATCGTGATGCTTCCGTTTCATTGAATTCAAATAACAACGATTCTAAAGAAGTTTCACTTCAAAAAGCCGGACAAGTGCAAGTCTTACTTGCGCACCGAAGGTTCCGTAATCAATAAATTAGTACGTAGATATTAGGTACGTCCATCTCGGGAATCAATTCTTGAAAATTTTTGACCGTTCTTTCAAAGACAAACTTAACTTTACCTCGACTTCCTGTCTGATTCCTCGACATAGACAACTTTCCAACTTTGTCTGCCATGAAACACTTATAAAAAACCTCAACTGCTATGGAATTCGTGGTAATGCCAACAATTGGATAAAAAGCTACCTCACAAGGTGACGTCAACGGGTTAAAATGACTAAAATCTATAAACATGAATAAATAAAACCACATCTGACTATAAACAAAATAATTACGGTAAGGTAAGTAGTAAGGTACGGGAAGGTGTTTTTTTTTTATGTAGATATATATGTGTATTTCGTGTACAATAATGAGTACTTACCGTGAGCTCGTTTGCCAACGTTCTCTATCAAGAAATATTACCAATTAGTATATTGCTTTAAGGTAATAATTATAATAGTTAAAAAAAAACCATCATCACCAAGCGCAATGTATTCTATTCGCTAAAAGAAACCGAAGGGTTTACTAGTAACCATTGCATAATATATAATATAATATATATAAAATAATATAATAGAATGGCTTAATGCAATAACGTATGAGGAGACCGAACTTATCTTAGTAAGAATTAACACACAGGCACACATAGATACACACAGTGACACACACCCCCAAATGCACACAAACTCATAACTTTTGCTTCTTAAGTCTATAATATTTGTTATGTTGTTTTTGGTCTGTATAAGATATAGCTAATTTTAAGTCTCATCTCATTGAAGTATTGTAAATTACGGGAAGAAGCGAGACAACCCTGACACAAGTATTTTTAATAACTTACCAGGGTTGTCTCAATTTGTGCTATTTATAAATGTTTGAGAAAAACATTTTTAATAGTTCCACTATCCGTCTCTTGATTCCATCATCAGATCAGATCGATGGAACCTTGTCTACGGTATTACTATATTTGTAAAGTTTCAAATCGGTACCACAATTAAAAGTTGATTAAATTCGACTTACAATATTTATTAATTGAGTTTGTTAGTTCCAGGTTCAGCTAATAAAAACGTGTTAAAATGAATAACAAAAATAATAGTAATAACTCCACACATCTCACACACGGCCGTCTGATCCCAAACTAGGCAGAGCCTGTACTATGGCAACCAGACTGCTGATAAACATACTTATATATTTCTAAATACATACATATTATAGATAAATTACACCCAGACACAGAACAAATTATCGTGCTCTTCACACAATTATTTGTCCTGGGTGGAAATCGAACCCACGACCTCTGGCTCAGCAGTCAGGGTCACTAACCACTAGACCAACAGGCCAGTCATAATGAATCCGTAGTGAGTTTTATATCAATAAAGAGACGGTAATCGATATAACTTCTTGAGTATACTTCTCATAACAATCAAAGCAAGTGTGAGAACTATAAAGACAATGGAATTTTCTAGAACTATGGCACAATAACTTCTTTATAATATTAACATGTGTTATGTGTGAGGAGAGGTATCAACCAATACTTAAAATTGCCTTAGTTGATATTTCTTCCATATAAATACTTCTTTTAGTACGTACTGTTACGATATGAGGTTTTAGAAAGTTACTCCTTATAACATAGCTGATGTTCTACCAGTGAAAGTCCCGTGGCCATCGGTTCACCCGTTCCGGAGATTAACCGGAACAAACAGGCAGACAGACAAAAATTTTAAAAACTGATTTTTAGGTATCGTGCAAATAACTGTATGAGCTTAAAAAAAACTATTATTTTGAGATTACAAACAGACACCTCAATTATTTGGTTTATTTGTTATGATAACAACCAATTAATGACTTTCAGGTTTTTTCCTTTATTGGGCTGTCAGACCTTGCTTCTTATGAGCCCTTGCTTCTTATGAATCTAACTAATATTACAAAGGCGAAAGTTTGTGAGGATGTATGGATGTTTTTTTACACTTTCACGCAAAAACGGCTGAACGGATCTGGATGAAATTTAGCACAGAGATAGATTATGGTCTAGAATAGCACATAGGCTACTTTTAACTCCGAGATTGTCACGGTATCGCTACTTACGCGGGTGAAACTGCGGGGCGCTGCTAGTCTTTCATACATTTTGCTCGCGCTTTGCTTGAAAAGTCAACAGTTGAATCCGAATTCACTGAAGATAAATACTTGCCTTCGCGAATGTGAGAATCCAACATTCGTTACATCACTAGTGCCTACGGACTTGATATATTGGTGTACAAATAATTTTCTATCCGGATATATATCCGAAGCGCTATCCGCTTCGGAAGTTATTGATAAGTTGGGCGATTTGGGGGGTCATGATTTGCTATAAAATCTTAACACCGCGAAGTTTTCTGCATTTAGTACCACGACTCTAGCAGAATTTCCACGAAAAGAAACAGCTGGGTTTTTATAAGCACGTAATTTTGCACATATGGAGAAATATTAGAAAATTTATTCCGAAAGGGTTAAAATAGGGGTGAAAGTTTATATAAACATTCGTCATTTTTTAAATTAGCATTGTAATAATCAGTAGATAAGTTCATGGTTAAAAGTAAAAATTTATTATTCATTCATTGACCTGTCTAATTTAGGGATGTTGGCATCGTACTAACTAAAACCACACTTAATTGTTAGCCACGGAGAGGTGATGTCACGTCGTTATCACATTGAGGGCATTTTGGGTTGCACAGTTTTTTTGAATGAGTTACTTAAACTTAGTTAAATAACTACCTACATCTGTCAGACATACACTACATTTACAACCACATCAACTGTATCTAGACTTGTTTCTCCTGACTCCATTCTAACACACTTTTATAATGGTCATATAAAGACATATCAACATTGTTTAAAGTATTTACCTAACTATAACACACTACCGAAATTTCGTATTAGTTTTTAATTCGAGAAACCAACTTAGCTTTTAATTCGATTTATTTTTAGGGTTCCGTACCTCGAAAGGAAAAAACGGAACCCTTATAGGATCACTTTGTTGTCCGTCCGTCCGAACGACTGTCTGTCTGTCAAAACCCTTTTCTCAGGAACGCGTACAGGTTTCAAGCTGAAATTTATATCAAATACTCAAGTCTACTGTCCCTTAGAGCTGTGAAAAAATCAAACTTCTTAGCCAACGCAATCAAAAGATACAGCCGTTTATGCCGCATGTACGGTGTAGCGCGAGGTTTGCATGGATTGTTAAATAAAAGAGATGTTTTAAATGTTACACACTAATAGTACTAATAGTATATTGTTCAGTTACACAATATGTTCTTAAAAGTTAGAAATGTTAGTTAGATGTTTTATGTTTAATGAAAATGTTAGAAGGTTGCAATGAATGCACCCGAATGTCGCGGTCACACAAAGTGCACTGACTCTATACTCGCTTGCTCTAATTAGGTAAACGCGTGACTCGCTTATTGCTAACTAAGGTGTTCGGTTATATTACACCGAACACCGCAAATTTCCTCAAATTTTCGACACATCCCGTGAACTCAGAATCTTGAAATTTGGTACGAAGCAAAGTCTTATAGCACAGATAAAGGAAAAATTGCGAAAACTGTAAATTTTTATTTACATCATATTATAAGAATATTTCACAGAACCCTCGGTGCGCGAGACCGACTCGCGCTTGGCCGGTTTTTTTTGTTTTAAAGAATTAAAAATATCGACGCGGATCACACATTACTAGTATTCTTGTTAACCCCTCCAGCTAAGCTAAATGCTTGTGTTAGGAGTGGATTCACGCCGGTAGTGCACTGGGGGGGTTTGAACCCGCAATCACTTGAGCGCAAGTCAAGAAAACATCTGTGCTCTGTATCATGGTCCTTCTATGTATGTTCTTGGTTCTAACGGCGTGCCTAAAGTACTTTAATTGGCTTAATTAGCAATTTGCCCAACAGTTATGTAGCACTATTCATATTGGGCAGACAATGTGATAAATAAGTAAGTATGTATATAAATATAAATCTTTATACATAATGCCCGGTCATTATAAACAGTGCAATGTTTAATCACTAGGTCCATAAAATACATGATAGAGTATATGGTTCGCTGTAAAAATCATGTAAAAATCAAAGCGTTAGCCAAAGACAACATTAACGCCTTTAATCACAGTACTTGTCACAGTATTACACATCTATCTCTTCCATATATATTATGTCGGAACGTAAAAAATATTATTCTTGGAACCCTATCGCAGCGCCATCTACCAGGTCCAATTGTAAATATAAACCTTTCTCGAATCCACCTGAAGACACCCAAAAATTTTTAATTAAAATCGGTTCAGCCGTTTAGGAGGAGTTCAGTGACATACACACGCACAGAAGAATTATATAGTTATAAAGATGGTCTTTGGCTACCGCTTTCAATGATTTTTGAAGCGAACCGTATACTCAATCATGTAGGTATGCATGGAATGTATTAAACTACAAAAGACCTTAAGACTAGCCTCAATATTATAAAATTTAACGCGCAGCAGTTTAAAACAATCGACACACATTAAACTACTTTCTTTTTTTAGACTAAAAGCAAATGCATGAACAGGAAGTATTTCTCGTCCGGCGAGATTGTTTACGTTGATCTACATCCTATAAATAGGCTAGCAACATTGTCTATGGTGCGCAAACCGAATTAGACGGTGAATGATTGTAACGGTAAAATGTCAGGTTTCTGAACGAAACTAATATTAATTTATTTATAAAAGAGCTGAATAAATAATATATTTTAAGGTAAAATTTTGAATATTATTATAACCAGTTCTATTGCTTTGCTCACGGGAGACAAGTGGTTGTGATATAAGAACCATATTATTATCCTGGGAGATAATTATATTAAATACTAGCTGTGTCCCGCGGTTTCGCGGAAATCACTGATTGGTGATTTATTATACTTTAGTATAGACAATATTTTGGTAACATTTAGGCATGGAGGCGGTCACAGTTCGTCTGGGCCATGCTCGTGTCTCGTCGGTCGGCCAGGATTATTACCCTAGCAGAAGCAGGCTTCTAATAGTTCAGGTAAACCTTCCTCTGTATACCATGTAGCAGTAAGAGTCTTCGATTTATCAAGCACAAAAGTAATTTAGTCAAAATTATTCTCTTAGTAAAAAATACAGCCATAGTTATTTTCTTTATGGATCAATTTTCACAGATGTCGAAGGTGGTTCTTCTTTAAACCCGTACACTTTACTCTGGGATTTAGTTGGAACGTCGAAATAATACAGCCAGGTTTCAATACATGTAACAATCGAGTTCACGTAGTTAGATCAGCCGACCCAATTTTTTTAAATTACTAGACCATCTCACACTGTTCCCTCAGGTCATCAGTAATCAAGTACGGTACCCAGAGTGAACAAAGTTTCGGTACTTTTAAATGACCGTGAAAAATTCTATCGGCCTGCCGTATCTTGCATCATCTCTATATAATATACCACCACAAAAAGAATATACCACCGCTCTATGTTCCTTGGAGATGGACAAGTTCCACTTCCTCGGAACATATTTCTTCAGTTATCCCACGCCTAACAATGTTACACGAGTGTCATAAGAGCCAGCCCCTGCGGCTTATTAACTCATGGCAGAATAGACCGAATATTGGCAATTGCACGCGATTAAATTGAAAAGGCAATTAGTAGGACACGAGAATGAACAATACAAAGGCTAATAACTGAAAGTGATTCCTCTGAATCCCTTTATTCAATTTGCATGGAATTTATAAGGAATTCGTCTGTCAGTCCACACAAAGGTATTTCCATAATATCGGATAGGTACAATAAAGCTTTTGTTTTACACATTCCTCGATCAACAAAGTACAACAAAAACTGTATAGCGATGTGCATTCGCATTTATAATAAGATACCCAATCATATCAAATCATTACATTTAAGACTCTTTAAAGTTAAATTGCACGAATGGTTACCCGCTAATAGCTTTTATAGTATTAAGACGTTTCTTCAGAAAAAGCAGATTGTTTAAAAATTTAGCATGCTAGTACATATTAGCAAAATATGTATGTGCTCTAAAAAACATATGTAACATCTTTGTATACCTTGTTTAATGCAGCTATAGTTAGATTCAACTCATGAATAATCATAATGTAAACTACAAAAAAAATCTATACAGATGGGTATTATGAAGCTGAAGATTGATATTGTTTGGTTGAACGCGTTAATCGCTGGAACTACTGGTTCGAATTGAAAATTTTTTTTAGTGTTGGATAGCCCATTTATCGAGCTTCCTCGATAAATGAGCTATCCAATATCCAATGCTATATAGCATTCCGCTACGACCAACAGGAGCGGAGCATAAATAAAAAAAGCGCATTTCTTTAGTACATACAACTGTTGTGATAAATACAAATAAATTTTCCAGGCGTTGAATGTTGATTTGTTTGTGCGATGTCATTTTTCTGTCAACTTTCACAATTAGTATTCAAAACTCGTTCAAAATTCGTCAAGGAACACTGCACTTTCTTAACAAATAAACAAGCGCAAAATATTTGAAAAGTCCATAAAATACAAAGGAATATTTATAAATACTATGTAATTGTAATTCATTGAAGTCTGCACGAGCACGGTTGATGTCTATAAAAACGTAAAGTCGTTTATCGAAATTAAAAATGGCCGCTGTTTGAGCTTCGAATGAAATCATTTCACATTAGTGCTTTAGAATTTTGTAACATTAACATACAATAAAACTACAAATGGAAAACGAACGGCTTAATTAGTAATAAAGCTAATAGCTTTCAGAATATTAACGACCGGAGTGGTGAAGCGGCAGTGCTTTCCGCTACAATGTCTAAATTCGGGATTGATTCCCGTGCAGTACAAATAGGTAGGTACATAATATATCTATTTGTATGCATCATTATGATATGGTTTTTGGATTCGTCTGGGTGCCTATATATAATATTGTATAAGTATGTTTAGTTCTTGTTCTAGAATCTATAGTATCTACACGTTAGGTTTAATTTAAATAGCGCTGTATTAGGAATACATAGGCCACAGAAAAAAAAAGAAAAACGAAGAATATAAGTAGTAGCAGTAGTATTAAATATTATTCTTATTCGTTATTGTACACAAAAAACGATCACACAATATACATAAGGAAAATGGCATGTACAAAGGCGAGCTTAACCCATACTTGAGTTCTCTACCAGCAAACCTTCGGAGTGAATAGAGGATATTAAGAAAAATAAGAGGCAAAGTCGTGTGTACGTAAAAGATAATTGGAATACAACTATAGAACATATTACATAAGTGACTAAGTACAGAGGTAAACCTACATATATACTATAACTATAATATTAATACATATACTCACATACACATAGGTATTATGAAGCTGAATGTGTATGTGTATTAAAAATTATTATTAATTTAATAGACTTTTAAATAGTTTCATTAATTTACAAATACAAAATGGTCTATCCTAATATCGCTTGTAACCTAATAATCCTTTTAATTTAGTTGATGCTAATTTAAAAAAAAATAGTTTAGTAATCGTCAAAGACAAAAACTTTATAGCTGTCAGACGAGGTTACAACACCGCATAGTAACGAACGCAATACAACCAGTACTATATATGTATAAATAAGTCTATGGTATCGGATCACCCGTTGAGCAGACGACGTGTAATTTCATCACTCTCTGAAAAGCGGTCGACTCTGACAAGCGTTACCAGCCATTCGATTCATTTATGTAACTGTCTGGAGCACGCATGTCGAGGAACTTCCGACGAAAACTATTGTAACTCGCTCTAAGTAATTTGGATTGAATATTACTATATTAAAGTATATACTTTAAATTAAACCTATTAATAAAATAGGTAAATTTAATAAGTATAAAAATGTAATATAACTTTTTGTACCTATATTATTTTGCATTAATTTAAATTTTAAATTAAACTATTTGTTTATAGATATACAATAATTAAATATATTCTACATCATCATTATCATTTCAGCCATAGACTTTCAGCTGGACAAAGACGTCCTTCAACTCCCGTTTAGAAAGAAAGAAGAAAGAAAAGATTTATCATATTTATTTATAGGAAATTACATTACTATATACAAATCAAAATCATAAATGTTTACTTTTCTTCTATGTATTGGGTACTAACCTAAGAAACTGTCATTTTATATTATATATTTTCATTAAATAACGTGTATTTCATGAAAATGTAATGCAACCGCAGGCACTCTAAAGTTAAAGTTTTAATAATAAACACAACTTGTCCTAACTATGAAAATAATTTTATATGTATATTTACAAAAGTACACAAAGCTGTAAACAACAAATATTATTATTGAATTTTATTTTGTTTGTATGTTTGGCGCCGACTCAGAATTATTTAACTAACCAACAAGTATATTTTTTAATATCAATTTTAGACTTTTCAGTTTCTTTCTTTTTTCATCGGTTGAATTATTTGTTAAAAAAAAAATTGTTCTTGTTAATGATCGTGTATGCAAGTGTAACTGGTCCTTTTTATTAAGTAACGCCACATACATTTTGATGAATAACGCATATTGCATTTGTATCACTTACTACAATTTGATTGCGATTGTGAAATTGTTGTGAATTTAAAACACTTCTTTTAACAAAACAACTCACAGACACAAATCTATAAACCATAAATAAACAAAATTATTACTATTTACTCAAATGCAGCTTGACTTTAACTGCTAAACTACGAGTATGACAACAATCTCAATAGTGAATTAGCACCCTAATCTTATTGATACTTGTGCCTGTTTAGATGTCACTGCCCTTTTAATCCAATCTATATATAACTTAAATACATACTCTATTAATTATGCTGATGGATTTACCGACCGTTCAGTGTAAAAGATTTAAAATGACAGATGAACAAAAATATTTGTGACAGTAATGCGGGCTTTGATATTCTAAAAACGTTATAAATATCTATTTACATTAAGTTAGTCGATTTCATTTTCAACACACGTCATTAGGCAATTAGTTTCCCGTGGCATTGTATAATACAAAGTGGAGTAGATGACTGTCATGTCAAATCAGTATTTTTTTGATAATCGCAAAAACGAATGATTCGGTACATTCTTGTATGAAATACTACGCCATGACGTCACGCTTAGTGTTGCCGAATCATGCACTTTTAATGTTAATTTCACAGTTATAAAAAAAAAGTATTTTTAAATAAAAGTGGAAGACAATTTTCGCAGTATTTTAAGATTTTGCATCGCTTGATTTAGACCAAATAATTTATTTTTAACATATAGGAATCTACCCAATTAAGTATGACATTTTTTCTGGTCGTTATGCAGGCAGAAATCGTTGAAAGCATGCAGATATTCATAATTTTAACTTGGAATGTAACCAACTAGTAAAAATGGCATCAAATTTCTAATAGAGTATTTGAACATAGTAAATTTCATTATTTAATAGCATTACGAGTATTATTAATTGTTTCAACGTAATGTTTGTGATCAACATAAACGGTTTTTTAAGAACGGAACTTTTAAACTCAGATCAAAACCGTTAATACCAGTGATTTACAATAGACAACAAATATTTTATAAAAGCCTGGTAAAAAAATGAACATTCAAAAGAAAGACAAAATGTTCTGTTTACTTAATCATAGAGAAATAAACACACTTGAATTTCTAAGTAATATTTAAAATGTATATTATAACTTTGTTTAAAGTTTAGCGTAAGAATTCTAATGAAAAAAAAACCGAGCCCGCAGCAGGCCTACAGAGGTAGATTTCGTGTTTTTTTTCCATTTTTATCTCCAAAAACATAAGTCGCATTAAAAACTCTAAATGTCTACATTGTAGAGTAAAATAAAACATTAGTTTTTATTTAAAAATATTACTGATAGTAAAAAGGTTTACAGTTTCGGAGCTATGAATTATTTTCCAACAAATTTTGGTCCCCCCCCCCCCTCCCCAAGTTAAAGATGGAATAATTTAGGGTTCATATTAATTAATGTTCGTATTTACTATGGGCATGCTATTAATGTTAAACGATCCAAAAAAAAAACCATTATTTGTTATTCAAGTTATGCTGAAAAAACTGGTTTTTGAAAATCTGCCCCCCCCCCCCCCCTTCCCCCTCTTTGGGGGAATATCCCCCATTCACGAACTTAACCTTCATTTTTGCCCTGTTGATTTGTCGTCCAAGTTTGAAAGCAATCGGTGCATAATTACGACCTCTATCGTGCCGATAAAATTGAGGTACATACATATATACATAAACTTTTTAACTGGCGGTTGTTTTGGGGTCTAGGGATCATAACTAGACCTCTTGTCAAGATTTTTTTGGAAAACTCGACAACTTGTACAAAACCAATAGATAGCCTTTTCTTCGAAAATCATTATCCAGTCATTTACCTACCTAGTGAATTTTAGACAGAGTTAGATATTTTGCAAATAGATCCAGTCTTCATTGTGATTAGATCAAATTACAAACAAAGTCATCATAACACTATTCTCAATTTTGCTGCAATATAACCACAGAATCAACACAGTCGTGATAGATAGACAGGAGGTAATAGGGTTACTCCCCCATCTTATGTGCTAGGAAATCGTTGTGTCCTCCGTAGCCTTCGAGCGTAACAAGTAAAAGGCCACCCACACCCAATACCTAATACGTGTATCCGACCGCCTGCATACGACGTCAAATAGGTTCAAGTGATTTTACGGTCGTTTCCAATAACCTGTCTATCAGTGATTCTACCTACAAAATATAGACAAAGCTATCTGTTGATCCTGACTTGCTTTTCAATATCCTACTGAGGTATAGCATGTTTAATCGAAGTTGCCAATCTATCGTCGACAGGACAGGTAGTCTACTAGAGATAGAAACCCATACAAATGGTTCTCACTTTCATCCTACTTCCCACTAATATTATAAATGTGAAAGTTTGGATGGATGGATGTTTGTTACTCTTTAACGCCAAAACTATTGAACTGATTGCGATGAAACTTGGTATATAGATAGCTGGAGACCTGGATTAACATATAGGCTACTTTTTATCCCGATATTCCCACGGGATCGGGAACCGCGTAGCGCTATTAGTTTCAATATAACTTTTAGTTTACTTTTCGATACACGGAGTGAACTCTAGTAACATCATTTTTGAAATTTCTGGCGGAAAATTAATAATTATTCTTTTTGCTTAAAAGTGATATCACAATGAGTAAACAGAACAGTTTACCGAAAAAAATCAGTAAATACCCCACACGGTCAAAAACAGCAATGTAATCAATTAAACAACATTTATGCAATCAGCTGTTTCGATGGCGCCGACCGCTGAAGATCATTTACCTTAGACAGTATGCGTGCTGCGTTACATTGCAGAGCGGAAAATCAAACCACGCATTGACTGTAAATCCTTAATCTCGCATTTTTATGATGATCTGATATTTGCATTGTGATAAGTATCCAAAGAAATACGGACACTTTTTTTTTTTTATAAAACAACTCCCCGCATTAGGAATTACTCCTGTGTCGCGGGGGACTTTACAAACATACAAACAACGGACACAAAGAACACCCAGACTCAGGAGGGAATCGAACCCACGACCTCTGGCTCAGCAGTCAGGGTCACTAACCACTAGACCAATAGGTCAGTCGATATATGTACATATGTACACACCTGTACCTTCAAAAGTACTACCTTTATGCGGCTATTATCTTTTTCGGTTCTCAGAGAGTGACCATGGAGAGCTGACCGCCCTCGACTCCCCGCAGTCTTTATGCTTGCCCACATGAAATTGTATTGATTTCTAGTGCGCTTCCTTACCAATGTTCGAATTCCAAGGGATATTATGGGTTCTGGGTCCATGATGCACATCTCCAAAGCCCTCTTAGCCAATTCTTCCGTTCATCGTTGCCTATAGAGCCGCTGTAACCCGTTATCCGTTGTTGGTTTATATTATTAAGACGCTGGTAGCACTCGTGAACATGGGTGTGCCAAGGGGGGGACAGTAGAGGGCAGCTTCCTCCCCCTGGCTTTAGCAAGCTTACGTATTACTATGGTAATTTTCAGTGAAATTTTTGATTTGTCCTCGTGGACCAACAAAATCAAATTTTGTCCAGTCCCCTGGGATGACAAAAACAAATTTTGCACCCTTCTGGACTAAAAGCTGGGTACGACCATGCTCGTGGATTGGGCCCGAACTGATGATGTTGTCGTTGGGGGCTTGTAATCCTGCCATGCCCATCGGATAGTATGCAGACTGATTGATCTTTTACCTTCCCATCAGCTGCTGCAGCCATGGAAATACCCGCACATGCGGCCTGGAATACTGTTTTATGAGTACCTACAGTGGCTATTGTTTTTATGTTTAGATCCTCCGAGAAGACCCCAGAGCCAGTGACTTACCTTGTTTTGGAGCCGCCAGTCAAAGTCCTGATCTCACGAGTGTCCAAAGCCTCGATGCGCTGGTCCTCGTTTAGGGATCAGGTCATTTATGGCCATCGCAATCGGTATAATATACCGATATAAGATATCCCAGGACATGCCGACATATTATGTCGGCATGTCCTGGGATATCTTTTCCAGTAACACCGTATGCAGGCTCACGTTGTTCTCCACAGAAGCAGCGTCCTTAGCTAGAGCTGCTTCCTGCTGATCCAGCATGACTTCTAGGGCTTCCCATACTATTTGTTTGCTGAGGATCTAAAAAAAAATACCAGACATGGGACTGCCGACAGAAGTGAAAAATTAAACGAAACGACAAACTTAAAACGTCACATTTGCAGGTTGGTGACATTAATTAATAAGGAGCTCACAGAACTTAATGTTTAGATTAGCGCCCTTTAGTGGATCTAGATATGTATTATTAGCGTGACGGTCACGAGTTCAGTGCTTTTTCCCCATTGCGAAAGTGCACAAACATGCCTAAAGAAGTTTTCAATTAAAAAACTTACTTTACTGTTACGTCCGAACCGAGCCCACACAGAGAAATGGCCTTCGCAGCAAGAACTTGGAAGCGAACCCGTGACCTTGCGTCCCTTGCGACACCTAGTGTGCCACTCTCCCGAAATAAAACTAACGTTGCGTTACACACCACACGACGCCAAAACCGTAGCCCAATTCTATTTGAAATAATCACAGCTATATCTGTCGATGATATAAGACATTACAACTCCAAGCTACATTTCGTATTGTCATTAATCAATATACAACAGTCCCCGCATTGTCGGTTCGATTGTACATTTTAAAATTGTAATTTAGCTGATATAATTATAGCGAAATTTGACAGAAGACAGAAAAAAATATTCTAGAAAATAAAACGCAGTACTTTTAAATGCTCAAAGAGTGAAATTGATTAAATAAACAGATTAATATTCGTAACAATTAAACCGTAACGAAATTAATAATTATTAGGGCACTGATAAAGTGTATGGGAGGTATCTTACAAAATATTTTACATTGTAATAAAACCATAAACTTATTACATACTATGTTTATGAATAAAACTAAGATTAGATTACAATAATAATCCGAATGGAATGAATATTTTAAAAACATGAATCTTTAATTAGCCCATTGTAGTCCACTGCTGGACATCCTCCGTCTTCTGCACTCAGTCTATCCAAACAACCTTCTTCAGGTCGTCAAGTCAGTCCATCTGGCTGAGGGCGTCCTACCTTCCGTTTACCGATTCGTGGTCTCCACTCTACCACCCTTTGGCATACGTGACCAGCCCATTGTCACTTCAGCCTGCTTATTCTGAACATTATACTTGAATGAAAAAAATCGTGTAGAATTCTAAAATAAATGTATAGACGACTAAAAATACTTGCCATTATATTGCAAATTTTAATGTGACAATACTGGATCACTTGTTTTATGTTACCCACACAGTTACTTGATAAATTGCGATGAAAAATATTTTAAACTTATATGCAAAAATAAACACTCTGAATTCCGAATTAAGAGTTGCTCGTATTTTAGAAATCACGTGAATCTCTATCTCTACCATCGCATTCCGTGATCGTATTTCACGTTGTAATACAGTGGTAAACTAGGAAGTTTAAAAATTAAAAGTATTAAAATGGTGGTACATAAAAAAGTGCCAAATGTAAATTGTTATTAGGGTGATATACAGTTATTTTTTCTGGTATTGGTATAAGTATTGGTGTTGGTGTACGTTGTATGTTTATAATGTACCAGTGACATATGAAATACGGATTTTTGTTTAGACGGAAAAAAAAATCCAGTCATCATTCAAAGGGTTCATCGATTGCCGTCTTCAAGAATTGCGAACGTACGTGGCAGAAGTGTATCGATAATAATTATCAATACTATTAATTATCAATATAAAACCTTCTACCTTGAATTAAATGTTTTTTCCTATAAATTCAATTTCATATTGTAACAATTTTGAGTGCGTTCGTTCGTCTACGAAAGATCGATTGATTTCTCGCAAGTATTATTTGACCGTCAACGTTGAAGTTAATTATTAAAGTTAGCGTGGGGCTTGCATAGCGGTTGCATAGCGCTATGTGAATAGTAGGTACATAGTGTAATGTGTCAAAGATTATGTCATTACAGTTTATTTGTACACTTTTAACTATTACAACTTACTTGTTTATAATACTTATAAAACCTTTTTAGAAATTTTGAATTTTTTTAATTGTTTATGTGAGAACTGTGTAGACACTTATTTGGTTAAATTTCCTATGTTGCTTGGCAGTTCTGAGTATATAATGCTCGCCTAGAAGTCCTGCCGATGGTGGCGTATGTGTCGGGTCGTTCGTCTCCCTCCAATATGGTTGATCTGCATGATGGATGGATGGATGGCGTGTGCGTCATGCTCGTGAACGAGTGCCGTCGGTTGGGACTGGTCATCTCCGGACTGCTATTACTTAAATATGTATAGTAGTATTTAGCGCGTATATCTAGAATAGTAAGTTACAATGACAAAAATTTGTTAAAAAATATTTTGAAAAAGAGTGTACTTGGAGTTTCTTGCCTGTTCTTCTCTATAGTATCACGTATTGGAACAGGCAACTAGCTTCACCATTGACTTAGTCTGACTGACTCCTACTCCTGACAATTCAAAAATACTTATGATTGGTTTATTTGAAATAAATGGTTTTGATCTGATTTGATTCAAATCTTCTTATTAATAGGCAAAACTTGAAGCTTCTTCACTTCTGTTTTTTCTCGTTCGTTTGTTTTTTATATGATTTAAACGAAAGTTAAAAGAGCTTCACCTATCTAAGCACATGCCACAACGTCATTTATACCTAACAGGTCGGTGTGCTAGTCAGCTACGTCCCTGCTGTGTGAAGATAGCTATCTCCCTTAATTTTTTCCCAACCATACCTTGTGAGTAACGATACGTCAAAAGCTAAGATGCATAATAGTTAAATTAGAAACTGTTATATTAGATAATTTAAAATTCCAACGTGAATTCTTAATCAAAATTTAATTAAAAGAGATTATATTTCACAATAACTCGACTCGGCTTTCCGACATTTTATTTAGAGTCGGAAGAAACCGGCCAAAAACCCTGGTTCCCAACTTCTAAGCTAAAGGAATAAAACAAGTCAGGTAGGTTGTATTGTCCCTTTAACTAACCATTTCTTACATCAATAACTTTGCTCTGGACTCCGTGGAGTAAACTCTACTGTGTAACATTCTATTTTTCTATCTTAAAAGAGAAAATAAATATTGATTAATAACCATGACACTACCATTTAAACAAAGTAAAATAATTTAAACACAGCAATTAATATTATACATTTATATGTATAATATTAATTGCCTTAAAGATTAATTGCTGTGTTATGTATGTGCATAACAGTCAATAATATTCAGTAGCTCTCAGCAACTCGGTTTACATACATGTTAATCTTTTTTAAAAGGTTATAGTGTATATGAAGATCAACAAAGAAAATTATTCAATTCATATTGTACACCATTAATAACATACAGTTGACACAGATCTTATATAAAATATTAGAGTACAATGGGCGGTCTTATCGCTAATAGCGATCTCTACCAGACAGCCTTTCTCTACCAGACCGATGGAGATAATTACATACATCATTAACAATTATTACGTTATTAATTTACAAATAAAAACATCATGACATATCACTGTTTAGGAACGGGTATCATGTTCCTCCAATACAAAGGGAGGATCCTCCGACCAGGCGAGGTGATCATGCCTGGCGGGCCGCGGCCCAACGGTTGATGTTGGGAAGTTGTATATATACTAATCGGCGCGAGAACTCTCATAGCGCGATGCAGGATTAGTAGGTTGTAGATGTTTTCTTGTTGCTGTATGTGGAAGTCGCCACATCACAATAAGCACAGATTTTTCATATATTATATAAAGCACGAAGAAAGGGATAATTTTTTTTTTAAATTACTTAAATGAATTTAGGGTCACATTTCAATTTAACTTTTATTTCAACAAAAAGTTACCACTACACTACTGAACTACCCTATTTACTACACCCACTGACCTGTATTATACACTTGTATAATACAGGTCAGGGACTACACCTGTTCGCGACCCAAATAACGTCTATGTACAGAATTATATAAGAACCGTTTCTCTCAAGACTGTTTGACAGTTATGTCATATTATAAACTGAGTGATATAAACTTAAAATAAATTTAAGTCTTTGATTATACCTACCTATATATAATCAAAGATTTAAGTGATTGAAAATTACCTACCAAGTTTCCTAGTAATAAAATGTTTTTATTTTTTCCTTAATAAACTTAATAGTTCTTACAATAAACTTCTGTATGTTCGTTGTTTTGTTTAAAAAAATATGGTCGCACAGAGTCGGAAAGCTCTGAGTATATTATTAAAATATTTGACTAACTTTTTAAAAGTATTTAATCTATATATAACCGTATCTATCGTATCGTATCGTATCGTAATCTATACGTAACCGATATCATTCATCTTTTTTTAAATATTTTCTAATAGTGTGTAATGTTTTGAAACGACAAGTTCATTATATATTTGATTAGCGGATTTCACAAATTCATTGTTATTCTCTAAAATTAATAACTTTTAGTTCCGTCGCTATTCTCGCAAACCAGTGAGTTGTTAGTGAACATTTTAAAGCAATTAAAATATTTTCTTGTTATTAAATGTTTTCTGACATTTGCTAACAAAACAATTTGTAGCAAAATTCACCAATTAGTAAATTTTGTTAGAAAACAGTAACCCTCTATTGCTTTTAGAGTTGCGAGTTGTATCCGCATCCAATTAGAACACCTTTTCTTTCTTTTCAAACAAAACAATAAATGAGGTGGTGGTTATAAAATGTTAGGAATAGTTCTAACAATAGTTAATATGGTAGGTTGGAGTGTGTAAAACATTCAAATCTAGGTTTTACCAATAAATAGGCTATTGCATTATAGGTATACAATAAATATTTCAATAATAATAATAATAAATACTCTACTATTTTACTCCAAAACCAAAGAAACACAGATATACAGGAACATATTCTTATATATCTAAAATAGACAGCAGCGACCTTAGCGCAAAAAGCAACGTCCTCCAAAGGCAAAAGGTGGTTTTAGTGTGAAAAGATGAAAAAAGATCTTTATAGGGTTTATGCAGTCTGTGAATGGATTGCATTAATATTAATGCGTATATCTTTCTGTGAAAGCCAATGTAGAACATAGAGAAAGCGTTTGAAATAGCGAAATTAATCAGTTGCTTTAGCGTTAATAAAAATATTATAGGAAAACCTACGACATACAATCGCGGGCCGCGAAAAAGCATCTGTTGAGGCCGTCAAACTGAGGGCCACCATTTTAGTACCATCCGTATCTATAATGGTGGTCTTCAGTCTTTGGACCTCACTCTAGCTTTCCATCAGGCGGTTTGAGGTCATTCTGTCTTATCATTATAAAAAGAAAACCTATCATATCTGGGAGTTTTTCATGATTTTCTCGAAGATTTGTACAGTATGCCAACCGTTGAAGCCTTACCTGTCCCTAGCCCCTAGACCCTAATATACTTCTATTATATTATTAGTATTATTCAAGTTTTACTTATTATATCTGTCGACTGTTGATAAGTCAGAGTACCCATCCTACCAGTCCTACTAATATTATAAACGTGAAAGTTTGTGAGGATGTATGGATGTATCTATGTATGGATGTTTGTTACTTTTTCACGCCAAAACTATTGAACCGATTGCCATGAAACTTGGTATGTAGATAGCTGGAGACCTGGATTAACATATAGGCTACTTTTTATCCCGATATTCAGACGGGATCGGGACTTACGCAGGTAAAACCGCGGGGTGCTGCTAGTATATTATAAACAAAGGTAGATAGGAACTAAAGCCAGTCTACCTCAGAAACTAGACACTATTGTTTTACGCTCCTTTGAACTTGCATACGCTACTCGGCTTAAGACTTATGTTGTTTACTCGTTTGTCTAGAACTTAAGGTACATGACCTAACAGGCTAGACTACAAAGTACAAAGATACATCAATGTTAGTCCGAACTATTTCAAGACAGGCTAGTCCTACTCACTCGACAGGCTAGACAAAAAGGTCCAGAAAATAACACGTTATGAATGTAAGTCGGAACTATTTAGAGACAGCCTGTCCTCATTGCCAGTAAACAGAACAGGAGGTGCCAGAATAAACAGGCTTGGACTGCATCTTGAATAATTCCTCAGAACAAAACCCATCACAGGGGCGGTATAGAACACGCTGTACTTTGAAGTGTATCTATTATATATCTAGTATTAGTGTCATTATTTATTGACACTAAACTCTATCTATCAATAAAAGCATTGGTTTGATAAAATGAGTTTTTTTTAACATAAGCAGCTCATTTATGGAGTTTATAGGCTTAATAGCACAATTTTTTTCTCGTAGTAGAAACTCAAACAATTACAGTTGACATGCATTATTTTAATGTGTTTTCGAAATTAAAAAATTCAATAGTTTCAAGGGTAAGACTGTGTTCAGATGAAGGGCGCTGGGTTTTTGTATTCGTTTTAAAAAGGTGTAAAAACAGAAACATAAAAGTAATTTTTTATTTCTTTATAATTTTTAGTATTATATATTTTTATTTCATACAAAAATAAACTACGTGAAATATATGAAATGAAATGTCACCGAACTCGTGCTATGTGAAAATAGAAATACGGACTTTTATTTAAATGGTCGAATATTTGTATTAAAATCGCGTGCGCTTAACAAAGTGCGCGTGCGTTAGCAAAACGTGCGTTCAACGCCCGTCATATTCACCTTGGCCTAAAGGATAAGAAGGAAGGAAGGAGCGTTCCGTAAGCCAACAAACTTGTATACGTCCATCTCGGGAATCAATTCTCAAAGACTTTTGGCTCAAAGAATTTTCGAAAGACAAACTTAACTTTGCGGTTGCGATGTACGACAAAGTGAACAATCCAACCGCAAAATATAATCACAAAAACTTTTTTTATGTTATAACAACAAATTAACGACATTCGGATTTTTTCCTCCACTTGTGCTGTCAGACCTTGATTCTTACCAAATTTCATGATTCTAGTTAAATGGGAAGTACCCTATAGGTTTTCGACCCAAAAGCTATAGGGTACTTCCGGTTGACCTAGAATTGTCAATTTTGATTAAAATCAAGGTCTTACAACACAAGTAAAAGAAAAATTCCGAAAAATAAAAAAAGTTGAAAATTAAGGTAAATTTT
This sequence comes from Callimorpha dominula, assembly GCA_949752705.1. NCBI lineage: Eukaryota > Metazoa > Arthropoda > Insecta > Lepidoptera > Erebidae > Callimorpha > Callimorpha dominula. The sequence goes on along the minus strand of OX456990.1, from coordinate 26,593,432 downwards.
GGTACTTACAAGTTTTGGCGAAAATCTAAATTTGCCCGTATCTTTTTATCGTGTTGACTCACGACCTTGATTTTTATACACCTAATAGGGACTATAGACCTCAGTATCTAATATAAATTTCAACTTGCTAGGTCCACCTGGTCCTGAGAAAATCGGTTGTGACACACGGGCAGACAGACGGACAAGAGAGTGATCTTATAAGGGTTCCTTTTTTTACCTTTTGAGGTACGGAACCTTAAAAAAACTTAAATTTCTATCTAGTTTTATCCTTAGTTTTTCTCATATATATTTTAAACTAGCAGCGCCCCGCGGTTTCACCCGCTAAAGTCCCGATCTCGTGGGTAGCCTATATGTTAATCCAGGTCTCCAGCTATCTACATACCAAGGTTCATTGCAATCGGTTCAGTAGTTTTGCATCCATCCATCCATCCAAATTTTCACATTTATAATACTAGTGGGACTAGTGGGATTATGGTTGGGATTGGGATATTTTAAAGCGATTTTATTAGCAATTGTCGATAGAGAAACTACACAGAGTTTTCATAAAGCTGGCAAACTGGCAAGTAGAATGTAAAGCCAATTCTATTTACGAATTTAATTCATCATCTCTCGATGTTCCATTTAGTTGTCATTGTTCATTGTTGTCTTGTCTTGTGAGTGTTTCAGTGAAGTTGATTACCGAATGTCTTAGAGTAGTCTAAGTGTTATATTACAATAGATGTTGCGATTGTATTCATTTATGCCGCGTTCCAATAAACAAGAAACGATTCGTTTTGTTTACGGAAGGTATAATTTCCTTGAATTTTTAATGAAAATTTTACCGTCCGTAAGCAAAACGCATCGTTTTCTGTTTATTGGAACGCGGCATTTATTTTATTTTATTTTTATTTATTTATTAGTGCATTAGTAATATAGCATTAGTGATTTAGTATTTGTTAGTGTTTATCTCACTGCATCTAAGTATAATATTTACTAAAATTAAGTTTTTATTTTAGTACTGTGATGTTTTATTAAGATAATAGCCGTATCTTAATAGAATATCACAAGACTAAAATAAAACTTAACTTTAATAAAAATTTATGTGTGATTTAGATACACAACTGTATTTTTATAAGACATAATTCGTAATAAACAAATACGTAGAAGAAGAACTTAAGAAACCTCACGCTGCTAGCGCGAGCGCGGAGCGTCTGATAGCTCAACTGTGCTTACAACTGCCGTTATGCACACTTTAGTTTGCCAGATTTTGAACGCCGATCAAATATCTATGGTATATATTTGATAAAAGGTCCAACTATATGAATTGACTGATGAAGGCCGCTCTTTGTGGCCCTCTTAATAAGAGACCTGTGTTTAACAGGGGACTATATGTAGCTGAGATGATGATTATGATGATATATTTTTATATATAGTATAATCAGGGCATTGTGTTACTACTGATGAACCCGTAAACATGTTTGATCATGCGTGTACGATAAGGTAGTAAGAGTGCTTATATCAATTTGAGTGTATTTTACTCACGTATAAAAAAATCAATACACGTTTTTAATATATTCGAAGTAAGGACTTAGGATACTTTCTTCTATCTATGCTCAAAGTTAAATATCTGGTTTTATCGTGTTTTGTCAATTTGGGCTTCCCAAAGATTTTGAAATTATCATTTATTTGCACTTAGTTGGTCTTCTGTAAAGTGATAAGAAGAAACACTATAGACTATATTTATATTCATTGTTTTTTATGTTTGTTATATGGCCAGGAGTCGCGCGGGAGCTTCGTTAGACGAACGGTTCACGACTTCGCATGATGCGACTGGCGTCAGGCTGACGGTGTCCGCCGCCCGCACCGGTGACACCGATATTTACACACTGCAAGTGAGTATTCCCTCCTTTTCGCTATATATTACTTACTTACAAAACATATTATAAAAAGACAACACATAAATGTATGAAATCCTGTACTGAGTTGACTACGTTTAATATATTAACACGCACAACATGTTTTTACAAATAAAACTGGTTTTTCACAATTTAATAAAATCGAGAATAACCTAAACTACCATTTTCATTTACAAAAATTGCTATTGATTGTAACATACGTTGGATTCCGTGTAGCATAACAAAATATACGCGTTTAAATAATTTACGTTAATACGCAAATGTATGATGTTATTGTAGTCTATAATGACTATTAATGACTATAATGTTCAACTTCAACTTTTGATTAATGGCTTTGTGGAGCTACCACAGACTATAATGTTAATACAATGCCTGTCGATGCCGTCGATGCTGGTCGATGCCTACGCTCGCTGACAGCTGACACGAAGGCCGGCCCCCGTTTCGTTTTAATAATCAATACCTATCTGATTGAAGTCGATTAATGGAATGATAAAAGTAAATACTTATTTTAAGATAAAACAAAATATTTGGATTTCAAATAATTTACTATATCGACTAATTATCTATTTATTATTATTCTCTTTATTTACTTAATATACATATAAATTACATTTTTAAATACATCCACTATAAAAAAATAAAAACAAATATATTTAAAAATATAAAAAATAGTGTCCCACCATATGAGGAGATCATCATCATCCCCATCACCTGAATAATTGGCAATCCACCACTATGCGGTTCTCTAGACACCTTTTGCCTCGCACAACCAATTTGTGGATCAAATTGTCGCCTGCGGTATTTCCGGACCGATGCGACCTTGAAACGTAGAGCGTACTCCCACCTCAAAGGTCGCACTTGTGACTCTTGGTGTCCATGGGCGAAGGCAGTCACTTACCATCAGGTGACCCGTCAGCTCGTTAAACGAACGAAGATGATAATGCCAGTTAGGTAACAACTGAAAGTGAACATAGCTTGTACAATCGTTTTTAGACCGCGGATGAACGTACTTGTTTTGTAAACGTAAACAGATACATTGACCAATGCAATCGAACACGCGATCCATGACGTTGCAGTGGTGGATGTGGGCCTTGAGACATAGTGACATAGGTCAAAGAGTATAGGGAAGGTTCACAAACTATAGGTGGCAGCACAAATTGACAAGAGAGCCACAGTGTGGTTAAAAAAATAGACTTTTTAGATCTGTTATCGTGTTGCCTTCACTGTTTAAATTATATTCAAATCGTTTTTATTATTTTTATGATTAAAATTATAAAATATGGGTTTCTACGGATTAGAAATGATCGTCAGCGTGGCTAGAATATGTCAAAATGCCGAAACTATTTGAATTCAGGCATGTCCTAGATGTAGAAGAAACAGTTAGGTTAGGAATCATGAAAATGCAGTAATATTACCTGGCAAAACCAAACGAAAATTTCTAACATCTAAGATGTCAAAATAACTGTAAAGTATTTTGTGAACTCGGTTTTTACGTAAATATATTGTCTATATTATTATTTACAATCAGGCCGCCTTCTCTGAGAAGAAAATTGACTGCAATAGAAATATTAGAAAAGTAATTTGCAAATGTAATAATAATAATAACTCCACACACGGCCGTCTGATCCCAAACTAGGCAGAGCCTGTACTATGGTAACTAGACTGCTGATAAACATACTTATATATTTCTAAATACATACATATTATAGATAAATTACACCCAGACACAGAACAAATTATCGTGCTCATCACACAATTATTTGTCCTGGGTGGGAATCGAACCCACGACCTCTGGCTTAGCAGTCAGGGTCACTAACCACTAGACCAACAGACCAGTCATGTAAGGCAGGCATCTGAAATATAGCGCTGCATATTCTAGAATGTTTAGATAGGAGCCAGTTATATTGATGTTTACTGAAACAAAATTATTTGAAGTTATGTTCACTTACAGATTTGTTTGTATTGAATAGTACTACTACGAGTACATAGAAAACTTATTTATTTTTACAAATAACATTATTAGTAATTTCTAAATGTGAAGTGTTCGAGATGCTCGAACACTTCACATGACGTTGATGCAGTTCATGATGTAACGAATGTTGATTTTTCACATTCGCGATTGCGAATGTGGATGCGAATATTTATCTCTAGTATTAGCAAATGTGAGTATTGACTTTTTAAGTAAAGCGCGTTCAAAATGTACGAATGGGTTTATATTTTGCATCGGCTTTTATTGATCCGAGGTACAAACTGAATTTTTAAAACAAATATGTGATACTGAAAAAAATATTTGTCTTGAAAATTATGAAGACTTCTACGATGGATGGTATATGATGGCCACAGAATATTTAGTAACTCCACCAACAAGTGTGCCCACTAAAAGAGTGGAAAGTAAAGCTGGACTTCTTTCAAGTCGCAGGCCAGTAGTTCCTGAGATTAGCGCGTTCAACCAAACAAACAAACTCTTTAACATATTAGTATAGATGCGGATGTTGACTCTTTTTGGTTTCATTGGCTGGGTATTTTATTTTTTGTAGAATAAAGTTTAAAAAAGAAAAAGGTAGTTACACTACATAAGTACAAATAGTAATTATGTTTATTAGACATAGATGTTATTAATTTGATTAGAACTCTCAATTCCTTTCCTATAAAATATATTATTTGTTTGTAAACCTACCCTAAGACCGTTCCATTATTATTTTCTCATTCTAATATAAGTATATAAAATATATATCAGTTACAATAAAAACTTTAGTGAGTGGTATTCATATCTATTAAAAACGACACCGTCGCGGCAGGACGCTTCACTCCTTGAGAAAGGGCCCCCGTCGGGTCCGAAACTAGTCGGGCATCCCCGAAATACAAACGTGAGTAAAACCGTATAGTTTTTAATAAATCATATCAGTTGTATTATTATTCCATATCAATTCAAAATTAATTTTTTGTTTGTCAAATACATTCGTCAAACATTCGCATCGTTTTTGCGAATACGACAGCGAATTACATCACTACTACTATTTACTAATTATATATACGGTAACTAGGTACAACACTCCTTAGCTTTGGCTTAATTTATTAATTCAATGCAAATAATAGCTGTTATGTCGGATGGAGACATAAGACTGTAGGCTAAAGCAGATAAACAGATTAGTGAGTCGAGTTAAATATCCCGGGTAGCCCGGGGTATTAATCCAAACACGAGTTGATTTTCTCGGCAACCAAGTTCATTCGGTTAGTACACTATGGCACTGAGACTCGGTGAGGGCCCGATAACCGCGCTGCGCCGCACCTCATTGTTAACATAGCTACGCGGGTTGGACGTCGGGTCGTCGCAGTATTAAATTAGAGAATTTCAACACAATGAGAGGCCAGCTAGCCAGCTTTATACTGGTTTTAGTACCATAGGATTCGATAAATGGGCTAGTATAATTTACCATTCTTATTAGACAAGTAACTAGCTCTATTTGGCGACGCTTGCAACATTTGTATTTTGTTTGTGAAAGTTTTTTTTAGAAAAGGCATAATAAAAAAATAATTTAACATTACAAGTTACAAAAAGTGCACAACGCCGCTTAAGAAGTTTTCACTTATAAAAATGCTGACGAAGCATTGATGGATATGTTTATTTTAGACATGTAACCAGCTGGTTGCAACTGCTGCTGTAACTGCTGGTTGTAACGTTGCAAATAGCTGGAAATTAAGGTTTCAGTATTAGTATAGTATTATGTTATCTGTGCATTACTGACATATACACGAAACCGGTAAACTAACTGTTTATACTCAATGTGTGTTATGTATAGTCTTTATTATTAAATCATTTGCCACTGTTTGATTGAACAATTAATGAACGAACTATGAATCAAATAGCCTACCTATTTGAATTCGTTCATTCGTTCATTAATTGTTCAATCAAACAGTGGCAAATGATTTAAAAAGAAAATTAAAAAGAAAATTTTGTAAAAACATACTATTTACGAAGTACGAATCTGTTTGTTTCACATTGTTCAACCAGTCTATCTTTTTACTCTTTTACACAATCAAAACTAACTTAACGATGTCGTTTTCTTCATTATACTATTCAATTTAAACTCTATCTTTTAAATTTAGAGCTCAAATTAACTTGCTCGACGTTGTTATTTCAAAGGACGAATTTATTTTTAATGTGTTGTAATTGTCTCTAGGTGCAGGTTCAATCAGTTTATAAAGTTGCCAGCACAGGTATTAGATTGAGAACGGTATATGCCTATAATGGTATAGTCGGAGACAGATAACTAAAGGGCTGAGGCGTGTATAATTTTAATTTCTTTTACGTTAGAAAATTAGTTATTTTATTATTTTTTATGGTATAGGGAGCAAACGAGCAGACGGGTCACCTGATGATAAATTACTAACGTCGCCCATGGGTACCTGCAACTCAAGAGTCACAAGTCCGTTGTCGGCCTTTAAGGTGGGAAGGATGGAAAAGGGGGAGGGGAGGGGGGAGGTAACCTCACTCACTCGGTGAAAAGCAATGCCAGCATTGCTTCACTGCCAGTTTTCTATGAGGCCGTGGTATCGCTCCGGTCGAACCGGCCCATACGTGCCGAAGCATGGCTCTGCCATGATTAAAATTATGATACATATTAAATATGATAAATTATGTACGTAACCACTCCATCATTTTTATTTATTTGACTGGTTGTATAAAAAGAGGTGTAACTATTAAGCAAAGGTAGCAAAGGAGGTAGTTGCCTCTTATAGTTAAGTCTACATTCTGTTGGAATCAAGAACTCTGGAGTATGTTTCAGTTGACGCAAGTTAAATTGGCTAATACTCCCAACTTGTCGAATTTACCTACTACAGATACTCCTAATACTTTGAGTCAGTACTGTAAAGCTTGAACCTCGTTGTATAATTGGGTGGTATATTCATTATTTCCATGTTGATAAAAGCCGGATTTGCTGATTCAAAGGTGTCAAATTCTCCTTCGGTTACTATCCATATAAGAATGTAAAAACTATGAGGTGTAGTGCACGTTTTTAATAAAAACAAAATATAAAGATACCTGAAAATCTTAATAATGAATGTATTGAAAACTCATACTCATAATGCTAGCTTAGTGAAATACTTACATGGTGTAGACAATGAAATACTCCTTAAATGAAATTTAAAAACTTAAGTTTGTATTATATTAAGTATTAATAAATAAATGACCAATATCATTATAAAACAAAATTAGAAAAACACCATAATATTTTTCTACAATGTACAATTTTCTGCAATGTTAGCACTCCACGTGCAAACTCAAAATTATTTATTTGTATTATGTTGTTACAGATATTAAAAAAAAAAAATTGTAGATATTTTTGAATTGTCAAGAGTAGGAGTCAGTCAGTATAAGTCGGCCGTGAAGTTAGTGGCCTGTTCCAAAACGTAGATCCTATGGAGAAGAACAGGCAAGAAACTCCGAGGACACTCTTTTTCAACATTTTATTTTTGTACAAGTTACTTGTTAAATTGCTTATAAGCACAAATAAAATGAGAGGACAATGTGTCATATTGTTCTGAACGATAAACAATCGCGCAATGTTAGTTATAGATATATTCAAGTAGTAGCAAACTGAAGATGACCAGCCCCGACCAATGGCACTGGATGAAACAAGGAGATGCCATTTTTTTCTAATAAACAAGGTTAAGCACTTCAATTTACATTTACATTTTCGTTGAGAAAAAACGCTTTAGTGATAAATAAAAAACATTTACAATAAACAGTTGATTGGAAGTAACTATGTATTTGTTTTTTTTTTCCCAATCCCAATTTTTTGGATCTAGATAACTGAAGTTGATACATTTTACAAAGTACGCAAGAATAAATTCGAATGAATTGAAAGACACTTCTACTTTGCCCGTCCGTTATTGTCATTGCCACTCGGCAAATATAACAGTTTATTTAAGACATCGCATTCGCATCCACCATCGCATGACGCATACTCAATCCGAGTGAACAGGACCTTATTTGAAAAAGTTGCGACCCGTCCAATCTCTTAAACAGATAGATTTGGAGGAGACAGGACACAACAGATTTCGGCTTGTATCAAAACTGCATAACTAGAGAAAAGTACCCTACAAAGACCAAAATAAGGCTGCGTTTCCACCAGAGATGTGCGAGGATGCGTAGCGAGGGATGTATTTGTTAAGAACCAATAGAATCACTTTAATACCTAGCGCAGCTCCTGTGGAAACGGCTTAGCAGAGCGAGGTTTTTGTTCGTACAAAACAAGCGAGGGATGTGTGCTGAAAAACATATACAATACACATCCTCGCACCGCTTATTTGAGCACCGTTCCACAGCGTCGCTACGCATCCTCGCACCGCTCAGTGGCTTAGCAGATCTCTGGTGGAAACGCTCACATCGTTTCACAGCTTCGTTACGCATCCTCGCACCGGTCAGCTACCTCGCACATCTTTGGTGGAAACGCTCATATCGTTTCACAGCGTCGCTACGCATCCTCGCACCGCTCAGCGGCCTAGCACATCTCTGGTGGAAACGCTCACATCGTTTAACACCTTCGTTACGCATCCTCGCACCGGTCAGCTACCTCGCACATCTTTGGTGGAAACGCAGCCTAACACAGCGTTGCGGATTGTGCTGTTTTTTTTCTGGTGTTTTATTTGTGTAACATTTCAAAATAGTTCAGTTGATTGTGATGATGAATGATTTTTATTCTGTATTGTCTCCTTCTCTACTCCCTCACTACTCTACTCACGTTCAAGGCCAAAGGAATTTACCAGAAATGCGTGAACTTGCACCTGTCAGAAAGCAAAAATTATAAAAAATATGTCTTTCACTCAGTAATAAACTTGGTACCTACTGCCCTGCCGATCCTAAATGACGTCAGTTTTGATGCATTTAAACCGTCATAAGTAGATAATAGCAGCAGTGACTTTGCTATTAGTGGTTAAATTACTTCTGTACCTTTCCATTGTTGGTTATGTATTCTCCAAATAAATGTCTTATATTCGTATGAATCTTTTTAGGCTAGCAATGCAGCCGGCACGGACACGAGCCGTTTACGGTTGGAGGTATCTTCAGACGAGGCACCCACTGGAGAGGATCCACCAAACTTCCTTCGTCGCTTGCAAGATTTGACCGTGAAGGTCGGCACCAGAACAAGATTCCTTGTCGAAATCATCAGCTCGACAGAGTGCAAAGTAAGTAGAATTTTACGAATCTTTCCTATCTGGGAGTCCCAGAAGTAAATTCTATAATTCAAGGAGTATGAAATACTAATTTTAAACCCACGCACTGCCGTAGCAAAGCGTTAGAGAATAAAGTTAAGTAGACGGCTTACAGTACAAGATCCTCAAAATAAACTATATATTAAAACTAGGTGTTCCGCGAGGTATATCGATAATTACCATGAAATCTGTGAAAAAAGAAAATGCCAGTAAGCAGGTTCGCCAGACTCGCTAGTGGTTCTGCTCCTTGGAAGTGTAGATACTTGTTTGAAGTCAATATTCGATATCGGTCAGTTGTACCGATATTCATCGGATAACAAACACTTCCGAACAAATAATATAAATCGGATAACAAATACTTATATTGCCGCTAGTGACTGGGCGCAGTCTTCAAATCTACTACTAAGTGGCCAAACTTGTTCAAAGTAATACAATTTGATAAAAATTAACACCTAAAATAACTAACAATTTCTTTTTTATCTTCGTCGAGGAATTGAATTCCTTTACGAAGTGCATATTTCAAATAAAAAATTTGAAATATGCACTTCGTAAAGGAATCCAGTTCCTAGACGAAGACAAAACTTTTAACTACTACAAATAGTTATAACGGTATGCAAAAGTTTAACGCTTGTACGTCTGTACGAGTTTTAAACTCGGTTTGAAAATTATATCTGCTTATAGACGTACTCTTCCGGGACGTCGAACACCGAAGAGCTCTTGTGTTATTTAGTATTGCGTTATGTAAAACAACAAAAGACGATGGTATGAAATTTGTACAAATGGCCGTATTTCTGATGGTGTTGTGTTTCAGAAAACAAAATTGTTTCAAAAGTTACATTTGAAATGTTTACATGTTCTAAGCTCCAGATAGGCGATAAGGCTTGTGCTCTGAGGGCGTATATATTAAAAAGTAGGCACAAAGACAGGCATAGGTAACCTCTTACACACAATTATAGATTTTATACAGCTGGAAGAGTTGTAGAAAACAGTTCACATTTGTAGGTCGCTTATAAATACAATACAATACGCCGTGCACAATATGCACAATATTAATAAAATAGGATAGCATGTTGTGTCTTTTACAATTCCTTAGGAAAAAAAGGCAAAAGTAACTAAAGTAGTATAGTATTATGTTATCTGTGCTAAAGTTTTGATATAGTAGGTACCGCACTATATCAAATCTTTCGCGAAGACAATTATTTTTTAACTGTAACCTACATTGGTATAGGATAAACACTATGATTATAATCTGCGGTCATTAAAATTCAGCGAAATTCGTTTAAATGCTTGCATTCATTGATATTGTAGGGAAGGCAACTGTAACACAAAACTTATAGATTACATTGTATTGAGCTCAAAATTGAGAGCTTCATTAAATTTTAAGCCCCGGGTAGGAACTGGCAAGATTTGCGATTAAGTGGCTGCGGCCCTACCGAGTGCATTACCGACGTGATCCCACTCACTCCTTTAGCTTAGCTGGAGAGGTTGGTACTCTTACTAGTAATGTGTGACCCACGTTGTTAACATTCTTAATTAAAGAAAATAAAATGAATATAGACATGAATACATTGTCTGAGTTTCAAAATTGACATCGTCATGTTGCTTTTACCATACAAACAAAGTCTAAGTCACTGTCATGATTCGTTTCAATAAAATTCACTGAATTTTTATAATTTCTTCTTAAAATACAAGTGTTTTTCTTAACTTCATTTTGGTCATTCAATAACTAAAGTTGATAATAATACCATAACGGCGGTGCAAGTGTTAAAGTTCGCGTACTTTAGGTAATACACAGGCGAAAAATGTCGTACAGTCACAAGTACCTACATAGGTACTCAAACAGACATCTTTCACCCACTTAAAATTAAAAACTTTTTAGTTCCATCAAATAGGAATTTATAGTACGTGTTAAAAATAGTACAGAGCGTCACGTATGGCCCGTGTTGTTTTAGCGTGAAACGAAACCAAACATTTGAATGAACGCTTGATTTCTGCTGAAAGTAATTAAACAGTCTGAAAATAAAATGTTGTGGAAATAAAGCATTTAAGAACATTTTTATTTAATGTTTCTATATGACATTAAATTAGAATTTTGCTTTTTACAAACAAAATTCGTTTCAGTAATCGCGTCCGTTCTATATACATATATAAAGTTATTACAAATGGAGCAATATAAAAACGACACAAGCATAATGCAATTATTTCGAAGTTCGAAATTTAAATAGAAAACATTTAAATATTCTGTCCCGTTGTCTGCCTACAACACGGTTTCATTAACACGGTATTAAAACCTTGAGAAACAGGAATGTCTAATGGTCTAACAACAGTAGTCATGACATAATTCGGTCTATTTTCACCGCTAACATCCGTAGGTATTTATACATTACTGAGTTTCCGCACGCTCTGACAGCTCCCGGAAAAAACAAAGATGGCGACGCAACGGAAGCGCGCCAATATTCATAATAATATAATTATAGTCTCTAAATTTAATTATTGCTAGTGCCACGCTTCGATCAACAATAAAGTGCTACGTTATGTTTGATGGGTAAATTGATGTTCACGTATTAAATATTTTGATGAAGAATTAATATTTGATTGATGAAGACTCATTCATTAATTTATGATTAGATATATCTTTCCAGTGTGAGTCACGAATTTTGTTATTTAATTTGCTATTTTTTATTGAAGTTCTTACATATTTATGTTTATAGATTATGTAAGTAAATTAAAATAAAAATAAAATTAAAATTACATTTTGTGCTTTAGTTATGTGACCAGTCATTTTATTTTGCTAAGCGATTGTTCGTGTATGCCTTGCTGGATGCAGTAGCGATTTGTTTTTGCTTTGCTTTAGTTTGTGTTCTATATAATGTATTAATGCGTGAGGACAATTATTTTTTTTGATTTTCGAAGAAAAGTCTACCTATTGGTTTTGTACCAGTTGTCGAGTTGTCCAAAAACATCTTCACATGAGGTCTAGTTATGATCCCTAGACCTATATATAAGTATTATGTATGTATCACGATTATACCGGCACGATAGAGGTCGCAATTATGCACCGATTGCTTTCAAACTTGGAAGACAAATCAACAGGGCAAAAATGAAGGTTAAGTTCGTGAATGGGGGATATTCCCCCAAAGGGAGGGACTGGGAGGCAGATTTTCAAAATTCAGTTTTTTCAACATAACTTTTTTCCTATCGTAATTTTTTGGACCGTTTAACATTAATAGCATGTTTTCACCAAAATTTGTTAAAAAAAAACCCTGCCTCCGAAACTGTAAACCTTTTTACAATCAACAAAAAAAAAATATTTTACTTTACAATGTAGACATTTCAAGTTTTTAATGCGACATATTTTTGGAGATAAAAATTTAAAAAACCTCGAATCTACCTCTGCGGGCCTGCTGCGGGCCCGGTTTCTTTTCAAATACACCCTGTATATATGACATTTGTATCTATTTACAAAAAGAAAAGTATTTATGTCAGCATGCATGAATAGCATGCAAAGCATGTATGAATAGAAAAACTACTGTTCACACGTACAACCGAAGTTGATGCTAATCACACTATCACTTACCAATAACTAGGTATAGTGATCAAATCTGTGTTCTTATTTTCATCCTAAATGTATATTCCTTTAGAAAAATTTCAGCCATATTATGCTTCAAAAATAATATTGTATTACAATCATTTTACCACCAATATGAAAAGTGAGCCACAGTGTCACTTTATACAAATTTCGCTTGTAATGCTTCTAATTCATACATTACTGAACATTAAATCAGATACCTAAGCTGTTGAGGTCTTATTTATGACTAAAATAAAGAATAAAACGTTTTGAGCTACCATTAATTTCTAGAATAAGCACAAATAAATAATTAATTAAATCCTGGGACATATTAGGTACACATTGCTATCTAGACCAAACTAAGCAGAGCTTATACAATAAGTTCTAGAACACGGATAGGCATACCATGGGTCCTACTAATTAGTAGGGCGGCCAAATTGTAATACTACGGTGGGTGAAGGAATCGGGAGAAAAAAAAAACAAATTATATACAGAAATTAGAATGGCTTGATCAAAGGCTAGCTTAATCATTAGCTCATTTTTGAAGTGAAAACTTCTTACGGCATGTTGAGCACTTTTGGTATGGGGGAAAAGCACTGAACTCGCGTGACCGTTACGCTCAGATAAAATCAAAATCAAAATCTTTTATTTCAATTAAACCACTATGAGTATTTTTGAATTGTCAGGAGTAGTAGTCAGTCAGACTAAGTCAGTCGTGAAGCTAGTTGCCAGTTCCAATTCGTAGATCCAGTGGAGAAGAACAGGCAAGAAACTCTTTTTCGACATCTGTTTTACAAATCTCTGGTTACATTGCTTATATGCGCAAGTTAAATGTGAGGACAATGTAACGTATTGTTCTTAACTTTAAACTACTACTATATGTAAGTAATAGCAGTTCGGAAATGACCAGCCACAACCAACGGCTCTCGTTCACGAGCATGACGCACGCGCCAGCCATCGTTTTATTCAACCATATGATATTAATTGATATCAAACGGAGCAGAACGACCCGACACGTACGCCGATACATACATATATATAGATGTATGTGTGTGTGTATGTGATAGGTGAAGTTCTGTAGTTAGACTAGGTTGTCGGACATTTTAGGGCTCCAACTACCCGTAACGAATGCCACAGATGTTCGTATGGCAACCGGGACCGACGGCTTAACGTGCTATCCGAGGTACAGAGGTGTCTCAACGTGTTAAGAATGGTCACCCATCTTATTAGCTAGTATTACTTAACCTTGCAATGTGCTAACCTACTCGGTTACCACTGTATGTTTAATTTCCTCTCTGCCTTATAATATAAATTTTTAAAACCACTTAGAAAGATAGCAGACCGTAGCAGCGGACCCTGTAGTTAAAGTAATCAGTCCGAACCATACGTTTCCACCAGTGCCATCAAAAAGTGCATAATAACCCGAATTTTAAGACAGTCTCAATGATTTTAACAGTGATAAATTAAAGGCTGTTCGTTAACAAATACTAATCTGTAAACATGTTAATCAAACTAGTCAATCTAGATGAAAACTAGTCGGTACGCCATTGCGGGTAAAAATATATTAGTCGACATCTGTTATAATCTGTGTCTTCAAAGGCCTGTGTGAAGCTTAGTAAGGCACATCACGTGTCACACGCAAGGTTTTGAGTGCCTGCTTGGTAATAGAAACACGAGTCATATGTCGTACCCAAAACAAAAGCAGTCCTGCTTTTCAGACTCGTACAGAATGACTTAATCATATTATAACGCTCTTGTTAATCTCTCCGATTAATCTAATTGCGTGGGTTAGGAGTGGATTAAAAACCTCGTCGGAAAATGGAAGTTCTAGGCTTAGCGTTTAACATTAATAGTTATTTATTTTAATTTTGAACTTGAATAGTTCGGAAAATCATATAAGTTTAATCGTAAGATCGATATGCGAACACTGCAAAATATTTATACCTACATAGACTATAGAAATCAGATATGCGTCTCAAAGACAAAGAAGTTTTAGTGTTAACATTTCAAATATATATGTTGTAATGGTTTGGGCACATTGTAAAAATCAAGTAGGTAGGCAAAATAGCCGGGATCGATTTCCAAATACATTAAACCAATACATAATAATAATATAGGTACCGAGCGCAAGGCGTATGTGTATATGCATTATATTCCTACCTGTATTCAATGCACTGTTCCGTGTGCCAATTCCGAATACAGAAAGGACAATTCAGTGAGCTTGTCCAGTTGACGTGACACTTGATTGAAATTCTGATATGCATGTCGTTCGTTAGACAAATATTAATCATTTTAATAAAGAGCACCAATGATACCTATCAGAAAATGTTCTAGTATCGACTGGCCTGTTGGTCTAGTGGTTAGTGACCCTGACTGATGAGCCCGAGGTCGTGGGATCGATTCCCACCTGAGTCTGGGTGTTCTTTGTGTCCGTTGTTTGTATGTTTGTAAAGTCCCCCGCGACACACGAGTATTTCCTAATGCGGGAGTTGTCTTTAAAAAAAAATATTAATAGTCCTTACCTGACAAAATAATTTGTCGATAACTATTTGAAACAAGCGTGAAATATAATTATGTAATTCTTCTGAACGTGTTTATATCACTGAACTTCGCCTAAATCTCTGCTAGGTGGCGCTGCGATAGGGTTCCAGGATGTTTTTTACGTTCGGGAACGACAATGTTTGCGGGTCCTCAATATCAATAAATTAGAACTGTTGTCTCTGCCTATTGCTCGCATGCAAGAAGGCGCAATTAATTATGACGTTTTAGTTAGACGATGGTCCCAATTCTGTTACTTCACTCGCTAAATTAAAATTCACAAAATTTTCTTCATATAACATGTAAACCTTGTACACTTCAAAACAAGGTCTTATTTCAAATTGAAACAAGTAGGTAACATAATATGTCGCTATCGAAATAAGCAATTTATTTGTCGACTAAAGTCTGATACGCTTAAATAAACTTTAATACCACGAAGCGAGAGCCGCTATCCGTTGAATGTCATCTCTTTTGCTCTGTGTTTTTAGTAAGCGTCATCGTAGGTGTAGATTAAAAACACGTCATCCTTGTTCGTTTTGGACAAGTTTTTATACGGCAATTATACAGCGTTTGAATAAATGGAGACTCTCGTTGCGTGGAAATAAAGTTGAGTATACGTTGACAGGTTTTAGTGAAATTTAGCGGCGCTGAGAAATAGATGCTAGTAACAAATATTCCTTATTACGAAGAACACTAGGTTGATTTCATATGAAGAAATTAAGTCAGGTTTTAGTTTAGTCGAGTGTACAATAGAATTGGCACCAATAATCATTTTAATATATTGAAGTTATTTTAGAATATTCTTTGTCTTGCAGGTAACATGGTTCCGAAACGAGCGTCGCCTCCTCGAAGCTGAGCGGGTGTCTCTGGCTCGTGATGGCAATTTCTGGTGCGCTGACGTAGCAGCAGTAAGCGTTGATGACGCCGGAAGATGGACGTGCACAGCGGAGAACCTCGGCGGCAGAGCCAGTTGCTCGGCGCATCTCAACGTTCTTGGTAAATGATACAAATGATTTTCTGCTTTTGGTAGTATACATAGAGGTCATAATTGGAATAGCACTTCAACCCTACGGGAGAGCTTAGTTAAGTCACCACTAGGGTTGTTGAAGGAGTGAAGGAGTCTTTATTAAAGATAGAAGAAAAGAAACACCCCACTTGTTTCTGGTTAGAATGTAGCGCAGCTGACACCGAGACGTGTCAGATCGTTTTTGTTCTTGATAAAGAACCACTGTCAGGACGCTTCCGAAATACAAATATACAACCATGTAACTCTATTAATACAAATACTACTCACGGATCTTTTAATTCTAATATCGCAATCTAAAGTAACATAAGTATTATATAAAAAATTAAAATACCCCCCCGACTCGAAAATTTCTTCAACGTTTAAAAAATAATTGAAGGTCTTCGAACAGCTCAACAGATTTCCTTGAATTATAACTAGGAACAATCTCGATCAAGTTAGCTTTCTACAAAAAGTTAATGAAATCAAAAGCGTTCCAACCGTTTAAAAGCTATGATGCCACAGACAGACAAACACTTTAAACTTATAACAACCCTCCTTTTTGCGTTGAGGGTAAAAAATTAATAATAATAATATTAATCAATCATTTATTCACGAGAATAACAATAATAATAATTTAATTTATTGTTTCTCTCACACAGTACATTAGACATTACAAAACAAACTTACTTTTGACACATTGTTATGCTTCTATGTGAGAGACTGGTATCTGTACTAGGACAGGCAGACAGAATGTAGTTATATATTGGTGTTTATTCTGTGTTTAGACCTCTCACATTTCTACCATTACAATGGTGTGTAAATACATAAATTTATATATTCTGGTACAAAATTAGAAGCAAGACCTTGGAGGACCTTGCAAGGAGCTAGGCATTAGAGTAAGTGTTTATCTATACCATCCGTAACGGATTAATTTGTTTGATAACTAATCATAAACTAGGAGGCTGTTTTCAGAGCGAACATAACAAAAACTTTGTATTAAAGGTCAAGCTGAGTCTTTGTAACTTGTATAAAACATGTGATACCTTTAAGTATTAAACCGAATCATTCTTCAAATTCAAATTCAAATTGTTTTATTGTGAATCACAGGTACAGAGGATGTTACACAAATGTTCTTGCTTGTTCTTTGTGAGGCGTGAATACGCTTTTGCTTGCATAAGTTTTCCAGTAACCTGACATCAGAGGGGAGAATGCCACTTGGTTTAACTGCGTAGTACGAGTAAGAAATAAGTTGAGGTCCGGAGATATGAACTTTTTTCTTTTATGTGCACATAATGAAACTTGAGACTTTTTATTCCCAAAAAGGCTTAAACTGTTGCAGTTGATTTGATTAATCGAAGCACAAGGAATCTCAATATTAGTTCGTATCTCCAGTTCATCAAGATAGACCTATTCTAATTATTTATTGTATGTTAGGTACGAGTGATAGGTGCTATCAATTCCGAGAGGATAGCTTGTTTTGTTTACCTGCCTGCAAGCCGGGCTGGCCGACGCGATAAACGATTATAAACTTTAGTTGCTCGAGCATTGAGTGCAATTTTCCGTGCCGTAATGAACATAACAGTATAGTATGGAACCTTTGATTTATTAATATATCTGGATAGAGTAATTCAGGCAAAGGACACGCAAAATATGATATCTCCAATACGCACATGTGTGAGTAAGCACGTGCAGTTATTATCTACAAACTGTCACTATGTCAATTTCCTGATCTTCTGTCTATATATAAGTATATAATACATAATATATACGAAGAGTTAATAAAATAAAGATTTAAAAGGTAACTAGTTTATAATAAAAAAATAATCGGTTTTAAATGAGCCTAGTGGTAGCTGAAAAAAGCTTAAAATCTGCTGAGCTCAAAATTCAGACAAACTTTAATAGAATGTGTCAATGGGCGCACGACGTCGGCCTGGTGATAAATGCTCAAAAAACTAAATTTATGTGTATAGATCAGTACATAATAGGAGTAGCTACACTCCTAGTATAATAGCGCACGATCATGAATGTCTTCATGACAACCTCCTGTGAAAACCTAGTAGCACGTGCACTAAGTTAGATCAAGTAAATAAACATATGTACTTAGGCCTCTTAATAGACAACCGATTTAACTGGGGTGCCCATATAGAACATGTTTGTAAAAAATTAAGAGTAAACTGTATATTTTAAAGTACAAAATGCCGTTCAAAACTTTACGTTTATTGTATATGGCACTAGCTGACTCTGTTATTAGCTTACGCTTACGGTTTATGTAGTTACGGCCGCACCTACAAAACATACATCGAAAAAATATACAAAATGCAAATAAGATTGTTAAAAGCTATTGTGCCGCTTAATGTAAAATCACAACATGGTGACTATTACAATGAATTGTTTAAATACTGCCAGGTATTACCAGTACAATCTAAAATAAAAATTTCCATCATGAAAGAGGAAATTGTAAACATAGACCAGCTTTGTGAACAAACACGTAAAAGTAAATTAAGACAGCTGTCATATTTGAAGAAATATTCTTTGCCAAATTTTAACAATTTATATGGAACTAGAACATGTCGTTACCTACTACCTGACATGAATTACCTGTAAATGGATTACCAAAACAAATAATTCATAAATATATCACTAATAAACCTTATATAAAAACTTTACAAAAACATTTAATGGAAAATATGAAAACTACTATCTCATAAGCTTGGATGAAAATAATGTAATGTGTAATATTATGTATATAATGTTGTGTGTGTGCACGTGTATGTGTGTATGTGCTGCGTACATGTGGGTGTACATACATCGACAATTACTGTGTATCTATAAAATGTGTAATTTTTGATGATTATCATGCGAACTTACGCTCGCATAAAATCCTACGTGGTTTAAGCCAGTGGCTTAGTTTTTTAAATAATAATACATTCTAAACGTTTTGGTCAATAAAGAAAAAAAAGAAATAGAGGTGTAAATGATTGAATCTGTCAGAAGCGATAAAATACCGGTCAATTTCAAATTACAAGGATTATAAGTATAGTCAGTATTATCTGTAAAAGTTAAACTACTTTGGGTCAAAATGTCAATCCCAACATTTGGTCCTTCGAGAGAATAAGTTGTGAGATTTACTTTGTTTACAATATCGAATCAGTTGGTCTGGCCCCCTCCCTCCTGGTAAGAAGTGGTTGTAATATCAAAAATCTGGAGTGTGGAACAACAGCCTACTAGTTCGTTAAAACTTAAAACAACAAAACCTATATGGATACTCCCGACTGCGAAAACCTGTCAAGCAATCGCAGCCTGAGATATTCGTTGTACCCAATCCTGCACTAACGAGGAGATCGATAACGAGCATCGTACACAGCTTTATATTTAATATCAGAGAGGACAGTAATCGAATGCAATCAAGGGCACACGTATTGGATAAAGAACAATTTTGCATCGCCTGTTGATAGCACGTAACACAGTGCACTATGAACTAATAAATTACTTTTACTTTTATTTTTAAACGCTATACATTTTCCTTTAGGTGTTGTAATAGTGTATGCGACCTACATACAGTATATGTATTTAATGCATGTCGGCATTATTGTCGAGATAGGCACGTTTACAACAAACGAGTTGGTTGTCTAAATATAACACACCCCAAACCATGGTGCGTTGGCGTGTGCCAACATCAACATCTCTATTGGGCAGTATGCAATAGCAGATTACATTTTTTTTTTCACATCTCCTTCAATACGGGTATCAAATGAAAGGAGTCGAGTAGTGGAATAGAGAACACTTTGAATAACGCAATAAAAACTAAAAACTTGAAAATGAAATAAAAAGAAATTTCTTTTTATTGAAAATAAAGATACTAATGATGTAGGTAATGTACCAAAAGCTAAAACGTAATTTGGTAGGTAATAGGTACAAATCATCACAACAATTTAGGGCATTGATCAGACAAAAAATTAAATCGTTTAGTTTAACAACTTTATTAGCGCCGTTCTATATATAATCAAGTATGGAATGATTTATCATAGCATCATGATTTAACAGGAAATAGGATGAATTATTCGAATGTTGAAAATAGTAGTAGCAATATAAGGGATCACTCCCTGTGTTGAAAAAAACTAAAAGGGCGAGGGAATAAAATTAAGAATAATTTATTAACGTTAATTAAAGGTAGAAAAACAAAGATTTTAAAGATATAGAAATATACCTAGCTTGTAGTAAGAAATTACCAAATAAGTTTACACTAGCCTGCTTTTTCCAGGAATGGGATATAAATTCTATTTGCCGGACTAAATTTATCTCCAATTCAAAATACAAATGAAATAAGCACAGAACACTGAAAAACTGTAAAAAAATTAAAGAATTGGGATGGCGGACTCTGAGAGCGATGAAAATTAAATTCTCATATGGCGTGATTAGGGATGTCAAATAACATGTGCGACGAAGTAATTTTTAATAGTATGTAGGAAACGGCAGAGCTAATATCGTTGAAACGTCACAACTAAAGGACTTTGGGTCAGATAAGTAATAATAATAATAACTGGCAACACCAACCTGTAAGCGTCATATTATCTCACAGAAAATATTATACCTATTAACTTATTGTATACATCGAGATAAATTGCAAAATAAATACAAAACAAATATTTGGAAACAGATTCATAAAATATATTAAAAAAAACACAGAAACAACATGCAAAAGTTCAAAAGAAAAAAATTCGAAGAAAATGACAGATGTCATATAAGACAATAGCCCAACAACATGGAATATAATGAAATAAAATGCTTACAAGGTATCAAGCTAGACAGAGAATTGCACAGCAAACATCCCCGGACTCGTCGCAAAGCTCCGCCCCACAGCTGCCAATGCACTCCTCGGTGAGATCGGCAAACAGTGAGGCGTCGAGCTCAAGCTCCAGCGACGAGTATTTCTCTCCGTCGACGTCGCCAACACCTGTGCGTCGGCAGGGGAGAGGCCGGCCACCGACCTGCTTAGGACCCCGAGGAACACTGACCTCGAATAGGGCCCCCGCTGCCGGTGGTGATGTGCGCCGCATGAAATGGACTTATTCAATTAATGAAAACGTCATGCGGGCATATTATTGGGCTACAGAGTTGGGAACTAACCTTACTGCGTACAGTGTTCGATTACTGTCTCTGTTTCAGGAGCTTGAACCAGCTGTCAACGTGTCAGCACAAAGACTGTCGAATCAGGTACGGGCTATACAGCGCTGTCACCTGCTGGATGATACCGTACTTGAGAGGCTACGCTCTGACGTACGGAATAGCTTGGTTATCCCTTCTTCATCGCAAGTTGTGGGTTCGGTGGCCAATCGCACACCGCAATTGGTAACACAGTTACATGTTGATGAAATTGTGGATAGTGAAGCTATATCTGTAAGTACCAAATGCAACGAAAGGTTAAGGAGCGCCTTGGAGGATGCGATTCTGAAATACCGGTTTGTGAACCACATTAATAGACCACGTTTATCCCGTTTGCCTATTCATAGACGAAATATAGCGCTGGTGTGTGCCCTGGATTCGTTATTGTCTGATTATTTAGACAATAGCGAAGATCTTAGTGATACACACTCTATTCTCTACTGTGCGGCTGTCGCAGCATGTCGAGTAGCAGGAGTACATTTCTCTGTAAATACCGCTACTACTCGACCCAAGCCTGCTGTGCCAGCCTGGCAGTGTAGAATCGAGCGTCGTATTGCTGAGGCCAGGACACTCATCGGTAAGCTAATCTGCTTTAGATCGGGTAACACGCGGCCGAGAGTGATGCGCTTTGTGAAACAGGCATTCTTGGGGACTGACATTAGTACTCAACAATATATGTCATGTGTCACAGAGCGCATAGACTTTCTAAAGCAGAAAGTTTATGCATGGGCAAATAGGATTCGAAGATACAAAAAGCGAACAGATCGGTATAATCAGAATCGTATGTTCCACAGAAATGAGAGGTGGGTTTACCGAAAATGGGAACAATCGGATCCCTGTGTGAGTGACGGGCATTTCCCAGATGATGATGCTACACATGAATTTTGGCGTAATATCTGGTCGGTGCCTGTCACTCATTCAGAAGGTGATTGGATACGAGATGTCGGGTGCTCATGCGAGTCTATACAAGCAATGGAACCAATTTCCATAGCCACAGGTGACGTAAGTAGTGCAGTTCAGTCATTATCAAACTGGAAATCGGCTGGACCAGACGGACTGCACAACTTTTGGCTGAAATGGTTCCGAAGCTCGCATGCTCGTTTGGCATCTCAGTTCCAAGCAGCATTGGATTCCGGTTCATTACCCCATTTTTTAACAACTGGCGTAACCCACTTACTCTATAAATCTGGTAGTGCCATGGATCCCAAAAATTATAGACCAATTACATGCCTACCAACTATGTATAAGCTTCTAACATCTATTCTGAGACTCAAAATTACTACACATTTAAATAAAAATTCGATCATATCTATTTCTCAGAATGGATGTAGAAGTGGGACCCGTGGCACTAAAGAGCTCCTCATCATGGATATGGCCATTAGCCAACAGGTGCGTCGTCACCGTAAGAATCTGGTGACATGTTGGATAGACTATAAGAAGGCCTTTGATTCGGTTCCACATACATGGCTTTTGAGAGTGCTGGAGTTGTATAAAATTGATACAACTCTTTGCACTTTTTTAAAGTCATGTATGGGGCAGTGGAGAACGGCACTTCGCTATCCAGGATGTCAGCAGATTGCGACAAACGATGCACCAATAAAGATCGAGCGGGGTATATTTCAAGGTGATAGTTTGAGTCCCTTGTGGTTCTGCCTAGCTTTGAATCCTCTCAGTACGCTGTTAGAGGGTTCAGGACTAGGCTATAGGTTGCAGAAAGACGATCGAGTTATATCTCACCTTCTGTACATGGACGATTTGAAACTTATTGCCCCCACTAATTTGCAATTGACAGCGTTACTGAAGGTGACTGAAAACTTTAGTAATTCTATCAAGATGGAATTTGGTGTGGACAAGTGTGCAGTCATGCATGTAAAGAACGGCGTGATAGTAGAATCTGAAGGAGTCGAACTTTCAGATTCAACAAAACTCAGATCTCTGTCTGCAACTGAAAGCTACAAGTATCTAGGTATATCACAGTCATTGGGAATACCTGAATCTCATATGAAACAAACGCTGCAGGAGCGCTTTTTTGGCCGCCTAAAAAAAGTACTTAAAAGTCTTTTATCAGGGGGTAACAAAATGCGTGCCTGCAACGGTTGGGTCATGCCGGTTCTGATGTATTCCTTTGGTATACTTAGATGGACTCAGACCGAATTGGATGCCCTTGACAGGAGAGTCCGTACACTGCTGACTGCATTCCGAATGCACCACCCACGTTCATCGGTAATGAGGTTGTATATCCCGCGAAAGTTTGGGGGTCGTGGACTCTTAAACATTAAGACCCTACACAATCGCGAGATATACAACCTTAGAGAATATTTTCTTCATACTGACGTGGGAGTGCATCGTAGTGTGGTAGCACTGGACAACGGACTCACTCCGCTCGCTCTGGCTAAAGAGAACTGGCGCAAGCCTGTAGTACTTAGTACTAATGATCGCAGGGAGGTATGGAAGGGCAAAGAACTTCATGGTCGTTTTTATCGAGCCCTAAATGGGCCTGATATAGACTTTAAAGCTTCTACATCTTGGCTACGGTTTGGTGATCTTTTCGGAGAAACCGAAGGTTTTGTCTTTGCAATTATGGACGAAGTTGTTATGACGAATAACTATCGGAAATATATCCTGAAAGATGGTACGGTGGACATCTGTCGGGCGTGCCACCGTCCCGGTGAATCTATCAGGCATATTATTTCTGGTTGTTCTCGTCTTGCCAACGGGGAATATTTGCATAGGCACAATCAAGTAGCCAGGATTGTACATCAACAACTTGCCCTTAAATACAATCTTGTGCATTCAGAGGTGCCATATTACAGGTATGTGCCCGACCTAGTTCTCGAAAATGGTCGTGCCACATTGTATTGGGATCGATCTATCATCACTGACAGAACTATTGTTGCTAATAAACCTGATTTAGTGCTGATAGACCGATTAGAGCGCCGCGCAATGATTGTCGATATCGCTGTTCCTCATGACGAGAACCTCGTGAAAGTTGAAAAAGAAAAACAAATAAAATACTTGGATTTGTCTCACGAGATTGTCGACATGTGGAATATCGATTCGGCAATCATTGTTCCGATTGTTATATCTGCACATGGATTAATAGCCAAGAGCCTCGATCAACACCTTAAGAGGCTCGCGTTAGACGGCTGGATCAAGGGACTGATGCAGAAGGCCGTTCTCCTTGACACGGCCCGTATAGTGAGGAGGTTCCTGTCTTTGGAGCCCTAACCACCGGTGTCTTGGTCCCTGTACCCGATGTCGGTGGTCTACTGTTTTTTATATTTTTAAATATATATATATTGTTTTGTACATATTTAAAAATGTAATTTATAAGTATTAAGATAAATAAAGAGGAATAATAATAATAACTCCACACATCTCACACACGACGGTCTGATCCCAAACTAGGCAGAGCCTGTACTATGGTAACCAGACTGCTGATAAACATACTTATATATTTCTAAATACATACATATTATAGATAAATTACACCCAGACACAGAACAAATTATCGTGCTCATCACAATTATTTGTCCTGGGTGGGAATCGAACCCACGACCTCTGGCTTAGCAGTCAGGGTTACTAACCACTAGAACAACAGGCCAGTCAATAAGTGGTGTCTTAATGATCCGTCTTTGATTTAAAGGTACATTTTTACCTTCCTATGTGTACACACATGGTTTACGGATTAGAGTGAATCTCTACATCTACATATTTCCTGTCACACAGTGTTCTCATTGCTTGAGATTTGGTCATACGTCGAATAAATGTGCCAGTTCAAAAATAGTATGCCCGAAATGCGGACAAACTCATCCCAACTACTCTAAGATACTCTAAGATAATTCATGGTGTAAATTGTACGGGGAATCATATATCCCTGTCAAAGTGTTGTCTGATTCATTTAAAAGAAATAAGATTGCGTGAACTCATGGCAGACTTCAATTGCACCTATCGAAAAGCTTTGACTATGTAAATACGTGCCTATTAATAATGACAATCAGACTCTGCCCAAGTTGAGAATATTAATTGTGAGAATTTTAAGTCATTTCGTGTTTTTTTATTTTTTTTGAAAATCTGCCCCCAGTCCCCCCCCCCCCCTTTGGGGGAATATCCCCCATTCACGAACTGAACCTTAATTTTTGTCCTGCCGACAAATCATGTCGTCCAACTTTGAAAGCAATCGGTGTATCATTGCGACCTCTATCGTGCCGGTAAATATATACATATATATATGTGTATAAACTTTTTAACTGGCGGTGGTTTTGGGGTCTAGGGATCATACTGTGAAGAAATTTTTGGAAAACTCGACAACTGGTACAAAACCAATAGGTAGACTTTCTTCGAAGTCTACCTAATAAAGTACGGTACATAATAAGATTGAGGAAGTATTAGGCGTCCATTAGACACTCATGCAAACGTCAATCATTACCAAAAGTCATGATTGACGGATGTTCGTTGGTGATTAATGAATAATATCGACATGAAAATCTCATCATGCAACCGTCAATCACTGCATTAAACGATAGGTTATCACCGCAATCACCGTTTTGATTGTGGCAAAACTGACAGCAAAACCTACCGTGTAATGGGCGCATTAAATATTTGTTTAGATGGGTTCGTTGCTCTTGTGATCAGAGACATTTCTGATTGGCCGATATTCTGTTTTATTCTTGCTTGTTTTCAATTAATGGTTAAAACACAAGAACATGTCTAACTAAACATACATAATTCAATGGAATGCGCAAAGTATTAGACCCAAATTACTTGAATTCTAAAACATATTAGGTTAGGAAAAGGTTCACATTGCATTCACCGCAAAGATAGGAACGACTCGTATGGTGGTGTTGCAATCGTCACCCAAAAATTAGTAAGGTCGGAAGCATATTATCTTACTCCAATTAATAGAGAGGCACAATTAAACTATTTAAATGCGGTCGGATCGAACATATCATATCCATTCACTGTGCACCGTCTGGTACTAGCCAGTCTGATTGGAAACAAATACTTTCTTTTTGTAACAGAAACGTTTTACTTCTTGGGGGATTTTAACGGGCATCATACCAATTGGTTAAATATATATTTTTTATTGTTTTTTTAATTCTACTAGCTATCTGCCAGTCAAAGCCCCATGGAAATCGATCCACCTGTTCCGGAGATTAACCGGAACAAATAGACAGACAGACGGACAGAAAGACAAAAATTGAAAAACAAAACTAATTTTTAGACATAGGTCTCGTGCAAAAACTATATGAGCTTAAAAATTATTATTTTGTCATTACAAACAGACGCTTCAATTTTATTTATTTATATTGATGATGATAATGATTTCCGGAAATAACTGCTAATCCTCAATAATTGTAATACAATCCGGCTTCAGTAAAGACCACTTGGGGAATAAACAGTCTCAAAATTAGTTTAAAGCTACCGACATTTAACTCATCGTTTGCGTTGCGGCTATTATAACTTCAAGCACCTCAACAGTAATCATAGGAATTAAGCGTTGATTGTAATGTAAACGCAGAATTATCCAGATCTATCCCCCTATGAGAGTGACATGTTCATTGTGTGATCAAATCCTCACTAAAATAAAGATGAAAAGAGGACACAATAAAACTTAGCTCAACTAATTGAATTTTCTTTTCTAATTTAAGTATGGCGTTCCTGGGCGGCCGTAGTCACTTACCATCCAGTGACCTGTCTGCTTGTCGCCCCACATGAAACAATTACGAATCAAAAAGTGGTATTTAAACAGGCTTTTTCAAATTGTTAACATAAAAGTCTTTGTTATTTTACGACTGACGCAATAGCGTTTTACATTTAAAAACTAAAATGCCAGTCAGATTCAAAAGTAATTGTTCTAATTCCAATATAAAAGACCTGGCCTTTGCCTTTGCTAAAATCATAAAAGTTAATAACGATGTGTATGGGACACAGAGAAAGAACACAATGGAAAATAGAAAAATGCATTTTCTATTTAGTCTATTTTTTATAAAAGCTCAGAACAGCCTTTTTACCGGCTTTGATATTCCGAAAAGGTCACCATTGTTTTTCGTTTTTGAGATATAGATGAGATGATGATGAGGGTTGTGTCTGGGACACTGGGGAAAGGAGCAATGCCCACCATATGAGGGTATGCAATGACCGCCGTGATTCTCCACGGTCGTCATGTCACACCCTGTCGAACGCCTTCTGTATGTCGACCTTCACAGCCCCTGTTGATCGACGTGAAATATAATACGTAGTTTCAAATGCTTGTATTTAATGGTTTGTTAAGTTAAACAAGTTTCTGTTCTAAGTAAGTAAGTAGGGACACAAAATCCGATCTGATGAAAAGCAGCTACCAGTACCAACAAATACTCATCACAAAAATAATTGTTTGTCTTTCGGAGCTTTTATACTCTATTCACAAGAAAAAAATTATAGTAGGTACTTCAGCAGAAAACTTGTTATTTTAATACTAGTAAGAGTTATTTTTTTTTTTCAATAGTTTAACCAACAGACCTTGCGTTAGTGTAGTTCTGAAATTATAATCAATTATAAAACTATAATACTTCAGTATAGACAATATTGTAATAAATAGCATTTTCTTGGCGGTCACAGTTCGTCTCTTCTACTCTCTCTTCTTCGTCAGTCTACCTTGTACCCTAGCAAAAGCAGGTATAAGATGGTGGCGCGATGTGTTCTGCGCACGACTTCTTTAACCGGAACGTGGCCAAACCTTCTGCTCGCAATTTTGTAGCTGACTACTGTTTAAGGGCCGGCTAAGATCAGCTCATTTCTCGGGGCCCTTTTTTCTAAAATATACCACAGTCCCTTGCAAGACTCGCTTGTGACGGAACACCGAATGGTTTTAGTCGGTTCGATTCCGACATACACTGCTAGCCCCGATGAGGTGATGGCCCATGGGGGTTTCCATACGATAAAAACAGGGTTATCCGTCACACGGCTCGTTCGCGCTACTACTGCTTGTAAATGTTGAAATATTTTAATTTTCCATTATCTCCTAAGCAATGCTACTAAATAAACGTGCTATAATTTAATACAGCCATTTAAGAATATTTTGAAAAAAAATATATATCACAAAGTACGAAAAATTTATGTAACGCTCTATTACGAGAACGTAGAAAGATTAATTTGGTTACAACAATTTAGAACTTGACTTTCAAGATTTGTAGTTGTTTTTATCTTAACTAATATTATAAAGAGGAAACATGTGTAATGTTTTCACACAAAAACTACTGGACCTATTGCGATGAAACTTGGTATGTAGTAAACTGGAGACCTGGGTTAACGCACAGGCTACTTTTTATCCCGACATTCCAACGGGATCAGGACTTACGCGGTTAAAACCGCGAGGTGCTGCTAGTTGATTAATAAAACATTTGAATGTGTTTTTTTGTTTCATTATAGCCAATTAAACCTGAAACCTGAAATATACTAAATTAAATTAAATGTATTAACTGACTCCTGCAATTTGTTTTGATCATTATTGACGACGAGATTGAGTTTTCTACATATTGAAGTAAGTAGGTACAATTTGTGTTCATTTCAGGCATTATCTTTTGTATGGCAGATCTACCCCTTTGCACACGTTTCAATTATTGCATTTGATAGCCTAATTCCAGAGGAAGGATTCGGTACGAGCGGAGCACGTATAATAAACGCGGGTGAAACTGCGGGAAACGACTAGAGTTATTCATTTAGTATCCAGTTGTTTAAACTTGAGTTACGCGATACAGAACCTACCAATTGGCTCCTACTGGGGTGGTGATTCAGCATGAATATATTTATATATATATAATTCAATCAAGTAAGGAATCATGATATTGTAGAACGTTATTTATTGATTTTGTTTTGTTTCAGTACCCAAAGCCTATAAGCGACCGGAGTTCGTGGAGGAGCTCCGCGCTTTGCTGACAGAACAGGGCACAGTCTCCCTCGAGTGCAAAGTTGTCGGAGTCCCCACACCGGTACTAAGGTGGTTCAAGGTGAGATTCGTAATATTCTGAGTTGTAACCTGAGATGGACGTAATCCTAATTCGGTAACACGGTCATCAAATAAAGTAAACATCAAGTGTGTGCGTGTTCTTGAGCCCAAAGGCGTAATTCCCAGATGAGATAGTTTTTTCCTTTCAGTATATTTATAATATTATTAATTTCTATGACACATATAATTATTAATTAGCATCCCGCCCCGGCTTCGCATGGGTAGCAGGCAGATATTCAACAATCATCATCATATTTCAACCAATTTACACAAAACCTTAACAAATTATATAAATAAACCTTCCCCATGAATCGCTCTATCTATTGGTGAAAACCATAAATGATGATGATGAGGTTGATAAAGATACACTGTCTTTTACTCTGAGCCTACGTTTATAAAGTAATAAAGATTACACTAGCTAAATTTATTCCATTAATTACAGGACAGTCGTGAAATTAAAGCCGGCGATGTGTTTGCTCTTACGGCAAATGCTGAAGATCCTACTTCGCTGGGCACATATACTTGCGAAGCTGTGAACTGTATGGGCAGGGCCTACTCCTCATCCAAGGTTCACGTAGTAGGGCGTGGCAGCAGAGAAGGTTCCTCTAGGCCTAGCTCCAGGTAAAGAAATGTCTAATTCTGGTATCTTGTCGGTAACCTTTTATATAAAGATGAGGGTTAAAAAATGCTCGTGATGGGGACTGCTAAGCATTTCAGCGAGTAATTTTCTTTAGAGTCTTAAATTTAATGTTAAGAGGTGCTATGTCATACGTTATTCTTTAATGCAAGGCACTCAAATATATTTTTTTTATTTTAATATCTCTTAGTTTTTAACTGATTTACTCTATCAATCAATGACGTGACTGTGAGTTAAGTTGAGAGAAAAGCAGGCAAATGCTTTTTTTTTATCTCAGAAATGGTAATTACCTGATGTAAAACAATGTTTCTCATTATATTAATATCAAAACACAGTAAATAAAATTGTTATATTAAATAGGTATTTCGGACAAAAATCAAGACCTACGTAAAAAAAAGGTCAAGGTGAAGTCGTGGTCGCATGCTATTATACCTGGGTATGTCTTGATTTTTGATCGAAATATTTTCTTATTTCGTACTTTTTAGATCACTTTTATTTTTTTGTAGTCGGGGTACAGTTTTTTTAAACTTAATTTTTGGTTTTAAACCTTTCATTTGTGAACTGAAAAATCATTGATATATAATAGGTACCTATTAATATAATATTAATTATACAGCCGTGACGTAAGTAGCGCAGTCTTCCTTTTGCTTGTTTGTTAACAATATTCGGTATAACACGATCGGTGCAATTCGATCGAAACGTAGGGTAACCAAGAGGTATTGTACCTTTTAAATATTATTGCGATTAAGTCCCCAGTTTACACATCTAATATGTATCAAAGTAGCGAATGTTTAAAAACAATGAAATCGATTCATTCTCTTTAAAATAGTCTATGTAGTAGATTGCTCGTTTGTGATTGTCAGAACAAAATGTTACTTACAAACAGGGATAAGTAAAATATAAGTTTAATCGTCGGAGAGCGATGCTTCGGCACGTATGGGCCGGCTCGACCGGAGTGATACCACGGCCTCACAGAAAACCGGCAGTGAAGCAATGCTTGCATTACTTTACGCCGAGTGAGTGAGGTTACCGGAGGCCCTAATCCTCCCCCCCCCTCTCTTCCTCCCTCTTCCACCTATCCCCTACTCTTACCTTAAAGGCCGGCAACGCACTTGCCACGCGTGAGTTGCAGGTGCCCATGGGTGGCGGTAGTCGTTTACCATCAGGTGACCCGTCTGCTCGTTTGCTTCTCATAAGAAAAAAAAATACACTCTTCTACAGGTTAATTTCTATGACTAGTTTTTAGATACAGTGTTTATTGTTTGTTAATTATATTACTTAAGTCTGTAATTTAATGTAGGTTAGCTAATTGGAGCGCACAGGAAACCCCGTTTGTAATATTTTAAGGAATTGCGATAAAGCAAAGATTCAATTTAGCAAACGTAGTTTGATAATGAGTGGCGTAACGGAATTCCCAGTTATACGCAGAGCAACGAGGGCAGACGAGCTTATAAAGAGCTCAATTATGTTCTGCAATACTTATAAATAGTGTAAGATAACTAAAATGTCAATATGCGTGCGCAATTCTCTATCGCAGCTTTAAAGCGCAGCAGTTTTATGATCTACTCTTGAAAATTGGAGATGGTACTTTGCTGTTGTTCGGTTTCATCAGTACAATAATTAATTCGGTATATTTATGATGACAACTGAAAGGACTCATTAATTAAACAACTTCATGGTTATATGAACCTGGGACGACCGACCTGCATCTACATTCTAAACTAATGGCGAAAGTTTATAGCAAAAGTATGGAATATACTTTTATTAATAATGTCACCGAAGACTTACAAAGTACAGTTTTTAAATTCCCCCAGCGCGCCAGGTTACATTTTTGTATATTTTTTAATGAAAACTTTTTTTCTATATGAATGTATTTAAAATAAAGATATAATAATACAAATAAAAACTGCCCCATATTGATAGTTGTACCTCAGTATACACACGTAAAACGTAACAGTAATAAATTCGTTTAAAGGTCATAGCTCATTAGAGCCACTCGGCACCCGACCCACACACATTCCTAAAGCATGTGGTTTCCTTCAAATCAATTTTCAGTATACCTATGTCAATTTTTTCTGTAGCCCTGATAACATGAATGCAGAATGTTAGAAATCGTCTAACAAGCACTGCTATAAACTATGAAAATCATTATCTAACAGTAACTGCCATGTTGTTCGTACCTCTCTCCGCACTCGAGTTATCAATTTATAATACATTCCTATCCTTTTATAACCCCACTATTCATTAATATTTATCAACCGACCAATAATATTACTTTACCGGCAACCAGTCATAATAATGTCTATTAACTCATTTTCATTAAATAGTGAACTGTTTTATCACCATGACTGGACTGTTGGTCTAGTGGTTAGTGACCCTGACTGCTAAGCCAGAGGTCGTGGGTTCGATTCCCACCCAGGACAAATAATTGTGTGATGAGCACGATAGTTGTGTCTGGGTGTAATTTATCTATAATATGTATGTATTTAGTAATTAGTAATTATAGTTTGCCCCTATTTTTAATGAAATAAATAAGAGTTTTGATGTGGCGACAACAAGAATGTCACGATGATCAGTTGAGTAGTTAAGGCGTGAAATAGTATCAGACAAACAAACGTGAAACGTGAAATATAATATTAGCTAGGGCTAGTTAGGATTAAAACCGAATTAAATATGCATGTACATAATATATTACATATGTATATTTCTGTAACAGTCTGGCACCCGAGCCTCCGCCAATCTTCACTAAGGAACTGGAAGATCAGTTTATAAAGATCACGGAGCCCCTGATCCTCAGCTGCCACATCGTGGTGCCTCCGTGGCCGCGCAGCGTCGTCTGGTACAACAAGGAGGGGAAGGTGGAACCTAGCGACAGGTATGTTCAAGGAAAGTTGAACTGGCTTTTGCGTAATAACATTAGGTTACGCAAATTCGATTACGGCTTTGGATGTACCTACTATCCTATACCTATCACTATAGGCAGATCTTTTATAAGGGAGTTGAGTTTACTTTCGAAGTACCTTTTTTTTTATCGTGTGCCGGAATATCAGGACATAAAATAATTTATTGGTATATTTCTTCATTTATGACTTCAAACATATAAGGAAATTAAGAATATTTATTTTGCAGGTATCATATTCTGGAGGACGGAGCCGGGGGTTACCTCCTCGAGATCGCTTCAGCTCAGTGGCCGGACGAGGGCGAGTGGAAGTGTGTGGCTTGCAGCACCGGTGGTCGCGTTGGTATCTCCACCTGCTATGTCACCATGGATGGTGAGTTAGTTCAACCAATACACAAGGAATAATGCTCATGGTTTATAAACAGAGTATTTGTACAGGGTGGGCAATTCGAGGATGATGTCGGGAAAACTTTTGATGTGCCAATATTGCTGTACGATTTGCCATCAAAGAAATGACGATAAAGTGAAGTCTTCTGCTCTTTTCACTCAATTCCTCACTGACTTTTTAGAATCAAATACCTAGTAATTGATTTCTGAAGTTCCGTAGAATATGGAATGACTCCCTGACTTTTTATTTCCAAAAGCCTATAACATGAGATTCACCAAAGAGGTAAAACTTCAGTAACAGCCCATTAATATCTCTGCAGTACTCATAATCATTTTTCCAATTAGTAATACTTTACTAGTTCTGCTATTAATACCTTATTAGCAGACCCTTATTATTAAACGTATGACGAGAAAAACTTTAAGAATAATCCAGTCTCAATTTGTAATAAAAAAAATAAAAAACTTCCAGCATCTGACCCCGACCTTCTCGAGCAATTCATCAGTATAAAGAAAATCCTTTTCCTTTCCAGAAAAAAAGTAACGTCCCCGAAGCTGCTATATTATATTTCCGTTTGTAAAGATACCACCAAGCTACAGGAATTCGAAATATCCATGTCTCAGAAAATTAACACTACAAACTATAAATCTACGATTAAACTCGGTCAACCCTGACGTCCGACGTCTTACGGCAATAGACCATTGGAGCAGCAAAATCAACAAAACGGTTTAGCATTTAACTGGCTCCAGGCCACTATTCTCAATAATAATCAATAAATATCCTCTGTGCAGGTATCATAAATCTTGCTTGCTTTTCCCTTCTTGTCAAACTTCCCCTTTCAAATTCCCAAAGTGCCCGGTTGGCGGAGGACTTGCCCCTTTTTACGTTAGTGGGACCAAACTACAGTTGGCAAAGTGTGGGTACTGTTTAATACTTCTCTGCCTACAACTTTTTAATATTATTAACATGTTTACAGTGCCTAAGAACTACCGAAAACCGCGCTTCATGGAAAACTTGCAAGCTGTCCTCACAGAAGAGGGCCTCGTCTCCTTTGAATGTAAGGTCGTTGGGTTCCCGACTCCAGTCCTCAGTTGGTTCAAAGATGGCCAGGAATTGAAGCCTGGAGACGTGTACCAGCTGACTGGTACCAACTCTTTGGGGTCTTACTGTTGCATTGCTAGGAATTGCATGGGCCAAGCCAGCAGTTCTGCCGAACTTACAGTGGAAGACATCCAAAACCAGTTAAATGAGGAAGAAAAGCACCAACTGTTCCAAGCGAAGAACCAGGCTCCGAAGTTTATACAAGGCTTGAAGAGCGTGGAAGCGAAAATTGATGAGCCATTCCGTTTTACTGTTAAGGGTAAGATCTTCATGACTTCTTCCACCTATTGTTTACTCCAGTGTGTGTGAGATAGTGGCAATACATTATAAATTGGGACCCATTTTGGCTACTACTCAATCTAATAAACGAAATCGAAAACATTAAAACCATTAAGGTACTTGTTTACTTGGATCTCGTTGGCTTGAGCAAGGTCCCTTAACACAAGTAAATGAAAATAAATCAAAAGAGGTTAATTATAAAGTGTGGCTTAATGACCTAAATTAGTTAATAATTTTATACGCTAAAGGGTGAATCTTGAATAGCTCAATTAACGATGTCCGGAGGCAAAAAGTTTCCGTATTATTAATATTATGGGCCAAAATATTTTTTTTATATTACTTCAGTATGAGATCTAGTAGGGGCAAAATAGTAATTATTTCTATATTAGGTATAAATAGTAAAAAAAAAATAATGACTCGTAAAAGTTGATACCCCTGGTGCGTCCTATTTACATTTTGTAAAGTATTCATCAACAAATAACCAACTTGTAACTTTCAAATGAATATTTGATGTACTTTATCAGCCTGGACATTAGTTCATGTTTGAAAAAAAAAATAAACAGTATGTTTTTATACAATAATTGTCCGTAGAATTAGAATTTAAGTTTTGTCCGGAGCTTTACAATGATTCCACTGGCGCGTCACTAAATTACGCGTAGATCCTTAGTAGATTGTTTGAAACATGTGTCTCAACTTCATCGTGCGAGTGCTTGTCGCTCTTTAACCAACGTAGTGGTAGGTTGTGCCTCACGTTACTTGTGGACAAAATTACGAAGGTATGTATTTGATTCCCCTGGTTTTGTTTCACTAGGTCGTTGATTACCCTGATCTTATAAAAAAATATAATAAAATTTTCTAGAATTTGTTATCTATTATAAACGGAAACACCTTAATTAAACCTCTTTATTATTTTAATTATTATTATTAAAAACTTATTACTATTAACTTATTCGATAAAAAAACAACTTTTTTTTATTCCTTGATTTAGATTCTCTTGGCATTTGGGCCAGGGTAATCAATGTTTCCTATAATTAAATTGCAAGACAGTTATTTTTTTTGTGTTAAATTGAACTTTTTCCTAAAAATAAAATACTTTTTGCATAATGCATTAATATCCTATCATACTTAGCAATCAAAACATCTGGAATCTGAGAAAACTATGTGTAGAGGTAATTAGTTTTACGATTTTTATTTTACCTTAATTTAAAATACTTGCTATATGCGGTTTTTTAGATTCTAACAATGCCTCAAAGACCAGACAAGAGAGAATAGAGAAAGAACGACTTGCTGAGCATCGTGGATTAGTAAAAATAAAGAGAGATCCTGAACTTCACGTCCAACTGAGAGAAAAAGAAAATATTTGAAGAACAAGATAGAAGAGATCATACCAATTTGTGAAATGAGTCCACGGCAACAGAAAATTATGAGAAAAAAGAAAAAGTTCAAATCATCACAATCAAAAAAAGAAACTTAAAAATATTGAAGAATTTAAAGAACATGTTATTTATTCGGATAACACGATCGAAGACAATCCGGACAAACACCACCAAAAGACTGATTAAGTTTATTTTATATAAATAAGATACAAGACTATTATACCAATTTTTAAATAAACAATATTTTCCATCAACAATGTTTTAATTTTGATTCCCTTGCCACCACATTTTGATTCCCCTGGCCCACAAAAATTTGAACTGATAAATCTTTGGAATGAGTCGAACAAAAATGGTGACTATTCGATAAGTGTGTTTATAATGAAGGTAAAACTTATATTATATAATTATTTGAAGGCAATCCAACAAAAGAAATTCGCCAAGGTAATCAACTGGATACGCCAAATTTGAAGATCCATCCTAAAAATATTTTTTAACAAGTTACTTTTTGAATCGATCGTGATATAGTGCGATGCACAATAGGTTAGATTCCGAAGGGTTTTTTTTACAACAGTGTCATGTTTGTACAGAATTCTCACGGCGCGGTTCCTATGCAAAAAAGTATAAATGTTAATAAAAAAAAAAACAAGTGCATGCAATAACAATATTATTTTTTTATTACAGTCGCCATTCCGCCTGAACCGTCTGTATTGTGGTACCGTGATGACCAGCCGGTAGACGAGTGTTCTCGGTGCCACCATGATAAAGAAGACCGAGGAGTCTTCTACCTTGACATCCAGAACTTGGAGTTCCTCGACCAGGCTGAGTGGAAATGCGTCGCTATGAATGATTTTGGGCACAGTGTAACTTCATGTTTTCTAAAATTAATCATACCTAGGCACTATAAGAAACCTAGATTTTTGGAGAACCTTCAAGCTATTTTATCTGACGAAGGAGCCGTTAATCTTGAATGCAAGGTTATTGGTGTTCCTCAACCTGTTTTGAAATGGTATAAAGATGGTGAGGAACTGAAGCCTGGTGATATACACAGGATTATATCGGGTCAAGACGGCACTTGTTGTCTTGGTACCTACACATGTGAAGCACAAAATTGTATGGGTATAGCAGCTAGTTCTGCTTCACTTCTCGGATTTGATGATTCAATGAAAGCAAAGAAGAAAAAGGCCGAAGAACAAGCTTTGCAGAGAAACTTATCTTTAAGCACAATACATGAAGAACGAACATCGCAAATGTACGACACACCAGTAGGTGATATTACATTAAATGACGATAAAGGCGAAATTTCATTTTCATTTGACGGTAAGGAAGTATCAGTATCTTTATATGAAACTCCAGACTTAACCGAAGAGGAAGCTTTACAAATAGTTGAAATGTATGCGGATCAGTTATCTGAGAATATAACAGAACATAATGTGGTCGAATTGCCTCCGTTAAGATTTGTAAAAGAAACGTCAACTTCAGGCAATTTGTTGATGGAAGCTGTTATTATTGATGTTTCTCCAGACTACTTCCAATCACCAGATGAAGACCTACGGACAGAAGCTGATGTGGAAGACATATCCATAGCCGACGAGAACGCTGCATCGTTATTATCATTAGAAAAAGACGATATTGGTGGAGAAGATTACTTAGAGAAAACGATGGCATTACTGTCGGATGAAAAATCAGATATACCGCTGAAATCGAGCAGAAAAAAATCTGACTCACAGAGAAGTGCGGATGACTTCTTTAGTTTGTCTCGTGATCAATCACTCTCTGAAGAAAAGAGGGATGATGATACTCAGCCCATATCAGAAAGTGAAATGCCGAGCTTTGCCAGTGCTCATAGTTCCAGCAAACCGAAATCCAAATCTTCTAAGCCTTCTGGAGAAGATGGCCAAGAGTCTTCAGAGCCTACAAAAACTATTCTATTTAAAGAAGAAGTGAGAAAGCATTCGTTAGAGATTGAAAATTCTTCGGCTGTAAGACCAAAGCGAGAACGGCGAAGTAGTCGTAGCTCTAGAAGATCAAGTTCAGGCAGTGAAAAATCTGTAAGCAAATCTAAAGAAGAAGCGCTTCGCAAACACGATTCTCTTGAGATGTTGAAGAAACCTCACATGTCTGAAAGCGAGTTTAAACAAAAAGTGATAAATGTCAGTAATACTTTATCAAAAATTATTAATGATATTCAAATTATAGAAAGAGATATAATTCTTAAGTCGGAATTAATGTCATCTGCCGCTACAGCTTCAAAAAGTTTAGAAATAATTAGCAGTTTGATATCTCCGCTATCTGAAATTCACAGCATTGCCGATGCTGCTAAAGAAGCTGTTTCTGAGTTAAAAGAAGTCAGTAGTTCATTATTTAATAATCTTCCTAAGCCCCTCAAAGCTCTTCAACAATCATTAACAATCATTGAAAAATGTATAGACATGGAAAACGATGGAAGAACTCTTGTAAAAAAAACCTGTGTGGCCTTCATCGAAACTTGTGGCTCTGATATGCAACAATTGGTGTCCGAAATCAATGAAGTCACATCAAAAGACTACTTAAATACCGAAGACATTGTTCTTACAGAAGTTGAGTCGATAAATAATGAAATTCATAATGTAATCAAATTTTCTACAGATACAATCAATGCTAGAAATCTAATAAGTGAGGCAAGTGATATAAAAAGTGATGAACCTTCTCAAGACGTAAAACACTTAAGAGACACTCAAAAAGCTGTGTTTGAACTTAGAAGTCCTCTGAATTCTTTGATTTCAATAGCTGAAAGTGTTGATATCGCCAAAGTGTCAAATAGTGAAGTACTGCTTAATGATATGTCTGGAGCAATCCAAGATTTACAGGCGGCTTTGGAACAAATTGAAACTCTTTCTGTAAAGGAAGCTACTTCAGCACTAAATAAGTACAACACTGAAATTATTGAGACGGTCATGGACTCTGTCGTAAAACTAAGAACTTCCTTTGAACAATTACCAACTGAAGCGAAAAGCGAAGATAAGGCAATAATAAAACAAGCTGTATCGTCAATCAAAGAAAACTTAAACAAGATATCCTTACAAATTGATGTTATAGAAGTTAACCTAGGAGCATATGATATATTGGCAAGTGATAATAAACTAGATGCATTACAAAAAATGGCGCAAATTCTAATCGCACTCGAGAATAATCTACCTAGACTAGATACGGTGCCAGACGTAAAAAATCACATGGTCGCATTTCATAAAGACTTAACTAAGATCTTAGAAAATGTCATCGAGAGTAATGAATCTAAAAAATACTTGTCTCTTCTGGAAATTTGTGATGGAGTCAACAGAATCAATGCCGGAATTAAGAACTTAGATGTCGATCAAGTAATGTATTTTACAAGCTTAAATAACACTCTGCTCATTATTAAAAACCAATTTATCAAAACTGTGTTTGATTCGGAACTAAATTGTTCTATTCTTACAAATATAAGTGATACTTTGGTTGGTATACAAGAAGCTATTAACAGCGCAGAAGAAATTAGTATGCAAATTGATTCCGAACACATTCGAGACATAACATCCACAACTTACCAAGAGACAAAGGTTAGACTATTAATTGAACATATTGATCAAACGATTGCGACCATAGAAAACGTAAAAGTATTAGAATCTGTGCATTTATTAAAAGTGAACATTGCCCCCACACTTCAGAAGATATGTCCTACCTTAGTAGAATTAAAAGAAAGCATTGCTGCTATCAAAGCTAATTTTCAAGAAGATCATCATATTTCTGAAATGTCTGAGACTTCCTCCATCATTAATACTCTTGCAACACCTATTTGTGAATTAAATCAAAATGTGATGGTATTAAGCCAACAAATTGTTGAAAATATTGATAGTATGAAAGAATGCAGTGAAATAATGGCTACTTTGGCAGAGCCTCTTTATGAACTACATACGACATTAGAAATATTGCAGCAAGATGTAATTTCACAATATGGTGATTTCCTCACTCCCCAAAATCTAACTATAAATGTGGCAAACGCTGTTCATGATCTTCAAAGCTGCATAGTTATGATTCAAGAACAAGCAGCTGCGGAAGGAGCTGATGACATGTCTACTCTTGAAGATGTATCTGGTATAAAAACAACTGCTGACACTCTACCATCTGACCATTTAGTATTACCAACAGCAGAAGAAGCCGTTATAGAGCAGGCTCTGTTACCATTTGAGCAGGAACTACCAAACACAGCCACTGGTCAAGCTCTTCAAACGTTAAACGAACACATTACTACATTGCAATCACCAGACATAATAGATGTTTTGGATACATTATCTGAAGTCAGTGATTTTACTAGTTTAAAATCGTTCATTGTAGGCCTTAGTGAACTTCACACTGGAATCGAGGAAGTTTTACATCCAATCTTGATGGAAGGATCTAATGAAATAGTTAATCTAATAAATCCCGCAAAACTAATGGCCATTGCCGAACCAATGCAAGAATTACAGCAAAGTTTGTCAGTGTTAGACGTAAGCAACATTCCAATATACGAAAATATATTAGAAATACCAACAGAAAAAATACATTCCTTGATGCAAAGCGTAA
This sequence comes from Callimorpha dominula, assembly GCA_949752705.1. NCBI lineage: Eukaryota > Metazoa > Arthropoda > Insecta > Lepidoptera > Erebidae > Callimorpha > Callimorpha dominula. The sequence continues at coordinate 26,552,805 of OX456990.1, read as the reverse complement.
CTGATTTTAAAGAGCATTTAGATAATACTATGCTCGCTGTGTTTCCTGCTTTACAGAGCACCGATAAGACAGTTGAGATAGCAAATAAAATTGGTATTTTAAGAGAAGTATGTGAAAATTTGAAAGATAGTATCGAAGCAACTAAAAGCACAACAGCTATTAAATTGCCAGAAGAAGTGAAAGCCCTTGAAAAAACAGTTGATAATCTACTTGATGCAACTGACATTTCTAAAGAAATAGAAATTGACCAGGTCAAGACTATCACTGAGGAGTTATATGAGAAAATAATAACAGTACAGGAAGAAATGATACAGTTTACTACCCGGTCCCCAGACCAATTAGCTGATGAAGCTAAATTGATTGAAACTATTAATGAAGTGCAGAGTCACATAGCTGTATTAGAACAGTACGACTTTGTTGATCTTTCGCGAGCATTGGATATGTCTTTTACATCGCAACAAGTGGCAATAAAATTAGAATCTGATTCTCTAACTGAAATTAGTGATATCGTTGATAATGCTGTCAATATCGTCCAAGATGCAGCTCAAGATGCACCGTTGACTGACCTGATGATTGTAGACGATTTCTTTAGAACATGCAGACATGAATTTACTATTCTCCGATGCTTGATATCAAAAAAGTCAAGTCATAAGAAGATAATAAGGTTATTGCAAGAATTTAAGTCTCTACAAAGTATTATTACTAATTTTAAAAGAAATAGGTCCCAATGGAAACTGCCAGATAATGTTAATGCCTGTCTATCTACATTCTTCATTCATGCTGATGACTGCTTACAAAATATTCAAAATTCGTTAGTGAAAATTGTAGACTCACAAGCTGAAGTATTAATAAATGTACCCTTAGAAAAGTTAAACACCGCAGGAACATTATTAAAAGAAGTAACAATTTCTAAACATGGAAAAACAATGCAGGAGGTGGTAATTAAGTTTACAGAAGTAATAGAAATTACAAAACCATTATTTATAAATATACAGAACGATGTTTTAGAAGAATTAAATAGTACTGTTACTCATACCGAAGAAAATAAAGGATTAATTGAAAAAATAGAAGTATTAAAAACATTTCTGATCGAAACTAAATCAAACAGTGGAGATGCAGAAACAAACGACATTCTTGAGAAACTATTAACTTGTATTGATAAACATCAAGATTATAATGATGCTAGTGGAACAGGTAGGAGCTTAATTATAATAAAATGTTTATCCGACTGCATAAACATACTGCAAGAAAAAATATTAGAAGTTAAAATAGTTGACCATATAGTAGAAGAACGAGCTTTGAAAGTAGTCTTGACTGAAATGATTGAGCCTTTGCAAGCGTTACAAACTCAATTGGTGAGTGTCCAGGAACAGGTTTCACGTGGAGTTGATGAAGATTCGGTTTCCATTGATATTACCGCAACAGAGTCTTTAGTTCAAACTATGGCTGAAAAACATAAAGAAATAATTGAAAAAATTGAATTAGTTCCGGATGATGCTAATGACAACATATCTCTGATAATCGAAATAGAAAAGGGAATTCATTCAATACAAGATAGTTTAAAGACCTTAGACGATGTGCAAGTGGTGCAAGCTGTAAGAGATATTACAAGACCCGTTGAAGAAATCGAAAAATCTTTACACAACATTTTGTCTGCAGAAAAGGTCGGCAACGTGCCTACAGGTAAGTTTGAATTAAATATTTATATCAGGTTAAATAGTTTACATTATTAAACATATTTATGAATATGTTTGTTTGCCTGTAATATCAAATACCTTTAAACCTTAATACTTGTACAAGATAACAAAACATTATTTGAGAACATATTTTAATTGTTTATATAATAAATTATAGATGTCAATTCGAATATCGATTCCCTGGAAAACGCGATTGACCGTTTTCTCAATGTTGGGATCGATTCATGGGCTCCATCAGGCATATTTGGATCTATAAATATAACAGAGAGTATTAAAATAGCACTGGAATTAAAAAATCTACTTGCCCTGAATCCGAAGAAACTAACCTCTACAATAGTCAAAAGAAAAAATGAAAAAGCTAAAGCCCTCCAAGAAATTTTATCCAAATTTGACTGTCAAAATACGGATTTCTATGAACAACAAAATCAAATAGAAACGGATGAATTGAAACGTGTTTTGCTAACGACATACCAGCTATTGGCAGAGCTAAACAAAGTCATTATAGACGAAAATGTTGAAATTAAAGAAGGTAAATTTGCGTGTCGGTGTAAATAATCTGGCTTTTTCCTTCTTTTTACACATGCTTTGTATAAATTTGCAATATCAATCGATTTTATGTGTCTTACTTTTATCATAGGCTTTGTCTTTTTTTTGTATAAATAAGTATAATAATAACATCAAAGTCTGATCCCAAACTAGGTAGAGCCTTTACTTTGGTAACCAGACTGCTAATAAACATACTTATATATAACTAAATACATACATATTGTAGATAAATTACACCTAGACACAGAACAATGACCGTGCTCATCTCGTAATTATTTGTCCTGGGTAGGACAAATAATTATAACTAAGTCAGGATAATAATTATAGTATAAACATTTTGACTTCGTCTTAATTCTGGTTTTTCTGGTTTTTCAGATAAAGTTAAGCAAATCGTTCAGCACATTGATCAGTATATAGAAATAATTGAAATAGTTGAAGAAATATCTGCTATAATTAGAGTTGGAGAAATTAAAGAAACTATAGATATTGCAAAGGAACTACGTGAAAGCTTTACGTCATCAGATATTATTACAGAAGGAGAGCTTAGTGAAAACAAATCTTACGAAATACGTAAAGAACAAGCCCACTTAGCACATCAACTTCAAACCGCTCTTTGTTCTTTGCAAGTTCAAGTTCTTGAACGTGCGCAAGAGATGGCACCTGAACTTAGCACAGAAGTACTTCAACGTATTGCTAAATTAACCAATCAACTACAAGCTGACTTGGTGGTAGTCACCGGTATCCATGTTGTGTTACAAGCACCTGCTAAATTAGTAGAAACAGTAGAAGTTACGGACAAACATAATTTGGTAATACGAGCAGCAGATGAGACACCAGCCGCTACTGTTACAGAAGGAGCCATACCAAAAGAAGAAGCTGTTGGTAAACATCCAATACTTGGTGAACAGCTTTATGCTACAACAGATATGCTAGAAAAATTGATTGAAGAGTCTACTGATGTCACTATATCAGAAAATAAAGAAGAACCTATAAAAACAGTAATGGAATTAGAAAAAGGGTTGCCTAATGTTGCTACTGAAAAAGGTCCTGAAATAATACCCGAAGAACAACAAACAAATATTGAGGAAAGTGGTGAAATGAGCACAACTGAAGTTGCTGATAGAGCAAGAGAAAAAAACGTCATGGAATCTGCTGAAAGTATTTCATCTAAAGATAAAGTACTGGCAGAAGTCATAACTACTACACCATTTATAGATATTGGGACCCAACAAGTAGCTGTTTTAGAGGAAGAGCCTACAGTTACTTCAGGTAATAATATTTTATGGTGGCAATACCATTTCAAAATTAAAATTAATCAATCTATCTTTACCAAATACTAACATCTGTGTTTTTTCCAGACTTGGTTATGCAATATATAGATCAATATATATCTGAAAATACAACTGACGTTATTAATAAACTACCAAGTTGTTTGAACACTACCGAATTGATGAAATCAATAAACATTGCTAAAGAGTTACGTGAAAGCATCAGATTATCTAAAATTGAATTAAAAGAGGAACCTAGCAAATTTTTTGAAGAAGAAGTAAGTATGCAGCAGGCTCAGTTGTATCAACAGTTACATACAGCACTAGTAGTGTTAAAAGATGTATCTTTAGATGCTCTTGGAGAGCTTTCTACAACTGATAGTAATACTGTACTAAAAGTACTTCAAATTGCTGATAACTTACGAGTTGTTCTTGCAACAATTCGAACTAAGGAAAATGTAGTAAGGGAAACTACACAAGTAGAAGAAAAACAAGTTAGTGCTGATACTGCTGAAATCAAAACTTCAGAAATTGTAGCATTTGAGGAGACTAGTTCAGAACAAATAAGATATATGAAACCAGCTGGCATTAAGGAAAGCATACCCGAGGAAATGCAAAATATTGGCGAAGATGTAAAAAATCAAGCAATTTGTGATATTGAAACAGAATCTGTTATTTCTGAAATATCACAACTATCTGTAGAAAATGGAAACAAAGAATTAGACAAAGTTTTAAATGAAAATGAAAAGGCATTGGGTCATTTAGAACTAACGGTCTCTGACATACAAACCTCTAGCATCGAAAAAGAAGAGTCTGTCAAAATAACTGGAGTAACTTTTTCAAAGGATACAGAAGGTAATAATAATTATTTTGTTCAATGTTGTGACAGTATTGTCACTATTTATAGTCATAAACTTTTTAAACATTTTTATCTATTTGATATTTAATTTGCACAGTTTTATTGGTTTCCTTATGGCATATATAATTAATTATAAGCATATACAAATTTGGTTAATAAATTATTAGAAGTTTTAGCGAAATTTACAAAAGAACTTCAGCTGCATTAAATATGACTATTACAGACCATTAAAACACAATGCAAAATTACTTCCATCCACCCTATTCTGTAATTTTATTTATTAACAATGCGTATTTTAAATGTATACACACTATATACATATTACATATTTTCAGAGGCACTGTTACAAAAACTCAATGAGTTCCTGTCAAACGATACATCACAAACTATTGAACAATTATCTAAAACATTGAAAGTCAATCAGTTACATCAGGCTGTAGTCGTTGCTCAGGAATTACTCGAAAATATTACCTTGAATAAAGTATTACTCAACAAAACTTACACTGTTAAAGATGAGTTGGTTAATAACCAAGCAGTTTTAGGTTATAAATTACAAAATAGTTTGTCTAAATTTCAAGTATTGGTAGCTGAAAACACTGAAAAACTGCTTCATGTAACCAGCCAAGACGTACTGCAACAAGTGACCGATTTAGTTACAAGTTTATCTACGCAACTGGTTGCTATGACTTCACAATTCGAACAACAATTACTAAATAACGCAACAGTAGAATCTAATCTTACAGTTTTAGAAGAAAACACTGTTCAAACTGACAAAACCTCAATTCCACTGCAACAAGAAACAACATTATTCACAGTAAAAGCCAAAGATCAAAGTTCAGAAATCCAGACTTTACCTGTGGTTGCTGCTGAAGCCATCACGCAAAATACAACAACAACGATTGTAGAAGAACCTATATTAACTAAACAACACACTTTAAATGATATAGAATCAATTGATGCAAATAAGACTGTATTATTAGATGTAAATGAAAATGAATCTACGCTAACTGATAAATTAACTTGCATAAATTTTGAAACTACTGTAAGTTCTGCTACTTTAGAAACAGAATCTTCTGATGCTAACACAAAACCGTTATTTGTAAAAGAAGCTCAAATTATTGATAACGTTGAAGAAGAGACTGAAACACTTAAAATAAAAGAAACAGTGGCTCAAGAGGCATATAGAAAACTTATAGAAGAAGATTCAGTAGTAACTTTAACGCCTATGCCGAAAGTGTTCAATGATATTGCAAGTGATGAAACTCTTTCCGCAATTCAAATACTGGGTGGTGATTCTAATGATAGTTGTAAAATCACTAAAGAAAGCATAGAAATATTAGAACCAATAGCACTAAACATTCAAAAAATAACAGGAAAAGAAATGCCCGAAGATATTCTTACTCCTAATTTAAATGACACTGATAATTTCAGTACAATGTCTGAATCCAAGACAACAGTTAGACTTAAAGAAATAAAGCAGAGTGTACAAGATGATGTCGATTACTTAGAAAAAGCTGTAACAAAAGATATTGTTAATGACGATGAAGAAACAATTGATCGGTTAAGACCAAGTGAAGTTACCTTAGATCAAATCACCAGGAACGTCGTAGATAGTGTTACTACTATGAGTGTTTTTGGAGACACTGTTTTAAACTGCCCTGTTACTGTTACATTAGATAACATACATGAAGAAAGCACTGAAACACCTATTGTTAAAGTTTTGGAACAACATGTAACAGATATTGCGGGGAAAAATTTTGATGATTTTACTGCTGTTGACCCTTTAGAAGATATTGAAATTAAAAAAATAAAATCTAGTGAAGAAATTGGTGTTGATTTAGATGACTTAAATATCCTTAATGAAAGTGCTAAAATTGGACAAACGGTTACAGAGTATGCTGAAACTACTACGACCGTTCCTGTCGAAGAAATTACAGCATTAAAAACAAACCCATCACAAAATAAAATATCTGAAAACATTACGATGTTAGAAAACACTGCAACACCAGCTTTAAGTAGCAAAGACGCTTCTACAGTAGTTATGGAACAACTAACTCTAGGTAGTATTGAAAATGCTCAGACTGTTATAGCATATATTAAAAAATCTACAGAACAGACTGTACCTGCAGAAAGCGTTCTTATACAAACTACAGTAGAAAATATATCACCAATACAACTAGAAAAGGAAACAGAATATCAACAGGAACCAACAGAAAAAGGTGATGAATCAACAGCCGACAGTCCAAAAGTATCTGCACCAATATTGGAGGGGAAAAAAGAAACAAATGAAACTACGCCTCGGCAAGTTACTCCTCGAGACATCCAAAACATTTTTGATTCTCTTCCACAAGTACCAGAACCAGAACAAACTCTTATTTCAGAAAACCTGTTATTATTTCAGCAAGATGATATCGTTTTAGAAAAGATTGAAGAGAACGTTACCAAACCTTCTGAGGCAATTGTTTCTTTAAAAGAGCCTTTACTAGCATTAAAATTAAGTGAAACACTTTCAAAACAGCCTTCAGAGGGATTACCATCAGCGAAAACTGTCATCGGTAAACAAAACAAATGTTTTTGATGCTAATATTAACACTGTTTCATTCATTCTTGGCGTTTTAATAACTAATAACTACACATCGCTTTTAACATCATTATGATGTACTCGTAATTAAGCGATATATATATATATATATATATATATATTGACCGTGAGGCTAATAATAAGAAAGTTAAGAATGTGTCCATTGGCACTTTACTTATGGTCTCTATTATTCTTTGCACAAATAAATGTCGTCAAAACCAAACTTTTTGCAGCTGAAATGTTTCAGATGTGTCTATGTATAATTGTATATAACAATGAATCCCTATTTCCCTTGGTCACGCAATAACTTGAGAACCACTAAACCTATTTAAGTATTTTTTTTAAATGTTTTTTAATACTTTGTAAAAGGTTCGAAATATTAAGGAGATCGGTGCCCGTGGGATGAATTTAAATGTCCACGCTAACGAAGTCGCGGGCAACAGCTAGTACTAAATAAAATGTCTATAATCAGAAATTCTAGGAATATTTTTTTATGTTTTGTAATTATTAGATTTATTGAAAATGCGAAAGTTTTAAGTAGAACTGCATTAACTTTACTTGACATAATTACTTATATGTTCTCAATAATAAAAATACACGCAAAGAATATTACTTTATCTATAAAATAACTTAATTTTGTACTACAGTCAGGACCTAAGATGTTCAACATAAGCGTTCAAAAATATGTTAGCATACTAATTAATATTCCAAAACTATCTAGACTATTGTAAACCAAATATACCTATGCATTACAGACATCCTAAAACATGCGTACTTGTTAATGTCTCAGAATATCTATTTAGTCATAGTTTCCTTTAAAATGTGTACATGTTTAATATTTAAAATATTATGAGAGTTGTACATGACGTTAGATCATAGTTGTTTTAATATTTTTTTATGAATATTGCATACAAAATTAAACAAACAACTAATGACTAAAATTAGTTTGTGAATTTAAAGTAAAATGTTTTCTACAGGACAGTAGTTCGTCAAAGTAAACATTTCCACTCAAAATCATAGTAAATCTAATATTTTATACTATAAATGTAAAGTATTATTATTACTAGCTATCAAAGTCAAATCTTCAAGATTATCTACAGAACTTGGCAATCATTTCGATTTCAATTCTTTTTTCGGCGTAGTCGATAACCACGTATATTCTTAATATTGAACTTGGCTCCCATTTTCACATTTATGTTTCTAATGTTTTCTAATGTATAAATTATTGTTATTCATGATTTTAAGGTATTTAACATTTTTCCTGCGTTTACGTTGTATAGTTTTCTTGATCATTAGAAACATTATAGCGCATTGCCCATTCACTGATAAATCCTTCCTTACATAACCTTTTGGTAGTGATTGTGTACAATTTCAAAGTGTCTTTTAAAAGTTTTACTACTTACGTTTTACTCTTGTAAATTTTTACTATTTCCAAAAATAAGTAGTAAGATTGTGTAAGAATGTAGTGTGTGTGTAGCGTCAGTCAGTCAGTGATAAAAATGCCGACTTATAAATGATAATATCTCGATTACTGTTTAAGCTCTATGAAATTTAGGGTTCTAGTTAACCTAAGGGGCGTTAACAAGTAAACAAAAAAATACAGTAAAATAATTATTTATGTTAAACAGATCATTTATTAGCGTAGATTATGTATTAGAGTTATTAAGCGGTCAAAAGTAGCTCCTTATGGTTTGTATAATATAACACACGGCTGCTGCGTCGCCACTTCCTTTTTCTTGAACTTGGCTTGACACGCTGTCGTGTGATAGTAGATACTCGTATAGTAGTATCCAATTTCATTTAACCAATACCGATCACTTAATACGTGGGGACACTGAAAGTTTAGCGTAACTCATTAATAAAACAATTTACATGTAAAGTGATATATTTAGTGCTCTTTGAAGTATTCTCCATTACATTTTAAACACTTTTTATTCGGTTAAAACTATTTTTGAAAACATGAGGGCCATTGATTTAAGGGCATGTTTTTCACGTGCTGGTTAAAAGGTATTACGGCCTCTTCCGGACCCGTAAATGTCATACCTCTAGTAATAAAATCAGCATGATGCCAGGTTTGGACTGTGCGGGATGGGTCACTAGCTCTACCTTTTCAGAAGCCAAAAATGACTTTGTCTAGTTCGCGATATGCGCCGAAGCATTGTCATGGTGCAATAGGATGCGATTTCTTGGTCGTTTTCCCTAACTTTTTCAAAGACACTGGGCAAACAAATGGTGGTGTACCACTCAGCATTAAGTGTCGTTTGTTCTTCAAGTGAGATCGTGAAGACAGGACCCGTCCGGGAGAAAAAACATAATTTTTTTGCCTACGTTTCTCGCCTGCCTCAATTTTGTTGGTTTACTGTCACCTTCGAACACCCAAACAGAAGACTGTTGCTTTCTTTCCGGAATTGAACAATATAATATCCATGTTTCATCTCCTTCACAATGTCATACACAGCATTTGAACGTCCGTGTTCGTACTTTATCAACATTTTTTTACACCAATCAACACGAGTCCGTTTTTGTTCTGGGTGAGTTCATGAGGAATCCAGCGGCAACAACGTTTGTTAACTTTTAAATTTTGATGTAAGATTTTTTGAATTTGGCTCATACCAATACCCAAATGCAATCGCAGTTGAGAGCCGACCTTCACGAATTTCATCATGCAAAGAAATACGGCCACGATCAGATTCTACGTATCAACGCTATACGGTGCTCAAATAAGGTGCTTAACTCCCAAAAGCATTTTGAAGATGAGCAGTGCAGTCTTGCGGAGTCAGTGAACTTTTAAAATCATAAAAAATCATCACTCTAAAATTATACGCGATATTGCGTTATAACTTGGTAATTGTTACGCAAGATCGCTCTTTCTTTAACATGTTGAAACACCCACGGGTTGTCAGCTCTTCGAGGTAAACTATAGGGTGGTATGTCGGACTCAAAGTGACTTAAATCATACGGTTTTCCGTCACGGACTCCTTATTGCCATAGCCTCAGGTATACCCTCAAAAGGAAATCCCTGTGACCCTCAGCAGACTTGGCCGCTTGTTGAACAACAGTTAACCCCGCTATAGTGTGCGGGGATCTTGGCCGCTGACAGCCTGCTTCTGCTAGGGTGACGGATAACCCTATCCGGACTCCTAGCAAGCGATCATGGAGGCCGGAGATCGAGTTGATCTCTCCGCCACTTGGTACGACTTTTGCAAAACGGGAGAATACTCGAGTTCTGGAGTGGTGACCGCTTAAAGGGAAACGTAGTGCAGGACACCCTGCAGCCAGGTGGAGTGACGATCTGCGGAAAACGGCGGGGAAAACTGGATCAGGATAGCTGACGATCGAGCTCGGTGGAGCACATTAGCAGATCTCTATGTCCAACAGTGGCCGAAAAAATGTTATAGATAACAACAAACATTAATTTATAACAAAACAATAATTAAAGAGGTGTAATTTCTATTTAGAAACGACCCAACAATTGTAAAACTTTTGTTAGGAAACATATTTGACCCTCTGCAACGTGTATGTGTATACAGGGTGTATAATATGACGATGGAACACTTACTACAATCACTGAAAGGGCATGAGTAGAATGCAGTTACAAAAAAAAGAGCCTTTGAAAGTTATGAGTTACTATGACCGTTTGCATTTTCAAGTATTATCACCTCCAGTGTTCCAATATCATATACACCCTGTATATTATGGCCTGGGAGTGCATACATATTATTGATGATTGACGATGACTGACAGACTTTATAACTTTTAATACATATATTTGGACCTATGCAATGTACACATATTTATGTTCTATGAATACACACATATAGGTAATATTATAACTATTTTTTAACTTTGGTTTGAACACATAGGAACCGCTGCAAATGTAAATATATTTATGGTCCTGATTGTACTACTTAAAATATATTGTGCTGACACTATGCTTTTGTGTATTTTTGTATAGTATTATTATAGTGTAATATGATTTGTCTTTCATTAAATCATATTACATAGTTAATTTATAGCTAATATGGGTAAATATTACCACAAATACGACAATATTTGTGTAATAATATTCTAAAACAAATGTTCAAATATTTGTTGATCACACACTATTCCGCTTGTGGCGAAAAGTTAGGACATTTTGCAAAATTAACACCATAAAAATTTAGGAGAAGTCAGAGCCGTAGTAGCTGGAAGTACTTAAAACTTGTTAGATCACAGTATTCTGAATAAAAAATGTGTTCAGTAAGATTATAACCAACTGCACTACTTTATCAAAAAAATTAATCTGACTAACAATGGTATCATAATCGATTTGAGTTCTTCATCTTTATGTGGATATTTTCACACATTTCTTCAACACAACATTCTTTTTATTTAAATGTCAAATACATCTCTTACAAACCTTCCAAAAAAATATGTTTTCTCAAATACATATGCACGCAGGCATACACACTATTATTATTTTTCTGCGATTTATGAATAGCGTTTTCTGTGTCTACAATCATTTCTGAAAATAATTACTTTGTTCCAGAACATGAAGGTCTTATTCTTCACATAGATGAATTTACGTCAGGTGAAGTATCAGAACTAGTGAATAAAATATTGGTACTCACTCATTCTGAGGATCTAAAGGGTACCACAGAACTAGCTCAGGTACTAAAAGAAAGTCTGACTACTGGTGTAGAAGGCACTGGTTCACTAGAAGAAGTGAAAGTGCAGAGAGCTGAGTTGGCTCAAAAGTTGCAAGACGCGCTGTCTGTTTTGCATACTAGAGCTTTAGACAGCGTCGATGAGATCACAAGCATAATGAAGCCTGATGGGTTAGTTCGAGTTTCAGAGGTCATTACGTATCTACAGAACGATTTAGATTCAGCTATCCTGTCTGATTTGCCTCTAGTACTTAAATCAGCAGAAACTGGTACGTGTATAAAGATAATTTATTAGAATGCACAATAAAGTAATGATTATGTTTAAAAATGTCGGTCACGAATATTGTATTACTACACACACTACACTATTTACCAAGCTAATAAAAGTTTCATAACGAAATAGCGCCCCTTTAGGATTAGACCTCCAGAGGCTAGAGAGGAGATAGAAATATATTTTCTATAAATGAGCCAAAGCTTTTTGTTAATAACTAAATTATGAGACTTTGCATAGTGCATTACTCAGGAGTAAGCGGTTACAGTTAAACTGTAGACGTAGAGTTATAGCACGATATCACTCGTACGTAGCAAATGTTGTGGTATTATTTTATTATTTGGTGTGTAATGCCTAGTGCCACCTCGACCATTTCTAATCTTTTGTAGCGCACTCTTGCTTAATAGTTCTTTGCTCAGATTTATGACTTGAAGAAACCTCCAGATCTTATGAGCAGTGATTGTTTATCCTTCCTGCGGTTGTATTGTGTACAATCCTAAGTTGATACTTCGGTACCGCATTAGTAGTATACAAGTATAGAATATGCATTGCAGTTTCTTCTGCCTCTTGACAAAATCTGCGTGTTGTGTTTTCGACGATCTTTAGGTTGAACAAATGTGTTTGTTCAGTTTGCAGTGTCCGGACTGTCCGGTAAGGATCCGTGTAACTGCTCAAGTTTTGTATCTTTTGAGCACCAGAATTTCTTTTGATACTTAGTTATCATAGCCCTTTATCAAAAATATTGAGTATTTTATTAGTGTCTAGTAGTAGTGGTTTTCGGTATTCCATCTATTAATTGCCATTGCCATGTATTAGGCGTTAATGATTGAATAAGCTCACTCTTTGGTAATGTCACCGAATGGTTCTGGTTTTCTGCACCAGCGGCTTCATTGGTTCATTGCCATCGATACCTGAGTGAACTCTGATACCCTGATCTTAATGTAATTTTGTTTGATTGCCAGTCTAGTCAGGTTTTCTTTACGATTTTTTACTAGCTTTAAATGTCTTTAATTTTGAAACTAACTCAAGCTAGTTTCAAAATTGTATAGTACCAATAGAGCTGCTTAGCTGCCTGAGTTAATGAAGATGTGTAGATTTCTTACTTTTCTTTCACTTTAAATTGACGCTCTATCTGAACTTTGGTGTCTGTCCGTAAATGGATTAGTGGCATTAGAGAAAATACTTAATATTTTAAAGATACTTGACTTATTGACTATACCATTTATTTACAGTTGAACTACCTATTTTGGAAATAAACTCAATGGACCAACTCAAAGAATTACTTCAAGAAGTATCCGAAAAAATAATTGTCACCGCTAAAGACGCTGATGAGACAGAGTCACTTAAGAATGCTCTAGATGAAGTTCAGACCGTTATTATCAAACTTAAAAGAGATTATGATGGGGTCTCCAATGACACTCTCAATGAAACTCTTGAGGATTTAGAGTGCAGTGTGAGGAGTGTTCAACTTCAGATAAATGAGGAGAGCCCACCAGAACTGCTCAAAGAGGCTTGTGATACATTGCAGTTGTTGGTCAACAACATGAGTGATCAAGAAGTTTGTGTCACAGAGATAAAGGCAGCCGAAGAAAGCAGTGAAAGCATTCTGAAAAAATGTTCTAATGAATCTGAAGTAACTATTAAGTTGATAGAATTAGCATCACTGATTGATTTCAAAGATGATGGTGACTTATATGGTATAGTTGCTAGTTTGGAATTCCTTAAAGTTACAATAAAAACTCTAAAACTAAGCTTCACAAGTAATGCCGATATTTTAATTGGGCAGGGAGTTGATATCACGCAAAGTCTGGATCTCTTAGAGGACAAAGTATTTTCTCTTGAAAAAGATTTATCAACGGCAGCAAACATTGATTCCGACGTTAGGGATAGTATTTTAACAGCTATTCATTCCGTATTTGGCAACATTTCTAACATGAGAGGCACTATAGCAAGCATACAAAAAAGATATATGTTTGAAAATTATGGAAAACCATCAGAAATTCTACTCAAATCTATTAGAAATGTAACAGCAATTTGTGAGATTGATGACAAAGATAAAAATAATTGGAAAAAATTCTCAAAGTCGCTTCGCAAAGTTCTTAATCATTTCGAAGATATTAAATTTTATATAAATTTAGATAAAACGGCCAGATTACCAAGTGATGCAGCATTCACAAAAATAATTTTAGAAGAATTAAATGCTAATATTAATGATATTTTACTTCCTCAGGCTTTGGTGTTAGGATCTGACACAACCAACAAAGTAAATGACTTGGTTGAGTATATTAACACCAATCTGAGTAATATTGAATCGAGTGTAACATTAGAAGTTAAACAGAAAATACCTATTTTTAAAGTAATTTGTTCACTATTATTTAATGTTACTGAATTTATTAAAGCTAAAAAGTTTAAAGTACTTAAACAGGAAGTACCAAACTCAGAAGACCTAGTTAAACAGGCAAAAGAAACAGCCGGTATAGAGGTTGCTACAGACATTCAGGAGGAAATATCAAAAGATGAAGCTATTTGCCAAGAACCAGTCCAACAACTGATACAGACTATTAAAGGTGATGATATTTTTGAGGCAATAGAGCAAACAATTACGGCTATCGAACAAAAGCCTATCGTAGAAACTATACCAGAAAATTCTAGCCACATAATTACTGAAGAGACTAATGTTTCAGGTGCAGGCAAATTGTTTAAGGAACTTCGAATACATGAAACTAGCATTGAATCGGAAATATTACAAATTGCTTCAGATTTGGTATCAGAAATAGCTTTAGAAGCGATCGCTCAGGTACAGTCTTTTGATGAAATTGAAATACTAGAGCAACAAGTAAAGTCACAACCTGAGCCACATAGAGATGAACAACTGTTAAAGATTACTGTTCATATGAGTGATGAAAATAGTGCAACAGTCATTGCATCTATCGAGGAACAACAAACGAGCAGTGAACCTGAGAAATCATCTGTAAATAAGTCACAAGACGTAGACACCCATGATACTCATCCTCCACCAATGGTAAAACCTGAGGAAGCTGCTAATACTTCAAGCGAAACTAAAACAGACGATCAAGTTGAAGGGATGACCGCTGAAATGACTGTCGATGTGCAATGTTATGATCAAACTAGAGAACTCGAAAAAGAATCAAGTGAATCGATTAAAACAGCACAAGCAAAACTTCTCGAAATTGAAGAACATGGTATTCAAGAAAAACAAAACGAAAATATGTCTGCTGATAAAACAAATCAGGAACAATACCCCACAAGGAACGAAAACATGTCTAAAGAAGAACTGACAAAAGATTTAACAGCAAATGAAGAATTAGAGTCTTTAAAGTCAAAAGAAGAAAAAGAAGATATCTTTACACAATATGAACTTAAGGAAAAACATACAGAAATGGAAGCCAAGTATGAAAAACAACCTAGTGAAGTTTCACACACTGAAAACGAATCGAAGAAAAAGTCTGTAGATGCATTGAAAGCTGATCATAAAGTAAAAGATGAAACTGTTGCTATAGAAGCCCAATATGTAGCTCAAGAAATTTGTACAGCAGAAAAACAAGATGAAGAACAAGCTTTAGAAGAAACCAAACAATCTCATGAAGAAGTAGAGCAAAATCTAGAAACAGAAATACAAGCTACACAGCAAAAAGCTGAAACAGAAGAGACAAAATGTAAATACAGTAAGGAAAATATCGTAAAAGAACAGAAAGACAAAGATAAAATAAAGAATTTAGGTGGGGAAATGTCAATGGAAGGAAAATCTATGCAGGAAAGTCCAGCGCTTGAAATTAGCGAGAGTAAAAAGAAATACGAAGAACAGAACAAGGAAATCACAGAAAGTAGAGAAGCTAAAGCTGAGAACAAAAAAGAAGCCGAGGCTAACGCAAAGCAAGAATGGAACAAAACAGGAGTTATGGAAAAAAAAGAAATGGAAGAAGAGGAGGTGGTGGCTACAGAAATAAACGAGGAAGGAGAAGTAAACTCCAAGAAAGAAACGGATGGTACAAAGGGTCAGGCTAAGAAAGAAAAGAAAAATGCTGAAACTATGATAACAAAAGAAGAGAAAGAAGTAGAAACCAAGACTCAGAGAGAAACAGAGGAAGAAGAGGCTAAAACCAGAAAAGAAAAGCGGGACACAGAAACTGGGGCTAAAATAGAAACAGAAGTAGCTGACGACAAGGCAAAGAAAACGCAGGAAAAACCTGAAGCTAAGGTTAAAATAAAAAAAGAAGAAGTAGAGAACAAAGCAAAAAAAGAAAAGTTGGACATGGAACCTAAGGCTAAAAAAGAAATAGAAGAAGCTGAGTCTGAGGCCCAGAAAGAACAAAAAAAACTAGAAGATAAAGCCAAAAAAGAAATGGAAGAAGACGACACTAAAGCTATTAAAGGAAAAGACAAAGCAGAGTCAAAAGTTATGAAAGAAGCAGAAGATGCAGTGGTTAAGGCTAAGAAAGAAAATGAAGATGCTCAGATCAAGATACAAAAAGAAATAGTAGAGACAGATACTAAGAGCCACACAGATATGGAGGAAGAAGAAGCTAGAGTCAAAAAAGAAAAAGAAGAAAAGGACGAACAAGCCCAGAAAGAAAATGAAGCTGCAAAAGCTAAGGTCAAGGTGGAAAATGAACAAGCCGAGGCTCAGGCCAAGGAAGCCCAAGAAACAGCTGAAGTTAATGAAAAAAGAGAAACCGAAGAAGAAGAGACAAAAGCCATAAAGGAAAATGAAGAAGCAGAGTCAAAAGCCAAGAAAGATGTGGAAGATGCAAAAGCTAAGGCTTGGAAAGAAAACAAGGATGTTGAGGCTAAGTTAAAAAAAGAAAAGAAAGAAGCAGAGACTAAAACCACCAGAGAAATGGAAGAAGAGGAGGCTAAAGCCATGAAGGACAAAGAGAAAGCAGAAATAAAAGAAAAGGAAGGAAAGGCTAGGGAGGTCACGGAAGCTGAAGCTAAGAAAGGAAAAGAAAAAACCAAGACTGAGACAAAGGAAGAACGGGAAAAGGCTGAAGTTGAGGCCAAAAAAGAAATAGGCAAAGAACAGAATAGAGCTAAGAAGGAAACTGAGGGAGCAGTGGCAAAAATGCAGAAAGAAGTAGGAGCTACAAAAGCTGAAGCTAAAAATGAAGAGAAGGAAGCTGAGGCTAAACAAAAACAAGAAAAAGAAGAAGCAATGACTAAGGCCTACAGAGAAATGGAGGAAGAACAGGCTAAAGTAAAGAAATACAAAGAGGAAGCCGAGGGTAAGGCCCACGAAGACCATAAAACAACAGCTAAGGCCAAAAGAGAAATGGACGAAGAAGAAGCTACGGCTAAAAAAGAAAATAATGAAGTAGAGGCAAAAGACGAAAAATCAATGGAGGATGCAAGAGCTAAAGTTGAAAAAGAGACGAACGATGATGAGGCTAAACAGATCCTAGAAAAGGAAGAAGCAGTAAATCAGGTACACAGAGAAATGGAGGAACAAGAGGCCAGAGCCAAAAAAGAAAAAGAGGAAGCAGAGGAAAAAGCCAAGAAAGAAAAGAAGGCTACGAAAGAAAAAGAAGAAGCCGATGCTAAAGCTGTCAAAGAACTAACAGTTAAAGGTCAAGACAAAAAAGAAATGGAGGAAATAGAGTCTAGAATTAAAACCGAAGGCGAGAAACAAGAGAAAATTGCCAAAAAAGAAAAACAGAATATGGAATCTTTGGCTAAGAAAGAAAAAGAAGAAGCCCAGTATAAGGCCAAACAAGATCAGGAAAAAGCAGAAGTTAAAAAACAAAAAAAAGTTGAGGAAAAAGATACTAAAGCTAAGAAGGAACTTGAAGAAGCAGAGGCAATAGGAGAGGAAAAATTGGAAGTTTCAAAGAACAAAGCTAAAAAAGAAAAAAAGGATGCTGATGCTCAAATAAAAGAAGACAAGACAAAAGCAGAGAGTAAGACCCACGGAGAAGTGGAGGAAAAAGAGGCTAGCGCCAAGAAAGAAAAAGAGGAAGCAGAGGCTAAGGCTCAAAGAGAAATAGAGGAAAAAGAGTCTAGAGCCAAGAAAGAAAAAGAGGATGCAGAGGAAAATTTCAAGAAAGAAAAAGAGGCTACGGAAGCTAAGGATAAGAAAGAAAAGGAGGATGCTGAGGCTAAGATACAAAAAGAAAACGAGGAAGCAGAGGCTAGAGCCATGAAAGAAAAAGAGGAAGCAGAATCTAGAGCCGTGAAAGAAAAAGAGGATGCAGAAGAAAATTCTAAGAAAGAAAAAGAGGCTACGGAAGCTAAGGCTAAGAAAGAAAAGGAGGACGCTGAGGCTAAGATACGAAAAGAAAATGAGAAAGCAGAGACTAAGGCCCAAAGAGAATTGGAGGAAAAAGAAGCTAGGTTCAAGAAAGAAAAAGACGAAGCAGAGGCTAGAGCCATGAAAGAAAAAGAGGAAGCAGAGGCTAGAGCCGTAAAAGAAAAAGAGGATGCAGAAGAAAATTCCAAGAAAGAAAAAGAGGCTACGGAAGCTAAGGCTAAGAAAGAAAAGGAGGATGCTGAGGCTAAGATACTAAAAGAAAATGAGGAAGCAGAGACTAAGGCCCAAAGAGAATTGGAGGAAAAAGAAGCTAGGTTCAAGAAAGAAAAAGAGGAAGCAGAGGCTAGAGCCATGAAAGAAAAAGAGGAAGTAGAGGCTAGAGCCATAAAAGAAAAGGAGGCTACGGAAGCTAAGGCTAAGAAAGAAAAGGAGGATGCTGAGGCTAAGATACAACAAGAAAATGAGGAAGCAGAGACAAAGGCCCAAAGAGAATTGGAGGAAAAAGAGGCTAGATCCAAGAAAGAAAAAGAGGAAGCCGTGGCCAGAGCCATGAAAGAAAAAGGGGAAGCAGAGGCTAGAGCCATGAAAGAAAAAGAGGAAGCAGAGGAAAATTCCAAGAAACAAAAGGAGGCTACGGAAGCTAAGGCTAAGAAAGAAAAGGAGGATGCTGAGGCTAACATACAAAAAGAAAATGAGGACGCAGATACTAGGGCCCAAAGAGAATTGGAGGAAAAAGAGGCTAGAGCCAAGAAAGAAAAAGAGGAAGCAGAGGCTAGAGCCATGAAAGAAAAAGAGGAAGCAGAGGTTAGAGCCATGAAAGGAAAAGATGATGCAGAGGAAAATTCCAAGAAAGAAAAAGGGGCTACGGAATCTAAGGCTAAGAAAGAAAAGGAGGATGCTGAGGCTAAGATACGAAAAGAAAATGAGGAAGCAGAGACTAAGGCACAAAGAGAATTGGAGGAAAAAGAGGTTAGAGCCAAGAAAGAAAAAGAGGAAGCAGAGGCTAGAGCCATGAAAGAAAAAGAGGAAGCAGAGGCTAGAACCATGAAAGAAAAGGAGGAAGCAGAGGAAAATTCCAAGAAAGAAAAGGAGGCTACGGAAGCTAAGGCTAAGAAAGAAAAGGAAAAAGCGGACGCTAAGGCTAAAAGAGAACGGGAAAAAGCTCAAGCTAAATCTAAAAAAGAAATGGAGGAAGAAGAGGCTACAGCTAAAAAAGAAAATGAAGAAGCAAAGGCTAAAAAGAAAAAAGAAGCGGGGGATGCAAAGGCTATGAAAAAAAAGGAGGATGTTGAGGCTAAGACACAAAAAGTAAATGAGGAAGTAGAAACTAAGGCCCAGAGAGAAATGGAGGAAAAAGAGGCTGGAGCCAAGAAAGAAAATGACGAAGCAGAGGCTAGAGCCATGAAAGAAAAAGAGGAAGCAGAGAAAAATTCCAAGAAAGAAAAGGAGGCTATGGAAGCTAAGGCTAAGAAAGAAAAGGAGGATGCTGAGGCTAAGATACAAAAAGAAAATGAGGAAGCAGAGACAAAGACCCAGAGAGAAATGGAGGAAATAGAGGCTAGAGCCAAGAATGAAAAAGAGGAAGCAGAGGCTAGAGCCATGAAAGAAAAAGAGGAAGCAGAGAAAAATTCTAAGAAAGAAAAGGAGGCTACGAAAGGTAAGGCTAAAAAAGAAAAGGAAGAAGCTGACGGTAAGGCTAAGGGAGAACGGGAAAAAGCTCAAGCTAAATCTAAAAAAGAAATGGAGGAAGAAGAGGCTACAGCCAAGAAAGAAAATGAAGCAGCAAAGGCTAAAACCGAAATAGAAGCGGGGGATGCAAAGGGTAAGAAAAAACAGCAGGATGCTGAGTCTAAGACACAGAAAGAAAATAAAGAAGCAGAGACAAAGGCCCAAAGAGAAATGGAGAAAGAAGTGGCTAAAGCCAAAAAAGAAAAAGAAGAAACGGAGGCAAAAGCCAAGACAGAAAAGGAAGCTACAGAAGCTAAGAAGAAAGTTGAAGAAGCGGAGATAAAAGTTAAGAAAGAAGTAGAAGCTGCAAGGGCTAAAGCTTCGAACGATAAGAAGGACGTTGAGGCTAAGATAAATAAAGAAGCAGAGATTGAGGCCCAGAGAAGAAAAGAGGAAGAAGAGACTGGTGCTAAGCAAGAAAAAGAAGAGGCAGAGGAAAATATCATAAAGGAAAAGCTGGACACGGAAGCTAAGGCTAACAAAGAAAAAGCTGAGTCTAAGGCCAAGGAAGAACAGGAAAAAGCAGACATTCAGGCCAGAGAAGAAATTAAGAAAGAACAGGCTAAAACCAAAAAAGAAACTGAAGAAGCAGAGGCAAGAGCTAAGAAAGAAGCAGAAGATGCAAAGGCTAAGATACTAAATGAAAAGAAAGAACAAGATACTAAAGCCCAGCGAAAAACTGAGGAAGAAGAGGCTACGGACAAGAAAGAAAAAGGAGAAGCAGAGGAACAAGCCGGGAAAAAAAAGAAAGCTCTAAAGGCTAAGATCAAGAAAGAAAATGAACAAGCTGAGGAAAAGGCCAAGCAAGAATGTCAAACAGCAGAAAGTAAGGAAGTAAGAGATATAGGGAAAGAAGAGACTAGAGCCGAGAAAGATGCTGAAGATGTAAAGGCTAAGGCTAAGAAAGGAAAGAAGGAAAATGAGTCTAAGGTAAAAAAAGAAATGGAAGAAGTAGAGACTAAAGCCGAGAAGGAAATGAAGGAAGACAGGGCTACAATAGAGAAAGAAGAAGGATTAGAGGTCAATGCCGAGAAAGAAAATCAAGACATAGATGCTAAGGCAAAGAAACAGAAAGAAGAAGCCAAAGTTAAGACTGAGGAACAATCAAATAAAATTGCTGCGGATAATGTAAAAAATGAAAAAGCAGAAGCAGAGACTAAAAGCAAAATAGAAATTGAGGAAGAAGATGCTCGGGTTAAGAAAGGAAATGAAGAATTAGAAACTGAAACCAATAAAGAAAAGCAGGACACGAAAGATAAGACTAAAAGAGAAGAAGAAGCCAAAACTAAACTCAAAAAACAAAGGGAGGAAGACGACACTAAGGCTAAGAAAGAAATTGAAGAAGCAGAGACAAAAGCAAAGGACGATTTAAAAGCTAAGATCGAAAAGAAGGATTATGAGGCTAGGATTAAAAAGGAAAAGAAAGAGGCAGATAAGAAAGCCAAGAGAGAAATGGAAGAACAAGAGGCTGTAGCTGAGAAAGAAAAAGAAGAAGCAGAGATAAAAGACAAGAAAGAAAAGAAAAAGGCTGTTGCTAAGGTAAAAAAGGAAGAGCAAGAGGCAGACATGGCTACAGCGAAAAAAGAGAAAAAGGAAACAGAAGCTAACAAAAGGAGAGAAATAAAGGAAGAAGAGGCAAAGGCTGAAAAGGTAAATGAAGAAGCAGAAGCTAAATCTAAGTCAGGAACAAAACAAGTGAAATACAATAAAAAAGTAAAAGAAGTTCTAACTAAAGTTAAACAAGAAAAGAAAGAGATAGATGATACAACTACACCTAATAATAGTGAGATAGCTGTTGCTAAGTATGAAAAAGAAGATAACCGTGATATATACACAAAGGATATCAAAGCGGAAAGTGACTCTGATGAAAAAGAGATAAGACGTGAA
Organism: Callimorpha dominula; assembly: GCA_949752705.1. Lineage (NCBI taxonomy): Eukaryota > Metazoa > Arthropoda > Insecta > Lepidoptera > Erebidae > Callimorpha > Callimorpha dominula. The sequence continues at coordinate 26,531,057 of OX456990.1, read as the reverse complement.
GAAGTATGTAGTGACATGATTGAGAAGCAACAAATATGTCTCGGAAGTACTGATGTTGTCCGAGGAATGGAGTCAAAACATAAAATGGGTGAAAATGGAGAAGTCGATCCCAGAATGGACAAAGACCATTACATAAGGGAGTATCAGTATGGTCCATCGAAACAGAAGACGGAAGACAAACACAAATTCATAGACCACAGCCACAGAGATTTTAATATGGAATTTCTTAGACCGCCGGGCTACAGAGAAAAGACCTTCGAACCTGAGAAGCATAGTGAAAGGGAGACCACTAGTTTAGGTAGAAATGCAACTATTTATAAGGCCCAGACTATTATACTAGATTCACAGCTACGGTCTTCGATGCCTCCATCGTCAGATCGAACTGAATCAGAAAGAAGAGTTGAGAGACACAGGTCAAAAGCTTTAAGTGAGGTCAGAAGTCTTATTTCCGAAAGACGATTAGGCCTTACACGAGATCTTAAGAGAAAGCCTGTGTTTTCTACACACCTAACAGACAGGACTGCGGTTGAAGGGTCTAGAGTTAAATTAACCTGTAGTGTGCTATCTTCGACGGATCCCAAGATCACTTGGTACAAAAATGGAGTGGTTCTTGATAATAAGTTGAAGTTCAGAACAAAACATATTGATGGTCTCATAACTTTAGAAGTTTTGAATGCGGTACCAAGTGATTCCGCGGAGTACAGCTGCACAGTGGAAAACGAGAATGGAACAATTAACACATCTGCTAATTTGAAGGTGTACCCTAGTTTTGAGGCCTCACCGATTCCGCCTACATTCACCAGATCTATTCGAGGTAAGTTAGACTGCTTCATTTATGTCCAGTTTCTGAAGTTGTCAGTCAAATTGCAGTTAACTATTGATTTAATAAGGAATATGTATTAGATAAAATTCGGTTAAATGTCATGTCATTTCTGAATGCACACCGGACCAATTTCTAACTATACGACTAATAAACAGTTGCAAAAGCTGCCACTACATGGATCTCTTCAAGTTTGAGTTAAACATTAATTTTATTACTTTAATCCGTCATAAATAATAGGGTTATATCAGTGGCGTAGCTACCGGAGGGCTAGACGTAGCAGTGCCCTGGGGCCCACAAGCTCAGGGGGCACCTCGGACTTTACTTACAAACTATAAATTGAACTAGTGAAAATTTCTCCCACATTCGGAATATAAATGAACCAGATTTTTTAGAAGCAGAAGTTATCAGGTTTGTACTAGAGTTGTGACGAAACCACTATTTATATTAAATCGCGTACTTGAATAACTTGAATATGGAGTACGATGAATCTGGATTACGACAAATCTGGAGTTCGTCGAATTCGGAACACGACGAATACGGAACAAACTATTTTGAATAGTTTAGTTGGGGCCTTAGTTTATTTTTTGCCCCAGGGCCTTTTGTTACCTAGCTACGCCACTGGTTTATATTATAATTATTGATAAAAGGTCAAATAAAGTTACGGAAAAGATAAATGGCACACATTGGACAGTTAAATGAACCTAAGTTTAAACGGAGTTCGTCTTTTGTTTCGGTATTGTAAAACCACTGACCTCTATTGTACAATAGAGGTCAGTGTCGAAAACGCACTTTCACAAGTTATCGGGCCAATAGTGCTGACGAATTGATAAACTCCCGATAAAAGCAGTTCAGAAACAGGACATTAAACTAAAGAACTAAATAACATTGAATATCTAAGTATTCTCGTATCTTTGCAACTACCTTGTAGTAGTTCTACATCACCCCATTGTTATCTGGTAGAGAATGAATGCCTTATGCATTAAGTCCGCCTTTGTACAAATGTGCATAAAGGTTTTAGAATAGAATACTATTCTAAAAACTTTATTTTGTACAAAGGCGGACTTAATGCATAAGGCATTCTCTAGAATAGATAGAATAGAATAGAATAGAATAGAATAGAATAGAATAGAATAGAATAGAATAGAATAGAATAGAATAGAATAGAATAGAATAGAATAGAATAGAATAGAATAGAATAGAATAGAATAGAATAGAATAGAATAGAATAGAATAGAATAGAATAGAATAGAATAGAATAGAATAGAATAGAATAGAATAGAATAGAATAGAATAGAATAGAATAGAATAGAATAGAATAGAATAGAATAGAATAGAATAGAATAGAATAGAATAGAATAGAATAGAATAGAATAGAATAGAATAGAATAGAATAGAATAGAATAGAATAGAATAGAATAGAATAGAATAGAATAGAATAGAATAGAATAGAATAGAATAGAATAGAATAGAATATTCCTTATTGTACACCATATAAAATTACAATGGAGCTTAACTTTAATGCTAGGTAAAATGGGCGGTCTTATCGATAAAAGCGATCTTTACCAGATAATATAATAAATAAATAAATATTCAATGGTAGGTCCTTCGAAATTTAACCATAAAACTATCAACTTAATCACGGTCAGTATGATCTTCTGACGGGATATTTATACGGATGCTTTTGGATATTAGTTGATTAATAGTTTCATTCCATTATATAATCGGGTCAATTATAGAATATCTATGTCCAGCAGTGGACTATGATAGGCTCATTGATTGATTGATATAATCGATAATATTAAAGCCACAATTGAGATTTTGACTGATATAAATATTAATAGTTACTTCAAGTAGTTTATATTATCTATCTAATACCTTTAAAGCAATTCTTTTCCAACGATTTTCATGAAATTTAGTATGCAGGGGGTTTCGGGGGCGATAAATCGATCTAGCTAGGTTTCATTTTTTGAAAACCTTAAAAAAAATCGAGCAAAGTTCATCATTATACAAAGTGCGTTACTAATTACATTTCAATGCAATGAAACATATTTCTATATTTTCCGGAAATGAAAACTCAACCTGTAATGAAAAATAATAAATTAATTAATATTCAACATCTTAATTTTTCATTATTTCGTATCACTACGCTGACAAATAAAAAGCTGAGCAGCTTTACCTATCCAAATTCTTTACAGACACATACCATCTTGCTGAAAACGAACTCGTCCTGGAGTGCCGCATCCGGGGTCAGCCGTTGCCAACCATCACGTGGCTAAAAGACGACAGACCAGTGACTAGTAACGATAGATACCAGGCTTATTACTTAGCGGATGGAGTTTGCAGGTTGGCAATCAACCATCCTACTCCCGAAGATAGCGGGAAATACACCTGCAAGGCTGAGAACTCCGTGTGGTCCGACCAGATTACTCATGTGGTTAGCTTTACTGGTGAGTGACATTAACATACATACACGCACGCCTTTATCTCCGAAGAGGTAGGCAGATACGTATTGAACACTCAAATTTTGCCAATTATATTCTATTCCCGAGGCATAGAAAAATTACTTTTACACGAGCGAGGTCTCGGTCAAAAACTGGTTCTTTAATAAAATTGTGGCATAATTTTCTTATCGTTTGAATGAAATGAAATAAAAAGTAAAACTCATTTTAACCTTAATTATATGTTACATTAATATTTTATTCGAAGATAGAAATTGAATAACATTTTATTTAAAAAAAATGTTGGAAACAAAACTCAAAAAGTAGAAATATAATTCGACACCTGATTTTCGTACTGGGTAGTTGGTGTTTGTCTACCAAACAATACAAGTAAGAAAATAAAACTAAACTCCTGAATATATTTCGTTAATATTTTGTGAACCGTCTTAGAATGGCTTAAACTGTATAATGCTAGTTTTTTTTTTCATAGGGTATGCGCCACCTTGTATTTAGAAAAAGTGCAGAAAGTAATTTTTTCAAACAATATGCGTTACAAATTTAAAAACATTAAGCTACACGCGTTCAGTATAAATGTTGACCTGTCATGTTAAGACGATAACTCTATACAATAACAGTTCAAATTATACTCGCCAATAAAATGATACAAATATATAAATTATGGTCGATCGACCGGGCGATCTCAAGTCATTATAAAAAGGGCATAGACATAAGAGGAATTGATATTCTATAAGACTTCACATAGTCCTCGCTAAGTAGTCTATGTACAGCGGTTTTACATTTCAATGCCTAGACGGACAAAACATAATCTTTCAAGTTTTTTGATGTATTTTCTCAATAATAAGGATAAGCTTCTTAGCGTTCCTTGTACGCGTGGGTAATTTACAAATACCTCTTATCTCATTCATACCCTATCTCCTTACACAAGCCCAGATTAACTAAGAAAACCTGTATAATATATTATGTTTAAGTTCCATTTATAAATTCCTTTGTATATCAATCAATGGATAATAAACTTACTTATGCTGCGTTCTAATAAACAAAAAACCGATTCGTTTTGCTTACGGACGGTAAAATTTTCGTTGAAAGTTCAACTAAATTTTACAGTCTGTAAAATACAAAACGAATAGTTTCTTGTTTATTGAACGCGGCATTAAACTGTAGTTATTACTTTTCCTTCGTTCTTTATTTGACTATAATCAGATTACCCACGAATACGTGTACGAACGAAATTGAGAGTGGCTATCACTCTCAATTTCTCTCGGTAACCCACTCTTTACAGCTGGAAGCTTATCGGATATTTAATTTGCCCACTGACAGGTTATGTATGTGTGTGTGTATCAGCTTCGGCATTATTCACGCTTTCATGCACTTCCTTGATTTCTATATTAAATCCTGAAAACAGTCGAATTGTAATAATTATAACATTGGTTCACTTACCGAGTATGTATGCTTTGGTTTGTTAGGTCACTCATATGAGGTACTTATTACACTTTTTTCCCGTACCATTAACCACATAGCATTAAACTTTGAATTATATTTCAGGCAAAGAAAGTAACCTCAGTCCAAACATCACTACCATAGAACGATCTCGGTTCAACCGCCAAGCTCTGGAATCCAGGCGACCACACTTTACTAACGTCTTGAGCGACTACAAGGTGTCTCGCGGCGGCACCATCGGCCTTCAGGTTGAGATCCGAGGTTCTCCTACTAGGGTAGAATGGCTCAGAGAAGGTCTCTCAGTCACTGAAGTACATAGAAACGCCAGAACTTTCGTTGAACAAGGGTTGTATACGTTGGCATTGTCTGACGTCACTGAGAAAGAGTCGGGTATGTACACGTGTCGAGCTTGGAGCACGCATGGCAATGTGGATATGAATGCCGCGATCACTGTCGTGCCCCCCAATGAGATGGAAGGGAAACCAGCCATAATTGTTGGAAGGCCTGAAAAGGATATTTTGATATCAGTTGGAGAAGATATTAATGTATCATTTAGAGTACAGGGCGAGCCTAAACCTAAAGGTAATATTTGTATATGAGAACATTAAGAATATTCCTGTATCGCGGGAATTCCAAGTCTTGTGTCCAAAGAGTGAACATACGAATAAAAACTTTAATTAATAATAATAATAATAATAATAACTCAACACATCTCACACACGGCTGTCTGATCCCAAACTAGGCAGAGCCTGTACTATGGTAACTAGACTGCTGATAAACATACTTATATATTTCTAAATAATTACATATTATAGATAAATTACACCCAGACACAGAACAAATTATCGTGCTCATCACACAATTATTTGTCATGGGTGGGAATCCAATCCACGACCTCTGGCTCAGCAGTCAGAGTCACTAACCACTAGACCAACAGGCCAGTCTATTAGTGTATTCCATGGAAAGTTTTGCAAAATTGAGTGCCCCATGTCAAAAAAATACAGACAACAGCGTAACTACATAACCTTTTACAACGTAAGCTAGTTAGGGTGTTCTTTGTTCCGAATAATTGTTTTTAAAGCTTTTAAGCACTCAATATTGAACGAATTTTCCGTGGAATTAAAGTTTTTATTTACTCTTTTAAGACTTGGAACGTACGCGTACCTATAAATATGATTTTTTGACGCTCAATATGCCATAACAAAGACATACTTGTTCCTGAGTATTATAGTATAATTATCCTGACTCGATTAAGAAATCCGTGTTAAAGTAAACTCCTAAAATGTCCGCCAGGCAATTAAACTGGGTATCCCAGAGAACGAAGCCCTAATTTGTGTGTTTGAAAGTGGTGGAATTTATATCTTACGCAACAGTGCAACTTTTTCATATATTTTATTGTATTAACCATATTTTTAGTGGTATTCATGAAAGGCATCCGCGACATCACGAATAGCCAGCGGGTCTGTAAGATGACTTCTGATGACTATGTCAAGTTCACTCTCAAGAGATCTGTGGTATCAGATGCTGGTACATACTGTGTACTAGCTAGGAACGCTTACGGTTGTGACAGAGCCTTTGTCACTGTTGTGGTAAGAGAGTTAAATATATCTTCGTGTTTTCTACATTGTACCCTCACTAATACAAGCTCGTTTCTTTGATTAAAGTTGTTTTATGAAATACGGGGGTAATACTGACCGTGTAAAATACAGATTCACTTGAAACATCGTCATTAAACAAAGTATCACTCTTTCTGATACATTTCAAGAGTCGCATCTGACCATTGAAACTTAATCATTTGTACTGATGGGTTGTATAAAATCATTTACTTTAAAGTGGTACAATAATTAACAATATATTAAAGTATGTACATTAACTATGAATAAAGCATTTTTTGTTAGCGGTAACCGCTTACGATCGCTCAGGACGTTTGCTTAATAAGTAGTTAAAAACAAGGAAGATAATTCTAGGAATAATTCATAATATCTTATTTCCTAATTTTCCATGTTCGTGATAACTAATGAACCGATTTAATGAACTTTTGAAATTTTTTTTTAAGTGTCCACAATAGCAACGCGTGGCCGGGTTGCTGTTGTGTACACTGCAATAAAAAAAGTTACCCTATCTCTCAGTTGTGTATACAAATCGTACAGTTAAAAAGCTTTGTTCATCAAAACCTTTGTTGGATCAATCAGCTAATGGCTACAGTAAACTTTTTTCAGTAGCTTGCAAAACTAAACAAGTATAATATTATCTACGTATGAACGGGAATTAACGCGATCACGAAAAGGTATTACATACCTCTGAATTGCCTGACGTTTCGACCAGGTTGCACTGGCCGTGGTCACAGGCTGACTGGCTCAGCGGTGCACGCCCTCCGTCGCCGACATCGTGAGGTAGAAGGTTCTTCATCCACCTCCACTTTTTTGATATTTTTGATATTTTCGTTTCGCCATGTACCGTCACATACTATACTAACAGTGTCCCTATTCTGTAAGCAAACCGATGTGGCCCTATTCTGGTGTTCACCCGACTGCGCATAAAAGCGAGGTGGCATGTTTTTTATCACTGGATTCCACGCTGTAGATAATTTGAAACCATCTTCCCGATTGAAAGTTTTGTGTTTTTTAATTTCAATCGCTTCACGTACAACTCTTGAGTAAAAGTGACGTTCCGTGGAGAGGACTTGCGTACGGTGAAATTCAATCCAGTGATTGGTGCCCGCTTCGAGTGCATGTTCTGCAATCGCTGATTTGCTAATCTGTCGGTTCTTCACAGCAGCGATGTGTTCTTTGACCCTTTCAGCAATAGGTTCACATATGAGGTGGAGGCGGATAGGTCATTGTCATTTTTAGATGTCAAAGTAACCGCGAGGTCAGATGGGTCCTTGTCGCACTGTGTGTACCGCAAGCCTACTCATACGGATAGGTACCTACACGCCACGTCTCATCATCATCCCCGACACCTGCAGTCTGTTATGACTTCACTCAAGAACAGAGCATACGATCTTTGTGACCCTGAACATTTGGAGCGAGAGCTGGATCATGTTCAGGAGGTACTTAAAAGTAACGGATATCAGGTGAATGGAACACGGAAGCAACCGACAATGAGACGCAAGCATCCGGAGGTGAACAGACAACCAGCCTACATGCCATATGTGAAAGGAGTAACGGATAAGATCGGCTCCGTATTAAAGAAATACTCCATTCCGACAGTATACACACCAGGCATAAAGGTTCAAAACATCGTGGGTACACCGAAGGACGTCTTGCCGTTACAAACTCCAGGTGTCTACAAAATAAACTGCAGCTGTGGTAGTTCCTACATAGGCCAAACAAAGCGGACCATTGCTGAAAGGGTCAAAGAACACATCGCTGCTGTGAAGAACCGACAGATTAGCAAATCAGCGATTGCAGAACATGCACTCGAAGCGGGCACCAATCACTGGATTGAATTTCACCGTACGCAAGTCCTCTCCACGGAACGTCACTTTTACTCAAGAGTTGTACGTGAAGCGATTGAAATTAAAAAACACAAAACTTTCAATCGGGAAGATGGTTTCAAATTATCTACAGCGTGGAATCCAGTGATAAAAAACATGCCACCTCGCTTTTATGCGCAGTCGGGTGAACACCAGAATAGGGCCACATCGGTTTGCTTACAGAATAGGGACACTGTTAGTATAGTATGTGACGGTACATGGCGAAACGAAAATATCAAAAATATCAAAAAAGTGGAGGTGGATGAAGAACCTTCTACCTCACGATGTCGGCGACGGAGGGCGTGCACCGCTGAGCCAGTCAGCCTGTGACCACGGCCAGTGCAACCTGGTCGAAACGTCAGGCAATTCAGAGGTATGTAATACCTTTTCGTGATCGCGTTAATTCCCGTTCATACGTAGATAATATTATATCATGGAACGCGAAAGTTTAAAAGTTACTAAACAAGTAATTTAAATTGCAAAATAAACTTATGTGACGTCAACCGTTGCTCTTTTCATAGGTGAGACAGCGAGCTTCTTCCGAGAATTTAATATCAGATTGGATGTACCCTGCCGACGACGCCACTTTATCTGTAGCTGACAGGCAATATAAATGTAAGTGATCAAATAAGTCGATTTGCCATGTAAACAGTTCAGTACAGTTCGCGTGTTTACTTTAAAATCGGCTAAGTGCGAGTCTAATGGTATGGAGTTTACTTTTTCTTTTTTTTTTTATTGTATAGGGGGCAAACGAGCAGACGGGTCACCTGATGGTAAATGACTACCGCCGCCCATGGGCACCTGTAACTCAAGAGTCATAAGTGCGTTGCCGCCCTTTAAGGTAGGAATAGGGGAAGAGAGGGAGAGGGGGGAAGAGCTTGTTGTTAAAGCAGCTATAGTATTTTCAACTCTTTGAAAATTTCATGTGTCTACCTATAACAGTTCAAGTGTTACAGCGATTATTAAAGTCAGGCAAATAATTTTTTGTATGGGGAAACCCTTGAATTTTTACTATTTTTTGTTATAGAGGCAATATAAAGACACACTATATCAAATTTCAACTGTCTTCCATTCATCCCAACCTATTTACGGTACACGAGATACATACGTCGCTGACAGACGGATAACGGAGGCTTAGTAACACTTAGTTTTGCTGCAACCCTTTGATGTAATCAACGGTGATGCTCGAGCGAGCTGTATTAAAGACTGGTCGAGTATTTGAATGCAAAATCACAATGTTACATACACTTACGTATAATATTGTTTAGCTGAACGCAAATCGGTCGATTCCCTTCCGTCGTAATAATTAATTTGGGTATGCACTTTAACTTACTAACTAAGGTATATATGCAAGAATCACTATATGTCATATTATACTATGTTTACGAAACTAGTCAATAATAAACTTTGCAATACTACGAGAAGAGTTATCTCTCACAAGCACACTCACAACTACATAACTTACGAACCAACAGTAGTGTACAGTTCACTACACTGTACAACAAGCATTTTTATTCGTGGTCTAAGACGTAATAGAAGCTTTATTAAGTTTCGGTCTATAAAGTGCGGTGTAATAGTATGTAATTTTTTAGTGTGGAAAGCGCCTTGGGCCATCACTTCACCTCCACATGAGCTATCGGTGAAGTTGTATGTCGGATTTAAGCTGACTAAACCACACGTTTTTCTGTCACAAGTATGTTTTATGCAGAGGTCCCGGGTATACCCTAAAAAGGAACCCTCCGACAATCCTTGCAGACCTTGGCCGCCTCTTTATCTGCAGGCAGCCACTAAAATATAAATGTAACAAAAAAGATATATACAAAGATTTAGATTCGTTCTGGATGTCACGTAATGTAGTTTACTGAGTCATGACAGATGACTTAGTAAACTACATTGTTTGTTAACGTACAAAATATTGTAGAGCTAGACAGCTCAAACTGCGCCAGCCAGATTTGTTACTAATGAGATAGATACTAAAGTCGCGTCTAATACTTATGAGTACATCATTAAATAGCTCTGATTGCCGGATGTTTCAATCTATTTACACCGATCGGGGTCACGTATAGACTACCACACACTGACCACAATCATCATTTAGTTTAAATAATTATAGTTGAGAAAAAGTTAAAATCACACTTTAATAGCGAACAGAATTAAATAGTAAAGAAGAGTTCCGCTATACGCCTTCTCAATTAATCCTCAGACCATTATTACAAAGCCTAATCTGTTATACTCGTCGACTCGAGGGGTTTACCAGTAGCCACTGAACAGTACCACTATCCACCTGCTGGCCCCATCATCAGATCAGCTCCAAGATGCCATATTATGGTATTGGCCCCTGAACAGCATATTCATATAAAGTTCGATTTTGGGTACGACAATTAGAAGTAGGTTAAAATTTACTTCTAATATTTGTTAACATTGTTAGTTAGTTACAATTCAATTTAAGCTAACAAAAGAATATTAGTGTAAATAAATGAATTTATATTTAGGGCATACAGCGCTGTCTAGACGGATACTATACGGAGCTTGTACTATGGCTTATACACACGGATAAACATATTAACACTTTTAGATACAACTTTTTTTGTAAATACATACGTACATATAATTCCAGAGAAACTATGCGTACAAAATAACCTAAGAAATATAGTGTTATGCAAGATTATCCTTGCATACTACTACTTATAATGCTTATGTATTAGACATATATCGTTTCTGTCATAATTAACTGGTTTTGTTTTACAATGGAGACTGTTTTGTTTTTGAATGTTTGCACTTACATATAAAACATACACACAAACATTTATCGTAGTTAGACTTATTGCAATATTTCATAAGTTGTCGAAGGAAGGAAGGAAGGTTTATGTCTTATTAACTGATGGCAAAGTGAGCGCTCTGCAATATATAAATCCATTTTGAAGATGAAGGATGTTGAGAGCACATCGAACGATTTGAATCTTTGTAAATATAAATTTTAAGGTAAGGTGCATATTGTAAAAGAATAGCATCAATATGGTTCAGTAAGTCTTTTCCAAAAAGCTTTTTTCTTGGCTTAAAAAGATGCAGTACCTACAGTTTGGCATAGTGTAACTGATAGTGGATTACAATTGTATGTAATTTTTTGTAAATTTACAGCAGCTCAAAAATAGTACCGATTCCATTGACTGACAGTGTACGCAAAATTCATTTAACGTCAAGCCAATTCAACCTCTATCTTTAATCATTCTTCAATCAATACATTGATCATCTGCCAGGCGATCTGGCATTTCGTCAAATATTCATTAAGGTCAGTGCCGGGTTTGTTCTCGTTTTAGCTGTGCCCGAACGCATCCCGGGAGAGCCGAGCGTCGTTGATGGTGGAAACAATTGGATTTCTCTTGCTTGGCCCAAGTCCGACCCTGGAAACACGGCTCCAGTCCTCGCTTATAAGGTAGAGAGTTGGCTACTGGGTAAAGAAGGCGGAGCGCGCTGGGTGGAACTTGGAATTACACCTTTAAATTCATTTGACGCTTTTAATTTGAAACAAGAAGAACAGTACCATTTCCGAGTGACTCCTCGTAACAGGTACGGGTGGGGAGAATCTGTTCAAACATCTTCTCCCGTGGGTATTGGTCTAGCGGGTGATAGACCGGAGTTCATAGAGATCTTGCCTGGACAGTTAAAGGTGCTGGCTGGCGAAACGGCGAACTTAAGCTGCAGTGTAAAGGGCAAGCCGTTGCCTGAAGTGGTTTGGATGAAGAATGGACACGAAATTGAGGAAGAGGGTCGTATGACGACAACTTTTAACGGACATAATTGTTCGTTGACTATTAAGGATATAAATATTGAGGATGAGGCTCGGTACAGCTGCGAGGCAACGAATATTCACGGGCGGTCCTCTACGTATGCAAGATTGGCGGTCGTCACGGACAGGTTTATTTGGGAAGCAGACGCGAAACTCAAGAGGTCAGTAAAGTGCATTTTATATTTGTTTACATATTTACGTGCTTAATGATAGAATGATTTTGTAGTATACTATGTAATTTGTGAGTTATAATTAACTTTTAAAGGTATTCAGTCGAAAGTCAGTCAGTCAGATTTGTCAGTAAAGATTTAAAACTTTTGAATAGATCACTCTTACTTATTCCTTCCTAAACCTAATGATTATAATAAAAATAATCTTTAAGAAATAAAATTAGTGTTATGTTTTAAACTAAATTTGTTGCAATTTTTAATGGGAACAGTTTGAAAGTACCAGTGGCACACTTGAAAATAATTATTTTATTAAAAGGTGGAAGCCTAATTCACACACCTAATATGTATACAAACGAGTATGTAGTTTTATAAAGTTCTCAGGACACCATATGTTTGGGTAAGAAATGCCTGTTATTCAGTCTATATATTACAGTAGATAAAGAGAGTAGAGCAGGCACAGTGGGCTTGAACCCCACAATTTAAAGAGTATTTTTACCTTTTAAGGGGTGTCTTGTTTACATGAATTACGAGTTCCTTAACGCAGATGTTAGCGTTACGGGAAAACAATTTGTTACTGAACAAAATGAGTGTGTGAGATGTGTAAAAAAAAAAAAATTATCTGTAGAAAATTTTCTTAAATCTCACCGATTTATTCACACTAACGAAGGTTAGCCTTTATTTCAAAGAACTATTTCAGTTTTGAGCTGAACAGTAGATTAGATAAGTTGGTAATCAATCAACCACATCTGGACTGGCCTGTTAGTCTAGTGGTTAGTGATCGAGTCGGGTTCGTAGTATGTTTGGCTAAGTATGGCACCAGTCTAGTTACCATAGTACAGACTCTGCCTAGTTTGGGATCAGACGGCCGTGTGTGAGATGTGTGAAGGTATTATTATTATTATTATCTTAGAGAGCTCCACGACTCCAACCGGTGCGCCACCATAGTCAGACATTTCGTTCAAGTCGTTCACATGCTAACGTGCGTTTTTATCCGACGCGCTTTGATATTGTTGGTATGCCGTAGATTTATTCACATGAGTGAGCTTTTTCAACGACGAATACAAGTCCATATACGGTTTTTTAAATACCATAAGTTCGGTGGCACTTCACTTCATCCACTTCACGTAATTTGTATAAAACTAGCAACACGCCCCGGTTTCGCACGGGTAGCAGAGACATCTTTAACAATAGTCATGTTGACATATTTTCAAAACTGGTTTTATTTTATACCTAGACCCATAATGAACGCAATAAATAATATTCTGTTACAAAACACTAAAATTTATAAGAGAAATTTAAAAAAATAAAGTTACTTTTAAATTTTCCCGCCGAAACACCCACTTCAGTTTGATTACGTCATTATCCGAAAAACATTTTTCAACTGTCAGCCTGTCACAGTAATAAGTGTTCTTGGTGTTTGTGCTCGCGGTTACTTTCACGAATATACCAATTTTTAGTGCTTTACCTGAGAGAAATGGACATAATGTATTACAAATGCTGTGCAGTGCCCAAGTGCAAAAGCACAACAATCAGCACACCGGAAAAACTTTTCATAAATGTCCAAAAAAATAAACAAATAAGGAGAAAGTGGCTGACACTTTCACAAGTTCAAAGAGTTTCCTTTGATAAATCCAGTTTCCATAGTGATAAGATTATTACCCAGTTGCAACTAATAATTCACGCAATGAGTGACGTTTTCTATGTTAATATCAAACAGTTAATATTATTAGGATACCAACTGACAGCTGCTGACAGCTGGCTGTCTATCAAGTATCAACTGTCAGTCTCTCGGATAATTACGTAATAGGATCTGATTGGTGTTTTCAGTCACGTGGTCATAGTTACTATTTCAGCCATTTTTGATCATCTATAATATATTTTTAACAGTCTTTTTAGTGAAAAAAACGTTGTTTTAGGTTTTTATATATTACAATGAATCATTTAGTTAAAATGCAATATAAATTTGTGATTAGTGTCAACATCCCTATTATCATCATATTTCAACCAATTTACACAAAACCTTAACAAATTATATACTTAAACCTTCCTTATGAATCGCTCTATCTATTGGTGAAAAACGTTTGAAAATCCGTTCAGTAGGTTTTGAGTTTATCGCGAACAGATAGATAGACATGGCGAGGGCCTTTGTTTATAATAAATAGAAATATGATGATGCTTGTTGAAGATGTCTCTGCTACCGGTGCGAAGCCGGGGCGGGTTGCTAGTTTTATATGATTTTGAATCTTCTTTCGTACATAGGGTTTTTATATCAAGAAATTGGGATGTTACCGTTATAACGGCGATTTCTTTAAAGTTCTCCCTCAGAGAATCTTTGGAACATAACTTATAATTTGCCCCTTAGATTGTTTTTTTGCTAAACCAAAAATAATTTGTATTTGTATGTCGGCAGCATTTCCACACAACAATATACCGTAAGTTGCGGTATCTTATTATAACATAGATAATATATATTATTACTATAAACCCACAGGGACAGATCTCAAGATGCTGTCGGCGAATACCCACCGCAGTTCACGATGCGTCTGCGAGACAGACGCGTGCAGGCAACGTACCCCGTCCGACTCACGTGTCAGGTCGTTGGCAACCCTCGGCCGACGCTCACCTGGTTCAGAGACGGAGAAGACCTCATACTTGATAGTAAGAGCTATTTCAAAGTAATTATTTCTCATTGATCTTGTCTTTACTTTTTTTTCTGTTCATGCCTCTGTTTTATATAAATTGTAAAATGGCATACTATATATATATTTCCGATGCCTTTAAACGTTCAAATCAGTGGTGTTCCCAAGTGTTATTACGGGTGACAACCGTATTCAATAGCACACCAAAAATTGCAATACGCTAGTTAATGCGGTCGTTTGTATCATTTTTCCTGGTCGAGGTGCTTCTAGATCTTTGGATTCATAATCATGGAATCTTCTAGCCTATTTTGTTCCTATGGAAATAATGTCGCTCGACTCCGACTCAAACCCAGATCAAAACAGTGAGCTGATTATATAAGATAATTAATGACACTAGGTTCGTGTTTCTTATACTCATAGTTTTGTAAATACTAAGGTATGACGATATAGTTCTTTCCGTTACCGTCTACTTGTTGAACCCATGTTGAACCTCGTACACGTATATTTTGGTGTGATCTTAAAGACATTTAAGGTCAAAAAATGTTTACGATTCTACCGTTTCCGCCCCTGAATGAGACTGCCCGCCAGGGTAAGAGCGTCAGTTTATGTACGAAGACTGCATCTAATTTATTAAGACTCTTGCAAGCAGATATGGATGCCGATAAAATCTCCCTCAAAGTAAATTACCTAATACACCTAATGACGTAAGAGTCCCGAACTTCACCTTATAATATATGCTAATGTTTAAATGCACTTGTCAGCTTAGGTGTTTCTTAAACTTTGTAGACAAAAGATAACTTATTTCACTGCTTCCTTCTCCTCTTCCTATCTCCGTATGTCTAGCAATGATTAAATATTCAAATATGTAATATTGTTTCACATCCTTAGGTCGGCGTTGCAAGTACCAAGATGAACACTTCCATACTCTTGAGATAGCCCCGACCACATTAGAAGATGGCGGCGTCTACGAGGCAATGGCCCGGAATAGCAGTGGAGCCGTCAGCTGTCGATGCAGTCTTGTTGTTGACAAGGGCATCAGGGCGTACGTGGCCCCAGAGTTCTGCTGTGGCTTAGAACCACTTTACAGACTCGCTGAAGGTTAATGCTTTTATTTTAATTTAATTACTACGTCACGAGTACCTTTAATTAACCCTTCATGTATCTGGATGTAATTTATATATAATATCTATGTATTTAGTCATATATAAGTATGTTTATTAGCAGTCTGGTTACCATAGTACAGGCTCTATCTAGTATGGGATCAGACGGGCGTGTGTGAGATGTGTGAAGTTATTATTATTGTTTGCTTTTTTTTACTATTTTATTTTTTAGAAAGTGTGAGTAGTATTCACATTTATTAAAGAACAAATTTGTTGTTCTTAATCTAGTTTCATTCTATAGCATAGCATAGGTAGACTTAAATTTCTAAGCAACACTAGAGCGAAAACCCCTTTAAAAGAAATTTGATGTGAAGGAAAACCTGGCGCGCTTATTGAATTTAAAAATGTACTTTCTTGTTGGTAGCATCGCTCGTCTTGTTCGATAGCATAGTATATATATACTAACTATTATAGTTTTGCCGTGAACTTGCCAAAACTATTTGGAGTTCGGTCGTTCCGAGGTGAAAACAGCTCTTTGATATAATCACGAAGCTGTTTGACGAGTCGAGATGAGAATATGTCTTGTATTGATGAAACCGAACAACATATTTTCTGCCAAAATTACTCTTTTATCTTTGCGTGGTAAAATGCCAACTCCAATATTCAAAATTAGATCATAAAATTGCTGAACGTTAGAGTTGCATACAGACATTTTTATTACTATTACTATTTATATTCCTCTGCTCTCGTTGCCCCGGAATAACTGGAAAAGTCTAATTAAAGCATTCCCAGAGAAGTACCGTTACGGCAGCCATTATTGAACTACATTCGCGGAATTAAATCTGTGTTTCATAGCCAGCTGAAATATCATAAATCGGATTTTCTGTGAACTCCAAATCGATGAGGGTTTTAAACATTAAACCTTAACGACTAACCTACAATTAATTTACAGATTTAAGTAATGTAAGTCACAAACAAATAAACACGTAAACATTGTCCTACACAATTTCAGTCTCGGAGTTTCAGAGTTTAGAAAAAAATTATGGTTTAATTTATTAATACTATGGCATATTAAATGCATGCTCGTAAAGGGACGCGATTTTTTTAGGAGATCTTGTTCGTTGGAGAGCCATGCTTCGGCACGTATGGACCGGCCACACCGGAGTGATAGATAGGCCTCACAGAAAATCGGCAGTGAAGCAATACTTGCATTGCTTTTCGCCGTGTGAGTGAGATTACCGGACGCCCTAACACTTCCCTCTCCCCCATCTCCCCGGGTCCCAACATAGTAGAAGTGGCGCGAACAAGCCTTGTGATGCATTACCCTTTTTTTAACGTATGTGAACGATCACCAGTCAGTGACTTCTTTCAAATTATATGCAGGTGAAACCGCGGGGCACAGCTAGTATTTTAATAAGATGGACACTCACTAGACCGCTAGATTTAAATGAAAGAAAAACAGGTATATTTCTAGACATTTAGGCTACACGGTCATAAAGTTTTAAATGATTTAACGAACCTAGTGACATTCTTCATTCACGCGTTAAATAAAAATGCTATGTACGATTATCAACACTTGTTGCCGTTTACAACCTTCGATCTACTTACGAAGTAACTGTTACCTTATCTGTACTTCGGCTATGCACAATTTATTCTATTGTTATAAGCATTTTCGTAGATGGCTCAGCCTAAGGCATTGCGTTTAAAGCATACTAGCAGTGCCCCGCAGTTTCACCCGCGTAAGTCCCGATCCCGTGAGAATTTAGATATTAAAAGTAGCCTATATGTTAATTCAGGTCCCCAGCTATATATGTACCAAGTTTCATCGCAATCGGTTCAGTAGTTTTGGCGTGAAAGAGTAACAAACATCCATACATACATCCATACATCCTCACAATCTTTTACGTTTATAATATTAGTAGGATATAGTAGGATTCTATTAATCATTTTAAACTCTCTGTCTCAGGCGAGGAGCTGAGAATCTCTGCAGTTATTGAAGCCTACCCTTCAGTTGGAGTGACATGGTACCGCGACGGAGTTCGTCTCCGGCCCAGTCGCCGGGCTATCATGACCCTGGACCGGGACGGCCAGATAGAACTCGCCTTGGCCTTCGTCACGGCCAGAGACGCTGGGGTTTACACGTGTACAGCATCTAACGAAGTAGGCAGGGCATCTACTTCAGGGAAGGTGGAGATTATAGAAGGTGAAGGACAGCAGTCTTCCAGCAAGATGTCTCCTCCGGTTGTGATCAATACTCCTGATGTACCGTAAGTGTCAATGTGACGTATCTAAATTTCTTATTCCCAAAAAAAAATACTATTAAATGTTTATCACAATGCGAATACCTACATTCCCAACAAGCAATGTAATCCTATAAAGAAAGAGTATAAGTCTATATCTACCAATAACTTTCTTATAAAGGCATCGTTGTACACTCATTTGCTTACAATAGCATTTGACAATGACAAGCCTTAACATACTCGAGAGCATTAGTTTTTGTACCTCAGTCTTATATTTCTACAGGACTGACGTCTAGAACAGTTACAGTAACATTTCCTATTATGTCTCAGGTCTATAGTTAGCAATAAGGTTATCTTATAGGAATACTTATAGGAATAAATCTCCTATAATGGTTTGCGACTGAATAAGTTCGTAACCCACTCACTTAGCAAGTGAAGATATTGAAATTGTGATGAAGAATACGATTCGATATCTAAGAAAACATTGACTACGACAAAATAATCATGAATTACTTAAACTGTTTGTTTCAGCATCTTGACTTTTGTCGGTTTTATAAATACCCCGTCCCGTAACCCACGGGAAAAAGATAGTTAAATAATATATTATTATGCTGAAATATAGGTATACTAAATTTTGTCATAGATAATATTTAATATAATTATCTCATCTAAAATTAACTATTATATTCTTGACTGAAGTGCTTTAAGTACTAATTTACCTATATTTGCACTAAAAAGTACTTCATGCAGAGAATTTAAAATGAATTGTTGAAATAAGTTTTTACAATAAATATGCTACGTGATATTTACCAAAGCATGTTATATAAACTAACCAAATTGCAGTACACATTTACAGTAAAAGTAACTTCCCGCATGAGTTCAAATACCATATTTACAATATATCACTAGTTACACTAGTCTACTTAGGTTTTGTAAGATTGTGTCTATTTAGGAGCAAGCAGCCGGAACAACAAAATACAATCTCTATCCGTGTACAAAACATACTTATAACAAAAAAAACCGGGCCTGCAGTAGGCCCGCAGAGGTAGATTACGTGTTTTTTTAATTTTTATCTCTAAAAATATAAGTCGCATTAAAAACTTTTAAATGTAAACATTGTAGAGTAAAATAAAAAATTAGTTTTCATAAAAAAATATTACCGATTGTAAAAAGGTTTACAGTTTCGGAGCTATGATTTTTTTCCAACAAATTTTGGTTTTTCCCCCTCCCCTCCCCAAGTTAAGGATGGAATCATTTAGGGTTCATATTAAAAAATGTTCGTATTTACTATGGGCATGCTATTAATGTTAAACGGTCCTAAAATTGTCCATAGGAAAAAAGTTATGCTGAAAAAACTGATTTTTGAAAATGTACCCCCAGAATTAAACCTACATTTTTGCCCTGTTGGTTTGTCGTCCAAGTTTGAAAGCAATCGGTGCATAATTGCGACCTCTATGGTGCCGGTAAAATTAAGGTACATACATATATACATATATATATATATATATATATATATATATGATATTTTTTATATATATTATTAATCTACCTAAAAACGAAGTAACTACAGTGCTATTGCATTATTTATAAGCGATATTGTTTTAGTAAGAAACTTCTATCAAAGACAGTAACTTCTTTTATTTTTCTTTCTGCAGGTACTCAAAGGAACCTATGTTCATCCGTAAGCCGCGCTCGAGTGAGGCTCGTGAAGGTGACACGGTTATCATTCAATGCGAGGTCATCGGAGACCCTAAGCCTGACGTATATTGGCTCAGAGACTTCCTGAAGGTATCCCACATTTGTGATACGAAAACTAATTATTTATACATCCCAAAAAGCAAAGTAATCCTATAAAGTAAGAGTATAAGTATATTATATGACTGGCCTGTTGGCCTAGTGGTTAGTGACCATGAATGCTATGCAATAGGTTGTGGGTTCGATTCCCACCCGAGTCTGGGTGTTCTTTGTGTCCGTTGTTTGTAAAGTCCCCCGCGACACAGGACTAATTCCTAATGCGGGAGTTGTCTTTTAAAAGATAAATGAATACAAAGAAGAAATAAGTCTATAACTATATATACTATAACTTTCTTACAAAGGCACTCATTTGCTTACAATAGCATTTGACACACACACACATACACGTACGTAGTCCGTAGTTTTCTAAATCAGACCCGTTTGCAAAATTCCTTCTGACGTCTCCTACTCATAAACTACCTCCCTACCAAATATCATCCTCGTAGGTCAAGTAGATTTCCAGATTTCGTGATTATTCAGTAGATGAGTACCTTTCGGCTTTTATGAAAGGAAGTAGTGTAAGAAGAAAAAGTTAATGACTTCCATAGTGGCGGCAATTCAAAAAAAGAGATGATAACAAAGTCGGGCGATACAGTTTGGTGTTGCAGCTACATATCTATCATCTCCATCCAACATTTTATTACACCACTGGATAGCTAAAGGGATAACAGAATTCATTACGCTAGGACTACGACGCATCGGCGCATGGTGGTTGAGGAGGGAAAGCTCCGCCATTTTGAGGTCATTTTGCTGCGTTTCGAGATTTCCATTTATTGACTCGGAGAAGCTACAACGGCGACGGTTGTTGAAGTTTCAATCATCAGCTTTCGTCAAAATCTATCGATTACATGTTACGTGTACAATAGCTCCACATATTCACGTACAACATCGCCGAGTCCATGACAAAGCCACACAACATTTTTTTCGAAACTGTTATTCCCCACCTACGACGTAGGGACCTTTATTCTTATCAATACATTTTATAAATTAGTATTTATAGTTATATTATATTTAATTATAAATCTTTAAATACAAAAATCTTCTGTCACGTTGTTTGTTCGCGATGAACTCCTAAAGTGTGCAAAATTTAATTAAAATCGATTCATTAGGAACCGATTTTAATAAAATTTTGCACACTGTTGAATTGAATTTGAGTTTGATCCAACTTGAGTGATAGGATAGTTTTTATCTCAATTTATCTTTATATATAAACATTTCGTGTCACTTGTTTGCCCGCGATGCACTCCTAACCTAATTAACCAATTTTAATGAAATTCTCTTTACCTAAATTTACAGTTACAGTATTTTTTTATTGCAAATTACTTGGAACAGCAACGCGTGGCCGTGTAGCTACAATTTATATGAGTATATAATACCTCTGGGTGACCACGATACTAATAGTTATTTATGTAAAATGATTATTTATTTTATTTGAACTTGCAGCCGGACTATTACCGGGACGCGACCCACTTCAAGCGGGTTGGTGATGGTCCCGAATACCGCTTCGAGATTCCACATGCCAAGCTCGATTACACCGGAGCATACTCCGTGGTCGCCAGGAACGTCCATGGAGAAGCCAAGGCGATCATATCATTGCAAATACTAGCCAAAGGTAAGTTCGTTGGTTGCCAACCTTAGAAATAAATTATGTTCTGAGAAATAAACTATATTCTGATTTAAACAAAAAATTTAACCGACGAAACAAGAAAGGAACAGAAAAGTGATAAACTTGTTAGCCTAACTAAACTCCTACACTAATATAAGCTGCTACAACTTTTTTTGTTAAAAAGTTTTTATATATTCGTTTTTTGGTAAAAAGTTTTTATTTATTAGTTTTTTTGTGGCTAAAATATAATTATAATCAGATATTCAATAATCTTTTATTAGGTTTAAAGTTCTCATTAAGATCAATACAATTAAATAAAATTGAAGTGTCTGTTTGTAATGTCAAAATAACTTTTTAAGCTCATACAATTATTTGCGGTATCGTGCAAATAATTGTATGCCTAAAAATCACTTTTTTTAATTTTTGTCTGTCTGTCGTATGTCTGTTTGTTCCGCCTAATCACCGGAAAGGGTAGACAGATAGCTAATGTTATAAGGGGTTACGTTTATTTTGATAAAATAGTTAGGGTTCCAAAATATATAAATATTTGCTAAGCGCGCGGGAACTGCTAGTTAATTAATAAGAACAAACACGAAATAGATGCTATAAAACCGTTTTGGAGTTCCCTCGACTGAATTTTAATTTCCCACCCTTAGCGGTGGAATATTTTCTTCAAATTATTTGGAATATATTCACAAATTAGAAGATATTGCATAACAAACACAAAACGGCGACGCTCCAGTAGCTCCGAGATAGTACATTACATATTGCGGTTTCCCGATCGACGGACGTACATATTATATACGTACGTGTGTTTGGGGACGCATCAATACGTCCTGCACAAGGATGCGTTTTGGACAGAGTATGTTATCATATTTATTCATTTATTTAAAACTTTATACACATTTGTACAAAGGCGGACTTAATGCCTAGGGTATTCTCTACCAGTCAACCTCTTAGGGTGATGTAGAACTGCTGTAAGGTGGGTGCAAAGATACATTTGAAATTATTTATAATACAAACTAATATTTACATTACTTACATGTACAATTTTCTAAATATCATTACTACATAATATACACCGTTTCATATACTTATACATAAGCATACATAAGTATATTCTTAACTACATTACGGTATACAGCTATATCACGGTTTCAACCATCTTACTGCGACATATATAGAAGTAATTAACTAGCAACTCGTCGCTCTGTGAGCAATCGATATAGAAACCGAGAGTTACCTGTACCACGATATGTTGACATGGCTATCTACCACGGTATCTAGACAGGTAAATTAAGTATTTATTATTATCTTTCTGAGGGGCTCGTGGCTAAGTGGTAACCGAGTAGGTTAGCATATTAGAAAGTTAAGTAATGCTAGCCAGGTCAGTCTAGGATGGGTGACCATTCTTAACACATTGAGATCTTTTCACATTTCTTAACTCTTAAGATTTTTAACACATTTGCTCGGAGAGCACGTTAAGCCGTCGCGTCGGTCCCAGGTGCCATACAAACACCTGTGGCATTCGTTACGGGTAGTTGGAGCCCTAAAAGTCCTACAACCTAGTTTAACTACAGAACTTCGATATCGCCCAGTACTTGGGTTGTGGAGGTCTGATGGCAGTCGCTTTACGTAAAATATCAAGTTCGGCCGTATCGTAGTTAGACTGCAGGCCGACCCCAATTTAGTTGGGAAAAGGCGCGGAGGACACGCGGAGGACATAATTATCATCTTTCTGTTTGCTCCAATTCTTTAATATTTTTTTGAAGAAGGAATATATATAATATAGTTTATGCAATAACACCAGCGTACATTTTTCTTCTTTTTTTATGTTACCTTAGTCTATAATTTAAATACACATTGTTATTATTAACCTACTATTAATTCGTAGCAATTCCAATTAAACAATGAGGAGTGAAGCAAATCATGAACCACACACAGCCCGCTTTAAACTCGATAAATTAAATCGACATTGCAAAATTCGTAGAATACATCAAATACTTGTTTACAGGGTTAATAAATAGCGCTCAAAAAGTTTTTAAGCGCTATATTAATTGACGTAATAACTTAAAAATATATTTTTTTTACAATATCGCAAGCTCTGTTTGTTTCAATGGAGAATTCCGAGACTTTTTGGTCAGAAATTATCGGGTGTAAGCAAACAAATTCTTCGCCTTATTATTTATTTATACGATGAATTTGAATTCGTATAATCGATACGTTGCCGTCGGTCGGTACAAAGTAGGTACGTATAGCAGATACGTATTACGAAGCTTTTCAGTTTCTTCTGATTATGACTGCTGAAAGAGAACGGCTATAATCGACCGAGGCTGCTGATACGATTCAGAGAATAAAAAAACACAAACACTTTTAAACGCAAACAAAATAACTTTCACAAGCATGCACAAAACACAAACACTTTCAATATTTCCAGGTGCATAATTTCTTTGGGCACGCCACAATTGTTTCGGTAAGACCCATCATGGATGATTGGCTCGAGAGGCAGCACGGCAGCCTCTCCTACCGGCTGACGCAGGTTCTGACCGGCCACGGCTGTTTCGGCAAGTACCTGTGTCGCATAGGCCGGGAGCCAACGTCTGCGTGCCATCACTGCGGAGGCTGCCGCGAGGATACTGCACTCCACACTTTAGTGGAGTGCTCAGCGTGGACGCAACAACGCCTTGACCTCGCGGCGGCTATTGGAGTGGGAAGCCTCTCACTGGAGACAATGGTTCTGTCCATGGTCCAAAGTGAGAGTGCGTGGGAATCCGCTGCCTCTTTTTGTGAGGAAGTGATGTCAGCTAAAGAGGCAGCGGAAAGAGAACGGGAGAGGGCTAGTACTCTCCCGTCCTGAAGGAGAGGCACCAGGCGCCGGAGAGCGCAGAACGATCTCCGGCCTCCATGAGCGCTGGCCTGGGGGTAACGGGTGAGGCTGCCCGTTACTCTAGCAGAAGCAGGCCTGAGACGGTGGCGCGCCGTGTTCCGCGCGTGCCTCTCTACACTGGAAGGGGGGCAAGGCCCCCCGCTCGCAAGGGCGTGGCTGCCTTTTGTTCAAGAGGCGGCCAAGGTCGGCCAGGGTTCTCGGGGACTTCCTTCCTAGGGTATACCCGAGTCCCTGGCAATAGACTTATTTATGACGGAACACCGTGTGGTTTTAGTCGGTTCGATTCCGACATACCACCTCACTGGCAGCCCCAGTGGAGTGATGACCCGAGGGGGTTTCCACACAATAAAAAAAAAAAAAAAAGAAAAGGTGCATAATTTCTTATCGCCTCAGGGCAATTTCCAGGATTATTTCTTTCTCGATAAAATATTTAACCCGATAGCGTTTTATAGAAAATTATGCACTCCTTTTTATGCAAAATTTTCTATAAAACACTATACCTTGTAAATAATTTTATTTACAATTGCTTATTTGTATATTTGGTACTAACGTTAATTAGGTAAGTCCTTTAGGTACTGCGTGAAGTGTTTAGGTTACTATCCCTATTACTTCCTATTTAATATTTGTGTACCGGAGCAAAGAATGCTTGAAGGACAAGTATCAATAAGAAAGTTCAAGCAACAAAATAATGTTATTCTTTATTTTACACATTAGCGATAACAAAAGCGAAATATGTGTTTACGATGCGGCGATACGCTATTTATACTTAAAAACAATTAACAATACTAAACATGCTTAAATATAATAAAAGGTCCTGACCCTTTGTGAACGTGGGCCGTGAGTGCGGTGACCGTAAAACAATAGAAATGCGGCGTCCATTTTGCGCGCCTCTAGCACAATAGAGCTTAGACGGCCATGTTGCTAAGTAGCGATAGTGTCTGTGCACTAACACGGTAATATCATCTATCCAGTATGGCGACTCGGCGCTGTCTTTGAAATAATTACCTACAGCTGCACGTGAAAGGGCTGCCCGCGCACAGTATTTTAACTTCATCTACCTACTTGAGTTTCTTTCTAGTTTTGTGATTGTAAATATTGTAATAAGTATATTTTTTATTTAAAAAAAATTAAATTTGTTGTGAATGAAATAGGAAGTGTTCAATAAAAATATATGTCGTGTTTTTTTATTAGTAAATTTAATAAAAAAAACATCGTTATTTTAAGACTTTGCAAATATTTGCGCCTCGACTGAGACGTACGAAAAGCTTTGTTGTTAAATTTAATAATATAAAAAATTCTTTGCCATATTATGTAAGTACGTGTACATATTTCAATCAAATACATAAATAGCAAGCTTACTGCTTACAAAAACATCACACCGTTCGTTCGTCACTGCGGCGCATTCGATACTGGTTGTGTACTGATTGTATACCGAACTTGAAACGCGTAGGTATGACTCGCTTACCGACCGTCTTTATGAAGATAGAATACTGGATAGATAATATTACCGTGGCACTAATCCCTTACACGTGTTTTAAACCAGCGTTTACACGGAACAATTTACCTACATTTTCAATCGAATCGTATCGTGTTGACGCAAATCGTCCAATTCCTGGTCATTGGGTAGTTAAGACCGCCTGACTTGATCGTGTCACTTAAAATTGGTTCGTGTTGGCGCTAATCGGCCACTTTTATCATGTAGTCTGTGTGCAGGCGGTGAGTATGTGTTCTGATTTTTTTTAAAGATGTATGTATTAACGCGTTTTTTAATTCGTTTTTTTTTTCAGTTCAGTATTTATATTTATAAGATGATTTATAAGATTAAAACAGGTAGCATATCTTCAAAAACAAAAAATATTACATATACGGTAACTTTCCCTACTAACGTCAAAATCTGTTCGTAAGCTAATTCAATCACAAATCTGATCAGGTAGTTGTACCGTGTGGATGCCGTTGAGATCACGCCATATTTGACGTAGCATCTAATGATCCGATGCTACGTCGTAGCGTTACTCGCCTACTCGCTACACCGCTACACACTCGCTACAATGCTCGACTGTTCCAGGCTGTGTTTAGTGTTTAATGCCCAAAAATGGGGTGGATATCCTGTATACTACTTCTTATGAAAGAAAAAAAACAAAGACATTGGTCCTGTAGTAGTTTATGTTTACATGTGTGTGTACTACAGCATCTCAAACCCTTTTGATATGACTAACACACTGGTTTGTGAGAAGATATTGTATTTTACATTGTTTAAATGATGGTGGAAGCGATAAATCTTGAAGATATAAAGTGATTTTATGTAAAAGTTCTATAATATTTATATCCAGATACCAGAGTTTAATTTATGTTCTCCCCTGAGACACATCACATTGCTTCACTGCCGGTTTTCTGTGAGACCGTGGTATTCCTTTTCTTTAATTTCCTCCCCTTCTTGATTAGCTTCCACTATGAATATACTCCAGGCTTTCCTATTTATTTCCCAAAGAGCACGGTTGCCTCCTATTACGTATGTGGGACTAAAATATAGTGAGCAAAATCTACGTGTAAACTACCTACCTGCCTACATTCCTCAGGCCAACATTTGATTCCAAATGTAGCGCAAATATTAGTCTGTCTGTTTGCATTCATCAAAGAGTTTCTATATCTAACTACGTTAATCCATTGTGTGGATCTCAGAATTCAAGATATTCTCGGTTAAGTGTGTGCTTAGTATGCAGAGTTCAAGTTATGAAAAGCTATATAAACATATTATTAATGTAGATATTGTTAGTTTTATACATGGTTAGCAACACAATACACTATGTAACGTGGCTGTAGAATGTCAGAAGTTACGCGTAGGATCTCCGCTCGGTGCAAATACTTATAAATAGGTCATAAATGACTAGATGCATTGGCCTGGGTACTTACATATATAATAATAACAATTTGAGACCACTCATACATGGCCGTCTGATCCCAAACTAGGCAGAGCCTGTACTATGGTAACCAGACTGCTGGTAAACATACTATTACTAAATACATACATATTATAGACAAATTACACCCAGACACGGGACAAATGACGGTGCTTATCATACAATTATTGTCCTGTGTGGGAATCGAACCCACGACCTGTGGTTCAGCATTCAGGATCACTAACCACAAGACCAACAAGCCCGTGTGAATTTAGAAAAAAATCTAATACGGCTTCTGAAAGACTGATAAAAATATTATTAAATGTTTACAGAGCTGTCAAGTTAACAATGGTGTCAAATCAATTTGAGTTGCTGAAACGTTGATAAAAAAAAATTTATTAAGTAAACTAAATTCAATGAACATTTTATATTTTTACACATTAGATTTTTTGTAACATTTCATATTTAACAGTGCTTAACTGTTAACTGATCCGATGATCAAATCAAAGTGTCTAATCATGTTTTCAGCAACTCAATATCATAAACTTATACTAAGTTTATGCTCAATATACATATAATTGACAAGAGATTTGACATATGATTAATTAATGTTTTGCGTTGATCAACCTTTCCATGCCGCGTTCCTATAATCAAGAAACGATTCGTTTCGCTTACGCACAGTAACATTTTCGTTGAATATTCAACGAAATTTTACCGTCCGTTGTAGCTATACGTAACTGTGGAATATGTCCCAAGATATTATTATAGTACAATTATTATTATTCTTATAGTGTTAACAATAGTAATAATTCGTGTATTTAATAATCTACTTTAAGTCTGAACATGTAGGTCTCGCGTGCCAGCAGTTTCAATTACAATTATTTATTGCTCTCCATATGTGTCACATGTTGTTGTAAGACAACGAGAAGATATAAAAGACCAAATATGGACCCTGTCGGGCACGGCAAAATAGATAGAAGAGAAGAAAGGAAGGAGCCTCTGGTATAATTTTATAATATTGCAGCAACAATTAAGTATTATATTATATTAATTTATTTTTAAGGTTAATTTTAAATTATTCAAGGTCTACTAAATATGTTTGTGCTTATAATTTGTCATTTATGTATTCATTTATGTCATAATAGCTTTTGTGGAGGAGAAATTGTCTTAATTTATTAATAAAACTGTAGTATTTATTTTGGTTTCTTATGGCATCTGGTAGTCTATTATATATTTTTATAGACATTACAAATGTACTAGTCGAGCGCATGTTTAGTCGCGAGCTAGGCAGGTTGTCTATTCCTGTGTCTTAGTATACTTTTCGTTTGTATGTCTTTTAGTATAAAAATCTGTATGTTTGCGGACAAATTTACATATTTCAAATACATATAATCTGGGCAAAGCAAAGGTTTTTAGTACTTGAAAGTGAGGCTTGCAACTATCTGTTCCATCGATGTTTACTATGATTCTAATTAGTTTTTTTCTGGAGTGTGAATAATGTGGGTGCGTCTGTACTATTTCCCCATAAGATGATGCCATATTTTAACCATATAGCATACGCATTGTATGTGGCCAACGCAGTTTTAAGATCAGTCGTTTTTTTCTGATCTCACGGAGAGCGTATGAAAATTTGGACAGTTTGGCTCGACTTCCAGGTGATGTGCGAGTCTATGTCGAAGCCTAAAAGGGTAACTTATTAGTATCATTATTTACTACTTCTAATTTAGCGGTGTTTTTTGGCGGGGGTGAAATGTTATCATTTGAGTTTTATTAAAGTTTATTTCGAGATTATTTGCTGTGATCCAATAAGATGTAGAGTTTAATATGTGTATTTATATACCTATCTATAATAACAATAACTCCACACATCTCACACACTATATGTTTAATTAATTTCCTTAACTTGTTTTGCGTTACCGGGTCTGTTACTTTGAAGGGCATATCACCGGTTGTCTTTCACAAAGCTGTAAAATAACTAATGTCCTGTTCCTATAATCAAAAAACGGTCGTTTTACTCACGGACGCGGACGGTAAAATTATTCATTCATTCAGGCTAGTCTATGGTTGATGTGACATTTTGCTTTTTTTATCTAGGGACTACATTTAGTTCTCTGTCTACATTTAATACTATGTTAAGTCACTTGAATCCTTATTGACGTAACTATACCGTAAATGCAAATGTATTATAGAAAAATAACTAGAACACGAGCGAAGCCGAAGGCAAAACTAGTTATATATAATACTACCTTTCATGATATGCAGAGGAGTTTGTAAAGGACGTAATGCATAGACACTGTTCTCCATCGGCATCTCACTCTGTATTGTGTGCAAGGTATCACAATAGTTCTGTGTTTATTTGTTTGGAATTTGCGGCCTGCGGTAACATAATATGAACCATTTCTTTTATAAAAGGATTAAAGAAGAGAACATTGTAGTAGATACTATTTAAAGAAATATATACGCGTCAATATTTAATTTTTCATAACTAAGTTGGTAAAGTAGCGCGCAGTACACCTGGTGGCAAGCGATTATCGGTAAATGAGTAAGACGAACAAGAGGTGGACGAGCTTCGCTATATAGATGAACTTAAAAAGCAAAACATATCTATGTACAAAATTTTATCCAATTTGTTAGAGCCATTTTCGAAGTACATGAAATATATATATACATATTTGAAAGAATTGCTCCTTTAAAGTTATTGGATTAAAGGAAAATAATTTTCGTATGGAATGTCAAGCCCACGGAAATTAAGGGAACTGTTTTAAGTATATAAAAAAATAGTTTACTAAAATTTTATGTAAATCTATCAAAAACCAAAAACATAACATTCATAAAATTTGATATTTCAAAATCAATCACAAGCTAACTAAATAAATTTAATTGTTATTTAAAATACTGGTGTGTTTCGGGAAATGCTTATGAAGATCATTTCCCGAAACACAAACATTTCATATACCAATATTACATCTGCATCACGTGTATGCAACTGGAATATCTCCAATTTTATTTGTAGTAATTCAGATATCCATCCAGAATTCCAGGTATCACTATTTTGTAAATATGTTTCCATTGGCGTAACAATAGGGTGGCAAAGGGGGCAAAATGTCTCGGGCCCCCGGCACGTGGGGGCCCACGGGCACCAAAGCCCGACACACAAACATCCGATGAATTAGCCACGTCAATTCAATTATCAGATGGCGTAGTTACGCCACTGTCTGTTTCAATGCTACGTATTTAATATTGATACATTTCCTTTACAGATCCATGTTCGGATGATTCGCACAATGTGACGTACGGGTGAGTGATTAAATGACCTCTTCTACTTTAATTTATGATAGATAGATAACATTTTACTAGCACACCATTTTACAATATTTATAGGATGTCTAGGAATGGTTGTTATGTCCCACACTGAAGATTGATTTTCCGACCATGCTAAGAAACAAGGGCCCAACCAATGAAAAATTAAACCCAATGGTTGATGTTCTTATATTGTATACATTCTTGCCTTAAATATTGTTACAAGGATAGCATAGTTTAATTTTTTTCAAAGACAACTCCCGTTAGGAATGATTCCTGTGTCGCGAGGGACTTTACAAACATACAAACAACAGAAACAAAAACAAAACACACAACACTCAGCGAGGCAACCACTTTAACCATTACGTCACTCGTGCTGACTTGAAAATTGGTTGAGTGGGCGTATGTGTTATATGCATTTCAAATTCGAAAATAATTGTCAATACTCTATTATGTTCATAATTTTTCATCCCCTGTATTTAATTTAGGTATTTTTTTATTATTTAAGCACGGGTCATTGGAGTTCGGAATTGTGCAGAATATGGCATGAATTTCGACTTTTGCTCGATGTTGTTTATGTCGTTCAAAATCTTTACCGTATTATGGTTTTTTGATTACAGTTATTTCAAAGTAAACTATATTTTTAAAGTCGAGTCACTGTTCAATATCTGATTCCAACTACGAACGTAAGATGCCTAAAAGATTCAACGAGAGTTCCCAATATATTGGTTGCTAAATTATTAAATAATAATTAAATACAATGACTGGCCTGTTGGCCTAGTGGTTAGTGACCCTGACTGCTATGCCATATGTCGTGGGTTTGATTCCCATACTAGTCTGGGTGTTCTTTGTGTCCGTTGTTTGTATGTTTGTAAAGTCCCCCGCGACATAGGAGTAATTCCTAATGCGGGAGTTCTCTTAAAAAAAAAAACAATTGTACGAATGTAATCCCTAACAAAAACTATGTGAACATGACAATATAAATAGGTAAAATAAAGACAAAACATATCAATACATTTTTCTCCTTTGTTTGTTACTTTTTTTTTCAAGTAGATGGGTTTAGTGTTATCAATAAAAATAACGATTATACACTACCCTCATCCCTACCGTGAGCTGTCCAAATTATCATCCTAAAGAACTATGGCAAAAACTGTCTCATTAATGCAACAATGCACATACTCGTAAATATCATTTATACCAATTTATTGTGAAGTGCGAAAGGAAGCTTTATCTGAGTGAAGTAAAGCTGATTTTCGCACTTCATCATAAACTGTCGCGTATTTCTTTTCTTTATTGACAGAACAGAGAACGGAGGACATTCGAACATCAGGGTCACGTGTCCTGACGCGAGTTTAACATATTTTACGAATCAAACAGTGCACACCGCCGTTAAAGGAGTTTTCACTTCAAAAATGGAAACAGTTATTACCCTACCTTTCACTTAGCTTTAGAATAGAATAGAACAAATTAAAATAATAAATATTTTTTTTTATTGTACACCGACGATATTTCTTGAAATAAATACTCAAAGTGAATATGTGCTAAAGATTAATACGCAGTTTTGGTGTAAGGAAGAAATAAAGAGAAAAAGGCATTTAGTTGAGAGGAATTATAGCGCCATGAATTACGATCGAGTTTCCACCCCTAGGTGAGCAGATAGTACATTTGGTTTTAGTGGTATATTTATTTTTCAGCCACTAAACTAATTACGTGCATCGATGCTTAAAGAAATCGATCAATACTTACTTAGGCTTAGTGTTCACTTATTTGTAAATCTTAGCCTTACCTGATTCAACGTCATTATTCCAGCCACGGGACGTTCACTACGTAAATAGGTAACATATATTTTTTTTAACAGCCGTGTAGAAATAATCCCTCGTTTTGAGAGGGAACTTCAAGACTTGCTGTCGTACGACGGAGATGCGGTGGAGTTTGAATGTCGAGTCACTGGCAACCCAGAGCCCGATATTAGGTGGTTCCACTACAATGACGTGAGTATAAACAAAGTAGCTAGGTTCAATGATGTAATTCGAAATCTTAAATAATTAATACTATATTATGATTGGCTACTGGAATACAATATTTTTTGATAGCCAATATCAAGATTCTGAGACAAATTTACACAGCGTTTCACCGCTGTGTAGAATGTTGATGTGTTAGTATTACATGTTCCCTAAAATAAAAAGGGAAAAAAATGAAAAGATATCGTTTGCTAAACATATTTTAGTACTTCTGATTAAAAATTTATAAGTTTCTCAACCAAAGAATAACACATAAGCTCTTTACACGACCCTTTTGGTTGGTCACATTTGTGGGACCGCGCGCCGTCCCCGTTGTGTCCACATTTTGCAATTTTATACCCAGAATCGAATAACTGAAAACGCATTTCCAAAGTTAAATAATATTATCAACATCAAATTAAAACTACTAGATAATTAATGCAACAAAAACTAATTTATAAATATATATATATATATAGATGATAAATTGTATTTATAATGGAAAGAATCATCTTGTGTCTAACGATAGAAGTTAAGCTAACTAAGCCTAAAGATAGAATATTTTTTCAAGTTATTTGTTTACAGCTGTTAATGTTTTGTGTTTTGATACTTTAAATTTTGAGAGGTCACGTCACGAAGCCTGTGACCCCCTCCCACCCCTTGCGACATAATGTCAAACTTTGTTGACCCCTCTCCAACCCTCCCCTTAACGTGTGCAGTAATTTATGAAAGTCTATTGGCTTATTATAGGTACTGAAAATCATATCCTTGACAGTGCGGTTCAGTGCGTGTAGCTCTGGCCACAACATAGAGACATGTTGCTTCGAACCTCGA
This sequence comes from Callimorpha dominula, assembly GCA_949752705.1. NCBI lineage: Eukaryota > Metazoa > Arthropoda > Insecta > Lepidoptera > Erebidae > Callimorpha > Callimorpha dominula. Next base: position 26,497,606 of record OX456990.1, on the reverse strand, counting down.
ACATATTCTATCAAGTCTCATATGCATTGTACCTTGCACCGGAGAACATTGATCCATTTCTCGTGACACGTGTAGATGATCCAAAAGCTGGCCTGCTGGTATTGTGCAGTTTTAGGCCATTGTACTTTCATAAAAGACTTCAGTTAAGTCTAAAAATATATGCTTACTTGATAACCCTTCCTCCAGATATTCCGCGACAGCCCCGACTTCGAGTCGTCGTTCAATGACGGAGCGGCTCGGCTGAAGATTAAGCAGGTCACTGCCGAAGATGAGGGAACGTATTCCTGTGAAGCCTCCAATAGCCTCGGAAAAGCCACGACGAGTGCTTGTCTTGTGGTTTATCGTAAGTATAAAATATGGTATAAATCTTTGAAGCAGTACTGTACCTACTTATTAAGAGGTTATTATCTTATTAAATATGAATAAGCTTATTGTTTATTTTAGTTCAAAGATCCTTTGATACAGCAGATAGGATAATTTTTTTGTTTCCATACAAAGGTTGTCTGGAAGATATCGCGTTTAGCGCTCAGATCCTCAGACCGCGCATTCTACTTACCGCCTATTACTACCTGTTTCTGATTATGTAGTTATATGTCTATTTACACTGCGGTGTACAACAAAGAATATTCTAACTATCCACTGATTTATTATAATTAAAAACAAATCTAATAAGTTTGAAATAAGAATTATATAAGTTACCAATAAAATAACTATAGTCTATCTACTCTAAGAAGTACCGTTTGACGTTTCATAATTTTCAAGCCGAAACAACTTTGTATAGACGTAACTCACACAATTTCAATAACCTTTTCCGTAAAACCATGGAATTATGAAGTTTTTTTTATTTCATCACAAGATGTACAATTTTTAATGACTAAATTCAAATTTAAATCTCTTAAACAAGCCAAAATAACCAAAATATACAATAGATAGCTTTTTCTTTAGACTTCGTTTCAAAGTCACGTAGATAGGTCCTTTACCGTAGTGTTGCGACTCTTCAAATTCACTTGTATTCGAAAAATCGTTAAAATGTACGAACAATCGAACTTATTAATAACGAGTCTTTTTCAATCCAGGCATCTTTTAGTATTTAATAATACTTCAATTTCAGCTAACATCCAACTATCAACGAAAACGCATAATTAAAATTAAAAGTATGTAAGTTAATGTAATTTTAAATAAATCTTTGTAGACAAAATCGATCGTGTGAAAGTCTCTACAAAAAACCTTTTTTTTTTAATCTGGCAACACTGCCAACTATAACCTATGTAGTCTCTCGCCATCTTGGAAGGTGACTGTACCCGTACTTTTTCCATTTGTGTATTTTATCATAATTTGTGACTTGGCTATTACTTTTCTGGACCGATTCTTCTTTATTCGATTACAATAAATAAATAAAATAAAATAACTACAATATTTATAGTGCCAAATCTAAGGAAAAATGGGAACTAACATTAATAAAAAAACTAGTTAGTTTTCAACATAATGCTTTATGAAAATGAATGATTTTAATTCAAATTAAAATATGTCACCTCTTTTTAAATGTACTTACGTCAACTTCAAGCACATTAATTAGACCCAACCCGCCTGTCTTGTGTAGTATATATGTTAATATCTGAACTTCAGTAAATTCTAAGATTTTCCAGTAAAACCTTAAATTTACCAACTGTTTATGGCAAAAGTCCGAACTGCTCTTTGCTCATGTATGTGCGCAACAAGTAATGACCAGGACCGAATCACTTCTACGAAAATCAATAATGTAGAATGTCGGTTAGGGTAGGATGGAACTGAAAAGCACGAAAAATGTTATTCTAGCCATGGGAAAAGATAAGCTATCCTGCACCACGTCCATCCATGAACTTCCTGCCACTTTGGAACTAACCAATGTAATAGTTGACTATGGTTTAACATATCCTTGTAAAGTTAAGTGTGATATAAGCAGAGTTCGGATATTCGGATGCATATTTACCTAAAGTTGAGATGTTGGCTATTATGGAAAGCACTATTTTATCGAAAGAATCCTACCATTCCTCTCCTCCTCCAACCACACCACCATTTCTCTTACACCTTACATACGTAGATACTCGAATGGGAAACACCTTAACTTAAAGTAAATATACATCCGATTAGTTATGCGATCCCGGAATCCCGGGATTTTATTTTAAATAAAAATATACTTAGAAGCCGCTTCCATAATTTGTTATCCAAAAAATAACTTTAGGTAAATATGCATCCGATTATCCGATCTCTAGATATAAGACAACACAACAAGAAATTTTATTCGTAAATAATTCAATCTCAGATTTAATAGCAAAACATGATTTTATAAATTTGTGAAGGTGTGGTTGTAGTCTCCTTCCGACAGAAAGATCCTCCGACCTGGCTACGTGATCATGCCTGGTGGACCGCGGCCCAACGGTTGATCTTAGGAAGTTGTAGATAATATGTAGATATACTTACTATTGGCGCTAGAACATTTATTGCGCGATTCAGCATCAGTAGTTACCACGTAGTTCACCTTATCTTCGCTAAATGATGTTGATATATGTTTTTGATGTACGTTAAATTATAGTTTAAGTTAGTTTAGTTTCTTCAGAACGTACCATTTTGACGTTCAATAAAAAGTAACTCATTTGACTTGACAAAGACAATATATCATACAACTCATTAAAAACTGTTTGAAACGTCTTTTTTTAATTAATATTTAATTTTTTTAGATCGACACAATGTCACCCCAACAATAGGTTACTTTGTAAAAAGTAATACAAATCTATATTATAGACCAATATATATATATACAGGGTGTATTTGAAAATAGAACACTTACTTAAATCATTGAAAGGAAATTTGCTAGACTCATGTCTAGCAAATTTAAATCTTTAACTTTACCCCAACTCCTCAAATTCAAACGGTCACAACTTATAAACCGATTATTTTATTAAATTTTTTTTTTATTGTAACTGCATGCTAGAGTCATGCCCTTCCAATGATTTGTAAGTGTTCTATTTTCAAATACACCTGTATATACATATAAAAATTTCGTATCACGTTGTTTGTTCGCGATTAACTCCTAAAATAATATACCGTTTTTATGAAATTTGCTTAATGTGTAAAATATAGTCCAACTTAAGAGATATGATAGTTTTTTTTTTGTAGTTTTCTTAACTACAACAACGCGTGCCTGGATAGCTAGTAATATATATGACGGCGCGTGCTGTTCGGGCTGGTTGAGCTGTTGGCTGGACATGGTGTTAAATGTTTTGTTTATGGCTGAAATAGCATTGCAAACCTTTTATGTTATGATTATTGTTTTTACTTTTGGAGCGGCCTTTTGCCGGATGAAGTTAGAGATGTCATCTTACAAGTCGTTTCTGGTAATTGCGAAATTGATAGATACATCGAAACTCATCGGCTTCGTTAATTCTTTGTAATCATGTAATATTTAGTTGTGTATTTGATTATTATATGTAACTTGGTGAAACATTCGTATTATTGAACAACGTTATACTTCACATTTATTTTGGTGGAAATTACATACACACACAATGGCCGATGATATCAAGGAAGCAAAATAGTTTACGTTTCCACTTGGTTGAGCCTTGTAAGAAGAAATCGGGCAAACAAACTCACGGCCACTCTTTTACATCACCAGATAGCTGAAAATACATATTTAGTGAATTAATATAATATAACACTGTGTTTTCGTGCGCTATTATGTTATTAAAGTAAGCAAACTGAAGCATTGGAAGTATGGATACTGGAAACTAAACAAGATGAGAGTGAACATGAAACAGAAAAACAAATTAGCTCACATTATATTTATAGTACCTGGGAGACTGGGCTTTGCTAGCTTTTTGTAAAATCGTATTTCTTTTTGTAAAATTGCATTTTTACAGAAAATACAACTATGCAGTTGAACTTAAAATGCAAAACTTTATCTGTATACAAAATTTCATCAAAATCGTTATAGCCATTTCCTAGATTCAGATTATATATCTATATTATATTGTATATATACAAGAATTGCTAAGGTATTAGATATAAGATAATTTAGTCCCAAGCGTTTTTATCCTACATATAATCCGTCTACCACTGAGTAATAGCCAAAGGGCTATTACTCAGAGTAGTACTCTAGCTTTTCACGTGTGTTAAAAGGAAGTACTTACATTACCTTTTTTTTAACTGATCATTATTGTTATGAACTTAAATCAAGTTTTCATAGATGTATCGACATGGCATCGTCATTATGTTTATTTATTTAATTTCTGCCTCAGTAAATCACGATTGCCTAAGTTATAAATGGCTCAGATAGCCCTCTTCTGCAGCGCGAAGACATATGAAATAGCGGCGGCGTTCCCCCACAGTAATATACCATACGCCATTATACTATGAAAATAACTAAAATAAACTTATCTGGCGGTCTCACTATCAAATCAACTATCGCAAACTGGTAAAATTCATCATTTTTAGGGTTCCGTACCCAAAGGGTAAACCGGGACCCTATTAATAAGATTCCGCTGTCCGTCCGTCTGTCTGTAAGTCTGTCACCAGGCTGTATCTCATGATCCGTAATAGGTAGATAATTGAAATTTTCACAGAATGTTTATATCTGTGGCCTCTATAATAACAAATAATAAATATAAAAATAAATTAAAATGTAAAGGGGGCTCCCTACTAGAAACGTATTTTTTTGGCTTGTAGTATTAAATCTTGTACGATGGTGCAGAACCCTTCATGCGCGAGTCCGACTCGCACTTGGCCACTTTCTTTTCTAATTATATTTAACATTATTATCACACTTAAAGCATAATAATATGTTAAATTTAAGTTAAATAATAATTATTTTTATTTATAGCTCCAGGCGAGCCGAACACTCTAAGCCAGCGGCTCCGTCGCCCACCGGCGCTTCTCTCAGCAGCTTCTACGCCTCGCTCCACACCTCGCAGTACTCCAGCCAGATCCGTGTCAAGGACACCAGGTAGATTAAGCATATTTGAGTGAGGTTACCGGAGGCCCTAACCCTTCCCTCTCCCCTATTCCCGTCCTTCCCCTCTCCCCCTTTCCTTCCCTCCGCTCGTACTGGTTGTAGCATGATGTTATATAGCCTATAGGCTTCCTTGATAAATGGACTATTCAACACCTAAATAATTTTTCAATTTGACCCAGCAGTCCCTGAGATTAGCGCGTTCAACCAAATAAGCAAACAAACTCTTCAGCTTGATAATATTAGTATAATAAAATTGAAGAGTCTGTATACTCTGTATGTTGTTTTGAAACATTGTTTTCTTTAGAACTCACATGGTTACTTGCACGACACCAAACACATTAACACAACTCGATTTTTTTGTGTTTCTGTCTGTCTGTTTGTCGGGGCTAATATCCTCAACGGCTTGGCTGTTGCTGGGTTGCTGGGACTTTTATAACAGATTCAGAAGTCCTGAGAATATTCGTCGGGGGCTGCCATCTCTGTTTGAAATTTTTGTGTTACATTATGTCGTCGTAAAACATCTTCAATAATCATATTCACGTTACTATAGAACTGCAAAACTTTAGTTCATTTAATGGCAGCCCCGGTGGATATTTTTTGGTTGTTTATTAAGTTCATAGGTAGTTGAATATGTTATTTATTATTGCCACATCTAAGGATATCTTCGAGAAACAGATAGGCACGTAAGGAAGTGCTATGAAACTGATACTCCATTGTTTATATGACCGACTTCGCGAGAGATCAACTCTATCATAAAAAAGCTTGTAACGTTTATTATCCTTCGTTACATAATCTGGTTACGTCATGGGTTTTCACAAACATTTTTTTTTTATTTGTAGATAGTTTTCATAAAAGGATATTGTTGTGATTTATTTTCAGAAATTTAAAACTATTAGTAAAGAAATTAGAAGGCGAGACACATTTTTGGCATCTCATACCTCTGGAAATATTTACTCGAATAAAAGAATATTTAAAAACCTTTATTGCTTTTTGAAGATCGTCTCAGCGACTATAGTAACTATCAAAACCGTTTTTTTTTTAATACAGACTGCCTAGGATCTAGCTAGGAGAAATAGTGCTACATGGACAACATGAAAAACATAATAACAATTGATACCCCTTAAGCCAGAATTCCAATTCCAGTTTACAATATTGCCACTTAGCTGTTAGTTTCTCAATAAATGAATAAATCCCAAGCCCAAACATTAAAGATAGCTGGTATATAAGTAAGGAAGGGGCGCTTTACTCATGGACAGCTGTATATTCACTGTAGGCAGGAAGCAACGATAGGTTGCTTAAAAATGTTGACAAAAACTGAAAGCATAGCTATTCCCTATGAATGCGACAGATAGCCCTCTATGCAGAGGATGTCTCAACACGGAGTAGAAGGAGTAGCCACAAAACGACCAAGTATCCGAGGTAGCTCCTAGAAGTCTGTGAACGCCCCTCAACAATCTAAGAACGTGATTTTCCTATTTTGTAAAAAGTGATGCGATCAGAATATGTAAAATGTCGATATCTTTGAAACAGGTGCAGCTAGGATTTAAACTTAATTATAATCACTTAATTAACTTACAATCATCAACATATTCAGCTATGATTTTAGGTTATGTCGACATTTTTATGCAACTTACCGTGTATTATTGTACATGTTCACGGGTAAATGATGCCTCTACATCATTTTCCTAGGAAATGGGAAACATACGCCCAATATTGCTTATAAAGAAGCACTATAATAAATATTGCATGATTATTCCTAAAAAGCCAAACAAAACAGTGTACTCTTTGTGAAAAGAATTTATTCCTTTTCCAAGCGTACGTTTCTAAAAATATAAATCCAGAAAAAAAAACAAAGCAAATCCATAATAAATTGTTGTGTGAGAACTGTTTAAAAAAAACCTTTTCCACGTAAACTTCAAAATATGTTTTCTCAGGTCCAGATCGTCGTCTCTGCAGTCCTTCCCGTCAGATGGCACCGTCCTTCTACACATACCCCTTCAACAAAGTTGTCGAAGAAGGAGACCACGTCACCTTCCAATGCGCCGTGAAAGGCCAGCCAGTTCCCTGGGCCACGTGGGACAAGGACGGCATAATTATCACACCTTCTACCAGATTTACCCTCAAGGAGAAAGATGAAATATTACGCATCCTGGAAATCGAAGAAGTATCTATCGAAGACGTTGGAATTTACAGGATAACTATTGAAAATGAGTATGGGAGGGCCGAAGCCTTGGCTAGGTTAGAGGTTATTACTCAAAAGGGGAAGTTTTACGGAGGAGTGAGGGCGTATAGTGCGAGCCCTCGCAAGAGTCTTTCATATAGGAGGCACCCCTCCTCTTCGAGACAAGACTGAACATCTGGGTTTGATTATGTAAGTTGAGAAGTAATTTTTTTTGGTTGATTTGTGATTAAAATATTACGGTGATTTTAAACATCACAAAAATCAATAAAAATAATTTAATAAAAACTTCAGGACAGAAAAGAAAACATAATAAATTTTTAAATCCACAATATTATGAATCAACCATTTTTAATGTTGTACCTAGCGGCTGAAGCGAAATTGGGTACCCATATTTTTGTGTTGGCTCGGCGAACATTTTTGCTTTGCGTAATTTTATATCAACGATAAATAAAATTTAATATTTATTTCAGGAAAGGAAACATCGCACAAGAAGAATATTAACTATATTTATTAATTTACTGATTTGTTTTTTTCTATTCTAATTTATGTTCTGTGCATTTTATTTACTACGTTCTTATCTGTGGTATGACTTTTTTGTTATTGAACAAAATAAAAATGTTAAGTTTTTTGTTTCTTTTGTTAGATTATGTTGAGATCGGTTTACACGTAGTTTTATATTGGAAATTAAATTAGATTTTAGTTTTATTTGTACTTCTTTATAATTTAATTAGGTAATTAGAAACACTTTTGAATATTTTATCATGTTTTTGAGTGCTTTACTATTATAAAAATTGTGCACAATAGGATTCCTACTTGGCTATGGTTCCCTATTCTGCGCAAAATATATTTTGAGTGCCAAAGAATTGTGATTTTCCTGTAACGTGTAGATCGAGCTCTTGTCTTACACACATAGAAACCTTGGCGCTGGTTCTGTTTTACGTTCTAAACTAGTGGTAAGCGCAGCACAAAACTAATAGTGTAAATAGTGAACATATTTGCACTTGTAACAATAGCACACATAAGACACTAATTTCAGTTACGGTTTTTTCAAAACCAACAACGGTCTTCTTTTCATTTCTACATTACTGTAGAAAAGAGTGAAGAAGAATTAGAATGATTTCACATCGTAACAACAGAATCAGCCCCCTACTAAAGTATTATTTGTTGTTTCGGTTTACAACGCGTTGCCTAAGTTAGTTAGATGAAAACACCCCGGGGTAGGGTATTGCAATAAATTTTATTACGAGTTTTTTTTATTGTTTCATTTAAAAAGTACCCTATTATATAAAAGGTGTTAAAGAAAAGAGAAGTTATATTTTATGGTCGTATGGTCTACTTGGAGAATATCGTACAGCACTAAAAATTCTAGGAAAAGTTATGATTTTCAATACAGAATAAAAAAAAAATCAGATTGTATGAACTACATATTTATCGCAATACATGACCTTTCTGCAATATGTACATTAAATATTCACTATATTATAAAACATAGTCCCCCGCCGCGTCTGTCAGTCTGTCTGTTGGCGATAAACTGTAAAACTACTGAACGGATTTTCATGCGGTTTTCACTAATAGACAGAGTGCTTCATGAGGAAGGTTTACCTGTATAATTTGTATTTGTGCGAAGCCGGGGCGGGTTGCTAGTCCGAATACAGTTGGAAGTTTATAGAGAAAACATTTGCACGTTTGGAATACTGTGAAATATTCTCGTAAATAAGATTCAGATTCATGACAGTCAGAGTTCACTTCCCGATCATCAGTGCTATTTCCTGATAATTATAGAAGCAGGAAAAGCAAAATTAACCAACAAAAACTTAATTCACGACTGACATGTTTTTTTTTTCTTTTAGATACTTTGATTGCGTCTGACGAACATTTAACAACGGCAAAACTGTCTGGCAATTGTGAATTGATATTACATAAAAAAGAAAGGCATAAAAGAGATGCAAAAGAATAAGAGAAATGTATTAAAATTATTTTGAAAGCATATCTCCTCTTGTTTGTATATAATATGTATATATATAATGACTGGCCTGTTGGTCTAGTTTTTGACCCTGACTGCTGAGCTAGAGGTCGTGGGTTCGATTCCCACCCTAGTCTGGGTGTTCTTTGTGTCCGTTGCTTGTATGTTTGTAAAGTCCCCCGCGACACAGGAGTAATTCCTAATGCGGGAGTTGTTTTATAAAAAAGAAAAAAATATATATCATTGCATATCTCTCTACATTCAATAGAGAACAATATATCAATAAAACATAAATTATTGTCTTTTAAAAAAAAGTATCACCGACTTCAATGTGCTTTTTAGTCTAAAGTAGATGTATTTTTTTTAAATATAATATGGGTGGTCAACTAAACGCATTGCTCCAATAAGACAGCGAGCTTTCGAAGCAATAGAAAACCACATCGATGTATACAATTTTTAGATATTTGTTTAAATGAACCACCTGGGAAGTGTACCCTATGAAACAAAAAAAGAATTTTCCAAATTGGTTCAGGCGTCTTCGAGTAATCGGTGAACATACATAAAAAAAAAGATTCCGACGAATTGAGAATCTCCTCCTTTTTGGAAGTCGGTTAAAAAACCAGCCGTTATAAGATGAAGTTTTCCGTCATTGCCAGCTCTTGTACCACAAGTGTAATGTGTTTATCAGAAAGTATACCTAATAAGGAGATATATACAGTTATTTTCACGTTGTATGAACACCGACGTAGTTACCTATATCTTCAATAACCATAAGTTCATTATTTAATCTTACTTACAGCAGGTCGTTTAGATTGAACAAATATATGTTCAACTTAAAGTTGGGCCATAATACAATATACAGATTCTGTCAAGAGGCAGAAGAAACAACAATGCATATTCTACACTTGTGCCCACTAATGCGGCACCGAAGTGTCAATTCAGAGTGGCTCATCATGCAACTGCAGGAAATATAAACAATCACTGCTGATAGGATCTAGAGTTTTCTCGAAGTCTGAGCAAGTAACTTTAAAGCAAGAGTGCGCTACAAAAGACCAGATATGGTCGGGGTAGAACTAGGCACTAAAACAATAATACAGCAGGTCAGGTCCACTCCACAGTGCAGGTATTAAGCTACAAATACACGGCGGGGTCGACTAATCGTGCCAACATTCAGTGGGCTGCTGCGCGTCGACCGGACCGCACGTTAGTTTAATGCTCACTCACGCGCTGCGTCACGTCATTCGTTTGTATCTTGACTACTAAGTTATTATTGCCTTGCCTATGTATATTTGTTCCATAAAATAGAGTAATAGGCACATAAGTTACTGTTTATTCAGATCAGTCAGATTAATTAATTCTTTGAAAAAGATAACCCAACATCGTACCGTTGTCAGAAGAGAAAAGAGTTACTCGATAGAAAGAGAGAGGTAACTTCTAGGTGAATATAAATATTGGTAACTAGCGCTGTGCGACTTCAATTGCGACTTTATTGTGTCGGAACAAGCGTCGCTATTTATTTAAATGATTTGGAACAGTAAGACTTCTGTACCTGTACTATTATGTATCCTGTGCTTACAGATAAGCTTATTAAAAATATGTAAAAAGAAATACGAATAAATAAAGGTAATCACACACTATAACGGCACAGCTGCAGCACGGCGGCGCCTAAAATTGAGGCTACCACTAACAGCCAGCGTGCTTTAAGACACGCATTGCAAGCTAACTTCATCGTCTTCATGTGCGACGAGACGCGCGACGCGAAGTTTTTTCACTGGCGGCTAGCAGTGGGCGCGCTGTAAGCCAGCTGACCGCGAGCTTACAGCGCGCCGACTGCGAGTCGAGTTGTATGGTTGCAGCAAGCGCGCTTACTGCCCGCCGTTAGGTTTTTTTTTATTGACATTAAGAAATATATTATACGACCACGTTTTAATGCTCAGACTTGAATGACAACTTAATTGCCGGACCGTTATTCGACGGTATATAGTGTGTGATGATTATGACTTTAATAAGTCTGTACTAAAGCAACGCTACTAACTACATAGTTCTATTTTTGTACTTGTTATTAGCTGTAGCTAGTTATTGGCAAAGGTATGTGACGGTGATAGGCTTGGCAATATTAGTGTTCCGACTGATATTGTATGCACGCATAGGCTTTTTTTAAACTTGAGCCACCCAACAAGGGCTTCTAAATCCAAACTTGGCAGAGCCTGTACTATGATAACCAGACTGCTGATAAACAAACCTATACTAAATACATACATACTATACATAAATTACACCCAGACAATACAAATGATCGTGCTCATCACACAATTATTTGTCCTGAGTGGGAATCGTGCTCACTACCTTGGATCAATGGTAACAGAGGGGCGCTGCCTAAAGTATGAAAGTATAGAATTAGTAGTTCGCATTCGTTCAGGTAATCTTGGTTGTTGGATAATGGTGGCTTGGTAATGATGGTTGTTTGAAGTATTTGTGAGGTCGTTTCACTTTCTTTTCAATACTCTTGTAATAGTAAATTCAGTGAAAAGATAAAAGATCTGATGAAGGTAGAGGAATTGCCAAACAACTAACAAGGTAATCCACGATGACTGTCATACAATTTATTTTAATCATAGGCAGCCACCCTATTGCACAACTACACGGTACTCGTACAGTATTGAAGTTGACAAGGATTACGGAACAAAATGGCGTCTTCACATATCTTTTCATAGTTGATTTATACTGCGTCGGAGTGGGGATGACTACATAAAATATATTAAAGTATACTACTCTCTAAAGGGAACTAAAATAATACACAATTTAGAGATATAACATCTATATTCGTGTCTATATAAATATATTTTTATTTATTTTGTGTTATTTACAGCAACGTTTGTTTACACTTTCAAGTAATAATACATTCACAAAAATATAACTATTTTTTAATATTTTATGGGTTAATGTTAAGATTTTACTTTACACATTCACTATAAAAAAGAAACTAATATATAAAAATATTGATTCTTAACAATATAACAAGTTTAAAGTTTACATCTATGAAAAAGATAATAAATCCCAAACTAGGCAGAGCCTGTACTATGGTAATAAGAATGTGATAAAAATATTTATATATCTGTGTAAATACATTCATGTTTTTTTCCTAGTTTTTATAAGTATCTAATTTTATTTTATTTAAAATTTTCAACTATTAAACATTAGAGGACTATCACAGTTATAATAATATAATTTTTATACATTCATATTTTTTTTTCTATTATTTTATATCTAATTTTATTTTATTTAAAATTTTCAACTATTAACATTCATTAGACTGTATCACAGTTATACTAACACAGGGGTCAGGGAATTCTTAACTATACATCGAAAGCAATTATATGTAATGGGTGGGAATCGAACCCACGATCTCTGGCTCAGCAGTCAGGGTTACTAACCACTAGAAAAACAGTAATATCTATCTATCAACAGTCAACCATTCGTATATATATATATATATATTTATATTATTATACTTAAAGTAATAATACATTCACAAAAATATATCCATAGTCACTAACTACTACTTATCAAGGGCCACTACATAGTATTAAACCAAGTCGCTTATCGCTGTCTGTCTGTCCCTATGTATCTTAGATCTTTAAAACTACGCAACGGATTTTGATGCGGTTTTTTTTATTGTGTAAATATAGTGATTCAAGAGGAAGGTTTAGACATGCATAATATAGTAGAGAATTACTGATAATTTTACAAGTTTCAAATGTGATGTCTAAACTAATATTATAAAGAGGAAATATTAGTGTGTATGTTTGTAATGTTTTCAAACAAAAACTGCTAGACCGATTTCGATGAAACTTGGTATGTAGGTATCTGGAGACCTGGATTAACACATCGGCTTTTATCCCGACATTCCGACGGGATCGGGACGCGGGTGAAACCGCGAGGCGCTGCTAGTCGTAAATAAACACATTTTTTGCGCTTACATTGCAAACGCTGGCTGAACCCTACGAGATAGATCCAAATAATGTAGCACAGTATTGTACACCTTAAAAAGGTCTAAAAAATATTCTGCGATGGTATATGTCTATCTCTTAGGGATAACTCACAATAACCATTTTTTATCCTTGACTTTTTACGAGAAATAATGGCTTATTTACGAAGCGATTTTAAGCAATACAGCATTAATCAAGCAGTAATCCTTATCCATTTAAGTACCTTAAATAAATTGTGCATTTAATATAGATCAATCCATATTGATCTATATTAAATGCACAAGAGAGCTCCGATGAACGCGTGCGATCGCTGCTAATCATAAAGTTTATCTGTATTTTATTAGCTGTAAATTGATGGCCCTTTACAGCATGTAATTTAAATGAATATTTTCGAATGGATACGCTTCGCCTTATAGCACTTTATGATTAGCAGCGATCGCACGCGTTTATCGGTGCTCTCTAGCGAGGAAAAAACCAATTATTACTCAATAAAAACGTGCTTTTCAGCGCGACAACGTAATCCGTACCTACTTATAAGTACATTAAGATAAATAAAAAAAATATATATTCGAAATTGTATGAAAGGTAGTATTTGGTGGAGCGCCAATATATTTATAAAATGCATACATAATCGCACCATAATATATTTCGTTATATTATAAATTTCATAGTCTTTATAGTAAACCACATTCTGTTTGTCGAATGCAATTGGTGCTGGTACTGCTGTAATATTGCCAATGTACTCGACGATCTCAAGAGATGGCGTTAGCAGTCTTCAAATAATGTAAACGCGCTGCACCTGATTGGTGCAAGAAAAAACGGACATACCCTGCTCTCATCGCTTTTCGCTAAGAAGACGCCTTTAATATAAAATTTTGTTCCGCCACGGACATCAGTTATATTTCTCGTGAAAAGAAGCTGATTTTCCGTTAGTCCCATAGCCGTGTAGTGTTTGGACTCGCTTGTAACCTTTACAAGGTGTATGTGGAGTGCTCTAGTCTTCGATCGTGACCGGCCGGTCAATACCTTGCAAGAGATCGTAGAAACCTCGCCGCTGCTCGCTGCCTTCTGGAGGATCGGGACTTGGTCGGTGTTGCAGGTTAGTGCTGGCATGATTGTTTTGATCGATAGAAGTGGTTTACTTCCCTACACCTCGTACGCTAACTGTTGAGCAATCACACCCTGGTCGGGCTATTTACACGCCTGACCAGTATTTAAATACTAACGTGAATTTTTTTTAAGACAAAACGTGCTTTTTGGGGGCCTTTTATTTCTAAATTGTATGTAATTTTTAAACCGCACTTATAGTAAGTACATTCGGTTAGATAGGATTAGATTAAAACCATAATTTATCAATTGTATTTCTTCTATTAAGAATTGTATACGTCAGTGGCTCCCAATTAGTTTTTCCTACAAACGTACCACTTCAAGAAAGGCCTCAAACTCGCGTACCCCTTCGCAGATAAAAAAAAATCTGTTTACTTTTAATATTTCTTCTCCTTCAAGTTTAAGACCCATTTCTTATCGGCGGAGCAATCGCCACTCCTCTCTATCCTCTGCGATCTTTTTGATCTCTTTGTAAGTCTCGAATTTCTTTCTTCTTCTTCTTCTCTTCTGGCACCCGGAGTAGATAGGTTCGCAGCCGGAACTACGGGTCTGATGGCTCAAGCCGTCAGATACCGGTTTTGGAGTTTGATTCGTGGTGGTTTGTAGTTAGCTGCAGAGAAAAGGCATGTCGTCTGCTCCACTATACGTCGGAATTAACCGGTGTAAGGCTTGAAGCGTCCCTTAGCAGAGGTCCCGCCGGACCGATGCAGATCGGGCACTTGCCTGCTAAGTAAGTAGAAAGGTGACTAGCCACTGATCCGGACACCCGTCTTTAGGCCTGCACATGATTGTAGATCGGGAAGTGCCCACAGCTCCGGTACCAGCCGGAAACTGGTAGTTGGCTTCTTTGACGAACCTAGCGGTATTCTGATATCTATAGTTTCCAACTGTCTTTCTTATTTTTTTCTTACTAGAACATCCTCGTTGGTCCAATCTGTTTTTGTCTATAGTTGGTCCAATCTGTTTCTGTCTGTTGTTAGTCCAATCTGTTTCGCAGCCATAAAGTGCAATGCTCCATATGTACGTTTTAATGAACCGTTTCCTTATTTTGATGTTGATTTTGGCTCTGTTGTTTTTGGCTTTGTTGTTTTCGCGGTTAAAGGCTTGTTTGGCTATTGCGTTCTCTTCTGTGATATCAGAAGAACAACTTGAGACTTGCGTTATTCGGCTACCTAAACATTTAGAGCTGTCTAACTGTCTTAATTGTTGCTCTTTATTGTCGTCTCTGATTTCTTTTATTGTTTGTTGGTTTACATACAGTTGGTAAATAATTCTCCTGTCTCTGTAAACCCTTTTAAAATTAACATAATTTCCATCCAGTTTACCTTATGGAATCCTTCTCTAAGTCTATAAAGGCTACGAATGTCGGAAGGTCGGAAGGCTTAAATCCATGCGCCTGTCTATAATTAGCCAGGGGGATAATATAACATCTCTTGTACATTTATTTTGTTTGAAACCATATTGATCAGGCCCTAAGTAGTTCTCTACATGTGGTCTGTTTCTCTGTTGTACTATTTTAGTAGTATTTTAGCTTTTTGAGAGAATAAGCCGAGTGTTCTGTTTTCTTCACAATTAAGGTGTTTTGTTTTATCGGTAGGGCGACTGTTTTACTAATTTGAAAATCTTGCGCAAGGGTACCACTTTTGTACATCTTCTCGATCAGGTAGTAAATTTCGTCAAACAATAAATCACAAACTGAATATTTAATTAGTTCTATGATATCTTCTTATTAGTTCTATTATAAGAGCTCATCACCCGGAGCTTTTCAATTTTGGATAGAATTCAGAGCTTTGTTGAATTCCTCCTTTAATATTATAGGACCTTATTTGTCCTAATTTACATGATCTTCTTTTTATATATCATCTTCTTTTAAATTTTTTCTCTATGCAATCCTTCTGTGCACCTTTCCAAAGTTCAACTAAGTATGTCTCTGCTATTAATTAATAAGTTACCGTCTTCATCTGAAATTTAAAGCGAAGGCCACACCGCCATCTAGCGAGCGAGCGAACGAGTCGGGCGAGCATCGTTTCATGTCCCGATGCTGTATAAATATCGGGATAAAGAGTAGCCTATGTGTTAATCCAGGTGTCCTATCTACATACCAAGTTTCATCGCAATCCGTTCAGTAGTTTTTGTGTGAAAGAGCAACAAACATCCATTCATCCATATATCCTTACAAACTTTCACGTTTATAATATTACTAGCAGATTCCGTGGGAATATCGGTATAAAAAGTAGCCTATATGTTAATCCAGGTCTCCAGCTACCTACATACCAAGTTTCATAGCAATCGGTTCAATAGTTTTGGCATCCATACATCCACACATCCACACATCCATACATCCTCACAAACTTTCACGTATATAATATTAGCAGGAAGTATATTTCGAAAAATATATTTTGACAATTGCTGTTTGTTTAATTTTTTTACTGATTTAATTTTCTTAGTCAAGTGATTGCTGCGCGTACCCCTTGATACGACCTCGCGTACCCCTAGTTGTACCCGTACCACTAACTGGGAAACACTGGGAAAATTATTTAACACGATAAACTTATAGCAAGGGTATCGCAATAGTTTATGACAATGGATAGTTCTAATGACAATACCAGTGAATGTGAATATCAAAGTGCAAATGTTTAAAAAATCACCACATATTTATAAAACTAGCAGCGCTCACGATTTCACCCGCGTAAGTTTCGATCCCGTTTGAATATCGGGATAAAAAGTGCCTATATGTTAAACCAGGTCTCCAGCTATCTACATACCAAGTTTCATCGCAATCTGTTTAGTAGTTTTGGTGCGAAAGAGTAACAAACATCCATACAACCTCACAAACTTTCACGTTTATAATATTAGTAGGACAAAGTCTCCCCCCCCGCGTCTGTCTGTCTGTTCATTCAGGAGGAAGGTTTAGGTATATAATTTGTTAAGGTTTGGTGCATGGGTTGCGTAACTGTCAAACATTTAATGTTCACCCATCGATACGGTAAACTCTCCCCTCAAACTAAAGAACGTATTTAAAAAAAGGTTTCGAATCGACATCGTGCGCTGCGTGGTTCGTGAGTTTGTTTTGTAAATAATTACAAAAATTATGAGAACTAGCCATGGATCTCAATGAAAAAAAAAACCGCGCACCGAGGGTTCCGTAAAATATTTTTATTATATGATGTAACTAAAAATTTACGGTTTTCGCAATTTTCCTTTATCTGTGCTATAAGACGTTGCTTCGTACCAAACTTCAAGATTCTGAGTTCACGGGAAGTATCCTGTAGGTTTTGATTCCCTTGCGAGTGTCGGAAATTTGCAGCATAAACGGCTGTATCTTTTGATTGCGTTGGCTTAGAAGTTTTTCACAGCTCTAAGCGACAGTAGACCTGAGTATTTGATATAAATTTCAGCTTGATACCTATACGCGTTCCTGAGAAAAAGGGTCTTGACAGACAGAC
The DNA here is from genome assembly GCA_949752705.1 of Callimorpha dominula. Classification (NCBI taxonomy): domain Eukaryota; kingdom Metazoa; phylum Arthropoda; class Insecta; order Lepidoptera; family Erebidae; genus Callimorpha; species Callimorpha dominula. The sequence continues at coordinate 26,479,932 of OX456990.1, read as the reverse complement.
AGACGATCGGAAGGATGGACAACAAAGTGATCCTATAAGGGTTCCGTTTTTTCCTTTCGAGGTACGAAACCCTAACTATCTAAAGTGTTCGTAAACATAGTTGTTTGTACATACTTGTCATTATTATTAGATACATAAATAGAATCTTACTTACTTTTAACAGTTTACAGTGTTTTTCTTTTGTAGACATAGCTTGCCATTAGCACTTCTTTTTAAAATAAGTTAAAATAAAAATATAAACTGTTCGACAGCGGTTGAATCCTCCGCCGGTGACCCGCGAACGCGTTGTGTGTGCAGACAACGAACAGCGCGTCTCACGCGAGGAACACGACCCGCGCCCGCGCCCGCCGTTTGTGTGAATTGCGCTAAATATGGAAAAAATGACAAATGAACAAAAGACTTAATTAAAAAAAAATTGTCAAATCGAATAGTCTCACTCAATCATTACAGATTATTCTGTCAATCCAGTCAGAGTCAGTATACTATACAGCGTGTAAGTAACACCGTCCCACATATTTACAAAAACGGCTTTCTTGGGATACCTACTTATCCCAATGCAAAAGCCAGCTCATTATAAAAATGCGAGCGTTACGCAATGTAATGCGACACGGGTACATGTGCGGGACGGTGAATGACCTTTAGCGCACGGCGCCGTCAAAGCAGTGGATTGCATAAATGTTTTACATTGCACTTTTTGGCCGCATTAAGCGTTTTAGGGACTAGAAATTTATTAATGACGTCTACCCTCTCAGGCAGGGGCTTCGTACCATTTTTATCATCATTCATTATTCTTTTTCCAAAACAAAAGTAGCCTAAGTTACTCCTTATAACAACAGCTATCTGGGAGTAAAAGTCTCGTGGAAATCGGTCCACCCGTTCCGGAGATTAGCCGGAACAAAAAAAGACAGACAAAATTAAGAAACACTTCAATTTTATTTATTTGTAGTATTGATACGTCAAGAGAGATCTTTTGAAAAAAAAATTGGGTTCCGTGCAAAATATATAAACTGTGTGGAACTGCATATGAAAAAAAAATACTTACTCTGATGAGTGCATGAGAGTGCGGCTGCACAAAATTAGAAGGTCTGGGATGAAGTCCCTGGAGCTCCGGCTGCTAACAATAACCCAGCGATCACAAATCAAGTTAAAAAAAACACTTCGTAAAGAACGAAGCATGTTTAATATATAGTACTTGGATGATTTTTTTTACGTTTTCTAAAAATGAAACCTAGCTAGATCGATTTATCGCCCCCGAAACCCCCTGCATACTAAATTTCATGAAAATCGTTGAAGCCATTTCCGAGATTCAGATTATATATATATATATATATATATATATATATATATATATATATATATATATATATATATATATATATATACATAAATATATACAAGAATTGCTCATTTAAAGGTATTAGGTAGATTCAGGAACTTAGTACACATCTGTCTAGAGCTAAACTGAACAGAGCTTGTAATGCACACAAATTCTAGAACGCGGATAAAGATACTTGTACTCTATTCATTCATTTTTGTTTCACCGTTTCATATGTAATCGATTAGTAATGACATAACATGTTACCGATTCGATTAAAAATAACAATTGATTTTATTTATGAGGAAGTTTTAATCGATTTAAAAAAAGTAAAAATACTGATCTCATTAAATGAATAAATTATAATATTCACGTTTAATACAATACTAATGTTACTGAGGGCTCCAGTTGGGAATTAAGTGTGTATCACCTTTTATTTGCTCATTATTTTATAATAATATCATTTTGATGTTTTATTATTGGGTTAAATACATAGGGCATATTGAAAATTCTGCTTCTGGCCGTTCATAAATGTTTGAAGTTTATGTATTTTATTTTATTTTTTTATATTTTTTTAAACATAAGAAACTCAATCATTGATAAAAAAAAAATTAAAGTGAAATCAGGTGTCATTTGTTTTTTATCACAAGTTGAAGTTAGAAGTCCGTAGCAAAAATGGAATTAACGCAAAAAGATTTTGGGGCGATGATTTTTTATGATTTTAAAAGTTCACTGACTCCGCAAGACTGCACTGCTCGTCTTCAAAATGCGCTTCGTTGGTACACAGAATTTGATCGTGGCCGTGTTTCTCTCTATGATGAAATTCGTGAAGGTCGGCCCTCAACTGCGACCACTGAGGAAAATGTGGCTACTGTCAGGCAACTAATTGAAGAAAACCGGCGTATCACCTATGAGGAGATTCAAGGACATTTGGGGATTTGTATGAGCCAAATTCAAAAAATCTACATCAAGATTTAAAAGTTAGAAAACTTTGTTACAGCTGGATTCCTCATGAACTCACCCAGAACAAAAACAGACTCGTGTTGATTGGTTTAAAAAAATGTTGTTAAAGTACGATCACGGACGTTCAAATGCTGTGTATGACATTGTGACAGGAGATGAAATATGGATATATTGTTACATATTGGAAATAAAACAACAGTTTTCTGTATGTGTGTTCGAAGGTGGATAGCAAACCATCAAAATTATGGCAGGCGAGAAACGTAGGAGACATAATATGATTGCGTTTTTTTTTCCCGGACGGGTCCTGTCTGCATGATCCCACTTAAAGAACAAAAGACAGTTAATGCTGAGTGGTACACCACCATTTCTTTGCGAAGTGTCTTTCAAAAAGTTAGGGAAAAACGACCAAGAAGTCGCATCCTATTGCACCATGACAATGCTCCGGCGCACACCGGTAACAAGACAAAGTCATTTTTGGCTTCTGAAAAGGTAGAGCTAGTGACCCAGCTCGCACATAGACCTGGCACCATGCGATTTCTTTTTTTTTTGCAAAAATTAAATATTTGATGAGAGGTACATTTACGAGGCCGAAAGAGGCCGTGATAGCTTTCAACCAGCACGTGAAAAACATGCCCTTAGACCAGGGGGCGGCAACCTAGGTGGACGGGACGGGTTTTCCCCTCCACTCGCTATAGTGGCCCCCCGCGAGGAGGCGGCGTCCGCGTGTTCCTGGACGTCGCCTAATTGAGAGGTTTATACCCGAAGGTGGTGGACGTGCTTTTGCGGGCAGGCGCTAGGAGGGTTCCGAATGACTTAATAAAAGCTGTTCCCGGATCTCTCCTACTTAAGCCGCAGTACGGCCCACCGTGTGCTTTTAGTTATGAACAAAATTTTAATATTACAATTTTCATTCACACTTTTATCTAAAAAAAAAAATTTCATCAATTCTTTTTACGGCGAACAACATATTTATTCATACTTTCATCCGCAACAACTCCGTGTCCCAAAATATTTTGTATATGAGCCCTAAAAATTGTAATTTTGACTCTTGCGACTCAAAAGGTTGCCGGCCCCTGCGGCTTAGACCAATGGTCCTTATGTTTGAAAAATGGTTTGAACGAATGAAAGTGTTTAAAATGTTATGGGGAATACTTCGAAAAGCAGTCAATATATTACTACTTTACATGTAAATTGTTTTATTAATGAGTTACGCAAAACTTTCAGTGTCCCCGCGGTTAACTATTCGTAATTATGGACGAAACACCTTACGAGTACATACCGATATAGAAATAGTTAGAAACAGTAACTCTTTCTATTTAAAGAAAAAATCATTAATTCAAAACAAATACACATTCAGTAATTTCCACGAGAATATTAATAATCAGTATAATCAAATGAAGATAGGTTACATATATTACATTATATTTCTAACTTCGCACTTCAAAGTTTTACTTAACAAACTCTGGCACAGTTACTTTCTAAAGCAACTGTCAAAAACAAAATAAACGAATGGACAGAGTATGGACACATTCTTTGTAAATACATATTAATTATCAATCTTCGTAACTCCAAAATTTTCGATTTTTTTTTAATGTCATGTAAAATGCCGAATACGTTTTTAATGTCATGTAAAATGCCGAATATGTTTTTAATGTCATGTAAAATGCCGAATACGTTTTTAATGTCATGTAAAATGCCGAATACGTTTTTAATGTCATGTAAAATGCCGAATACGTTTTTAATGTCATGTGAATGAATACGTTTATTAATGTCATGAAAAATGCCGAATACGTTTTTTAATGTCATGTAAAATGCCGAATACGTTTTTTAATGTCATGTAAAATCCGTATTGTATACGTAGAGAGAGTTTTTAGTCTTGCTCAAAACATTCCCTCTATAGTAATCATTAATTATTGCTCTTAGGTAAATATAGATACATTTTATTTTGAAGCTGACAAATTAAACTTCAAAATTGACTGTTAAAGCTATTTTTTTTTTAATCAATGATTGAGTTAATTATGTTTAAAAAAATAAAACATTCGAAATTCAAACATTTATGAGCGGCCAGGAGCGCAGAACTTTCAGTGTGCCCTATGTACCTAATATATTATTAACTTTTTGTTATTATTATAAAAATAAATAAATAATAAGGTAGTGGTTTTACTTACATAGCGTTAAACGCTTCAAATCATGTGTTTTAACTTTTATTGCCATCAGCGTGTTTTGCTTTATTGAATCTACCCTTAAACGCGGGTTCCTCATGACTCGCTGAGCCGGGGCAGGCCAGTACCCAGTCGCAGGCATCATGTAAAACATGTCGGTAAAAAAGTCCCTAGAAAAGATTATAACTTTAACAATTATAATGTTGAAGAGACGACAAAATAAAAATACGTAATATATATTGAGCTTCAAGGCTGTGTAGCTATTTTATCTTCATCTGTATTTTTATATTGAAATTCTTCTTCTTAAAAAACATCCACTTAAAATAATGACATGCTATGAGAAAACCGAGAAGTATGTGGTTCAAGTGAGAGTATAGTTGCTTGTGATCGTGTGATCTATTATAGGACAGTGAATACCGCATACGCATGAATGAGAAACTGGGTTACGGTTAGAGACCTGAAAATGATATTGCTTAAGCGATAAAGAAAGCTGTGTACTTGAGAGAGTACCATTAGGTGTATTCAAGTATTTGGTGTGATGTGTGGACTGAGGACTGTCCAAGAGTACGTATGGAGTAGGCCTGCCATCAATTAAACTACCGACGAAGCGGTAAAATTTTATTTTTGTTATAAAAACGCAGTTTCTATTTACATTTTTGTATAAATTTCCCAACTTTACAGCTGTTTCTAAATAAAATTATAACAAGAGCGATACCAACAATATACTAGTATGCGTAGCATGTCTTATGAGCTAAACAAAACAGTAATCTGAATAATGTACCTTCAATCCAATAAATCATATTAATAATGTTTTTGTGAGGTGACGTCATTCAGCGCGTTATCGCCGCGCGCACACTAGCAAAGCGAAAGGTTCCTTTTTTTGCCAAAGTAAGACAAATTCGGGGAAACCCGGACGGATGGCAGCCCTATGTATCAATCATATATCAATATTATTACTCATACTCATAATATATAGTTAAATAAATTGTAAATGTAATATTAAGACAAACACAATTTGTTCGTGTTACCTCTCGAGTACCTCTCGGACTCGGACAGTACTTTTTTCCTAATGAAAGGCGTCTTTTGTACCTGACAACTTGTATGCAGAAATATTATAATGATAGATGAACAAACAAAGAAACGGACATTCACATTTATAATATTAATAATTAATAACATATTCTTACCACTCTATTTCCAATAATTTGGACCTTTTCAAGGTCCATCTATGTGGTCTTTTTTTTATTAGCTTTACTCTTATTTGTTTATAATCTACGACCGATTGGTCGTAGACGATCTTCACGAAGTAGATTTTCTCAAATCTGTAATTAAATACTGGTTATAATCATTTGTATATTTATATGTACACCAAAGAAAACTAATTTACAAATAAAAAAAAAATCAATGCATAGATAAAGGTTAATAACAAATGTGTACGATATATCCAAGTTAGCAATTTTTTCACGTCTTTCCAAAGACATGGTTGATTATTATAGTTGACTTCATAATCGACTCCATTTGGCGCTTACACTACATCACTACATACACAGAAATCTAAATAAGGTAATAGGAATGGTATGTAGCGCTGCAGCTGGGATCTATCGAGCAGGGGTATGCAACTGCCATGCAATCGGGTCAATCAAAAATATGCATAGAAAGTGCTGTCAACTATCGATTACCGTACCTAAAACTAAAGCTTAGTTTTCTGTTTAAGTTCATAGATGGCACTTTACTATTTTTTATAAATTATCCTAAGAAAACACTGAAAAGGAAAAAAAATCTTGAAATTAAATTTGAAGAGAATATAAACACATACCTCCATGTAATTTATAATTAAATAATATTAAATTAGTCTGTGGGTATTTTTGACAGAAGACTGATTGACGATGATTCGATTACACTTTTTACAAAAGGTTTCAAAGTTAAAAAATTTGATAACTGCATATTGTGTTTTGGTATTTTTACGACGAAATTCTGGACTGTGCTTGTTTCTGTGATATCTTCTTAAAACGTTTAACCCTGCTTACCCCTTGGACTCGTGCTATCAGTCATATACGATCGACACTGGTATTCTTTACTGGACTTTGTTAACGTGTGAATTTGGATATTGAAAGTGCAAGAGGAACCATATACAAACAAATTGAAAAATACTATAATTAAAAAAGTAAACATATTTTGCAATTTTTCTTTCCTGTAATGTACTGATCATAAAAACAAACTTTATGCTTATTTAACAAATTTAATGATTAATGACGTGATTCATAGTTGGTGCACTAACGTTAACCGACTACTGTGATTCCTCAAATGATCCAACAAAAATGCAAGCCATAAAATATTTTAAGACCCACGATCATAAAAGAAAAAAGATTACATAAAATTACATTCACCATTTTAACAGAGTACGTAATAATTGATTTATTTAAGTCGGAGTTAAGGAGTTACGGAGGATCCGTAAAATGAATCGAATAAATCCGACTGTAAGTGGTGGGGAACCAATTTTTTTTCCCGTGGCATATATCAACTTAACTTTCGTATCGGCATTCTGCAGGAATACAATAATATATTCCCCTATGCAAACAATTTTTCATAACGTATGATTTTTATCTTTTAGTGTAAAATGAACAGTTTGTGAGTACTACTGTAGGGACCCTCATGTCGTTTAGCACATCACTAGCTCTCGACGATTCTCTGCGTACCACTAAAAATGCTAAAGCAAACACTATTATTCATTGCGTAATACATTTCTTCTTGTAATACCAAACTGTCAGATAACATCCAACACAAGAGGCAATGTAGTAGTAAGTAGCAATAAAGTCGCAAATTAAGCCAGTCGTACTATTAATTGCTAGAGTTATGTTTTGAAAAGTACTTTTATCAAAAACATCAATAAAACCAAAAACGTTTACCCATGAGCATCAAAATCCGTTGCGTAGTTTCAAAGATCTAGGCATACATAGGGACAGACAGACAGCGGGAAGCGACTTTGTACTGAGTAGTGATAAATTTCTTGCGTTTCTAATACACACAGAATAATTTGAGAAAGTGTCAATAAAATATAACTCACTGATAAATGTAGCACATGAAGAGCGTATCGTCATTGGCTGGAAACTTATCGGCAGAGAAACAGACCAACAGCTGAAAGCACGAAGGCTCTTTAACACAACGGTGCGTGGTGTGTTACAGAGACGTGGGGTCACATTATGTGTAGCCAACAAATACTTGGTTTTACTTCAAAACATATTCATTCAAAAACATTTTTTTTGCTAAACAAAATAATATTATTGAGCTGACTGCTGGGCCAGAGGTCGTGGGTTCGATTCCCACCAAGGACAAATTATTGTGTGATGAGCATGATCATTAATTTGTTCTGTGTCTGGGTGTAATTTATTTATAGTAAAAAAGTCAATCATTTCGCACAGATGAAGTAAAATTTCGATACTGTGGTAGACATGATAAAAATACTAACAGAAATAAAAAAAAAATATTTTGAAACCAAAAAATCATTTTTTTTTTTAGGTTATATTTTTACTATTAATTGTTTTTAATATTAGGTACAAAAACATACTTGAGATACCTAACTAATTTTCTACGTTTTTAATATTTTTTTATTTTTGCAAGTATTATTATTAAGTATATTAAACTAAGTTACTAATTAAAACAAATTAATCGTTAATATTTTGCTTTGTTTAGCGTCACATTAATCTATCGCCATTGGCTTAGCTGAATGTACAAATATGTATTTGTCGGTCTCTGTACAGGCTAAGCATAGCCATTTGATCTTGTTTTTATTATTCCTTGATGAGCAATAAAAAATACTTTAGACAAACTAAAAAAAAAAACATACGAGCCCAAGATCGAGGGGTTTACTACTGCCACTAAAGAGTTCCTTTATCCAGCTCCTGTTTCATTACCAGATCAGTTCCAAGAATTTAATATTGTATTTAGTATTTATTGTAATTTAGTATTGTATTGTTCCAAATTAGTATTGTCACCAAGTACACATACAAATACATATTAAAAAAATACTTACTTTTTTGTTTAAAGACACATCGACGATATAGTTGGTCTTAACGTCAATAAGTGGCATAAATGCCGCGTATCCAAAGTTTTGGTATATTATAAATTCTTGGTTGCAGGTCCTTTCTAGCCACCCCATGTCTACAACGTCGAGAGAAGCTTTTTTGACCTGTACCAGGCGAGACGTACTGTAAGGGCGGTCTTCGTACAACTGACATACAACCTCGCCCGACATGTAAGTCCTTACAGATTTTATAAGTAGTGTGTAACAGGACGCGGCGTCGCTCATCTGAAAATGTACTCGTCATTAAATAAATATTGTAAGCACATAACCAAACAAATATTACATTTTATGGTCAAAATGGGCGGTATAATTGTCATATAGTTATGGAAAAAATTACAGTAGATATAATTGTGATATCATTTTGGGGAAAATTTAAGGTTAAGTGATTAAATCACCATAAATTGATAAAAAACGGTAAAACATACAATTTTAACTATTAAATTGTAAATAACCGAGTTGTGGGATTTAATTATTATACCTAACTAGTTGGGCTCCGCGGTTTCACCCGCGTAAATCCCTCGTTAAGTTTTCTTAAATTTTATATTTTGTTCTCTCATAAGAACAATGAAAATAACCAAAAATAAACAATAAATAAATAATAGATAATAATAAATAGAACATGTAGAAAGATATTTTATTGCTGACTGTACAATCAATTTAATTACAAGGAAAACATACTTACATGGTAAAATCCATTGCTTTTTTTGATTATAATACCGTTAACCTTCCAAATCACAAATAAATTTTCACCACTACGGTGGTTAAAATTTGTTTCAAAAATAATCTGACTATTTACAGTGGCAAATAAAGATAACATGGTGGTTCATTTAGACAATATCTGAAAATGAAATTTAATTGAGCTTTTAGTAAAATGTATTACTTATAGGGTAGTTATTTAACTTATAAGGTAATGGTAGCTCAATGTACATTTCGGTACGGTAACAGTAAAGGTAACCAGTTACCTAATTGGTAAATAGTTACAATAACCTTTATTATTTTGCTTACAGATGTATGATGTATCTATTAACCTTCATATATAGATACCATTTACAACTTACAGTACGATATGGTAACGGTTAAATGTAACTATTTGCCGTTACCCGTTATGGTAACATCAATACCGTAGTGTAGGTACAACAATTAACTATCGATATGATAGGTACTATCTATTGGGTTGAACACCCCCGTTGTTTGAGTACCGGTGGTTGGAGAAAAATGAACGACAGTCCAATCCGGTAGAAAAACGTATATTATAAAAACTGTTACAATAACGAAATGTGACATGAATGTATGTGAGTGTCGTTATCGACAGCTCGTTAATCGGGGAGTGTCGCTCCTGCGGCGAGCGATGCAATGCGCCGTTCCCCCACCCATCATATATGTTGAAGCTTGTAGCCTTAACATACTCCCGGCCCTGGAAGCTCTCGGGTTCCAGTAGCATCATCAGGTGAAGCAGGTATGTCAATCGGGAGAGGGCAGATTTTAGAAAAGGCGCGCTGAACCTCTCCAGCTGCGGTCCGGATTCTTGCTACGCGTGAAACGCCATCCCTTCCGGTATATACTTGAACTACTCGCCCCAGACGCCATTTTAATGGAGGTATGTTGTCGTCCTTGATGAGAACAAGCCGGTTGATAGTGATATCACTCTTGTTGATCTTCCACTTTGTTCTCGTCTGTAGTTCACTTATATATTCTTTCGACCATCGCTGCCAAAAATGCTGACGCATTTGCTCTATTCGGTCGTAACGGGGTAGACGGCCGGTGACTACATCGCTTACATCCTGGGAAGCCGGTGCTGTGAGTGGACGCCCAATCAAAAAGTGCCCAGGTGTTAATGCTTGAAGATCGCTTGCATCAGCTGAAAGAGGAGTTAGCGGACGGGAGTTCAGGACAGCCTCAATTTGTATTAACACTGTGTTAAACTCTTCAAACGTGAGATTAGAGTTCCCTACTATGCGTTTCAAGTGATACTTGCAAGACCTCACTCCTGCCTCCCAAAGGCCACCAAAATGTGGGGTATATGGGGGAATAAATTTAAAAGAAATATTGTCCAAAGCTACCCTTTCAATAATTGCGGACGAGTGTTTTGTTAGGAAATCGCCTAACTCGTTAGCCGCGCCGACATAATTTTTTCCATTATCGGAATATATTTCAATTGGTTTACCCCTTCGTGAAATAAATCTTTTAAGACAAAGGAGATAACTATCAGTGGACAAAGTTGTCACCAACTCAAGATGCATTGCTCGAGTAGTAAAACAAATAAATATACATATGTAGCATTTTATTAAACGCGAACCTCTCCCTTGACGGCTCAAAATATATACTGGACCACAATAATCTGTGCCAGTACGCAAAAACGGAAACCCAGGCATCAATCGTGCACAAGGTAGGTTGCCCATTATTGGGCTAAACGTTTTACCATCTAACCTAACACATCTTACGCAATTGTGAACAACAGAACGCGCTAAATTTCTACCACCGAGCGGCCACCATTCCTCGCGAATAGTTGAAAGCAATAATTGGGGGCCGGCATGACAGAGGTAATTATGTTTGTGTTGAAATAAAAGCGACGTGAATGTGTGTTTGCTACAAAGCAGTACAGGGTGCTTCTTGTCATAAGAAAACTCATTGGAGTTACTTAATCTTCCTCCTACTCTAATTAATAAATCTTTACCTAAAAATAAATTAAGTCCTGACATATTACGCGAATATTTAATATTTAATGCTTTCTTTAATAATGAATTGTATTCCTGGGAAAAGGAATCGATTTGAGACAACCGGGCTAGAAAAATAGTTGATATGTGTAGTTCATTTGATAACAGCGCACCGTACTTACGTTCGGTTTTGTAGTGAGTATTGTGAATGAAACGCAACACATAAGCCGCTGTTCGTATCATTCGCAGAAAAGATGAAAATCGCTTAAAAGGAAATACAGTAATTAGCGAATCGGAAGCGACTATATGGGATTTGACTTCAGGTAAATTTTTTAACGGTTCATCTAACTTACATTCATTGTAATTAGTGTCGAGAATGAACCTTGGACCGGCCCACCATAAACCGTTATGTATAAGGTCCGGTAGGTTCACTCCGCGCGACAACATATCTGCCGGGTTATTCACGCCCTGTACATGAGACCACACGCAACCAACGGTCAACTCGTTAATTTCAACTACTCTGTTTTGTACGAATGTCTTCAATAAAGTCGGGTGAGTATGCAACCAACCCAAAACAATTGTTGAATCTGTCCAAAATAAAATTTTATCAAACGTTAAACTCATTAAAGTTATAATCTTTTTATATAAACGCGCACCTACTAATGCGCCGCACAACTCAAGGCGCGGTATGCTAACCGGTTTTAAGGGCGCAACCTTACTTTTTGCACACAGTAAACGAACAGTGACTACGCTTGACTGCTCACAAACGCTGCGTATGTAAACACAGGCCCCGTAAGCGTCTTGTGAGGCATCCGTAAATACGTGTAACTGCAATTGTCTGGCATACTGGGTGGTTACATGACGCGGAACGCGTACTTCAGGCAAACGTTGAAACGAAGTAAAAATGTTACAAAATAAACTTGTCAATTCAGTGGGAACGGGTTCATCCCAACCTATTTTATGAAGCCAAAGCCTTTGCATAAGTATTTTAGTAATAATAATAGTAGGTGCTAGTAACCCTAGTGGGTCATAAATTTGTGATATGACGGAAAGTATTTTTCGTTTCGTGATTTGTGTAAAATCCACGTTAATATTTAAATTACATTTAAAATGCAATTCGTCACTGTTATTACACCAACCTAAACCGAGTGTTTTACATTGTATTGTTTTATCGAGTAATAATGACTTTGTAAAACTGTCTGAAAGACTAACATCGAAATTAAATGCCCATTTACGCAACGGAAAGCAACCTGAATTTAAAATGTTTCTTATTTTTTCGCATAGCAACAATAATTTTTGTTTATTATTATGAGAAAATAAGAAATCGTCAACGTAGAACGAATTTAATATTAAAAAAGAAACTTGTTCATCAGTGCAGTCTAACGCCAGTTGTCGTAAACATCTCATAGCGAGGTAAGGGGATGACCCACATCCGTAGGTAACCGTATTTAATTGAAATAATTGCAATGGGTCGTGTTTATTTTCGCGCCAGACGATTTGTTGTAAATTACGTTGTTCGGGATGTATTAACACTTGACGATACATCTTCTCTACGTCAGCACATGCTACAAATGCGTACTGACGAAAACGTAAAAGAATACCAACTAAATCATTTAATAGCGGTGGTCCAATCAACTGTAAATCATTTAACGATTTACCAGAAGATGTTTTTGCACTAGCGTCAAACACAACTCGAAGCTTTGTAGTCGTACTTTCTCGTTGTACGCAGTGGTGTGGCACAAAATAACACGGTGTCGAAAAGGTATCAATGCGTGTCATGTGCCCTAAAGTTAAATACTCCTGTATAAAATCCGCATACATACGTTTTAACTTAGGCAAACGATCTAACCTTTTTTCTAAAGAATAGAATCTATTTTTTGCTAACTCATACGAATCGCCGAGCGAGTCAGCTGACTCACGTAATGGTATTCGCACCACGAACCTACCTTCACAATCGCGAGTGGTGGTGGAAGTAAAAAGTTCCTCGCAAACCTTTTCCTCAGCGGTGAGAATATTATGTGATGATTTGTTGCTATCGACTTCTTCTAATTCCCAAAAACGTTTTAATTGGTCATCTAGTGAGTTAGACAATGCGCAACAAATTATTTTGTTAGAACAAACGTTTGTAGAATGATTATTAAGAGATAACGTGCCCGAAATAATCCACCCTAAATGAGTATTTTGTAAATAAGGCCCCTTGGACAAACGCATCCGACCTTCTTGTAACAAACTCCAAAACACATCTGCCCCAATCAAGATATCGATATCCGATGGTATATGATAGTCTGGATCCGCAAGTGTAACGTTTTGCGGTATTTGTAACGACTGAACATCTATATAAGTATTCGGTAAACTGTAAGTAATTTTAGGTAAAACGGAACAATTTAAACGTGTGTTAAAACTACTAATCCTCGAACGCATGAGTAGGTTACAAGACTGTTCTGATCGCAGAACGCTGCTCCCTACTCCTGTAATGGTGAGAGTGGACTGTATTGTGTCTAAACGTAATTTTTTACAAAGTGAATCTGTAATAAAACTCCGTTGGCTGCCATTATCGAGAAGAGCGCGCGCAACTATCTTGATGTTATTATTACAAACTTCAACTAATGCAGTCGAAAGCAAAACCTGTTCTAATGTTGTAGACTGCACGGCTCGTTTCGAATGATTTGATTGTGTTATTAACTTCGCGTCAGTGTGCGTAAGCGCCGAGCTTAAACTAACTGAGTTGCAACTAGTATTATTGTCTATATGAATAAGACTGTTATGTTTTTGTGAGCATTGCTTACATGGCCCGTATTGACAATCTTCTAAAGAATGACCTGAACGTAAGCAATTAATGCAAATATTTTTGGTTTCCGAAACGAATTTGAACCTATCTTTTACAGGTAGATTAAGAAAGGTAACGCACGAATACAACGCGTGATTCGAATCACACATGATACACTTCATAATGCGTGGCTGCTTAGCTATAGATGTACCTGTACGAGACGGTTGTTTGTGCAAAGTAAAAGAACGTATTTGTTGGGTAGGTTGCGGTGAACTAATTGTCGATTTTTTTAACGGTTCACTGACTTGTTTGTGACCTTGTGCTTGTACCATTTCCAGCACGTCTGAACGGTCTTTTAAAAACTGAATTAAGTCTTCCAACGTAATCTTTAAGGAATCTTTACAAATGAAACTTTTTTGATTCTCCCATTCTTTACATGTGGTTGGATCTAATTTGGTTACTATTAAATATATAACCAGTGTGTCCCAATATTCAGTGGGTTCACCCATTATTTTTAACGATCTTAAGTTTTTTAACACTGAATCAATTAACTTTCTGAGTTGAAAAGATGACTCCCTAGTAATCGTTTGTAAAGAAAATAGAGACTTAACGTGATTATTAATCAATAATCTACTATTATTGTACCTATTAGTTAACAACTCCCACGCTATCTGATAATTATCAGAACTAAATTCTAGAGATTTTATGACCTGTAAAGCACTCCCTTTTAATGAAGAACGTAAATAGTGAAACTTTTGAATCGGGTTTATTTCGGTGGCGTTGTGGATTAAAGAAATAAATGTATCCCTATACTCCAGCCAGTTTTCAAATGAACCGTCAAAGGAGGGTAACGCGATAGTGGGTAATTTTATTATATTACTGGTGTTGTGAGAACACTTGGTGGGCACAACTTCGATTTGTTTATTTGTTTTATTACAAATACACTTGGCCGACGACATCACTGCATAATATTGAGATTCAATCAAGTCCCTAATTTCTAATTGCCTCAATGACTCCGACTCAGTTGACATATTCTCAATCTTAGCTTGTACTTCTTGGAACTCGGTAAAAATCTGCTCATTATTGGCCATGCGTAACTGCAACTCAACACTTTGATTTTCAACCAATGATGCTATATTTAACGAATTATTATATTTCCCGAAGAGTGTAAACCTACTACGCAAATTACCACGTTTTTTTATTAAATCGCGTAACTCGAAATTTTCACTTTTTTCACTATCTAATGCTAATGAAATACTTGGCGACTTTGGACAACCTTTTTGTTCAGACATTTTGGTGGCAATGAAAAGCAACTATGAGTACTTACAAGTAGCACTGAGAGGAAGGCAGCCGGTGTACACTGTAACGTAATTAACACGGTATTAATACACCTCGAAACTTATCCGTTATCCACCCGCGCTAACCTCTTCCTCGTGGCAATTCTCGTGTAATTCTGGAACGATGCTGTTTGATTCGGCTCCGAAGGTCCAATGTTTGAGTACCGGTGGTTGGAGAAAAATGAACGACAGTCCAATCCGGTAGAAAAACGTATATTATAAAAACTGTTACAATAACGAAATGTGACATGAATGTATGTGAGTGTCGTTATCGACAGCTCGTTAATCGGGGAGTGTCGCTCCTGCGGCGAGCGATGCAATGCGCCGTTCCCCCACCCATCATATATGTTGAAGCTTGTAGCCTTAACACCCGTCGATGGCCCTTTTGGCCGGACACGACGACGGGAAGATCAAAGATGAGGACGTTACACCCACAACAGAGGTGGGAGGTAGAGGCGGCTGTTCTACGCCGGTCCGCTGCCGGACCAGACGGAATCCCTGTCCCAGTTTTGGCCCTGGCCCTCGAATACATGTCTGACCACCTCAGGGAGGTGTTTGACGATAGCTTGGCGCCCGGATGCTTCCCTGACTGCTGAAAGAGCGGGAAGCTGGTCCTGTAAAGAAAACCGAGACGGCCTATCGACAGTTAGTTGCAGCCTACAGGCCATCGTGTTGCTGGATGAGGCTGGGAAACTGTTTGAGAGGGTTCTCTATGCCCGCATAGTCCAGTACCTTAGCGAGGTTGTCTCCATTTTGTCGGACGCTCAATTTGGTTTTCGAGCGAGGCGTTCAACTGTCGGTGCTGTGTTGCGCCTGAGGGCCGTGACAAAATAGGCAGTAAAATGTTGCCGGAGTCGTTGGACATGGCCAACGCATTCAATAATCTACTCATCAATAATCTACCATTCGGCTGCATCAGGGAAGCATTCTAATATCACGCAGTGCCAGAGTACCAGAGACGGCTAGAGGCAAACTATTTAGAGGAGCGTACCATCACAAGGACCTAGATGGAGATTTGAGTCGTCGGCCCATGTCGTGCGGTGTTCTGCAGGGGTCTGTTCTTGGACCACTCCTGTAGAACATGGGATACGACTGAGCCCTTCGAGGGGACGCCGACGGCACTCTAATCACAGCCCGGGAGGCGAACTTTCACGAGGCGGCGCGTTTGGCCACCAGGTAGCCTGGGGTGGGAGGATCTCTTTGAAATAAATCTAGTGTTCCTTATCCGTCTTCAGGTGGATGAACAAATACTCTCGGAGCTGCTGTAGCGTCGCCATTTGTGACCCTATTTCAATTGATTTTGTTTTTATTGAATTGGTTATAAATATTCCACCTCTAAGGGTGGAAAATTAAGGGATGAAGAATACAGTTTGATACAATTTAACATGATTAAGGCGCATTTTAATAAAAGTTGATTTTTTTACCTTTTTGAATATCTAACGAACTAAGGAAGTTGATTCAGTAATTGGTACAAAACACTCCATATTTTAGAAACTGATTGTTTACCTTCAACAAAAATATGTACTTTTGAAGTGAAACTCGTTAAATTCGATGAAACGGAAGCATCACGATAAAGTTTCTATAATCTTTGTCTTTGCGATTGTGTACTATCTGTCAATGTCAACGTGGTGTAATTTTTGTGCATTTTTTTTTCATATTTCACTTATACTTGATTCTTTACATATTTACGTAAAGTTGTGTACAGTTGTAACGGGACTTCAGGATTGCTTACCGTTTATTATTAAGGCCATTCTTTGTATATCTCGGTCTGTTATTTTGAAGTTTCACTTCTGCCGTGTGTGAATTGCACACACACATCTTTTATTTTCCTTTTTTTGCTTCTGATTGAGTATAAAAGTGCAAAATAATAAACAAAATCCCGTATAACTCACCACCATAGTACATTTTGACTTGAAAATTTATTTAAATAAATTTATTACGTATCGTATTTCTTGTTCCATTGTGGAGATCATGACTGTCTGGACGACTGACGTGCAATGTGCACAGAATAATTCAAGAAGTATTATTTATAATTAATTTGTTTGAAGTTATAATTGTTACACGAATAATCTGATCCTGATTATATCGCATAGTGCGTTTGCCTGCTATTTTGATTTTCCTCCTCTAGATAGAACCTATCGAACCTGGTTACCATAAAGCCCCAAGCTTTACACGTGTTGGAGTACGCCGCAGTTGTTTTAGAAGAAGTACCCCACGCGTTACACGGACCCCGACTTGTTCAACTTTTTGAATCGCCATTTTATCTCACGTGCAAACTTTGACTTACGTAGATGGAGTAGATGGAGGATGGATGGATCGACCGAAATTAATTAAGAAGATGAAATTAAAAAACAAAGGCAGGTCAGGGCCACTCTGCATTTTAGGTATAAAGCTAAACAAGTACACGGCGGACTCGACTAATCGTATCAACATTTAGTAGGGAGCCGCGGCTATTCAATTACGCGCTACGACGCGTCAACCGTTCGTATCTTGACTATCGAGTTATCAGTACCTAGCGTAGGTTTATTTGTCCACAAAAACAGAGTAATAGGCACATAACTGACTGGTAATTAAATATTAATAAAAAAAATAATTAATACTTTAAAAAAGACAACCCTAACGTCGCGGCGTCGTTAGAAGATATACGAGTTACGCGATAGAAAGAGAGGCAACTTCTAGGTGAATATAACTGTAGGTAATTAGCGCTGTGCGACTTGAATTGCGACTTTATTGTTTTGGAACAAGAGTCGCTATTTACTTAAATGATTTGGCAGAGTGGGACTTCTGTACTTGTACTATTATGTATGCCGTGACAAAGTTGCAGTTTCGTGTGAAATTACTTTATTTTTATATTATATTAAATTGAATATTAAAAAAAAAAGTGACACACGGCTCGTATATATATATATATATATAACCTATTCCGATTAAATGGTAGATTTATTGTAAGTATAAAATATTTGTAAAGGTGTGAATCGCTACGCTCATCGCTTACTCTTATGAAGTTGGACCCAACCCTATTATCGATTTCATGTAACAAGTACCTAACGGGAGTAGGACGAGCGTTCCACCGTGGGTTGGGGACAGACTTTCTGCACTGGGTGTGGATTTGACTCCCGTGTGTTGTAAAATATATTTTTTTAATATTAACTTTTTACATGGATATCTATCAGTACTGAAATATGTTATTAAGTACATGAAGGGTTTAGTTACTTTTTTAATGTTAAAAGTACATTAATCATTTGATTTTTTTTTTATATTGAAATTACCTATAGTGTCCATTAAAACAGCGCGATTTAAGTTCACCTTTTTTTTTTTTTGGATAAAGTAAACCGCTATTTTTAACTTAAAAAGAAATGAAATTACGGTTTTGTTATCTCCCGTTAGTTAAACCGTACGTAGCGTGAAGGTACTGTGCTACGGAATAGACCTTGTAGCCCAGCCAACCTAGCTGTTTTATGATCAAAAACGGACATTTCGACATTTGTTAGAAATGTCGATTTTAACAGATTTTATAACGATATTTTGAGGTATACCTTTTTTACGCGATGTATTAAAAGTTAATATCTTTTTTTAAATTTTTCAAATAACCACTTTTTAATATCTATTACTTATATTTAATAAGATATTAAAAAATATTTATTCAAAAAAAAAGGAAATTATGTAAGTAGTTTTATACGTCTTGCGTAAAAAAAGGTATACCTCAAAATATCGTTATAAAATCTGTTAAAATGGACATTTCTAACAAATTGCAACGGTTTCATAAACTTAAACAGTTTTATGAATTGTCTAAGATGCTCCAACTAGTTTTAGGAGTTTAGAAAAAAAATGGCGCATTTTGCAATTAAGGCAAAAAAATTAAATGATCGTTGTCTGATCTACCTGAAATTTATAGCACTTTATAGTATCATGAGAAGCTGCAAATTGTGAAAGGTTTACACTCCTGCGTTCGTTCCTTTCAAAGTTATGAAAATGTTGAAAAATAACGCTCCTTTTTAACTTTGACCTTCATTTGCTGTTAAACATAAACATTCAGTGACTTTAAGCAGATCTCATTTTGTAGGTAATTTAATTTAGAAAAAAAATGATTTGGGCATAAATGACGGAAAAGTCAGTTTTTTTTATTAAATTGTTAAAAAAAAAATGACGCCCCACTTGTCCAGACTGCGGGTATCGAAATTCTGAATCAGCGCATTTTTTTTACAATTTATCCAAAAATAAAATTTTTAGGTGTTTTAGTTCCTTGACTGGGTTATCAAGGAGCCGCAGTAAGAGCCTCCATCCATCACATATAATCTCACCCTTACTAGATAACTCCTTCCAAATTAAAAATAAAGACGTTGTCACACTTAAGGAACGCTAATAATGATAGCTTGCGGCCTTATTTGCCGCCTAAAACAATAGGCTCCTCGTTGTAAAATAAATATTTTTTTTTATAAAAATCTAGCTGTTCCCATAAAATAAATGTTTTAATGTTAGAAGGTATAGTCAGTTGCCAAAACATGTATGTAAGTGGACTACAGTGGACTTCAAGAAGAGTACCTAAGTCTTTCTCAAAGATTAAGGAATATGTTTTATAATTTATTATATTATTATGACGATTAATGACTTACCTTCGAAGCTATTAATAAGAAGCCGTAGACTAACAAGAAGGAGACCTTGAAGCGATGGAAGAGCTGATCTGGAAATAAAATAAGTGTTATTATTGAAATCCTTTTAATCAAATTAAATTACATTCTAAAGTGTGGAAGTAATTTGATAGAAATGGTTTTAAGCTAAACTATAATATTTACAAATCCTAACACTAAGATGATGATGACAACACAATAATGTCCGCTGACATTTATTACTCCACCTAATAATGATAATTTGAATGATTGAGGCAGTTTAAGCGAGGCCTAAAAATAATTAAAAAAAGATTTTTTCACAAAAAAATTAGTGAAAATTAACTCCCAAGATTTGTTAGCATAGCTAGTTAATTAGTAACAAGTGAAAGTAATAAAAAAAAAGTGTTGAAAATCTTAACAAGTTACCTTTTCCATCCTGTTCTAAATATTTAGCAGTAACTAAAACTAAGCTGATTATGTGGTACTTACATTATTAAAACTGTTCACGTAATAAACAGAAAAAAAAAATTATGAATCAAATAAAAACTGCAAACTGCACTATACTCAAAGACAAGACTTCCTTTGGAACTTGGACGTGAGAGTACGACTGTTCAGTACCGCAGCGGCCACCTTACTGGCGTTGTCTAGCAGAACGCGACCGTCGCTATACTGGCGAGCGGTCCCGGAGCGATCCCGGGGCGGTCGGCAGCTTCTCCGCCCTACTGCGCCTGTTCACTCTCACTCCTACGGATATATTTCAGATCGATGCAGCTATGCATTCTCATTACATTCACAAGGACGCTCTGACCTATTTCCAATATTCATATTTCTAAGCTAGCTTATAGACTAATTGGACGATGGAGGTCACTGTGGCAGGAAGAAGGCGTAGGATTATGATAGAGGTTCTTTCAATAGGGAAAAAGTTGATGAACTTGTCTTAATTTTATTTGGTTTAGAAACAATACAAGAATAAGTAGGTAGGTATAAGTAGATACTTATTAATGCCCGCAAACGCTAGTGCTCCGATTGGTGCGTTGCCCACAGTAGGTATTGCCCCACCCATCGGTATTTTACGACCGTACTCCCTATTGTCTACACGTGCCTAGTGCAGTCCTGCCTAGTCTCTGCTGTAGTGCTGTCTAAAAGCGGTCTTAGGTGGCGTAATGATTTATCCTCAATCGGGCACCTTCATTTCGAGATTTCGGTTGCAAATTGACTTATGTGCGGTACCTACTAATATTTGAAATATAGTAATCTCTTCTTAACGGGACAGTTAATTAGTATGGGAACGTTACACTTACATCCTTCACATTCACGATTCACTCAACGCGTTCTCCCATCTTTATGTCAGTGAATGTTGTTGAAATATGTAGGTCAGTGTTAGATATTACACACTCTCTGGGTTACTCTCTCAACGAGAGGACATCTAGGTACATATGGACGCTGACCCTTCGGTGGACTACAACGAGAAAAATCTAACACAAGCTTTAGCTTAATTGGGAGAGTTATCAAGATAGTTAGAAATGTGTGACCCACATTGCAAGTAATCTCTTCTAATGAAACATCTTGTAGAATTAAGGGGCTTTAAGTAAGATTTATTATACACCTTGTTTTTCATATTGTAGAATAATGAAGATTTGCCGTTAGGTCATCTTTTTTCTTTTGTTTTAATGTTTCCTTAAAGGTACTATATCGGAAAAAACTGTATTTTTCAGTTACATAAAACTTTACACAAATTTTAATAGTCATATTTTGAGCATTTCATCTCATTAAAAAGACTGTACACGAGCGTTTATGACGATTTATTTTTGAAACATGTTTTTTACTTTACAGTAAAACGAGTAAGAAAATACATACTTACATAGGTACATACATAGACATTAAGTCATGTACATTCATAGAGTCTGTGTGGAAAGAGAACTGTCGTAGGATTTGAGGTCGCAGCAGTGCTAAATTACCTTTTTCGGTACGTTGACAACACTGTTACGTCATTATAGTTTGACAGTACTCTACAATACAGTAAACAATAATGACGTAACAGTGTAAAAAAGTAAGTGCAAGTGTAACCCTAAATCTCTCTTTCCGCGCAGACTCTATGAATGTACATGACTTAATATGTCTATGTATGTACCTATGTAAGTAAGTATGTATTTTCTGCATACACTGACGCCTGTATCCCCGAAGGTAGGCAGAGAAGTATTAAACTACAATTTTTAAACAGTCACATAGTCAGACGCTAGCCAGGCGCCAAGGAGAGGTAAGTTAAAAGAGAAGGCAAAAAAACTCACGTATGTCATGTCAGAATGCTAATACTGTCGCTCTGACCTATTCTCTCTAGTACTGGACAAGAACCCTTACGAGCATCAGGGCGTGGCTCCAGATCAGAAGATTTTCAGACATTTGTGACGTAATTTTGAATATTTTTATTTTATTTAAATTACTACTTATAAATACCATGTTTAACCATATTTAAGAGTTGAAGAGTTAGTTTGTTTGAACGCTCTAACCTCAAGATTTAGAGGTCGGGTTAATAAAAAATGTGAGCGTTATAATAATAATAATAACAACTCCACACATCTCGCACACGGCGTCTGATCCCAAACTAGGCAGAGCCTGTACTATGGTAACCAGACTGCTGATAAACATACTTATATATTTCTAAATACATACATATTATAGATAAATACATCCAGACACAGAACAAAATGATCGTTGCTTATCACATAATTCATTGTCCTGGGTGGGAATCGAACCCACGACCTCTGGCTCAGCAGTCAGGGTCACTAACCACTAGACTAACAGGCCAGTCGTAAGATACCCTGTTTAATGAGGGCAGGGAACTTACAAGGAACAGGGAATACCTACCAAAAGCACTATTCACAATTAAAAAGTATAAAAAAAATATAGGTATTGACAGGTAAATAAAGAATTTTTTTTTTTTTAATAATTAATTAATAAAATTAATTTTTAAACAACTCGGAGAAAGAAATCACAAGAAGAGTCCAACTACGTCAAGTCTTCTCATCCCTTGCATCAAAACGAAGGTCTTCGACCAGTATGTGCTACCTGTTATGACCTGCGGGGGAGGGGGGGGGAATAACATTCGTAATGATACCAATGGCCGTAGGAGCAAGCGTAGGGTCTTAGGGTGTAGACCAGGAATCGGTAAACAGTTGGACCGACGACCTGAGGAAGGTAGCTGGGATAGACTGGACGCGGAAGGCGGAGAATGTCCAGCAGTGGACTACAATGGGCTAATTGATTGTTTGGTTGAGTTGCCCTTCTTGTACAAACGGATCAATATTACTTTTGTTACCTACCCGTGAATAGATTTTAAGCTTTTTAGGCTTGTTGGCCTAGTGGTTAGTGACCCTGTGACTGCTATGCTACAGGTCGTGGGTTCGATTCCCACCTGAGTCTTTGTGTCCGTTGTGTGTATGTTTGTAAAGTCCCCCGCGACACAGGAGTAATTCCTAATGCGGGAGTTGTCTTAAAAAAAAAATCTATAAAAATAATAATTTTACTCTACCGGTGGCCAATTAGCTTATGCAGAGACGCACCACCGATTAGAGCGACTGAAACCGCGGCTTCTAAACAATATAGTTTATACATAAGTTAGAGCGAGACAGATATATGCTATGCAAAAGCTCTAGCAACCATCTTGTAAAAACGTCAGCGCACATCATTTATCATTCTAGCACCGCCTTAATTAACAGAAACAATGAAATGTCAACCTTAAAGTTTAAAGTCTAAGGTATATTTTAGTCAACGCTTATAACACAGTATCGGTATCCAAATAACTTCAGTGTAAGAAACGCGAAACAAAGCTCTATTTGTATAGAACTAAGACATAATTTCCTATTAACCCCATTTTAACGGTGTAGTCCCGCCTTATGGATTATTTAGAATATTTTTTTAATATTCACGAGTGTGCATGTACCTCAGACCATAGGCGTGGCGTCAATTCGATCATTCGGTCCTGTCTCTAATCGAGTCTCAACCAGTGTTGGGCAAATTTTAATTGTAAAGACAATTAAAGATTAACAATTGATTAATTGCCACCACAACAATCAACAACTCGCTGGTTTGCGAGAATAGCGACGGAACTAAAAGTTATTGATTTTAGAGAATGACAATGACTTTGTCTCAAATCCTACTAATATTATAAACGTGAAAGTTTGTGAGGATGTATGGATGTATGGATGTTTGTTACTCTTTCACACAAAAACTACCGATCCGATTGCGATGAAACTTGGTATGTAGATAGTTGGAGACCTGGATTAACACATAGCCTACTTTTTATCTCGATATTCGGGACTTACGCGGGTGAAACTGCGGGGCGCTGCTAGTATATAATATACTTGTCGCTTTCCAACGGACGTTAGCATGAAATAGCGTT
Organism: Callimorpha dominula; assembly: GCA_949752705.1. NCBI lineage: Eukaryota > Metazoa > Arthropoda > Insecta > Lepidoptera > Erebidae > Callimorpha > Callimorpha dominula. Next base: position 26,455,647 of record OX456990.1, on the reverse strand, counting down.
GCATCTCTGTTCACGATAAAATATCAAAGACTTATGAGTTATGATTATGACCGTTTGGCGTATCTACTTAATTTAATTCGAATTTTTTTTTAATTACGTCGATATTCTCGAAAACCAGCGAATGATAAATTGTAATTGTGGAAAATTACAATTAACAATTAATTAATTGTTAATCGTGATTTGGTATAGTTAACAATTAATAAATTTTCAATTGTTTTATGAATCTAATTAAAAACTTACAATTAATAATTACTATTGTGTGGAACTGGTGTCTGGTACAAAATATGTAAGATACTAAAATACGCATGTTAGTTACAAATAAAACACTGATATTAATACTCATTACTAATTTTAATTAAACCTAATTACACGGGTAACGTTAGATTTTAACCAATAACTAACTAATGTTCTAATGAACTTTAAAAATAATTGTTCATGTAATTATCAAAAATTCTTACATGGCGGTCATCGGACGCCATAACGCAGCACTAGTGCCGAAGCATGGCTCTCCCACGATTAAAACAGTACAGACTGTAGAAATAAGTAACACCAGTTCAATACTGACTGACCTTCAGACTGGCCTGTTGGTCTAGTGGTTAGTGATCCTGACTGCTGAGCCAGAGGTCGTGGGTTCGATTCCCATCTGAGTCTGGGTGTTCTTTGTGTCCGTTGTTTGTATGTTTGTAAAGTCCCCCGCGACACAGGAGTCATTCCTAATGCGGGAGTTGTCTTTACAAAAAAAATAATTACTGAAGCAGGTAAGAAGAAGGTAGATCTTAATCAGTCTTAGGGCCGGACAACCTTCCACTAGTCTAAAGTCTCGCTGTACCGCTTTTGATCCCATTTCGTTACTTACTAATAGTCCGAGATCTTAACTGACTTTTTCGAAAAAAAAAAACATTCACTTATTATTAAAAAAAAAAAAAAAAAAAACAATTTCAAAGCAATATTTATGTAAAGAACTGGAGCTTATTGGTTGGTTACCGTTACACACTCGGCCGCAACCTGTTCGCAGCCAGGTGTTAACAGGTAATACTTTGTTACATTTATACGTTCATCACGTATATTCATTATTTAACTATATATATATATATAATACTTACGTAAAAGTAGCCGCAAATAGGGGTAGCTACCTGTTGAAGACAGATTACATTGAAAGAGAGAGAGGCTTCATTGGCTGGCCTGTTGGTCTAGTGGTTAGTGACCCTGACTGCTAAGCCAGAGGTCGTGGGTTCGATTCCCACCCAGGACAAATAATTGTGTGATGAGCACGGTCATTTGTTCTGTCTGGGTGTAGTTTATCTATAATATGTATGTATTTAGAAATATATAAGTATGTTTATCAGCAGTCTGGTTACCATAGTACAGGCTCTGCCTAGTTTGGGATCAGACGCCGTGTGTGAGAGATGTGTGCTCATATTCGATGTGGCTTAATGTCACTGAGATGGTTTGTATTAAGTTTGGATGGCTGGAATATAGTTGGTTTTCTAAAACCAACATGGTTTCTAGATGATCCAATGCCATTGCAAGTTAATATTATTCTATGTAACGATTTGTTATCCGATTCCGTGTAACAGAGATCCCAGTTAGTTGTTACATATACCACAGTACCTAAGTATTTTGATCCTACTAATATTATAAACGTGAAAGTTTGTGAGGATGTATGGATGTGTGGATGTGTGGATGTATGGATGTTTGTTACTCTTTCACGCACAAACTACTTATCCGATTGCGATGAAACTTAGAATATAGATAGTTGGAGACCTGGATTAACGCATAGGCTACTATTTATCACGATATTCGGGATCGGGACTTACGCGGGTGAAACCGCGGGGCGCTGCTAGTTTATCATATACCTATTTAAACTCTGACAATGTTCCTGAAATCCGTGTATTGTGTACGTTATTATTCATTGGCCTACCCAAATGTCTGACTGCGGTGGCGCGATGGCGGAGCTGTTGGAGTCGTGGAGCTGATGTGTGAACTGTGGATGGGTTGAGTTCCGTGATTACCGACTTATCTATCCTACTGGGTTTCGTGACTGGTTAGCTCAACATTGAAATGGTTCTTTCAAATAAAGACCACAAGCACTTGCACAGTTTAGTAAGAAAGGAAAAGAAAGAAGGAAAGAAAATAATATTTATTTTGTGAAACACAGCATACAACAAAAAATAAAATAATAACATATAAATGAAAATATAAAAAAACAATTAATTTGATAAACAAGCAACATTTTTTTTACGTGTCATTTGTTACATGACACTGACATGTCACATGACGCGTCAACGCCACGTACCCGACCACGTTTCTTTAAATGTTACTTACAAAAAAGAGCTTTTATGTTACTGAGGGTTGTACGCCCTAGAAAATAGATAGACCCTCAGTATAGGTACACACAGTATAGGACAATTGCCACCTCAGTACTGATTCTCAGTGCCCACCTTTGAGTAGTCGACTTGACGCCAACAGCCGCAGTTGCCATCTGATGATGAAATATAAATATATTCACCTTTCCTACTTTTGGATCAACTCCAGCATGGTAAGCGAAAATTAAAACTAATTGCTAAATGCGAACAGTCATAGTTCATACCCAATATACTTATACATGTTTAAATATGTATATACAATCATTATATCTTATAATCACTACCTTCGGTTTCAGGTCCCTAACAGAGAATAACAAAGGAAGGAAAATACCCACACGCCCACAACGACACAATAACAGTAGCCCGCAGCATACACAATACTAGGATTACATATCTCAGGGCCATAACAATAAGGTTACGTAAATTGGTTACTGTGTTTGTTGTTATTCAAGAAGGTACTTTTTTTATATGGTCCCTAATTGAATGCGTTTGAATATATGAAGACTTGGACTATGGAAGAATTCCTTATGTTTGTATCGGTGTTCCTTCTCAAAGCTAGTCATAGGAAATGCCGGCACCTTTTAGCTTTACAGATAGCATCAACGTGTTAAAGTGACTGAAAATGTTTACTTACCTGACAAGGGTTACCATCCCGGTTAATAGATATAGATACCCACTGACTGTAGTTAAAGTATTTTTTTTATCGTGAGATTAATGACTTTTTGTCTCTGTTTGCTTAATCGTTAAAGTAATTGCGGAATGTGCAACTCTATTATTGTTTTAGCCGGTGTTAAAGATTACACCTTCAACTACCCTCACGTAGTTCGTCTAAATATTGATAAGTGGATTAGTTACATTGACTTAAGAAGTTAAAAAGACTTATTAACTCAACTTACAACGAGCCCCCCCCCCCCCCGCCGCCATGGGACATGAGGGACTCGTTGTAAGTTCGCTCGTCAAGCAAAGTAATCCTATAAACATAGAGAAGTCTATTTCTACTTTTTTAGACTGGCTATAACCTGGCAAAGGCATCGTTGTAGAATTACATTGCGTATCCACGATATTCAAACATTCGATCCGACCCAGGTAGCTAATCTATTTAATGAGCTTTTTCTTTGCATCGATGGGGACAGCGAGTGGTGGTGGTGGGGGCCTGCGCAGAAGAAGTAACCTTCCCATATTACCTTCTCATCAACCAATTAATCTACAAAACAATACCATTCCAAACATACAACGTGCGACGGTAGAAAGGAGTGTGTTTATTTTGTTCCGTAAAATATATAAGTTTATCTCGTTTACAGTGAATAATTAGTGCAATAAATTAGTGTGCCATAATTAGAACAACTGTAGTATCTGGACGTATATAGATTTCAGTGTTATAGTAGACAATTACACAATTATCAACAATATTGCATTTTAAAATCTTCAATTTTATAAATGTAACAGTGTTTACGTATTGCTGTTTGTAACAACGCGTAAGTGACGCGATTTCCACGGCGCTTAGGATCTTTTGGACGCGACTTGGATAAAACATCGCACCGCTCGGTGTCAGCGGCCCACTGCACACAGGGCAGTTCACCCTCATTATACCTTTTATTTTATTAAAATTACGAATAGGTACTAACGATTAGCGATTGAAGCACATATTATTTATGATGCCGGTAATAACTTGCGCCGGGTGCTTGGAAGCAATTAAAGGCAAAGATCGCCTGCAGTGTTTTGCTTGCCATTCGTCGTTTGACTTACTTTGTGCCAATATTACTGATAGGCGTTTCAAATCGATGAGTGCCGAGAGTAAAGGAAATTGGAATTGCCCCGAATGTCGTAATCGCATACCAAGAGGTGATAACGCTAATACCCCGGTGCGTCAACCTGAAACGTCAAGTATGATGAATGTAACTAGGAGTACCTGTCATAAAATTAATTCAGACATCGCTATCTCGACTGATGATCGTGCAAATGTTACTGTGCGTGCTGGATCGAGACACTCCCCGGCTCATAACGTACCTGATTTTGTTACTGAAGCCAGATTACGGGAAATACTAAAAGATGAAATCTCTTCTGCGATCAAAATTTCAATAAAGCAGTTAGTGAGTACCGAACTCAAGTGCATTAATGAAAAAATTACCGATTATCAAGAATCTATGACATTCTTAAGTAAACAGTATGAAGATATGAAGGTGCGACTCGATGATACTATTGTCTCCATTAATGAGTTGAGAAAGGATAACGAAAATCTGAAGGCAACTGTCATTGACCTAACAGGGAGACTAAGTTCTGCTGAACTTCATATGAGAGAATGTAACATTGAGATCAATGGCGTCCCTGAAAATAGATCTGAAAACTTAGTCACGACCGTAGTCCAACTGACAAAAATGGTAGAAAATCCGTTAACATCAGACGACATTCACCTTGTGACTAGAGTAGCTAAATTATCAAGAGACAACGATAGACCTCGCGCAATAGTCGCCAAGTTGCGTAACCCTCGAACCCGTGATGCAATACTCGCTGCAGTTACTAAGTTTAATAAGAAAAACCTTCAAGATAAGCTCAGTACAAGTCACCTAGGCATAGGAGGCACTCGATCCCCAGTGTTTGTCACCGAACATCTGACACCGAGCAATAAGTACCTACATGCCGCTGCACGGAAGAAGGCAAAAGAGTTATCGTATAAGTTTGTGTGGGTGCGTAACGGGCGAGTTTATGTGCGTAAGGATGAAAATCATCAAGCTATATCTATTAGAAGTCCTGATAGTCTCAACCTTATGAATTAACTCTTCATTGTTATTGCGAATATGTATTGGTATTGTGTTACTAAAATGGTTGATATTTATTATCAGAACGTGCAAGGTCTAAGGACTAAAACTAATGATTTATATAAGAATGTTATTAACTCTAACTATAAGATTATTGTTTTCACGGAGACATGGTTAAATGCGAGCATATCCAGCGCCGAGTTGTTTGATAGTCGATATATTGTTTACCGCAAGGACCGATTATGTTCTCAAACTACCAAAAAAGATGGTGGGGGGGTTATGATTGCCGTGTCTCGAGAGTTTTCTTCAATTAGAGTAGAAAATTGGGAAACTAACGATTTTGAGGATCTGTGGGTAAAGATTGAAGTTCCTTTAAAGCACACTGTAAAAAAAATTACAATTTGTGTAGTTTATTTGCCACCACCAGTTAAATTATGTCAACTCTCGAAATTATTAAACTCCATTGATAATGTAATCAATAGCCAGAATGACGTAATTATAATGGGGGACTTCAATCTTGGTTTTATTGACTGGCGCGCGGATGATGCTTGCACCCATATGACTCCGTTTAATTATAATGTAAGTTTGGGATATTCCCTAGTTGATTTTATGTTTTCTAATAATTTACTTCAATTCAACTGTGTCAAAAATTGTGACGATCGTTTATTGGACCTGGTTCTCGGGAATATTCCAAAATCATTTGTTAGCGAACCATTGAGTCACTTAAGTAAAACCTATTCACTACATCCTAGTCTATTGGTTAATATACCCTACGATGATGCCATTAAATATCTTGTTCCCATCTACACAGATAAATATAACTTTTTTAAGACTGATTATGAGACTGTTAGGAAACATTTAAGTAGTGTTTACTGGCGTAATGTTCTTTGTCCCTGCCAGGGTGTCGATGAAATGGTGAGCAGGTTCTATTCTATTTTAAAAGAAGTCATTTCAAAATATGTACCGATTAAGAAAGCTACTAAGGCGCGCTACCCTCCATTTTTCAGTATTGCCCTAATCAAACTTTTAAATGAAAAGGAAAAAGTTCGTAAGAAGTTTAAAAGATATGGGAATCCTCGCGATGGAATTGAATATACCCTACTCAGAAGTCGGTGCCATAAACTTTATGATACGTGTTATAATAATTATATGAATACCATTGAATCTAATATATCATCTAACCCTAAAGCGTTTTGGAGATACATCAAAGATAAACGTGGTGGATGTTCTACATTACCAGCTAAAATGTATAGGGGGGATGTGATTGCGCAAAATGGTAATGACATTGCCAATCTGTTTGCTGAGCAATTTCACTCTGTATACTCTGATAGTATCTCTACCGACTATACATCAATTGCGATGACCTCTCCCAACAATAATAAGTACGTATCAATATTACAAATTACAGAACTCCAAATTCAATCTGCAATAAAGAAACTTGACGCATTGAAGGGTGCCGGACCTGATTTGATTCCACCTATTTTTGTAAAGCAATGTTCTCGATCACTCGCATTACCGATGGCCTTGATATTTAACCGATCTATTGCGGACGGCAAATTCCCTGAAGAATGGAAAAAAGCTCGTATTGTACCGGTCTTTAAAAAAGGGGACCACGCAAGTGTTAAGAATTATAGGCCAATATCCATACTCTCATGTTTTTCAAAATTATTCGAATCTGTTCTGTACCCTTCAATTGCTACTTTAATTCGTAATAATATTTCTGACCATCAACATGGATTTATAAGCGGTCGCTCTATTTTAACAAATTTAGTTACCTTTGTTACTGACATATCACAGGAAGTCGATGCTGGGTCACAGGTAGATGCAATATACACTGATTTCAGCAGCGCTTTCGATAAAGTAAACCATTTGCTTCTATTGCAGAAACTAAATGCTTTAGGAGTAGGAGGAACGTTGCTTAATTGGTTCGAGTCATACTTGTATAACAGGCCACAAAGCGTTGCTGTCAATGGTTTTCAGTCGCAGTACTATAATGCAGTTTCCGGGGTACCTCAAGGGTCGCATCTGGGGCCCCTGCTCTTCGTTATATTTATTAACGATATAACATCTCGGGTGAAGCACTGTAAAATGTCATTATTTGCCGATGATGTTAAAATTTACCGCTCAATTAAATCATTCAGGGATTCTAAACTAATTCAAGACGATCTTAATGAAATGTTAGACTGGTGCAATGCAAACTGCATGGAACTCAATATAAATAAATGCTTGCATATTAAATTCACCCGCAAAAAGAAGCCACTTGTTACGAAGTACGACATTGGCGGCACATATTTAAGCGAAGTAACCGAAATCCGTGATTTGGGTGTGATCATCGATACAAAGTTAACATTTACAGCACACGTTGATAAAACTGTGAAAAAAGCCGCCCAAATGCTCGGATTTCTGAGAAGAAATACTATTGGCTTTAGGAATATTACCACCAAAGTACTTTTATATAATAGTCTCGTCCGCAGCCATCTCGAATTTGCTAGTATCGTATGGTCACCGTATTATGTTGTCCATTCGCAACGGATAGAAAGCATTCAGCGAGCCTTTACCAGAAATATCTCATTCTTGTGTAGCGGATTCTCTTACAGAAAACCATATGATGAACGGTTATCCAAATTTGAAATGACCAGTCTTTGTAATCGTAGACGCATATTGGACCTTCTTTTTCTCCATAAATTGATAAGCAACAAGATTCAGTGCAGTTGTCTTTTGGAAAAGGTACCGTTGGCCATTCCCCACTCTTATCCTAGACATAGACTTACTAGAACGTTTCATGTACCATTCTGTAGAACTAATCTGGGCATGCAATCGCCTATAAGTAGAGTTCTCAATCAGTGCAATATCATTCAAACACGCAATCCAGACATTGACATCTTTGGAGATACATTTAATAAATTTAAGATTAAACTTCAAAAAATATTTTATAGTAATTCAAATTCAAATAACTGATGTTTGTTTAAATTGTTAAATTTCTTTAGCTTGTTTTGTTTGTTTACTTTTTGTTATTTTTATTTTATTTTTTCTTTAGCATACTACTATAACTAGCCAATGTTATGTACACCGTAAGTGTCATACATATCAGACTGAAGACTAACAATATATATTTTATAAATGTATTAATATGTATGATGTAGTTGTACTATTTAATAAATAAATAAATAAATAAATAAATAAATACAACTCTAAAATCTCTAATCTTTAAAAAAGTGCACAAAAAGGAAACCCTATAAAAAAAAAAGTTCTGGGTAAAATCCACCGTTTCGTTTATATTCTAAAAAGACTATCACAAACTGTAAACATTGAGTCTGCGATATGTGGCCTCAATACTTCGCTTAGGTATTATTATAAGGAGCAACTCACCAGAAGCAGATAGAGTGTTGCGCAAAGGAAATGCATCCAAGCTAGCGAAGAAAGGAATTAATATGACTGACAATTGTAAGGGTCAGTTCACACCGAGACGCGACGCAACGCGACGCTGCGCGTACGTTTTAATAGAGCAACTCAAAATATAACTATATTTACTACACGAAAAGATACACATTTCATAGTGAGAATACATTGCACCACGCAGCGGTGCGTCGCCGGTACACGCGGCGGTTAAGAGCAGCGCTGCGGCAAGCGCTTGTTCTCATGCGCTTGCAAATGGTAGACTGCGGGTGGACGCGGCGAGGCGGATGCACGCGGGGAAAGTAGACACGTACCGCTGCGCCGCGCGGCGCCGCGCGGCACAGTGCGAAATCACTGGTCTCTTCTAGTATCGTCGCGTCTCGGTGTGAACTGACCCTAAGGCCTTGGTCACGAAGTCAGCGGGAGCGGGGAGCGGTTACCGACTGAAGATTCAAAATGCCCGCCGACGTATTGCAGTAAAATATTACAATGATTTTTGATAGAACACCAATATGGAACAGCCGTCAGTAAAGACAAAGATACTAATTTCTTGTAACACAACACTACGCCGCTCTAGCGCCGCTCGGTCTGCCCGCTGGCTTCTAGACTGGGTACAGCGTTGCCGCGCCCGCCGCTCCCCGCGCCGCCGCAGCGGCGCCGCTCCCCGTGCCTCCGCCGCCGCCGCCCCGCTACCGCTGACTTCGTGACCGAGGCCTAAGACTTTATTTCAGCAATATAAAATGGTACCTGTGCCATGTTTATATTTATTAGTTTATAGAAATTTGCGTTTTGGTTTTGAAGTATAATACATTATTCAAAAGTTTGGAGATTCGGAGAATAGTCGAACAAGACACAAAAACAGATTGCAATTACCAAAAATAAGTCTAGAAATGTTTCGAAACAACGTATATAGCCTGTACATTAGAATACATAACCACTTACAACACTACCTGTGACAACCTAAAATTAAAAAAGGCAAAGACTTACCTAAAATTGTTCCGAATATAAAAATATCTACATTAAACTCTGAATATGTGTGGAGTTATTATTATTATTAATATTAAAAAAATTGTGTTACTGAGTAGTACTTACCTTCAAAATTGTAAACAATTCGTCAAGATAGAGAACTACGACACTGAAACTGGAATAATAATCTTGACCAAATCAAACATTTTACAAACTTATAATTCAATCCACCTGTATAAGGATGTATCCTGTGTTTTTAATATAGGTACATGCATTAACGACCTTCTAATAATAACAATAACTCCACACATCTCACACACGGCCGTCTGATCCCAAACTAGGCAGAGCCTGCACTAACGAGACTGCTGATAAACAAAATTATAGTGTAGGCGAGATTGTTTATGCGTAAAAAAAATCTCCCGCCCACTTTTTTTACGAGATATTTACGAGAAAAATATTAGAATAGCAAATTTCCTAGGAAACTATGTGAAAAAAAATCGCAAAAAAACCTGTTTTATCCATAAAATTTCCAATACAAAATAAATGTAATTTTTCATATTGGTATGTGCTCTTCAGATGTTTCCTCTACAACGCTATTCATTTTAAATATTTATGATGTCGCCGAGGCGAGCCAGCAAAGGGGGAACGGACGCATGGGGGAAGCCTCTCTGCTGCGTCGGCCAGATTCCGGCGAGGCGAGTGCTGGAAATTGAATGTGCGAAAAAAAAAATACAATAACTCGGTACCTACTGAACGCAATTTCAAGTTTTTTTTTAAGTCAACCTCGCGAAAATATTAACTGCTAGCCTATTCACGTAATGAAATAAATACGTGTAATCACGCCCATTTTGTAATTACTGTCGTATGTTCAGAATACTGTGTACAAGCGTCTTCACACTTTAACAACGGCCCACCGTCAAGACTGGCTACGAATTTTTATAACAATTAAATATTTATAAGAAATCTCAAAGTATCGGTACATTTTTTTCCTTTTGACATTGTAATTTGATTATTTATACGCGGCAGCACCGAATATTGTAATATTAAGAAATTACTCGAAGTTGAAGAGAGTGACGGAGTGACTAAGGTGTGTGGCTGACTCACTTCTAACACCTTTATGTAATTTTGTAAATATATAAGAAAATTATTAAACATAGGAATTTCATACTTATTTTCTAACTCGAATCCTCGCCTAGTTTCAAGGTCAAGAGGTCGAGAAGCAATATAAAATAAAATAAATTTACTTAAATCGCCTATTTTCATACAAAGTATTTGTTAACTAAGATAAATTAGATAAAGTGGGTTTTGGAATCGGAGTCAATTTAAATAATTACTCTAAATAAGTTGTCGCGAGAATACGCTTATTATCGTACCTATCTAGTAACGCATTGTAAACAAGGACATAATTCGACGAAGTGATGGGGACACCCAATGATAGTAAATAAAAACAGGTAGATATTGCACTAACGCGCGCTAATAGGGAATATGCATGTTGTTTAAATTTTCTTGATTAATTTTCCCTTGAATCTTTATTGTCCAGATATTATGCCTAAACAATTATTTTCTTATTTAGTTCGTGTTTAATTGCAAAAAATATTAATTAAAATATTCAAAATAAGGGCGCGAAATTCATCTTTGCAAAACGCTTCACCATTGGTCGAAACAAAACATGACGTGACATTCCATGTTATGTCATTTATCGGCGCCTATATTCGTAGTGTTACGGAGAAAGATAGGTGTTCTTGTGGTTTCTGCTCTTAGCTAGTGCAATTTAAGCATTCTAGTGATATTAGAAATCATCTAGAACAATGACTGAATGATGAGTTTAGTCAAAGCACAATCGGACAATCTACCGAAAATAGGTGCATTCATGATGACTATATATTTTGCATCAAATCCGGATTTTACGTCCGCTGAGGTTAAAGGAGTGAAAGCCGCAAGGTAATTATTATAATACTTGTTATATTATAATTTAAAGGATAGGTAAGATATGTATAGTTAGTTATATCATGAAGTTTTATTCTACTTTTGTTGCCTAGTTTAAGTAGACAAGCAAGTTGCCTTCTGCTTGATATTTAAAACAAACACAAATTACTGCTGACTAATTCACACTATACTAGACTAGCAATTAAATTGTAATATGCTTACATTAAAGTGATCTTCACAACAATATAAACACGACATTGAAGATACTTCATCTCTTCTCATTAATGTACACCATTGTTTTCGTATTTTACATTATTATTTAGTACAGGAAAAAGTACTGTAATAATGTTTTTATTAGGGTAGAATGATGGAACAAGTCAATAAAAGATAAAAAAAAAAAAACATGCATATTCCCTATTGTTGTAGATAAAACAATGTAGACAATTGTCGTGATTCGATTTAGTCTGTTAATAGACGCTTGTAAACACGTTGTCAAAGCGTATTCGTGGAGTGCTAAAATGACGAGTTGTGTGTTCAGAAGGTGTAAAACTATGGTTCCAAGGTAAATAAGAATGAAGGAGTTACATACCAACGTGTAAGTATTTATAAGTTCGTAACATTTCTATTTTTTCATGGTTTTGTTTCCCATTTACCGAAATTATTAAATGAAATCCCGTATTATTAAAGTCTCGGTAGAAAAAGGATAGAGAATATGATTGCAACGGCAGTGCGACAAGGACAAATAACGGGCGCCAAGCATGCGTAATAGATTAATCAAACAGAAAAGATATCGTAGGCACAATACATTCGCGTCTTCTTGTACCGTCTAATTGAATCTTAGCAGATTTTTTTATTTCATATATATCCTCATATTACTACATATTATGTTCACTGTTTAATTGTCTTTCGGTTAATGTGATGTATATATTATTATTTTTATTATTATAAAATATATAGCAATAATAGTTTTTTAGTGTGGACTGTATGTAATTGTTCGGTGGTCATTTATATAAAGGAAACCACGAGTAGAAAGTTCACTGTTGTTTATTGCAGATCGGTCACAGGGCAGGTGATTAGCACAATACAATATAGCCGTGAGTTAGCTAAAGAGGAAACAATGCAGCCAACTTAATTAAGCTACGATGTTGAATTACCAACACTTATGTTGTTTTACATTTTCCAGATTTCCGAGTGATGATCTTACGAGATCCTACAGCGGGGGGATGCTACCTATCGACCTTTCAACTATCTTCGTACCGCAAAAGCAAAATAAATGAGCAGACTATAAGACTCCACTCTTTCTCTCATGGTGGCATGTCGATACATTTATGTAAAAAAATTAAGTCAACTTCAAAGAAAGAAACACAAGAAATAAACTCAAAATAATGAAATAATATTTTTATATATAAATACGTGAAACTTCCCAACAAATATGAAATCAAAAGTGGGTAGGAAAATTACTCAGTATTATAATAATACCCAATAATTGAAAAGAGTGGGCCATAAGTAACGTAGCAACTGCTTCTCATGCGAGCTTAACTCGGAACTGCGTAACATCACTTCTCAACATTCATACAGGCTATAAGATTTCACGAAATAAGATAATTTTAATTGGAATAAGTACGTAAGTCTTTATCTGTACAAGTATAGAGATTTATAATTCATGCGTACCTACCGTGTTTACAAGAAACATACATATTGTGATTGAAAATAAATCGATTATAAGTTTCTTCGTTGTTTTATTTTTACTATATACATGTTCTACGGAACTATCTACGGAGCGTTCGCATTCGCAATCGTAATGTATGTATACACTTATAAATAAGTACGTCCTGTCATTCAGCAACAATAACTGGACGCCGCACATAGAGGTATTTGACCCAAAAAGCTGGCCAAAAATAATTTTGGTCTCGAACGAGGCCTGCGGGTGTCAATAATAACAAATTTAATTTTCTATCATTTATTTCATATAAAATACAACAGAAAATCATCATCACATCGTCGTCAGTACTTGTATCAGTATTAGTTTCTGAATGTGAACAACTAGTTGACGGTTCTGCAGGTAGTAATAAATACAAAGTTTCTTTATGGAAGGGTTTCGATTTCTTCTTTGACATCTTTCTTAAGCCCGTAATGACAGGGTCCGGTTAGTAGGAGTCTGTTTATAACGTCAAGATTACATGACTTTCGGGAAAATTTTCTCAAATAATTTAGCCTGTAATCTCTGAAATGTTTATTACGGGCTTCTGCAGCCTCTTCTGAGAGCTGACCGATTGGGAGTAGAGCCGATGAAATTACTTCTGCTCCATGTCGTAAAATTTTATGAATGGTCGGGGACATCGGATGCCATTCATATAACTGAACATATAACTCTTTAGTCTCTCTTGCATATTTCTGGAATGCTTCAACGTTGATTTTATGTCCACTCGACAATGCCTCCAAGATTATTTTGAACCTAAACATTAGGTTTACGTCTATGCCAGTTATTGAGGCAGACAATTGATGGTCCAAGAAGAATTGTCTGCTAGTATTGCCATCATTGGAATTACCAAAATTGGCCTTAGGAACATCTACGATTAATCCCATCTCCTTTCTAAATTTGTCCTGTATCTCTTTTTTTCTTTTTTTAACTATATCTTTATCAGTCTGTGTTCTTAATTGCCACTTTTTGAGAAGTAATTTGTAAGACAAATGCAATACGTTTTCAAAAAACCTTATTCGGGCATGTAATATCGAAAGGCCGAATTGTAAAGACTCCACATTGACTTCCCTTACCCCTCACCTCATGGTTGATGTTGTTTGTGTTGCTGCGTTGCATACCTTGCCATCGACAATGGTAAAAAGCATAGTGTGAATTTTTCGCACCTTGTGTCTCCGTGGGCTTAAGAGCATTAATTTTAGTATTTATATACTGAATCTCTTCGTTCGTGATATCAACAGACTCTTGTAGAAATCTAACTCTAATAGGTCTACAGTACCGAGGTGATGAGGGTGTTGGGTTTTGCCAAACAACGTTTTTGTTTTTACCGGACAGTAACTGTAATGGTACCATAGAGCTCTGACAAATGTTGGCATCTGAGTCTATCTCACTTTCGAACTTTTGCTTGTATTGCATTTGTTGCAAATTCAAATTCAAATTCAAAATCGTTTATTCATTTAAGACACTAAGTGACATTTATGAAGCTAGAGTTAAAATCATAGATCGGCGCAAACAGACGCCACAGCATGTGCTGGATTGTCGAGGTTAATTAGGTGAAAACACCAAAATCTACTGCCTGCTTGTGTCGATCTATAACTTCCAGTTTCCAAAATGCGTAGAGCCTTATGAGAAGAATACTGGCAAAGAAACTCACTCACTTGCGACCCATCACATCCCCATTTATAAACCAATTCCATTTGTTTTCGATCGTCTTCATTTATTGTAGCCATAACTTCCTTTAAATGCATTACTAATCTTGAAGCAGTATGATTTAGTAAGTCTTGTAAATTAATTTCGGCACACGTATCTGTAACTATGAAAGATTCTTTGATAGGGTAACAATCGTTTTTCGCTTTCTGAAGAATCGAATAGCAAGGATAAAACTTCTTGTTGCTTGATCTAACTATCTCATACTGCGATCTTGTCAAACCAGCTTCTACATACATAGATAGGGGGCGTCTAAGCTAGATAATTGAGCACGAGTTACTTCAATGGTTTTTTTAATAGCTGACCGATATTTCTGGGCTCTAGTTGGGCTTTTAATTAAATCCTTTACTACATTTGCTGCGTCTGCATTTCCTGAAGCGCGAAATTTCATATGAGTAGCATAGCTTAGCGTTTCCACCTCATGTAACCGAAGTTCTTCGGTTTTTCTTCGTTTGGATCTTTCACTCGATTCTACAAACTTTTTTTCGGGACGACCCGGACTTGTTTCTGTAAAAAATTATAATAATTTCTTTCATAAATATTCTTAACATTAATAAGAGATAATAAATTTGCTTTTACTAGCCGGGTGCAGAAGGGTTGCCGATGACGTTGCTAGCGTTGGTACCTGCTGAACAAAAGAATGTGGGATGCGGTTGGTGGAAGCGGGAGGGGTAGTCACCAGCAAACCCTCTGCGCGCAGCTAGTAGTAGTACAAAACTTTAGTAACGCATACTTACCAGTGATTGAAAATGGTAATGACGTCACTCCATTAAGTCAATCCTTGTTGTTATGTTCAAATACATCTTTCTTTTTATGTGCTGCTTGCCAAATAACACGTACACTTTGCACGAACGCTAAATGCCGACTGACGCTCGCGAATGACGCGCGGGCAAAGTAAAACAAATTGGCTGCCACTTGATGCGCGGTATCTTGAGCTTTTTAGGCCCATATTTTGTTTCGTGATATATACCATTTCACAAAAATGATTTATGGCCAGCTTTTAGGTCCAAATACCCGTATGTGCGCCGTTCAGTATGAAAGTAACCTATCTTTCTTTAAATATCATTGGGGACACCTTTAGCAAGCGACAAGGCGCTGCCCGATAAACATGGAATTTTTCCATGTCAGAAAATGATGCATTACTTCGTTCGTAACTATCCTTAAAAGTCTGCCAGTTTTCGATACTACCATCAAACTTCGGGATCTGCAATTTAGGTAACTTCACGGAAACCTTAAAAGAGCTACTAAGGCAAGGTTCTAAGTGAGCGTCAGTGCTTGTGGTGAGCGAGTCGGCGAAGTCAACTCGTCAACAACAATGCGAGATTATCAACAACAAATTTGGAATTTAATTTCAATTGCAATTTGTTTATCTCTTAGCCTAGCGTTCAGCCTCAAAAGTTATTAATTTAGTTACAAAATTCAATTAAATCGTAAATAATTTGCATATTTTTAAAATCATATTCGCGTTTTTTAATACACGGTTGTAATTCAACGAAGCTTAACTAAAATAAAGCACGAAAACAAATAGAAAATTTATTGGTGACAAACCAAACAGGTGTGTAATCTCCGAACGGCCAATATCAATGAAAGTGCCTGTATGTATAGGTACATATCTTATGTGTTGAACAAGTTACCTAGGAAAATACTTGTAACACAAATACAAATTTAATACAAATATGTGTCGCGGCCGACGGGCCTTTAATTACGCAAATATGACAAAGGAAATGTAGGCAATTATATAAATAGGTACAGTTACGATTGTAATTACATAGGTAAACTATTGTAGAACTTTCGAGAACAACCATCAACTACGAACCTCCTTAGGTATCACCGGCGAATGCAGCAAGAAAATAAGAAGTATGTAGATAAAAGTAAGTAGGCAGGTAAGGTACCCAATTACAATCACCCAATGAATGATTTTTATAGGTTTTGCGAGTAAACAGTGAGACTCGATAGAATATTTTTAATTTATTAAGTTGCTGCATTCTCCGTTGCAGTATCCCTTGGAAGCCCTGTGAGTCTCTTATGGGTTGAAAAGAAGCAAACACTCACCTGGAAAGACTGGGACTGGAGATATAGGTGGGTCAGTTCGACGGAAATGGTGCCGGCCGGCCAACAACACACACTATCAGCACTTTCAGTTCTTCAGGTGTTGGTGGGTTCTTGATTCACCCAGTCAGACAGTAGTTAGGAGTACTAACGGTCAGCTATCTTCTAACGAGTTTAATTTTGTACAATTTTTGAAAACGTGTGTCTCACAGCGCGCGCGTATATGTACGACGTGTACGACAGACGCGATAGTTATAATATATATTCACTCGCGCGTGTCCTTAGATTATAAGATACCGTGACCAGTACAAAAGTCACCGTTTACTTTGAAGCCACTTTTTGAAGCTGTGTGAGTGAATCCCGCCCAACGCGAGTGTCAACATACAATATCTGCGCTTGTTTGCGTGACGATTTTACTACCAGTGCATAGAGGTTACCCCAAAATTTAGGGACTTTTTTATGAAACATAATATTTTTTTTTTTATTTTGATATTAAATAAAGACATTTTAAATGTATTTAAATGTGTTATAAGTATTCGTTTATTTATTTATTTTTTATTTAATCGTTTAGTTAAAAAGACAAATGTAAAATAAAAATAAACTCAATGTATCAGGAAACCGGGGCATTGTATCCCAATATTATTGAGATACAATGCCCCAGACATAATTACAACAATACTTGAATATATATATATATATATATATATATATATATATATATATATATATATATATATATATATATATATATATATATATATATATATATTTTTTTTGTTTGAAATTTGGTCCGTTCCAACGAATTGGCAAGTGGTAAAAATCAATACATATTCTTGTAGGAAAAGTTATTAAAGGTTAAATTTCAGTAAACCCAGTTGGAGAGATTGACGTAACTTTAAGTATTATTTACATCTGAATAATGCCATAAAGGTGGCGCTCAGATCGATAACTCGATCGATTTTAGCGGTAAAAAATGAAAATAGTAATAAAAATTAACAATTAGATTCAACATAGTAGAATTTATAGTGTTTATCATACTTCCAAATACGTAATTGCGAAATTTTAAATGAGCTAACTTAGCGAAAAATCATATCTGGTCTTTTTTGTCGATCGTTTAATTTCCCACAAGAATATGTATTGATTTTTACAACTTGTCAATTCGTTGGAACTCGATAAAATTTTAATTAAAAAAAAAAATATCACGTTATTTAAATGGGAAACCAAAAATCAGGAAGCGGCACCTCTTAATAGTAATATTAAGAGCTGCTGTTTTCACAGGCTTATTTTTACGTCATCTTGAACAATATTTTCATGATAACTAATGAAAAAAGAATTAAAGTTTTTTTGGCCCACCATATATATATATAGGGTGGGCCAAAAAAACTTATGAGCTATCAAGAAATTAGCAAAGTGTGCTCTATAACTGTGTTCGTTAGGAGTAGTAATAATAAACTATAATACGAGTACAATCCTATAGCCAAAGTATCGTTTGACGGACACATTGAACTCCGGGCGCTAGAGCTTAGAAATTAAGAATATTTTAAGTATTCCAGTTTCGCGAACATTAACAGTAAGCATATTAATTTCTCGTCTTTCTATAAATAACAAGTTTGGCAAAGAAAATTATACATACTGCTAGAATGCGTTATGGGTAAATGAAATTCACGTCCCTGGCAACATCTCTAATAATGGCGTCCGCAATTTTATTAATTTGAAATTTTGTTCTATTGTTTATGAATTACATTATGAAATAGAATACTTATAAGTGAAATGTGATGTTCGGACATTTAAGATTTTTTTTTCTATAATTTTTACAGGATGTAACTGAACAACCAGTCATTTTTGAATATTATATAAATAGCCCCTCTAGACTTACTTCAGCGGCGAACGTTCGCACGCGTGTGACGAGTGAGTCGCTTGTATTTGTATTAGTCGCTTGTATTTTTTGGCTTCAGTTTTGGGGCGCGGATTAGGCATCTGGACCTATATATAATCTAAGCGCCTGCCATTTATGCCACAGATAATGTAGAACCCATAGTGGCGGGAAGTTTATAATAGGAACATGGGTTTCAGGATAAAAAGGAAAGTTAAGGGATGGTTAAGGTTCGTCCAAAGTCCATACCCACAGTTTGAAATGGGAAGCTTGGCGTGACACGTTGTGCATGTAAGTGTCCCATTATAGGGGTAACCGTCTTATCCTGCAGACGTCTACATCTACAACAGTTTCGAAAAGTGCGCCTCGCCAAGTGCCTACCGTTTACAGGCCAAATGTAATCCCTAAGTATAGCCAGTAATAATTGTGGGCCTGCATGCAATCCACGTTTGTGTTCGTACTCAAATATCAATCTGGTAAAATGATGAGAACTATGCAGTAGAATCGGGTGTTTCTTTCTTGTCATAATTAAAATCGGGTGTTTCTTTCTTGTCATAATTAAAATCGGATAATTCTAGTCGGCCACCAACTCGAATGACTTTATCGTCATCTAAGAATGGCGTCAATGATGAAATATTGGATTTAGGGCTTAAAGGTTTTTTATTAAGTAACAAATTATATTAATTTAAAAAGAACTCTTGTTGAGATAAACGGCACAAAATTAAGAATGAATTATTTAACTCGTCGACGGTTAACGTCCTTAAATATATTTGATCCTTATTTTCTTAATTATTTATAAATCTTAAAACATAAGCAAAAGATCGTTTTAATCTTATATTAAGCTAGAATATTTTTTAAACAATATGGGTTCCTTTTGCGTGGTTGTACTACAGATAACAATTGAATTAGGTTTGTTTTCAGGCAAGTTTGTAGTTACAATTTTTTTTTCAAGATAGGCCAAGCCCTCCATTCCTCATGGAGCCTGAAGATCAATCTCCATGAGGAATGGAGGGCCTCACCACCATAGTTTAGTGTTGCCGATCTGATCGGGACTAATTCCTCTAGATATAACGTCAGCGGGATTATCAGATGTAGGTACATAGCGCCGTGGTGATAAATCTGTTAACTCAGATATTTCGCCAAAGCTATTTGCTTCAAAAGTCTTTAGGTTTTGCGCTTATAGAGCGCAAGTAAATGCAAGCTCCGTATGCTTCCTGGGATGCATCACTAAACGAATGTAGTTCAATAGATATGGGTAGAAGAGATGGTACAGCCGTGATAAACTTCTCCCACGTCCTTTCAATATCAGGGGTAACTGGAGAGTCCAAAGTTAGATTTTACACCCATAATTGTTGTAACAAAATCTTAATTTTTATTACGCACGGGCTAATTAATCCTAAGGGATCGAAAATTTTAAATATTGAATAGAGCATAGATCTTTACTTAATTCAGTAACATTAGATGAAAGTGGAACTTTAATAGGGAAGTGTAATTGATCAGTAGATGGGTTCCACCCCATACCCAAAGTACTTGTAGACTCACTAACCATCAGATTGTCTTCTGGATAATCTGATCTATTAAATAGGTTTGGTATATTGGTGTTAAACTTACGGAGATTGAAACATCCATGTTTCAGTGCATTATTGACTGCCTTTTGGATATAGCGTAAGGAATCTTCACTGTCAGAACCCGTAATGAGATCGTCAACTAGATAGTCATGCTGAATTATATTTTTTATTATAGGATCAGTGGTTTCTTCACCAATTTGCCACAGACAATGGGTACTTAAATAACTTGAACTTGCCATCCCGTAAGTTACAGTATTCAATTGAAGCGTTTTTGTGGGCAAAGACTCGTCTTCTCTCCACAACAAAAGTTGAAGTCTGCAATCCTCCTCATGGACGCGGACTTGACGGTACATCTTTTCAACGTCGCCTGTGAGGAGGTACCTATGCTGACGAGCTCTTATCATGATTGAAAAAAGGGAATGCTGCATATTAGAGCCAACTAAAAGGATATCATTGACATATAGGCCTGATGAAGTAGGAGCCGAGCCATCGAACATAGCTCTAATCTTTGTGGACTCTCTGATATCTTTAAAAACAGCACGGTGACAACGAAAATATTATGGTTCAGATATAGATACGGTTGACTCTGACAGGTGACCCAAATCTGCGAACTCACGCATAAAATTTATATAATAACACACACATCTCACACACGGCCGTCTGATCTTAAACTAGGCAGAGCCTGTACTATGGTAACCAGACTGCTGATAAACTACTCATCACACAATTATTTGTCCTGGGTGAGAATCTAACCCAGACCTCTGGCTGTAAATGAATTTCTAGAACTCATTATGTGAATTATTAAAATATCCCACTCGCTAGTAGGTTGACCGAGACTTGATAAAGCTCCCGGATGTCTTAATAAAAGCTGTTCCCGGATCCCTCCTAATTTAGGCGCAGTACGGCACACCGTGTGGTTTTAGTCGGTTCGATTCCGACACACCGCCCCACCGAAAACCCCGGTGGGGTGACGGCCCGAGGGGGTTTCCACACGCACAAAAAAAAAAAAAAAAAAAGACTTGATAAAGCTCGTAAGTTCTTAGTAATGTGATCGACAAAACATCTTAAAGATTTTTCGGACTCCCGAATAATTGGTTGAATTAATTTATTTAATAATGAATTATATATATATTTTCATTAATAATGAATTTAAATGATGACTTATTAACTGCCGTTTATTATCGTATCGATCACATAACAATTTCCAAGCAGTCAGTGTTGTAGTTGATGTTTGAAACCTCTAATGTCGCGTTCCAATAAACAAAAAACGATTCGTTCTGCTTACGAACGGTAAAATATCGTTGAATTTTCAACGAAAGTTTTACCGTCTGTAAGCAAAACGAATCGTTTTTTGTTTATTGGAACGCCGCATAAGTTAGCTATAATGCGCGCTGCATCGCCCAGGTATGAACTCAGGTAATGGAATTTATGAATCGGAGCGATGCGGTCATTATTATGTACCTACTAC
Organism: Callimorpha dominula; assembly: GCA_949752705.1. NCBI lineage: Eukaryota > Metazoa > Arthropoda > Insecta > Lepidoptera > Erebidae > Callimorpha > Callimorpha dominula. The sequence goes on along the minus strand of OX456990.1, from coordinate 26,433,873 downwards.
AGATACGAAAGTGTCACGAAATTCAAGCTAACGGAAGTAAGAGCCATCAAACTTTGCAATCTCAATACGAGGTAGCTTAAAACCTATATTTTGCTGTTCAGTATTACACTGAGCTGTGGACATCAGGGATGAATTGAAATCCTTATAATAACTTTCCTCACGCTGACTCGAATTATGTTTCTGTATAACGTTTTGGGCGATTGCAATATTAGATATAAAGAACTGCTCGACAATATTACGCTCATCAATCTCACTTGATAAATTTTCAGAATTTAAATAAGGATGAGGTACAACATATACTTTGGGTTTTATCCTGGATGTTGTTTACGGATTTCGAATTGGAGATTTAGTTTGCTGTTGCAATATCGCACTTAGTATGTAAGTTTGCCTGACGGAGAGGACCTTGCATTTCTGGTAATTAGGTCACGTGGCCACTTTCAGACCGGCTCGCTGTGCGACTTCAAGAGGTTTTAGAATGATTGTGGTAACGCCACCCCAACTAGTTATGCAATAGGGAACTACAGATTGGCACAAAGCATAGTATACGGGACGTATAATATGTACGTTAGCGACATACCTCAGGGTTTTAAAAAGATATATTATATTAGTTAGCGGACACGGCCAGTTAGGTGCGTTATATGTGCTTTTAAGTTAAGATGCTTATCTAAGTATTTAGTTGTGCCGGTAGATGTAATAAATGGACAATCACAGGTAGCATTCACATGACATGTATGAGCTTGCAAGAATATTGGAGTCGTAGGTTGTGAAGATGAGTTAAGGGAGTATGAAATGAGCTTTGTTTTTGAGATATTCAAGGTGAGCGAATGAGATACGACCCAATCACGTACGATATTAAAGAAATTCTGAGCGGTAGTTTGAAGCTTAGTCCAAGAGTCATTAAAGAAGGTGGCAGTGTCATCCGCAAAAGAAATAATATTTCCAGGGTCGAGTTTCATATTACAGAGGTCGTTAATGAAAACCAGAAACAGAGTGGGGCCTAAAAGTTATCATTCCTTAATTATATCTAAGTATTCCTATATATATTCCTTCTATTTCATCATTTTCTATTATAGTTCAGCCTTTATTTGTCTAAATTTCATAACTTTTCCCATTTAAAAAGTGTTATAAGTACCTCCATTCATACTATCTACAAGAAAATAAAATTTTCTGTTTAAAGCATAAATAGTGGTTTACGAAGTGCGAGTGTTGGCGCGCCTGTGCCTCATCCTTTGGAGATGCAGGCGTTATAATATATATTTATGTATATATATATATTATTTTATTATTATTATATATTATTTTATTATTATGTATATATATATGTATATATATATATAAAAAATATATATTTATGCGAATATGCCCAAATTTTTAGCTTCTGCTGTCTCCTCTTTCTTTCTTTTTTTCTTTCTATTGCCAGTTCAGCTGAGCGTGACTGGCTTTCTGCGGATTTCACCGAAGGAAGGAGCGTGAGCAAAAATCATTTGTTTTTGTTCCGTTTCTAAATCATTACAACATTGTCGATGCCTAGGTAGATACAAATATAGTTGTATTCAAACAAACTATTTTAAAAACTGTTACTTAGAACTAAAAGTATTACCGAATTAGTAAATTTACAACTACTTTTAGACAACTTATTTATTAACCATGACAACGGACGGTAGCGATAAATCATCGTTAAAGACTTTAGTTGAAAAGCGTAGTTCCATCAAAGGACAAATTACTAAGTTTAAGAACTATGTTCTCCAAACTCTTCGCGCCTTTTCCCAACTAAGTTGAGGTCGGCTTTCAGTCTTACTACGATACGGCCAAACTTTGATATTTTACGTGAAGCGACTGCCATTACACACAATGCAAGTACTAGGCGATATCAAAGTTCTGTAGTTAGACCAGGTTGTCGGACTTTTTAGGGCTCCAACTACCCCTTACGAATGCCACAGATATTTGTATGGCACCCGGGACCGACGTGACAGTTTAACGTGCTCTCCGAGGCACGGGGGGGTCTCAATGTGTAAAGAATGGTCACCCTATCCTAGACTCACCTGGCTAGTATTACTTAACTTTGTAATGTGGTAACCTACTCGGTTACCACTTAGCTACGAGCCTCTCTTACTATGTTCTCCAATTAAGCTAATTATTTGAACTTTCAACTGTAAAACTAGCTGAATTAAATTTGAAATTGAGTAAGTTTGAAGGTTTATCGATAAAATTTGACGACTTGCAGACTGAGATTGAGGTTCGAAATTTTGCTAAAATTCAAGAGGAACTTGCTGAGCGAGAACGCCTTGAACAAGATATGATATAGTACAGTGTCGCTAAAGCTAATACTGAGTTACAGAAATACAGTATTGACGATGATAGTAACACCCGTATTCACAAACAATGGCATGAGGTCGCACAGTAAGTCCGGACACATAGAGTCGGCAATTTCAATTCTTAAGCAATACTTGAGCGATTGACAATTTAACCCAAAGCGTTCATTAAAAGGAACCCTTATGTAAAGTCTATTTTACGCAAAGCATAGCGTCGGTGGGAGTGACAGTTGATGAACATTGTTGATTTATTTCATACTTTTGATTGGACAGAGATTTGAGATTATCAAACTCCTTACAATTACTACAGTAAGAAAGAATACTTCACTCTTTGTACTCGTACCTTTAAAATCTGATAACATGAACTAAAACGAGTTTTCTAATGTTGGCTTTTTTGACAATTATTTTAATTATTGTAAATGATCAAGTCCTTACAATACTCTAACCTTAGTCTTCCCTATTTCTATAAATATTTTCTCCCTTTGCATCCGTACAGAATGTTTAAACTACACCGGATTTTCTTTAGCACACAAAAATCACCACACGATTATAGTACGAGAGCCCACGACTAAGGCCATGTTCATCAGACAGATGCAATGAAACAGTTCGGTAAAGCTTTTAGGCATATTTAAGAATGCGGTCAGGTCAGACGTTTCACCAAAAATTCTGAAATTAGGTATTTTTGGAATCAGAATAACCAAAACTATCGATTTTATAGGTACTGTTTTGACCGTAAATCAATCGACAGTTGTGTTTATGTAATACATTCATCTGTCAATCAAATACTGCAGAGACCTTAGCAACGGTAATGGATTAATCACAGAGCAGTATTCGATGCAGAGCGTTCAATACAAAGGGTAACTAGAGTATCGTCTGTGAATGGCTAGGTTAGCCACAATGATCGCTACAAGAAATTCCTTGGCTGTAAGCGACGTCAGTCTGTCATTGTCAATTTAGATTTTGATTAACAGAACGTTGGATACAAGTTACTTCAAATACAAATTCCAAAATTTGACGGTTTACAAATCCGCTGGTTAGAGTTTCGGAACACATAATTATGTTAGCTTGGTGCCGGTGGCGTAACAATAGAGTGGCAGAGCGGGCAAAATGCTACGAGCCCCCCGCTCCAGGGGGCCCCGGGCACCAAAGCTCCTGAACACAGGAGGCACTACTTACAAAATGAATGAATGAATTAGCCACGGGCCTCAGATGGTATAGTTATGCCACTGCCTGGTGCACAAAAATGATAGCGTACCGGAGATACACAAGTTTTATTATTTGGTTTCATATATTGAGGGAGACACAAATAACAAATATATAGGTTCACTTCGCCACACAACACCGATACGGAAGTCCACGAAAATGCACAGTGTCGTTTCAACACTGTATATAATTAATTGGCTTAAACATAACCTTCTCACCCTGAACACTAATAAGACGAAATTTATTAAATTTAGTATGCGTAAAAACCTAACCCATTTACATCACAATCGCACACATTTGTATGCACATAACTGTGTCACGAGTCACGCATTTTTGGGTCCTTTTCTTTACAACAGGATAAATAAAAAGACATCTATTTGACCTCAACTATTTTCAAGCAAAGATTCTTATCAGTCAGTATTTGCAAAGTTTAGACTACAACCAGACTGAAGATTTAATTACTGTTGTTAAATAAATATTAGTCTCATAATGTTAATATTCCTATATTGTTATATACCACATAGATAAGTCTATTTGTAGACAAGTAAGTTTCATAAATATTGTTAAGATTAAATAATTACATAATGTAGTAAAAGTCTGTGAGTGCACTTACCGCCTGTGGCACAGGTTTACCCTAGTACAGACATCCATATATTTTAAGCTAATTAATGTTATATAAGATCTGTCATAATGTGTACCAACTATAAATGAATAAATGAATTATTATTATTCTCTTTATTCACTTAAATATACATATAAATTACATTTTTAAATACATTCACTATAAAAAAGAAACAAATATATTTAAAAATATTAAAATTAGTGTCCCACCGGTATCGGGCACAGGGACCAAGCTACCGGTGGTTAGGGTTCCAGAGACAGAAACCTCCTCACTATGCGTGCCGTATCAAGGAGGACTGCCTTCTGCATCAGGCTCTTAATCCAGCTGCCTGACGTGAGCCTCTGAAGGTGTTATTATTATTAAAGGTCTCTTCAGTTACTTACACAGAGGCTTGTAAACTGACTGGATTATTTACTTAATGCTCAATCATTAACGCGTGAATCCGATAAATCTCTTCGTTACCAAAATTCTAAGAGCGTTGGCAAGTTTTGGGCAACCTACACTGACCATACATATTAACATCTAAATTAGAAAGTCGCACTCTTTTCAAGTGGGAATAGTATCGCAATACTTAAGATGATATTCCTAGTTTAGAACAATTTAAAAACTTTCTTTTCCATCGCGCGCGGACATATTAGAAGCATTAAAACGCAACAAAAATATAACAACTAATAATAATTTTAAACAACAAATAAGGTCTCGTCCTTTACAACTAAATAATCAAATCATAATAACCCATTTATTAACAACATCGCTACCATAACCTTTCCTCCTTTGCATCTACGAATAGATCCCAACAACATTATAGTAACAGAAAGGCTTTTTTATGTGTGGTATGCAATGGGGATCATAAAATTTATGATTGTCAAGACTTTAAAATAGAAAGGAGAAACTTATCTTAAGTGAATCTTTTAATACTCTAGGCCTAGGCTGGACAATTATGACAAATTTCATATTCCTGTAAGAATATTTCCCTTTAGTGGTACGATAACAAAACGATTTATAACTCCACAAACTTTTTGTATTTTTGATTCTTTGGGGTTATTACGCCCGTGTATAATTCAACCAAAAATATTGGTTCAGAGATTGTGGATTAAAGGAGTTAATTGCGACCAATCCGGACCGAATTATTTAAAATCAAGTTGGCATGAGATTGCTCGTAACTTGCCTTTACTTGCAGATTTTCAAATTCCCCGTGGAGTCCTATGTGATTCACCAATTTCTGTAGAGTTACACTAAACGCTTCCCAACTCGCATATTCAGCTTGTGCCTATTATAAGGTGTTGATATTACAACAATGAAGTAACCACGAACTTATTGTGTGCCAAATCCAAGGTCGCTCCTTTAAAAACAAATACAATATTTCGCCATGAGCTCTGTGCAGCCTTGCTATCAGCACAATTGTTCAGATCTATCACAGGCTCTTTAAGGTTAACTCTCAATAGAATTGTATATTGGTGTGATTCATAAATTGTATTATGTTCGATTAATGGTGATCAAACTAAAAACATTTGTAGCAAATGCGATAGTAGAAGTTTTGGATGTGACTAATAAAAAATTATGGCGATATGTTCCTACAGGTGCTAATCCCGCAGATTTGATTTCTAGAGGTGTGAACGCGGAACAACTCTGTAATCTTAATCTATGGTGGAGAGGTCCATCATACTTAAATAGTGATGAACCCCAATGGCCAATCATGCCTCAAATTCAAAACAAGATAGACTTACCAGAAACATATAGCTGCCCCCTCTGGTTTTAGCAAGCTTACATAGTATTAAGGTAATTTTGAGTATTGTTTTTTATTGCCCCGCATGCCCCCTGGACCGACAAAATAAAAACTTGCCCCCTCCGCCCTACCCTGGGATGACAAAAACAAATTTCGCTCCCCCCCCCGGGCTAAAAGCTGGGTACGCTCATGTACCTACATATTACAACTTTAACAAATGTAAGTTATCTTAAGTCGCGTATCTTATCACCAATAACAGACATGGTCATCATCGCGTTGCTAGATGCTAGATGCTTATCTATATTTAAATCTTAGTAGAATAAAATTAGAAAGATCTAAGAAACCTTGTACCTATATTATAATGGCCGTATCTGACTCTTGTGTATCGTATAAATACCTGTGTGCAAACTAGCACTCTCATAATTGGCCCTTAGCTAATTACTTAGTTAGCTTTGGCCCAATTATGATAGTGCATGTAAGCTACTTAGATAGCTACGTCTGTATCAGTATTATCTCTGTCTAATGGAGTGGGGAGGAAATAATTTGAAATTGTCTCGAAATGGCATTGGTGCCCACAACTTAGTTACAAGCTCAAAATACACTTCTGATCAACAGATCATCGGTTTTTGTATATGCATGCTTTTGGAAAAACATTTTCCAAAGCATGCATATACAAAAACCGAACTATAACTTCAAAAACTCTAATAAAATAGCTATGAAATAAGTAAAAGAAAATAGCTCCACTACGCTCGATACCACGGCCTCACAGAAAACCTTCAGTGAAACAATGCTTTAGGATTACTCGCGTTCTTTTTCCTCGTAGTGGTAAGAGCATCCGTGTAATAACAAAGCTCTCTCAAACTGATTAATTATAAAAATTTTATATGTACCTACGTAAGTGATAAATCATTTTATTATTTGGCGCTGACTCAAAATAAGTTTATATAAAATTTGATAGTTTATGTAAATAAGCTCAATACTTAAGACTTAAGGTTTATTTACTTTTTGCATTTTAGTTCTTTTCGTCGGTTTAATTTTTTGTTAAAAAGATTTTTATTTTATGTTTTTTTTCATCATCAGCTCGGCTACATGAAGTGATGATTTCTAAACGCAATACCTGATAAAGTAATGAAAAGTAAACAGAAACACTATTCGTTCCTACAATTTTCGAGGGTTTCTCTCAATTTTTTCAGGATTCCATGATCAGATCCTGACTTCCTTGACATGGGACCACCCTTGAGGTATACGTTATCTAACAAAAAACGAATAATCAAAATCGGTTCATAAATAACGGAGTGAGGGCTGAACAGACATAAAAAAAAAAAAAATCGTCGAATTGAGAACCTCCTTTTTTTTTCGTCTGTTAATTAAAAACTGCGGTGCTTCGATAAAACCGTGCGAAATGCACAACTCCAACACGCGCCAGTTTCGCGCGGTCTATCCCGCGCGACTACCCTTTACACGGACGCTCTTTCCGCTACGAAAAAAAAATCTTTTTAACAAAAAATTAAACCGACGAAATGAACTAAAAAGCAAAAAATAAATAAACCTTAAGTCTTAAGTATTGAGCTTATTTACATAAACTATCTAATTTTATATAAACTTATTTTGAGTCGGCGCAAAACAAACTGATTAATTATCAAAATTTTATTTGGCGCCGACTCAAAATAAGTAATTATTATCAAATATTTATACAAAAAAGAGTTATTATTATCTGCAGTCCCTTGAAGCCGTAAACAAATCAAGCTTCTAAATAAACGCAACCAAGAGAAACGGCCATCTAAGCCTTTTAATTTTTAACCGACGAAAAAAAAGGAGGTTCTCAATTCGACCGTATAATATTTTTTTTGTTTTTTTATATCTGTTCAGCCCTCACTCCGTTATTTATGAACCGATTTTGATTATTCTTTTTTGTTAGATACCTCAAGGGTGGTCCCATGTCAAGGAAGTCAGGATCTGATGATGTAATCCTGAAAAAATTGAGAGAAACTTTATCAGGTATTTGCGTTTAGAAATCATCACTTCATGTAGCTGAGCTGATGATGAAAAAAACCATAAAATAAAAATCTTTTTCACAAAAAATTAAACCGACGAAAAGAACTAAAAAGCAAAAAATAAATAAACCTTAAGTCTTAAGTATTGAGCTTATTTACATAAACTATCTAATTTTATATAAACTTATTCTGAGTCGGCGCCAAATAAAACTTTGATAATTAATCAGTTTGTTGTTTGGCGCCGACTCAAAATAAGTTTATATAAAATTAGATAGTTTATGTAAATAAGCTCAATACTTAAGACTTAAGGTTTATTTATTTTTTGCTTTTTAGTTCTTTTGGTCGGTTTAATTTTTTGTTAAAAAGATTTTATTTTCATTACAAACATTCAACGAAATTTGAACATTTCGCATTAAAATCAAAACAGTATAAACTTTGGAACAAAGGCGAACATTTTGAATGAACTCGATTCAAATTTGAGCTTTACAGCTTTGTATTCTATATATCTAGGGTCGCAAACAAACACTCGGGCCGCGTGGTCATAGGTAGTCTGTTACCAGTGTAGCTCACTTGTAGCGTAATCTTTTCAATACACTTACGTTAGGCATCCGGCACTCAGCGACTCACTCAGTTGGAAGACTGGGAATTGTAAATCGAATGATTGAAATGTAAATTGAATTTAGCTAAGGTTGAGTCAACTATGGAGATCATTATGGCAACTAGTTATTTCAATTCGGCGTCGCTCGCTACTTACCTATTACAAAAAAATCTTAAGGGATATGCAAGAAATGCTTTTCGATACACTTACTAATGTATATATAGGTCATATGGATGTACAATTGTACATTTACTAACGCCTGTGGACTTGATAAAACAATTGAACGTCATATCTGGAATACTTCCCAAAAGACTATATATTACCACTAACTTCAGATGACGATTTTCTGCTCCACAAGGCTACTCCACTTCCTCTGAAAACGGGCACCACATTTGGTATTATACAACTACAGTCACAGTAAATTGCTGTAAACCTTCTGAAAAACTACTATATCTCAATTTCGGAAGACGAGATACAGCTGTGTACAGTATTAAAACGAGATCGCTTAAGTAACAAAAACATGTGCCAGTGTTTATCTTTATTGTTGTTTTAAGTGCCTAGTGCCACCTCGACTATTTCTGGTCTTTTGTGGCGCACTTCTACTTTACAGTTCACTGCTCAGACTTATGGCTTCGAGAAACCTCCAGATCCTATCAGCAGTGATTGTTGTATTTCCTGTGGTTCGATGCCGCATTAGTGGGCCACATAAGCATAAAATATGCATTGCAGTCTCTTCTGTCTCTTGACAGAATCTGCATATTGTGTTCTCGCCCAATTTAAGGTTGAACATATGTTTGTTCAGTTTGCAGTGTCCAGTGAGGACTATTGTTACTGCACTGGTTTGGTACCTTTTGAGCTTCAGAAGTTCTTTGGATACTTTATTATCATAGTCCTTTATTAAGGCTTTCGAGTGTCTTAGACCAGTCGTGGCCTTCCATCTCTTAATAGCCAATGATGTATATTGGGCGTTTATGATAGAATACGCTCGCTATTTGCTGATGCCACAGAATGGTTCTGGGCCATGCTATCGGTTGTCTGCACCGGCTCTGGCGAGTTCGTCGGCTTTTTCGTTGCCATCGATATCTAAGTGGCCTGGTACCCATCTTAAAGTAATTTTGTTTGATTGACCCAGTGTGCTCAGGTTTTCCTTGCAATTTTGTATTAGCTTTGAGCTGGTCTCAAAATTGTCTAGTGCCAATAGCGCCGCCGCTTGGCTGTCTGAGTTGATGTAGATGTGTTGATTTTTACCTTCCTTTCAAGGTTGATTTCCAGTGTTTAGCTTACAGAGTAAAGGTGCTCCTTGCGAGGCAAAACTATTATGTCACAGGGCGGACACACCCTAAAAAATCATATGCGATGACATCTAGCATTGTAACCTTAATGGAAGGATGTTTACTGCAAGGTAACCATTTTGCTATCTACTCACATAACGAGTACAACACAAACATGAAGTTGGACTACAGTTATAACATACTGTGGAGGAACGGGTGTTATGTCTCTCCAACACAAAAAGAGAATCCTCCAACCAGGCGAGGTGATCATGCCTGGCCCTGGCCCAACGGTTGATGTTGGGAAGTTGTATATATACTAATCGGCGCGAGAACTCTCATAGCGCGATGCAGGATTAGTAGGTTGTAGATGATGTTGAGTATGTTTCTTTTTCTGGATGTGGAAGTCGCCACAATACCATTGTTCAAATCAACGGTGAACAACATTATTAACTTACCACAAAACAATGTGAAATGGGAAGTTCTACATGACACCATCGCGGAAGAAACCAAAGATATCGACAGACGACTGCTTTCACAAAAGGAACAAGAAGTCCTCCCTGCAACGATTTTTTCCCATGACGTACACCAGTACGTATTTTGCTACACACTACTCGGAGCAATAATAGTCAGTACTGTCATCTTCGTTGTCAGAAAGTACCGATTACTTAGCTGCTGCAGAAACAAAAATGTGCTACCAAAAGAACCACATTATGAGGATATAGAACTTCAAGACCGAACATTAACAACGACCTACTAATGGATCAATTACCCTTGGACGTTAGCTAGTATTCGATTGCCTATGGAATTCGGACAAAGGACTAAGTGTAAATGTACGGAGTCGAGTACGCCCGTCTTCGTACAATCTAGTCCAGCTTTCGTTTTGGTTACCCGAATCAGAATACCCGACGCCGTTTTCGCGAAAAAGAAAGCCGAAAAAAAAAACGAAAAGTGTGGGTTCTAGATATATTCAAACAGAGAGATAACATCGTCGTTTGCCCGTATTCCAGTGACCGAATTCCAGTGAAACAATGTAATTAATGCATCGGGTGCCCGAATTTTAGTAACATGTTTCGTGCACCCGAGTACGAGCTAACGACCAAGTGTAATTGCGCCATAAGGCAGGGGACAACACTGAATCAATTTTGACATTTAATTTTTTGCTTTGTACTAGAGTTTCTTTACTTTGATAGTCACTTAACTTTAACGTGTTCCTTAACTTTAAGTTAAATATATTTTATCTTTTTTTTTGCGGTTGCCAACACCAATACTCTTGTCTTAATTCTTTCATGAACAATCGTAAAATCAATAATACTCCTCTTTATTTAATTTCCAACCTATTCCAACCAAGTATACATATAAACCGACTTGAGCTGAAACCACGTGTTTATCACAGACAGACTCGTCTTCATATATCTAACAAATACATACTATTCTCATTCGCTCTCTCATCTCCAAATGTCCCTAGCACGCCCTCATACGCAATACGTTTCACTCACACTCTTGTACTAAAAAAAATTTCATTTGATCTACGCAATAACAAAACCTTTACAGTTGTTATATACTCGTATAGTGTATATGCTCCAGACAAGGATGTTTGTTACTCTTACACGCAAAAACTACTAAACCGAATGCGATGAAACTTGGTATGTAGATAGCTAGAGACCTGGATTAATATATAGGCTACTTTTCATCCCGATATTCCCACGGGATCGGCACTTACGCGGGTGAAACCGCAGGGCGCTGCTAGTATAGATCTAAAAGAAATACATATCGGCGTATTTCCCAGTTTTAAACGGACCCAGAGAAGACGGGAGCTAACGCACTCGTACTCTCTCATACAGTCTGTCATTCGCTCAGAAAGGATGATACATACGTTTTTATTACAAGCTTTTATTTAGTTTCACCTGTCCCGATGTTTGTCATCAAATCTTTGCAAATTAAATTTGATCCACTTCCCGGTTACCGATTGAGTTCAAATTTTACATACATGTGTAAATCGCGTGACAATGTAATATTATGATGACATGGTGCTGATCTGATGATGGAGCTGGAAGGTGGCCAAAGGAACTTCGCAATGAAACGACACAACCTAATCGAGTTTGGGCTCATTTGAATCGTCTTGACGAGTAGTTTGTGTTTCAATGGTAACCAGGGTCTGATGATGGAGCTGGAAGGTGGTCATAGGAACTCTGTGTTTGATTCGTTTTGGCGAGTACTTTATTTTTAGATGGTTACCAGGGTGCGATCTGATGATAGAGCTGGAAGGTGGCCATATGAACACTGTAATGAAACGACGCAACGCCATTGAGTTTTGACTCCTTTGATTCATAGTAAATCCCGAATCATAAATACTAAAAAGTTAAAAATTAAAATAAATATTTTTATTTTTAAATCAAGCACGAAAGCGTGTTACATCTTTATTTCTCTTGCCGTCAAATTGTAACACGTTTTTATTATTATTTTTAACTTTTTCGTTCTTTTTATTATCAAGTAACAAAAGCTTTGAAAAAAAAAAAAACCTTTACTTTTATTGCATATGTTTATGGTCAGAAAAACCAAGCCAGATCTTCGAGAACGAGACGCTTATAAATATTAATTAAAAGTTGGAAATTAACCGTCAGTTGTCCTCTTTTCGTCCCTCCGATAAAGGTTTGACCCCACTCCCGATCCATTTTCCAGTAGGTTTAGGTGGTAACAATTTGTGTATACATATATTTCTCAAATTGTTGCTTTTATTGCATGCCAGCATGGACTGTTTACATTCCATAGATGACCAATGATAGTCCAATGTATTGTATTATATAATTTATAAATGTAAATAGATAGATAGATTACCCTTTATTTGTTCACCAGGGTTTTACAAAGAATATTTAACAGATGTATCTTATCAATAGTGTACAAAGGGCCGGCCTTATTGCTCAAAGCATTCTCATCCAGGCAACAGGATGGTCTAGAATAATAACTCCACACACACATCTCTCACACACGGCCGTCTGATCCCAAACTAGGCAGAACCTGTACTATGGTAACCAGACTGCTGATAAACATACTTATATATTTCTAAATACATACATATTATAGATAAATTACACCCAGACACAGAACAAATTATCGTGCTCATCACACAATTATTTGTCCTGGGTGGGAATCGAACCCACGACCTCTGGCTTAGCAATCAGAGTCACTAACCACTAGTCCGCTATTAGGAGAATATTGATCGAGAGCGCACTTACAGAAGCTTGCGCCGGGCGAATAAAATGCTTGTTACGGAAATGGCCACACTTACATCCTCATTTTTCAATATCGATTTTCAACCTGTCTACGTTCCATTTATTTTTGACTAGAAGCTCCCCGCGGTTTCACCCGCGTAAGCCTTGATCCCGTGGGAATATCGGGATAGAAAAGCCTATATGTTAATCCAGGTCTCCAGCTATCTACATACCAAGTTTCATCAAATTTTATGATTCTAGGTCAATGGAAAGTATCCTAGTAAATTTTGATTTACCTTCGAAATGTTTAAATTAGTTAAAATCTAAGGCTTAATGACCGTATCTTTGGATTGCGTTGACTAAGAAGCTTGATTTATTTACAGCTTCAAGGGACCGCTGATATAGGTACTTGATGTTAATTTCAACTTGATGCTTCTACGGGTTCCTGAGGAAACGGTGATAGACACACAGACAGAATATACATAAAAACAAATTTGGAAATAAGGATTTGTTTGATTTTGAAATTCATTTTCTAAAGAAAAATGGCGGGCTTTTCTCGTTATGACATTCGTGTCATTATTTTATATAACTTTAACGTGGCTTAACTACACGAAAAGTGATTCGAGGAATGAGTAGTGCCCTGAGTCAATCTTGCCATCTCTAAGAAGCGTAGAACAGTGGTATATTTAATTCAATCGCGGCAATTAAAAAAGAAAATTTGAACTTCGAGGATGATGCAAGATCTGGCAGCCGATAGAAGTGACTACCGTTAAGAACATTTAGACTCTACGAAAATTATTGGGGGAAGACCGAAGTGTGACATCGAAACCCTTAAGTGAAGTGCACCAACCGTTTATGGGATTCGTCACGACCATTTGAAAGTACCCTTTGTTTACTCAAGTGCGGTACACCTGATGACTGAGAAACATTAATCAGACTGAGATATCGAAGCATTCCCTTTGACGTCCTATATGTATATGAACAATGAACACTGTTGTAGATCAATATGACGACCGTATTTACTCAACTAAATTGTCTTACTAATTATCATTACTTAGTTCACTATATACCTATCTGTGTGTATGTTTTTATGTATATACGTATCAGATAAGTTGTAAAATCATTAGCTTTATTTACCATATTTATTATTTAGATGTTCCCATTCTTAATACATTTAGTACGCCACCAGCTACCGCTTATTTCCCTTTGTTAACAGGTTAAAACACATCGCTTTTAGCAATAAGACCGGCCAATTGTACTTATTACCTGTATAATTACTGTCTAAAATGTGGTGTACAATAAAGAACGTTCTGTCTATGTTTATAAATATCAATTTCTTTACTATTCGATAGATAGATACCGATGATTAATATGTCCCAAAGTATTATTACTATCACTACTATTTACGAGTTTATTGAAGCTTTTGCATTATGTAGACAATCGACGCGACACATGTCGAATCGAGGACACGCTTCAAAGTTCACGAAAGTTACAGTTTGGATACAAAAACTGGACTACCATTCGACCGAGAAGCTACTCACATACAAAGCTTAGTGGAGCTAATACTAATTAACAACACACACACACAAACCACACACATACAGATACACAATTACATGCATTACTTTTTATTATGAATACTTTACTTACCTACACAGCGTAATTGTAACTAAAATGCCAATGTTATTTAAGTGACTATGTGAATGCACTAACCAATACTTTCTTAGTGCCAAATAAAAAAAAATATCATTATGAAGACTTTTTTTTCTTCCTAAATCCTTTAGGTATTCTATTGTCTCCCTCTAAATAACCCTTTGAGTTCAGGCCGGTGCAGTTCAATTATTATCAGGCACTTAAGGCTAAATTCTGGATCTCAGGGCGACCTTTTCTCACATTAGAATCTCCTACTCACCAATCGAAATTTTTCGTAACTCAAGTTTGCTGATAATGAATTTTACTACTTATTTAGATATCTACATACCTACCTAGCTGTTTATAAATAATTATATATTTTGGTACATTATTTATTACATAGTAATTTTTGAACTTTCGCGATCCATATATAATTATGCTAATGGAAATTAACCAGATTGCGTAAATGTGATTGTTTACATGCCTTTATTAATTTGCTTGATGTTTCGACGTTTGAGGTTGCATTGGGCATAGCCACAGGCTGATTGAGCGAGTTAGGTCTGACATTTTAAACCATTTATCTGTTTTAATATGGATTTACTAATGCACACAAAGCCGCAAGCAAACATATTTTGTAATGAAAATACACAGCAATAACAGGTCATGGTAAAATTACTTATAACATAATATATGTATGTTGTCTACACAATCTGTTTTCACACACATATTTAATACAAAATCACTACATATCACTACATATTGTAAAACAAAGTCCCCCGCCGCGTCTGTCTGTCTGTCTGTTCTCGATAAACTGAAAAACTACTGAACGGATTTTTATGCGGTTTTCACTAATAGATAGAGTGAACCATGACCACAAGGAGAGTTTAGATGTATAATTTGTACCCGTGCGAAACCGGGGCGGGTTGCTAGTTATAAAACAAATTCCCCCACCGCGTCTGTCTGTCTGTCTGTTCGCGATAAACTCAATAATTACCGAACGGATTTTTATACGGTTTTCACCAATAGACGGAGTGATTCATGAGGAAGGTTTAGGTGTATAATTAGTTAAGGTTTTGTTGTCTGGTGTCTGATGGCTGAAATATGACGATGATTGTTGACGTGCGAAGCTGGGGCGCGTTGCTAGTTAAATATAAAGTTGTATTGAAATGGCAGTATCGAACCGACTAAAACCGCCTTCCAACCAAGTCCTATTGTTCTCGCCCTGGGACTATCTGGCCTGGCCAAAGCGCGGACCGCCGGGGTCCTAACAAGTTTACTAAAACAAAGTCCCCCGCCGCGTCTGTCTGTCTGTTCACGATAAACTGAAAAACTAGGGATGGATTTTCATGCGGTTTTCACTAATAGACAGAGTGATTGATGAGATGGAAGATTGATTGAAATATGTTGATGATTGTTGAAGATATCTCTGCTACCCGTGCGAAGCCGGGGCGGGTTGCTAATCCTATAAAGAAGTCTATATCTACCAATAACTTTCTTATAAAAGCCATCGTTGTACACTCATTTACTTACAATAGCATTTGACAAGCCTTATCATACTCATTTTCTATTATGTCTCAGTTCCATAGCTAAGCACCTTATACGTATAAGTCTCCTATAATTGTTTGCAGTGAGACATGGAATCATCCACATGGAATATTGAATTGAATAACATTTTGATCGTGTACGAGTAGGAACATTTTGTGATGGAATAAAATTTTAAAACATGCTTACCTGAGATTACTATAAGTTAACGTCGTTGACTGTCTGTCGTCTGTGGTTTTACTTTTTAACCCCCGACGCAAAAAGAGGGGTGTTATAAGTTTGACGTCGATGTGTGTGTGTGTGTGTGTGTCTGTCTGTCTGTGGCATCGTAGCGCTCAAACGAATGGACTGATTTCGATGCCGTTTTGTTTCATTTGAAAGCCAGTTTCCTTGCGGTGGTTCTTAGCTATGTTTGGTTAATATCGGTCCAGCAGTGTAAGAGTATCAGCTCTTTTCCAAAATTATGTAAGTCATTTTTGTTATTATTTTGTGTCGGGGGTTATTAAATCTAATATCACACAATGAGAGCGCTATTAGATCAAAAAGCTTAAAAGCTACTGGATCGATCTCTGTTAATAACGTCAAATATTATATACCGGTGAATTACTTGAGGGTTCCGCGACCAAAAATATTTTTTCACTCATAGCCCACTCAGATAGTGAAGAAGTTGAAAATTGTGAGGTAGAATACGATTTGGATATCGAAGAAACCACTGACTACGACAAAATAATCATGGTCCCCACAGTCTCACCTGCGTTTATGGTCACTGCTCAGCTTCTATTGGTCGTAGCGCGGTGTTGTATAGCCTATAGCCTTCCTCAAAAAATGGGCTATCCAACACCAAAATATTTTTTCAATTCGAAACAGTATTTCCTGACATTAGCGCGTTCAACCAAACAAACAAACAAACTCTTCAGCTTTATAATAATTACTAGAGAATACAGATATCTCAACTACAATGAATTATTATATTCTATCTAAACGACATCAATCAATGCAGACATTATGAAATTAAAAACTTGGAAACGTCAATTTAAACATTATTTATTTATCATGAGGAAGCCTAATTTGTTTTAAAATGGAGGCGAATTATAATCTATCTTGACTGGGACTGCTATAAATACTAATGTACCCATATTTGTTCTATAAATTACTTCATACAGAGCGTTTTAAAACATGGCAAATATTCATTAACTATTTATTAACAAAACTAAGTACATTACTAGAGCATCACAACCACAAGCGATATTATTTCAGTAAGATACTTATGTCAGATACTCGTAAGAGCATTTTTGCTTGTAAATGTATTGTCTCAGATCTTTATAGAAGCAATTGCGCTTCCTCGAGTATATTCTAGGGCTTAGTAACATCTCGTAATAACTGCGCTCAAACCAACCTTTGTAGTATGCTGCAAGTTTCTTATAGGTAAAAATAAAAATAGTCTTAAGATTGTTATAAGCTCTGATTTTGCTGGTTGGGGTCCTACCCACTCAAGTCTCAAAAAAAAAAACTAATCTATATTAAAATTTATGAAAACATTTTAACTACATATTATAAATAATTACACCCAGACTCGAACCCACGACCTCTGGCTCAGCTGTCAGGATCACTAACCACGAGAGCAACAGGCCAGTCCAGTTTTGTATTTATTGCTGAGACACTTTGCTTCTCCAATTTTCATGATTCTAGGTCAATGGAAAGTACCCTATACGTTTTGAGTTACCTGCGAAATGTTCAAATATGTGGCTTAAATGACCATGTCTTTTGATTGCTTTTGACTTAGAAGCTTGTTTTTACAGCGTCAAGGGACCGCAGACATAAATAGGTATCTGATGTTAATTTCAACTCGATGACTACACGTACTCGTCCTTAGAAAAATTGTCTTGACAGACAGACAAACAGTAGTACAACTAAGTTACTACTAACAAGGAAAATGGTTCCTTTTTCTATTTTAAGAAACGGAACCCTAAAAAATTAACAATTAGAAATCTTCTAACATAAGAAATGGTGTGTTCTTTTAAAGGTTATGATTAGTTATGAATTAAACAAGCACCAGTTTCCAGAATATTAATACTGTGATCATCTTTCTATGAGAAAAAATCAATATATTATTCTTGTTGAGATGCTCAATAAAGCCTTTGTTAATAATAATTAGTATTATGTTGTTTTCTATACGGTAAGTATCCATTAACCATAGTTAATAAATGAATATAAAATCATAAGAATAAAACTGTTTTTCTTGACATTTACTGTTGTGTATTTTCCAATGGGGCCCCAAGTTCTTGTGTGCCCAAGGGCACCGGTCTTTCCAAAGATGGCCTTGCCTAGAACCGTTTACCGATCAGGCTTGCCGTTGTAAATTTTCTATGTTTTTGTTTTATTTAAAGACAACTCTCGCATAACGAATATTCCTGTGTCGCAAGGGGCTTTACACACATTCAAACAACGGACACAAAGAATACCCAGACTCGGGACAACTATTTGTGGATCACACAATTTTTGAAGGACTCGGAGCGGCGTAGTGGCGCGATGATCACTTAAACCATTCCGATATCAGTGGCTAACTTAACAAAAATCGTTTTTATCGTGGGAGAGCCATGCTTCGGCACGTATGGGCCGGCTCGACCGGAATGATACCACGGCCTCACAGAAAACCGCCAGTGAAGCAATTATTTAATTGCTCATGCATCATGCTTTTCGCCGAGTGAGTGAGGTTACCGGAGGCCTTAACTCTCCCCCGCCCCTGTCTCCCTCTTCCACCCTTCCCCTACTCCCACCTTGGGGCTTATAAGTGCAATGGGATTTTTTTAAAGTTTTTATATTTTAAGGGACGTTTTCTTTTACAAGTAAGTATAGGCACAGATAAGATAATAGTTACTTCGTAAGTATAGGTCATGGGGTATATTATCATATTTTTTGCTATATTTTTTAATTAAGCAACCTAGTACAATTCCTTATTACTAAGAATGGCGTTAAAAAAAAACAAAAAAATAAAATAAAACATAATTGTCTTTGTGTAACCATAAAGTTTTATAACAACTCTGTGGTGAATATAGTTTCTAGATATTTATAATAATTCATAATCTAAGATGTTACTTACTGGTTGGTAATACGTTAATTGTTATTTACTTCAAGAAAATTATGTATTTTAATATTGCTGTTGTGTTGCTGTGTGAAAAAGCAATCCGTTAATTAACTCTTCTAAAGGTTATATTTTATATTCCATTCATTTATATTCCAAAGTACTAAAATTAGGGCAAAATTTCCAGAACTGAAAGGTAGTTTTATTCCATTGTCGTTATAAATCCACCACATTAAATCCAAAATTTATAATCCTTTAAAATGAACCGCCATCGCCATCAAAATACGACCAAAAAGAATATTTTATGAAGCTACATCATTTCGAATGCAGCTTAAAAAATTCGGTACTAAGTACCTTGGGCCCGTTGCATTTTGCCCGCTCTGCCACCCTTTTGTGACGCTACTGAGCCACCCATCTCACTGAAAGAACTCGACCAACAGGTCTGTGAGTATCAGAAACAAGTGTTCTTAAATTACATTCACGAAAAACACTTACCGTGTCTGTAGCTAAAAGGTGCACCACATAATTTAAAAAGTTAGTACATTTGTTATTTCATAAATTACAAAACACAATACTTGCACTCGTATTTATTTTTAACACTATTTAAAAATATAATTTAAGACTAATAATTATGTAAATACCGATTACACTTAGTTCTACAAACGTTAGTTTAATATTTAAATGAATTTTAATGGAAATACGGACTAGCGAAATTGAGTCGCATTTTAAAGCTCTCTCACTATGCGTCTGTTCCTGTCGGTGCATTTAGCAGACTAGGCTGTCATCAGTCGAAGGGCTTCGGACGTCACGCCGAAGCCTGTCAGCCCCAATTCTAAAACAGCGTATCTCCCCAACATTGATATTAAATTGTGAAGTGTCTCAAACCTTTTAGCATTGACCTCTTATTCCTATAACACTACCTTCTACATAGGTATAGTCTCACAGGCGTACATATTAGGATGCGTTTTATGTTTATTAAAAAGATCGCACATTGCTAAAAATGTATAACTGAATCAATCAATCAACTAAAAAAAAAACATGGTTATATAAAAAATATTTTTATTAAAAAACTATAAAAATACAGTAATCAACAGCTTTGGCAGTTTTTGAAGTGGAAGCCTTCACTTCTTAAGGCACGTTGTGCGCTTTTGGGATACTCGCGTGACCGTCACGCTAGGATACAAAGGTATATACAGATGTGTGTATATAACACGTCGTTGTGCACTTGCGGGCTGGGGTAAAAGCACTAGACTCGCCTGACCGTCACACTCAGATACATATATACAGGTGTGTGTATATAACAGACGTCTCACCTGCTCGTGTTCTCTAGACAGTTCATTGTACTATTTATAACGCACGTTTCTTTTAATAAAGTGGTACTATAATTTTCGATTATTTATTTAAAAAACTGTCCTTAATTTGGATGCAATGAAGTTAATTAGTAATTGATAATGTGGAGAGTGTTAATTATTATATACTGTGAGTCTGTACATTATTATTATTACTATTATTTAAATTATAAATCCATCCTTACAATAATTACAAATAAATATGATTAACGTGTAATACAAATTATAGGTAGGTACCAACGTAAGTAAGTAGGTACAAAATTAAATCCAGATAACACAAGGCTTCAAAATATTTCTACTTCGACGAAGAAACGCGTCACTGTTTTTTATTGCAAAATAACTTAAAAATCGGCTTGTTTTTCGGTTTTCATTAAGTACCTAGAAAGGTATTGCTTTTAGAGCAAAATGTCAAATGCAAAAGCTGTTTACCCGACAATTTTACATAAGAATTAGGCGTTAAAAAAAATTAGAAAACCTTTTTTAATGTCTAAATAAGCGAGAAAGATGAAAAATGCAAGGAAATTAAAATACGTTAAAATGCACGTTGGAATATTCAAAATTGAATGAAAATCGAATATGTTACAGACATTAATTAGTATGTTTACGCCAAGTTAGATCGCAAAATTTCAAGATGGCAGCCTATTGTAAAATTGTTAGTTTGAAATTTCGATTGTGTATAAAATGTGTCGCGGGCATGGAATCGATATCTGAGTTTTTGAAATCGATGGGGAATATCAATATCTTAAAACCTCGAAAATTTGGTTTTTTAAATTGAACAAATAAAAAAGTTATTATCCAAAAAACCGTAAATGAATGACCGTATTTTTTCTATTTTGAAACTTAAACTTAGATAAACAACAGTACAAGTGATCGCGCTTATTTTTACATGAATTATAAAAAACAAAAAGTAGTACTAGTACTTTATCAGCAGTCTGGTTACCATAGTACAGGCTCTGCCTAGTTTGGGATCAGACGGCCGTGCGTGAGATGTGTGGAGTTGTTATTATTATTATCAAACCAATATATAATTATGTTTATCAGCATCTGGTTACCATAGTACAGGCTCTGCCTAGTTTGGGATCAGACGGCCGTGCGTGAGATGTGTAAAGTTATTATTATTATTATTATCAAACCAATATATAAGTATGTTTATCAGCAGTCTGGTTACCATAGTACAGGCTCTGCCTAGTTTGGGATCAGACGGCCGTGCGTGAGATGTGTGGAGTTGTTATTATTATTATCAAACCAATATATAATTATGTTTATCAGCATCTGGTTACCATAGTACAGGCTCTGCCTAGTTTGGGATCAGACGGCCGTGCGTGAGATGTGTAAAGTTATTATTATTATTATTATCAAACCAATATATAAGTATGTTTATCAGCAGTCTGGTTACCATAGTACAGGCTCTGCCTAGTTTGGGATCAGACGGCCGTGCGTGAGATGTGTGGAGTTGTTATTATTATTATCAAACCAATATATAATTATGTTTATCAGCATCTGGTTACCATAGTACAGGCTCTGCCTAGTTTGGGATCAGACGGCCGTGCGTGAGATGTGTAAAGTTATTATTATTATTATCAAACCAATATATAAGTATGTTTATCAGCAGTCTGGTTACCATAGTACAGGCTCTGCCTAGTTTGGGATCAGACGGCCGTGCGTGAGATGTGTAAAGTTATTATTATTATTATCAAACCAATATATAATTATGTTTATCAGCATCTGGTTACCATAGTACAGGCTCTGCCTAGTTTGGGATCAGACGGCCGTGCGTGAGATGTGTAAAGTTATTATTATTATTATCAAACCAATATATAAGTATGTTTATCAGCAGTCTGGTTACCATAGTACAGGCTCTGCCTAGTTTGGGATCAGACGGCCGTGCGTGAGATGTTCTTCTGTTATCCTAGTTATGTTAAGTAGTAAGTACCTCGTAGTAACATTTCTCAAATTTCAGTAATGTCGCCAATTCATCATTGAAATTAACATAAAAATTCATGATATGTTGCTTAGATATGTGCACCTACACGAAAAAAAGTAAAAAAAACTGTTTCTTTTCAAAATTCATTTTTAAGTCACTTCACGAGACACCCAATTCCAAATCAATTTGTTTAAAAAATATCTAAAAATCTACCAAAAAGGTGAATAGATATTTTTTCAAACAAATTGATTAGGAATTGGTGTGACACTGTATTGCTTATCAGCGTCCAATTCTGGACTATATATGTACTTAACGATTCTAAAATATGACTACCCCTTTCTGTATATGTATATGACGTGGCCAGATATTAGAATTGACCACTTCATTATGTTCGATCATTTCATTCAATGATTTTAATTATACAGCCAGCTGAAACTGACACATGACACAACATCCATAAAAAAAAAGATTCCGACGAATTGAGAACCGCCTCCTTTTTTGAAGTCGGTTAACAAACAAATACAAAGACCATTCATTTAATGTAGTCAGTTCTAAGCCTGAATAAATTATGAAGGGAAGTTCATTTGATTTAGACGTTTACTGATGTAACTATAACAATAAAACCGTAGCTTCGACTTGAGACGTTACGAGTTACGACATGACTACGTTCCCTGCGTAGCGTAGTCGTACTAAGGAAGTAGCCGCATACTGAGACGAGGTTAGTTACGTTTTCGTAACTAACCTCGTCAAATCACGCGTTCTCGAACTAGTGACGCCTGAGTAACTAGACAACACGTTACTATTCGTGAAATTCATTTAACGACCCACTGTAAATGCGATAGCAAAATGTATAGTATAATGGATAGATGTATAGTAAAATGGTTTAATGCTTTTATTGGAAACTAGCTGTGCCACGCGGTTTCACCCGCGTAACTTCTGAGTTATATTCCCCTGGCATCTGTGCCAGGGGAATATCGGGATAAAAAGTAGCCTATGTGTTAATTCAGGCCTCCAGCTATCTACATACATACGAAGTATCATCGCAATCGATTCAGTAGTTTTTGCGCGAAAGAGTAACAAACATCGATATATCCTCACAAACTTTAATTTTTATTTCACATTCAATATCTTCACTACATATTATAAAACTAAGTCCTACGCCGCGTCTGTCTGTCTGTTCGCGAGAAACTGAAAAACTACTGAACGGTTTTTCATGCGGTTTTCACTAATATATAGAGTGATTCATGAGGAAGGTTTAGGTGTATAATATCTACCCGTGCGAAACAGGAGCGGGTTGCTAGTATATTATAGAAATGTAGACTGGCCTGTTGGTCTAGTGGTTAGTGACCCTGACTGCTGAGCCAGAGGTCGTGGGTTCGATTCCCACCTGAGTCTGGGTGTTCTTTGTGTCCTTTGTTTGTATGTTTGTAAAGTCCCCCGCGACACAGGAGTAATTCCTAATACGGGAGTTGTCTTTTTCAAATAAAAAAATAAAAAAAAAATATATACAGAGCCTTTTAAAAAATCGCTAGTGTCTTGAAAATTCCCATTATGGACACAACCATCAACAACGTCTGCCCTCACGCGTCTGCCCGGCCAGGCCAGGCAAAAATCGATTATTTTTTCTATAAAAATCATTTTTTTTTATCGATTTTAATATTTCCAAAAATCGATTTATTAGAAATCGATTTTTGGATCACTGTCGATTTATTTTTTCGTCTGCAACCCCCCGCACTGACCGAGTCTGGAGCGTGATGTGAATCACTTAATATAATACATTAAATTTTAACGCCATCTGTGCATCTACGATGGCAGTACTTTCTTCTTTCTATGCTTTGTACAGAATAAACAGTTTATTGAAGAACATTCATCACTAAGGGTGATTGATCATTAATAATTAGAAAGAAAGAAAGAAGATAGAAAAAATGTTCATTTTGGCAACACAAAAAATACAGGTAAGGTGACATATAATGTTGCAGCTTCATTGTCAAAAATGATTAATTAATTCAAATAAAAACTTTCAATACTCTAATAAGTCAAAGTATGTAAGAAAACAGATGAAATGTAGTGTTTTCGCTGGTCATATAAATTGATAGTATTGAATGAGTTTTTAAGGTTAGGTTCATTTATTTATGACCAACCAGAATAATTATCATCCTAACTTTTTTTTAAGTGAAAACGTCTTTAGGCACGTTGTGCACTTTTGCTATGGGGAAAAAGCACTGAACTCGTGACCGTCACCCTAATAATACATATATAGATCCACTAGAGGGCGCTAATCTAAACATTGAGTTCTATCAGCTCTTAATTAACTAATGTTTAAAAATATAATTAGTTCAATATGACTGGCCTGTTGGTGTAGTGGTTAGTGGCCTTGACTGCTAAGCCAGAGGTCGTGGGTTTGATTCCCACCCAGGACAAATAATTGAGTGATGAGCACGATAATTTGTTCTGTGTCTGGGTTTAATTTATCTATAATATGTATGTATTTAGAAATATATAAGTACGTTTATCAGCAGTCTGGTTACCATAGTACAGGTTCTGCCTAGTTTGGGATCAGACGGCCGTGTGTGACATGTGTGAAGTTATTATAAAAAAAAATAAAGTACTTATTGTGTGCACAATTCATATGGTAAAATAAAAAAATTATAGCGCCTACTAATAGGCGTTATAAATTTTCTTAATAGCGAAAACCTTTATTCAAAACTTCGTTGACGCGACACGTCGTTTTCAGTTTTCACTTTTGTCGGCAGCCTACTGACTGTCTACTTTTTTAATTTGTCACTTTTCAGTTTGTTTGGTTGTGATAAAAGTGATTAATTTCTTACTTTTTCCATGACTTACATGCCGATGTTACATACATCGGTAATTTGATTAGGGTTCATTAAAAATTATTTACCTTAGTTTAGTTCGTTTTAATTTAGAAAAATGTCACAAAATAAGATAGAAGGTATACAAATTTTGTAATTATGGCAGAAATTGACAACATTTTCCCAGCACCAAAAGCACCTCTTACTTATTCGGAGAGAGGTCGTAAAATACTTGGTGGCTTCTTAATGTCGATCTTTTGCGGATTATTTTTTTGTTTGACCAAATTTCAACGTGCAAAAGGTATAAAAAAAAATATTATTTACGGAATAATTATGTCCATCATTGAAAAATTCTTGCATCATGTACTCGTAGTTAACTTTTTAACACGATTCTTTAAAAAAAAGTATTATAAAGATCAACGTTTTTAGTTAAGTAAAAGTTGCCATGGTTGACAATCTATACAGCTGAACACGCCTAGCGTGTTCTCGGCATTGTATGTAAAACATTTTTTTGTGGAATATAAAAATTATTGTAGCACAGGAGCGACTTCTTTGGTTAACTTCTAAAATAATTAAGCTATACTGTTATTTTTAATACATAATACTGCATAATGCTTAAATATTGCCGAAACATTGTAGACACGCCAGGGGTGTTCTCAGCAGCTGGAGGAAATGTGGAAGAGCACGCCAGGCGTGTCGCCGGCACTGAAAGTGTTAATTTCTTAGCATTGATTAGACATCAAATATTAAAAAAATAACTGTAAGAACTTAAAAAACTATTATTTTAACATTACAAACAGACATTTCAATTTTATTTATTTGTATTGATATTGATAATAGATAATTATTAAAAAATTTCAACTCATCACACTTACCGTAACATACGCATAAGAAAGAACAGCGGGGCATTCTTACATATAATAAGAAAAAAATCGATTTTTCCACAAAAATCGATTATTTGTAGGAAAAATTGATTTTTCTCTAATCGATTTTCATTGAGCTGAGAAAAATCGATTATTTGTTAATCGATTTTTTTGATTTTTTTCCCTCAATGTCACGTCCCTACCCGGCCTACCCGCGTCCCACGCCACACGCCACGCGGCGGCGATTCTCCCCCCCCCCCCCTCACCCGCTGTTTTATATTATAGTCGTAATTTTAAATATTTGACGAAACTACGTAGTTTAAAAGACAAAGTTTATCTACTTTGAATATCAGAAGCGATATAAGTATTTATTTTCATAAAAATCAATTTGTTACTGCTAAATGTGAATTGGGAATAAAAAAACAAATTTTATTGTATTTATGGTTCACTATTTTGGTAATAATGGCTTACACATAAAAGATAGATATATACTGTCGCGGACTTTTTTGTAGAACTATTTAGGAGAAACAATCCCACCGTACATTATATTCGTGTAACTCTTACAGTTTTCGCACCGCACGCCAGAATAGCTCGCAGACAACAGATTTTTTTCCTACTTACTTAACACTTATCGTTATATATTGGCCAATATACACAATATCTTCATAAATTATAGCCTATGTGTTAGTCTGACATATAAGCTATATTATTGTAAAGTTTCATTAAAATCCATTCAGTAGTTTTTGCGTGAAAGAGTAACAAACATCCATACATCCATACATCCTCACAAACTTTCACGCTTATAATATTAGTACGATATAAATATGTGACTAGCGAGGGCGTGGGCGGCGCGCGATGTCCGACGTCTTCGTCTCACTCTGGCCGCTGCCGCCGCTTAGGTGTTGAGAGGTCCCAACACCCACACTGACCGTGTGTTCTCTTCGAACGTTTCCAAAAACAAGAATCGTTGTTTGTTAAAATAAGGCGTCGTAATGTATTCTATATATAGTTAGGCAAATAGTACATAAAGAAGATCTCGAATTGGTATTTCCAGACCATAATTGAGCGTCAATCTACTCCGGTACATCTCCGACGGTGACGTACTCGAGTAAGGTTTCTAAGCGTATTATACTAGAGAGCCTCATCCTATTCATCGCTCGCACGACGTATAGGCGTAGGAATTCCAGTACTTAGGACAGTCTTGCAGGTAGGATTTATGTGACACTAGCAGCGCCCCGCGGTTTCATCCGTCCCGATCCTGTCTGAATATCGGTATAAAAAGTAGCCTATATGTTAATCCAGGTCTCCAGCTGTCTACATATTAAGTTTCATCGCAATCGGTTCAGTAGTTTTGGCGTGAAAGAGTAACAAACATCCATCCATCCATCCAAACTTTAACATTTATAATATTAGTGGGATTACTTGTTTCTGTATTTTTTATGGCTGTGCAATAAAGATTATTTACTAACTTACTTCGTAAACGTTGTCCTGCTAATGTATATTTAACCGACGAAAAAACAAAGGAGGTTCTCAATTCGACCGTATTATATTTTTATTTTTTTTATGTCTGTTCAGCCCTCACTCCGTTATTTATGAACCGATTTTGATTATTCTATTTTTGTTAGATAGGGTATACCTCAAGGGTGGTCCCATGTCAAGGAAGTCATGATCTGATGATGGGATCCTGAAAAAAATTGAGAGAAACCCTCGAAAATTGTAGGAACGAATAGTGTTTCTGTTTACTTTTCATTACTTTATCAGGTATTTGCGTTTAGAAATCATCACTTCATGTAGCTGAGCTGATGATGAAAAAAAACCATAAAATAAAAATCTTTTTCACAAAAAATTAAACCGACGAAAAGAACTAAAAAGCAAAAAATAAATAAACCTTAAGTCTTAAGTATTGAGCTTATTTACATAAACTATCTAATTTTATATAAACTTATTTTGAGTCGGCGCCAAATAATAAAATGATTAATTACTTACGTAGGTACATATAAAATTTTGATAATTAATCAGTTTGTTGTTTGGCGCCGACTCAAAATAAGTTTATATAAAATTTGATAGTTTATGTAAATAAGCTCAATACTTAACACTTAAGGTTTATTTATTTTTTGCTTTTTAGTTCTTTTCGTCGGTTTAATTTTTTGTGAAAAAGATTTTTATTATTCACCCATATCTATCCAAAGTAGGGTGAGGGTATATGTACATAGTGTTAGGGCTAATTAAAGTTGTTGCGGGTTAAAAGAAACTGCATAAATCCTATTTAAACATTTGCATTTTCAGTTTACTGATCTCATATATATGTATACGGACATTCATTTTTATATAAAGCACTCGTTTAAGGCCCAACTGTGCTTTGTCAGGATCAAAGTAAAATCTGTTTGAATATCATATTTGCGCTGCATTCATGTGTACACAAATGGTATGAACTAGGAATATAAAAGTTTCTGACATCAAAGCGTACTTGATCTGTAGTGTATCCGCTTACAGCTATACCGGGAAATATTTTAAAAACAGTTGTTAAAGAAGCACTAGTTTTTTTTGTAATTCGTAAGAGGAATTTGACATTTGGCTAATTTAATTCCCGTGTAGTCACAACACTAATGCTATACCAACATCGTTGTGTAATTATTGCTCTGAGGTTGTGTTACATACATGTCATAGAAAGTTTTGCATTTCGCACACTTAGATCTAAACAGGTATTAACTGAAAAAAGCACTTATTTCAGAAAGGGCAAAAACTAATTACCTACTGTTTGTGTAAATTTGTGCTTTTTACTGCTAGAAGAAAGATATTGTAGGAATCTTGTGTTTTAATCATGGTTTGGGGCTGAAAATTGGATTTTTGTAGTTATTACCACATGGTTAACAATGTGTGTATATTTGTTTTATTTTTTTTAGTTAAGCCCGTGTTGGTAGCGTCAAGCGTCGAGTGTTGGTGATATCTTTAAATCTGTTTTACTGGTCGGTAGGTATTGAGATCAGGAAGTCGATGGTGTGCATAACTCAAAAATTTTATCTTTTGAGTTCCCTTTTTGTTTTATTTTTTTTTATGGTGTAGGGGCAAACGAGCAGACGGGTCACCTGATGGTAAATGACTACCGCTGCCCATGGGCACCTGTAACTCAAGAGTCACAAGTGCGTTGCCGCCCTTTAAGGTTGGAATAGGGGAATAGGGGAAGAGGGGGAGAGGTGGGAAGAGCGGGAAGACGGGAGACCCCTCTCCCGTCTTCCCGCTCTAGAGGTTAGAGAGGAGGAGAGGGGGAGAGGGGAAGGACGGGAATAAGGGAGAGGGAAGGGTTAGGGCCTCCGGTAATCTCACTCACGCGGCGAAAAGCAATGCAAGCATTGTTTCACTACCGGTTTTCTGTGAGGCCGTGGTATCGAGCGTAGTCGAGCCGGTCCATACGTGCCGAAGCATGGCTCTCCCACGTATAAGCTCTTTAGCTTTATATTATAGATGTTTCCAAGAATAGGTATGAGAACAATATAGCGAGTACAGTTCATAAGCGTAAGATGTACCTATAATAATAAACAATAATCTTGAGATTCATGTACTTATGTAAAGAAGAAAGAAGCTCACTAAGGGGCACTGCAGTAAACATGTTCTCCACGATAGTCTTAGGGCCGTGTTCACCAACATTGAAACCAATGTTTAAATATATAAACAGGCGATTAATAAAAATTTCATGTTCACCACAGCCTAAACGTCGTTTAAAGACTTTTTAAACATTTGATTATGTTAATCTAGGAAAAGGACCCCGGTTAACAGCCGTTTACCATAATTTGACAGATTTTGAAGGTTATGTTTGGTTGTTTTGCGTCAGGAGTTGAATTATTGCTAGAAAATATCTGCCTTTAATTTCGCTATGGAAGAAAATCACAATCTCAACTTTCTTTCTTGAGTATTTGGACAAAATATGTAGATACGATTACAAGACGACCCAGAGTTTTTCAGCGACGCCGTAATCTGTTTGAAGAATTTGATGAAGTTTCATTTAAGACTAGGTTCCGTCTAAACAAATGTAGTGCAATTTACGTCTTAAACCTAATTGAAGATAAATTAGAGTTTTCTACTGACAAGTAAGTTCCTTTCACATACCTAACTACATATAGTGAAAGAGTGACACATACTTATCTACATAAATAATTCAATAACAATATATAGGTACCAACCTACCTACCAAAATGAAAGTGGATTCATACAGTTTTTTTTTTATTTCATATAATATTAACAATTATTTCAACTAATTTCAAGTGATCTCAACTCGGTTACTGCAGTTGTTTGTGTTACATATTAGATATTAGTGGGTAGAATTATATAGCGATGTAAGAAACCGTCTCAATGTTTTGTATAAAACGCCGCTAGAATTATAAGTTGTGTTGAGTATCAATATACGTTCGGGTTGAATACGTGCCTTTCATTTATCAGTGGCGACGAGGATAAAAAGTAGTTTGGAACAAAATATTATTGTTCGTATCGCATTGTGTTTGTAATCGCGTGGTATAGCAAAATGTCGGTGGGAAAAATCAAAGAGTTTGATGTAAAAAACGGGAATTGGTCGGCATATGTTGATCGACTAGAAATGTATTTTGTAGCAAATAAAATAGCGGACGAAATAAAGCTACCTACTTTAATCGCGCTAATCGGTGAACAGGCATATGAGCTGTTGTCAACATTAGCGAGTCCCAAGAAGCCATCAAGCTTATCCTATGACGTCGCGGTGGATCTACTGCACAAACATCTGCAACCGAAACCATCAATCCTTGCCGAGAGATATAGATTCCGACAAAGACGGCAAGTAACAGCCGAGACAATAGCGGACTACGTGGCGGACTTAAAAAAGATGTCTAGGTATTGTGAGTTCAGATCTAACTTAGATGAAAACCTTCGAGATCAGTTCGTGTGTGGGCTGCGGAGCGACTTTATTCGTCAAAGACTATTCGCAGAAGATAACATAGACTACAACAAAGCACTACTGTTATCAAAAACCCTGGAGGCAGCCGAGCGGGACGCCGGGGCCGTCGAGGGTTCACGGGAACAAGGGCCAGACCGGCACCTTAGCGAAAACTTGCACAAATTAGTGCTTAAAAATTGTTCATCGTGCGGGGACAGCAGACATTGGTCACAGAACTGCAGGTACAAGGATTTCGAATGCAGTTACTGTGGAAAAATGGGCCACTTGCGAAGAGTTTGCTTGAAGAGGGAATCCGATCGCCGTATGACATTGAAGAACACAAACGGCGGTAGCCCACGGGCAAGGTCACGCGGAGGTCGTGCGCTCGGGCCGAGCGATGAGGGCGTGAGGCGACACAAGGGAGCTTCAGCGGCAGTACGCGGGGCGCGCGGCCGTACCAGCGCCGGCGCCGGGCGAGACGCAGGCGGTACGGCAGCGCATTGGCTACGTGAGCCGCCCGCAAGCGACAGCTCCGGTTCGGAGCACAACGCGCATGAAGAAGACGAGGAGGCTATGTACCAGATGTCTTTAGAGAAATATAGACCGGTGTGTATGAATATTATGGTAAATAATAAACCATTAATTATGGAAGTGGATACAGGGTCGGCGTTATCCTGTATAAGTTACTCAACATACTTAAAATTATTTAAAAATTTACCGTTAAAAACTTGTCAATTGAAGCTGAAATTTTATGACGGCTCAGCAATTCATCCTATAGGGTACTTAGAGACAAAGGTTATATACGAAAATAATGTTAAAAACTTAGATTTATATGTAATAAACAAGGGTAGCACGAATTTATTAGGTAGACAGTGGTTATCCGAATTGTCTATAGAAATACCTAGGCTAAGTAAGCATACGGAAATACATAATATAATACCATGCAAAAGTAAATTGTTTAATGATGTTATCTCCAGGCATAAGGACCTATTTGACGGCACATTGGGAAAATACACCGGGGAAGAGGTCAAGCTGTATGTGCGGGACGGGGCGCAGCCGATTTTCTGTCGCGCGCGCCCGGTACCGTACGCACTACTCTCGCGAGTCGATACCGAGTTAGATGCCATGCTGCGCGCCGGTGTCATCGAGCCCGTCGACCGGTCCGACTGGGCCACGCCGCTGGTTATAGCGAGGAAGGCGGACGGCGGAATACGTCTGTGCGCGGATTATAAGGTGACACTAAACAAGGTTTTATTGGTTGATAGGTACCCGGTTCCAAAGGTAGAGGATTTATTTAGTGGCTTGAGTGGTAATTATTATTTCACGAAACTAGATTTATCACAAGCTTACAATCAGTTGATTTTGGATGAGACTTCTAGGAATTACACGGTCATTAATACGCATAGAGGACTGTTTAAATATAACCGCTTAGTGTATGGTCTCTCTTCTAGTCCGGGGATTTTTCAGAAATTAATGACGAATCTCTTTAAAAATATTCAAGACGTAGTGGTATTTTATGACGACATTTTAATTAAGAGTAAATCATGGCAGTCCCATTTAAAGAGTGTAGAACAAGTATTTAACATTTTAGACACAAACGGCTTAAAAATAAAAAAAGAAAAGTGTGAATTTATGGCACGACAAGTAGAGTATTTAGGGTTTATAATAGATAGAATGGGTGTCCGGGTTAACCCAGACAAGTTGAAACCAATTTTAGGAATGCCTCACCCGACCAACGTTTCAGAATTAAAATCGTTTCTGGGAATGGTTAATTTCTACGGGAAGTTTATAAAGAATTTAAGTACCCACATTACACCTCTTTATAGTCTACTTAAAAAAGACAAACATTGGAAATGGACAGTATCACATACATACGCTTTTAATAAAATTAAAAAGCTATTATGTAGTGCGGAGGTGTTGACACACTTCGATATGTCGTTGGAGAGTATCGTAACATGCGATGCGAGCTCGCGCGGGCTCGGCGCGGTGCTGGCGCAGCGCGCACCCGGCGGCGCGAGTGTCGAGCGAGTAGTGGCGTACGCGTCACGCGCACTCACCTCCGCCGAGCGACACTATAGTCAGATCCATAAAGAAGCACTCGCGATCATATTTGCTGTAGAAAAATTCCACCAGTATTTATTTGGTAGGAAGTTCACTTTACGCACTGACCATAAACCATTAGTTACAATTTTTGGACCTCATGCAGGTATTCCTAGTACAGCAGCTAGTCTATTACAGAGATGGGCAATAAAGTTATCAGCTTACGATTTTAAAATAGAGTATATTCGCACAGATAAGAACACAGCAGATATTTTATCTAGGTTGATTAGTAGGCATAAGGAAGTAACTAATAAGGAGGAGTTAGACACACCGGAACAAACATACTTACATTTCGCTTCCGAAGCGTTACTGTTAGACTCGCGTAAATTAAAAAAAGAAACGGCCTCGGACAATATTTTAAGCAGAGTAGTTAGATATATTAATGACGGCTGGCCTCATGATGTTGACATTAAAGAATTAAAGCCATACTTCAATAGAAAAAACGAGTTATATGTTGAATTAGGGTGTGTAATGTGGGGACATCGGGTCATAATTCCAGGTTCTTGTAGGGATAAGGTAATTACGGAGCTTCATGAGGGTCACATGGGTATAGTTAAAACTAAGTCGCTGGCCCGGAGCTATGTATGGTGGCCCGGTTTGGATGAGGCACTGGAGGTGGCGTGCCGGGCCTGCTCCGTTTGTGCCTCGGTGGCCGACGCCCCACCTGCACACGCGCCGCGCGCTTGGCCTTGGCCCGACCGTACATGGGCCAGAATACATGTAGACTTTCTGGGGCCGATAGTGGGGCAAACTTACCTTATTGTAGTAGATGCTCATTCCAAATGGATAGAGGCTATTAAAATGAATAGTACTACGGCGAAAGCCGTCATAAAGGAATTACGGGAAATGTGGGCAAGATTTGGGTTGCCGAAGCAAGTAGTAAGTGATAATGGCCCACCATTTTTTAGTACTGAGTTCAAACATTTTTTAAATACCAACGGAATCGAACATATTGTTTCAGCCCCGTATCATCCGGCCTCAAATGGGGCGGCGGAAAATGCCGTTAAAATATGTAAACGTAATATAAAAAAAGCAATTAAATCTAAAACTGACATACATGCTTCCTTGTGTCGATTCCTACTAGCTTATAGAAATACACCACACTATACAACCGGTGAAAGTCCAGCAAAAATGTGCATAGGGCGCAACTTGCGCATGCGTTTAGACTGCTTAAAACCGGACCAGAAAGAATTAGTTAAGGCCCGTCAGGTGCAGATGGAAGCGATAGCTGGGGGGGCGATTAGGCAGTTTAGACCGGGAGAGAATGTTTGGTTTAGAGACTACCGGGGTAATGATAAATGGGTGGCAGGAACAGTAGTGAAGAGGACGGGTAAGACGGATTACCAAGTCAGATCTATCAGTGGAACCGAGGAACATAGGCATATTGACCAATTAAAGCTAAGAGTGTCAAGAGATATAACGAACAAAGTAGAATTAACAGCACGACCGGTGCAACGATTCCGCCCTTCGCTAATGTTTCCGGTAAGTAATGACGGACCGGTCGAGGAGCCGGTGGCAGCCTCGCCAAAATTACTAGCATCTAACACCCCACAGACACCAACCGAGATTGCATTGACGGCACCTTCAGTAATGTCCAACGGGCGTAATTTACGGGAAATAGGTGCTCATGGCTCGACTCGTAATGTAAACAATGAAACAAATGATGTTCGACGTGTACGTAAACCGGTTAGACGATATGGCATCGACGACTGTTATGAATAACTTATGAAGATATTTTATATTTATATAGATTGTCATGTATTTATAATATAACGGTACTTAGTCTAAGTAGCATTGTAAATAATAGTAAGTAGTATGTAAGTAATTTAGTTTTAGTTAATATTTTCCCTTTATGTATAAATTGTCAAATAGATAAGTTCGAGAGTACAAATTAAGGGTGTCATGTAAAACCAAAATAAAAACACCACGCGAAATTGACAACTGTCATAAAATGTCAATAAACCCTACCAAGTTATATAGAACTACAAATGAACCAATACAATCAATGAACAGCACCTTCCAGACTTTGTTGCATAATTGTATAAGTACCCAAATCAAAACACATGTTTTGTAAGTGCCGTTTCTTCATATTGACCGTGTCTGTCGTATTTGGTAGCATAAACATAGTTCATTCAATCCTTCGTAAACGCTCGGTTTACTAACCGTAGTTAAAATCAAGCTGGTGAACAGCAAAAAAACGCATGGTGTTTAACTTATGTTTAAATATTTAACGGCCGTTTCCAAAATCAACGTTTAAACGAATGTCGATGAACTCGGGCCTTATTGTCACGGATATTTTGAGGTCACATATTATGCTTTTAACAATCTCAATCTTCTGCTTGTAGTGTTGTTTTTATCAACAAATACCAAAACACCACGTTCTCGCGTATTCGTAAGTACTAAGTCTAAATAGATAGTTAAATTTCGGTGCTTGCTATAAATTACGTATATTTACACGGTAAATAAGGGGGTAAAGACTACAAATATTTTGTATGGGAGTACCTATCGTTTTTTTTTTGGATTTTCAGAATGGCGAAGTGGACTTTAAGAGCTGATTGCTAACGGACTATTTCGCATAAGCCTACGGTATTAGTCCTAAATGCGCCTTCGTTGATTTTATTCTTTAAAAAAAATATTCTATCATAGAATAACACAGACTTTAATATTTTACACGAATTTCGAGTGTAATCGAACCTTCGCATCGCATCGTCAACGTCAACGTTCACTCAAAATAATTCCATGATAGATGAGGTATACTAACTCTTTAAAATCAGTTCTGATTAAAAAAAAAATACAAATAAATTTTTCAGAAACAAAAGTAAATTATAAACGTCAAGACACATCATTCTTTCAAAATTAACAGCAAAATATATTAGAGTTCGATACATTGCTAAATAAATACAAAATTATAAGTGCATACCAAAATGTCAACCTTAGAGAGAATTTCAAGCACGTTTGAAAACGTACGGTCCTGTATAAAAAATAAGAAGTCCTCGGAAAGATTAATAAGTTTAAAAAAAGATATCCAGACCCTCAGCACCGAACTAGTGGTGTTAGGCAAAGAGAACCATGACCAATACGTCCGGTCGGTGGCCATGGAAGGTTACCTGGCCTTGCTATCTTCCAAGACCATGCCCCTCTCTATCCTCGAAAAGCGCAACATCCTACAAGCAGCGTTCGAAAAACTGAAACCATTCGCAATGAGGGAGGAATGTCTATTCATCTTACTGAGATTGCAGAACCTTCTATGTTACTATCTAATCCAATTAGACCAAATAAGTTTCGCTCGTGACATTCTTGAAAGTATGGAAGACCTCTACGATCAGATCACCAAGTCCCAGTCTAACACGTTCCTCGATGCGGAAGACTTATTCACTCCCGAGAGTACAGCAAACATTAAACGTATGAGTCCGGAGAAAATTGATAAAGTTATCACAAATAACGTCCAAATGCAAGCTTTTCTTTATAATAAGTTGAATATGCCTCAAAAGTACACACTTTATAACCACATGGCACTTCGAAGGCAGTTGGATATGAAAGAAGGCACCCCGCAGGACTGGGCGCTACGGACAGCACGCCTTGGTAACTATTTCACCTATCTTAACCAGATAGGCAACGCGCGCCATCACCTGTGCGCTGCCTACCACGTACTGCGGAGTTGTCATGACAATTGCAAACTCATACCTGAAGAATTCGTCCTCCAGAAGGCAGACTTCGAAATGCATTTCTTGGAATTGAGCCACCATTGGGTTAAATATGGCTTAGCCCTTTTTAAATTATCAAAGAAGAAGATACTAAATAAATTTTTTACCCAACCGGGGTCAACAGGCACAGATCTGTGGAACACGGTGGACTTACTTGAAAAGTTAGATAATTCCAAGGCAGATGAAGAAAATGTCAAAGATAGCGACTCCGAAAAACCTGATAAAAGCGATTTTAAAATGTCGAAACTATTTATGTTTCCTTCTTTGGATTTGAAAGAAATGGAAATGACAGTGCCAATGAACAATGTATGCAGCGTCGAAGAAGCTCGGCAACTCTTCTCGTTTACGTACAAATGGCTGATGAGGGCCAAGCACTACTATGACTTCGAACACCACTCAGCTCAATACATAGCCTGCTCCCTGCAACTCGCCGAACTGTACGAACACCTAGCTTTCTTTGAAAGGAATATTGACAATCAGTATAGTATACAAAAGAGACGCGCAAATGTATTGGAAACGCTGAACTCACTACTGAAGTCGTGTGAAAACCTGATGTCGGTACAGATCGATGTGATCCGGGAGCTCTCGCAGGTTCAACTGGAGCTGATGGCGCTCAACCTTCAAAAGTTGTGGCGCGAAGAATCGCACACGAATATCATAAACATGGACACGGACGCAGAGTCGATAATACACTCCCTTGGTTCAGAGTCTAACAAAACGCTGACGGAGAAGACGTTGAACACGTCTAGCAAGAACTTGTTTTTGAGGAAAATGGAAGCCGCGACATCGATTAACGGCAAGTTGTTTAGACTCAGCGGTCAGCTCACGGCAAAAACCCCTTCACAGCTCAGTTTCAGTACAGGTATTCTCAAAAATTAATTTATGGGCCTAAATGATTTCAGAAGCCCAGAAAAATATTTGTATCAAAAAAGAAAATGTTTCGAATTTCATTGTATCACGACATTAAAATAAATAAAAATGTTGTAAGGTTGTCCTTTGATCTTACTAATTTTGCCTCGCAACAATTTTTTTTTTTCTTATGGAATAGGGGGCAAACGAACAGACGGATCACCTGATGGTAAATGAATACCGCCGCCCATTGGCACCTGCAACTCAAGAGTCACAAGTACGTTTCCAGCCTTTAAGGTAGAGAGGGGAGTAGGGGAAGGGTAGAAGAGGGAGAGAGGGGGGAAGGAATGGTTAGGGTCTCCGGAAACCTCACGCTCTCGGCGAAAAGCAATGTAATCATTGCTTCACTGTCGGTTTTCTGTGAGGCCTTGGTATCACTCCGTTCCAGCCGGCCCATCCATACGTGCCGAAGCATGGCTCTCCAACGATAGAAGTCCCCCTGATTTTCTGCTACGCTTTATACAAAACCTGCTTCTGAATGAATTTTTTCTTAAAAATGCTACCTAGCAATACTTCTACACACCTGTAAAATATAAGATTAGTGTGTTGAATCAAGCAAAAGCTGTATAGTTTTAGCGCTGTAATGTGTGGTTTTAGCCATGTTACTACATAATATGTCGCCCATGACGTAAACAAAAGACTGCGGCCCACGAATCGATCGCTGTTAATATTCTCATCGCGCCCGCGCATTCCTAGGAATGATATGCAGTGGTGGAGATGAGGTATTATAACATGGTGTATTAAACAAGTGCGTTTAGGCCTCGGTTAGGGCGTGTTTATTGGATACGAATTTGTTGCCGACGTTGTGACCACTCGGCAACTCATGTGCCTGTCTGTACTTGAGCCAAACTGTATATGGAATCTTTACTACATATTTATTAAATAACAAAGTCCCCTGCCTGTCTGTAAAACTACTAAACGGATTTTCATGCGGTTTTCACTAATAGACAGAGTGATTCATGAGGAAGGTTCACGTGTATAATTTGTTAAGACTTTGTGTAAATTGTTTGAAATATGTTGATGATTGTTGAAGATGTCTCAAGCCGGGGCGGGTTGGTAGTTGTAAATAAACCGTATGTCGAAAATGTCAACATATTTAGGGTTGTCTTAATTAAAATGCAGAAATATTGAAACTTTACCCCTGTTTCCTACAAAATTTACGATTTTAATGTCATTGCGTTTGCAGGAACTCGGTCTAATCGACAAATACGTTATAATATGTAAAAAATAAAACCATAATTATCAAATAAAAAGTTACAATCAACCCTATAACTCATTAAATTTCGTAGATCCAAAAAAAATATTTATAATGGATATAAATATATTGGAATATCCGCGTAACTTCATAATAATTATAACATCCAAAATAAGATTTTCTGTCCCTTCGAATAATATGTCTAGTGTGGTGGGTTCAAATCCCACACAGGACAAAAATTTGTGTGATCCACAAATATTTGTCCCGAGTCTGGATGTTCTTTGTGTTCGTTGTTTGAATGTTTGTGAAGCCCCCCGCGACACAGGAATATTCCTAATGCGGGAGTTGTCTTTTTTAGAAAAAGAATATCAGTATTAAAACACATCACCGTCCTTGAATTTAAAAAAAAAGCACACTGAAAATAATGGCAGCGTTTAAATAAAAAAGGGTTATTTATTTTTTCAGTTATATGACATATATAGTGGATCTAAATAATACAAAATAAATTTCCTAATAGCCGTCCCCTGCGTTTATAGTCACTGCGCCGGTCTTATTGGTCGTAGCGTGATGTTATTAGACGCAAACCATGTCCGACATGGTATTGAACCTGGCACGGTTTCTTTCCTTGTCCAAATGGTTCCAGGAAACATGTCTGAGGAACTATCTAGTTTCTTAGTTTTATCCTGGCATTGTAGTTAACAGTTTTATTTCGGTTCAGACAGCTCCCCCCACATACATGGTGGTTGTAAACAATATCAATCGATTTTTCTTCATACTTACATACAGGCGTAGGACTGTCAACCATTAATGTACAAATAATAAAATAGCGGAACTAGACTTAAAATATTTTAAATTAATTTTTTGGCTGGGTCTTTTAAAAATCAGTTGATAGAATATATACATAATTAAGTATTAGGTATTTATATTTATACATCAATATACTTATGTAGGTATTTATTTATAATTGCTACATTTAAAAAGCATTTCAGGCACCTTTGATACCTTCAATCGTTGCCTTCTGACTGTTAAAGTTAGTCCTGCTTTTCAAAATACACGCTTGCCCGGAACAGAACAAGCGGTGGACGGCACGGAGAGTAACGCTCGCGGTATACGGCCATCACACAAACAGTTCGATATTCGTTCCACCATTCAATACCGCTCCGGCCGCTTTTCCAAATAGTTCCGAGGAACTGTGGAACTATTAGGTTTAGGAAGTCGGAAAGAACTAACATAGTTCCGACTGCGGACCTATTCCAGGAACTATTACGCTCCAGAACTACATATATTTAGATAAATGGGTTATCCAACACTAAAGGAATTGTTCAATTCGAACCAGTAGTTCCTAAGATTGGCGTATTCAACGAAACAAACAAACTCGTTAGCTTTATTATACCTAAGTATAAGTATAGATTAATCGTCAAATTGAAGAAGGTATGCAGTAGCAATATACTACTACATAGCCACTACTGTTTTTTTATTTTTTAGGATTATAATGGTAGTATAAGTTAAAAACGTAGAAGTTTCATTGCACACAGAACACTTAGACCAGGCAAACAAAGACTCTTGTTCTCGATTCTCGAGAGGCCTCCATTACATTTTTTATTGAAACACTAAGTATTATAGTTGTTGCTATCAGACGAGCACAATCGTTAGCTAAGTTCAAAACAATGTTACAAGAGTATTATCTGTCACTATAAAACTATATTGAAAACATGATGTATACATTAATTATTGTGTATATGTGTATGTCTATTTGTGGGTATATATGTATTTTTATTTGTGTATATAAGAGCACTTGAGTAGGTATTAGTAGGTATAATTATTGAGTATTGTATGTATGTAATAGATGTTAAGCATTAACCACATTTTAATTTAACGTCAACGATTACCACCTGTTTAATAAAATAACTCCAGTCCATCCCAAGGTTGCCTGGAAGAGATTGCTTTAAGCGATAAGGCCGCCCTTTGTACACTATTTATAAGATGCATATTCTGTTATATGTTCTTTGTAAAACCCTGGTGTACAAATAAAATGTAATCTATCTATCTATCTATAGTTATACCCATGTGAATCGGCAAACATTTAGGAGCTGAAGAAAAACGAACTGAAGACATCTTTATAAAGACGGAAAAATACCAAAATAAATCTTTAGGCGTGGTTTCTTAATCACGCCAGGTATCGGACATTTCGTGAGTGTATAATTCGAAATGTTCTATAGAGAATGTTACGTAGAAAGATAAAAATATGGTAAACCAAAGAGTATACAAACACTTGGTGAATTATGTACGTCTAAAAATCTAAAAGGTATGATATGAAGTATTTTCCGCTTGAAACCGAGACAGTTAAAATACATTCAGATCTGTCCCCAAAGAGACGAAAGATATTTTATCTTATTACTAACATCCTACTAATATTATAGACGTGAAAGTTTGTGAGGATGTATGGTTGTTTGTTACTCTTTCACGCCAAAACTACCAAACCGATTACGATGAAACTTGGTAGGTAGATAGCTGGAGACCTGTATTAACATATAGGCTACTTTTCATCCCGATACTCCCACGGGATCGCGACTTACTGGCTTCATTGTTGTCGCACAGTTTGGGTTTCTATTAAAACATGTTTTTGAAGTGAAAACTTATTTAGGCACTTATGGGGTGGGAAAAAAGCACTGAACTCGCGTGACCATCACGCTCAGACTGACCTGTTGGTCTAGTGGTTAGTGACCCTGACTGCTAAGCCAGAGGTCGTGGGTTCGATTCCCACCCAGGACAAATAATTGTGTGATGAGCACGATAATTTGTTCTGTGTCTGGGCACAGATGAGATAATAGTTACTTCGTAACAGATACATCACTCCCATACAAAACTGAAAATACCTACGTTATAATAGCCTACAAAATTTAAATAATAATACCTGGCGTTAGCTGCGACCAGAAATATATCTTATTTACGCTTTTCGAAAGTTGAGAACGCCTTGCCCACCCGCGACCTTCGTCTGTATGTGTAGCCGAACTGCCGGACACTCTAGGGTTGTACAAAGTACACAAATAATGAAATAAATTATTTATTTGGGGTATGTTCAAAAAATTCACTGCGAGCACTGTTCAGTGCTCTAACGGCGCAAAAATTCGTTTCGTTATGGACTGACAGTATACTGCCGCAGTATCCTACGGAAATATATGACGTCATAAATCGTCGCCATTTTTGTACTGTGAGCACTGGCGTTTTCGAGAAAAGGTGCTCTTAGTGCTTTGATTACGTGATCAACTACAATTTTTTTCCAGTTAAATAGTAAACAATTATTTGTCGAAATATGTTTATCACTTTTACAGGTATATCAAGCTAGCACTACAAAGTTAAGTTTCCTGTTCCTAATTGGCACTATAATTTGTCGCTAATTTGTCGCTAATTTGTTACCAAATCTAAAAATTTGTCGCTCTAGCCATTTAATAATAAATCGACATGGTGCTAGCTTGATATCAAGCTAGCACTACATTTGCGTATCTCCGCGTAGGAGCGGCGTAAAGCAATCATACAGGTACCAACATTTGTCGCTAATTTGTCGCTAATTTGTCGCTGAACGATGGCACTATTTCCGATTTTGTCGCGAGCCCAGGGTCCAGC
Organism: Callimorpha dominula; assembly: GCA_949752705.1. Classification (NCBI taxonomy): domain Eukaryota; kingdom Metazoa; phylum Arthropoda; class Insecta; order Lepidoptera; family Erebidae; genus Callimorpha; species Callimorpha dominula. The sequence goes on along the minus strand of OX456990.1, from coordinate 26,391,304 downwards.
TGACCAGCGAAAAACGTCTCAGAAGATATCAAGCTATCACTACATTAGCGTATCTCCGCGTAGGAGCGGCGTAATGCATTCATGCAGGTACCAAAATTTGTCGCTAAATTGTCGCTGAACGATGGCACTATCACCGATTTTGTCGCTAGCCCAGGGTTCAGCTGATCAGCGAAAAACATCTCAGAAGATATCAAGCTAGCACTACATTAGCGTATCTCCGCGTAGGAGCGGCGTAAAGCAATCATACAGGCACCAAAATTTGTCGCTATTATGCCGCTGTACGATGGCGTTATCGCAGATTTTGTCGCTAGCCCAGGGTCCAGCTGATCAGCGAAAAACGTCTCAGAAGATATCAAGCTAGAACTACATTAGCGTATCTCCACGTAGGAGCGGCGTAAAGCAATCACACAGGCACCAAAATTTGTCGCTAATTTGTCGCTGAACGATGGCACTATTTCCGATTTTGTCGCGAGCCCAGGGTCCAGCTGACCAGCGAAAAACGTCTCAGAAGATATCAAGCTAGCACTACATTAGCGTTTCTCCGCGTAGGAGTGGCGTAAAGCATTCATACAGGTACCAAAATTTGTCGCTAATTTGTCGCTGAACGATGGCACTATCACCGATTTTGTCGCTAGCCCAGGGTTCAGCTGATCAGCGAAAAACATCTCAGAAGACATCAAGCTAGCACTACATTAGCGTATCTCCGCGTAGGAGCGGCGTAAAGCAATCATACAGGCACCAAAATTTGTCGCTATTATGCCGCTGTACGATGGCGTTATCGCAGATTTTGTCGCTAGCCCAGGGTCCAGATGATCAGCGAAAAACGTCTCAGAAGATATCAAGCTAGAACTACATTAGCGTATCTCCACGTAGGAGCGGCGTAAAGCAATCACACAGGCACCAAAATTTGTCGCTAATTTGTCGCTGAACGATGGCACTATCGCCGATTTTGTCGCTAGCCCAGGGTCCAGCTGATCGGCGAAAAACGTCTCAGAAGATATCAAGCTAGCACTACATTAGCGTATCTCCGCGTAGGAGCGGCGTATAGCATTCATACAGGCACCAAAATTTGTCGCTAATTTGTCGCTGAACGATGGCACTATCGCCGATTTTGTCGCAAGCCCAGGGTCCAGCTGACCAGCGAAAAACGTCTCAGAAGATATCAAGCTAGCACTACATTAGCGTATCTCCGCGTAGGAGCGGCGTAAAGCAATCATACAGGCACCAAAATTTGTCGCTATTATGCCACTGTACGATGGCGTTCTCGCAGATTTTGTCGCTAGCCCAGGGTCCAGCTGATCGGCGAAAAACGTCTCAGAAGATATCAAGCTAGCACTACATTAGCGTATCTCCGCGTAGGAGCGGCGTATAGCATTCATACAGGCACCAAAATTTGTCGCTAATTTGTCGCTGAACGATGGCACTATCGCCGATTTTGTCGCAAGCCCAGGGTCCAGCTGATCAGCGAAAAACATCTCAGAAGATATCAAGCTAGCACTACATTAGCGTATCTCCGCGTAGGAGCGGCGTAATGCATTCATGCAGGTACCAAAATTTGTAGCTAATTTGTCGCTGAACGATGGCACTATCACCGATTTTGTCGCTAGCCCAGGGTTCAGCTGATCAGCGAAAAACATCTCAGAAGATATCAAGCTAGCACTACATTAGCGTATCTCCGCGTAGGAGCGGCGTAATGCATTCATGCAGGTACCAAAATTTGTAGCTAATTTGTCGCTGAACGATGGCACTATCACCGATTTTGTCGCTAGCCCAGGGTTCAGCTGATCAGCGAAAAACATCTCAGAAGATTTAAGGCTAGCACTACATTTAGCCATCGTTTAGCGATAAATTTGCGACAAATTTTGGTGCCTGTATGTATGCTTTACGCCGCTCCTACGCGGAGATACGCTAATATAGTTCTAGCTTGATATTTTCTAAAATGTTTTTCGCTGGTCAGCTGGACCCTGGGCTAGCGACAAAATCGGCAATAGTGCTATCGTACAGTGGCATACTAGCGACAAATTTTGGTGCCTGTATGATTGCTTTACGCCGCTCCTACGCGGAGATACGCTAATGTAGTGCTAGCTTGATATCTTCTGAGAAGTTTTTCGCTGATCAGCTGGACCCTGGGCTAGCGACAAAATCTGCGATGACGCCATCGTACAGCGGCATAATCGCGACAAATTTTGGTGCCTGTATGATTGCTTTACGCCGCTCCTACGCGGAGATACGCTAATGTAGTGCTAGCTTGATATCTTCTGAGACGTTTCTCGCTGGTCAGCTGGACCCTGGGCTCGCGACAAAATCGGCGATAGTTCCATCGCTCAGCGACAAATTAGCGACAAATTTTGGTGCCTGTATGAATGCTTTACGCCGCTCCTACGCGGAGATACGCTAATGTAGTGCTAGCTTGATATCTTCTGAGACGTTTTTCGCTGATCAGCTGGACCCTGGGCTAGCGACAAAATCTGCGATAACGCCATCGTACAACGGCATGATAGCGACAAATTTTGGTGCCTGTATGATTGCTTTACGCCGCTCCTACGCGGAGATACGCTAATGTAGTGCTAGCTTGATATCTTCTGAGATGTTTTTCGCTGATCAGCTGAACCCTGGGCTAGCGACAAAATCGGTGATAGTGCCATCGTTCAGCGATAAATTAGCTACAAATTTTGGTACCTGTATGAATGCTATACGCCGCTCCTACGCGGAGATTCGCTAATGTAGTGCTGGCTTGATATCTTCTGAGACGTTTTTCGCATGTCAGCTGGACCCTGGGCTAGCGACAAAATCGGCGATAGTGCCATCGATCAGCGACAAATTAGCGACAAATTTTGGTGCCTGTGTGATTGCTTTACGCCGCTCCTACGTGGAGATACGCTAATGTAGTTCTAGCTTGATATCTTCTGAGACGTTTTTCGCTGATCAGCTGGACCCTGGGCTAGCGACAAAATCTGCGATGACGCCATCGTACAGCGGCATAATCGCGACAAATTTTGGTGCCTGTATGATTGCTTTACACTGCTCCTACGCGGAGATACGCTAATGTAGTGCTAGCTTGATATCTTCTGAGACGTTTTTCGCTGATCAGCTGGACCCTGGGCTAGCGACAAAATCTGCGATAACGCCATCGTACAACGGCATGATAGCGACAAATTTTGGTACCTGTATGATTGCTTTACGCCGCTCCTACGCGGAGATACGCTAATGTAGTGCTAGCTTGATATCTTCTGAGATGTTTTTCGCTGATCAGCTGAACCCTGGGCTAGCGACAAAATCGGTGATAGTGCCATCGTTCAGCGATAAATTAGCTACAAATTTTGGTACCTGTATGAATGCTATACGCCGCTCCTACGCGGAGATACGCTAATGTAGTGCTAGCTTGATATCTTCTGAGACGTTTTTCGCTGGTCAGCTGGACCCTGGGCTCGCGACAAAATCGGAAATAGTGCCATCGTTCAGCGACAAATTAGCGACAAATTTTGGTGCCTGTATGATAGCTTTACGCCACTCCTACGCGGAGATACGCTTATGTAGTGCTAGCTTGATATCTTCTGAGACGTTTTTCGCTGATCAGCTCGACCCTGGGCTAGCGACAAAATCGGCGATAGTGCAATCGTTCAGCAACAAATTAGCGACAAATTTTGGTACCTGTATGAATGCTTTACGCCGCTCCTACGCGGAGATACGCTAATGTTGTGCTAGCTTGATATCTTCTGAGATGTTTTTCGCTGATCAGCTGAACCCTGGGCTAGCGACAAAATCGGTGATAGTGCCATCGTTCAGCGACAAATTAGCGACAAATTTTGGTACCTGTATGAATGCTTTATGCCGCTCCTACGCGGAGATACGTTAATGTAGTGCTAGCTTGATATCTTCTGAGACGTTTTTCGCTGGTCAGCTGGACCCTGGGCTCGCGACAAAATCGGAAATAGTGCCATCGTTCAGCGACAAATTAGCGACAAATTAGCGACAAATTTTGGTACCTGTATGATTGCTTTACGCCGCTCCTACGCGGAGATAAGCAAATGTAGTGCTAGCTTGATATCAAGCTAGCACCATGTCGATTTATTATGAAATGGCTAGAGCGACAAATTTTTAGATTTGGTAACAAATTAGCGACAAATTAGCGACAAATTATAGTGCCAATTAGGAACAGGAAACTTAACTTTGTAGTGCTAGCTTGATATACCTCACTTTTACCGTACATAGCCCCATTTAAATAATTCGGTTATAAAGTTTTTATGCATTCGGTTACTTGAAAAACAATATTTTCTTTTAATAAAAAGTAAACTTACTTTTATTATGCGAGTAATTCAATTGACAATTGACTTGAATATTAATTTTTTAAATATAACTACATTCAAACAATAATTTTTCTTGTTGAACGGATAACTTGTACATATATATATGATAATTATTTTCACGTCGAAACAGCGCCAAAAAACATAGATGACAGTATACTGGACTGCGTTCCGTATTAAACAGTAACCAGTATAGCTAATTATAAAGAAACAGCTTCGCAGCATATTAAATTGACGTCACTCCTTATAGTGCTCGCAGTGCATATCGGAACACACACTTGATAATCAAATTTATGGGTGAGTTTTATATAATGATAAATAAAATTATTTCCCATATGAAATGTATATCTTTAATTTTTATAGGTAATTAAAGTATCTCTTAAACCTTCGATAGTAACATAAAATGTTGATGCTGTAGACATTACGTCACTATCTACGTATTAACGGGAATTAACGCGATCACGAAAGCCTGTGACCACGGCCAGTGCAACCTGGTCGAAACGTCAGGCAATACAGAGGTATGTAATACCTTTGCGTGATCGCGTTAATTCCCGTTAATACGTAGATAATATTATATCATGGAACGCGAAAGTTTAAAAGTTAGTATATACGTCACTATCACTACATCACTAGATATTAAACAAAGTCCCCCGCCGGGTTTGTCTGTCTGTCTATCTGTTCACGATAAACTCAAAAACTACTTAACATATTTCCATGTGGTTTTCATCAATAGATAGAGTAATTAATGAGGAAGGTTTAGGCATGTAATTTGTTAAGGTTTTGTGTAAGTTGGTTGAAATATAAACACGATTGTTGAAGATGTCTCTGATACCCGTGCAAAGCTGGGGCGGGTTGCTAGTAATGGCTGTTGCGTAGACTAGAGAAAGATACTCTGATAATTTTAACTTTGTATAACATATATATATTACACAAAAGTATTAAATAACAAATAACTACCTACTCAAATAAAACCTCAATCCGTGGCGCTCTCAATATGTTTTACATTTCAGTAGCTCTTATTATTATTTTCTCTATATTTCTAACTATATTACATATTGTGTGAGAGAAGCAGCCGTCAGTTCGCCTTGCCTACAAGTAACAACAAATGAATACGCTGGCAGTCCACACCTACTAAGTTCGTCACCTTTCGTAGAAATTATGGGTTTATTATTGACGGTTTAATAGACTACATTTATTACATCATCATCATTTATCAACATCGTATAGAATTTATATAAGCAACATTTATTTTTTTGTTGTGAAGATAACTATTATTTATTATTAGTACAGCCAAACTGTTGTTATTATTTTTAAAGGATTTCAAATCACTAACGGCTAACAATTACGCAATTTAATATAATAAATACATACCTATAGCAATAACAAAACATCTCCACTCTATAATAAGTTCGATTTGACATTTTGTTTGTATTTACGGAGAATTATACCGTTCTGCCGTGCGTGCGCGCTCTCAGCTACGTATTGTCGCCCCTACTGACACTTTTTAACCAACGAAAAAAAGGAGGTTCTCAATTCGACCGTATATTTATATATTTTTTTTTTATGTATGTTCAGCCCTCACTCCGTTATTTATGAACCGATTTTCCTTCTTAGAGTATTCTGGGTCCCTTGCAATAGACCCACTTGTGACGGAACACCGTGTGGTTTTAGTCGGTTCGATTCCAACGTTTATTTATTATTCCAAGGTTTATTTATTATTTGCTTTTTAGTTCTTTTCGTAGGTTAAATTTTTTGTTAAAAAGATTTTTATACTATATTCTATAATATGTATGTATTTAGAAATATATAAGTATGTTTATCAGCAGTCTGGTTACCATAGTACAGGCTCTGCCTAGTTTGGGATCAGACGGCCGTGTATGAGATGTGTAAGAGTTATTATTATTCTCTTTATTCAACATAAAATTTATTAATTACATTTTTAAATACGTATAAAACAAAATATATATTTAAAAATATAAAAAAAAGTATACCACCGACATCGGGTACAGGGACCAAGACACCGGTGGTTAGGGCTCCAAAGACAGGAACCTCCTCACTATACGGGCCGTGTCGAGGAGAACTGCCTTCTGCATCAGTCCCTTGATCCAGCCGTCTAACGCGAGCCTCTTAAGGTGTTGATCGAGGCTTTTGGCTTTATTATTATTATTTATTATTATTATTACATATAGATGTGTCTGTGTAAATGTATATCTGTCTGTCTGTGTGTACCTACGTGTTTTCAGTTCTGACGTGTAGTCCTAAGACTGACAGTTATTTTACTTTGATGTAGGTACTTTTAAAGAATATATTGTTGTCATATAATATGTTTTTCCACATTCTTACACTGCCCTAAAATTATCTTCCAAAATAGCCTCTAGTTTTAAACCGACGAAAAAACGGAAAAGGTTCTCAACTAGTTTTTTTTTTTTGTATTTTTAGGGTTCCGTACCTCAAAAGGTAAAAAAAGGAACCCATATAAGATCAATCTCTTGTCCGTCTGTCTGTCCGTGTGTCACCACCGATTATCTCAGGAACGGGTAGACCTAGCAAATTCAAATTTATACCAGATACTGAGGTTTGTATTCCCTATTAGGCGTATAGTCAATATGATAATAAGAGAAAATGCAAATTTAGATTTTCGCAAAAACTAATGAGTACCAAAATTTACCTGAATTTTCAACTTATTTATTTTTCAGAATTTTCCCTTTACTTGTGCTGTAAGACCTTGCTTTAAACCAAAATTAACAATTCTAGCTCAACCGGAAGTACCCTATGGGTTTTGGGATCGAAAACCTATAACCTCATTTACCTAGAATCATGAAATTTGGTAAGAAGCAAGGTCTGACAACACAAGTGAAGGAAAACATCCGAAAGTCGTTAATTTGTTGTTATATCACATAAAAAAAAGTTATTATGATTACAAACTTATATTTTGCGGTTGGATTGTTCCCTTTGTCGTACATCGCAGTCGCAAAGTTAAGTTTGTCTTTAGAAAAAGACGGGCAAGTCTTTGAGAATTGATTCCCGAGATGGACGTATACAAGTTTGTTGGCTTACGGAACCCTCGGTGCGCGAGTCAGACTCGCACTTGTCCTGTTTTTTTTACTTTTACATGTTAATGTCATTATACTGGTTGTTATCTTTTTGTTTTGTTATACCTACACTAGATAATAATATAAATTAAGGGTTACGGTCACCGTAACTCGTAATTTACATACAATTATAGACCTGTAGACCCAACACCGTAATATTCCTTATATATCCAGTGACTATTTACAATATTTATCTTCTCTGTCACTCTCTGTTGTAAGAATACATTAAACTTTTCCAAGATAGAGACGATTCACTTGTAAACAACTCTCTCAAAAACCTTCGTAAGAAAAGGGAGTAACGCTTTACGCCTGTAATTATTTTTATCTGTTTTATCCCTAAACTTAGTATGTTTATGGTTTTATCTCGTTTTTTGTGAAATGGTTTTATCACAGATATTTTTAGTTTATCCGGAAAACAGCCCTGTTTTAGTGATAAGCTGATAATATATGAAAGCGGTTCAGCAATAAATTAATGTTGAGATGTGATAGTAACCCGAAGATTCTATATTAATAATAATCTTTATTTCTGGCCACAGAGATCAATACATGTCAGTACATAGTGTTAGTAAAAATCATAAACTTAGTATGTAGAAGACGAACAGTCTCGTCTTTTTCGCGAGACCAAAATTGAAATGTTTCTGTGTGCAAGTTTTACAGACGTGTGACTGACTTTTAGTGTCGGCACATTGACGTCACCGCAATATCGATATAAAAAATCGGCAATATTTATATATCATTATGGATTGGTAGTATTCTGTATGTTTTGTTACTATGAGTTGTTGTGCTTTTGTTTGTAATTTTTTAATGACGGAAGTGAAGAAACTACATTAGAATAATGATTTCATCCTTATGTTTTTAATATTTTGTAGCGTTAATTGCCAGGTTTAACGTTGATTAAGTACGTAAAGTAAGCTTACGATGTACTGTCTCTAGTGTAAGTACAGATAAAAGTCCGCCATTTGCTGCTCTTACACACCCACGCTTCGACTACTATCATTAAACATTCTATGCAAGTAAATAGGTTTTTTGGACTTCATAACTCATTAAAACTGTGACATTTAAAATTATTTTGAATGAATAAAAAAGGTTTGCTACAAAAGGGATATAATATCACATAGATATGCATTGGGGGTAGGTACCCCCGCTGCAATAAATAAAACATAAAAACAAAATCTAATGCGGGAGTTGTCTTTAAAAAAAGAAATATATAAAAGTTATAACAAGATAAATGAAAATGGAAATTCTTAACAATTACAAAACAATACCAACCTTTGAGTTCAACTTCTTTCTACAATAATGTGTACTGCAAACCATAGAATTTTTGTGAGGCTCCCAGTCATAACTATTGTTACCGACTACCGACTTCAATGCGCCTATATATTATCATGATAAACTATAATAAACGGTATTCTTCAATTCCGTTTTCATCCCCTAGGGGGGGATTATTTTCTTCAAATTTAAATGAGACCAACCTTGAGTTTTCAGGAAATTAAATGAAAAAATACTGATTGAAATCAGTTCACAATGGACGAACAAAATCTTTCATTTTTCGATTTTGAGTGGTTCGGTTTTAATTTGTCTGTTTCAAAAGCTTAATATCAATTGCTCATCACCTTTTACAAAATATAACTTTTCCCGATGCAGGAACATTAATTGTTGAGAAGATCTCCTGGTACTTCACTTTCAGCTCAACTTCACCAAATGCATTCTCATGAGCATACATTGTTTAGCAACCACTTTAAAGTAATCGTATCGCCACTTGTGACATACTTACTATTGATTGGTTCCGGTACCCGGTACACCGGTTTCATATTGCAGCAGCCATCTTCGAGTAATAAGGTAATATATATATATATATATATATATATATTAGACGACGAAGACGAACTGAAAACCTGCCCCTTTTTTTGAAGTCGGTTAAAAATAATGATGTTGTGAAATGACCGCAGCTCGATAAATTTTATTCTTTTATGCCACATAAAATATATCGACATATCGATAGATTGTTTTAAAAACTAAAATTTTTAAAACTATTACAATATCTCAAAAACAGACTATTCACTGCATATGTTAAGTGTAATACAAAATAATATTGTGTATATATACTACGAAAACAAACACATTAAAGTAGTATTGAACTTTTGGTATTTAGCTTTCAAACGTTTCTTTCTTTAGATTTTTCCTGTATGTTACACCACAATCTAACAGATAATACGGCACCATTATTGTTTTTTATATTTACCCGTTAAAATATAGAAAGATTACGACGAAAACACCAAAATGAAAACGGGAAATTTTTTGACATGAGACTATTATAAACTAAATGTTTCAAAACCGGTCTCACTGTCAGCTTTATTCCGTCTTTTTCTCACACCTAGGTTTCAGTATAGGGCTAAGTATCTCACTCGCACACTATGTTCGTCTATTACGTTAGTATATTAAGTTTATGGTAAAAATAAACTTAATACTCGTATAATGTTAGTTAAAATCTGGAGTTGAACGTCACACTATCCACGCAGTAGGTATATAATAATGTATTCGTGGATGTATGAAGTCCGATCCAATTACTGCAGCATTAAACCGGACACACACTTACATACCCACACCGGAATTCGATTACCGGGTCGACAATGACTCGGTAATTGAATAGACCGTTATGTCTATGCAAAATATAAATTTGAATTTATATTTTGCATAGACATAACGGTCTATGGATGTGATTTACGGATGTGATTTTGTTACTGTATACAAAATGTACGATTATTGGTACTCACAGCAGCATTATTCAATTATACCAACAAATGTATGAAACGGGAGCAAAAAAATAAAATGGCGGCGGCTATTTCAAAAGCCGAAGGAAGCTAACAGAGAAAGGAAAACAGAAACAAAGTCTAACAGAGGATGTTTCTGATATTTAAAAAATATAACATTCGAAATTCAAACATTTATGAGCGGCCAGGAGCGCAGGACTTCCAGTGTGTACTATGTAGTTTGTGTATACTCGCGGCTTCGCTAGCGTTAATGCAGATAGATTTTTCTAGATGAATAGTTCCATAAGTAATTCTCTGTATGGACCGGGCTGAGGTGAAAACCCAATACGGTCTTTAACAGTTTCAACTGGAACTAAACATTTAATCACCTCCTTTCTTTGCTGCACCAGAAAAATGTGGAATGAGTTACCAACACACGTGCTTCCTTTGACCTACAACCTCGGGACCATTAACCAAGCCGTGAAAAAGCATCTTTCGAATCCTTCAAAGTGAGAAGCTATCCTTAGATTAGGGTTATACTAACCAGACAACGTGCGACGCAAGAGTCATGATCAGTTGAGTGGTTTAGGTGTGAGAGCGCAACAAACATGCAAACTCACATTCCCATTTGTAATAATGGTTACGATTATAGTAGGTATCATGTAATATAGAACAAACAATACAATTTAAGAGTAAAGCGTTAAGGTCATCACACACTATAACGGCACTGCCACGGTACAGCTGCAGCACGGCGTCGCCTGTAATTGGGGCTACCGCTAGTCGCCAGCATACTTTACCACGCGTCGCCTGCGAGGTGCAAACTTGCAGTCCGCGCGACTCGCAGTCGGTGCGCTGTAAGCAAGCGGACCGCGCGCTGTAAGCAAGCTGACCGCGAACTTACAGTGCCTCGACCGCCATTGGCTTTTTCATATTGACATTATGGAATATATTATCTAACCACGTTTTAATGCTAAGATTTGAATGACAACTTAATTGCTGGGTTGGAGCCGTGCCGTTACCGTGACGGTATAGTGTGTGATGACCTTTACACTTCACAATCCAAGAATATGCAACATCCTTTTCCTTCCAATGGCCCATCATCACACATTATATTCCCAAGGTGTCGCTTGACGGTAACTGGCTTGTCTCTAATTAAAGTCAAATTAAGTTGGCCAAATGGGGGTTTAAGACACCTGTAGTTGGCCCTCCACGGATACAGGAACGAGTGTCTAAAAAGCGTTAAAATACAATGTTTCATTGTTTGATGCCTAGTCGCGTTATAGTCAATCACAGTCGTTGTAACGTGGAGGGTGGCCTCGTGGTCTTCACGTGGTCCCCCGTAGGTAACATTCAGGGAGAAGAATTACACACGATTAATTACCTTCGCAGTTTATAATGAAACTTGTGGTACAGATATTCGAAGGAATTAGGCTCAGGGCTACCCAGCCCTGAGAGACCTTGGACGTAGTTCCGGCGCTGGTAGATGCAGAGTACTTAACTTCCTAGCCGTACTGAGCGGGAAGAGGATACAATACATACCATATTTCATGGCAATCGGTTCCGTAGTTTTGGCGTGAAAGAGTAACAAACATCCATCCATCCATCCATTATTAACATGATTAGCAACCCTCCCCGCAAAGACATCCTTAACAATCATCATCATATTTCAACCAATTTACACAAAACCTTAACAAATTATATACCTAAACCTTCCTCAGAAATCGCTCTATCTATTGGTGAAAATCGCATGAAAATCCATTCAGTCGTTTTTGAGTTTATCGCTAACAGACAGACAGACCGACGCAGCGCGGGACTTTGTTTTATAACATGTAGTGATTGTATCGTAAAGGTCGTTTATTTTGGAGCGGTTAACACCGGATGGATTTGATGAAATGATGTCATCTAAAAAATCAGGATCTGGTAGTTGGAGGACTGGCAAGAGACATACGTTCTTGAACCCATGAGCTCCAAATTTGTTTATTTCTTTATAATAATTTAATATTTAGTTGTCTATTTAAATTGTATTTAATTATTAAATAGTCAAACAGTGAAATAGTCGTGTCGTATCATTGCATATCGCATACTTCGTACTTATTTCTTTTAGTGGCCATAATGGCCGATCAAAGAGACAAAATAGCGGAACATTATAGTGTCCCGTTTGGCATCCGATACAGAGAACAAAAACGAAGAACAAAAGCTACCCCCGGCCACGCGTTGCTGTGGCTAAGTAATTTACAAGTTGGATTACATTGTACACAGTGTTGAAGATTCCAAACTATGGAATGAATTAGTGGAATATCAACCACTGATAGCTGCCCCATGCGATAGGATCCCCAAACAACACATCTTCGAAAGGAGATACCGAATACAGTTATATGAAAACGACCGAGATCAATCTGGCATAAATGAAGTCCGTATATACACGGACGGTTCTAAGATGGGGACAGGGACTGGAGCCGGAATTTTCTCACAAGACCTGAACATAACAATATCACTGGCGTTAGGGCAGCACAGTTCCATATTTCAATGCGAGTGCGTTGCGATAATCAACGCCGCTACCGCGGTCATGTCAAGATGTATAAAGGAGTATAACATCCGCATACTGTCAGACAGTATGGCCGTCCTAAAAGCCCTGGAGGGCAACACCACGAACTCCGGTCTTATATACGAATGCCACCAGACTCTGGAACGTCTAGCCTCCGACAACAGGCTAATCCTCCAATGGATCAAGGGGCATAGTGACTCACTCGGGAACGATGTCGCCGATGAGCTGGCAAGGAGGGGATCTGCAACGTCAGTAGCAGGTCCAACTACACTGTTGCCACTTCCCTTTAGTCAACTTCGCTCATGGGTAAGACAACGGATTCGGGAAACACACAACAACCGCTGGGCCGACACACCTGGCTGTAGACAATCCAAACTGGTGCTGACGAAGGTCTCACCACGTTTGACTTGCAGATTGCTCAGTCTCAACCGACTTGACATCAGAATAGAGGTAGGAACTATTACGGGCCATTTGGCCCTAAATCGACACCTATTCACCATCAATGCGACAAACAGTCCTCTATGCAGAGGCTGTCTCAACGCGGAGGAAACGGCCGCCCACGTTGTCCTGGAGTGCAAAGGAGTGGCCACACAACGGGCAAGTATCCTCGCGGGAGCGAGGTCGCTCCTAGAAGCCTGTGAATGCCCCAGGACGCTTCTGCGCTTCTGAAAGGAGCTAGGCTGGCTCAACTAGTTAGCCCACCGGTACGCATAATGGACCGCTTATGAGTCTAAATGCGGAAACAGAGCCCTATACCAATACCAGTGTTGAAGAATTCATTAAACTCGGTTCAGTTTTCGGTTCGTTTCAGTTAGTTCTGTTAGTTAGGAAACTTTCAGTGCCGAGAGCACGCCTGGCGTGTCCACAATGTTCTGGCAATATTTAAGCCAGTATGCAGTATTATGTATTAAAAATAACAGTGTAGCTTAATTATTTTATAAGTTAACCAAATTTGAAGTGGCTCTTGTGCTACAATAATTTTCTATTCCACAAAAAAAATATTTTGCATACAATGCCGGGAACACGCTAGGGGTGTTCAGCTGTCACGAGGACACTGCAATCCACACTCTTGTGGAGTGCTCAGTGTAGATGCAACAGCGCCACGGCTATCGGGAAGCCTCTCACTGGAGACTAAGGTTCTGTCCATGGTCCAAAGTGAGAGTGCATGGGAATCCGCCGCTTCTTTTTGTGAGGAAGTGATGTCCGCTAAAGAGGCGGCGGAAAGGGAACGGGAGAGAACGACTACTCTCCTGTCCCGAATAAGAGACACCAGGCGACGTAGAATGATTTCCGGACCTTCATGAGCGCTGACCTGGGGTAACGGGTGAGGCTGCCCGTTACCCTAGAAGAAGCAGGCCTGAGACGGTGGCGCGATGTGTTCCGCGTTTGCCTCTCTAAATCGCAAGGAGGGCTAGGCCCTCCGCTACCAATGGAGTGACTGCCTTCGATTCCAACATACCACTTTTTTATATTAGTGTTCATCATCAAGCTTTATTTGAAAAAAAACAAAACGTTTTCCACTGGAAACTTTTGTTCAAACACAATTTTTGTTCACTTTCTGCCATAATTACGAAACTTGTTTACTTTCTATCTTACTTTGGGACATTTTTCTAAATTCAAACTCACTACGGTAAATTACTTTTTATATACCTTAATCAAATTACCGATGTATGTAACATCGGTAAAACACAGAAAATGACAATATTAACAATTTGCCTTTGTACAATGCCGGTGAACACGCCTAGTAACCCGCGAGTCAGCAACAGATTTTCATGACCAATTTCCTTCGGGCGAAAACTTGTAAAATGCTTCAGAGTTGTATCATGAAGCCTCGTGAACGTCAGCTGCGTTTCCGTCGGGGGATTAAGGAGCAATACCCTCCCGCGCATTTCCTCCCTATTGAGAAATTTAGAAGAAAAAGAAAAGTCAACTGACTAGAGTGGTAGATTATCAGCTGGTCACATGAACGTGAAAAAAATGTGTCAACTTACAGTGATTTCTTCTCAATTGAATATTCGTTAGATGACAGTATAAGGAGAGTGAGGGAGGATTGATACGATTTTCAAACCATGCCATTTTTAGGTGTTTTACCATTAATTAGTCTGAATGAAAAGTATTTGCTCGATAATATTGGTTCTTTATTTAAAACCTAACGAGCTAATTTGGGTGAAATTCTCTCCTCTGTATCAATGCTCCCCCTCCAAGGGGTGGATTGATACAGAGATTGGATAGGAAAGAAACATGAATAAATTAATCAGTATGTTTATTATTACGTTGGAAAACAGTTTATAATTATGCTATTAAGTGAAGCTCGTGCTGAAAAAAAGCAAAATGTAAAGTATTATGTACCTATACAGAAGTCCATTGCGTCTGTCCATCTAAAGGTTGTCTGTAAGAAATCGCAGCTAGTGATAAGACCGCCGTTTGTACCATTATTTGTTTTTATTTTAATGTTGTAAATTGTTTTATGGTGTACAATAAAGAATATTGTATTGTATTGTATTGCATTATAATTTACAATACTCTACATTGCATGCGGGGGGAAGATTGATACAGTGTATCAGTCCGCCCCTTGGTTACCTGTATCAATGCTCCCCACAAACAACATAAGTAATAAGATGTATTCTCATTCAACACCAAGCAAATCTAGTTGACAAATCCCTGAGATTCAGCTAAAATACACCTACACGGGTAAAGAATGACACTTATTTATTTATTAAAACTTTTTGCACATTAGTACATAGGCGGACTTGATGCCTAAGGCATTCTCTACCAGTCGACCTTTGGGTGATGCAGAGAAAAGAAGAAGTAGGTGCAATTAACAATCTTGTGAAAAAATTACAAAGAAAAGAATGGGATACATACAAAATTCGATACGAATATACACACGCATTATACACAAATACTCGTAACTGTAACATATATACATATATACTGTAGTGACGGGAACTCTCGCACAGCTTACATACTCCTTCGATTGGAAGAATAACTCTTTATTACGCAAGAGGCACAGACTGGTGGCACCAAACTCGAATTTAGAACACGTTCGTAATATTTTATGAAGAATAAATGTTGAAGACAAAAGGGTCGCGGGCAGACAGAAGACGGTCTGGACGACTATCGTGCCAAAGGTGCACGGAATAATTCAAGAAATACTATTTATAATTAATTTGTGTGAAGTTATAATTGTTATATGAATAATCTGATCCTGATTATATCGCATAGTGCGTTTGCCTGCTATTTTAATTTTCCTCCTCTAGCTAACACCTATCGTACCCGGATACGGCCCCAAGCTTTACACGTGGTGGAGTACGCCGTAGTTGATTTAGAAGAAGTACTCCACGCGTTACACGTGGTGGAAGCTTTACAATACACACATTCATATACAAATACATACATAGCTATATAATACATATACTATTATAAGTACAAATAGCGAAATTAAGGGTTCGAACTATTGACGAGTTGATTCTGCCACTTACCTAGTTAAAATTCGTAAAAATTGACTATTTCTTGTACTTTTTTTCCAAGCGGGAAAACAAATACTTCAGACCTGTCAAACCACGAAGATCGAATAAAAAAAAACCTGGCAGCCGATTCAATGGCGCCATTCATATGCTTTGACCCACTACCAGAGTCATCTTTTGGTCATACTCATAACTACGTTGTGCTTTATGTGTGCTTTTTATTTTATCTGTATCGATCCTCCACCTGTATCAATCCTCTGTATATGTGAAAGATTGTCAGCTGATGCCTAAAAGGCTAAAAGGTGTAACGCTCAGACGAAAGCATCTAGCGCCTATTTAAATGCAA
The DNA here is from genome assembly GCA_949752705.1 of Callimorpha dominula. NCBI lineage: Eukaryota > Metazoa > Arthropoda > Insecta > Lepidoptera > Erebidae > Callimorpha > Callimorpha dominula. Next base: position 26,374,800 of record OX456990.1, on the reverse strand, counting down.
CAGTTGACTAGTTTTCCATAAGCATACTGCCCGCAGATTTTTTATTACTTACAGGATCATATTTAAAATCAGCTTACAAATTTTCATCGGGCAGGATATGATGTATCTAAAGTTATTCGATATTTTACTCCAGACACTAACTGAAAGATATAATTTTCTTGTAATGTTTCGATTAAATCAATATTCTTTATATTGTAGATACCGAATGATCTATTAAATATAAAAAAAATAAGAAATACTATGTTAAGTAAATCAACGAATTTATAATTTATTTAAACTTATTTTACAAAGTCTTTACTTAAAAAAAGTATTTTTTATTTTATTTTATATTTATTATATATATATAATAATTTTATTGGAACCATAAAAACAATGTTTACAATATACATATGCATGAAAATAACTGCTCTAGTGAGAACTGTGTCGCACTTATTATCACCCACTTAATCAGTTTCGCTCTCACTTTGACTCGTGTTATAATCATCTCTCCAAAGTTAGAGTTAAATAAGAAAGCTTCAAGTTAAGTATACAGAAAAGACGTTCGGTCGCTTTGGCTCGCGTAGCCTCGTGGCATCGAGAACGCGTGCCGTCTCGGGTGAGAGCCAAACTCTGTATGAAGAGCGCCATTCAGGTGGCCGCGCATGGCAGCTCGGCTGGAAGATGTTGGTCTCGCCGCGCGTTCAGTCTGTGAGGGGGCAGACGCCACATATATATAATACACACATATACAAACACACACACACACAAGACCCCTTCACCAGGTGCCAATGATGAGTATGTATAGTATACGCATTTCTCTGCTCCAAAATATAGCTGCTCCAAAATTTAAAAAAAATGTGTTTGGTTTCTTCATATTTTCTCGGTTGCATTTTGTACTAGAGAGATCATAAAAAAACCATTTTGTAGAGATTTTTATAGCCTATAAGCTCATAAGTTTCATATTTCTCAAACCCTTCATTTTATAAAGGTTAACGAAGGAAAGGCTCAAGGGCGGTACTGATTTTATACTACTGCAAACTTTGACAAGCCATATCTCGGATAATTTTTGAGCTACAGGTTCAGTTCAGCACAAAGCCGATGCAAGAGACCACAGACGAAAGAAAAAACTTATCGACCTGTCATCGTGCTGTCATGATTAAATTAAATTGTTTATTTGAGCCCAGCCATATTTGAGTTTCAGAGAGACTAAGCTGTTCAAGCAATTGACGAGGACGAGGACCTCTGAACGTCTAGAACGTTTGAAATGTTGTCAGGAAGTTCATTCATATGGAGGGGGAACAATATTGGTTGGGGCCGATTTTTGGATCGGTGGAAGAACCGATCTCATTTGGATCAGGGGCACCCTCAATGCTCAGATTTATGCGGAGGATTGTTTCAGACGTGATCATCCCTTTGCGAAGCCGGTTGGGTGATTCGTTTTGACTAATACACGTCAACACACGGCTAGAGTTGTAACACGCACTCTTGCCGATGCATCGCGTCTCTGAAGCTAGCGTAACCAAGTCATAGGGCTGTAATAAAACTTACACTATATTTTATTGCTAATTATTTGCAATTTTTTTGTCAGAGAATGATTTTTTGCCATAGCCATTTCCGAAAAACAATGGTCTTGAGACTTAAGCCAGCCTAGCCAGCCCTATATCTCCGGATCTCTTACACTTATCAAAACAGGCTTCTTGGCATATTTTTTTGCTAATTATTGTTTGCCAAAGAATTATTTTTTACTAGCAGCGCCCCGCGGTTTCACCCGCATAAGTCCCAATCCCGTGGGAGTATCGGGATAAAAAGTAGCCTATATGTTAATCCAGGTCTCCAGCTATCTACATACCAAGTTTCATCGCAATCGGTTCAGTAGTTTTGGCATGAAAGAACATCCATACATCCATACATCCTCACATACTTTCACGTTTATAATATTAGTAGGATACTTAAGCACGCACGCTTTGTTTGAGGGAAAAGTAGGTATAGCACACCTTGCGCTATGCATGTCGACTAATCACCAAAATATCGTAAAACTGATTCGTACGTATTACTTTTAGTTAATTTATGTTTAAGACTGTTCAGAAGAGGGGTAAGCCATTTAGAAGTAGTCCCCCGTTTTTGAAGAAATTTTTTTTTGAAGCACACATGGACTGGTCTCATTTTACACGCAATATTATGTAGTATAGTAGAAAAATCGTAAACATTAGTTTCAGTGGAGGTTTTTTTTATGTTATAGCCAAATGAGCAGTCGGGTCACCTGATGGTAAATAACTGCCGCCGCCCATGGGCACCTGCAGCTCAAGAGTCACAAGTGCGTTGCCAGCCTTTAACGAATATGTATATGTGAAGCGCTTTTATCGAGTTTTAATACAATCATTATTATTGTATTTATAATGTATATATACGAACTTAATTCATCACATAGTAGTATATATCTACTGCTATTAAAATGTAAATGTAAGAAAATGATCTTTTAAATTAACAATCTTTTCTTCTTAATTAATTTTTATATCTCTGGAAGAAAATTTCACCTCGACTTGAAAAAAAAAATCTAAAAAGTTTCGATTAGTTAAATCATATTTTACAATGCATTATTTATTAAACAAGCAGTGAATTGCCATAAAAGTAGATTGAGAACAGAGTCAGAATTGTAAGTATCTTCTGGTTTTAAAGGAGCAAAGGAGTTCACATAACCCATATTTTCATCGGAAATAAGTAATTATTAAATAATTTGGGCATTACACTTACTGAATGACTTACAGAGGCTCTTCTGAGCAGTCTTTAACATATTAAATTAAGTAAACGTAATACGTACGAATCAGTTTTACGATATTTTGGTGATTAGGCGACATGCATACCGTAGGTAAGGTGTGCTATACCTACTTTTCCCTCAAACAAGCGTGCGTGCGTATAAAAAATAATTCTTTGGCAAACAATAGTAAAAAAGTATGCCACAAAGCCTGTTTTGATAAGTGTAAGAGATCCGGAGATATAGGGTTGGCTACGCTGGCTTAAGTCTTAAGTCAGCAAGACCATTGTTTTTCGGAAATGGCTATGACAAAAAAAAATTCTTTGGCAAAAAATAGCAAATAATTAGCAAAAACATTATAGTGTAAGTTTTTTTAAGGCCCCTATGCTGGCTACGCTAGCTTCATAGACACCGATGCAAACGTTCTGCCGTGGCCTGCTCAATCGCCAAACCGCTACCCAATTGAGTGGGGATTGTGCACAATTAAAAGCACTGCGAAATATGGATGCCGTGCGTACCGCACAACAACTTTTTGACTTATTAGAAAGAACGTGGCGGCCGTTCCTCAGAGTCATTTTGATGAACTGATTTTAAGCATGCCAAATCGCTGTGATTGTGTGATTCGTGTCAATGGTGCAGTGTATTATTTGACCTTAGTTGAGGCCATCCTCTGCTTATGTGTGTTTTAGATAGATATAATTCTACTAAAACTTTTCCGGCGTTATCTACTATAGTTTTAAAATTATTTAGAAATTCGAGAAGTATCTATAGAAACCATAGAAACCCATTTTCTTTCTGTTACCATAACATATGTTTTAAAATAAGATAACATGTACAGAGGTAGATGTTATCTTATTTTAAAACATATGGTACGATTGAAATACATTAAACGCAACAATACATCTACAGAAATTCAAATAATCAACCACGCCTAGGGAGAAAAAAAATATTTTTTCGAAATTCTAAACTGATTAGCACTTATTTCTATGCACACATGTTAATTACACTAATAAGTAATACCACGAAAAAAATCAGACGCAACAAAGGCGGGACCTCTGAAATATTTAAGTTTAAAGTTTTAGGTCAGGGTTCTCACTAACCTACTTAGTATATGTATAACGTAAAATGACCGCAGTGGTATTTCCCTCGAAAATATTACTCATCGCGATAAGTAATATTGACTGTTTGTCTAGGGAAGGTTCGGGAGCTTTTAACAAGAATATATGCTAAATCCTCCCCGTCTGATTCGTCGTTTGCGGTAAAGATAACTTCATTACCTTCATCATTACTAAGAACTTCATGTAGAATGACTGACATGTAGAACCACTTACATTTGTCAATATATTTTGATTCATAACATTCTCCAATTTTTTCTGTATCAATAGTAGAGCCTCTCGATATCGCTGCCAAAATCAACAAGCCATGATTCTATGTCTATGTAATTTTTTTTCAGTGCACACGTGTTAATTACAGAATAAGTAATACCACAAAAAAATTCAGACGCAACAAGGGCAGGACTTCAGAAATATTTAATTTTAAAGTTTTAGGTCAGGGTTCTCACTAACCTACTTAGTATATGTATAACGTAAAGGCAGCATTACACTAGGAAGTCGGATCGTAAAACAACAATTGTTGATTATTTTCATCGTGCCCGTAAATCGTCCGATCCATATATTCTCACCGTCATTCAACACATCGCTAAAACACAAAAACCTATGGCGATACTTTAAACAATTAAAATTGATAACGGAAAATATATCGTATTACCCGTTTCTCAACAGTGATGAAGCTAATGAAGTTACCCTTACCACAAACGACACGTTTATAGAATAAGACTCACTTAACATAAATTCAGCTCGATTTTGTCTCTTGTTACTCCCTAGATAAACAGACCTACTCACAATTGATCTTATAATTAATGATTAGTGTATTTCTACAGCAACGGGATTACGTCACTACCTACAAGATGGCAACAAGTTATCGAACAAAACGACACATCTAATTAAACTTTGAAAAAAAAAACGTCTTTAATTTGATTATAAATTACGAAGAAACTTTTTCCCCGACGTTGTTTGATAGTTTAGGAACGCATATAAATAAGAAACATACAGACATGTTTTCTCATAATATCTATAGATTATTATTTGTACAAACAAATCTATGAACTTTCAGCGACAACCCTATTTCCATAGAAATTATAAAAAAACTTAGAAACGCCAATCTCGGAAGTCCTGCACGAAGCATTTAGTTTTTTTTTCTTTTTGGTGATACATTATTGTATTAAGTATATTTGCAAAAATAAAATGCTAATAATATATAGGGAATTTATTAAAAATATTTTTCTAAAAATTACAAAATAATTATTGTTTCACTTTCTCGTGCTGCTAGGATCTTCAAATTTATAATCTATGTTTATTTTAAATCGACAATCAATTTAATATTTTCAGAAATGCGTTTTTTACCGATTTTGAGTAATAAAGACAAAATCATGTTTCATGAAGTTCAATGACCTTACAAAGAAATGGTGATACCTCTGAAACTAAGTGAAATAGCTAATCAGGTGTTTTGTAATATAAATTATAATAATGAAATCCTTCAAATCAAAGCATAAGACTAGGATGTCCGCTGCTAAGGCAAAATAACATACTGTGTGGTGAAAACACAGATTATTACTTTTTTATCTGTACAACAAAATTAAAAAAAAGATCTCATTTTGCCTCTTTTGCCATTTAATTGACGACATTAACTTGGGTTAATTGCCCACAATTTGTATTTTTTCTTACTTTTTATAAAGTATACGTATAAGTTGTTTAAGTTTAAGCAATAGTTGGTAACGAGAACTGCGGTCCATGGAGCACAACCACATTAGTCGCAGTTTACGCTCAGCAGCGTTCAAACGTATTCACCTGCTTTTAATTATCGAAAAAAATACCGAGTTGTGTTTTAGAAACGTGTACAAACCATGCAAAAGCGAAACAATTTTTAGTGGTGTGTACACAAACGTACTGTCACAGATAAGATAATAGTGTACTGTTGACCAGCTAACCTGACGTCAGCATGGCTGGTCATATTGATATTCCTTACATTTTTATATAATGAGGTAGCTATTATTTAGTTGTAGGTAGCATATAGTAGCAAATAGGTAGCAATTTTTAATCACTACCTCGATGCTGAATGAGACAGGCAACCAGCCATTCTGACGGACACGTTCATCCTTACTTAGCCGATCGCCTTAAAAAAGGATAACTTTCTCAATATATAACAAGATGGAGGGGAATGGGGACTTTACTGGCAGCCGAGTGAGTCGCCATACTAATTATTTGGTGGCGCGACCAGCGTGCACGTCCGTTCAGGTCACACCACCAAATGGGTTGTTTTGTATTGTTGGTGGCGGCGAAGGGTTGCGCCGCGATGAAATACAGCTCTGAGGTACTTCAAATGAACTAAAAACCTTCAGCTTCATTACATCAGTATAGATTAGATAACGTAGGCAGGAAGAGTGACACGATTAAAAAACTCATACAGTATAATAACAGTATTTATTGACCAGCAGATGTGGGAAACATAGAGAAAGTTTTTTTTTTGTGTACGTGTGTCACTTGCTTAATGAATCCTTCCTAAAGGTATTACCACTTAAACACTATAACTGTTTATTACAGTGCAACCAAAACTATTAAGATTTACAATAATAGTCGTGTTTTATCTATACACCTAAAGTTATTTAAAACTAACTAATAACATTATTAAAAGATTTTCTTTTCTTTTATAGTAAACTAACTCCAACAGCTTACAAAGCAATAAAAGTATAGTAAATCATACGTTTAGTCGACATCGATCATCTGTTTATAAATAAATAAGACTCGCCAAGTTGTTTCATCTACGACAAAACTATAGAATAAATATTTATATATGTAAAGAATTTGACAAAGCTACATTTATTAAGGTAATATATATATATATATATATATGCTGACACTGATATAATCTAAAATGGTTAACTAATCAAATTTGCGTTCAATATCAGAAGTACAGTGAAGTACAAACTCGCAATATACTAAAGTATTAAACTGTTACAATAGGCTCAAGGGCAGCTACAGACGTTCTGCGTCAATGATCCTCACATATTGGTGAGAGAATCGTAAAATAATTTAATGTCTCATAAACACAGAACAAATTTGCGGTAAAACACAAAACAAAATATACATAAACAAATATGTATAACAAAAAAAAACAGTTATAATAATTTCGATCTAATAATAATTGCTATACAAAATAGCAACCCAGCCAAACACAGTGCTACCGCTTGTCCGCTCGAGAACGAGACTCGATAAACCTGCACACCCCTGTGTACTTTTACCACTTCCGATGTAAATATTGTAATTTTAGTTGAGCAATACAATATAACATACTTGGAAATGGGCACAGGCTATGGTAACCGCTTACCTAAAGAAGGGCCGTGTGATTGTCCATCCAAATACTCAAACGCACTAAAATACTCAAATACTCAATATTAGGACTGGTTTAGTTGTTTTGTTGCTACTATTCACGTTAAAGTAAAGTTGCAGCATCAGGCTTAACAAGGCCTTATATTTGAGTGCCCTTTGAATATTTTAGTTGTTATCTAAACTATTTTAGGCTTAACTAAGCCTAACGTCATCTACTTCACTAGTCCTTAGCAAATAATTAAAAACAATTATATTGCAATCAATAGTAATGTGGTAAACAAGCATAGGATGGGTCTCGTGGCAAGGGGTTACCATCACATATGATTGCTTGCAACACCAGAGATATTTCTTAGCAGTTGCTACATACAGAAGGATAATGTTAATTCGCCTGATACAGGGGTCGGCAACCTGCGGCTCGCGAGCCGCATGCGGCTCTTTCGATGTAAAGTTGCGGCTCTCCAGTTCCATACGTAGAAATTTATTATTTAACCCTTAAAACCCTTAAAACTGTGCAATATATCTATAATTGAGTACCTACTATGATATAGAATGACTGCATGCTGGAGTCATGCCCTTTCAGTGGTTTAAGTAAGTGTTCCATTGTCTGATACACAATGTAAAAGCAAATACTATTGAAACGTAAAGTTTAATTGGCTCTTTAAAAACTGTAAAATTTTGTAAATTGAACTTTTGGCTCTTCTGTCTTAAAAGGTTGCCGACCCCTGACCTGGTAGATTGAAAAGTTATTATATAACTCAACAAGGGAAAACAAGGCTATTTAAAACTGCAAAAGTGGCAATATTTCCGTCCTACCACATACCTCAGAAGCTCTGTAACCGAGAAAGCTAACACTTTCATGTCCAGTTTAAAAAGTGTATTCGTTTGTAACTAAATGTAACAAAAGTACTGTTTTACGCATAACAATGAACACCGGTAGCTTCCCTTGACTATAAATTTAACTTTTAAAATTCATCATGATTTTATATAAGTTTATTCTGTACAATACGACTGAACGAAAGTACGTAGCTACGAAAAGCAATTTCACTCGCTATTGTGTAAATAAGGATCTTCTACGGTAACGGTAATACAGTTGTACTGCAAGCTCATGAAAATATATATATAGTAAAATTTGTCAAACGCTTAAAACGATGATAAAATTGTGTCGTATGTATATGGACCAAGTGATCAAGCATTGCACTATTTATATTGCCCAGGCAATATGAATAATGACAAGTAAAATAACTGTTGGGCAACGTAAAACTTTAAGTACATTAGGCTGGCACTAGGTAGGACTAATAACATGGAAGAACACCATGATCCCTTGCAAATACGAGCTGCTACAGATCGTAGTCGTTTCCTATAGAGTTTAGAATTAAAAGCTAATACGAAATATAACACACTTAACCGTATTAAGTGTGTTATAATTAGTAATTACTTTTTTTTTAAATAATTGACTCGTGTTTCTGAATAAACTAAATGAAAGTGTGATAGGACGACGTCAGGAGAAAGAGGCATAGAATACAATCGATGTAGTTGTAAAGGTGGTGTATGTCTGACAGATGTCGTTAGGGGTAATTTATCAATTACGTATTTTTGCCATTACGATACGATTTTGGCCATTCTGACCTACCCCTACGCTCAAGTAAGGACACGTTTTTGAGGTCCCCTCCCGCTTCTTACGTAAGATTTTATCAAAAGTTAAATCAGGTCATTCAGGGCATCAAACACACTAATACTCAAATCAGTCCTGCCTGGACATTATGAATAATAACATATTAATCACTTGGTCCATAACATATACACTACACTACAAATTGTACGGCCTTGTGACTGGCTGCAAGTGTTTGAATACTCGATGTACTATTTATAAATGTGCAATGAACTGACAAGCATACAAAACAGGTCTTTATAGATATTCGTTTAGGCAGACAAGGCAGTACAATAATTAAAACCTTCAAAGTTTCCTACCTTATGGGAAAACGCCAACTTAATCACTATGACAAATTATTAAAAACTTACAGCAACAGAATCTACATAAGACGCCACATATATATTTTATTGAATCACTAAATCTCTATAAGTACTAAGTATTTAAAAGGTAAATTGTCTACATTTACATACCTTATTGAACTACACACATAACTTACGAACAAAATTACTGAGCGATGTAGTGACAGTTAAAACTGGTCTGAAGTTGGACCGTGTGCAAACCTCACATCGGTAGACCCGCTGGGTTTTCAGTAAATTATTTGTACTAATTAGCTTGTCTTGTGTAACGACAGACCAGTAATTTACTGGAGAAATCTTCTACGAATCTCGACAACCCAACAGCCAGATTACAGGTAACCAAATATAAACGCATAGATACGTACTTTCGTTAGCCTTACACAGCTGTTAACATATTTTTTGGTACAATCGACAATGTTCAAGATATTTTGAAGCTATCGGCACAAGGTACTGGTAATATAAGTAGATTGTCTTTTTGAGATGAACTATCTAATTTCATCATCTAAGATGAACACCAATCTTAGGCTGATAGTACGAACAAACAAGCGCTAAAGTAAGACTTCAAACTAATAAGTTTGAAATCGAATCAATAACACCTCAAAACCATGTGACTCCTGGAAGCCTTGCTTCAGCGACAATTTTATTCGTACTGCATTTCATAAATCTACACATAATTAATGAGAGATATGACATCTCATAATATAGACAATTACTCCGATAAATAAGACATTTAAACATACAACATATAGCCATAATTATATAGTCGTGGCCGGTGTGATCGTAACTATTACACTATTGTAAATACTGAGATTTTAAAATGTTTACCATCTAAGGTTTGTGGATGTAAAATTCTAAACCCATGAACATGTGAATATATATTAATGTCCGGTTAGATACCGATAGCTCCTGGCGTGACGTAAGTATGTTATAAATTAACTTAAACTAGACGCAGAACTACTTTGTCGTTAAAATCATCATCGTCGTCCGCTTCATCATCTTCCTGTAATAAAAAAAAACATGATTCTATATCAACATAGTTATTATTTTTAACACTGAAAGTAACCAATTAATCATCCTAAATTTTGAACGACGCCTAGCCGCCTTCCTATAATTAGCTTCTTAAAGGCACATATTATACTATAGGAAGCACTTATGATAGACACTGAACACTACTCGCATAGGGTTGCGCGTTAAGTTTGAACTAAAGTTAATGATCTGGCCTTTGAGATGCAATTTTTTTTGCAATTTCTTATTTTCGTGTACCGGTAGAACGGTGGCTAGTTACATCATATAATACAGTCGATGTTGAATCCACAGCTTGTACCGTAGTACATACTATTGATTAGTGTTATTTATCAGTTCAGTGAAGTTCCCGTCCTTCCCCTTTCCCCTCTTCCCACTCTTCCCCCATCCCCTCTTCTCCTACTCCCACCTTAAAGGGCGGCAACGCACTTGTGACTCTTGAGTTCCAGGGGCCCATGGGCGGCGGTAGTCATTTACCATTAGGTGACCCGTCTGCTCGTTTACAATAAAAAAAAAAAGAACATAAAATTCTCTACAAATTTTGTTCTAAACATTTTTAGCTTTTAAATGCGTCAAGCCTTTAGTAAAAGTTCTCAAACAATAGTAAATACAGCCTCCAATTTATAAAAGTAGCCACTTCGGTAAGTTACAATCGGTCAAAGGTCAAAAAAGAAAATATCATTTACGTAGCATTCGGAAGTTAAATAGACCAATACGGACGGCGAAGCAATAAAAAGGGTCATGATTTTGACCCGGTACTCGTAGTATGTATGTGGCTACCAGACTGTAGTGTATGGGCCGCTTTCAGGTGACATTTGACAGATGAAACCTGACAGATGGCAGCGGGATTTCTGGCTCGTCAAGTGAGAGCATTCATTAAGCTGTCGCCACTTAAGTTACCTCGATTGTAAAAAGTTTATAATAAATAAGTAATAGCGTCAATGTCCATATTATTTAAAAATACCAGAAATACTACACAGAATGTTTGGGTTTTTTCTCAAGGCTAGTCATAGGCAATGCTGGCATCATCTAGCTTTAAAGAACTAATTGACAGGTAAGTAAAAGTGTCTAAAAATATCAATTTGCAAAATAAATTAATTTATCATTACCTGACATAAAGGTGTACACGTACATAAGGGTACCTTTATGTTATCGATCAATTCCCTCAGTTTACATGAAATTACGTTATTTTCTTGAACGTGAGACTACTTATTGCTTTTATTGGCCTTCTCATCAGTCACAGAATCGTCTGTTGAGCTCTTTCGGCTTCAACATCTGTCACATACAGTTTGTCTATATAAAGTTGCTTCGACTAGTTACATTCACTTAAAAAGAGTTAAAAAGGCTTTCTTAATTAATCTTACAACGAGGCTCTTCTCACGCGTGGTAAATCAGAAGTTATTTGCTCAGTTTCAACTTTTTGAAGAAGGAAGCAACTTGACATTATGTACTTTCAACATTCAGGATAGGCCAATGACCATGTTATGTTATCTGGCCTCAAGGTTAGCCGGATATGCGGTATCAGACGATACAGTTATCCGTTTCATCTCTATAACGCTATAATGAACAATTTGACATATTTGTTAAAACTTGTCAAATACCCATAATAGTATTTGTATAGTCATTTGTCACCACTCTTTGATTCCTAAGCATATTGGATGAATCAATAACTTGGTCAAAATGGCAGGAAGCCGTTGGATGGAGGCAGGTCAACAACACTGTTCGTAGGAGTTTCTAGGAGATTACTACATCCAGGACATTCTCTAGCGACAGTGGTGACAATAATACTTTTTTTATACCAAGTGGATGGCAAACAAGGAAGGCCTGCCCAATGGTAAGCATAACATAACATAGACAGGATTTCTGGTCATAGAAGAAAGACAAGTGGTAATATTAAGTACATACATCAAATCCAAAACAAGTTTCAACCTCCTCCATCTTGATACTCCGATCACTGCTACGCTTCGCCTGATTCTTGTATTTCTTCTCTAACACCTCCTCCTCGTCATCTTCTTCCTCCTCTTCCTCTGTAAGTCAGAAAATGTTTTACTGACATTGATGTTTTAATTGTTTTGTCTACCGTAATAATGTAGCTAAATTAAAAAGAACACACAGAAGACTTTTAGATTCGTTGTTATATTTATTTATATATACATATAAAAGTTAATTGTTTGACAATAGTGGGATATGACATTACAAATAATCGATTCATAAAAATCTCTACAATATATAACACTTTATTTGTACAAAATTATTACAGTGGAAGTGTCATACATATATGTCAAACAGATAATGTACAAAGGGCGGTCTTATTGCTAAATGCAATCTCTTCCAGACAACCTTAGGATAGATCAAAATGATTCAGAGGCATTGGTAGTTGGTGGTGAAATAAAAAAACAAAATTTGTAACCTAATACTGACTGTCGAACGCATTCCACAAGCATATAGCTTTTACAGTAAAAGTGGAATGCAGTGGCATCTCCAGTTTAAAAATCTTTAGATGATGTTAGACATTTATCATGTGTACTATAAAGGGAACTTGAACCGTTCTTTGATAAAAAAGGAGCTTTAGTTTTGAATAAGACATAAAAATATATATGTTTGAATTGAGAACCTCCTTTTCTTTCGTCGGTTAAAAACATAAAACAGAGGAGCAAATGTAAACTAAAAACCAGTCAGATTTAAAGGGAAACCAATTAGACATGACAATAAACTACTGTATTTAGTGGGGAAAGACTGGAATCATATTTTATGGAGTATTCCTATATGCCCCTATAGGGAATGGGAAATATCTGCTCTCTTAAAGCATTAGAGAAGACCTCGTAACCAGCCAAGAGTCGTACGAAAAGATTTGTATTTAAAAATAATTCCGCACCACATTGGTTACAAATCCTAAATAATATTATAAATGCGAACGTCAGTTGGTTTGTTTATTACTTTTTCACGGCTAACTACTCAGCCGATAACAATCAAATTTTCCATACACGCTGTCCAAGGTACTAAAAAGCATACATACCTTTCATCCAGAAAAAACATTGTTTCCGAAGGCACTATTTCAAAAGCCAAAAGCTAGTTATACATATTATTTAATTACCTGCTTCCTCTTCATCCATGAAATCAGGGGCAACCACGGCAACTTGTTGCTCAGTTCCATCTTCCAGTTGGATCACCTCTAACACCACATATTGCTGGCCGTCTCCATCGGCCACAGTGACAAGCTCACCCCGTTTCAACTCATTGTTCGCTAACCCCAGTTTTATCAGCTCGGATTGATCATCGGAATCTGGACTCTGAACATCCTGTGACAATGTACAAGCAACTTGAGTGAAGTTATAGAATAATGGAATATATTTCTGCTACAGTTTACATGCTATTCAATATTCCATGTGAATTCGCTATACACATCATATGCTAAGTATTCAAGTTATTATGTGTAAATATGTATTAAGTGTAAGCTATAGGTAATTTAGGATGAGCACATAAAGGAATTTGAGACACCCAAAGCTCCTTTCTTCGCTATATCTGTATACATATATATAAATTTCGTGTCATGTTGTTTGTTATCAATGAACTCGGTAAACTAATTAACCGATTTTGTTGATTGGATAAATTGTATCAAAATATAGTAAATATTGTAAAAACTCGAAATTAAAATTGCTCCTTCTGTGAAAGTTGCCATAATTAGTATACAAGATATGTGCAGAATCCACAGATGGCGTAATAATAAAATAATTCACTCGCGGTCAGCATTTTTCGTTACGCACTTCTTTAGGCAAGAAGGCACGCCGCTAAGCATCGTGTAACGTGCGATAAAGCACTTCGCAACAAAAATCGCTAGTGCTTATGCTCAAATACATATTAGCTATGGTTGCTGGTTAAACATAAAAAATGTCACCACAGTCTTCATAATTGTTTATGCATATAATTCAGGCTCAAAATTAATAAGGACAAATGTTTCGCATATTTACATTCGTTAATGATTTCTGTTTCCGTTGAACAGACTGATGGTTAAAATATTGGTTGCTTATGACTTTACTTACATACATTTCTTTAAACGCTTTTTAAACACAGAAAACACTAAATAAACCTTTGGGAAAATGTTTAGAAAAACATTGATAGTGTCAACCAATTCTTAAGGTTAATGTGACTAAAAAAAAAATCAGCCAGCAGCACAAACAACACTAATATAGATAAAAATCGCAATAGTCATCATCATTATTTGCAATAACTAATTGATGTCGTTAGCTAATGGCCTAATGCGAAGTTACATACTAGAAATTATATTAGAAGTAGTAAGCTTCTTTTAGGCATAAATAGGTGATGACTTATTTATGCTAAAAGAAAGCTTACAACTTCTGACAGTGGTCACATAATGCAGCATAATAAATAAAATCACAGCACAGCAATAGTCACACAGGCTTGACGCTTTTAATTAATGTTTGAAATAGTGTTGGGCAAAATTAATGTGTTCATACAATTAAAGATTAACAATTGATTAATTGTTAATTGTGACAACCACAATTAATAAATAATCAATTAATTGCTAATCGTGACTACGACCATCATAATTGACAATTAATGATTAATTTACAAATTTATGATGGATTTTCTTTTATTTTGATAAACATAAATACATAATACCTATATGTATATCTTTATAATAAAAGTTTACCTACATAAATGTATATTTATATATACATATATCTATCTTTATTTTTTACCATCGTGTACACACAAGACCGATTAATTGATATTTTTATTGTAAACTGTAATTAATGTTTAATTATAATTAATGTCAAAAAATTTATTGCAATTAATTTTTTAATCAATTGACGGTTAAATAAAATTTTTAATTGATTGATGCCCAACTTTGGTTTAAAATATAATTTTTAATTATTTTTGTTTTAGACTTTATTCCTTAAAAAACATGAACCTGTAAGCGGTGAAACCTGGAATCGCACTAGTACAAGGAGTTCACATTCTACTTTCCATATATAAAACATATGTGTATTTATCGTTTTCGAATATAGGTTGTGTATGATATGTTTATTGACAATTTGAGATGACAGTTCACAACTAATTAACACAAGCAGTAAACTTAACAGTGGGACGCACAGCTAGTAGATTATATCTTATAATTTAATATTCTAAAGTATAAAGTAAACAGCGAGAACGAAATATGTGTTTTTAGAATCTAGATATAGATAGAATTATCTATATTGAAGGTACAAGTTAAACTAGTACAGACCAGCTGAGCTTGATAGTTCATAAACCGATGCAGTTTCGCATTTTCATGTTTAAATAAAAATGTTTATGTTATATACACAAATGTATTCTTTATTTGTTCATCCGAAAATGATAACAATCTTTCTTTATCTTTTGTCTTTAGATATTCCCACCTGATCAAGCAGTTTGAAGGTTTCACACCACAATAATATATATTTCAACAAAACCATATATATAATGCTAAAGACTAATAAAGTGATCTTTTCTCACCTTAAGATCGCCATTAATATATTTGACCTTCCTCTGCCGGCCAATTTTGAGTGCGAGGGCCCTCTCTTGATGTCCTGACTCTGGGTCATGGAGAGCCAAGTGCCGGATGAGATTGCCCTTGTGTGCAAAGGTACGCTTGCATTCATGGCAAGTGTGAGTCTTCTCCTTAGGCGGCTTTGGAACATATCCAGGATTGTGATACAAGTTCTGATGACGACGGAGGAGTTGCTTCTGCCTGTAATTAAAAAAAAAAAAATTATTAATAAAAATTATGCCATTATTACAATTTATAAATTAGTCCCATAGCCTAAATTAAGGTTCTAAGAAACAACAGCACCGAACAGCACTCTGGTAACGTCGGGTAGACGGTCATAGACAAATCCTCTTACGTGGGACCAAAATTACCGATTCTTTTTTTTTAAAGTTTGATGAACATCAAACAAAGGTCTCAAAGCATTTTAGCTGGTTTCGAAGCCGTCGAAATACATACCTAAATTAATATACTTGCACAGTTGTGGTAAGGTTGTCAGAATTTTAAGCAGAAGTGACATGGTAGACAACAGACAAGAGGTGCCTCCAGTGTTAAAAAGTATAATAATAAAGTCTTGTTTGCACTAGTGTAGATTAGCATAATCGTCATTCATAAAGATATTGATCCGTTTTGTGAAATAAGAGAAATAATCTTATTTTGTATAAGTATGCAAGTAAAGCAATGTCAACAATCACAATCGATGTTGTGTCGTTCATGTTAAAATCTCTAAACCAAACAAATAACAAATGTTGGCAAAGTAGCATCAATCAGCAGATTTCTGCTCGAATTTAAGGCGCCCTGGAGAAGATCCTCCATCCTACAGAGTGTTTTTATCGGCAAGTGAATGGGAACACCATACTCCATTACAACGCAGCACACCAGCGACACGCTTGTCTGGTGTATAATCGTGGTAAAACAAACACCATCTGCTATTCTTACACATGGACAGAAGCTACTATTTTCGCTAGGTATACCAAATCCAGGTGGCAATCTTTTTTTGTCTAAAGGATAAGTACTAGAAACATGGGTGATACATTATTAGTATTATTGACCAGTTAGTTGCTTGTGTTGCTGGGTGGGGTTCGAACCCGCAACCACTTCATCGCAAGTCCAAAACGTGTCTTGTACAACAAACACTGTAATAACTACACTAACCTGAAGGATTGATCGCATTGATCACATACGAACGGCTTCTCGTCCGTATGTTTCAGCATGTGTGACTTCAAGTGACGCAGGGTAGTGGAAGCATAAGGGCAGAGCTCACACTTGAAGCACTTCTCTCCCTCGTGAGTCTAACAAAACAAAAATAAGTTGGAAATTAACTTGGAAATTTGAAAAGTACGAATTTACATTGAATTGAATTATACATGTTTCGTTATCTCTAACTAAATGGAAAACAGTGCACAAGTTAGTTCATTGTACATTTGTCTGTTCGTTTTTTTTCTATTCCTCTTTGCACGTTGAATATCTCAAATTGCTCATTGAATAATTATAAGACTTTCGAAACAAAATCCTACAACATTCAATTAATTGATCAACCTATTTAATCATTTATGTGTCATGATTTTAATTAATAAGCATATTGCAGCTGCATATTTAGATAAATTTGGAGTATACCATCGATTTGGCCGTTAATCTTTCACACTTAAACGATTTCAGAGACAAGTTACGTCACGATTCCGTATGAAGAGACACGCAAGAGTAATACATTTCTTACCTTATTATGCATTTTGCACGAGTAACGGTCGGGGAAAGACTTGCCGCAACGACGACACTTGAGCGGTTTGTCGGATGTGTGCAGTTTCTGCACATGTATGCGCAAGTCGGTCTTACGTCCGCACTTGGCTGGGCACAACTCGCAAGCATAGACCGGCTTCTCAGATACTGATAAGAAAAAGAGGTCATTTTAAATGATTATCGTGTCGAACTGATCAAACAACAGCAAACACCTATTTTTGCGGATGTATACTTAGCCAGTAAAAAAAGATAATTGGGAATCTGACTGAAAAAAATAGTTATCACCATATACCACACATATGAAACATATGAAATGTATTAAGTCGCAAAACATCGTCAAGTACACTAGATATTTTTAATGTAAGATAAGAAAACCAATTAAATCCGAGATGTTTTTAACGTACGAAGGTTTGGCGCTTTTCGATTCAATTCGGTTTAAAATTTGACTCAATTATGTAACACTGTATCCACATTCAGGATCACGTGAGGTAAATAACCCTACAATGTAGCTCTGGCGACTCTATCCACTCGTTGAAAAGCAGTACTACAGCATTCCTGTTAGTTTCTATAGATACCTGCTCTACTTTTTTATATTTTATTGTGTTTCACTTGCCATATAAGAGGGTTCCACTGCGATATAGTGAATTTCGCCAATAAATTTATAAATGAAAAATCTAAATGAATATGTGTACCAAAAGAAATCTGCATGCCGCTTGACGGGGGAACATGGTGATAAACAATTCATGTATTAACCACTTTATATAAGATTGTGTATGGCAAGATTAAATGATTTCATTTGAAGTATTTATAATATTAATTTTATTCTTTGACATAAATTCTGCAATTGAATTAAAACACTATTCTATTAGCCACCTCTGTAGTCGTACATCTATTCTCTTTCAAGTTTTCGGTATTTTATTATAAGCTCCAATCAGCATCTATGACAATTTCTTTGGTATAACATGGTAAAGTATTTTGTTATAGCTAATTTAGTTTTATCCCTTTAGGTACCTCACCTACTGCTTATTTTTATGAGCTTTAGTAAATAAAGGTGGATGATTTCTAACAAACATGGCTATTTCGAGTATTATTATAGAGTCGATAGTTTCTGCTTATAATCAAATACTCTTTTATTACGTCTAGTAAAGAGGTTTTGAGTCTAGCAATAGTTTTACATACCGTTATGGATAAGTTTGTGCGCCTTGAGCGAGTTAGATTGGGTGAAGCGCATGTTGCAGTGATCACACTTGTATGGTTTCTCCCCAGTGTGGGTGCGCAGGTGACGCTTCAGCTTGAACGTGTCCGGAGATGCGTAAGTGCAATGTGGGCACTGTCAAATAACAACAATTTAACACTAAGTTCTTGTTCCACAACCAATTGCGTGTAACAGAACCTGGCCAGGGTTAATGGTGCGATGGTATTTTGGAATTGAACCACTAAAACCGCCATATTGCTAGTGTGCGATTCGAATAAAAAAGCTTAACATGGGACAGTCAACTTAAGCAATTTAAAAATAAATAAAATAAAATATAAAGTTTAGGTGTTTGTTTGCCTATTTACGTGTCAGGAGAGCATAAGCTCTGAAGGGACTTATTGATCATAATTTCATATTTTTTACAAATTATTTACATTTAAAATAACCCACTTTGTTCATTCATACTGAATAAAAATTGGTTCAAACCGTTTAAGTTTGCTAATGCTGCAATGCAACTGATATAATGTTTGCCATGAAGCATGTGCTTTTAAAATTGAAAATTGTAAAATAAAACGCATTTTTAATATTGTTAAAATACAGCCAGTCGGTAGCATTAAGGGTTCTATATAACTCATAAAAATATTTTTTTCAAAAAAACTTAACGTTTTGACGTTTAATAAAGAAAAACTATTTGAATTAACAGTAAACTAGAGTATTGATATGAAACAATTAACTGTTATTCCCACTCACTAGCGGGGGCCATGATAAGAATATGACATGTCGTGTTCTAGCGGTCCAATCTGTGACACCACAGTACAATTTAACATATGTAATTTTTTTTTATTATTGTGTATTGGAATAGGCGTTTGTCTTCAAACTCACCTGATGGAAAGTGATAATGAAGACGAAGATGGTACACTCCTATCCAAAAGAAACCTATTCCCTCTACTCTTGAAAGTTCCAAGATTTTGCAGGAAAATGTAGTTGAATCGTCATAGCAGCTAGTCCTAAGTGGCTGATAGAGTGATTTACACTATCAAGTTTTTTGAAGTGAAAACTGCTATGGGGAAAATGCACTGAACTCGTGACCGTCACGCTAATAATATATATATATATATATATATATATATATATAGATCCACTAGAGGGCGCTAATCTAAACATTGAGTTTTGTCAGTTCCTTATTAATTAATCTTTAAAAAATGTGTTTTCACTTCTGTCGTGCAGTCCTACGACTGACAGTTTTTTTTTGTTGTTTCACCTGGTATGGCCTCTCGCCAGTGTGGCAGCGGACATGTCTGCGCAGTTTTGACAGCTCAACAGAAGCGTAGTCGCACTCGGTGCATTTATGTGGCTTCTCATGAGTGTGCTTGTAACGGACATGACGCACCAGCTCGCCTGTGCACAAAAACAACATGAGAGTGACAAAGAACAAACATTATTCGATGTTAACGCATCGAATCTTTGGGTCGGAATGATATTCGGTAATATGGTAAATCGGGCTTAAATCGGGCTTGTACATCACTAGCTTTTGCCCGCGATCAATGCAATAACCAGAGTCTAAGGTACGACTCTGGTTATATGTACCCATGTAATAAACAAGAAATCATTATTTTTTTATGCAATGGACGAAGATATCGCGCAAAAATATTCAATTAAATTCCTCCTTACTTTTTGAACACCTTTAATATAACTTGAATACCATATTCAAACCACAATATTGTCAAAATAACAACAAAAGTTTAATGTGGCTTGTCGAGCTATGGAAGTGTTAATAGTGGTAGCGTAACCTTTTAAAATATTATAAGAATGGTGTTTATGGTAACCGCTACGTCTGAAAGTTTAACAGTATTTTTAATTTGGTAATAAAGATACTAAAAAAGAAGCACCGGATTTTCAACCAATCTAAAAAGTGTTACCACAATGTGAAATCTCATTAGCTGTTTTTGAAAAGAGCGTAGACTACTTTTCGAAATCCACGCGCGCTCTGAAATGTGAAGGGGACACGGCTTGCACTTACGTCTGCGAGACTACCATGCTTTATGGTAAGGTAGTCAAGTCTGTCGGGGGTCCAAAGGGGATCCTTTCTAGGTTATACCTGAGCCCTCTGCCATAGACACCACTGACGGTACACCGTGTGGTTTTAGTCGGTTCGATTCCGACATACCCACTTCGCCGAGTATCAGCTCGGTGCGGTGGTACCAGAGGGTTTCCACAGGTTAAAAAAAAATAAAAAAGACAAAATATCAAAGAAGTGTTTCATAAACGTTGGAAGACATTTAAATTGCTAGTTAATGTTTTTTTATTTGGGGGTAAAATAAAATAAAAATATATCATTTTATGGCACTGATGTCTAAGAAATAAAACTAAAACTACACTGCGAACTTACCAGAGGTAGTGAAGGGACTGTTGCAATACTTGCAGACATGAGGCTTGACGCCATTGTGCATGTTCACGTGGTTCTGAAGCGAAGCGATGGTCTTGAAGCCGCGTTCACAAACGCTGCACTTGTGTGGCCGGTCCTCCGAGTGACTCTTCATGTGACGGAGAAGTAGGTACCTGTAGATGTATACGTTGGCAAGACTAATAATACTAATATCCTGCGACAGTAGCGTATCAATATGGTGATAGAGCAGGCAAAATTCTCGGGCTCCCGGCTCGAGGGGAGTTATAATCATATGATTATATCCTACAAGAACGGAGCAGTATCTACATAATTGTTGGCAACTACGTACATGAAATGTATAATCCAAACTGATTAAGAAAAGTAAAAACTAGAGTTGGTTATTCCAAAACATTTGCATAATTTTTTTTTATTTGTCTATTCAAAATTAGCTATAGATTGTAACTTCCCAGTGAACTAGACAGAATGATTGAAGATAAGCAAACGGAAAAGAAATATTAATATTTCAATACACCGCGTACACGTAAAATATTGATGACGTAAATTATACATAACATTATTTCGTAGTGCGTGCTTAGATTCCTATTTACAAAAACTGCCTTTCTATCATCATTCATCATACTAGTTATTCCTATAAATAAATCTGTAAAGATGTAGAATAGGAATCCTAAGGAAAGTATGTGGTATAGCTTTAATTGTGCCACGTTGGTTACGGTAATCAACAACGTAAAACGCTAATATATATTTTTTAAACTACTGCAAAAAGAAATAGGTATTTAATAAAAAAGCAGACAATACATGTATGTCTAGTAACTATAACCATGCCACGATTTTACAAGACTTGAAGACCAGGCGTCGAAACTTCTAGCAGTACCGAGATGCTACCGAAAATAATTGAATAATCACGATCAGACTAAGTTTTATCATGGTAAAAAGTATTGAATCGATTAAATACCTATATTTCATTATACCTTGCTACGACTAAGTAGTGTTAAAAACCATGTCGTAAAGTATTGGTCCAGCCATGTGCTCCATGTACCTAATGCAATTTAACTATCTACAAAATAAATACAGTAGAACTTAAAACGAAATCTCAAAAAATAACTAAAAATACCTTTGAAACAGCGGGCTCCATAATCTTCGCTTTTGTCTATTCATCTTCAATTAAATTATAGGTATTTAATAAAACTATGCTTAAAAGTAAGTTAAATAAATTAAAAATAAAAGCAATGCTTTAAGCAAAATAACTTGTTAACTTTTTAAGGCTACATCGTGTAGTGTGTTCTTGAGAGCGAGTCGCGAGAAAATGACCGAGTGAGTCGAGTGACTCGTGATCATAAATGTGGTAAAGATGATTCAAAGACATTGAAGTCAAAAACGTTCACAAATACCGTGTAACAAACCAATTAAACCAAGTCAATTATTTTTGACTACCCTACATTGTTGTACGGAAATGCCTATAGAATGAAAGAGTAAATTGACCTAAAACTAAGTTGGTTTACGTAATATTATGATGTTAATAAAACAATTCAAAAACACGTACGATATTCTATAAAGACAGAAAAAATTTAAGTGCAAATATTTTTAAAATGTTACTAAGCCAAATACTTTTATCAATATTGAAATATGGTACACAAGCTATGGAATGTACCCTCACAAAATATATGGAATCATTTCTAGAAAGTTCGGTATTTAAATCTAAATTAGAACATTCTTAGTTTATTGAAGATGATAAGGCTTAAACCGCCTTTTAACCTGTTTATTTACTTATTTCGTAACATGTCTTTCAGTTATTTTATAGTTTGTCGGGGATTTATAACGTAATGAAATAATAATGTAGGCTGCAATAATAAGCCGTCGTATTTTACAATATTGATGAGAACATTACACCACTTTAACATATTACCAACGGACGACTTTAAGAGTGCTGTATTGAGATAAACATGCACTATCACTACACGCATTTGTGTAGAAATCTTGAATGCGATTGTCATCTCCACATTAAGGGTGTTTCAGTAAAAACGACTTTCGATTGAGAATGAATTGTCATAAATCTTACACACGTTCTATGAAGTATGAACGAGCTCTTGGCAATTATCTGTACTAATATAATAAAGCTGAAGAGTTTTTTGTTTGTTGGTTTGAAAACGCTCATCACTGGCAGATTTATAACCTCCAACTTTTTAAATTGTGATGATGTTCTAATTATGTCACAAAATATGATGTTAGGTATTTTCTACAGTATGCATATATTTCTTGAAAGCAACACTAATGAGATATTTAAGTTTTTTCCTATCTGTATTTAAGTAATTCTCTATTAAAATGTAATAGATCGGTCTAATCCTAAAATAAAATAAATACCTAATCAATACCTAATCTAATCAATACCATGAGTCTGCTTTGCGGAAATTCCACTCAGATAGATAGGCATTAACCATCACTCGAGGGGTCCCAATCCTAGTACTAAATCTAAAATGGGTTCATTTCTATTGCAGACGTAATTTTTTTTTTAATTGTGTGGCAACCCCTATGGGTTCACTGGGACTACTGGTAAAGCGGTAGATATGTCGGAATCGAACCGACTAAAAATCCCAGTGGGGTGACGATCCGAGGGGGTCTCAAAACGCACCAAAAAAAAAAGTTTTTATCACTATAACTTGGTTATTAATGCAAGCAGCATTTCTTTGTCGGCGGTTAAATCAGCTATATCTGAAATTACACTGCCTGACTCCAGTCTTGACAATTCAAAAATACCTACAATGTGTTTACTTAAAATAAATAATTTTGATTTTGAAATTAACTTTACCATTTAATAATTTTTTACTGCAAAATTGATCTTTGATTCAATCTTTGATTCTGAAATTTTTGATTCCAGCTATCGATTACCATTAAATTATAGGTACCATGATAAGTGTAGAAATTTACTAAACCATATGCTTCTGAAAAAGATGTTGAAAGTTATCGCAGTATGTTATCATCTTTAAAAAAATAAGCAAATTCTCTTTTTTTGCTCAAGTCAGTATTGTTCTTTAGAGTCTTGTACTTAATTCTTAATTTTTTTACAGAACTGTAAGGAAAATCGTTTTTGGGGCGTCGTTTTCCAATTATCAATGACAACCCTCAAAGAACAAACAAAAAGAAGACTTCCAAAGAGCGCAAAAAGGCAAATGTTTTTCCTAAAATTGCACCAAAATACGTCCAAGACCCAAGTTAGCTGAAGATCTTGTGGTGGCAAACGCCTTGGATAGAAACGATATTTCAGACCATGCTGGAGCTGCTATTGCATCCTGCCACTTTACAAGAATTTGGTTAACGTTTTGTGGGTAAGAGCAAAGCTCGAAAAAGAGAGAGGAGAAAACTTCATTGGTTCTTTTACCGACGACGTACTTAGCAAATAACGACAAAGAAACCGGAGTATAATAAGTCACCTAGACAATGCTAATCAAATCGATAGATACAAACATAAATTCAAAATGTAAAGTTTCGCTTTAGGAACCAAAAAACGAAAAAGATTTTTGGGACTGGATAATATAATAATATATTTTTGATGCGAGTATGTGTTTACATGGTGTGTTTGTTATAACTTTATTGGTATCATTCGAACTTGGTATAATTATGATGACATTATTTTTATTATTAATTTTTTGATGACACTTAAAAAAATATAATTGTGTATTAGAATGGCTGCATTAGTGTAGTGCAATTCTGGTTGTGTAACCATGGTATTTGCATGCCAATTTTGGTGAATTGCGAGGAACAACATTTTTTGTACCATCATATCTGTACCACTTTTCCTGCAAATAAAGTGATTTGATTTGATTTTAATGGAACGAAAAATACACATGATTACTATTATATGTATAAACATTTTAAAACCATGACTTTTTTAAAACTGAATACATGTATATTTGAACAACCTTACTGGTCTTCTTGGACGTCATTAAGGGAGGCCTATGTCAAACAGTGGACGTCCTATGGCTGAAATGATGATGATGATAGTGGATATTAGGATTTCTTTCCAAAATTTACTCCATATACGAGCAGATTTGTATAATAATAACAGTATTTTCCCTGGGGTGAAATACCGTTTGCTCTATCAAGCACACCAAGCCTTTTTATTTGCCTGGATGAGATTAGAGAGATAGATTCATATGGTTGAGGATTACTTACCGCCTATGACTAGTGTACGAACAGAAGTTGCATGTAAAATGAGGTCGGACATGCTTCACTCGCTTGGTTGTTGCTGTCTTGGGCTTGCCTTCAGCCTCTTCTTCCTCTTCAGATACCTCCTCACCAGCTTCCTCATCTTCAAAATTGTATACATCCTCATTGCCTTTTTCTTCTTGCTACAACAATAAATACTATATTAGTAAACAAAATTGTTGATATTATCTCCTTCCAAAAATATTTTTAATAGAGGTTGTGGCGATAGCACCATGCCCCAATTAAATAAAGCTGATCACCATTTTATAACATGGCAACACCAATATATCAGTATTATACTTTTTGCAAGGAGATAAACCCTATACTCTACCTCAATCTTCAATCAAAATTCAATTTAAATTCAACTTTCAATCTATATTGTGTTGTCAAACATTTTTTTTTTAAATTAAAAATAGAAACTAGTGCAAGGGTAAATAAGGATATCAAGAAAATTAATCAATTTCTTTTCGAGTTTTATGAGCATAAGATGTCTGCATTATGGAAGAACTTTTATTCAATAATCTTTAATATGACTGGCCTGTTGGTCTCGTAGTTAGTGACCCTGACTACTAAGCCAGATGTCGTGGGTTCGATTCCCACCCAGGACAAATAATTGTGTGATGAGCACGATAATTTGTTCTGTGTCTGGGAGTAATTTATCTATAATATGTATGTATATAGAAATATATAAGTATTTTTATCAGCATTCTGGTTACCATTGTACAGGCTCTGTCTAGTTTGGGATCAGACAGCCGTGTGTGAGATGTGTGGAGTTATTATTATCTTTATTTTTAATAAATATATTGATTGATAAATGTCCACTGACATTTACAGTACAGTATTTACTTTCTTCTTACCTGGTCTAAATTAAGATCAATATTGACAACGGGTTTGTTCTCTTCTTGAACAACAAGCACATAACTGACTTCTCCAGTACTTGACTCAGAAGGTACGAGTGTCACGGTCTGGTACCCCTCAGTGGCGTCAGTGTCCACAATCATTTGTTCTTCTTCACCTATGACCTGCAAAATGGAAATACATTATTATTAGATTTCTTTCAATGCTGAATGTAGCAGTGAAGGAAACTTCATTCTAATGCAATTGCTTTACTCTCCTGAACAAATTTATTATTAAAATAAGAAATATAGTTTTGTACTTTTCACCACCCAAGTACTAGGTGATATCGAAGTTCTGTAAGTGGACGAGGTTGTCGGACTTTTTAGGACTCCAACTACCCGTAACGAATGCCACAGATGTTCGTATGGCAACCGGGACCGACGGCTTAACGTGCTCTCCGAGGCACGGAGGGATCTCAATGTGTAAAGAATGGTCACCCATCCTACGACTGACCTGACTAGCAATACCTAACCTTGTAATGTGCTAACCTACTCGGTTACTTGTTACCCACCAGCCCCTCGAATACAATAAAATAATATATCCCACTAATATTATAAATGTGAAAATTTGGATGGATGGGTGGATGGATGTTGTTACTCTTTCACGCAAAAACACAGAACCGATTGCGATGCGTAGATAGCTGGAGACCTGGATTAAAGCATAGGCTACTATTTATCCCGATATTCCCACGGGATCGGGAATTACGCGGGGGACACCGCAAGACGCTGCTAGTAGAATATTAAGGAATTTATATATTTATGTTTTAGGACCACCATTTTAAGGTTGTGCATTGCATGTCTAATAATAGATAAATCTTCAAAGACTTTAATTAATAACTATCAGCTGCAATTCAATTTATTGGTATAATAATACATTTAATATAAAACAAAAAACTATTATTCGGTAACAATTCGGACAAACTGCAAGTTGTTTTGCATGCAATTACTGGTGCTTAGAAATACATATTTGCTACACCAGTGAATTACAACTGAATTGCCCACCCTTTTCACAAAAGAACTCTGTCAATCCTGCTACATTAGCAGAAAGACAGAACTATGCTTGCAGCGCTGAAAGGGCTACATACGAGGGGTGATCAAAAAGTAATGATAAACGGATATTTCTAGTAATAATAAAATTCTAAAAAAATATTTTTTCAACTCCCTAATCCTTCACAACTTCCCTGACAAAAAATGGTATAAATAGGACGTCATTTTTAAAATATACATTCATTTGAATACTAGCAGTCGGAGTGATAACATCAAAATGGAGAAACATGAAGTGCGAAGCGTCATCAAATACCTGTGCTTGAAAAAAATGTCCACCAAAGACATTCATACTGACTTGGTGGAAACATTGGGAGACTCTGCTCCTCCATATTCTACAACTGCACGCTGGTGCAAGGAGTTTAAGATGGGAAGAACATCCACGGAAGACGATCACCGCGAAGGCCGTCCGTCCTCCTCCCTCACTGAAGAAAACGTCAAAAAAGTTCAAGATCTGGTTTTGGCAGACCGAAGAGTGACCATTCGTCATTTAGCTGAGAACACAGGCATTTCATTTGGTAGCATTCAAAGGATCTTAACTACCGAGATGAACATGAGAAAGGTCTCTGCACGTTGGGTCCCGAGAATGTTAACCGACGAACAAAAGAAGAAACGATTCGACATTTCAAGGACCAATCTTGAAATGTTTCAGGCGGATCAAGATATTTTTTTGGCTCGATTTGTGACTATGGACGAAACGTGGATTCATCATTTTGATCCCGAAACCAAACAACAGTCAATGACATGGAAAAGGCCATCTTCACCGACTCCCAAGAAATTCAAAGTTTCAAGCTCTGCCGGCAAGGTTATGGCGTCTGTTTTCTGGGATGCTGAGGGAATAATTATGGTTGAATACCTTGATAAGGGCGCTACCATAACAGGCTCCTACTATGCTGACCAAATCAAAAGATTGCGAGAGGCCATCAAGGAAAAAAGACGGGGTAAACTGCGCGCAAAAGTTCTGTTCCATCAAGACAATGCACCTGCACACAAAGCTGAAGTTGCGATGGCTGCCATTCAAGAAGCTGGCTTCCAGCTGCTTGAACACCCACCCTATTCTCCAGATCTAGCCCCCAGCGACTTTTATTTGTTTCCTCGGCTCAAGGAACACCTCCGGGGCCAGAAATTTGAGGATAACGGCGAAGTGATGGCCGCTGTAGAGGCATTTTGGGAGAGTCAAGATAAAGATTTTTTTTTGAAGGGTATCGTTGGTTTAGAAAAGAGATGGACTAAATGTATTGACCTATTAGGAGACTATGTAGAAAAATAAATTTTATTTTTAAGTATATAGTTATTTTAATGTACCCATTCTCATTACTTTTGGATCACCCCTCGTACTTGGATGTTAGCTATATGCATATCTGAATCTTGTACTTTTGTTTACATTACAGAAGACATCAGGACATTAATTATTATTAATTCATTAATTTTCAGTTTAAAGCAGGACAGGACTAACAAGACTTCAAACAAAATTTTCCTTACCACATTATCATCAGGCTCAGTTTGCAGTGACACCAAATTCTGGTTGTCCCCTGCTGGCTGGTAGTAATACCTTCCTTCTTCATCCACAAAGTATGTGACGCCAGTAGCGGATTCTTCATCTTCAGTGCTGTTCACTAAAGAAAACCGTAATTTGCCAATAGTTTTATGAAACAATGAGAACTTGATGTTTCTCCACAATTTAAGGTGGTTAAAAACTACTGTAACAGGTATTGTTTTTAAGAAAAATAGTGACTTATTCTCATGATTCCACTAGTAAAACGGTGTACGCTACCCTACCCTGACTAACGATTGAGATTGAACATAATAAAGTCACCAAGGGATGAAATCGTATTATATTTACTTGCCACGTTAAACATATTATGATTTTGTACTTCGTTATGCCAACCTAATAACAAAAAATTATTAATTAAAACTTAGATTACACATTATTATAGTACGAGTAGTCAAATAAAAATAGGTTATTAGACGGGATCCCATTAGTAGATAATTGACATCTAAACAGGAAACAATTAGGCTGAGATTCTGCATTTCCCAAGTTGTTTAACAGCATTTCTATTGAGAATGATACTTTAATATAGTCTGAATATAGTTGCTCACAAGATGGTGCTTTTGATTATAAGACCGCATTTGTACATTCATTTAACATGTAGTATTCTCTACTAAGTTGTGTATTGTCTATAACGTAAATCACGTTAGTCTGGCATTTAAACTAGTGATGAGCCAGATATTCGTATCTATCTATATAATGAGAACAAACTCAAATCTTTGTGATGTGTATTGAAATAATTATTAAAAAAACGTAGTGCAAGTTGAAACTTGTCGCGTTATTAGTCCTCAACGTCAACTGTCGTGTCAAGGTCTGGCGTATCGGCATCAACTGAGAAAAAACCTTGAGACCCGTAATCGCGGATCTAGACCCTAATAATCCGTATTCGTATCCGTATCCGCGGATACACATTTTTAATAATCCGACACATCAATAATTTAAACTACATTTTTTTAATCGTTCACTAAATCCAGAAAGGCGTCTCCATCTACTCCATTTTAAATTAATATAATTTTGATCATGCAACTGTAAGTGTAATTAATTGCAATTTTAAGAGCAATTTAGTTTGTCCAACAATACTTGCCTAAAAATGTATTCCTCTTTATAGTTAGTACGTTATTTACGTTGGCCTGAGAGTAGGCGAAACCGGTCCTTTACAAGCAGCACGGTAGGTGTTACTCGGACACTATCATCCCCTAGAGAGTCCTTCCCAAAGAAGATAATAAGTACTTAGTAACTACATAATTATTTTTAAAAAGATTTTACCTGCAATAACTGCAGTGCTTTGGTTCAAGTACTGTTGAATCAGCGTCTGCTTGGTCTTATCCTTTTTATCGGGAGGCGGCATGGCTGAAACCAAACAAAGGAGGTGATTTCAAATTAATATTACATTTGTTGTAATTTTACACGTAAATAATTATTACTGAAATGAGTATTATATATATCTATATGTACTAATAGTATACAGTAAGAAGGTTTCTTTTGTTGGCAGTTGTAGAGCCTGAGTTGAACACGTTCATCTCAGGCTCTACAACTGCCATTTGAAAAAATATGTTACCCTTCGACAAATCTGTTTATCAACAACGGCAGCTGGCGTTTTTGCTTAAATTTATTTCAGTACCGCCATGGATCTGGCTGCACGTCACGCCAAGGTCACGAACGATGCACGATGAAAATGTTAGTGAATAGTTTCTTAATTGTTATTATTTGCTTACTGAATTTGCACGACCAATTTTGCATGAGAGCACCTTTACCACCGCGAACATCGTGCAGATAGACAGTGAACAACGCGGATGTACATGAGAGAGATCGTGCGTAGTGCGTGCTCGATCATATATGTGCTTGCTGTACAGCAGATTCGGTATTTAGAGCGCATTGTGTCGCATGGTGACTACGACGAAATGGATTGATTTCATATTTATAAAAGGATATGTCCCTTACTGCCCTCATTTGTCTGTGGAATGTCAAGACTGTGTTGACATTTTAAATAAATAGAATACGCGCTCTAATTTATTTTGTTCGATTATATCTAGCACGCTGGATGCGACCACAATAGTGTATGCTGCTTCCAGCACCGAGGCCTTGAGCGGAGGTAAAGCTGGGATGGATCGCAAATAAAGCGCTTAACATTCACAGTACCTACAACCAGTCCCAGACTGCAACTAATATGTTTGCATGGGGAGCTACCCCTAGGAAATATTAATTAAATCAAGTCCTAGAAGCCCCCTACGCAGTAATAAAAATGGATGACCGATAGGTATTATGTATAGATAGTTATTAACTCCCTCACTGGACACCCCTGTTCCTGCGTTGTTTACCACCCTTGCGAGACAATTACAGCGAGCATCGTGCACTAGGGTGATGCTAATTATATCTATTGCAGTGGATTATAACTGATATGTACATTGATTTTAGATGGATGGAGGATTGCCTTTGAGCCGCGTGGCAACTGAATCGGTAACCCTCTGTGTAGCGTCCCCTCACTGTTGTTACGTCGCAAATTGATGCTGTTTAAAAAGGCTCGCTAAGGGTACCTATTCTACCATTCGTTGGTAGGCAGAGCCTTGTCTGTTAAGGATGTGAACAGTTAGGGATGACGTTTGGGAAAGTAATTGGCAAGTGTTTCCCCTTTAATGCTACTAATATTATAAACGTGAAAGTTTGCGCGGATGTATTGCTGTTTGTTGCTCTTTCACACAAATACTACTGAAGTGATTGCGATGAAACTTGTTATATAGATAGATGGAGACCTGGGTAAACACATAGGCTACTTTTCATGCCGATATTCCCAAGGCACCGGGACTTATGCGAGTGAAACCGCGGGGCACAGTTAGTTCTTTACATTTAGTCTTATAAAGATGATATAATTAAACCATATGAAGTAGAGAGATAGACAACACCTAGAGCCAACGTGCTTACCTCCAAGTTCCATACAGAATCGAAATAAGATAAATTATCACTGATAATGATAGTGACAAAAAATTTAGTCATCCAGATCATAAATTAATAAAAAATACTCCCGACTCGAAAATCCCTTCAACAAATACAAAAGAGCTGATGATGATCTTCGACCTGCTGAACAGATTTTCTTGAACTGTATGAATGATGAACACGCTCGATCAAGTAACTTTTCAAACAAAAAAAAACGCATTCAAATTATACATTCATCCGTTTGAGAGCTATGATGCCACACACAAACACAGACACGTCAAACTTGTAACACCCCATCAATACCTCCTTTTGCGTCGGGGGTTAAAAATAGAATATAAGGCAACCGCAATTTGAACTTAAAACATGGACGGCAAAGAAACTAAATCTTACCGTTTGCTAACCAACCTTATACTGGGGTATCCAAGCTTTTTCTACCTTAGACAACAGTAATTCACTGAGAGAGAAATTTAAAAGAATAAATGTAACAACGGTTGCATGTCAGTACATCTATGAAAACTTGATTTATGTTCATAAAAATAAAGACCATTTAAAAAAAAAGTGTTGTTCTCTCTTTAACACATGCATAATCATCAACTTGTTATAACTTCCTCTAGGCTCCAAAAAGTTAACAAGTCGTTTCGGGGTCAATGTGTCTGTGTGTCAAATAGTGTAGAAACTTTGTTGCAATGACATTTTGTTGATCTATAATTTTAGTAAAAAGAAAGACGTTTTCAAACTACTTCTAAAGAATTTTATGAAATAAAGATATGACTTCAAAAAAGACTATGAACTTCAAAAATTATTTGCCTTAGAGTTAAGGATAAGGGGTACACATGTATAGCGTTCACTTCTGTACTTCTGGCGTGCAGTCCAACGACTGACAGTTTTTTTAATGGTTCAAATTTAATGACAACGAAAATATTAACAACTTTGAAGAATACCCCGTTCTTCAAAGTTGTATTTATATTATTGTTGCTGGTGACCCTAACTCCAGCATCAGTTTTTACAAATTACTTTACTTTTTACTTTCATGCATCGCCATACCGTTCATCAGATCATCATGAAATTTTCATACACATTATCTCGATACAAACTATCTAGTCATTGAAAGAAAGAAAAAAGAAGAAAAACAGATGATATCACTCTTTCAGTTATCTAAGGTCTACTGTGGTATTAAGAAAGGTGTCTTCATTTGCATAATGCCTTAATGACATAATATTTAAAAAAAATTTAATTCAAATTCAACCTAACTGGATTGATGGTAATGGCTAAGTCACCAACTGTCATTACCTCTCTTGGTACACGATTTGAAGCTCATATTCAATGCATAAGTGCCAATCACACAAATAACTATCCCAATAGATATTGGTGTAATTTGCAACTTAACTCTTTTGAATGTATGTGTGCAAAGTTACCTCTGTGGCTCTAGGTTATGATAATTGTGCAGGATTAATTAAGATGGAGATGACCTCAGTAGCCCTACAAATGTTTGATCACAATCTGCTCAATGGTTTAGGAATGCATAGAGTAAAAACAAACAAACAAACAAACACTAATTTCATAAGTATTATAAATAGAAGATGTAATAATAATAGTATTAAATTTGCAACAATTTTAATGTGTTACCAATTTAAAATACATAATACATAAAACTTAGATGGCTGTTACCACACCATTAAGACTCACTATACTTGGACTGATCTCCATAACAGAAATTAAATAATTAACACATACTTACTAATAATTTGATATGTACCTTATCAAACAGTTACGAAATAAGTAAACTTAATTACCGTATTTACCACGATTAAGAAAGAAATTAAATAAATTCTACATTTGGCATGTGGAACCACATAAACACAACAGAGAAATTAAAACCACTAAGTTTTGTATTATATATGAACTGGAATATTGATTTATTGGAAATAGAACCAACTATACAAAAACTATTCCCAAAGAATGTAGTCTGATCAGAGTGATTCAATTAAAATGTTCGTTTACAATAGAATGTTAATATTTGGTAAGTACTTGGACTTACTGCAGAATGGTGGAACAAATTGTTTGACTTTGTTACCGACGCTTCAATATACAAAGGTTACCTTCGCAAAGGCCAATATTAGTCAACAAAACAACACAACACAATTTCACTGAAAAAAATATTTTCAAGAAGCTGCTGCAGTAACTTCGAAACCATATAATAGGGCAGACAGTAGGTATATTGGACACGATCGTGTCTTCTATACTGTAGAGTTCATGTCCGCCATTTTCTCAACGTATTTTCACATTTTTCCATATTTTTTTCTTTAGATAAGTACCATACAGCATTGTAAACTTTGAAATAAAACAATATATACAATTATCAACAAATTACCGCCACAGATTGGAAACTAGACGAGGTAGACGGCGCTAGCGTCTGTCAATATTCCTAGGGATACTTTACGTCCACAAGGAAACTACTTAGTTTCACATATTTATTCATTCTTTTATATCATTACGTCAATACTTTAAAACTAAAGATTTACACCCATGAATGTAGGCATTGAAATACCTACGTGAAATAACAAAAATAAATATTACCTGCTTGGTGGAGCTTCTATATTTTCTCAATGAGGGCGTTTCAATCAATTCATTTCGTTTCCCGAAGTGCGATAGTGACGCCAAAATGGCCGCCGCGAGAACTACAAAGACAAACTCTACCACAGACTCTACAATACTTAGCAGATGTGTTCTGAAACAACCACCACAGTAAACGGACCTTGTGTATCTATGTTACTATCCTAAAATAATTGCCATGTAATTCTTTATACAATCTGGAGTAGAAAAGGTACTTTTTTTGTTCTACTAAAATGTATCCTGGAAAATAATAAACCTGACCAGGAAAATAAAAAACCTCATCATGTTGCGGAAAA
The DNA here is from genome assembly GCA_949752705.1 of Callimorpha dominula. NCBI lineage: Eukaryota > Metazoa > Arthropoda > Insecta > Lepidoptera > Erebidae > Callimorpha > Callimorpha dominula. The sequence continues at coordinate 26,340,199 of OX456990.1, read as the reverse complement.
CTAATGTCTTTAATGACAATGTTACCATTAATACGTCATTAACATGTCATCATTTTTTATTGTTGATTGCTGTCAATGTGTCAGCATGGTCTTTTAGGAATTTTTATGCGTTAAAACGACAATAAACTATTCATAGTCGTGAGAGAAAAGTGGATAGCAATTTTTTTAAGTATTTGTGAAATAAAAAAATCTGAGTGATTGAACAAAATTTCTCTTAATAACATTACAGATTTAATTGTCAATATAACTGGTAGGAACATCATATTATAATAAAAGCACAATGAAAATTGTCTATTGACCTCAATATCATTATAACTTAAATCTAATTAAAATGATTTGGGGTATAGTAAATGGAAAAGGTGTTTTAAACAATGTTGGTCGTGATAATACTACATTCCAAAAACGTTACAGATCGTTTTGAGGCAAATTTGAGTTAAATTAACATTATATATAAACAATCAATATCGCATTTTGCGGGACCGTCTCGTAATGCCAGATGTATTAATTAATTGCTTTGCAATAATTAGTAAGATAGTCCCGCAAAATGTTGGATGCGTCTCACATGTCCCGCATGCCCATTTTTCAACTATACTGTACTTCATACACACCCATAGCACATTATTTACAATGACGATGTCTTATAGGATTGGGTGGAGATGAAGCACAGCAGGTACAGAACAGCGGCGGATGGAGGTGTTTGAAAGGTATAATAAACCGGAATATCATTAAAAAATCTATTTGGCCATCGTCTAGTACCCGTTTTCCTACCAGGGCAGAATGCGCCGACCGAAAGAGCATTTTCGTTAGTTAATACAATATGAACGTCGGAGAAAACTCATTGCAAGTCGATACCCTACGTGCTATCTGAAGAAGGTAAAGATTTTATAAAAGCAGTTATGTGCTACTCTAGCGATACATTTTAGAAATAAATGTCTTCAGTAAATATTATTTACCGACTAAATGTCATACTTCGCAATCAACAAAATTAGTATTATTTTCGCGCTTTGACCTGGATAAAACGCTATTTATTATTATGGCACATTATATTAAGATTTATTTTTATGAACCTACGTATGTTCAAGTACCTATATTATAGGTACTTGAACATAAAAATAAAGCTTAGTTGAATAAGCCTTCAAAAATATTCTCGTTTGAATATCCAATGATAGTATTCATTTATAAGGTTATGTTTTACAATCAATACTAATTTTTAACAAAGCCTTTTTATTTCTTTCTCGCAACCCCCCGTATTTGAGATAGCAGAGCTAAGGTAGACATAACCACCAAAAACACAAATTTTCCATGATGCGGATGTTTGTTCTATTCATGGCCCGATCACAAGGGGGTAAGCTTGGCAAATGCCCAGGGTGGCAAAAATAAGGTCGGCGGGCGTTCGCACGGAGTACAAAATATTCTCTATACGTGAGAAAAATTTCATAAAAAGTACCATGCTTAACAGCCCGACAAGAAAGTATTTTTCAACATTTGAAAAAAAGTTCTACTATAACGGCTGTTAATAAATGATATTTGCATATGCTATCTTATATGAAAAACAGGAGAAAAAATTACAAAACAAAGCAACTAACTGTTTCGATGTGTAATGATTTTTAATTGAGAATACAAAGAAATTGTCCCGAATTTTAAACGATTTTATATTTCTGAACTAGCAACCCTGTTCGCTCCATTTTTGACAGTGATGCCCCACAAACGTTAAGTTTATTACTGCCAGTAGTTTATGTAATATATATTTTCGGGGCATACCTACCCTATTATTCTTCATTCACACAACGAAACATTTTAGGGGAATTCCTGAAATATTATAGGTACATAAGCTAAAATTGCATAAGGTTTTTTTTTAATTTTTATTTGCCCTGGCATTATGTGATTACTAGCTGTTTGGTGTGTGTTTTTGTGAAATCTATCCCACTCGAATCGTACATTTTTTAAGGATGAAAATCTGCTATGTGCTATTCCAGATCTATAATCTATCTTTGTGCTAAACTTCAGTCAGATCCGTTCAGAAGTTTTGCGTGAAAGAGTAACAAACATCCATCCATCCTCACAAACTTTCAACTTATTCGCTTGCAATATTAGTAAGATTTAATATGAATAAATCTATTATTACACATATATATAATATCAAATTTATGAAATAGCAAGCTCATGACATATATGGGGCTAGTATAAAGGGCGGCGAATATATATAGATCAGGACCTGGTTTTATACAGTTGGGCTCGATCGAGTATCATCAATTTGATTTTGTCTCTATTGATACATCTTTGCTCTAATCGTAACAGAAATCTCCGCTCTTCGAACAATCTTCTCCTATTATGTCCCAGTCATTATTCAGCATGTATACTCTACTTTTATTATTCAGTCTGTTTTCATCTGGAACGCCGCCGCCGTACCGCAGGAAATCATAATAGTACCTAATCACCAATCTTATAAAACAAAGGTTCGTGCTCTCCTCTACCGTAAACTGGCAGAATCATCAGAATACTAGAAAATATGTTTATGTATCTATTTTTTTATATAACTATATTTATATATTCATGCATGCATGTAGGAATCTATGTACAAGTCCTATCTCAAATTGCTCATCGTGTGACCTCCAACAGACAGGCTTTTATCCGATTTATCCAGAATAATCCCCGAATACACCAATTAAATCCACATGATGTATTCGGTGTAAGTGTTGAATAAGACTAGAGAGATAATACACTCCTGTCGAACGCCGGTCTCAGTTTTAAAACCAGATGGGACTTGCCAGAATTTCCCAAGTTCACCGTATCAAACGCCTTCGGAAATGTGAAAAGGGGTGTTAAATTCTCTGGGTTTCTTTATGACTAGATGAAGGACAATTGTCTGTTCTTACGTGTTTAGAATATGCAGTAGTACCGAACTTGCATGTGATATGAGAGAAATTAGCCGATAGTTATTACATTTCTTTGTTGAACCCTTCTTGTGTAGTGGCATAAATAAGGAGTGCGAACAGTCTTTTGGTCAACTCCTAGTTCCCAGACTCTGTTAGAGATATTCCATAGCCTGTAACTCGTCAATAAGTATCTCGTCAACTCCTACGGCTTTATTGTGTTGCAGGTGTCAGACAGTGGCCAGTCATCTGTGCAGTATGCGTAAGCTACATTTGGTGGGACGTTATTTACGACTATGCTTAGTGTTGCAATAAAAAAACGAAATTGAGGCGCCCTTAGGTTTTTTATTTTCCTGGCCGGTCTATAATTAAAATCTCAATAATGGAATTTTGCAATTTAACAAAAAAAAGATAGTAATATATATATATATATATTTATTTATATAGTATTCGGGGAGTTAATTCTTCTGTGCCATCCTTTAACTGCGCTCGTATTGGGGTTCTTTTCACCGTAACAGTAATCTATCTTGTTTTTGCTCTGCACCACCATATGGTTGATTGTTAGAGAATGCCTTAGGCATCGAGTCCGCCTATGTACTATTTGTGTGCATGAAGTTAAGTAAATAAATGAATAAAACTTTGGCTGTGATTGTACGCTGTGTAATATTTTGAGAAAGTTATAATTTGCATATATAATATAAGAAAAATGGACTTAAACTTATATGTTGAAACTGGACAGGAATTACTTCAAATCAAATGCTTAATACTTACTTAATACTTAATTAGAAAGTAACTTAAAAGAAAAGTACTTAATACTTATTTTGCTTATATTAACTACTAGCCATCCCCGCAGTTTCACCTGCGTTTATGGTCACTGCTCCACTCCTATTGCTCGTAGCATAATATTATATAGCCCATAACCTTCCTCGATAAATGTGCTATACAACACTAAAATAATTTTTCAATTCCAACCAGTAGTTTCAACCAAACAAACAAAGCAAACAAACTCTTCAACTTTTTAATTTTAGTATAGATTTGATCATTCACTTCACATATAATTTAACTCAATTGGGAGATAATAACATAAGCTTCCGGCAAAAGTTTCTTCGTATTTTATATACAAACTAAATGCATCCGGCATGCGTTGCAATACCTTTTTATAATCGATAGGAACCCTCGTGAGCTTCCCCAGAACATCCTAGGAACCAAAGTTTCATCACAATCTGATCAATGGTTTTAAAACGCATAGATGACATACAAACAACAACTTTTATAAAAAAAGAAAATAAAAAAAAGAAAAAAAACATTGATTTATTTCTCTTGCATTATAAAGTTATTATCAGTGGTACGTAATTTGAATCACCCGGCTCGCCATTAGCGTCTTTTCTTTTGCTTGCAATTTTTTTTGTTTTTTAATTAAGTCATTTATTCATTTCTCATTTTCTCTATATTTAAGTAGCTTGATATATTTTCCTTAGTTTACACAACATAAATTTCTGAACGCACGCATAAATATTTGACAACCAATATAAATGTCAATCCATTTTTTTTTAAATCCAAAATACACCATAATCCGAATATTGTATATAATATATCTTGTCGATTCGAAACCTTTATTTAAATACGTTCTTTAATTTGAGGGGAGAGTTTACCGTATCAACGAGATGAACATTAAATGTTTGACAGTGTTTAACATTTTGTATGGGAAAATGTTTTTTCGTTTAATTTTTTTTTTCGTCAATTTTTCAATGTTTTTAATAGTTATTCTGCTATTCGGGACGGAGACAAATACAACAAATCAAAAACCATGAAGTTCGGTCGAGCCGTTCTCCAGTTATAAGTGTTCGAACAAACCCGACTTATATAAATATTAAGAATTAAGATTCAAGACATTTTTTTTCAAAGTTTAAGTACATTTAGTTATAATATATATATATATATATATATGCCATTTTGTTCGATAACGATAACATTGCTGTAGAAATCTTGGGACTTTTGATCAAAAAAACTGCGACAAGTTTGCCAGTCCTCTCTTGATGTTAACCTAACACTACCCAAATAATTCTGACGGGACCGTAACAGATGAAAATCTGAGGGTGCAAGATCAGGACTATATGGTGGATGCATTAACACTTCCCAACAAAGCACAGTATGAAAAATGACCTAAAAAAACACACATCACATCCCCTTTTTTTTTTTTATAAAGAATATGATTTTAAATGCACAAGAACTCCCGAAGTTCAAATGTCCTTAGATCTGGAGATACAATTTTTTTATCGTTTTTTCTATGGAATTCAGGAAAACCATAGAAATAGTTGTTGTTCAAAAGGTGTTCAGTTTTTATTATTGATTAATAATCCATATTATCAAAGTGTAAATTATCTATAATATGCAGTCAGTAACAAAGTTCTAGCACTTAAAACAACATAAAAAAAACGATTTTAACCATACTTTCGTAATAATTTTTTTTTCATCAAGTCTTACTTTAGTAGGATTCAATTCTTTAATTAGACTATAGAACAGGTCCCTCTTAACAGGCCTTCAAAACCTGAAATCTTATTTGATACTAAGTAATAGTTATAGATTAATAGATAGTAGGTTGATATCTTTTGTAAAATATAAGATTGAAATATATGAATGTAGCTTGTTTGACATTACATTAGTTCTAAATTCTTTAAAATAGAAATAATTTCCGGTGAAAAGGAAAATGTGGTATGGGGAAGGGGTGAATGTGTGAATGGTGGTGATGTGGTATGCCATACCTAAACCTTATACCTAAACATTTTTTTTGGAGGAATGGGGGTGAGGCACCATGGAGCCGAAAATCCATAAAAACTTAAAAAAATTATAATTTTTAACTTTACACATTGCACCTGCTATTGTGATAAATGGAGGAAAATACAGTCATAACTTGTAAACGGATAGTTTTTTTACAAAAATTCCTATTGTAATTGCATGGTAGAGTCATGCCCTTTTAGTGATTAAAGTTAGCGTTCCTTTTTCAAATACACCCTACAGAGGGTGTTAGTGAAACGCTCCCGAAAACGAAGACAGACGATAGTACTAATAGTACCTTTGATTATGGGTCAGAAAAAAATTCGATCCTGATGGTATTCAGGTGTCTATTTAAATTTTATTTGATTATTACACATAACTCAGTGAAATAGTCGTATTATTGAATATTCATTACATACGCACAAAATGGCTGATGCAATCAACGAAGCTAAATAGCGAATCATTATAGTATCCCGTTTGGCAATCCGATTTATATATATATGTCGGATTTTCGAGCTGGGGGTAGCTTTCATTCGTCCCCATGGGCGGTAGAATGCGGGTCTTGTTAAATGAGACAAGTTATCGCTCCAACTACCCTCTACTACAAATTTAATAGCGAAACTAGTTTCAAGTAAATCAAAATGTAAATAGTTTAACAAAATCAACCAAATTCGTTAGAGAAATCAAATCACATTACAAAAATATAGGTGATAATATGCTCGCGCCGTCATATATATATATAAATATATATATATATATAATAGGTTAGTCACAAATAAATCACAAATTATATCTAAAAATTATTGAGATAGAGAGAACTAAAAGTTTTGACAACCCTGTAACGATAGAAATTAGATAAAACTTTAGAAGCATATAACTCCAAGATCCAAAGAGATTAGGGTCTAATTTTTTTTATATAATTAGCAAGATATCAAACAACTTTAGTTGTCATGGTTTTGAATCCAACTATGGCAAAATATTACAGTAAAAAAATAAAAACTAAAAACCTTTTATTCAAAATATCTTTTAAGTTAATGGATTTTAAAACAAATAGTTGCATACATCATATGCCCGCGTAAAACCTACATACACGTATACTACTAGATGTACATAAATATTTATTTTTACTATAAATTTTAATAATTTACTAAATACCTAGAATAATTTAAAAAAAATCGTATCTTTGGATCTAATTACATTTGACCTTCGGGTGTTCTACTCGTGCATTTAAAATCAGTTTATTTATCGAATGAATAAATAAAAAGGGGATGTCCGTTTTTAGGTCATTTTTCATACTGTGCAAAGCTCTCTCAATTTCTGCTGAGTGGTCAAAAATGTGGGTGGTCTGCCGTTATCATGATGAAAGACCTCCTTTTCTGTTGGTCGATTCCGTCTATTTTGTCTTATTTTTTTTTTTAGTAAAATTCTTGCTTGAATCTCTTTGGTTGTTGACAATAGAAATACGAATCGATGGTTTTGCCCAAAGAGTATACAAACACTACGTGGTTTTGCCCAGCGGTAATAGCTCATAATTAACGATGCTCAGTTCCTCGGTTATGTCGTAACTACTAATATGCCGATCTTGCTTCACTTTATCACAGATGGTATCATGGACTTTATCCGTATGAGGGTTGCATATTTGACATCAAAATTCCCGGACTGAAAACGCTTGAACCAAGTTTATGCTACTCTTACTGACACTGCATTAGGTCCATAAACGTCACAAATTTTTTTCGCGGCTTGAGTTGCATTTTCCCAAAAAACGACCGTTCGACCGTATAATATTTTTTTTTTTGTATTAAAACTTTAGAATATATCAAATTTCTTCGTTTGATTCACTCATTTTGGCCGACAGAAAAACGATTGAAAAATTGCGGGAAAGTGTTTTTTACTTTTTATTTTTCTTAATGTCCAATTTATTTTATCTTGTGAGACATATATTTAATGCATGGGAGAATTCGCAAGATGCGATAGGTGTATTTTGCGATCTCTCAAAAGCTTTTGACTGTGTAGAACATAACACGCTTTTTCTTAAACTTAAACATTATGGTGTTAACGGTATTGCTTTGGAACTAATTGTTTCCTACTTGAAGGATAGAATTCAACATGTAGATGTCAATGGTGCGAGGTCTTCTGGATTACCGATTACTATGGGCGTTCCTCAGGGCTCTATATTAGGTCCTCTACTTTTTCGCATATATATAAACGATTTACCTTATTATTTAAAAGATCTCTATGATATAGTTCTATTTGCTGATGATACGTCACTTATTTTTAAAGTCGATCGTAAGAAAACAGTTTTTGACGATGTGAATAGGGCACTAAATGATGTATTATATTGGTTTTCAACTAACAATCTCTTACTAAATGCAAATAAAACAAAGTGTGTGATATTTACTATGCCAAATGTAAAACAGCCAGGTACTAATTTAACTCTAAATAATGAAATGTTAAGTATTGTAGACTCAACAGTATTCTTAGGAATTACATTAGACAGTAAACTACAATGGGGAGCCCAGATAGACAGCCTTGCAGGTAGGCTTAGTTCGGCAGCTTATGCAGTTTGGAAGGTACGTCAGCTCACTGATACGGACACAGCTAGGCTAGTTTATTTTAGTTACTTTCACAGCGTTATGTCCTATGGTATACTACTTTGGGGTAAGGCGGCTGATGTTGAAACGATTTTTATTCTCCAAAAACGAGCCATCCATATACAACTTAGGTGCTAGAGTCTCTCTTCGAGAGTTGTTTAAGGATATAGGTATTTTAACTGTTGCATCACAGTATATATTTGCAAATATTATGTTTGTTAGGCACAACATTAATAATTATAAGAAAAACAGTGATATACACAATATTAATACAAGAAACAAGTCTAAACTCGTTGGGACCTATCATCGCTTACATAAAGTACACAATTCGTTCGAAGGTCTTGGTATACGTTTTTATATTAAAATTCCTATACATGTAATCGACCTTCCTGTAGATAAATTCAAGCGAACGGTAAAAGATCACCTTATTAGGAAATCCTACTATACGATCAACGATTATCTAAACGACAAACAGTCGTGGGCTTAAGGTGTCATTAGGTATATACACACAAACTTCTTTGTCTTATAATTAAGCTAAATTATTAACAAACCATTGTCAGTTGAAAGTAATGCGTGACGATTATTATGGTAATTTGACTATTAGTGATTTTTATCAGTATCTCGACTATGGTTCGTCATGCTCACTAAAATGTCATTGCTTGCGGCGTCGTCATGGGGCGGGTCATTTCTTTCCCTCTGATATGGCGAAGGAGATGATGGCTGGTCCATGCGTCATACTCGTGAACGGGTGCTGCTTGGGGTGACTGGTCGGCCTAGTCAGCGATGCTTTAGCCTATACTATTATTTTGGTTCGATCAACTGCAACTCTAGCCTCTTAATCCAGTCACGAATTATTTTTAACAGTAGATTTTGCAACTGAATGAAGGTAGATGTGCACCTTGAATGATTTCTATGTTTAATAGGTTCAAACCTTCAACGGTATCACTGAGTGATTTTTATTTTTTAGTACGTTAGCTTTTGGAGCATTTCAATAAAATGAAATTCAGGTGGCATCAGCTTGCATCCTGTTTACCTTTCGTGTAACACTAACACTATTGTATCTGAAGATCTGACTTTTAAAAAGAGTGGCCATAAGTTTCTTTGCCAGTATTCTTCTCATAAGGCCCTACGCATTTTGGAAACTGGAAGTTATAGATCGACACAAACGGGCAGTAGATTTTGGTGTTTTTCACCTAATTTACCTTGACAATCCAGTATATGCTGTGGCGTCTGTTTGTGCCGATCTATGATTTTAACTCTAGCTTCAATTTAACGTTCATAAATGTCACTTAGTGTCTTAATTGAATAAATGATTTTGAATTTGAATTTGAATTTATTGGTATTAAAATCAGCCAGATACAAACAGCACAACCAAAGAGATTTTTCTTCAATTTTATACATACAAAATTCAAAAAGACTTTTTCGCCGACCTATAAGATAAGACCTGATTACAATAATCGAAAACCGGAGAAAGTACGAAGAACGGAACATGAAGGATGTCCTAAAAACACAAACACGCGCTTTCCACAGGACTTTCTTTTTGATTTTATTGTTTTCTTTTAATATTGAGCACTCTCTGAGACTGAATACCGTCTATTTAAAAGACGGCGAACAAAGGTATGATTAAAAATTTACTTTTATAGACACACTTTTCATATTTCAAATCATGCGGGCTTATATAGACAAGTTAGGAAACATTTCAAAACGAATAGGTACCTATAGGAGATATATAACCTACTGAACTCTATGGATATTGATTGGTTCTCAGCTTCGTGGTTTATTTTGTACACGGTTGGATCGGCGCGAGTAAATGCGCGAGCTTTAAGCTCAAGTGTAATAAGTTAGCAGAGGGAGTGAACCTATTTTTGGTTAAAATAACATTAATTCAAGTTAAAATCTCTACAAGTGAATCTATTTGCATCCAACTTCACAATCTAACTATGTTCGGGACACTACAGTGGCCAATGGCAGCGTTTGCAGGATCGGCACCGTTTTGCCAGTGCTTTATTCAGTGTTCTGATTCTATCCCTACTAATTGTACCTGCGGCGAAGAACTTGGCATAAGGGAGTGGACATGGGAGCGTCCCGAACTCCCATCCAGTTCGGTCCATTTTGCCCGAAATAACACTCAGGTAGTTTTAAATCCTTACTACAGCGTTGGAACTGCGGTTGCTCGAGGAGACACCTGCTTCAATAGTGACTTTATTTATTATTGGGAGGTAAAGATGATGACAAAACCATACGGTACTGACATCATGATTGGTGTGGGATCGGAGAAAGTCGACATCAATGATAGTTCGTTCAACTTCTGTTCATTCCTGGGTCGAAACGAAGAGTCGTACGGACTGTCCTACACCGGAGCAGTGTGCCATGACGCTCAAGTCACTCATGAATCGCCGGGGTTCAGCTGGGGCACGATCGTTGGAGTTAAAGTCGACATGTGGCATGGAACAATGGAGTTCTTTCTTAACAGGCAAGGATTAGGAGTCTCGTACGTCATGCTTCGCAAACATCTGGAGTTATATCCGATGGTGTGTTCCACTTCAGCCCAATCAGTGATGCGCATAATCTACGCATCGTCTTGGAGGTATTCCATCTTAGTAGTTGCAGGAAAGATTCTAGCTAATTCTATGAGGCGTTCTCAAGACCTCCGGTTGCTACCACAGGGCCTACGTAATTTTTTGTTGGAAAACTTTTTTTTAACCCTGCCGAGCCCACTTACTGAGTTCAGGGTAGATGGCGTCCCACGCCAGCCTATATGTGTGAGCCAGCGCCATATCAATCGGATGTTTTAACATCAGGGCTTTTCGCGCTTCTCGGTCCGCCCAGACAATCCTGCGATGTCATTTCCGCCTCACTGGCACCGAGAACAATGGGAAGGTAACTTCAACACCTTTAGAGGTGTAAATTTCTCCGAAATTATTGATAGATTGGAAAGAGATTAAGACTGTTACAGAATGAGCTTTAAGAAAGGATCGTGATTCATGATTATGTATATGTATTTTGGAACAAGATGCCAATATATTTACTGAATGTATTTTTATAATAAGACTTACTATCTATACTAAACTAATGTATTTTGAAAATGGTTCAGTGGCGTAGCTAGGACGATATGTATTGAGTAAGCTACCATCTGATACGTTTCGCTAGCGTATGAGAGGATAATTTTTTATTTATTTTAGAAATGCCTTCACGGAAACAAAAATGACATTGTAAAAATTATTGGACTAATGAAATGGTTGTAAAATGTTTAAGAGTAGGTAATCTGGAGATCGGTAGATCAGTGCTTTTCTACTTCTTTACTAACAAAGTTTTAATCTTTTTAACTACCTATTTCCGCTATAACCTACACATAGTGTTACGATTCGATATTTCTTAGACACATTTCGTGGAATTGCTTTATACTACAATTCAAATGAAATTACGATTTATTATTGATAAAAGTAATTAAAATTCATTGCTTCCTAGTTGCGCCATATAATATAGTACCTATAGTTTTATGTAACTGGATGTCGCCATTTACGACTTCTTTGTTGACGAAGAACAAGTATTTTCTACTCTACCTACCAAAATTTTTTTTATACGTGTATTTGTAGTTGTAAGTTAAAAAAAGTTATATATATACTCTATTTTGAGGTGTTTTCTAATATTGTTCAAGCGAAGAAGATGTTCACTTAGATTATGTTCTATGAATTATATATAGGTATATAGTGTAATTAGATGCATGTAGTCAAAATTTTAATAAACTACAATAGATGATACAGCACATCTCTAACATCGATTAAATATGCACCGAATAAGGCTGTTAACCTCTACCTTTTGATGTTCAGACCACATAAGCGTTTAAACTATTTCATGGCTTTATATTGGGCCATATAAAGGAATTATTAAAAAAAACTTAAATGTATTTAAATAATTAATAGAGATAATATTTGTAATTGTTTCTAATAATCTCATTTAGATAATATATATATGTTTATATTAATATAGGTGTCATATAAATGTTCAGAACAAAAGCCATAATATAACATACCATAAAGTAAAATGTCCTTTTGACCCAATCCGCACAAAAGAAAATTGGTTAAAGAAAGCAACAGTTTGGTTCCTAAACGAGACGACGAATTACAATAAGTGTCATAGACCGTGCTTAAGTAAGAGATTAAGCTTCGGCACAATAGTGGCAGATAAGGTCAAAAATAGGTGAAAAGAAACATTACAATTTTTTCGGATCAGGCAAGAATTAAAGCCGAGGGGATCATGCACATCAAACATCTGGTGTGTTCCAATGCTACTTAATTAATCATTGACTTTACTTATCAACAATTATGGAACTCCTTGCCACCATTGTGAAGATTCTGGTGAATACTTTGGGCTGTTCTAGGTACTTTTGCTGAATGAATGGAATATGTTTTTTTGAGTCAACGCCATTTCAATGACACCAATGGCGGTGGCAGTCCAAGATAATAATTTCTTCTATTCTTAGATTGAGAAGAGGCTAAGACTGGTACAGACTTAGCTTTAAGCAATGACTGTGTTTATTGATTAATAAAAATATAAATCTATCTATTAAATTGCGTTTTGAGTAATTCCAAATATTTTTATTAATGTTAAAAATAATAGTATTTTGGAAGAGATTCGGATGTATTTACTTAATGTTTATCCAGTAGTAAATATATGTACTAAATGTATTTTGAAAGAGTTTATCTAACTATAAGTTGCCAGCGTAGATGTTCTCTAAAAATTGGTGAATAAAAGTGATTAATATTTTAATTACTATCTACGACTAGATAGTGTTACTATTTACGAATTCTATAGTGACGTATAGTATTTATTGTCTTCTACATACTTTTATGAGTGTACTATATAATAAGCTATTTGATGGATAACATATTCTCTTTTGAGGTATTTTAAATGTTTCTTTAGATATAAGGGACAGGAGATGTTGTTTATCTACTTATTTATTGTGTATCACATACGTGTAATAGATATTATGTGGGCAATGTTTAATCAAACTACTAAATTGATAAATCTTCAATATTAGCTATAAGATAGAATACTTGTGGCTAAACAATTCGTAAGCAACCTTTTTGGCTCAGGTCACATAATTAAAACAATTAATAACGCGGGCTACATCGGATTTCTTTTTAAAAATCATAAATAAATGTAACCGTCACATTTCGTCTTCAGGTTGACTATGTTTGGCTTAGTCACTTTCGCCATTTTGATCAAACACCTACTTAATAAATATGTAATCTGCACACAAACTGCTGTTTTATTCTGAACTTTATTGAATACTAGCAGCGCCTCGCGGTTTCACCCGCGTAGGTTCCGATCCCGTGGGAATATCTGGATAAAAAGTAGCCTATATGTTAATCCAGGTCTCTAGCTATCTACATACCAAGTTTCATCGCAATCGGTTCAGTAGTTTTGCCGTGAAAGAGTAGCAAACATCCATCCATCCATCCACCCATCCATCTAAACTTTCACATTTATAATATTAGTCTGATTATTATAATCCCCTATTTCACAGGTATAGGTTGTAGTAGGTAGTCACAGGTTCTCGAGGGGGTTTCCACACGCACAAAAAAACAAAAAAAGAAGGTAGTCACAGGTTCATCATCCTCGTCATAATTTCAGGATTGACTCAGTACTGAACATCCTAGACTTATTTTTTTTAATAATGATGATCGGCCCAGACGGACCCTAAAGATTTTCCCCAAGACCCAAGGACCCTCGTTCAAGGACTTTACCAATCGTGGCAGTTACTTCCTGTGACTCGACTATATTACATGTGCCTAAAAACACTAAAAGAATATCAGTGGCATAACTCTTGCGTTCCTATATCCTCCAGTGTTCCCATAGAAATATCAAAGCGCGATATCTAGACCCAAACTAAGCATATCTTGGTTCTATGAGTATGATGATGTATCTGTATACATCATCATACTCAAGTTTTCTTGCTTTTCGGCACCCGAAATTGTCCGGTTTTTTTTTTTGATCGTGTCGCTGATAACTATTGTCTTCATTTGCTACTTAAAGCAATTGCGGAATGTGTAGTAAGTGACGATGTTTTATAGCCGGTGTTAAAGATTAAATAGAGGACTCTTCGCAAGTACTTTGCTCAGTGTCATCTTTATCTTATTTTGTTTGCAAAGTGTGTGCAGTCCACAAGGCTGGAAATTCGGCTAACGGTTATCCAGCTATCCAGTCTAAAAAAAAGTTAAAGGTTTAAAAACTAAAAAACACGATTTATTAGTAAACCGAACTTGTATCAGAAAAATACAGATTGTAATTATTAGAGTAATTTATTTTTTAATTCTTTACAGTGTGTTCAATAGGCGCCAGAAGAGTACGCAAGCCACATTTGACATATTAATAATAATAACTTGAAACATCTCACACACTGCCCTCTGATCCCGAACTAGGCATAGCCTGTGCTATTGCTCTGTACTATAGTACAGGCTATGCCCAGACTGGTGAGAAACGTTCTAAATATTATAGATAAACACCCAGACACAGAACAAATGTACTTGCTCAACGTATAATTATTTATCCTGGGTGGGAATCGAAGGTCTTGCCTCTGGCTCAGCAGTCAAGGTCACCTGTAGAAGTTAGGAGGGAGGGTTTGCAGAGCCTGCCAACCCCCAACAGGCCCAAGTGGTGATGTATGGTCTCCTTTTTAATCTGAGAGAAGGCCCGTGGGAAACAGTGGGACAGTTTACAAATGGATCTGATTAATATTTACACACGATTAATTTGCACAAGTAATATTATTACAATAAACGACATCCCCAGTATACAAACTTTTTCGAAAAAACTCCAGACTTCTTTTAAAACCCACATAGAAACAAACAAGTAGGTACATAAGTGATGATGGTAATTTTCTATCTGCTACTTGCGATTAAATTGGCTATTTTTAAACCTGACCTTTATCGCAATACCGAATGCAATACGCAGAATCATAATAGAACAGGGATCGATAAAGACTAGCCCTCCGCTCGCCGACATGCGCTGAATAGGGTGCCTCCCTCTATCCGAAGCCAACCTAGGTAATCGAAATCTGTTCCTGTAGTCTTGGAACAGATTATATTATAAGTAGTAGGAATATATATATGTAGTAGGCTACTTGATGAAATCAATACTGCGAGAATGGAGGGACGCCAACAAATGGCGCGCAGTTTTTCCCTCTAACGGATATGTTCGGAAACTTTCTCAGTTTTCGTTTCTTTTCACGTTAGTTTCAGATTAATTTCCTCTTTTAATGGAAATAAAAAAAGTTATTTAACTACATTATTAACTGTTTTTAGTTTAAATATCGATGTTTTAATAATATGTTTGGTAACATTAGTTTTCTATATACAATACTTTTGTGCCTGGCTACTCTGACAACCAACAATTTCATGGTTTTTCTTGCAATTAAATAATGATTGTAAAAAAATACATTAATGTATGTACTTGCAACAAAATATAAAGAAAACAACTAACATTTATGTAACTAGGTTTTTTGACTAACGACTGTTATTGGACGAAATATTGCACCCTTTATAGTATTGTATCGCCACCGCCACACCTTACACCCCCGCGTTTTTAGGCTGCGCGCGGCATTCAATGTCCAACCTCCGAGAAGCTAGAGAGTCAGTTAATGTGAACAGTGATGTTTATAGTAGAACAGTTCTATAAGTACTTGTAGAACATGTACTATTATAACTCTGCTCAGTTAGTGGATGGTGATGATATTATACTTATCTAAAGAGTGTTTTACTGCAGTTAAATTAAACTTAATTGTTATCTATGATAAGTAAATAAAAACAAATCAATAAACAAAAAACTCCTTTAAAAATGGATCGTAGGAATAACCCAAAGAGTACTGAAGAGCGACTAATGGAACAGGTACTTTCTGGGTTCCAAAGGCTTTTACTGTCCTCACCAGCGGAAAGCTCCAGTCAGCAACACCCTGAAGATGATTCGGAGGTTTCAGAGTACGATTTAATTGATCCTGAGGGTAAGTATTTATCTGTGTTGTTAATTAATTTGCTAAAATTAATATTGCTCAAATGTATATAAGGCCGGCGAATATTGACATTACCTTAATACTCTTTTAATAACAACTGTTCAACTGAAGTGTACATTTTGCCATTTACCGACCTTGTTAATGTACAGTTTAGTTCATCATCGATATTGGAAACAAAATCGCAATACAATTACTTGGTGTCTTTGGCTACAGGCAGATACATTTATAATGAGAAAAAAACTACGAGTACCTGGATGAAAAAACAATTTATACATGTATACGTACCACGCATGTACATACATACGTGGTGGTAAAATATATGTGGTAGAATGAGATAAAAGTTAAACGACAAACGGAAAAAAAATTCTAGTGTCTGGTCTACTAATGCAAGAATCATAATTTACCATTGTTCAATCCTAGTTCTTTTTCGTCTTTTCATTTTCTTTAGGGATTGCTGCTTCCCAGCCAATGTTTTGACGAGGCGGGAATAGTTTCTTCTCCACGTGGTTTGCAATTAACAGACAGATCCCACGATAACAGCAACTTGCTGGGTTTTAGGATCGCGAGAAAAAAAATCATCGTCATTTAGGCGAAGCGGCGGTAGTGTAATGGCTAAGGTGTCGGACTTGCGATCATGTGGTTGCGGGTTCGAAACCCACCCAGTGCACTACCGATACACAAGCACTTAGCTTAACTGGAGGCATTAACAAGAATACTAGTAATGTGTGACCCACTGTGTGTTACTAGTATTCTTTCTTTAAAAAAGAAAAAAAATTAGCACTTAAGAAACCTTTGCTTTTCATGTTCCCACACAAAGACAAGGACGTATGGATAAGTTGATGGGTTCCGCGTTTGTTTTTATGCAGAAACATACATACACATTACACATAAATTATCATAGGTAAAGCATCACAGAAAAATATTTAGATGTAGGTACAATCGCTTATAGATTTCTTATAAGACTATGGTCTGGTTAGTTTAACGTTTATTATACTATTATTATTACGATTTATTTTCCCGAAAGCATCCGCGCTTGCTGATATTTAGGTACAAGCACAGAATACATAGTAGTACAGGTACAAGTTCGATAATTAATTATTTTTCCTTAGAATCTGAAGAGGGTATCTCTATTTCCAATATTCAAATATCCATCTTAATTCTATAGGTATAGACTGTAGTATGAAAGGTGGTTCATAAGGACAATACCCTGGTGCAATGTGCATTTGTGTATTTCTTTAAGAAGATAAAGACGTAAGAGAAGATTAAAAACGTACTTGAGACTTGCTTAGATTTATGTCTTGTAATATTGATAACTAAAGTATTCATAATTCAAGGAAAGCTAAAAAAGAAGTCGAAGAAAAGTTCCAAGGGAATCAATGTAAACTTAAAACTAAGAAATCATTTACATTTTTAACACGATTGGAATCCAGATCAGATCAACCGATAGATGGCGTTAGGAGTAGGTATACCCATTTTTTGCCTTTAAATTATGATATATAAGACTTTAAATTATATTATCGTTTTGGCTTTACATTAAAAAGGTCTGTAATTCTTCTGTAAATAATTAACGATAAAATTTCATCTAGATACCTACATGACAATTGGAACAATGCGTTCTATATACCTTACCTAAGGCCAGTGGAATTAGAAAAAACTTAGACACAAACACAACCAAACAAACAATGTTACAAACGTGTTCGGAACATTGTCAAATTAACGTTTTAAACGAAAAAAATCGCCAAAAATGGAGTTTCTGTAATTTTCTCCTACCGTATTATAATTGCGCATATCGAACTTTTTTATCGCGTCGGTGGTAGAAATCCTAAAAATTTAAAACGACTTGATGTAATCCAACTACATTTGGTCCATTATTTGTTTAAATAATGACGAATTATGGTCGGAAATCGCAAAATTTTCATTTATTTTTAATTTCGAATAGAAAGAAAAAAAGATTATTGCTATTGGACGACGGAAACCGGCTCAAATTGCAATAATATTTATTGCCATTTGAGCCGGTTTCCGTCGTCCAATAGCAATAATCTTTTTGCACACATTTTGAAGGTAGTTTGTTAGCAGACGATGTAGATTTTTATTCACTCACTCACTCATTTACTGACTTATCACGAAATCTGGAAAAGTACTTAATTTATGAAGATGAAATTTGACAGGGAGATAGTTTGCGAGCAGACGATAAAGACTTTTACTCACTCATTCATCTAGTGACTAATCAGGAAATTTTCAAAAACTACTCGACCAATGAAGATGAAATTTGACAGGGAGGTAGTTTGTGAGTAGTAGACGTCATATAATTATGTGTTTAAACGGGAATTAACGCCAACACGAAAAGGTATTACATACCTCTGAATTGTATGACGTTTCCACCAGGTTGCACTGGACGTGGTCAGGCAATTCAGAGGTATGTAAATGTAATACCTTTTCGTGATCGCTTTAATTCCCGTTTTAATACATAATTATGTAATGGAACGCGAACGTTTAAAAGTTAGTATAGTAGACGTCAGTTGAGAACGGATTTCATCAGGTGACCCGTCGGCTCGTTTATCCCTGTCCATTAAAAAAAATGTTGTTCATAGGTAGGATAAGTCACTTTAGAAATGGTTTAGCGATTGGGCCTGATAAAGGACGTCTACAGGGGCTCACATGTTTATATGGAAGTCCTTAGTTTTTGAACTATAGGCCTTCAAAATTTTACAGGGAGGCCACTTAAAATTTTTTTTTTGAATTTTTTTTTTTTTAATTTAGAAAGGGTTTTGCGAAATGATGGATTTAATAGGTCGAAGGGCTCTCCCAAGATTATGAAAATCCTTGGTTTGTTTACTAGATACCTGTTTGGCAGGAAGGTAGTTAAAGGGTGGGACACGTCGGCTAAGAATGGATTTTAGGACAGGGCAGGATTAAGGAGGTTTAAGGGTTCTCGCAAGTTAATATGAAAGTCCTTAGTATTTTCTACTAGAGACCTGAAATTTGAAAAGGCTGTAGTTTAGGACAGCTAAGAATTGATTTTACAACAGGGCCGGATTAAGGAAGTCTAAGGTGTTTCGCAACTTTGTGTGTAAATATAAACTTTAAATTGATTTTCAACTTTCGCGACTATACAAACTAGACGTAATTCTGACTTAATCGCGATAACAATTACAAGGCAAAATACCTGTTATGGTTACACATCTGCATCGATCGCAGTTACGGGTGGACTGGCGAGAGCTCAGAGAGCGAAGCCTCCGTGAAGTGGGCGTTTTAATAACTCCCCGCACTTGGTCTTAATAATTTTTATTTTCGTTCGCATGGACGCACAGCATGTCATGGACACACAACACATAAGTTAGATGTCTGTTGAGTGCTGCTGAGTAGCGTGTATTCGTTAACGATTGCATTTGCTGATGCCAGAATTTGACGATGTTGACAAGCGGTACCCATCTATGTTAAATTAACGATAAGATAAAATGGTACCATTTTGTCTCACCGTTAATTTTACATCGAGAAATAGCAACGATCTGTCTGTCTCCATTTCAAAAGTGAATTAATTGTTTTGGTGGATGGAGTTTAGGTAGCTTACAAATTGTTCCACGTCCTAACTTTTAGGTTAAGTTCTAGGTTTTTGTTAATACTACTACTTGGCGGTAGCGTAATGGCTAAGGCGTCGGACTTGCGATCAAGTGGTTGCGAGTTCGAACCCCACCCAGTGCTTTACCGGCGTGAACCCACTCCTAACACAAGCATTTAGCTTAGCTGGAGGGGTTAACAAGAATACTAGTAATGTATGACCCACGTTACTAGTATTCTTTATTTAAAAAAAAAGACATAAGGTTGAGTTATTTATGTATATTAAATAAAATAAAAAAGATTTTTCATCCCAGGAACGGTTTAAGTTGATCAAAAGATTTTTGTTTATTTTTCAGGAATTCTATTGAATTTTTAAAAATTAATGTTGTTTTTGGCAACTATGAAGTTTATATTAATATTTTTGTTGCCATAGCCTAATGTAGAAACTTTCTTAATTGTTTTTGTTGCGGCGTTTCCTGTTTTGCTGTTTCAAAATCTAATAGCTAGATGTTTCCATATCACCATTGAACCAATTCATAAAACAGCCACCTTTCGGAACTCTGAAAGTTGGTTGTCAATTTACAAATGGCATTAAAATTCCAAAATGCAATTTCTTTAAAAGCATTTGCCGTAACGAAGGGTTTTCATGCATTTTAGTAAATACTTTAAGCGTACGAAGTCGCGGGTAACAGCTATTTACATATAATCTGGGCGCCAGAGCCAAAAAAAACGCGAAAAGTGGTGGAATTTTATAACAATTCGTATTGTTATAAAATTATTATTTTATACTGACGACTGAAAACACGTTGAATAACATCTTAAAGTGTCTATTTCGGAGATACGCGTCATTGTCTATTATTGAAAACAACTTACAAATTAAAACCAATAAAATAATGGTTACAAGGAATAAAGTATATATGTCGGTACGTACTTTCATCCTTATTGCTAAAAGCAATTTTTTACAGTTAACCTTAAGATGGACAAAAGTTTACTTAATCAATAAAAAAGACAAGTACTTTTGGTGTAAAAATAGATGTTATATGAGATTTTTTTTACCTGTACTGTACTTTTTTCGAACTAGCAAACGGCACTCTTAATATTTAGTAATTTCCTTTGACCTCTAAGCGTATGTTTGGATGCCCAAGACTTTTATTTATAACGGTATTGTTCCTATGGAATTCTAGAGACAATATTCAAATATAGAAACGCTATTTTCTCTATAACCTTTCTAAGATAGTAAATCCACTTTTTACACGGCCATTAGACCGTGTAAAAAGTGGTTTTACTTAAGATGTTTAGGTACTGGATGGTGTGCGGCACTGTTGCCTCATACTCGGAAGTCCATCATGTAAAACTGCCTATACCTATCCCTATGCAATAACCTAAATCACTAATTGACCAGTGGTGTCTTTCCATCTGCATGGAAAGATGCACAAATTATTCCACTACCTAAAAAAGTTAAACCCACTTCATTTTCTGACTATCGTCCAATATCTATTTTGCCTTTCCTGTCCAAAGTCATTGAACGCCTTACCCGTTCTCAACCAAGCAACTTTCTCTCCAAGAATTATTTACTAAACCCCTTTCAATCTGGCTTTCGTCCTGGACACAGCACGACCTCTGCACTCGTTCACGTTACGGACGATATCAGGCTAGGCAGGGATAGTAAAAATATTACAGTACTTACCTTACTTGATTTTAGTAAAGATTTTAATACTGTAGATTTTCACATTCTGCTTAGTGTACTGCAGTCTCTTAACATATCTTCAAGGACAATTGATTGGTTTCACAGTTACCTATCTGGTCGCTGATAGCTGACAGAAGTATTTATACAGGGTGGCGTTTTATCCCCCTTACTCTTCGCTGTGTTTATAAACTCCATCTCTAATCAATTACGTTCATCCTACCATCTTTATGCAGATGATTTACAAATGTATACACAAGCTCCACTTAACATGTTATCGGAAGGTATTAACACAACCAAATTAGACCTATCGCGTATTTGCGATTGGAGTAATAATTATAAACTTAAGGTTAACTCATTAAAAACGCAGGTATGTATTATTGGCAGTCCTAGGTTGGTTTATAGAATTGAATGGTCTCAACTGCCCCAAATTCAACTTGGCGTCACTTCATTGAATATCAGCACAAGTGTAAAAAACCTGGGAATTAGAATGGACAGTACCTTCATATATGAACTACGAAAATATGATCACATCTCGGAATTCTGTCAAAAGCTCAAGTTACTTCTAATTCTCTCTCGCTGGAGTACTCTTATCCTCTTTTTGCTATATAACATCTTATTCAACCCTAAAGCCTCTTTTCACTCCAATGAACGGTTTAAGTTTCTTCATGACACACATGAAAAATGTGTAAGGTCGTCTGAAGTTACAGAGTATATACATAAAGATACAACATAAACTCATTCGAGTTTTACCATGCAGAGTGCAGTCAGAGATGTTAAATATGATTACGGAAAAATAAGTACATACATACAATAAGAAGACACAAATTACAGGTTAAAACCTAAAACATCATAAAATGAAAGTAGGAGGTAATACAGCGCGCATCAGTTGCCATAACAACCGTGTGGGTAATACAGGCTGTTCAAGGAAAAAATATTTTGTCTAATTAATTCTGCCGGATATGTTGTTTCAATTTGCTTTTTATGTTCGTTAGTGAGTTCTTAATGAAGTTCCGTGATTAAATTATTAAATATGGTATCATGTATATATGTGTTCTTTTTCCGTATAAATTTGTGTATCTAGGTACTAATGGTTTTGCATTACTGACACTACGGGTTAATATATTACGTTTATCACACAATTTAACGTTTTTGAGGTCTTCGTTAAAGTACTCCTCGGTTAATAATGTGAGTTTTACTTTCTTTGTAATCGTTCTTATATATATTCTTTATGTTATACGGAACTATTTGTTTTAATATTCTTAGTTGGAGTACATAACTTAGGTCAAGGTGGGTCTTGTAAGTCCTTCCGTAACTCGACAGTCCGTATAAAATTATTGAATCTGCCAGCGATTTATGGAGTAGTAGGAGTGTTTGGTAGGGTATTTTAGATTTAACTATTGAAAATTTTGCCAGAATTGTTCTCAATTTATTGCTTGGTTTATAATATATTCTTTCCAATTGAGCCGGTTGTCGATTATTAATCCGCGATAAGTTTGTTTGTCAACGTGTTCTATGGTATCATAAGCACAGGGAGTAGTAAAATTAATTTTGTTATTATCGTGTTGACATTCATGACATTGTTGCATTATAAGAATTTTGGCTTTAACTAATATACATAACTTTGGTCCTTTTTGTATTTAATACAAGACCAGCATCATGCGACCATTTTAAGAGTAGATCGAAGTCACTTTGTAGCCAATTTTGAGCTTCGGCTACATTAGTTCCGGCAGAGACTAGGCGGGTTTCTACATATATATTATAATAAATATATTTTATTAAATTTTCGAGGTCATTCACGTAAATGAGGCAATGTAAGGGCCTCGTAGTACACACATTTCACTATACGCGTCACCAACTTTGGCACTAAACATACTATAAATAAATAAAAAATTGAGACTGGAGATACCCCAGCATTCCACTAAATATTTTGACCAATCTTTCACTGTTTTAATGTACGCTTGTGGAATGCGTTACCAATAAATGTTCGGCGAGTGCAATCAGTAACCATTTTTTTTGGTTCATGAACACTACCTTTCATTTTAGGATTCATTAATATATTATATGTATAATAATAAAAAAAAAAAAAAAAAAAAATTGAGAGAAAAAATGTATGTAGTTACTACTGATCACTTAAGATATACTGTATTAAGGTATATTATATATTAATTATGTATGTATTGTGTATACTACAGTTAGGTTTATGTACGTATATTGATAAATACCTATTGGTATTTATAGTACCTAGGTAAAGTAGGTTAATATGGAATGTCTGTATATTTTTATTTTCATATTTACTAGAAATTATAAATAATTAAAATTTTAAATACAACACCAACTTCCACTGTCTCTCCGAATCATTTTGATCCATCTATCTAAAACTGCCATTTATCGGCTATGTCAACATTTTTCGACACTTAACATTTTTATATGAATTTGTGATATTTCTAGGCAAAGTATTTATTTACTAGAGATCGTCTAGCGGTCTGGAGGTCGAATTTCGACCGTTTTAATTATCATCGACTAGTATTACTTGAGCTATTATTGTTTAGACTTATGTAGCCATTTTTACATAATTTTTAACTTTATGGCATGTAGGTATTGTTCAATTTAAGTTTTTTATCTTCTTGCACATATAAACTTAAGTATTCTAAGTTAGCTAATTGCTTAAAATGCGCATAAAGAATTCTTCTCCCGTATTCAAATTTAAATTCTTAATCGTTTTACGTATTTCTTTCGATCAGGCAAGGCAAGGCGCTTCAAAGTAAACACTGTAAATTCATTTAGTTTTTGCTTCATTCGCAGAAGATACAGAATTATTGACCTAGATTCTAGATATTTTATCTCTCTCTCTCTCTCTATACTTTATACTTTAAATTAAAACACTTCAGAACCAATGTTTTTCAAATCGTTTTTTTGTGTCCAAATTAATGGTTCTTGAATTCTTGTGATCTGTTCCTTGAGATCGAAGCGGAGGCGTTTGAAGTTGGGCGTGAACTAATTGGTTACATTTCTGCTGTAGGCGAATGAGGTAGGATAAGCTAAAAGCGAACGAATTGACGATATTTCTATTTGTATAGGTAGCATAATTCGAGGGCAAGGCTATTAGGAAAAAACCTGAAGCAATCATCAAATCAATATTATCTGGACGACTGTTGCCGTGCGTCAAAATGTCTTTATATCTTGTCCCTGAATAGATCTTAGAGCGTCTTTGAAGTCGAAAGTGATAAACTTTTATCGCATGTGTTCAACAACTACCTACTAACTAAAAAAATTGAATTTTATTTCGAACAAATTTACGTCATTAGCTGTGCTTGGTACGAAGTAGCAACAGGTACCTCTAAAGTAGAATACATTGAAAAGTCACTGTTCAAACCTTGTCACAAAATTATATTCGGTATTAATTATAAACTGTTTCTACCTTATATCGGTCACTAGGCCGATTTTGAGTTTTGTAATCCCTAACCTCGGCCAGGTGAATATTTCAGAAAACAAATAAATAAAAAAAACCGGGAACTTGCGCACAAAATATCCTCAAATTCATCATTTCCTCACGGCTCAAGGAAATATTTTACTAGGTATGCCAGCTATGGGCAGCTGCAAAGACCGTATTGCATAGACTTTTTCTTAATAAAACAAGCTAAGGCTCCGGCTCGGGGCACGTCAGCCGATACTAGGCAAGTTTTAACTACGTGGTGTATTAACAAATGTATAGATGAAAGAATTGAGTATACTTGTATTCACTCGTATAGAGATATAAGTGGCGTAAAGTCACTTCAATCAAAGATTTTACAATTATATTGCCGAGATTGGACTTCTAGAGAGCGTTAAATTGTTAGCTCCTATAAAATGCTTTCAAAGTCATTGTAAAATATCTTTCTTTCATAAAATTATTCTAAATTGCTTGAAATCGCCGTTTTTTGTAACAAAAAAATATAGATTAACACAAAGTCACCGCAACAATACCAAATATACGTATCAAAATCAAGTATAGTACCTTGATTTTGATTATATTCCAAAAAAACCTAGTAGACGAGTACCTAGTATTTTATCCGTGTCTCTAATTACCCCCTTCAAAAATAGAATATAGTTTGTTTAAAAACTGCAGTGAGCTTTTCACTAGGTTTACTAAAAGTACAAAAAAAAAACAGTTTAAGATTATCTACCTGTGAACGCATTTTTTTTTTTGTGATTTGTAGTTTATTACTCCTTGTAAGTGATTTGTGTGTAATCTTGAGATATGATGTAAAACGGTTTTGTTTGGTTATATATGACTAGGCAATGGTGTTTTATAATAAGTATAACATATCGTGATTGTATACCTAGTAATAAAAATATTTCCAAAAAATTAGTAAATTTCGAAGCATCTTGTGTAAAACCGCAAATTATCAAAAATTGTGAGTGGGCTTATTTCTACTTACTTTCCATTGATTATAGCTTTGGTTATTATTAGTTATTACACAACTGTAAATCGTACTCCAGCGTCTTATTATTATTGAACTAAAAGGTACAAAATTGGCTAGTGAAATAAGTTCAAATACCATTTTTTCTTCTTTATTCGATCGAAGCGGATAGATTTTCTCACATTTATCTTCAGAAACTTATGATTAAATTTGTCCACAGTTGCAGCAGCTGAACTTAATCACGTGCTTGGTCATCTACCATGGCGACAGAATCCACCACACAATGAAAGTCGTCCATTTATATGGAATTATTTTAATCTCACAATGCAGGTGAGTAAAAAAAATTGTAATATTTCAATAGTCTATAATAGGGATGTTTGCGGATCCAGATTTTTTTATATCGGATATATTTGTTTGCGGATACGGATGTAGATGCGGATTTTTTAAAGGCTTTTTTAAATGCGAATACCCGCAACGTCCCTGGTCTGTAACAATGTTTGATATAGATTAATATTTTGATTTCCACCTTGAGAATACATTTTATTACCGCCCATTATCTTGAACTGTATGATACTAGTGGTGAGGAGCCTAAGGCATTAAGTGCAGACTCGATGAGCAAGCATTGTAATAAAGTTCTTGTGTGTTGTCATGTATACTTGTACCAATATAACCAATCTGTTTTGTTTTCACTTAGGTAGTTGATATACCTACTAATAGACATAGAGTAATTGCTTTGAAGTTTTAGTGCTACAACTTAACCATCACATGGACTGTTATCATCGTCATTTTTTTTTTCATGGTATAGGGGGCAAACGAGCAGTCGGGTCACCTGATGGTAAATAACTATCGCCACCCATGGGCACCTGTAACTCAAAGAGTCACAAGTGCATTGCCGCCCCTTAAGGTGGGATTAGGAGAAGAGGGGGAGGGGGGAAGTGGGGAGAAGGGAAGGACGAGAATAGGTGAGAGGAAAGGGTTAGGGCCTCCGGTAACCTCACTCAAGCCGCGAAATGCAATGCAAGCATTGCTTCACTTCCGGTTTTCTGTGAGGCCGTGGTATCGAGTGGAGTCGAGCCGGCCCATACGTGCCGAAGCATGGCTCTCCCACGGCAAAGCATGGCTCTCCCACATATACATCATATTTTTTACAAATTCCTTGGTTGTTTACAGATTATGGAAGACCTTCACAAAGAACACTCGCAGAAGAAAACAGACTCGAGAAAGACATGTAGTCGGCCACCTGCAAAGATGAGGTCTCATAGGATTCAATTACCGTCTTCATCGTCCGACGTTCGCCCGACTTCCTTAGACTACTTGTTCAAATGCTCTAAGTGTTGTGATATGTTTTCAATGCTCTACGAGAACTTTGGTTCTGATTCATCGTCTCGTGCATCTCGTGAAACTTTATTTACACATATCACCCAACATTCGAACGAACCATCATCATCACACATATGGCCGACGAGCACTGACCACGGGCGATCTTCTTATGTTGATAAATCACAGAACTATATTCGACCTCAGCGACCCTCAGTATCACCTGTACCAAACCTTCCTTCCACTTCGCGCCAGTATGTTTTCGGTTTTTCCGAACAATCTTCATCCACCGAAGGTAGGGTAAGCACGTCACCCGTACCCAATCTACCTTCAACTTCTACTAGTTATATTTTCGTAGGTGCTGACCAAACTTCCTCATCATCAACTGAATCGAATCATAATTTATCACAAAGAAGGAATGTACACCAACCTCGTTCATCGAGCTTGGGACCACATATTGACATAGAAAGAAAAAAGAAATTTTTGAGAATAAAAAAAGAAAAAAGCCTGTACCAACGAAGAATAAAAAATACCGAAAAGAAACATTAAAAGATATTTTGCTTTGGCTTTCGGTAACTCAAGAATGTGACATGTAAAGATTTCTCTGTTGATGTTTAATCATAAACTTAGCATACTAGTGTAAAGTATATTAAGTTTATGCGTTTAATGTGCATTGCTTTTTGCGTTTGTCAAAATGTTTAATGCCTTTGGGAATACAAATTAATTAATGACGCATGTGACATGATGTCTTTAAGGCGATTTTGGATTTAAAATGTTAATAATCTTGCTCGTTCACGTTACGTATTCATGATTAAGTTATTCCTGTAATCCAATAAGAAATCTTTATGAGAAGTATCGTTTTATTTTTGGGTAATCACCGTTAAAGAACTTGTCTGTAACGGGTTAAGATATCGCAATTTATTGATGCATTTCAATTTACAAAATGCAATATTTTAAGTAAGTAACACATTACCTTGCATGTTGTCTTTTATATCTTGCTTGTGACTCTCGGGCTAGAAATGAGCTCCAGGCACAGTGGCCAACTAGTAGCTCAACACTCACGAATATTTAATAAATAAATATCACTAAAAATATTTAATCCTTAATTTAACGAGCGATAATAAAACGGAACATTAATATGAGTAGTTATTCACGATTTCTGATCTGATGTGATGTCAGATTTAATTTTTTATTATTTAGATTATTTCATTTTCTATTTAACATCTAATGTAAAGTTTTCTTAGAATGTGTTTCATTGCAGGCTTATTATATGACTGTGCCAACGCAAGCGAAATACTCGAAGTTTAAACCGTCGCGATCGTTGAGAGACACATATGACATATAGATTTTAGTTCGAACGTTCATTTTTAAATAAACATATTACCAACTAGCTGCGCCCCACGGTTTCATCCGCGTAAGTCCCGGTGCCGTGGGAATATCGGGATAAAAAGCTTAACATGTATAATGTATTAATTAATCCAGGTCTCCAGCTATCTACATACCAAGTTTCATCGCAAGCGGTTTAGTATTTTTTACGTGAAAGAGTAACAAACATCCATACATCCATACGTCCTCACAAGCTTTCACGTTTATAATATTAGTAGGAAGTAAACCATAGAAATAGACCAGCGGCAAGGGAGACATTTAAAAAAACTTAATTCTCGCCTAACAGACGAAGCAACTAGCTTTGCTTATATTTTTGACATGTATCTACATGAATAAAACAATATATATGGCTTTAATTTATTTAGTCCATAAATATTACAAAGCACAAGGTATCCAAAAAAAAATTTTGATGTTTTTTGAAATAAGAAGTTAGCTATTCTAAGTTCCTTAAACAAGATGTCATTTAGTTGTGGTATCCGCTTTCCCATGAGGTTCATCTTTTGAAACACACTCACTCAAGTCTACCGTTCATCAAAACTTTGTTCGCAGCAGTTTCGTGATCATCTGTCAATTTAGGCTTCTTACACATAAAGATTAAGAAAGCATTCACATATTAATTTTACTGATTCTCTTGATGTTTTCAACTCAATAACATTTTAATCGACAAACGTTAGAACAGAAAATACTTATTTATAGCTAAGGAATTTAGTTTATGGATTCGCGGAAAACGCAGTTGCGGAACAATATCCGAAATATTTTTAAAGTAAATTTTATCAAAGCAGTTAATAATACACCTTTATTAATAGCCAAATCAATCTCTTAATGTGAGTCTAAGGTATCCGCAATGGAATCATGTAGATTTTATACTCTTCATTATTAGTGTTTTTCTAAAAAAGAGTTTGTACCTACCTACATATTTGGTAAAATGGATTTTGTGTCACATTACTGTGGACATTACTTTTAATTTTAAGAACACACAACAAAATGATGTAAGTAATAAAACTGTTTGGTTTAAAAAGAGTGACCATGAGTTTGTTTGGCCGATTTCTTCTCACAAGGCTCAACCAGGCAGATCAGATATGATATTATGTAAACCATTTTTTTTTTCTTTGATAATTTGACATTTGATAAAGCAAACTATTGTTCTATTACTTTTAATTGTAACAATTATTCTTTAAATTAAGGATTTCAAATGATCAATTTTATGAAATAAAGATATTAAATTTGAATTTTGCGTTCTATTTGGAATGATTTTAAAAAGTATTATGGATAAATTATATTATTATAGGTTTTATATTGATATAACCTAAATAATATTTTCGGATTCTTTTATATTCAGCTGCTCCCTCTCTTTTGACCAAATCATATCTTCACCAAGTGGGGGGATGTTCTACGCTGCACATTCTACTTGCCAGTCAGTGGTCACTAGATAAGGAGCTCTCTTTCCCAGGCGTTGTCTTTCTGAAATATAAGGCGCGGCCATTGCTTACATTGCTAAGTGCCGCTAGAATGAGTCGGAAGGCTGCCTACGGTAGAAGTTTTTGAGAAAGGCCTACGTTGAGCAGTGTCTGCTGAGACGATGGTGGTGATGATGACATAATTATATTTTTTATAATTGTATTTGTAGTTCTACAAATTACTAAAAGAACCATTTACTGTGACATTTTTCTAATAGTTTTGTATACTTCACATACTTCAAGTATGTTTAAACATAGGTATATTTAGCAATGTCTTAAGTGTATGTATTATAAACTACGATACATTGATATGTAGATAATAATGTGACAACTTGCATTCAAAGAAAATAAAGGAAACATAAAATAATTTTAAGTTTGTTAACAATGACGCATGCATTAGTATTTTTTATATTGGTTTTATAATTTCCATAAGCCACGTGTTATTACGATACCTTCTTCTCCATTTTAATATTAAGAACACAGATTAATAAAGAGTAGGCTACTTCATAAAATGCAAACTAGTTTGACGAAACCGAAATCAACAATCCAAACTAAAGAAAATTTTGTCTATTGTGAGCTCGTCTAAGCCATTGTGTCGAATCTTATAAGCAATTGTGTATTTGTATTCAACTAGCAACCCGCCCCGGCTTCACACGGGTAGCAGAGACATCTTCAACAATCATTAACATTTTTCAATCAATATTCACAAAATCTTAACAAATTATACATCTAAACCTTCCTCAGGAATCACTCTGTCTATTAGTGAAAACCGCATGAAAATCCGTTCAGTACCTAGTTTTTGAGATTATCGCGAACAGACAGACGGACGCGGCGGGGCCTTTGTTTTCAACCACTTAACCCGTGGCTTTAGGAAATTACTTAACCTGTATTTACTCAAATATTGAGTCTTGACCCTTTAGTAATAATATTTCGTTATACCAGTACCTACCCTTAGAATTACCTTAAAATTTTGTTCTAAAGACATCTTACGCCAACCTTTTCTTTTTTCATCGCACAATAATTGTCAAAAAAAAAATACTTAGACATGGCTTTGCCCTAGTAGCAATTAAGTTTTAAGGGTACTAATTAATTTCACCGGCATGGTTTCCAAACGGAAATAAGAATTTAATTAGGGCTGTGTGTTATAATCATATACTTACTTAGGAATAGTTGGTAAGTACACTAATGCGTATATGAAATTGTACTTGATTCATTTATTTATAATAATAAATATAATCAATTGTAAGTGCAAATTTTACATTAAGTCTTGTAAATAATATTATATACTCTCATATTATATTCTATCAGTCTCTTTATATTAATATTCACTGTTTCAGCCAAGGGCACTGTCAGCAATTTCTGAGAAGAATTGGCTAGCACTTGTTCTGAAAAAATCTGTAAAAACCAATAGTGATTTAATCCCAGAATAATTACTTAAACTTGCTAATGTTAACCGAAGTACCTAAGATTTCACATTATTTATTACAAGGGGACATTTAATTCTAAAATAACGCTCTCTAAATAGTAACCTAATCACAGAATACATAATAGTACAGGTACTCGTACCTACGTTGAATACAGGGGATGAAAAATTATAATCATGATAAAACCTAAGAAATGTACAGTCCACCTGTACTTTCGCGTTTAAATATAATTTAAAAAGGGTGAAATGTAGGTGATCCAATGCTTGTCATCAAATCAAATCTATCCATCTGTGTATTCTGTACCTTTCATTAAAAATAGTTAGAACGCTCGGATGGACTCGTAAAAGATTTCATAATTTTCTATTTAACTTAATATATAGATTGTGTTAATGTTATCATTAAATTCTACAAGAAAATATTTTGTTTCGAGTTTTAAGTATTGTTAGGTACTAACAATTAATCCTTTTTGAATCTCATTAAATAAATTAGAAAATAAATAAGTAGGTAATAAGTGTGTTTAAGTACATGGATCTGGGTTAATTCATTTATTGTGATAGATTTAAGTATTAAACGTATAGGTTAAAAACCAATAAACGATTTATAAACACGCATCTGTTTTATTTTTTAACCCAAATACTTTATATTTATTTATTATACACTTCGGGACATGTGAGAGGATAAGTAGCAAGTCTTAAATTAAGGTTATGTGTTGCTCATTGTAGTTCTGTCTATTCATCGATCTACAAAAACCTTTAGAGACTGACATAGGTACAGAAAGGTCACAACAAGCAATTTTCTACAATGTCCATGAATGGAATACCTATCATATACCTACCCATTTAAGTAGTTTGAAATTGATGTTCAATAGAAATTGCTATTTACGAAAGAATCGCAATTTCTATTGGACTTTTTTGTGCCTGTATTTAAAATTTACAAAACATTTTTCAAAACAATGATGAAACGTTCAGAAAACAAATTTAGTTTTAAATAGATAAATACACTCAGAGGCACATTTATCCGTCCACTCCTTTAAATACTGATGGTATACGATGAGATTACTAGATCTATTTGTTTAAGTGGAGTTTGTCTGACTGGATGGATACTTGAATATCCGCGTACCATCATGCAAGATGCTATCCGACGTTACAGAGCGACGAGTTCCTGCACAAGAAAGCCTGGACAAGGTGGTAGAAGGTGTACATCAAAAAGAAATTACCGTTATATCGTCTCAAACGTTCTTCGAAATCTGTTTACAACAACATCTAAGGCACGTCGCTGCTTGGTTGAGGTACGAGATATAACTGTAGGTGTAGAAACAATAAGAAAAATGTTAGTGTTACTAAAGAGGGATTTGAGAACATTTTGACCAGCTCAAATTCCACAAATTTCCACAAACTTAACACAGCTCACAAAATAGCAAGACTTGAGTTGGTCCGAGAATACTTAAATTGGACCACGGATCAATTTAAGGCAGTTATCTTCTCAGACGAATCAAGAATTGCTTTACGTGGCCTCGGCGCGTATATGGATGCCGTGATGAAAGATTTGCTGCATGTGCGGTGAGGTGGCATTTCTTACGGCGCTAGTATGGAGTTAGTCATCTTTGACAGAGGTAGTATGTTGTCACAGGTATCTGGAAGAAGTCTTAGAACCACATGTGGTATATTTTGCGCCATTTAGAGGCGAAAATTTTGATTTAATTAACGACAACATAGCGCGAGAGTTATCACTGAATACCTGGACGAGATCAATATTCAGCGATTACAATGGCCACCCCGTACTCCTGACCTGAATTCAATCAAACTTATCTAGGGGTGTCTCAAAAAGTAATTTTGTAGTCGTAGACCAAATTTTACGCACATCAGAGAGCTAAAAACTGCAGCATTTGAGGAGTAGGAGAATATACCCCAAAGCGAGATTTAATACATAATGGACGGGCTTCCAAATAGATTACAAGAGGTTATTAATGCCAGGAGAGGAGGACCCGAACTACATAGTACCTACTAATCCTGCATCGCGCTATGTGAGTTCTCGCGCCGCTTAGTATATATGCAACTTCCCTACATCAAGCGTTGGGCCGCAGCGCGCCAGGCATGATCACCTCGCCTGGTCGCAGGATCCTCCCTTTATGTTGGAGGGGCAAAACACTCGTTCCTCCACAATACCAATGAATTCTTCAGACTTTGATAATAGAACTCAGGTAGTTGCATTAAAAATCTTTGTCTCCTTACCTCTTGCGGTAACATCTGGGGTACCTTAGGGTTCCCATTTACGGCCCTATATTTTTTAATGTTCATTAACGATTTAATTCAGCCCCTATCTAGTAACTGCCTCTTGTAAGCTGACGATTCAAAGACTTTTAAACTTGTCTCTTAGTCCTTCAGCAGGATATAAATACCATATGATATAGATGATAGTGGGCAAACAACAAGTATTTAATGTTAGTAAGTGCTTCGTTCGCCCATTAACCGCGCAGTCAGGTACTAAATAGAAGACAGGTTATGAAAGAAGTTAGGTATGCTATTTGATGAGAAACCTTCATTTCGTGCTCACTATAGTTATTTTATTTGTAAAGCCAACTTCAAGATTTTGTCTTAAGATTCACCAAATAATTAAGAAAGGCTCGCAGTGCTTTGTGTCTATTCTTTGCCCTGGTTAAGAGCATTTTGGAATATATAAGTAGTCCCATATGGTCACCTATTTACATTATTCATGTTGGTGAAATTGAGTGTAGACAGAAAAATGATTCTTAATTAGCGTCAGAACCCTGGTTGTTCAGATTAAAATTATCAAAATATACTCTAGAATTTAAAGTGCAATCGTTGGAAACCCTACAAACATATTTCGGTTTAGTTTGTTTCTGCAAAATAATAGCTGAGTTATTTCTCAAATCAGTTTAAATATTAAATTTCGTGTCCGTAGGGCTGTTGAACGGAGGCCTAATGATACCAACCTCTTCGTTTCTCAAATTTACAAAAGTAATATCTTCTAATGAAATCCATTGACAAGGATGGCCCGCTAATATGTCATTGTATATCAGAACTTTAATAGTTTCATTAGTATTGTGAAAGAATTTCTTCATAGCGCTCTGGGTTTGGATGCTTCACATTCCTCTAGGAGTGCCTGAGGCATTCAAACCTGACCTAATGCTTGGATATGAAATATGAATGTATCATGATTTTCCTCGATTGATTTTACGATCTAGATCAAATCAATGTATTAAATATTCATGTTTGCTGTATGATGTTGTAATATATACCGGTTCAAGACGTGTGTTTAACGTTATTACTAGGGCTACGGTTATTTTATTGTTATTAAAATGCGGGCAAATGTAAATAGCAATGCAAATGCGAACATTATTGCTCTCTGTTGAAGTAAAAGTTATGTAATACATATTGTAATAAAACGTAGTGTTGCCAACTTAGGAATTCTCCCTCACTTTTATGGTAAATAAAAATATTTCAATTTCCGTTTTGAAGGGGATGAAAATTTTACGGCAAAGGTTTAGGAAAACAAAAACATTTTTTCACAATCACACTCAAATTAATACATTGGTCTAATACCAATGAGAGAGACAGGACAGAACTCTCTTAATGAGACCAAAGCGGGTACATAAGGGACTTATCAGTTGACGAGTTCGTGAATCGCATTGAATTTAATATTTCACAAATGTGAGTTAATTCAAAAAATAGTTTGCATTAGCACACATTTAAAGTTTGTTAATTTTTTTTCACAAATAAACATTACTTTATTTCTACGTGTTCTCCAAGATACGACTTCAAGTGTTGTCAATACTGATGTGTGTTGTGGTTTAAACCTTTGATCAAACATTAGCGGTCGCCTAAAGCTACAGTTTCCAATGCATTAATATAGGCGTACTAATGACGTTTGTGGTTAATGCTTTGCTAACATATTAGCCCTGGGGCTTTCTAGTATTAGTACAGATAATAATATAGTACCTGGGAGAGCGAGCTTTGTTCGGTAGCTTTTTGTAAAATCATATTTTTTCTTTTTGTAAAATTAAATTTTTACAGGAAATACTACAGGAACTATACAGTTGAACTTAAAATGCAAAACTCTATCTGTATACAAAAATTCATGAAAATCGTTAGAGCCGTTTCCTAGATTTAGATAATATAGTATATATATGTATATATATATATATACAAGAATTGCTTTAAAGGTATTCGATATACTGTTCTGTTCTATTCCCGTTCGGTGTAGGCAGTGGCCGCATCAGACCTTTAGAACACGCTGGCCGGTTACGGGTGTTTTTTACTTGGCCTCTTCAGTACTAGATGTCGGCTGTTGGTCGAATTTCGACCATTAAGTAAGTGATGAATGTGTGGCGACTTCCACATACAGCAAAAACATACTAAAACGTCATCTAGCGAAGACGAGAGTAACTACTAATCGTGCATCGCGCAATGAAAAATCTCGCGAGGTTGGGCCGCGGTCCGCCAGGCATTATCACCTAGTCTGGTCGCAGGATCCCCATTTTTCGTTGGAGGGACATAACAGTCATTTACCCAGCCCCGCAAATGTTTTGTTTTATACGTACTTATATGACCAGTATAACTTGAACTGTCATGGTATAGACATACCAACAAGGACAGGTCAACATTTTTACTGGGCTCCTGTAGCTTTGTGTAGTCGTTTCAACATAACTTTTCCGTTTATAACACACTAGCTGACTCACACAACTTCGTCCGCGTTTGTAAATGTTTGCCGTTTTTGCAACAATTTTGAATGATGCTCCACTATTATTGCTTCTAGCCTGATATTATATAGCCTTCCTCGATAAATGGGCTATCCAACATTAAAATATTTTTTCAATTCGAACCAGTACTTAAAGAGATTAGTGCGTTCAACCAAACAAACAAACAAACTCTTCAGCTTTATAATTAGAAAGAAAGAAAGAAAATATATTTATTCAAAACTCGCAACATATATAACATAAATGACAAAAAGACAAAAAAAACTATCAAAATAAAAGGATTTTCCTGCAAAGGTCACCATCTCAGCATAATGCTGCGCCTAACAACATGTGCAGCGCTGGTTTTCAGATGGCGCCTCTTAACGGGACGTAACGTACATTTAGACATAATTAAACATAAATTATATAGTTAATAACAAAAACATAATAAAACATGTTACATCTAAAATATATATGTATATATAAAAAATATATACAATGAAACATAGCCACTATAATTAGTCCCTATAGATATTGATTAAAATTTGTATAAACTACATTTATATAAACTTTAAGTATTCCTCCGTGCGCGATATTTGCTTAAAAATTGGGACAAAGAATTATCTTCACGTATTCATAAAATGATACTGCTCACCTCTAGAGTAAAATATATGTCTTTCGTGGCCCACTCGCTGGGCTTCGACTCGCCCACTCACAGGGCTACATCAACAAATAAATAATCAAAAAACAAAAAGTTCAGTACCTTACCGTACCTTCTTCAGTTACAGATCACGAGACTGGAAACACAACTTGTCTGTAATAACTCAATACTACAGCCCACACCGTAGCAACTACTTAGTAATCTGTGCCCACACTATTGATTTTAACCGACTCGATGTACAAAACACGGACTTTCAACTGATAATGGGGTGTATAATGCTTACACTGACGCCCACTGATATCCTGATAAGTTGCTTATTTGCTGCTGTTTATAGCAACTCAAAACTCCAAAGGATTGCTGCGATGCATGAAAAATAGTGACAACATCTAAAAAAAACTGAAACGGAATCCAGAGAATGAGATACTGAAAGTCATATATAAGCGCGATCGCAATTATTGCAGCAATCTGATAAAAAAAGCCAAAAAGTCTTATGAGAAAATGGAGATTGAGAGAGTGGGAATAAGTACAAATAGGGTGTCAAGTCATTTAGCCTGTCTTTTGAATCTTTTGATGCATAATAATCCTGAAGCGAGTATTAATAGTGTCAATAACTTCTTTGTAACGTTGGTAAACGCATTGCTTTTATTATTCCTTGGAATAAGCGGCTATTCGCAAGCAAGGCTTAAACAAATGTCTAAATAAATAAATAAAAAAAATTCAAAAATTCAGTGGGATAGTCCAGTAACCATAATAACCCTTCTCTTTTAGATTTATAATATAACCGATGAAAAGACGAAAACGAAAAACGAAAGGTATATTAGTTACTAGCAGCGCCCCGCGGTTTCACTGGCGTAAGTCCCGATC
Organism: Callimorpha dominula; assembly: GCA_949752705.1. Lineage (NCBI taxonomy): Eukaryota > Metazoa > Arthropoda > Insecta > Lepidoptera > Erebidae > Callimorpha > Callimorpha dominula. The sequence continues at coordinate 26,302,499 of OX456990.1, read as the reverse complement.
CCGTGGGAATATCGGGATAAAAAGTAGCCTATATGTTAATCCAGGTCTGCAGCTATCTACATACCAAGTTTCATCGCAATCGGTTTAGAAGTTTTGGCGTGAAAGAGTAACAAACATCCATACATCCATACAGCCACACATCCATACATTCTCACAAACTTTCGCGTTTATAATATTAGTAGGATTATTATCTATATATTTTTTACACTTTACTTTGTTATATACTTATACTTTTATATATATCTTGATGCGATTTTAATTTCAGTTAAAATTTTAAACCTGTAGTTGATTTGATTATGAAAGTGGCATCCAGTCGAGGGGACGACTCGACGGTTTCCAGCAGCTATCTCGTGTTTGTTCTTATTAATTCATCCTAATGAGAAATTTAAACTGATTAAAAGATTGTTAAAATGTTGTTTTAATGTTTATAACAAATGACAATGAATACTTCAAGTAGATATTTTTTATACATAAGTTAGGACTTACCTAACTTATGAATTTTAAATAGGTGTTTTTTTTTCCAAAAAAAACTAAACCGACGAAAGAAGAAAGGCACTGAAACGTGACATTGGAACTTATTAGCCTAACTAAACTTTTACACTAATGAAAATACGTAAATAATTTTAAGTCGGCGCCAGACAAACAATACAGAAATAAGTTACGGTATTTATTTATTATAGACACGCCAACAGTATACATATACTTACAACATTGAGGAATAACATACAATATGGCACAGTTCTTACATTATGTAGAGCTATAAAAGGCATGCACAGTATACACCAATAGAATATGAAGGTTCAGCTAAAAAGTTATTTAATTAAAATTACAATAATCCTAAATAAAATATTAATGCAAAATTAAAATTTATGAAAAAAAAATGAAAAATATAATGAATAAAATAATCATTTATTTTTGAACAAAAGTGACTATGCGAACGATTTCAATATTTTATGTTTGAAGTTGTGCAAAGAGTCATGAAAAATATCCAATTGATCGAGTTTGCCATTTAACCTATTACACATTATATTACATTGTTACACGCGCGTACTATGGGTTACGTAGTAACTACTTAGTAATCTGTGCTATGGGTGAATTTAGTCCGAGGTTATTTCCCACTTTTGGGGTGCAGAAAGATCTGGTTACAGGGTAATGTGGTGGCTTGTAAGGAACTGCTCGCAATAAGCGGTTGAAAATGTCAGTGCAGCTTACGAACATTAAAAAAAAATATTCGCTGGTCATTACTGCATCTGTGTATAATATCTTCTGATATAAAAGCCAAGTGTCGTGTGAACGTACGTTTTACGATTACGTACCGTTGTGAAAAAACGTTAGAAATAAGCCTTATAAACGTTAATTGTAGATACCTCTTTTGTAATTAAGGACACAATAATATAAACCGCCAGTCAACAGTTGAAATAATAAATAAAATAATTCGATCCAATTTGTATTGTATTTTCAATGATACTACATATCAAACCCAGGTAAGTAATAGTGCTGAAATGGTAGACGGAGCAATGATTTTTATGTCGCATTCATGCCTGACCTCCTTTGTCAGGTGTCCATTTTCCCATCGACTTTGTCAATGTCGCACATTCAATCATATTAGGCCTTGCTCTTAGTATTAGGCCACTATGAACGTATTGGCCGAATGTGATTCGATGTCTTTTAGTATAACGTACATATTATAGAAAATGTTTCATTACAACTTGTGTAAAATACATGTTAAATTAAAACATTCTACTGAGTTTTTGTCTTAAAATTTCTTTATTCATTTCATTCCCTCTTCGCTTTCTTCCTATATAAAATTACAGGTTTTAAATGAAATTTTCAGACAACTCCGGTGGCAGTAAATGGTGAGATGATTCTAACATGCAAAGTTTAGAGATGAATGTAAGTTGGATTGGAATAACTCACAGGCGGGAAGACTACCTAGATCTCTGTCTAAATGAGCGCTGTCAGCCCAGAGAACTGGAGAAGAAATATCAAAAAGATGCAGCATCATCGAAGTACATGTTACTTTTCCGAGTAAGACCACTAAAGTTGAAATACCTACCAAATATTGAAGAAATAACCTTAATTATACATACACAAGCAACCCGCCCCGGCTTCGCACGGATAGCAGAGCATATTATATTGATTTTTTTCCGACATTTTCAACAATCATCGTCATATTTTAGACGTTTTACACATAACCTTAACAAATTATACACCTAAACGTTCCTCATTAATCACTCTGTCTATTGGTAGAAAACGCATGAAAATCCGTACAGTCGTTTTTTAGTCTATCGCTAACAGACAGTGATAAGACACGCGGCTCTTGATTATGGAAAAAAAAATTGTTAGTTGTAAAAACATCCGTGCAGGGTTTTGTCGGGTAAAATAAGAACCCATTAAAGCTGTTATAATTTAATTTAAAATATTATACTATCTTATATTTCGTATAGATTATTCGTGTTATAATTTTAAGTTTAATACTAAAAACGGTGGTGATTTTTTAGAAACTTTATTAAATACTAGCAACCCGCCCCGGCTTCGCACGGGTACAAATCTAAACCTTCCTCATAAATCACTCTGTCTATTAGTGAAAACCGCATGAAAATCCGTTCAGTAGTTTATCAGTTTATTGCAAACAGACAGACAGACAGACAGACGCGGCAGGGGACTTTGTTTTATAATATGTAGGGATATTGTTATTTACATTTATTTTTATGATCCCTTAATTTTTTCGTTGACTGTGTACTTTCCCGCGACAGGAACTTGCTTTTTTATTTGTCGTCCTAACATACCACTTAAAGAGTTCTCACCGGACAGTGCAAACTGAACAAACATATGTTCAATCTAAAGTTGGGGGAGAACATAATATGCAGATTCTGTCAAGAGGCAGAAGAAACTGCAATGCATATTCTATGCTCTTGTGGCCCACTAATGCGGCACCGAAGTGTTAACCTAAGGTTACACATCATGCAAGCGCAGGTAATACAAACAATCACTGCTGATAGGATCTGGAGGTTTCTCGAAGCCATGCCTGAGCAGTGAACTGTAAAGCAAAAGTGCGCTACAAAAGACTAGAAATGGTCGAGGTGGCACTTGGCACTTAAAACAATAATAATATAAATAATACCACTTAAAAGTTATTATTTGATTAAACAGTAGAAATAGAAACCGGGACCACAGTCCCGCAAACTCTATCCAAATCGTCAGATTTATGACAATCTGACAGAATTTATCATTATCTTCTTAAGTGTCCTTTGGCTACGGGGTACACTTACCGCTTGTTTACAAGCCGTCACTTCTACCGAGTACGGGAGTACGAGTACTGAGTACGTTACCTGGACTCCATGGCGAAGGGGGGAGGAGGTGACAGTAGTTGGGTCACTCGAGTGAAAAATTGGTGTCCTTACAGTTACCGGTAACCGCTTCCCATCAGACGGGCCGTGTGCTTGCTAACTTAAATTTATAAAAAAACTATTTTATCTAACAAGAGGTTGCGACTCTTGTCTTATATTCGTCCAAACTATACTTTGTAAAGATTTCTATTACCAATATAGTAAATTGTCAATTTATGATTAAGATCTAATAGACAAAATGTAATATAATTAGTGTTTGTAGTAGTCGAGAGACAGATTGGCATGCGCGTTTATGTTTAGATCCGGCGCAGACGCAACAATAAGCACAAAATAAGTTATAACTGTAGGGTTGTCAAATCATAGCATCGAAAATATTTTTATTTCTTTTTTATTTGCAAACGGACGGTAAAACAGTTTCTAAACTTAAATTAACCAAGTATGTGTCAGTCGGACTCGCACGCGAGAAGTTCCGTACTATTGTAAAAGGTTTAACACTGCACGCAAAAGAACCAAGAGAGGCGCTATGGCAATGTGTAAATAATTTTAGTCATACACTTTTAAAATAAAAAACGCGAAAAAACACATGGTATACGTGGGGCCGCTTTGTTGTTTAACTTTATTTTATTACCCAACTACGGCAAAGCCAAAAGGAAGGATTATGGTTTTAGCCGTCTATGTACGTATTTAAATGCGTTTTTTACTACGTCAGTGGCAAACAAGAATATGTTTTTATTTACGTGTGTTCCGTTTTTGAACCGATGTTTATGAATGAGGTATCAATAGATTCGTAATAATGGCCCGGTTAACATAGGCTATATACTAAAATGATACCTATTTTTAAATTGGTTTATGATGTAAAAATATAAATGCCACTTTAGACTTTATTGTTCTAATATACTATTTAATAAATGCCTATCGACTTTTCCTTAAAACAAAAACTCGTTTCTTCTTATTGACTGCAAACGGTGACAACCATTTTTTTGTGCGTGTGGAAACCCCGCGATCCGTCACTACCACCAGGATTTTCAGTGGAGCGCCGGGCGGTATGTCGGATAATCAAACCGACTAAAACCACACGGTGTGCCATACTACGCATAAAATAGAAATAGTGACACCCCTACATCAAGAACTAGTAGTTAAAGAGATTAACTGAACTTGATGTTTATAAACGTGCTGTGTAGGTGGAATGGATCGGGCATTTCGCTTACACGATAATAACAACAGTCGGAGTATTACAGCGTAATCTATAAGTAAATATTATGTTCTTCGTTTTCAGATTAGTTACTTGGTTTGTTACGTTGTATGGGTATGATAACAAAGAGTTCTTTTAACAGCTTTGTCACCTTGTTTATTGTAAATTACTCCTTCAATTAAAAAGGTATTAAGGACACTTTATTACAAATGCTTTGATATCCTTGTTATTTTACGTTTGTCATACTACTAATTAATAAAGCCAAAGAGTTGTTTCTTCGGTAGAATTGATCGCGCTTATAACTCGGCAACTACCATTCAGATTTGAAAAATTCTTGTAGTATTTACTACCCAAATTCTTGTGGAAGTTTCTTGCGTTTAACATCACGGTAGGGCGCTTAGGTGCGAATCCGTGACTGTCTCAGTGTAAACGCGATTCAGTCGCGTTTACAGTCACAGATACTGAAGTTAATAATAAACTTATTGATCTCAGAATACACTCTGGTGATCAGTGGAAAGAGTAGGTCTAATATATATTATTTCAGATCGGATTGACCCCTTGGCGTTGCGTAGAGATGTAGCTTCACTCTTCATTCTCCATCACCTGTATCATGGGGAGTGCTCCAAGGAATAGTTCGGACTTATAAAGGCCGCAGCGTTTCGCCATCGTTCAACGCGACAAAACTTTCATCCTCATCACCTGGATAATTTGCAATCCACCACTATGCCTCGCACAATTAATCTCTGGAACAAATTGTAGCCTCCGGTATTTCAGGACCGATACAACCTTCAAACCTTTAAGAATAGAGCGTACTTCCATCTCAAAGGCCGGTGCCGCACTTGTGACTCTTGAGTTGCAGGTGTCCATGGGCGAGGGTAGTCCCTTACCATCAAGTTAGGCTGGGTTAGGCTAGGAGGCTTTTCTGTAATTGTTTGAGAGGGTCCTCTCTGCCCGCATCGTCCGGCACCTGTGCGAGGTCGGCCCCGATTTGTCGGACGCCCAATTCGGTTTTCGAGAGGGGCGTTCGACGGTCGGTGCTATGTTGCGCCTGAGGGCCGTGACCGAAGAGGTAGTGAGCTGTGGCGGCGAGCTGTTGGCGGTGTCGCTGGACATCGCCAACGCGTTCAACAGTCTGCCATTTAGCTGCATCAGGGAAGCACTCCACTATCACGGAGTGCCAGGGTACCTGAGGCGGCTAGTGGCAGACTATTTAGAGGAGCGTACCGTCATGTACGAGGACCGAGATGGAGTTTTGAGTTGTCGGCCCATGTCGTGCGGTGTTCCGCAGGGGTGTGTCCTTGGACCACTCCTGTGGAACATGGGGTACGACTGGGCCCTTCGAGGCGACTTCCCCCCCGGGCTCGGCGTAATCTGTTACGCCGATGACACTTTGGTCACAGCCCGGGGGGTAAACTTTCAGGAGGCGGCGTGCCTGGCCACCAGGGGAGTCTCTCTGGTGGTCGGGCGCATCGAGTCGCTGGGTTTGCGGGTGGCCCTGGATAAGACGGAGGCACTGAATAAGACCAGGCACACACGGTTATTTCATGGGCCCCGTTGTGGTCCACCCCCTGGCGCCTCTATCGAGGTCAACTCGGTCCTCGTACCGGTTCAGGCCCACATAAAATATCTGGGCCTGATCCTCGACGGTAGGTGGCGCTTCGACGAGCACTTCCTGCAGCTTGCTCCAAGGCTGGTCGGCACTGCGTCCGCCCTTGGGCGACTCTTGCCCAATTTGGGTGGACCCAGCGTCGCTACGAGACCGCTGTACACGGGGGTTGTCCGGTCAATGGTACTGTACGGTGCACCGGTGTGGGCGGAGGCTCTGACCGCCCAGAATAGGGCGCGCCTCTGGCGCCCTTAGACGGTGATGGCGGTTAGAGCCATACGCGGATACCGCACCGTGTCAACAGAGGCGGCGTGCGCGTTGGCCGGGACTCCCCCGTGGGATTTGGAGGCGGAAGTGCTCGCCCGAGTTCCAGGCGGGAAGCGGCAGTCGGCCCCGCCCGAAGAGGTAGGCGAATGGCGTGAGGCCGCTCGCCGAGCCACCATGGCTCGTTGGTCGTCCCGGCTGGAGGCTCACGGCGGCAAAGCCAGCACGTGGAGCTCCAGTCGGTCATCGACGAGTGGGCAGGGCGGCAGCACGGGACCCTTTCCTTCCGACTGACGCAGGTTCTTTCCGGGCACGGCTGCTTCGGGAAGTACCTGCACTCGGTCGCTAGGAGGGAATTGAGTCCCGCCTGTCACCACTGCGACTGCAGTGAGGACTCGGCTCAGTACACGCTGGCGGTTTGCCCCAGTTGGGCGACGCAGCGTCGGGCCCTCACTGCAGTCATCCACCGGCTGTCATTCGCTCCATGGCCGGTAGCGACAGGAATTTTACCGCGGTCGCAACCTTCTGTGAGGAAGTCATCTCGCAGAAGGAGGCGGCGGAAAGGGTCCGGGAGGACGACCTCCACTCGGACCTAATTCGCCGCCGGCGAACCGGGCGGCGGAGGCGCGCTTACCAGCGCCTCATGCCGCCCTGAGTGTGGCCGCGGGTGGACGGGACACGTTTTCCCCTTCACCCGCTATAGTGACCCCCCGCGAGGAGGTGTGTCAGTCAGCGTGTGCCTGGACGTCACCTAAATGAGAGGTTTTTACCCGAAGGTGGTGCCCGCGCTTTTGCGGGCAGGCGCTAGGAGGGTTCCGGATGTCTTAATAAAAGCTGTTCCCGGATCCCTCCTATTTAAGGCGCAGTACGGCACACCGTGTGGTTTTAGTCGGTTCGATTCCGACACACCGCCCCATCGTAAACCCCGGTGGGGTGACGGCCCGAGGGGGTTTCCCCACGCACAAACAAAAAAAAAAAAAAAGGAGGCTTTTCTGTGATTGGAAGACATAAAACCAGTTTCGCTCCCGCGTGTCTAGGTCACCCTAAAATTATTCTTGTGAAATCTTTAACCCCGTTTCTCACAAAAATCTCCAATATTTTGAGGAAATCGATCCAAATGAGAAGGTCACGATCGATCGATCCAAATGTCGTAAGTGACCACTTTTTCGAGTCGACGAGTTTATACCGGTAATGTTTAACTTTACTATACAGTATTTGGTTCCATTGGTAAATTTTATGAAGTCCGTGTTAGATTAACGATGCTATGGAAACTATCTAGGGCCTATTTAATAAACGTGACAATCTCACAATTTTGTCACTTACTACAAGTGCCGTTTAATAAAGATGAAAATTAAGTCCAAATGCGACAGATAAATACTGACAAAATGCTCAGACTAAAAACTTAACGGACCTAAATAATATACACTTAAATTTATGTCAATATTTCAGGTAAATGTTATAGGTGAAGTTGAAATTTTTTGACCAGTATAATCAATAAAAACCGGACAAGTAAAGTGCGAGTCTGCCTCGCGTTCCGAGGGTGCCGTGAGACCGCTAATATAAGTATTTGATGTTAATTTCGACTCGATATCTCCACGGATTCCTGGGGAAAAGGGTCTTGACAGATACAAAGAGTGACAGAAAGATATAACAATAAATTAAAGAGTTTCGGATTGTTTCCTTTACTTGTACTATGAGACCTGGCTTCTTACCAAATGTCATGATTCTAGGTCAATGGGAAGGACCCTATAGGTTTTGATTTACCTGCGAAATGTACAAGTTTGGTCAAATCTAAGGCTTAAATGGCCTTATCTTTCGATTGCGTTGCCTTACAAGCTTGATTTTTTTTAGCTTCAAGGGACCGCATATATAAGTATTTAATATTATTTAAACTTGCGTCCACGGATTCCTAACAAATGGGTCTTGACAGACAGACAGACGGACAACAAAGTGATCCTATAAGGGTTCCTCTTTTTCCACTTGAGGAACGGAACCCTAAACAAACATGATAATCCTGATGTAAAAATATCGATAAATTACCGTTTTAATTGCCTACTCTTTAGGGGCTTTCGTGTCTTCAACGTATTATTTATAAAAAAAAATTGGTATGTAAATTATGTACCTAGCTACTTAACGCTTACTCTTCATTTCCAAGGTTTTCGTATCACATTAAAGCAGTGAAAAATAACACTTAACTAAGTGAAAATGTATTTTTGCATTTCTTGAGGTTTGAACACTTCAAAGAAAAATAAAAATAAGTCAAATGGTAATAAAATTCAAAGACTTCTTTTCAAAGCATTCAAACAATACTAAGAATGTAGTAGTACTATTCAATACAAACAAAACTAAGTACACATTACCTTAGATCATTTTAATTTACATGAAAAACTGATTTTATTTTGACATCATACGTTACAAATTTTCGTTTGGGCTACAATTTTGTCAGCTATTACTGGATTTTCATGATTCCTGTTTCTTCTACTTCTAAGAAATGCCCGGATTTGTTTAGTTTTTGGCCTTTTGACATATTCTAGAAACGCTGACGATCATATTTTATAATTTTAATCATAATAATAACAAAAACTATTTAAATATAATTTAGTCATTGACGGCAACACGAAAATCTAACGTAGTGTTTGTATACTCTTTGACAGTTCTAAACAGTTTCTTTTTTTCACCACACTGTGGCTCTCGTATCGATTTGTGCTGCCACCTATACTTTGTGCACGTGCCCTATAATTTTATTAGTACATTGTAATATTGTCTATTAAATTATGCTGAATGTTGCACCATAAATACTTTCATAAAGGTATTAAGTCACGTTTATATTAAACATTATAACTCCTCATTTAAATGAAGAGTTTCTATGCTAATAACAAATATCTTAAAAAGTAAATGATCACGTCTTTATTGTTATAGTTTTGTAAAGTTAGTATTACTTGGAGCCAACAGATGTCGCTACGTCAGGTATTATATATAAAATAATATTTTTTTCTTGAAAATTGAAAGTATTATTATTAGTACCTGGATGACTGACTGACTTTCATCCCCTCTCTCAAAGAAACCGTCCTATATTTCGGGATAATCATCCAATAAGTATCCAATGTCCCACCTCGTAGTATGAACTCAAATCATGCTAAGTTTCATTTGAATCCCTTTAGTAGTTTCGGCGTGATGCGCGGCCATGATATAGACAGACAGAAAGACAGACGGACCCACAGACAAAAATGAAAACAAAAAATCGTTTTGGCGTCTGAATCGATAACATAGTGCCAACGAAAAAAAAAAAAATATCTTGGATATCCTGAATTGGACCTGTTACATATTTATTAAAAGTATAGATTCTGAGCATACGCTGATTTGTCATATTTTATCAATATTTTTCTCTTTTACGAGGTCTAGTCTTGAGTGGGAATACTCGGAGTTTTGTTTTGAGAGTTGATTGATGGCTTTAAAACAAATAAAAAAAAGTGACTGGTTTCTTGACATACTTATAAACATTATATTTTTGATGAGTAAATTAATTATACGTACTCTTAACACGTTCCTAGACAGTACTTGTTTTTTATTTTTGGTCTAGTGGACGGTACTTTTTTTTCAAACATTTACTTCTTACGGCCATAGCAGTTGTGTCACTATAAGACTGTAAAATTTGATCTAGTATGTCAGTACGACTCGGCTTTTATATGAGGCGTCAACGGTCATCACAGCCGTAGTCAAAGAGTATACAGACACTGCCGTAGTCTCAATGTGTTAGTATATAGGTATCTCAACACATTCACACAACTAAATACATAAAAAACAGTGACGTAGAATGACAGTAGGATCTAGCGAAGTCGTTGTAATATGACAGTATAAATGTACTCCATAGTCATTCTGTACGTAACCGACGGCTAAGGCTAAGGTGTTAACCAATGTTTTTTTTTTGTATTATTGTGTAAAATACAATATAAATAAATATATGATAACTATTTCAACTTCTTTATGTTTCATCAGGTAGTTACTTGAGATCAGTCTTCAACGCTAATTTATTCAATTCTAAACTTATTTCCACACAAAACACTTCCAATTCTATTGTAACCATAGATGAAAGCGATAGTGAATCCCGTTTACTACTACACAAAAAAAATTACTCCAACTACCGTTACCCAAGCAGGTGTGCGGCGCGTGGTAGGAAATGGTAGGTTATAATAATAATAGTAACATCGTCGTGAGACGCGCACACCCTCTTTGTACAAGTAGCCCCCGCAGTGAGCGAAGGGGGATTATTTTGTATTGTAATAACGGCTCTTTGTGTCTGAAAGATGGATATCCTTGAAGGGCTTTATTGCAGTACTTTCAAGAACTAGATTTTATTTACGGTTTTCAAAGTAGGGTTGCTAGCTAACCGTCACTAGTTTAACTGCCGTGGGAATATTTGATGCTATTTAAATTTTGTAAAAATAATGAATTTTATTGAAACTTATGAAAGCAACACTTGGACATTAGGAAGTACATTTTCAATAAGTGAAAATGCATCACAGTTGCCATCGGTTTCACAATAGCACATACTTATTGCTACTTTGTATTATCATAACATAATATTTAAAGTCTTTATTGTGAGAAAAACAAAAGCTAAGGTTTTATGACAATTATATGAATTCAGATAAAAAGTGGAAGAAGGGGATATATTGTGTGCCTTATTGATTTACCTACTCTCTTTGTCAAAACTCGCCCGCCTCTCTGCGTTAGAGGGGCCAAGATCCTCGCACACCTTAGTATGATCGACTGGTTCAACAGGTGGCCAAGTCTGGGGCTCGGCCAAGACGGGCAATAAGACCCGGTACCAGAACACCGTGTTTGTTGGCAATTTTGGAAAGAAAGACATTTGGATGGTCATACTAAATTAATTAGTGACTAGAGCCGCTACTGAATCTGGCAACATCAAATCACCACATCGAGAACATTGGCTTTTTTTCTCTGAAGCTAACATTATATTGCTATACAATATTGAGGTTGTACTACATTCAAATCATTGGCGTATAACATATTTTGTACTGAACTCAGCAATTTCAGCAATTTAGTGCAAAGACACGAATAATAGATAAAAGAAATTATAACATTATTAAAATTGTTTTTAACTTTCGCGACTTTGATACATATTATACCACTCTTGACAACGAACATCGAAACATCGCGTCGGGTAACCAAAAAGGTTTTGTACCTTATAAATATTATCGCGAGTCCCGAGTTACAGATCTAATATTAATAAAATTAAAAATAAATAACTGTAATAAATTTACAAAAAACACAATAACAAAAACACATACACGTTTACTTACGAGACTGCGTACCGTATTCAGAAGCATAAAAAGAAGGCGGAACTATGACGCTTGACAATCAGCATCTTATCAATACAAATAGCACAATAAAATAACTGTTTACCATCTAATACCAACATTACGCGATATTAACACTATTTACTCAGCCTACCACTTTCCCACGCTCTTCAGATATTTAATCGCTATGATGGACAACATCGTAAGTGTCAATTTTGTTTGAAATCAGATACATATATTATGATAACTATTTTGAAATGAAAACGTCTCTAGGCACGTTTGTGCACTTTTGATATTTGGAAAAAGCACTGAACTCGTTACCGTCTCGCTAATAATACAACAACTCTATACTAGATTCTCTATTCACTCATTTTATGGCTATGTAATACACACACGTTACATACGCTCATGCCTGTATTCTCCGAGCGGAAAGCAGATTCATATTTAACACCCAGATGTAACAACTTTAGTAAATAAAGTATAGGAAAATAAAAAAAACATTCTGTTCAAGTTACGTGACAAATACTCGCACATTGCAAAACCCTGCAATAGATTCTTTATAAGCAGTAGTGCGTGGTTTTAGTTCAAGGATAGATGATTCGTGCGCTGACCGCTCAGTCAGTCCCTAATGATTTCTGGAGTAAAAGGCAAGGACTACAACGCTGCCTGCATCTACATAGTATCAGATTTCATTTGATTTGAATTCTTCTGCTCATCAGATGAAATCTTGCAGAAATGTGCTGTGACCTAACTCCGTACTCTACGTTCATCGCACTAATAGCGACCACAGTGGGAATTGATTTATTTAAAGCTTGCATAGAATCTGTTAATAATGATATAGTGACAGATCGCAATTTCGATTCACATCACTTGTTCTTATACGCTTGAATAATGCTATTGCTCTCGTGCTTCCTCGCACAGCTTAACTTTTAACGAGTCTGGGAGGATGTTTGGCACGTCAGATTTGTCTGGTTCATTGGAAAATATTTTAAAATATTATACTTAATAATAAATATAAAATTCAGACTTTTAAAGTGCCTGTCAAAGATTATGGCCCACAGGAAGTGTCTGGCAACTGTATATGTTTGTTTATAACAATATTATATATGACATGTGTAAAAACTGGCCTTACTACTTTGACGTAGGTTAGCATGGTTTTTTCCACCTTTGATGCCTGCTACCTGTAAAACGACCCCGCTTTCAGTATAGCGAGTATCCATTCCTTTATGTTTATGTTATACTACCGATCCTAAAAATTTCATCTTTCCTAAAATCACGTAAGTCTGGGGTGACTTTGATCTCACTCTATAGGGGGCAAACGAGCAGACGGGTCACCTGATGGTAAATGACTACCGCCACTCATGGGCACCTGCAACTCAAAAGTCACAAGTGCTTTGCCGGCCTTTAAGGTGGGAGTAGGGGAAGAGGGGGAGAGGGAAGGGTTAGAGCCTCCGGTAATCTCACTCACTCGGCGAAAAGCAATGTAAGTATTGTTTGTCTTGTTTTCTGTGAGGCCGTGATATCACTCCTGTAGCTGCAACATCAAACAATATCACCGATTTTGTGATCATTCGTTTTTTGGATTGCCTCGTACTATGTGAGTCATTTTTAAAACCTACGTCAAAACCGGTCAGACAATAAGAAATATTGCCTATATATATCGAGTAGTTCGGCTCCCTTTGATATGGTTCAAGTGGACTATGGCTGGCGCGTGCGTTATGCTCGCGAACGTTACATTGTCCTCACATTTAATTTGCGCATATAAGCAATCTAACCAAAGAGTTGTAAAAAGATATTGAAAAAGAGTGTCCTTGGAGTTTATTGCTTGTTCTTCTCCACAGAATCTACTTATTGGAACAGGCAACTAGCTTCACGACTGACTTAGTCTGACTGACTACTACTGACAATTCAAAAATACCTATAATGGGTTTAATTGATTCGATTTTATTTGATTTGACATTGATTGATTTTTACGTGGGAGAGCCATGCTTCGGCACGTATGGGCCGGCTCGACTCCGCTTGATACCACGGCCTCACAGAAAACCGGCAGTGAAACAATGCTTGTGTTGCTTTTTGCGCCGCGTGTTGAGGTTACTGTAGACCCTAACCCTTCCCTCGCCCCTATTCCCGTCCTTCCCCTCTCCTCCCCTCTAATCCCCCTCTCCCGTCTCCCCGGTCTTCCACAACAAGAAACAAACCCACTTTTGTATTTATAATATTAGTTAGGATTACTAGAATAGAATTTGTTGCGTACAAAATTCTATCCCCTATTCCACCACTTTCAATTTAAATTCACAATTATTGTCTTAATTAGGTATTAATGATGATTCTTGATCGTTACTATAGAAGATTTATTTATTTGCTTTCAAGATTTTTTATACCCAGTCGGCGGCAAAAAAGGATACGTTTCACCTGATGCCTACGTAGTGTAGTGGTAGTATCTTTAGATAGACATACGATTTTCACTTTCCAGGTTATTCACAACGACAGCGAGTTCTTTATCTATGTAAATAGATATGTTTCAGTTGCAAATATAACTCGGCTATAAAAAGTGTTATAATCAGAGGTCGTCGCACCGTACAACACTACGATCGGGTTAATCGTTTTGTTTATTGTTCAAGTTTAGTTCTTCCTTAAAAAAAAACTATAACATGTGTACCTATTGCAAATCCTCTTATCCAAGACTGCAGAAGGAAGATAAGCTGTAAGGATATCCACCTATGTTTAAAACAAATCATGTCATAGTCTTCATCAAATTAAGTTTTATTTTAAAAGAGTATTTATAGAAAATGATTTGACGACGGCTAAGTATGACATCTCAAGAAAAGAGCGTACTCCCATCTCAAAGGCCGGCAACGCACTTGTGACTCTTGAGTTGCAGGTGTCCATGGGCGACGGTAGTCACGTACCACCAGGTGGCCCGTCTGCTCGTTTGCCCCCTATAATAAAAAAAAGACATTTAATGAAGACAGATAATTGTAATATAAATGTTGTGAGTCATCATTTGGTTTGGTTGTGGCACTTAGGGTGCAGATTGTTAATTTTCTACTTACTGAAATTACCAAACAAACGTCTCATTTTGTCATCAGGAATCTTTTCCGATTATGTATTTTGAAGAAAATATGCTAGGTTTGTGTCCAAAAAAGAAATTAAAATCCTGTTAATTTCGTGACTTGACTTGTCTGGCCACGCTAATGTTATCTTTACTCTAAGTCTAGAAGAACGTAATGCTTTACTGACCATTCTAACTTAGTATACTAACTGTATGGTGTAAAGTTCGAATAAAACCAAACTATCATAGTACTTACTACTTACGAAATTGCATCAATCACTGTCTTGGAAATCATTCATTTATTAAGTAATTTCAACGATCTAAGATATATTTTTTTTGTTTTATAAGCATTTGTCAAGTAGGAGATGATAACTTTTAACTTACCCGTGCCACGTTACACATTTTATTAGGAATGACCGAAACTTTCTCTAAAAATCTTTCGGTTACAGTTGCGAGTGAATGAAAAAACTTTTAGTTAATGGGCTAAAGGACAGAGGCCCGGCACCGCTGAGACCCAGCCTTTGACCCGTGTAACCTGGTTGAAACGTAAGGCTTATTGGAATCGTAATAGAGGTTAGATCAGAAGCAGATACATGTTATATTTGGTGATTAATTTCATCGACCACATACTTTGTTTTGCGAGACATCTTCTCCTAACTTTTTAATAATTAATTCACGGTGACTGTTCTCAGGGTACGTACTGTCGCATTGCTACAGTTTCTCAAAAATTCGGATGTTTAGTAGGTAAAGAAAAGTTTTATATAATTTGTCATACTCTCATACTCAGAACTGAGAATCGGTATGTATTTAGAAATGCTGTCAGCTGTATTTTGTTCCAAAGCATGTATCGCCAGTTGCACACACAATATAGTTAGTAGTAGCAACTACTTAGTTATCTGTGGTAGTAGTTCGTTTTTAGACTCGCCGACGAAATGATGTCCTTACTTTGGACACACTGCCGTCCTAACTTCTTTTTCGAAACATCATTACCGCGCAAGTCGGCATAATTATTGTTTTTTCACCCTGCTACGGGCCTGACGAAAGTATATACGCGAGTACGAAAATATTTGCATGTGGTTGCCGAAGCTCTGAAGGTGTTGGTCGAGGCTCTTAGCAATTAACCCATGCGCTGAAATGACTATCGGCACAATGATTACTGAATCCACATCCCAAATGTTAACAATCTCGTGGGATAAGTCCAAATATTTTCTTTGTTTATCTTTTTCTGCTTTTAAGAGATTGTCGTCATGGGGAATGGTGATGTCAATAATCATTATTATTATTACAAACTATTTGATAGACAGATTGTTTAATTTAGGTAACAGAGGGTAGGACTTTCCATCCAGATGGGCTGACGACCTGAGGAAGGAAGCCAGGGATGAACCAGATGCGGAAGGCGGAAAACCCCCTGCTGTGGCGGGTATTGGGAAAGGAAGAAAGGAATACGACAGGCTGATTGATTGATTGTTATTTCTAATACGATGTATGGTAAATCTCAATGATATTATAGCAACCTTCCAATAGAAATTACAAGCACTTGGACACCGTGTAAATAGCTACCAGCCTAAACACTCAAAGACACTTGTTAAAGTTTAAGCACATGCAGATGAAAACTCTACATATATAGATAGATAGAACATTCTTTATTTAGTCCGGGCACCAGAGCGTTTGAGGGTGGCGGTCTTTTATGACAATACGATACTTAGCTTAAAATTTAAAGAAAATAATGGAATGAACAATGGAAACAATTTTCTAGTTTTTTTAACGCCTAATCCTTGTGTAAAATCGTCGGCTTAACAGCTTTTACATTTAATATTTTGCTCTAAAAACAATACTTTTTTAGATTTTTACTGAAAACCAAAAAAAAAGCTGATTTTTAAGTTATTTTGCAATAATAAACAATGACGCGTATCTCCTTTGAAGTAGACACTTTAGGATGTTATTCTACGAATTTTTCTTCAAATTTTAAGCCTAGTATCGTATTGTTATAAAAGACCACCACTTTTCGCGTTATTTTTGGCTCTGGCGCCCGGATTAATTGTATACCAGAGTTCGACAGTTAAACATACTAACAGCTTATACTAAGCGGCAAGTACAACGGGCGGTCTTATCGTCAAAAGCAACGTCTTCCAGACAACCTTTGTATGGATACAACAGAGCAAAATAATTGGTAGCTGGTGGCGTAACAAAAATATTTAGAACGGTAACAATGAAATAATAAATATAGTTTCTAGGTAAAGCGAATGATATTACGACTTATCTGAGAGTAAACAAATGGAGTGAAAAGGAATACCTGAAGTATCTACTTACTTATATATATATATACATAAACATACATAAATGTATACAGAAAACACATACATATATATAAAGTTAAATAACTGTTATAATTAGTAAGACAGTTCAATGAACATAATAATAATCTATAATCTATCAATCAATCTACCAATCAGTCTAAATACAATCTATCTATCATCTATACAAATAAATAAAATCGAAATGTCTGTTTTAAAACAGCATTTTACTAAATGCATCCGAATTTTTACATGTTACATGTACCATGAATCTATTTTTAATAATGTTGTCTGTCTTTCTATCTGTCTATCTCTGTGTACCCGCTAGTCTCCAGAAGTACGGGTGGACCGATGTCCATGGAACTGGCACTGGCAGGTAACTGATGTTATTATGGGGTTCCGCGCAAAATGTATAAATATGTACAAGCAAGCGAAGCGGCGCGGGACACAGCTAGTTACTAAATAAGTACAATTAGGACCGGATTCAGAACACCATTGGTGAGGACGACTTACCACCAGCCGCGTCCTGAGCTTCTTTGCCAATATAATTACTTATAAACTATAAGTATAGAAGACACTGTAAAACAGATCTATACATTAGTCGATTGTTACAATTAACGACAAACATAATTTTAAATACAAATGAAATGAAATGAATAAATTCTTAGCATTAATGCAATAAAGTAAACAATTAAGCAGCAATGTATGTAGGTATGCCCAAAAATTAAATAGACTTATACACTACTATGGTCTTATAGGTATACGTTAAAATACTTACTCTACGGAAGCTGACCACTGCTATGACTACTTGATAATCGACTTGTTCCTCACAGGAAGATCCTCAGATTTGCATGTGCTAGCAAGGTAAGACTACATTATGTACCCATGCAAGCCAACAAAACCCCGCGAACTACAGCGTACTGAAAGCAACGTGCAAGAATTACATATGTATTTTACTAGTATTATCTATGCAGCGATACTATATGTAGTCATTAAACGTTAAAATAATAAAATTAATGTTGTAAAACACGCAAGTCTTTTAGTCTTAATTTCGAGACTTGAGTAGATTTACGAGACTAGGTTAGTCTTACGAGTCCGAGTCCTTTCTTAATTTTCGAGTCTTTTAAGTGCTTTGAGCTGGACTGACTGGTGTATCATACAGGCCACAGACCAGACAATGTGACATTATATAGTCATCCATATTTATTTCTCTAATTGGAAGTAAAAAATGACTTTAGATATATTAAATATTCCTGCGACTCGTGTTCCAGGTGAAAAGTCTAAACTACAGCTATGGATTTAGAGAATTTAGTCCTGAGTTCTTTTGAAAAAGATTAAGTATTTCTATAAGACTCGAGAAATCTAAAGGACTCAAGCTCTGAGTCTTGTTCATAAGGCTCGAGTCTTCAAAAATAACTCAACTCTGATTAAATGAGACGCCAAGACTCGAGTTTCTTACAACACTAAATAAAATTTACTTCAAATGAACCTAAAATCTACCCTATTAAAATCTTCGTAACTAGAATAACATATACATAATAGGTACTCTAGCAGAGAACCATATTAATTCTAAAACCAGTCTTCACAGTAGGTACTTCTTCAAAGACATCATAATTCTGCGAACAGTATTAGTATTTCGATTTTAACTATTTACGCCTCTATTTTGTGTGAAACAAAGATCAATATCGTGTAAAGGTTATCATAACAGTGTATTGTACATGATTATCCTTGCTAAATCACAGAGGGCTTTTGGAAACACACGTGTGTATAGAGGTTCACGGTGTATACATTAAATGTACTGAGCAATGCAATTTTAAATATAGGTACTGAACGATATTAGGATCGTTATCCTGTCGCCGTGCAGTATTCGCCAGCAACCAATCCTATACCTGATTTAGACGTTTCGAAGAAAGACAGTGAGAGGGTAATTTCAATGCCGTTTGATGAAACTTGTTTATATACCTACATTTATAGTTAAAAAAAATCATGTTTTTTTTCTTTCACTTACCTCCGTAATTTATAAGTATAGTTTAAGTTTTTACATTTCTTTTGAAAACCTCAAACAAATACATACAAAATGAATGCCAATGTGACTGTTTCGGATACTTAACTATTGACTTTCTGACTACCTATGTTATTATTATTTTTTAACTTCGACCCTTCGAGGCTTATGGCTTTCAAACTCTAAATGTATTTAGTTACGTTTGAGTGTGATACGTTATCACGAAATTATAGAAGAATCATGACTTAAATTAATGATAATTTTAAAATCATTATCATCTTTTAGCTTTTGCCATAACTGTTTGTTGTTGTTGTTGGTTTTATTTTGACTCTTTGAATTCAAATCAAATAAACTTTGAATCGATTTGATCGATCGATTTATCGAACCTACGGTTTTGACGTTTACTAAAAACATACCGATTTGACTTTACACTTCGACAGACAACTTTAACAACGACAGTATCTAGAATAAAAAATTATTTGACCACTTCGAATTAAAGTATTATTTTTTTATTTTGTAAAAGGCGTACGACATAACAGCTTACTATTTATTAATCTACAAGTCGGCGGAGTATGAATTTCGCAGGTGTGAGTTGCGTGAGAACGGACTCCCCTATACATGGAGTAAGTCGGGGGTTGCCTTGGAGGGTCGTTCCCACGCTGTAGCGGAATGTAAGGAGCCTCATAATAAGTACGAGACTGTACGACACCTACTATTATGTATCACAAAATATTTATAAGTAACGGTGACCGCCATAAATTATGTTCAAAAGATTCTAAACTGTACTAAGAAACTTATGTCCGTATCTGGTAGGTGTCGTCGGTGATTTCACAAATGGCGTCGTATTTTTAAATATGAATGCCGATGAAAATTAAAAGAACTACACAAGTCACACGCACTGTCACAAGAAACAAGTTATTTTAAAAATAAAAATTAAGTACCTATGTTAAACAAAACTTAAATACAAAAAAAAAAAAACAATAATCGAACGGAAACAGCGAAGAGCCGCGGACAAAATCAAAATATTTTTGAGGTTATTGGATCACTTCGACGGACTCTTCTTAGGTATTTTTAACATTTTTTTTACACTTACACTCATTAAAACTATTAATTTATTTATTATGCTTTTAAATCCAATTTAGATTTTCTTGAAGTGAAAACTTCTTTAGACACGTTGTGCTCTTTTGCTATGGGAAAAAAGCATTGAACTCGCACCGTCACGCTAATCATACATATATAGATCCACTAGAGAGCGCTAATCTAAACATTAGGTTTTGTCAGCTCCTTATTAATTAACCTTTAAAAAATAATTAGTTTAATAAAGTAGTTATTGTGTGCGCAATTCATATGGTAAAATAAACAAAAACATAATTGTAATTAAGGTGAAAATTTATAACGCCTCAATTTAAACGCCTCGCCATAGTGCTCAATAGCGAAACCTTTATTCAAAATTTCGTTGACGGGACACGTCGTTTTAAGTTTTCACTTCTGTCGGCAGTCCCATGACTGCCTACGTTTTATATATATTTTGTCAATAAATTGATTATTTAAAAAATATACGTTTTGCTTATTCTAATTTCGAATTGACAGCTATGATGACACAATATGGCGCAAAAGCCATTTCTATTTAATCTAACTTATTAATGATTACTTTAACGTCTACTGGATCCCGATCAGAAATATCTTTAACTTGTCTTTGGCACCGCGTGTAAAATTACAAACCGTACAGTCTGCCGACGATGCGACAGTTTTATGTATGAATAAAATAATCGTAGTAGAACGACTTCTGTAAGTAAGTCCACCCCGTGGAGTGTAGTGTTAGTATGTACTTAGTAATTTAGTAGATTGTATTGACAAAGTCAAACTAGTTTATTCATTGAGATAGCGACGTAACATTTATTTAATTTAATATTACATAAGTTATTTGATATCAGGTCATTCGTCTTAGGTCGCGATTACGTTGAAGTAAATTAATTTTCCGAACTACCTACGCTTGCTGGTTTACTTAGAAGCTGTTTCAGTAAATTAAATTACTTTTCTATTCATGCCTCTATAAGTACACTACGGTCAATATGAATGCTCTTTCAATTTTAAAGTAAGACTTCATACTTTGAAGCATTAAGGTAGATGGAAATAATGTTTTTATTTATTATGAAATCT
Organism: Callimorpha dominula; assembly: GCA_949752705.1. NCBI lineage: Eukaryota > Metazoa > Arthropoda > Insecta > Lepidoptera > Erebidae > Callimorpha > Callimorpha dominula. The sequence continues at coordinate 26,281,261 of OX456990.1, read as the reverse complement.
TATTTATTAAGTACTAGCTGGTACCCGCGACTTCTATTCAATTTTTTCTTCAATCTCTTCTATCTTTTCATCAGAAGTAAGGTACTCGTAAGTTACTTTTGGTCTAGTGGTTAGTGACTACTGAGCCAGAGGTCATGGGTTCGATTCCCACCCAGGACAAATAATTGTATTCCAAATGTACACCTACTTTCAGTTTCTGTGGTTTCAGGGGTACTGTTAGTACTCTTTTCAACTGGAATGGCAAATCGGTCGGATTTTTTGGATTACGTCGAATTAATCCACGTTTCCCCTTTGCTGTTCCTTTCATATCCATTACTCGAAAAGATCACCTTCAACATGTGATATGCTTTTGGTCGTTGGTCTGTCCCACCATTTCATTCCTTGCATTTTTATATCGCTAAACTTGACAAATGATACGTCTCCCATATAAACTATGAATCCCCATTTTGTGACTTTCAATGCTTATTATACAAAAAGTAGCCTACATATGGCCTTTTCCAAGGCTTTGTTTATCTCTATAAGTACCTAAATTCATTCAAATAACTTGATAAATAGCTTAAATGATGGATCTTCTATACTTTCAAATTTTGATCCCCTATTTTGAAACCCTCAAGCTCTATTTGCGCGATACGATAAGTATCCTATGTCTTTCTCCAAGGGTTTAGATATCTCCGTACTAAATATCAACCAAAATAAAATTGACCAATGAATGGTCTCAGATACAAACTTAAATCTCCTGTTTTGCCACCTTCGAGGTTTATTTTTACGACAAAAAGCCTCTATCCTTCCCCAGGATATAATATCTCCTTGCTAAATTTCATTATGATCCGTTCAGCCGGTTAGTCGTAAAAAAGTAGTAAACAAATTTACACACAACAGAGTTACTTTAGCATTTATAGTATTAGTATGGATATTAATTATTGACATTTGCTATAAACTTCATTAATTTGGCAATGAGCAAGAAACAGTTTGAGATATAATATAATAACAAATTTATATTGCCTTAAAAAAATAACAGCATAGTTATGAAAAAATCAGTATTCGCATGTGCGTGTGGCACAGACGTCTGCCCTCACGTGTCTGCCCGTTCGGGTAAGCACACTTAATAGGCTTGTGTAGTTCACGAAATATGTACTATTAGGAATTCATTCCTGACATGGAACTAGAACGAACTATTCTGTGAGCTAATAGGACTTAGTTCATTTAGTACATTAGCACTGTCAAGAAACATGGAACGACTGAATCGTCAACTGAAAAGTCGTACGTTACGTGCGTCCCCGCGCGACACGGCGGGCGAACGCACGAATAAGAATGAGATGCATGCTGTCTGTACATATTTTATTTTAGTATTTTTAAAAAGTATCGAAAAAAAATGCATTGACTTACTAGTTATAATTTTTTGTAATATAAATGTAAATTAGTATGGTGATTTTAGGGGTATATGAATGACAGTCAAACTATGAAGAAGATCTAGATATTCATTCAATGCAGCAATGTACTACTGAACTAATAGGACTAGAAGTCCGAACTAGTACATGTGAGTGACTGTACTAGATTCGAGCGCTCTTCTCAGTGACCGAGCAAGAACAAGCCTAACACTTGGGCATATTTCCCCACCTACACCGCACCGTACCACGACCTTCCCCCCCCCCCACACCCCTGCGCGGCTGCACAAAGCTCATTGTGTACGGCGAGGCAAGGCTAGTTTCTTACTCGCGTTAATTTCAGTTTCACATTTTCTAATGACACCGTAAATGTTACATCAAGCAAACTTATAAAACATTCACATAAACCTTACATATTTCCATACAAATTTTCATCCCCTATTCCCTATTGTTATTTTACACCCTAAAGGGGAAAACTTTTACAAACTTTGAATGTCATATTTATTTATATCGAATCAACAGCCTAAAAAATAAGTCTCAAGCTTCTAGCTCTAAATATGACGGCACTTCCATACAACTTTTCATCCTCACCTTTCAACCCCTTACACCCCTTTTTTCGCATTAAAAAGTAGTCATGTCCTCAGGATCTAAATTATCTGTTTACCAAATTTCATTTAAATCGGTTCAGTAGTTTTGTCGTGAAAGGGCGACAGACAGACACATTAACAGACTCAGTATTAAAAGTCTTTTGTTCTTCATGTAGGATCGTGCAGACAGGACCCATCCGGAGGAAAAAAAACGGAATTATTTTTTTGCGTACATTTACGCGTGCCTCAATTTTGTTGGTTTGCTGTCACCTTCGAACACCCGTACAGAAGACTGTTGCTTTCTTTCCGGCATGTTATAATATATCCATGTTTCATCTCCTGTCACAATGTCATACACAGCATTTGAACGTCCGTGATCGTACTTTAACAACATTTTTTCACACCAATTAACACGAGTCCGTTTTTGTTCTGTTCGAATCCAGCGGCCACAAAGTTTTCTAACTTTTAAATGTTGATGTAAAGCAATCCCCAAATGTCCTTGAATCTCCTCATAGGTGATACGCCGGTTTTCTTCAATTAGTTGCCTGACAGTAGCCACATTTTCCTCAGTGATCGCAGTTGAAGGCCGACCTTCACGAAACACGGCCACGATCAAATTCTGCGTACTAACGCCTTACGGTCCTCTAATGAGGTGCTTCCCTCAAAAAAGCATATTGAAGACAAGCAGTGCAGTCTTGCGGGGTCGGTGAACTTTTAAAATAATAAAAAATCATGGTCCTTCAACTTGTGATAAAAAACAATTGACAGTCGATTAACGAACGGGAATAATTGAGTTTCATAAGTTTAAGAAATATAACATTCGAAATTCAAACATTTATGAGCGGCCAGGAGCGCAGAACTTTCAGTGTGCCCTATGTATAGGAAGTAAACGAGCAGACGGATCACCTGATGGTAAGTGGCTACCGCTGCCCATGGACACCTTCAACTCAAGAGACTCAAGCCTTGAAATAAAAAAGGATTTCATATGTAGCCATGACACAATGATGTCAGTTACAGAACCACATAAATCGTTTAGGTACATACTATTGGTTGCAAAAATAAGTTTACTAAGTTATCTATATATAACTATAGAACAAAGAACAAATCAACATTTTCATTTTAATTTAATAGGTATCCAAAATAACAACGTAAAAAAAAATACTATAAGGTAGCTAACAATCAAAGGATCTTTAACGGTACCCCACACGCGTTCTCAAAAAAAAAATGACGTCATTGGATCAATTAGCGACACCTTTGCCTAAACCAGGTGCGTGGCGCGTGAGAAAGTAAAATATGTGGGGGACATACGGCTGCAGCGGGCGGCAAGCCGGTATTATTACTATTATTTGTCCTTTAAAAGATTTCTTTTGATAGTGATAATAAATGTTTTCTTATAACTTCTATTATTGTCGAGTGTGGGAGTATATTACTAAGGGGTTGTTTTAAATTCTTCTTGAGATTGTGATCGAAAAGGTTCAGTATTATAATAATAAATATATATAATAAAAAAAAAAAATATTTGTGAGATTGTTAAGTTCATTGAAATTTTGCTTAATTTATTTGTTATGATTTGAGTCGCTAACAAAAAAAAACATACTTATATTAAGCAACAAACTGGGGTAATTTAAGTTTTGTAAAAGTCAAACTTTTACCCTCAAGCCTAACTAATATTAGGTCTTGTCATATTCGTATTCAATTTCCAACTTGCCGTAATCAAAAAGGTAATAGTCGTTACTTTCTCTTATTTGATTTTTAATCTCCAAAAAAAACGGACAAGGTCAAAAAACCCGTATTTATTGCGTGTGACCACGCCTAACTTTTCTTACAGAGTAGTCCGATTTTGGTAATATTTTTGTATTTGATAGGTAGTTGTTTCCGTTTAAATTTGAAAATAAAAATCAACTGCCACCATTTCATATTGTGTAACAATTAATTTGCTTTTTTGTATGTTTGGCGCCGACTCATATGTTATGTATAAAATATATATGTTGTTGTATATATGTATGTTATGTACTATTAAGACGACATTTGTGATAATAATATTATTAAAATAGAAGCTTAAATTATTAAAAATCTGCTGACTATATTCTTCATCTATGTGTGACATCACGTTTATCCTTTAGTGGCGTGGGTTGAACACGCATTAGTTTTTTGGCTCCAATCGTTTGTAAATTGTAATACAACAGCAAACTGAACAACAATCAATAGAATAGAAACCATTTCTTGTTTCAATGGTAGATTTCGAAGAGAAGTCTACTTGTTGGCTTTGTACCAGTAGTCGAGTTTTGAACAAATTTCTTCACAGGAGGTCTAGTTATTGTCCCTAGACCCTAAAACAACCGCCAGTTAAGAAGTTTATATACACATATATATATATATATATATATATATATGTATATATGTATGTACCTTAGTTTTACCGGCACGATAGAAGTCGCAATTTTGCACCGATTGCTTTCAAACTTAGACGACAAATCAACAGGGCAAAAATGAAGGTTAAGGTCGTGAATGGGGCATATTCCCCCAAAGGGGTGGACTGGGGGCAGATTTAAAAAAAAATTAAAAAAACACTGCGGGCCCGGATTTTTTTTTTTATTTTTGGTTTGTATTATAGGACTAACGAGTGTTTGATAAAGATAAAGTTACACACAATACTTATTCCTGAACACCCTCATATTCGATTATCGGACTCGTAAATAATAAGCTATAAAGACAAATAAACTCCAATGCAAAGACGAGCTAGACAAACTGATTACTTTACTCCCTCCCCCTAAAGCCGACGCTTTTTTCCAGCTCTTAAACTAATCTTGTGCTTTTACAGTGAGCCCGTATACTGATCCAGGAAAATTATATTCCATATTCATCCTAAAACTGTCCAGCCGTTTTATGGGAAATGACAAACATATTAACTCATTCACAAATCACAGTTCAGAAGCATCCAAAACCGGCTAGCATGTACGGGTATGAATTAATCTAATGCATGTAGAGGAAATTGTAAAGCATGTAAAGATAAAAGTAAATAGAAGACTTTTGTCTCTGGCAACCCCAACGGTACTATATACATATACTGTTATATACTGTATATGAACACGCACAGCATGGGTTTCTTCAAGAAAGAAGAATATAGGTTTTTAAAGGTAGGACTAAGGCTATAAGTTACACTTCTTGCTGGCTTATACGGATAGATTAGTTTTGTTACATTCCCTTCCCTTTTTAAATACTTTTCATTTTCAAAATACTTCCAATTATCCCCATCTTTAATTTCCAAACCTTTCTTTAATTTAATCCAAATCTTTAATTTACCCGGTTGACGGCAATAGGCTTATTATATACTAGCTATATATAATAATATATAACCCCGCGGTTTCACCCCCGTAAGTCCCGGTGCCGTGAGAATATCGGGATAATAAGTAGCCTATGTGTTAATCCAGGTCTCCAGCTATCTACATACCAAGTTTCATCGCAATCGGTTTAGTAGTTTTTGCGTGAAAGAGTAACAAACATCCATACATCCATACATCCACACATCCATACATCCTCACAAACTTTCACATTTATAATATTAGTAGGATAACTAGCTGCCCCGACAGACTTCGTTCTTTCAAAAGTTATGGATTGACGTCAAATGTTTGATAGCTGGAGACATATGTTTTTTTTATTATTATTTAGTATGTGGTTTGTATAGGAAAATAATAGTGTTGTTTTTACTATTTTCCTCCGAATTTTTACGGTTTTTCTCACCATAAGAACCTTTCTTGTGCCTTAACCAAAATATGAAAAAAAAATTAGCCGAATTGGTCGAGCCGTTCTCGAGTTTTGCGCTTAGCAACACATTTGGCGATTAATTTTTATTTATATACATTAATAGGAAAATGTGGTTGTATAATGCGTTTACTAGCTCTGCTTACATCTTCAGGTATACAGGTGTGAGCGTATGTATGTGTATATTTTTGTTTACACCTTCACCGATATATCACAAAATAAATTCTTGTTTCAGACAAATAACTTAGGTCAATATCGCATATATACTAGAATTGTATTAAAATACTAGCAACTCGCCCCTGTTTCGCACGGGACGGGACATCTTCAACAATCATCGTCATATTTCAGTCATTTTATACAAAACCTCAATGAATTATACACCTAAACCTTCCTCATGAATAACTCCGTCTATTAATGAAAACCGTATGAAAATCAGTCTCGCAGTTATTGAGTTTATCGCGGACAGTAAGGAAGACAGACGCGGCGGGGGACTTTGTTTTATATTATGTAATGACTATGTCGTAGTGGGTGTTGGAGGCAAAGAGTCAATTTCTGTATTACTAGATCAGACACTTGTCTTGTATCGATCCAGAAAGATCGGTCATATCTAGTTGTGGTGAGATTGTGCATAATAGACTGTAGTAGTATTGACAAAGATCACAATATCAACATGATATTTAAATAAATTGCAACTTAACAATTGAATAAAGTAACATTTTTATTGCAGGTAACTTTATTCATTTGTTTATCGATCGCTCGTGCAGCCTAATTTGTACCTAATTATATGTAAAACTGTGTGTAAGAGCGCTTCTTATGGTGATCTAAAGAGACCAATTCTATGACTATCATTGATCTACTTATGGACCAGTATCCGAATGACCTTCAAACCGAGCCCGTGAGACGTTAAAAAGTTAGGGGGAAGGGCATATTACAGTATTTTGTTTATAATATAATATGTGAATAAATATTTCTCAAAAAAATTATCAAAAAATACTTTTTTAAATCAAACTTTTACATAAAGGTTTTTTTCCTATAAAAATACTACTTTTAACATTGACTTTATGAAAAAAAAATCTTACAAACCTTTCAATTACGAACACCAAAACCAAAGTAGCCAAATTGGTCGAGCCGTCCTCAAGGGTAAATACTAGGTAGTCACATTGTAAAGTTTAGGTCCATCATACATGTTTGTACACATTGTAACACAAAATAACATAAAATAGATTAAAAGGCCTTTAAAATTAAAAAAAAAAAAAACTTTAACAAATTTTCCACGTTGCTACATTTATGCAAAAAAAGAAACTGCTTCAAAATACTTTGTACGGTACGTCAAAAACTCTAGTCACGTGGTCTTTCAGCAACCAATAATCACAGCCCGTCGAGTCAGGGCCCCAACAGCTGCCTGCATGTCTCCACGATCCATCTCTTTTGTCTACGTATACAAATTTTTCACGTTCATTTAAAAAATGATTTGGGTCAGGGATTTATTAAAAACCGTTATATTCATCTTACGTTCAAAAAACATACAATAAAAATTGTAGAATTCATATAGTGTATACTTTTGAATAATTCTTTTACATAAAGTATATTAATGAAATGATTCGGGGGAGTCAGGTCATACTTTAAATCGACAAAATAGTCTACGACGCGACGGACAGGGTTATCCGGCGCCCTAGCAGAAGCAGGCTCCAGACGGTGGCTCCGCGTTCCGGGCGTGCCTCTCTCACTGACAGGGGGTAAGATTTCCCACAATAGCGGGGTCGTCTGGCGTCAACATGTGGCCAAGTCTGTCAGGGTTCTCATGGATTTCCTTTCACGGGTACACCAGAGCAATATTAGCAATAAGGGCTTTGACGGAACACCGGGTGGTTTTAGTCGGTTCGTGTCCGACATACCACCCTACCCCTTCCCTTTGGGGTGACGACCCGAAGGGGGATCCACTCTTAAAAAAAAGTTATAATATTTAAAAATATTGCAAGACGACTATATATAAGATACAAGCGAGTAACACTGGTGTTGCAAGTATCTTGCGATAAGCGCATACCATGAGGTTTCAGGCGCGGTTGAATATCGGGATTGAAATATAGTCTGTGTTTATCCAGGCTATCAAAATACCAAGTTTCATCGCAATCGGTTCAGTAGTTTTTGCGTGAAAGAGCAACAAACATCCATACATCCATACATCCTCACATCAAAATAAACCAAAAATCGTACTACCGGTAGTATGCACCCTGGGTCCGAAGCAAACTACTTGTATATCACCCAAATGGATAAAGAGGAAATTTTTCCACTATAGACTATGTACATTAAAACCGTTTATTGCCCGTGTTATTGTATATGTAATGATTATTTGTAAATTTTAAAAAGGATTTCGTTAATTTGTAAAAAGTCGTAGCAAACGTAGCAATTGTCACACCTACGAGCGTAGCTTCGTAGCCTACGTAGTCTATTGAAAGGTTCGTAGTGCAAAGGAATTACTTCATATTAACTAAAACAGGTTATCTTCTCATATATTATAGAAATAATTTTAGTTGTAGATTAGGTTTATGGTTCTCCGTATTATTAGTTACGAAAAGGAACAAAAATATATGAAATAAGCAACAGTTTAAATTACAAAATAACTTATCTTGTTTAATATCATATTGAATATGAATGGTTGTTCTTTAATTAAAATAAGGAGCTGACCGAACTCAATGTTTAGATAAGCGCCCTCTAGTGGACCTATATATTTATATTAGTAGCGTTGACGGTGCGAATTCAGTGCTTTTTCCCCATAGCAAAAGTGCACAACGTGCCTAAAGAAGTTTTCACTTAAAAGACTATATTGAATTATCGTTCGTTCAGAATCTTTTTACAAAGTAAACAGTGGTTAGGTTAGTGCTATTCTAAAGCTGATATCCAGTAGTATACCTACTAATTAGGATGGTCTCGAGTAGTTTTCTGCTTGGCGTTCTAGCTTCTCTCAGTTATCTGCGTAGAGGTCGCCTCTGTCTTGTATTTAAAAGCCTTCTTGCAAAGGATCCTCAAAAACTTGTCGAATATTCGAAGTCGAAGTATTAGTAAAAGGCGGATGAGTGTGCTTTTTATGTTTTATGTTATAGGGGGCAAACGAGCTGACGGGTCACCTGATAGTAAGTGACTACCGCCGCCCATGGGCACCTGCAACTCAAGTCACTCGGTCAGCCTCCGGTAACCTCACTCACTCGGCGAAAACCCATGTAAGCATTGCTTCACTGCCGGTTTTCTGTGAGGCCGTGAGCCGGCCCATACGTGCCGTAGCATGGCTCTCCCACGATAACGATGACGTTGATATATCCATATAAATCTTCTTATAATCCATTAAATTATTAAGCGATATGAATAAACTGTTCAGTTCATTCGTTCAGTTCAATAATTTCCCTCATTCCGAGAATCGTGAGTCTAATTAACTTACTAAGACTGTGTTTGAAAAAACATCATAGAAATATGTTTATTATTTTACATGTAACACAGAAATGTAGGTTACAAATTACAAACCTACTATTGGAAATGAATAATTTTATTTTTATTTGAAACTAGCAGTGCCTCTACTCGCGTAAGTCCCGATCCCGATGGAATATCGGGATAAAAAGTAGCCTATATGTTAATCCAGGTCTCCAGCTATCTTCGTATCAAGTTACATCGCAATTGGTTTAGTAGTTTTGGCGTGAAAGAGAGAAAAAAAAAAAACAACCAACCAAAAAACCAAAGTTTCACCTTTATAATGTTAGCGGAATAATCACAAATTAACCTTCATCTCAATTAGGTGAACGGGATGTACCCGTATATAGGTATATAGATGTATATAGGTTTTAATTTGCCTACGAGTGACAATATATACAGAATAATTTGAAGTACTTACGTTCAAACAAATGTCTGAGAAAAAAATGAGGACGGTAAGTAGACAGGCAGACAGCGAACTGATCCTGTAAAGGTTCCGTTATCATTTTAAGTTACGGAACCCTCACAAATTTATTGAAATATTGACTGATTAAATATTTACAAAAAATAACCTGTCAGTCGTAGGACTAGACATCAGACGTGAAAACACATACACACATATATATATAGGCTATATAACCTCACGCTACGGCTAACAGGAGCGGATCAGTGATCATAAACGCAGGTAAAATTGCGCGGACGGCTAGTCATTACATAATCACGTTTTAATAAAATGAACATATCAACATCTGATTACGTGGATTGTACCAATTACATGAATTTAAATGCTCCCTTGAGTTATTAGTACCTTACCTTATCGTTTAAGGAAAAGCGAGCTTTAGACAGTGCTGTCAAACGCAAGAGCGGTGAGTTAATTAGTCTGTTCTGTAATTATATGAAAAATCAATAAATCAATAAGGTCATGCTATATTTGTTCTTTCCCTAGTGTTGTAGTCATGTGGTGTATTCTTGAAAGAGTGCGCAGAACTGTATTCTATTTTGACTACTATATTTCTCATCGCACATTCGGTCGAGCGTATTGCCGTCTTCCGGGCACGCTAAATATTTATGCTGAGAATTTTATTCGTATTTTTGCCTTTTTTCTTGTACATTAATGTTGTTGAAAAAACAAGATTTCCGCTCGACTATAATAAGCGATAAGGAAAGCCTCTAGCCACCTACTCACGTCACTGTGCCTTTAGCTGTCTGGCCACGGAAATTTGGTGGTGAGGGGAGAGGAGGGTTAAAGACCAGTCCGAGCTTTTTTTTATTCAATTTTATTAAATAATCTGTACAAAAAGGCCTGTATTAACAGGCTAGTAAATTCTCAAAAAGCCGTGAATCGCTACCAACTTTATTTCTCCTTATTTATGTGTAGTACACATTTCACGAAAGTTATGTGCAAATTGTGGCAGACGTTACATCTGAATGAAGCTAAAATACGTATGTATACATCTATTTATTTGACTGCCCTGTTGGTCTAGTGGTCAGTGACTCTGACTGCTAAGCCAGAGGTCGTGGGTTCGATTCCCACCCGGACAAATAATTGTGTAATGAGCACGATAATTTGTTCTGTGTCTGGGTGTAATTTATCTATAATATGTATGCATTTAGAAATATATAAGTATGTTTATCAGCAGTCTGGTTACCATAGCACAAGCTCTGCCTAGTTTGGGATCAGACGGCCGTGTGTGAGATGTGTGAAGTTATTATTATTATTCTCTTTATTTATTTAATATACTACTATCTTGCCGCGCGGGAACGTTTGCAAAATCTTTCAGCCCACGTTGCGATGTTGTTGCTGCGTATGTGTTATGCCGTTCCCAAGATAACATACTTGTTGCGGACTACTCAGACGTGGCTGTGCCCGGAAGCTGTCTCCTCTTTTGACGGCGCTTTAAAGGATACAGCTGCGTCAATCCTCAACGTTTCCTTTGGTGAGCAGCAGTGGCTGCAGGCGGCTCTGCCTATAAGACATGGGGGGCTTGGATTGCGGCGTGTACAGGACGTCGGCCTTCCGGCTTTCTTGGCATCGGCTCATGGGGTTGCGAACCTTGTTGCTGTCATCCTTTCTACTAATGGTGATAGGGCAAGCATACCCTATGTGGCTAGGGCACTGTCGGCATGGTCGGCTTTCAACGCAGATATGACGGTTCCGGCGACCCCACATGTCCAGCGGTCATGGGATGACGTTGGTGTTAAAGGGACCTTGAAACTGTTGATGGACGGGGCAACGGGTGCCGATTTGGCTAGACTCCGGGCTGTATCGCAACCAGAATCAGGGGCATGGTTGCAGGCACTTCCCTCGCCACATCTGGGAACCTTACTGGATGACGACTCCTGGCGTGTGGCAGTGGCTCTTCGCCTGGGCTGCAGGGTGTGTGAACCCCATCGGTGCACTTGCGGTTCCATGGTTGAGGCAGATGGTCACCACGCACTCAGCTGTCGTCGGTCCGCCGGTAGGTTTCCGCGACACCATGCCCTCAACGATATAGTCCGGAAGGCCCTAATATCGGCCAATGTGCCCTGCGTACTGGAACCGCCAGGTCTCAGCAGGTCCGACGGAAAGCGACCGGACGGTTTAACTTTAGTTCCGTGGAAAAACGGCAAGTGCCTGGTGTGGGACGCTACATGCGTCAGCACTGTCGCGGCCACACACCTTGGTCGAACGGTCCACGCACCGGCTGCGGCGGCAGAGAACGCTGCAAATAAAAAGCGTGTAAAGTACGCCGCACTGGAGGCGCGATACTATTTTGTGCCTATTGCAGTGGAGACTTTGGGCAGTTGGGGCTCTGAGGCGAAGGGCTTCATCGCGGATATTGGCCGCCGGATAAGGGATAGGAACGGTGACTCCCGTTCCGGGTCTTTCCTGGTGCAAAGGTTGTCCATTGCCATTCAGCGAGGCAACGCTGCCAGCATCATGGGCACTTTTGCGCCGGGAGTGATGCGGGACGGGTTACTTTAAGGGGATTAAAGGGAAAAGATAAATTTGTAACCTTTAATATACATATAAATTACATTTATAAATACATTTACAATAAAAAAAAATACAAATATATTTAAAAATATAAAAAATAGTGTCCCACCGGTATCGGGTACAGGGACCAAGCTACCGGTGGTTAGGGTTCCAGAGACAGAAACCTCCTCACTATGCTTGCCGTATCGAGAAGGACTGCCTTCTGCATTAGGCTCTTAATCCAGCTGCCTAACGTGAGCCTCTGAAGGTGTTGGTCGAGGCTCTTAGCAATTAACCCATGGGCCGAAATGACTATCGGCACAATGATTGCTGAATCCACATCCCACATGTCGACAATCTCGTGAGATAAGTCCAAATATTTTATTTGTTTATCTTTTTCTGCTTTTAAGAGATTGTCGTCATGGGGAATGGTGATGTCAATAATAATTGCTCGGCGCTCTAATCGGTCTATAACCATTATATCAGGCTTATTGGCAACAATAGTCCTGTCAGTGATCTGATGATAGATTGATCCCAGTATTATTATTATTATTATTATTTATGGTGCAAAGTTTTGAATAAGGTTGCAAGTTGGTGCTCTCTAAGGAAGTCGAACTTTCGGACTTCTGTGAAAGCATCTTAATCAGTAATGGACGCAAGTGCGGTATTCAATTGTATAAAATACATTTAATTAACTACATAGTTCTATCGTACTGAGATGCATCAAATTTTACACACTAAAACTTTCAAATATATGACAGCAATCAAACCATTTGCGAAGTTAAAACTTTATGTAGTAGTATTAGTAAGTATAAACTATTCCTAAAATGTCATTTGTCAAATTGGCGGTTAGCGCTCGATATTTAAATTTCGAATTTAATATTATATTAGATTCTTTGATTACATATAGATTATAATTTAACGATAACGAGGCTCCCAAATCCTGAAAGCACAATTGCAAGTAGCGATAAGCCAGTTGTTCGCTGCTTCGTTAATGGGGTCTTATCCCTGCAATCCCACTGTGCTTTAAGTTTATGCAGAACTAGCAACCCGCCCCAGCTTTGCACGGGTACAAATTATACACCCAAACCTGCCTCATGAATCACTCTTTCTGTTATTGAAAACCACATGAAAATACGTTCAGTAGATTTTCAGTTTATCGCGAACAGAGAGACAGCGCGGCGCGGCGCGGCAACTTTGTTTTTTTTATTTTTACAAAACAAATCAAATCTTTTCTAGATATTATTTTTCCCAACTCAGGTGGTTTCGAGGTAAACAACAATGTCTATATATACATACAGAGTGTATTTGAAAAAGGAACACTTACTTCAATCATTGACAGGGTTCGACTCTAGCGTGCAGTTACAAATAGGAATTAAAAAACAAACCATTTGTTTTCAAGTTATGATCGTTGGAATTTCCAAGTATTTTTGCCTCCATTTTTCATAAAACTACGTGGATTTTTTCATTGGAATAACGGAACCAAAAATTGGAATACCTGAAAATTAAAACGGGCATAACTTGTAAACGGATAGTTTTATTTTTTCAATTCGCAACTGCATGCTAGAGTGATTTATGTAAGCGTTCCTTTTTCAAATATACCCTGTATATGTTTATAAAAATGAATGCACACGCAATAAAATCATATATCTAAATCTGCATAAAAATATGTAAAATGTTAATAGTGTAAAAAAAGGGGTAAAAAACATACGACAATCTCATCACGTCGAGAAGGCGTTACCACAACAAAAGCCGTAGATCCGACGCCTGCCAATGGAAATACGTAAAATGTAGGTTAGTGAGTTGAACCACTTGTTGCTGCAACAGACTAAGTGGAAAGAGGCGTCTTTAAGAACGCAAAGGTCCAAACGAGTAGTAAAGTGAAGCTTATGACAACATACGCTTCTTATTGCGGTATAGTGTAAACACAGTGTTTTATCTAAACTAATATTATAAAGAGGAAACTTTTGTGTGTATGTTTGTAATGTTTTCACACAAAAACTACATGACCGATTACGATGAAACTTGGTACGTAGAAAGCTGGAGACCTGGATTAACGCATAGGCTACTTTTTATCCCGACATTCCCATGGGATCGGGACTTACGCGGGTGAAACCGCGAGGCGCTGCTATGAATCATAAACTTAATCAATATTACTATACTGAAGAGATGTTTTTTAGGGTTCCGTTAATCCAAAGAAAAAAAAACCTTTAAATTATCATTTTGTTGTCCGTCTGTCAAGACAAGACGTTTTCAGGAATCAAGTTGAAATTAACATATCCCTTCAAGCTATAAAAATAAAGCTTCTATGCAATCAAAAGATACGGCCATTAACCTTTGATTTTAACAAATTTGAACATTTCGCAGGTAAATCAAAACCTTCCTTTTTAAGGTAATTCCCATTGACCTAAAATCATGACATTGAAGCAAGGTCTGACAGCACAAGTAAAGGAAATTATTCAAAAGTCGTCAATTTGTTGTTATATCACATAAAAAAATAGTTTTTATGATTACAAACTTATATTTTGCGGTTGGAAAGTTGACTCTGTCGTACATCGATGTATGGGAGTGTATTTTTAGAACTGCAAAGTTAAGTTTGTCTTTCGGAAAAGACGGGCAAAAATTTTCTAGAGCCGCACTTGTCCGGTTTTTTTTTGTTTAATGGAACTAATCTCAGGTCCTATAAGACGCTTTTTTAAGTATCATTACGTGTTTATTGACGGTTACTGTAACTCTTATCACGAGTCTAATACGTTCCATTGTGGTACCTAATTAGGAACCTACTTTAAATTGTAGTTTACATTTCAAACTATTGCAACAAATATTTACAGGAACATTAATTGTATGGTCTGTTTTATTATTAGGATGGCTAAAGTATACTAGTACTAATATCTGGTGCCACTATTTAACGCGATTTTTGTTAGGGAATGTGTAACTATGGTATATTTGAGCGAAGTTGATAGGTAAATATCTCCGTACGAACAGTAAGAGCGAAGCACTGACCAATAATCCCAGGTAACTGCGGTCCTGTAAAATATTTTTAGAAAACATACGATATACTGAATGACTTTGCCTTAATACCAGCAAACGCTTAGCCTACACAAAAATTTCAGACAAAATAACAGATATAGTATACATTAAACTTTTTCGCCACCAGCTACAGATCTTGCTGAAAGCGCCGCAAGCGATAATTAATTTGATCCCACAGAAACAATATCTAAACAAATAAGCTTTTTTTCACAGACTTAAAAAAAAACCCGCCCCGCGGTTTTACCCGCGTAAGTCCCGATCCCGTGGGAATATCGGGATAAAAAGTAGCCTATATGTTAATCCAGGTCTCCAGCTATCTACATACCAAGTTTCATCGCAATCGGTTCTGTAGTTTTGTCGTGAAAGAGTAACAAACATCCATACATCCATACATCCACACATCCATACATCCATACTTCCATACATCCATACATCCTCACAAACTTTCACGTTTATAATATTAGTAGGATTTCACAGGTTGTGATTCGATTATTTTGATATGCTTGTCACAATGCATATTGTGAAAGTGATGGTAAAGTACCAGTACTCTTCAAGAGTGTATGTCCCTACATCAGGAAAAGCAATATTTTGTAAAAAGTGATGAGCTGTTAACATTAGCCTATTGTAACTAACTATTGACTATTGAAACATCTATAGAAAACCAGAGACAATAAACAAAATCGGCAAAATGCAGTTGCTTATTCTGCTTGTACATTGAGGTAATACCGTCACTGCCCTCATTTAAGCCTTTACATGAAAAATCCACACAAATTCCCGATGAATAGATATCGCACTAGTAATAATAACTCAGTGGCAATATCCTAAAACATTAAATTGATTGAGTTTTTACTGTTTATGACCATTATGAGGACTGTCAATTCTCTTCATACTATATTTTAAATGTGCTGTCATCAAATGGAGATAGTTTATGTCCATCATACGTACACGTGACCTATAGTTATATGCTAGGTATAGGTAGATATAACATATATATATATATATTATGATGGTTTACAGGCGTTGGTAAGTGCTTGCTATCATAGTCTTCGTCGATAGTATGACACCTCTAAACGCTAAATCTACTGTCTTTATATTGACAGTTTCTTTCACTTAAAAAAAAATTAAATAAGGTTTTTTTTACTTTTGAACTTTCGCGTTCCATGATATACCTAATTATGTATTTACACGGGAATTAACGTGATTACGAAATAGGTATTACATACCTCTGAATTGCCTGACGCGTCACATTTCGACCAGGTTGCACTGGCCGTCGTCACAGGCTGACTCACCTGTATGGTAATATAATATTTATTTCGTGATCGCGTTAAATCTCGTGTAAATACATAATTATAGGGATTATTTTTCTAGGCTATATCTAGACTTCTTAGATTAGACCTATTCATGAAAGAATGTAGTGTCATTTTAGTGGGTTTGATCCCAAAATAACCATTTTACTATTAGCTCCGAGAAATAAGTGTTGCATGTAACTAAAGTAGGAAAAACTTGGGACATGGAAAATGTCTTGTCGAAATATAGAAACCATTAGTTAGAAAGCTAACTAATACGATTATGCTATTATGGATGCTAGGTCTTCAAAGAGGGCCGGAAGAGACCACTTCGTGCCTCGGAGAGCACGTTAAGCCGTCGGTCCCGGTTGCCATACGAACATCTGTACACTGTACACCCTCGGATGCTATCCTAAAAAAAAAGGGTTTGAGCCCTAAAAAAAAGTCTGACAACCTGATCTAACTACAGAACTTCGATATCGCCTAGTACTAGACCTGGAGGTCAGATGGCAGTCAAGTAAAATATCGAAGTTCGGTCGTTTCGTTGTTAGACTGAAAGCCGAATTAATTGGGAAATGGCTCGAAGAAAAAAATGGTAAAACCATACAATAAATATTATGTTATAAAATTGTAATTTTAAATTACAAACCCATTGAAAATTGTAAAAAATAGATTCTTAAATAAATTACCAAGGTAAAATTAAATAATAAGTATTATTCAATCATTTATTTTTACAAGAAATTGTTAAGATTACTGTCTTTTAATACAACAATGTGCCAGGTAGGAGGTGCACAATGAAACAAAGGACACACCTACATAGTCACCCCTCATTCCCACAAAACTAAATGTGTCCACTCCCTTAAATCTGAAAGATTAAGCTCGAGTTTTTCTCCTATGCGGGGATTTAGCTCACTCGCTAACGGCACACCGGGGGATACGCATCTCTTGCTGCAGTCGGCCAGTGTTCGTTACTCACTGAAAGCTAAAGTGTTGTCTGTGGAGTGTTGTTCGGTGTTTGACAATGAACGCTCTTATCAATCAGCAGCGAGCATTATTGTATTTAAAAGGTAAGATTTTACTTTTAAAATGTTTATTGGGTATTTTTTTAATCATTTAGGTGTTTGATTAAATTTAAATTTTTAATGTTATTTGTGTTGCGTCTGAATGTCTTAATTATTCTTTTCTTTTGGTGTTATCAACTAATTGTAGTGCTACTTGAACTAAAGGTTACTACTTTAAAATAGGAAGTTCGTACTTTTTGCTAATTGTTTAAAAGTTTTTTAAATAGCAATAAACTTGTAAATATGTTTTATCCTAATAGTTTGGTTTCTAATATTTAATTGATTTAATTATACAAAGTTATGAATTATTTGGAATGAGCTTGAATTATAGAATAACTTCAATTAAAAAAAACTTTGTTTTTTTCATTAATTATTTACATTGAACAAAAGCAATCAAATTAATTTGCATGCGATTTCTGTGCCATGTCATAATAATATCGCATTGTTCACGCATAAAGAAGCTACATTCTTTGTTTTTTACATATCTATTTGCTTGTGTTTTAGGTTATACCACCAAGGTAAAAAACAATCATACGTCTCTTAGTTTACGCGCCCATAATATTAAAATTAGTTACCTAACTTCTATTAAATGTAATACAAACAACATTAAATTACTGAAATTGTATTCTGTGTAAGATGTGTCCAGGTATTTTATTATTTGTTGTGTAATTTACGTTTTAAATTTTTTAAATTGTCTATTTCTATACTTTTAAAAAATTACAATATATGTAATATATCAGAAAGCTCATCAGCTCAAGTTAAATAATTATGTTGACGGGAATTAACGCTATCACTAGGGCTGCCACTCGTACTTTATTATAAAGTATTGTACGTTATTTCGAGTAATTGTACTCTATACTTTATGACAACAAAAAAGTAAGTACGCAAAAATACTTTATTTCATGTAATTTGATTTCTCTAGAATTTATTTTACATAAAACATTAAAAAAAGATGGGTCATAAGACGGATTCAAAATTAGATTTTTATTAAAATAGTAATGAACCTGTTGACATTGCATGTTTACAGAAATTCAAAAGTCAAGTGAGCAATATAAATTATATTCTTATGATGGATCTGGACTAAGTGCTCACGATACATAATAGATAGATAGATAACTCTTTATTTGTACACTATTTTTACAATACATTTACGTACTATGCTTGTTTGGGAGTCAAACATTATTTTGCAAACATTTGGTGCAAGATTTGATTAACATTGTGTCATGCCAATTTCCATTCTATGATCACATAGAAAACGTGATTTTGAATTTGAACATTTATGTTCATTTATTACAATCTGCTGTAAGAAGAGAACAGTAAACAATATTTATAGAATCGATAGATGGAGACTTCCATGATGCACAACGATATGTGAAAACAAGATGGCTCTCTTCTTTATCCTGCATGGATATATTATTTTTAATTATTAGTTTGTTATTTTGTAAGCTCAGATAACTGTCAATAGATATTTGAAATTTATTGATGCTCAATAGCACTGACAATGGCTTTGGCTTTAAAACAGGTACCAAAAAAAAAAACAAATGTCTCTACTTGAATTGATTAGCCAAATATACACATTTCTAATATTATTTACTGATAAACCCTTAGATACCTAAAAATGATTTATTTTTAATGACACAAATTGGTTATTTACACTCTATCAATAAATTTAAAATACCAGGTCGAATTTGATCATTTTGTATTTAAATCTGGAAAATCCTAATGTCATTTTGGATGTTTTTTATGAAAAAACTTCTATATTAAACAAACTACATAATCAGATATCCTTCTGAAGGTATTGCGAAATTAGCTTCTGTATAAAAATGGCACAAAATATTTAATAAGACCGATGATGACTTTTCAAATTAGTTAAAATAGTATTTCATTTTTACTATATATTCCCGCCACTTCAGCATTCACACAGAGAGAGAGAGAGGGAGAGAGAGAAATGAATGAAATAAAGCGTCTCTGAAACTGACAAAAATCTATTACTCATTTATTTTAACTTAAATATGTTAAGATAGTGTGCTGATTTTTAGCAGGTATAATTCTTTGTTAAAAGTTGCTAAAAGTGACGAAAATATATTTATATTAATAAAGTAAAATAAATGGTACTTTATTTTGACAAAATGTACTTTTTTTCTACCTTTAATGACCAATGTACTTTATTTGGACAAAAAAAAAGGTGGCAACCCTAGCTATCACTTACCTAGTTAAAAACGCAAAGTTAGTAGCTATTAAATAAGTTCATAAAATGTACAGAAAAATAACACTCTTATTTTTTTTACAGATTACATGATAATAGTATTATAGGCTAAGGACCTACCTTAGCCTATAATACTATTATCATGTTTACTAACTTACCGGTATCGAGTAATAACGAGCTTAGACCTAACTAATCTAGGCAGGGACTTATAAATTTATGCATTTTTCGCTCGTGCGGGCTTCATTACTTTATTTTGTCAGTCTCCGCGTTAGAAAGTGACAAATATAATTTTGCTATTGTCTGTCTGTTCTCTGACGTCGCGTCGTAGTACTTGCGTACCTTAATTAAAATTGGATGTCAATTATTTTCGACCTGATACCGATTACAAATACGGTTTTTCTTTTCGTCTGCGTTTATTGGGTCTAAAGGACCTGAACCCTATGACTCGATATCTGCACGAGACTTATGCATTTACTTACTGTTAGTGCGGTGCATTACAGCAGTTCAGTTATGAACGTGGTAATTAGTTACAACCAATAAATATGAAACTATCGAAAATAATGTTAGTTAATGGCTATTGAACTAACCGAAAAGTTTGCGAAAAAGCCAATAAATATTGAGAAAAATACAACTGTAATTCAAAATATGGAATCAAGCCAAACCATTTTGACTGGCATGTTGGCCTAGTGGTTAGTAACTCTAACTGCTATGCCATAGGTCGTGGGTTCGATTCTCACCCGAGTCTGTGTGTTCTTTGTGTCCGTTGTTTGTATGTTTGTAAACCCCCCACCACACAGGAGTAATTAAATAAAATAAAATTAAAATAATTAAAATAAAAAAAAAAGCCTGCAAAATGGGAGACTAAAAATGGAAATGGTGCTGGTCATTACGATGGGTTACGAGTTACGGCTACGGATAAGTAGAAGAAAAGTAAATAAAAAAATAACATATATATTAACATACAAATGTTTTCCTGTTTTCACTTTTGTTAACTTGGTACATGTTGTGTTTTTACTTGAACGTGATTGTATATTAGCCTAAATTATGTTTCAACATATAGGCACGCAGCAATAAGCGTGAACGTCGATGATCTAATTCAACTTTTGGGAAGTTCGTGAAGCCAGACTAATAAGCAAAACAAAAAACAATTTAAAGTGGAGAATTACATAATTAATAAATAAAAGAAGATTAAGTCTAGCACTCTTAGACCATTGAATCGATTTTTTAAAACGTATAAAATCACAACAGTCATCTTAAATAATTTCAGTAGGTAATAATGATTACCAATTACTATTTTTTTAATACATCGTACTTATAACACACAGATACACAACAGTATTGATTGAGAAGGCAGTTTTGTACAACTCGGCTTTGTCATTTTTATTTAGGTAGGTAAGCCTATCGAATGTTGAACTTCCACAAGAAGCTTAGTCGTCGATGAACCTATACGGGGTGGGGTATGGGAGGGCAGAGACTTTCTACGCAGCGTTTTGCAAACCATGGTTTATATTCAAGAGCTTTTCTTGCTAAAAGATTATCGGTTCTCCGAACTAAGTAACCTCTTCGGTACCTACTGTCGGCAACTTTGGCCCTTTTGAGGATTTCTGAGATTCGAGAAATACAAAGTGATAAATTGATGCAACATTTATATAAAGCTTACATCGTGCACTCGTGTATTAAAATATAAAACTTGAGATAGGATTTAAATGATTTATATACAGTTTTGATGTATATGTATAAAACATAATGTCTCTTGGTTTGTATAAGTACCTACTCTAGAATATAACACAAGCTTTGTTCAGGTTGCATCTAGATAGAACTGTGTAATAATATCTCAGATTTTATTTTATTATTCTTCAGTCACTAACAGTACCTATATTTAACTGATTTATTTGAGTGGCCGGAAGGTTGGTTAGTGATCCTGACTGCTGAGCCAGAGGTCGTGGGTTCGAATCCCACTCAGGGCAATTAGCCGTGTAATGAGCACGACCATTTGTTCTGTGTTCGGTTGTAATTTATCTATAACTAGCAACCCGCCCCGGCTTCGCAAGGGTAGCAGTGACATCTTCAACAACCATCAACATATTTCAATCAATTTACACAAAATCTTAACAAATTAATACACCTGAACCTTCCTCGCGAATCACTCTGTCTCAGGAGTGAAAACAGGTATGAAAACCACACAGTAAACGGACAGACAGACAGACTCGGCGGGGAACTTTGTTTTATAATATGTAGTGATATGTATGTATTTAGTTATATATAAGTGTGTTTATCAGCACTCTGATTAGTTAGGGATCGGATGGCGTGGGTGAGGTGTCTCAATTTATTTTATTATACATATTAGTATTTTTATAAGTCGAGTTATATCTACTGTAGTTGTTTTATAGTATAAAACATTATACAAGAAGTCTAGTATCGTATATGACATATGTTAAGTGTATGCGTTTATATTTATGACGATTTTAATGTTCTTTCAAACCCACAAAATCAATGAATTATTTTTTTAAATATTTGTTGAATTATAAACAAAAGATGGTGCGTAAATAATGAGCTTGATATCAATCATCTGTCTATCAATAAACCAGTATTGTCGTTATTTTGGCAATTGTTTTAACGATAAATGCAAAAAATTTAGAACAATTATTTTTAAAATAAACATTTGAACCCTCAGTTTTGAACACGTTAAGAATACGAAATGGTCAGGATTACTTCAGTACTATAATCGGACAGAATATCAGGATGAAAACGGAGAATTTTTTTAAACAACTAAGTTCGCAAGCTATAGCTTCTTTTAGGGTTCCATACCTCAAAAGGTAAAAAAAGGAACCCTTAAAAGATCACTCTCTTGTTCGTCTGTCTGTCTGAGCGTGTGTCACCACCGATTTTCTCAGGAACGGGTGGGCCTAGCAACTTGAAATTTATACTAGATACTGAAGTCTATAGTCCCTATTAGGTGTATAAAAATCAAAGGCCTGAGTCAACACGATAAAAAGATATAGGCAATTTTAGATTTTCGCGAAAACTTGTAAGTACCAAAACTTACGTTAATTTTAATTTTTTTTATTTTTAGAATTTTCCATTTACCTTAAGACCTTACTTTTAATCAAAATTGACAATTCTAGGTCAACCGGACAAGTGCAAGTCCGACTCGCGCACCGAGAGTTCCGTAAGCAAACAAACTTAAGATAACACAAATAGGGCTGTTTTTTCTGTTGGTGTGTAGGGTGGGTGTGACTGAGCTGACAGATAGTGTTGGTAATTCACAAAAGAGACCGTTTCGTGTTTTGAGATGGTATTTATAAAAACCCGTAATAGCTTACCATTGCCTAAGGCTCAACTCAGACAGAGCGGCAAAATTCGCGAGCACTTTCATAATGTGAATAACACATAAATCCAACCCAATCCCTTCAAATAGAGCTCAATATAAATTAATTATTTATTATATTTATTAATTATTTAATATATTTATTAATTATTTATTAAGTCTAAATTATACTATTTACTTGCATACGAAGACGGACCGTGAGTTTGTTTGTAAACTGAAAACTGTAAATGTACGAGTAGGTATGTTGGACATGTGGAGCAATATTCTTGTTATATTTACACAAATCTTACCACTTGATGTTATGAAGTTCCTAGAAGTTATAGTGTGGGGGATTCGATAATATCCTAAATATTATATTTTACTTCAAAAACTATATTATTGTATAAAATTATTAAATTGATATGAAAACATGTGTATTGTGTAAGCTTCGGTTGAATGTGTTCTCGGATTAACAACAGCCAGAACAAATTCTCTCAAGCTCGAGGAGCGGCTGGGTAGATTATTTTCTAAGAAAGCAATGCAGAAAAGTTAAAAGTTTTTAGAAAACGAAATGACTACATCTCTATACATTAATGTATAGCTGGCTTTCTAAACAAAGAATTAATCGCTGATCTTAATTGTTAATCACTTACGCAATTATTGTGATTAACGAAAAGTATTTTATAGTTTGATGAGTTTGAATTACATTTTCTGTTTATAGTTGTTTCATTATTTAATTTAACAGTCACTTATACATAAAAAAACCGGGCCCGCAGCAGGCCCGTAGAGGTAGATTTTGTGTTTATAAAATTTTTATCTCCAAAAATATAAGTCGCATTAAAAACTTTAAATGTCTACGTTGTAGAGTAAAATAAAAGAATCGCTTTCATTTAAAAACATTACCGATTTTAAAACGGTCTACAGTTTCGGAGGTATGATTTTTTTTCCAACAAATTTTGGTTTTCCCCTACCCAAGTTAAGGATGGAATCATTTTGGGTTAATATAAAAAAATGTTCGTATTTACTATGGGCATGCTATTATCGTTAAACGGTCCAAAAAATTTTAGAAGGAAAAAAGTTATGCTGAAAAAACAGATTTTTGAAAATCTGCAGACTTTTCTTCGAGAATCTACCTAAAAGTCTTACTAAAACACAAACTTTTAGAAAGCTAGACTCCGTGTTATGTGCAGAATATTGATAAAAATAATTTGGTTTTTATTTCAGTATTTATCCATAGTTTGTTAATAAATCTTATAACGTAATTTATAATTTTTTATAATTATTGTTATTAATATGCACATAGGAAAATTAGAGTTATTCACAAAAGTTTTCGTAGGAAATACAAACAATCACTGCTGATAGGATCTGTAGGCTTCTCGAAGCTATAAGTCTGAGCAGTGAACTGTAAAGCAAAAGTGCGCAACAAAAGACCAGAAATGGCCCACGTAGCACCAGGCACTTAAAATAATAATAATAATATTCACAAAAGTTGTTCAGAGTTTAGTCTATCTAGACAGACGTTATTTTTTTTTGTTTAATTGTTTAAGATATATTTTTAGAATATTCAATGTTTGCTGTTATCGTTTGGTCTGCAATGGTGGGTTTCACGTTTTTAGACATTTATTTCGAAAAGTCTTAAGTTTCAAGTTTGGTTGTGTAACTTTCCATGAAAAATGGTGAGTTTAGACGCACGTCGCGCAATCTGGTAAGCAGCCCTGCACGCAGTCTGGCACGCAACCTGCGTACTTACACGTGCCAAGCAAGCTACAAGATCCGACTTAGGTTTGACCTTCCCTCATCGAGTTTAATAAGAAAATTTGTATTTCATACAATATAATGTATAAGTAAACAAAACGTGCTAGGGTTGCCGTCTCATATCTGCGCAAGGCTTTTTTTAATTTAAACAGACCAGAATGACCAGAATGGTATGTCGTTACTGCTATGGAAGATGGGTAGGCCTTTGGTGTGGGACGCAACCTGCGTTGACACCCTCGCGCTGTCTCATCTTCCAAGTATAGCTGGTTGTGCTGGCGCTGCTGCTTCATCAGCAGGAAGCCTCAAACGGCGTAAATACAACAATTTAATTGGTAACTATGTTTTTGAGCCCTTTTGGGGTCGAATCGCTAGGGTCATGGGGTCCGAGTGCTCGTTCCGTTTATAAGGAATTAGCTAAGCGACTGATCGACTCTTCTCGTGACCAGAAGGCGGGCCTTTTTCTTGCACAAAGAATTAGCATTGCCATTCAACGTGGCAATGCTGCCATCCTTCTGGGAACACTGCCAGTAGGCAACGATGAGTATATATATTTTTTAATTAGTCTTATAATCACAGTAAATTATATTTAAACATATTTCATTCATTCTTTTTTTTCGATGTTTTAACATTCATCAATAGTAAAAGATGCAAAAAAACCGCCTAACTAAGGTTGTCTATCTTTTTTCAAGCAAGGATTAGGGTTGCTAGGTGTAAAAAGGTAAGCGTGCGTTAGTAATTTACCCTCATCGAGTTTCCTTGTGCAAATTATATTAAAATATAGATAATAATATGACGAACACGATGGTATAGGGTCGTCATGGGAAAAGTACACAAGTCATAGGGTTGTCGTGATTTAAAGTTTCAATAATTAAGTAAGAGAGTGTGGTGTGAAAGAGAGACACTGACTATATATTGACTATGTAGCAGAAGAATAGCAGCTGTTTGTCAGATAGTTATCGAGTAATTGATATTGCTTGCACTTCTTAATTTATCCGTTTAAACAGAATCCTGTAACTTACATTACCTTCCTGTCTTATCAACCTTATGCTTTTAATATATTCGCCCCCTATTCCCTGAGTGGGACTAAATTATAGTTGCTAAAATATGGGTGTTTGTAACCCTTTCGGGGTACAGGTGTGAGGGTATGCATATAATAATATAAGTTTTTATGTTCTAAGTCCTCCTCGATACGGCACGCATAGTAAGGACGTT
Organism: Callimorpha dominula; assembly: GCA_949752705.1. Taxonomy (NCBI): domain Eukaryota; kingdom Metazoa; phylum Arthropoda; class Insecta; order Lepidoptera; family Erebidae; genus Callimorpha; species Callimorpha dominula. The sequence continues at coordinate 26,255,255 of OX456990.1, read as the reverse complement.
TCTGTCACTGGAACCCTAATCACCAGTATATATTCTTTTTATGTCTGAATGTATTTAAAAATTTAATAAATTAAATAAATTAAGAGAATAATAATGAGGTCCTGATGAATCTATCAGGCATATTATTTCGAAATCGCTGTTCCTCATGCCGAGACCCTTGTAAAAGTTGAAAAAGGTTAGACAATAAAATATTGGAGTAGAATTGCGATTCGGTGATCATTGTCCTAATTGTCATATCTGCTTATAGCTTAATAGCCTAAAACCTCAATAAACACCTAAAGAGGCTCGCGTTAGTCAGCTGGATCAAAGGTTATAGGGTATTTTATTTATTTGACACTTTATGCACAAAAAATGTACAATGGCGGACTTATTTACTTATTTTACTATCATCATCATCATCATCATCAGCCTATCGCCGTCCACTGCTGGACAAAGGCCTCCCCCGAGTCTTGGGGATATGAATATAAAATAAATAATATAGTTTAGATAATAGGCGATCGGAACGTGTTGGTTTCAGTTCATTATTTAAGAAATTAAGTTTTATAACTAGCTTCAAAGCTTCTTGTCAAATTGACATTCTGATATTTGAAATCGTTGAACTAATTTCTCTAGACATAATTATCAAGATATTTCACTACCTGTCTATTTCATCGTTTGTTATTTTTCATGATACTTTGCGCTTTTACACATTGCTGTACGTAGAAATACTTTCCGATCGATATTTATATTTACATGCTCACTACACATCATATAATGTCATAATATGTCTGTCAGAGGCATACAGTAATAAAAGAAACTTAATTTCAAAAAATACGTTTAATATTTGATAGCTTATACCCAGCTTGTTTATATTCTCAAATATAAGCTATAACTGGTAAGCGCTTGCTTGATTAGTTAACGCCTGTTTAGTAAATACCTTCGCGTGGCCGTCGAAGCATGTGAAGATGCATCGCAATTTATGTTTATGCGGCGCGCGCGCAGTTGCGGGGGTGACCGGTGAAGGAAGCGGTAGTCTTCCACTGCGCGCTGTGCGGTTTGGTCGTGTGTGAGTTCGATACAACATTTTGCGTGCGCGGGGGCGGTAAGACCGGTCACACGACCTGACGACCTTACTTACCGTTCACTCACGCACCTCTTGTGCTAAAACTAAGTGCATCAAAAGTACATGGCGACTTAATGATTGCTTCACAGTGAATTTTGGATAGATGCATCTGTGTTTCCAGTTGAGATACTGTACTTGGGACTTATTGAGACATGTACGTAAGTTTTTTAAGGTTTCCTTCTGTCGAGGAAGTAACTGTATAGATATTTCACTGGATGGACATTACAGTTTTCCATAGATATGAGACATAAATAAATTATAATTAGGTACCTATTTCAGAGTTAAAAAAATAAAATGGGCCTAGATTATGACGTGAAAGAAGTTCTTCTTATAAAATCTATTACCTACTGTCACCATACCTTGAAATAAATTTCCCTTGTAGTTATGGAAAACTTACGAGTACCTATATCTTAGTTTCGAGAAATAGCGAGCTGTTGCTAGGTATTCAGTCACGGTTAGTTTCTCTCAAGTTAAATGCCTATTATTCGAAATAATAAATGATTACACACAGGCGTTAGGCATACGGTTGAAACTGCAATTAAAATAATTGCATGCTTGCGCGGGACAGCTACATGGCATGTAGGTATCTCTCTAGTACGTAGTTTAAACCGTCTATGCTTAGACAATTTCTCTCTGGCCAATATAAAGAAGCATTTGTGTAAATGACTTACTATTACGGTCGTTATTATCCAAAAAACTACAATTGCAGGTTCTGCAGAAAAATAAAATATTTTGAACAGAGTCATAGACTAAAGATGTCATGATCTTTGAAAACGTTCGTGTTCTACGGTGACCGCTTTCCGTAAGCCGAGCCGTAAGCTCTTGTGCCACCATCTTTTTTAAGACAATGTCTTTATTACTTCTAAAATCAAACTATTAACAACATGCCCGTTTATCAAACACTTCTTAATTGGGTTTAGCTTTATCCAAGTAAAACTTACCTATATCTGCAGGAAACAGTAGCTGGAGCTTCCGTGTTAAAAACTTACTCAAGAAACTAACCCTATGTAAATTTTCCACATTCAGAATATAGAAATCAGTGATCTACGTTTCTAGTAGTTATCAACAAAGTTACGGGTAGACTTTCTTCTTCTGTCTTTTGCGAACATCTAAATTTTCTTAAACAAGAAGAGCTTACGAGAATAGACCTTGAATTTATTTTACATTGGTTAAAAATACACACATGCTAAACAGATTTAAGTTGCTATCAACATTTTGCACGAATTTCTATTTTTGTTATATGTACATATATAAAAGACAACCTTTTAATGCCCTCGAAGAACAGTAGCTTGAGTTTTTCCCGAAATTTCAAGATACAGATTTCTGTTTCAAAATAACAAATATTATCCATCATCCGTATTAGAAATATCATTAAACCGTTTCTTCAAATACAGGGGAAACGATTAACAACAACTGAAACCGGTCTACAAAATAAAAAATCCGTTTTAATTATTATATCAAATTATTGTCTTTTAATTGACACTAAAGAGACACAAAAGAAGTTCTAATCGACGTGTTGAACTTTACAAAAAGCTAGTATTCGAAATAGCAAAAAGAAAACATTACACCGGTCTCAATACATTATCGGGCACTTATGGCAACGATTCAATCCATAATACAACAATGTTAATGTGAATAGCTCAAGTAGTGAGCTAAAAAGATACACACGTACCTAACAATTTCTACGAAGAGTTTAATGCAACACACAAACGGTTCTAACAAGTCTCGGAAAGAAAAATTCAATAACTAGCAGCGACCCGCTGTTTCACCCGCATAAGTCCCGATCTCGTTTGAATATCGGGATAAAACGTTTCCTATATGTTAATCCAGGTCTCCAGCTATCTACATACCAAGTTTCATAGCAATCGGTTCAGTAGTTTTGGCGTGAAAGAGTAACAAACACCCATCCATCCATCCATCCATCCAAACTTTCACATTTATAATATTAGTGGTATATATTATGTATTTATGTTATATCCATAGATACTTACTCTTCGTCTAATTTCGCTGATCGTGAATGCTTTCCCACTTAAAAATTATCATAAGCAATGTTCTTAACTCTCGAACATAGTGTAGTGTGTAAGAACATAAAAACACGATAGGCATATACAACATAAAAGAACGTAAATATACAAAGGCCTTTTAAAATACTTAATATTACATGGAATGAAATTAAAGATCAGTTACTTTAAAATGATAAGATTTTTTTTTAACAACCTGCAGCAAATTACAATTGCAGTAATTGATGTTTTCGATGAAAAAAAACGAGCAAAAATACTACTCTGTGAAAATTTTCTTACTTGCCTGATCACAGTGATCACGATCACTTACACAACTTAACAATTTGCAATTTTAGATATTTTTTCCAAGAATTAGAAAGTTCATAACACCTATATCAATGGCGAAGTATAGATTTTTATATATCGATCGAGCGTATATTTAAAAAAATCTTAGTCAAAAGATGTCTTGACGATTGCACGGGAAATACCAATTCACTTTAATTGTCAAAAAGTTATAGACCATACAACAACATTACGTATTAAAAAATAAACAATTACAAATAACATTGAAATCGTTTGTGATTCTTATTAGATTATTCACTGTAATGAGTATGTACCTTACCTACTTCCTTTTTTTGTATTACATTCTACTCGATTTCTATGACTTGGCCTTAATATTACACAATTAAGCACCAACTAGATAAATTCTGAATACATAATTTTACTACTAAGTTTTCAATTCACAAAGAAAGTATTTATTCCAATAAGGTATTCGACGTTTTAGAAAATTGGTCATTATAACCTTAACATTTAGTGACGATGAAAGTTTAATTTAATAAAAAGTGCACCAAAACGCTAAATTTTGGCGCTAAATTTCACGCGGTATATTGAGGTCAACAGCTCGTAAACAAATAATATTAACTGTCAAATCGTTATACCTACTATGCGATTCAAACAAGAACAGGAATGACTTTGCGCCATATTGTGATGTCATAGTCTTAGCTGTCAATTCGAACCCATTAGATAGGATGCGCGATGTAGATATTTTTGATAAAATAAAATTTAGCAAAAACATGAAAAATTGGATCAGATATATTTTGAAGTAATAACTTCTAATGGGAGGGTAAACCACTTCGTTACGTAACGAGTTACGCCGCCAGTCTGTCTGGCATTAAAATATCACTTCTGTCGGGCGTCCGCACACGTTTATTTAATGTAAATTATGTGGAAACGACTACAAAAACCTAAAGGCGTCAATAGTTATACTGGTCAATGAAATAAACCAAAACGTTTAAAATTTAATAAATTATGGTCGAAAATCGACCAACACGTGATCTCTAGATATTTTTAAAACTGTAATATCAATAGATTTCGTTATACTAGAGCTAAAAAAGTAAAGTAAAAAAAAACGTGTGCGTCTCGGGACGCCCGACAGAAGTGATAACTTTTAAACGCCAGACAGACTGGCGCCGTAACGCGTTACGTAGCGAAGCGGTTTACCTCATGAAGACTTCAAAATTTTAATGTTGCGCATATTAGTTTTCTGTGCAAACCGTACTTTCCAAGTGACAGTTGACAAGTTAAGGTCATTGACATTCCTATTCTTATTTGAATCGCATTAACTTTTTATCTTAACTGTTTTAAAATGACTTAGAATTGGTGCGTAGTGCCACAGTGTACTAACACGTCTATTAAAAGACCGGAAAAAATATTTACTAGCATTTCATAGAACACCGAGATTGTCAAAAGTGTTTAAAATGTGAAATTCATAAATTTGATTCACAAAATAGTACCTAATTTATCAAACCGGCCATCATAACCTTACGACTAAATGTTTACAATAGTAACAAAATCTTTATTATCTATTCTATAATTTTAAAGTATATTTTATAGTATGCAGGGTTATACTTACAGTAGTGTTTTCACATTTTTTATATAAGCATGGTAAAAATCAGGGACGCTTTAAAAAAGTATTTTAACCATTATCGCGTCTGTTTTAGGGAGATTACCGCCATCAGCTTAAACTTTTAGTAATAATTTCTCACTTTTTGTCGTTAGTAGGAAATAAAACTTGTAAAAACAAAGAATCAACAGCATGGGTCCTACTTACCTTATTTAGATTTCTGTGGGTCCTACACATAATGGACTGTCAACAAGCTATTTAAGACACTTCACATTCAGCCAATCACTTGAGTTTTCAATCACGTGGACTAACAAAAAAAAATGCAAGTAATACATATTTAAAATATAATTTTTTTACTGTTTAAGCTTACTTAAACAGTAAAAATATTATAAAACAACATTAAACTGTATAATTCCAAGTATTTCTCTAAGTATAAATTATAAACGAATTTACTTTTACAAACACATACCTAGATCTTTTCAAACACTTTTACACGTCGATTTCTTCTTTAAAACTAGATGGTGCCGGCATTTCCTATGACTAGCCTTGAGAAGAAACGCCGAAACAAACACAAGGATCCAAGTCTACATATATTAAAACTGAGCAAGTGCCATGTAGGCGTCCAGGGAGGTCTTTATACGAAAAAACCATTTCAGTTTTGAGCTGACCAGTCACGACCCTCAGTAGACTAAATAAGTCGGTAATCACGGAACTCTTCGGGAGTCCACGTCTTGGGAAGCTCCACGACTCCAACCGATCTATCACCGCAATGAATTACTCAAAATTCAGAGACTGTGGTGAAAATTAAGCTAGAAAATACGACCCCAAATGATACATTTATTCACAAAAATAAAAGAAAAAAGATCTATAAAAATATATACAAAAATTATTATCTTTATTTTAATCACAATTTTTTAATAATTGGAACATAATAAGATTCCTCTTTGATTCCACTCAATTGACATACGCTTGGTTTATTAGTAAGTTTATTTTAGGTAGATTTCGAAGAAAAGTCTACCTATTGGTTTTGTACCAGTTGTCGAGTTTTCAAAAATTTCTTCACAGGAGGTCTAGTTATGATCCCTAGACCCCAAAATAACCGCCAGTTAAAAAGTTTATATAAATATGTATGTACCGCAATGTTACCGGCACGATAGAGATCGCAATTACGCGCCGATTGCTTTCAAACTTGAACGACAAATCAACAGGGCAAAAATGGAGGTTAAGTTCGTGAATGGTCCCATTCACGAACTTAACCTTCATTTTTGCCTGGTTGATTATATTATATTGGGGCAGATTTTCAAAAAATTAAAAAAACACGAAATCTACCTCTGCGGGCCTGCTGCGGGCCTGATTTTTTGTATTGTGTGTACGCCGTGTTTAGTTTTGTTGTCTTTTTCCGTAGTATTAAGAAAATCCACAATTTCAATCACAGATCTATCTGTTGCCGGTATTATAAAAGCGTTTTAGTAAAAAAGCTTATTCGGAGCGTCGAACTAGACACTCGACGCGTGAGCGTCAAACGCAGGTAGGTAATTCTTAAATAATTTTACAATTATTTTTGTTATATTTAACTATTGATACACAGATTTTATTCCTACACTATATTTTATTTTAATCTTAAATAAAAAAATGGATTAAGTATTTATTTAGTAGATCTACTTATACTACTAAAGAATTAAAAAAAAAAATGTGTTTTCTTGTGAGTGATATTAATGATATTATAAAGCTGAAGAGTTTGTTTGTTTGTTTGAACGCGACGCGCTAATCTTAGGAACTACATAACTACTACGAAAAATTATTTTAGTGTTGGATAGCCCATTTAGGAAAGCTATAGGCTATAACATCACGCTACGACCAATAGGAGCGGAGCAGTGACCATAAACGCAGTAAAACTGCGGGGACTGCTAGTTAAATATATGTATATACTCAATAAAAAATTATAACGCTTCGACGCTTGAGCTCGCGACTTGAGCTTTATAAGTTTCAGCGTAGTCTTCAACGCTCAAAGCGTCGAAGCAGCCTATAAAGCTCGACGCGCAGACCTCATTTTTACAACGCTAATTAAAATCGTCATGCACACAAGCACATACACTCGCGGTGGGTGGGGTTCACTCGCACAGCTCCTACAACAGAGCGCATAAACGTTAAATAGGTCATATAAAAAGTATTCATGTTATGTACAAAAACCTTATTAGTTGTATAAAACATCTAACTATTCAACACATACTTCTACCAATATTTTAACATAACATGTGTATAAATACATTTTTAAACCCCTTACTGACTGTGATAATTGGCACGATATGATTAGGTTCACATAGCAAGCAGTTTCATTATATAGTAAGAGAACTTACAAGGCTTTGTTGGATTAAATTATACTTTGTTACTAGAATATATAGACTATAGGTATGTAAATGAAACGATTATTATTTATTAAAAAAACAGCCATTTAGTCGCAAACCATCAATTGTCAAATCAACGTACTACAATAGCGGGATTTTTTAGGTATCGGTCTGTCTGTCAGAAGGCTGTATGTACCTACCGTTATAGGTAAACAGTTAAAATTTTCGCACATTTCTATTTCTGCTAAAAGAACAAATAAACATTTAATATAATTAAAAGTTAAACGGGTTACCTTACAAGTAATGTGGCTTTTTCGGCGTCGGTCTGTCAGAGGGCAGTATGGGTAATTTTCAAAGACTGATATTCTATTTTTCTATTGCCGCTTCAATAACAAATAACAAAAGCGAAAGCCGTGTTGTGACTTGCTAGGCTTCCCGAGCATTATCGCTTCTCGTATCTCGTGTTTAAAAATCAATTTCAAAAACCTAGTAAGGTACTTGACCACATGAAAACCTAGTAGGTATTCTGATATGTACTAGAATTTTAACTGGCCACGAGGTCGTGAATACGAAGCTTTCAGTTGGTGTTTTGTATTTAATAGGACTAGGACTAAATTTGCTTTGAAAATAATGTAATGTTAGACGATATAGACTCCGAATAGCTGTACCTAAGTTGAAAGATTTAAAAGCTATATGTACCTAAACAGGAGCTTCACTACGAGTGAAATAATAATATAATATAATTATTATGTTATAAGATATTGTAGTATTGGTTAGTGGTTATGATTAGTAGTGACTTATAATTGTATTTAATCTCAGAGTCCATAAAAATATCAACCCAAAAGTCTTGATCAAGTGTCTCCTAAACTTATATTATCTCCGTAACTCAAGATTCGTAATAATACAACCATACTGTTTATATTTTAAATCTAGTTACTTGCTCCAATAAACAGGGTGCCTCCCTTTTAGATATATCTTTAACGCCTTTGAATATTCAACCACTTTGAAGAAAAAAAAGTATTGTCGGTATTCGGTTGGGGCTTATTGTGCTACTCTGGAGACATCTGATTGGTCCAAATTGTCTGACCAATTGCCAATAGAAGCTTAGGGATAAGATTCGCCCATCTACAAGAAGACAGATGCGTTAAAGGTGCACTATAAATGATAAATAGTATCATTATTTGCGTCACAACATAACGAAAAAAATATCACCTGGCAGAAACGAGTTGTTGTGAAGGCGCGATGTTTGTGTGATTGAGTGTACATCATTGTCTCACCTAAATCTCTGCTATTATTTAAATATAAAAATTTGTGAGTATGAATAGATGTTTGTTACTCCTTCATACAAAAATGGGTGAAGGGCTTTTGTTAGATCTTTACAGTTATATAGCTTTTACATCCGAATAACATAGGCTATAATTTATAAAGATAAACTAGCTATCTCATGACTAAGAAGGGTTTAAGATGATCGGATAAGATTAAAAAATATGCGATTATTGTTTTCTGGGAGTGTCCTTACTATCAATTGTTTTGGGTGGCACAGAAATAATTCGGAGTTCGTGCAATACTAATACTCGTACCTAGTCCTGAAAATCAAACATTGTCACACTGGTGTAATTCGATTGTCTGTTGTACCACAGTGTTGTTCATACAAGTAAATAATTACAATTATGAAAAAAATTGTACTTTAATTTCTATCTCTAAATCGAGTAGTGGCCCCGACTTCGCCCGAGTTGAGCAATGACTGTCTCTAATTATATTATCAACCAGCTGACCCGCGTTTGTAAAATTGCCCGTTTTTCATTGATTTATAGACCACTTTATAGACTACTATCGGTACCCGCCAGACGTTGTCTAGCCAATGTGTATCAGCCTGTATACATATGTATATTTATAATGAATAATGATTCTGTAAAGTTGAGTCTATTAATTACTATTTACATTTACTATAAAATGGTATCGGAGTTTACTGATCTTATCCTACTAATATTATAAACGTGAAAGTTTGTGAGGATGTATAGATGTATGGATGTTTGTTACTCTTTCAAGCAAAAAACTACTGATTGTGATAACACTTGGTATGTAGATAGCTGGAGATCTGGATTAATACATAGGCTACTTTTTATCCCGATATTCCCACGGCATGGGGACTTACGCGGGTGAAACCGCGGGGCGCAGCTAGTATACGTATAAGTGTAAGTACATATATAATTGTTTTACCTACTCGTAGGTATCTCCTTTCATTGTGTGTGTAGTATTTATAGCTCTGGTTCTATTTAATTTAAAACTTCTACCAAATACATCTACAAATATAGTCGAGTACAATATTTAACATAACAATCCTACTTGGCTCACAGTGCAGTGCTGTGCAGTCTGTGCATAGACATCGATTCCCATCCTTATTAATATCAGCAATAATATATTTCCCCTTTTAAAGCACTTTCTTTTTGCCTTCAGGTTGGACCCCCCAATTTTCGGCGGGCAATGCCGGCAGCAGCAGAGGTAGCATGGAAGACGCGCTACCGAGCCCGTGCAGCCCGCGTCATCTAAACAAGCGTAGGCGGCTTTCTCGCCTCTTGGACAAGCTCGCTGTACAGCTAAACAATAACAACCACTACCCTACACCGCGCTGGCTCATGCTCGACACTTCTCCAAATCCTTCCATCAAACAAGAGGAGGATGATGCTCCCCTCGATCTGAGTCTCAAGTCTGAGCATCGGGTAACGACGCCGGAGCCTGTCTATACTTGTAATTGGTGCGGGCAAACCTTTACAGTTCAAGATCGCCTAGCTAAACACATTGCCTCACGACACCGGAATAAACCCGAGGCCGTGCGTCAGTACGAATGCGAGATATGTTCTAGGAAATTTGCTAGATCTGACATGCTGACTAGGCATGCTCGTCTACATACTGGAGTAAAGCCCTACTCTTGCTCGGCGTGCGGACAAGTGTTTTCGCGCTCTGATCATCTGGCTACCCATCAGCGAACGCACACCGGGGAGAAACCCTACAAGTGCCCGTCATGCCCATACGCCGCCTGCCGCCGTGACATGATCACGCGACACATGAGGACGCACGTGCGCCGCCTGCAGCCAGCCTAAGCAACTAATCGGTTACATTTTTCCTGCTTTTATAAAGAGACTGGCATAGCATTCCAAAGTCTGTTTTATTTATTTGTCTATTAGGAATTCTCGATTTTTGAGGTCTGGGTTTATGTGTTTTCTGTACAGTTTTATTACAACCACTGATTAAGGGAGCGATGCATTGGTAAGCAAGACATATCACATTGTAGCAGCACTGACCTCACTGCGATTTTCTGCCCTTTTGCGAATTATATATATATAAATGCCGCAACGATGTCAATTTTGCTATACCCAATGCGATTTGTCATATATATATTATCGCGTTTACGAAAGCAATACAAGGAACTTATACTTAATCTGTTATATGTGAAATCAATAAAACTATGAGTTTTTGTATCTCATTTCGCCCTAGAGACTGGCGGTTTGTCTGAACTTTCTTAGACCTTCGTAATTCGTAACACATGAATAAAGAACCGTTCCTCTACTCATGTGTGCGTAGGATGTCCTGTGATCTGGGGCGCCAAAAAAGAACAATAAACAAAGTTATTGCTTTTTTATACAAAACTCGTAGATTTCAATTGTCATTAGTGCTTTTAGTTATATACGTATTTGTTAATATAGTTCCGTGCCATTGATAATATATAGGTATAGCTTTGTAAGTAGCGCTATTGTGTGTATATTGTAATTTGAAAAAAGAATGCATTTATTCAAATGAATGAAATTTTTTTTTATCGAAACCAGAATGTGCCAGTATTTTTCTGTAATCTAAAAAATGCAATAAATTAATAACAATGACAAGATAAGAGCGAACAAGATGATTAGTTTTCATTTCTTTCTTTTTTACTTTCTAATCTCTTGCCTACCTATTTAGCAATTGCAGTTGCAATCTATTACTTCTATTGCAGATATTTAGCAATACATTAAAATAAATCGTGGTTAAAATAAAATCGTCGTTCATTGTATTGCGTTTTCGGAACCTAAAATGTTTCTATTACAGCTTGTTGTGAATTATTGTTCTGACTAGTTTAATCTAATTATTGTTTGTTTAATAAAGCAGTGTTATGTAATCTTTATGCCAAAACGTCGAACAGTTATATGATTTTAATTAAATAGGTGTAGTGTTAATATAATTATAAAGACCCCAAATAATTTGGGAGAAGTTAGAGAACTCGGGGAGATATTCTTTTGTGCAGTGAGCTATTATAATCTATAGTTATTATGAAAACTCAGTGTCACTCAAGCGTCAGTTCAGTTCCCAAACGAACTTATGACTAATGAAGTTTTTTATGAAGCAACGTTGTATAAAAATCCTTTTGCCTACAAGATCTTTCTTTGCAAACAACCGTGGTGTTGGCGTGCTGGTTCCTAGTATTACTTGTAATTAAATAAAAAAACATTTTAAATATTTACAAAATGTATATTTAAAAAGACACTCCATACTGTCTGAATGTTGATAAACGTATTCTAGATTTTTTAAATACGTACCTATGTGTTTATAAAAAATATAAAAAAAATGTAATAAGTGTTTCACAATAATTCAAAAATATAACATATTATAATAATAATAATATAGTGAATAAGTGACAGATCTCACACACGGCCGTCTGATCCCAAACTAGGCAGAAAATGAAAATTAATATAAAGTACATAAAGAAAATACAATCGTGTATACTAAGAACTATAAGACGTATATAGTGGGATGAAGAAAAACGCGGTAAAAAAAATTGATTTGTAGTGTCTATAGATCGTGTCGTATAGATCTGTCAAACAGTTCGCGCCAAATAATTTTTAAAAATTTAATTAAAAAAGGCGGTATTTTTTTAAACCCTGGAAATGCTATTTCCCTAAAAATAACCATATAAACGAAATCTTAAGGAATTACTGAACGTTTGTGATTATTAGTTTAGATAGACAGCACATTTACCTATGTCATATTAAAAGGTCAATTTAATTGAAATTCTTTCTATGGCGTTAATACTGGTGCCGATTCTATTGTACACTCGACTAAACTAAAACCTGACTTAATTTCTTCATATGAAATCAACCTAGTGTTCTTCGTAATAAGGTCTATTTGTTACTAGCATCTATTTCTCAGCGCCGCTAAATTTCACTAAAACCTGTCAACGTATACTCAACTTTATTTCCACGCAGCGAGAGTCTCCATTTATTCAAACGCTGTATAATTGCCGTATAAAAACTTGTTCAAAACGAACAAGAATGATGTGTTTTTAATCTACACCTACGAAGACGCTTACTAAAAACACAGAGCAAAAGAGATGGCATTCAACGGATAGCGGCTCTCGCTACGTGGTATTAAAGTTTATTTAAGCGTATCAGACTTTAGTCGACAAATAAATTGAAAATAAGACCTTGTTTTGAAGTGTTTACATCTTAAATGAAGAATATTTTGTGAATTTTAATTTAGCGAGTGAAGTAACAGAATTGGGACCATTGTCAATTATTATAGTCTAAGTCAATAAAATAAAGTTTATTAATTGTCCACATCATCAATTTATTAAAAGTTCTATAAAAACTACCAGATGATTTGTCACATTAATTGTACACTTGTTTTTGTAAATTAAATAGTAATAGCTACCCGGCGACGCGTTGCTGTGACTAAGTAATTTGCAATAAAAACATTGTGACTATAAATTGAGTACGTAAATATAATATCTCTTAAGTTGGACCAACTGCATGCACTCGCAGTGTGCAAAATTTCATTAAAATCGGTTCTTGAACAAACAACGTGACTCGATTTTTTTATGTACATTTATTAGAAATATGTGTAGTAGGTGTCTATGTGTCAGTTTATATAATACTTTACATATGTAGGTATTTGTCGTTTTCAATATTAGTAGTATCATATTGTTTGTTTAGAATATTCGTGTGGAACACGTATCTTAGCATACTATAAACTTTCTTCTATGCGACAATATCTTGATAACTAAAAGACTGTTTCTTTAGAAAGACCAATCTTAAAGGATTTTCCATCACATGCATTGGTCTGTAAACTATGGACAAGGACCAATAAAGATGGCATATTTATTTCAACTAAGTACTATACACTTACATGTTATGTATACTCGTACATATTTTCACCTTTCATAAAGTAAAATTGATTGTTGTCTATTAAATATATTGTATAGGTACGTAAATATAGCTTAGGCGCTTAAAAAAGCTGTAAATAACGTTGATCTATTTCTTAACCTAAATATCAAATTAAAGTTATAAATTGTGTATCGAAAGATATGGGTAGGTACATATTACTAGCTGCCACCCGCAGTTCCGCGTTAATTAATACTTCCCCCAGTAAGTGAACATGAATTTTTTTAAGAACTTTTTAGGTGAAACTATCCCTCAATATAAAGGATGACCCAATAAGAGTGCACGATTTAATTTAAAAATAAAACGCATGTTTTTATTGGATTGTAAAGTAGACTTGTTCCGATTATGTATGGAGTGAAATAACCGGCATATGGCCCCCTCGGCTCTGAACACAGGCTCTTGCTCTTTTCATGAAATTTTAGATGAGATTTTGACAAATATGTGACTCTATCTTACCGATGACGCTTTGGATCTCGGCTTTGAGCTCAGGAATTGTTTGTGGTTTATTCACGTAGACCTGAGATTTCAAAAAAACCCAAAGAAAGAAATCGCACGATTTTGGTGGCCAATTGACATCGGAATTTCGGGAGATGATTCGGTCTGGAAACCGTTGCTTCGATTGTTCCGTGCGCGGTGTGGCAGGTGGCGACATCCTGCTGAAACCACATGTCGTTCAGATCCATACCAACCAATTGAGGCCACAAGAACTCCGTTAGCATGTTCCTGTAACGAATGCCATTCACAGTCACTGCATTTTTGTAATGGGTTTTCACAATGATAATAATCGGAACAATCGGTGATGCCAGCTGTCGAATATCAGAGCTGCAACCTCCAAAGAAAAATGGCGTGAAATTTAAATCGTGCACTCTTATTGAGACACCCTTTATTATCAGCGTGTAACTTTAACGGTTTATGCAGTGCACGCTACGACAGATTTAAGATTTCAGAGTTTTTTTCCACCTTATTTGACACTTATATATTTTGTCCAAATTATACAATATCATATAAATTATAGCCTATGTGTTATTTTGATGTAAAACCGTAAAATGTAACGAGTCTCATTAAAGAATGACAAATCCATCCACACATCATCACAAACATTCACGTTTGCAATCGTAAGTAGGAAATGGTGATAGATTTTTTATGTCTATATACTTGATGGATCAGTGTTATTAGATCTAAGTAGTCTGACTTGCCATTGATATCTAGCAAAAAAGTTTTAATATAAAAATAATTATCGCCATAAACTTCTGACATAACTTGTTAAATGTCTAGGTGTACAACATTTAATATATAAAATGTATACCTTTATTGATTATTACCAGTTAAGATAAAACAATGTTGTAATGTGTATAAAATTCGTGATTATTAATAAACATTGACAAATTGAACTAGCTGCAGAGAGGACTGACACGAATGTAACTAAATCTATTTTATACCAAGGATGTAGATGGAATTTCCGGATGTTTCTGACAGTTAATATCTGCATAAAAAATAAAGAAACAAAATCGATCAAATTGTCATGAAATTTCATAATATGTTTAATTTTTTTTAACTGCATTTTTTTTAAACTTTAACCACATCTTTCTGTTATACATTAAAAAAAACTCGTTTTCACCGAAGTCAATCAATAGAAAATAAAAAAAAAACTCACACGACTAGTTCGTAAATAATATGACATAAGATTTTCAATGTTCACCATGCCAACCGCTATGAGTGTTGTGGTGTATTTGCGTGTTTTCGTGTTTTAAGATAATTAATGAATTGTTCAGAGTATAGACGTACTTTGTGACTCTCAATTCTATGTTTGTAAAGGACGCTGTACCTAAGCTTGTCTTAAGTATGTTAGTGCTGTACAATCTCTTACTCTCTTGCTACACAATATAAACGCTGTAATCTCTACGATAAAAAGAGCCATTTAATAGATATATATGTAAAGTTTTGTTTGATTTATTCATATAGGCCATACATGGATTCTGCCCCAAATGGTTATCGTAACCATGTATGTAAAGTTTATTACTCACGTTTTAGAATGTAATCGTCAATATACTAGTTTTAGAATTTCTACTTTTTACACCTTCTTCTGCTTTCTTCTTCTTCTTCTTCCCAGTCTTAGAACTTCTTAAACATTTTTATAACTATTCAATAGATATTCGAAAACTATGTACCTATAATCAAATTAACTCTTCATACATTTAGTGACAGCTCCCCTACCGAAAACGGTGTTATACTAAAATGATCAGAATATGTAGGAACATAATCTGTTAGTTAATTTATCACCGTCAATCGATAACGATTAAATTGTCATCTCACCATGTTGAGAGTCCCGTGGGTCCCGTGGTTACGGCGAATAACATTTTAATTTGATTCACATTTTTATTGAAATTTTCCGCAGACTCCTCGGGGCATCGTCGTCTGGGTTATGTGGGGACATTTAGACACAGGAGTATCCACAGGTTTTTAGCTGGTGTTCGGACACGCTGGACACCCCCCGTTGTCGCGCCCCTGAGGCCTAGGCAAAGCAGTAGAACTGTTCATGAAACGAGGCTGATACCGAATTATACAAGACCCTATATTAACTTATAACTAGACAGTAACTAGACCCGCGTAGTGTCACCCGCGTTGATGGTCTCTTCTCCGGTCCTAAGGCCCACCTATCATGCTTTACGCTTTTCTGAGAATCGTTTCTCACATTTATCACAACGTTACGATTTCTCAGTGTGTGTACTCATATTCATAAATGACGCTTTTGTGAGAATTGTTTATAATAAGTGTTTAAAATATTTTTTATCAGATGAGCTTGAAACAGAATTAAGTATAAAATGTTTTTCCTTAAATGTGTTGAATGCCTATGTAGAAATTTGCTCGTGCACATATCTAAACGGGTCGTTTGTCATCTCGTCCCAAAACAAAATCCGGCCGAGTTTGTTATTGTTTGAGTTTCTAACCGATTCTTGATTATGTTAAGTTTTAATAGGAACTTTAAAAAAGTGCTTAATCACCTAAAATTTTAAAAAAGTTCACGATTGGGACGATGACGAATGAAAAAAATATACATTTTGAAGTTCGTCAACTCGTCCCAATGGGCCGAGGTTGTTTTGGGACGAGATGACGAACGAACCATCTAAACGATGTCTAATCAATTTTCATATATGTTTGTATGAAAATTGATTTATATCATTTTTACATTTCGGCAAAAAACACTCGTTTGCGGAGTGCAAAAGAACCATATTGGTTAGTATCCCACAGTAGAGTGGCTTGCCATTAAATTTAATGCTCCGTTATGTTTATTACATTTAAAGTTAATTAAATTTCTTGCCTGATGCTATTTTATTCCATACTCACTATACTCGAAAGGTTTAGGTCCTCCTTAGCTATATGTAAAGAAATAATACAACAAGCTCTTTTAGTTTGCACGTTCTCGTGTCAAAATATTATTAACTAGGTAATATTATTAATATTATTAACTAGGTAATATTATTAATATTATTAACTAGGTAATATTATTAATATTATTAACTAGGTAATATTATTAATATTATTAACTAGGTAATATTATTAATATTATTAACTAGGTAATATTATTAATATTATTAACTAGGTAATATTATTAACTAGGTAATATTATTAATATTATTAACTAGGTAATATTATTAACTAGGTAATATTATTAATATTATTAACTAGGTAATATTATTAATATTATTAACTAGGTAATATTATTAATATTATTAACTAGGTAATATTATTAACTAGGTAATATTTCTCCATAATGTAAACTGTTTTCTTCCTTTCTTATCGTAAACTAAAGTGTTGTATGAAGTGTAAATCTGTAATTATTTATTACATTGGGTTGCAAAGCATTACTAACACAAATATTATAGGTAATATTAACAATATATTATGTATTGTGATTGATCTATCACAAAGAAACCTAAAAACCAGGTTCCGTAAACCTCTCTCTTCGAGTAAATACCTAGTAGTTTATACAATTTCCCAACAAATTTTGTAATACCTAAATATTTTCAGAATTACCTATGAGTTCTGGATTTTAGGTAAAGTTTTTTCACCACACTTAAGTTCGGTTTGAGTTATGTATCTTATCCAAAGTCAATTGTACCAATAAACCTTTGTAACCTTATTTTGTTAAGAATAAATCTTATCACTGCATATAATAGAACAAAGTCCCACGCCGCGTCTCTCTGTCTGTTCGCGATAAACTGAAAAACAACTGAACGGATTTTCATGCGGTTTTCACTAATAGACAGAGTGAATCATGTTTATAATTGGTTAAGATTATGTGCAAAATGATTGAAATTGATGATCATTGAAGATGTCTCTGCTACCCGTGCGAAGCCGGGGCGGGATGCTAGTAGAAAAGTATAGGTACGCTGAAAAATATGGTTTTATGAAAAAAGGTATAGAGCCCATGAGTGAGGTACGTTAGGTTGTTTTTTTAATTAAGTATCTAAACATTTCGAGTATAGTTGATACGCGTGTTTGTTATAAATATGTATAAATTCCAGAAAGGGATTTGTTGAATTTTAAGTTGTTCTTGTGGCGAATGCGACGTGTAATTAGTTGTTATTATAAATTAATAGGTATTTAAGTTTTTTAGCACTGTGATAATTTGTCTTTGATTATTGTTTTTTGATTTTTATGAAACTGCGTTTGACAATATTTATTGTCTTAGATTTTAAAATAAATGGATGTCAATAATTTTATTGTTTTATTTCGACACTCACCTACGTACTAATTAATGGGATAGCAGCAAGTATGGCAACGGGGGAGTACCTTTTAATACTACATCTGTAGTGAAGAGTCTCAATCAATCAATGAACCAGCATTTTGCAGTCAGAAAATAGGTCTCTCCCAATGTGTGCCATAATAATAATAATAGGCGCATCACTGAAGTTACTGATGAAGTATGAGGTGACAGGATATCAGGCTAACAAAGTAGATCGGTTATTACAGCTTCGCCATTTATAAAATACATACGTATATGACTATTCGCTTTTTATCAGTGGGAGAGCCATTCGGCACGTATGGGTCGGCTCGACCGGAGTGATTCCACGGCCTCACAGAAAACCGGCAGTGAAGCAATGTTTGCATTGCTTTTCGCCGAGTGAGTGAGTTTACCGGAGGCCTTAACCCTTCCCTTCCCTCCCATTCCCCTACTCCGACCTTAAAGGCCGACAACGCACTTGTGATTCTTGAGTTACAGGTGCCCATGGGTGGCGGTAGTCATTTACTATCAGTATTTATTTACTGGTAGGCGGTAGTCATTTACCCGTCTGCTCGCTTGCCCCCTATACAATAAAAAAAAACAGGAAAAATGCAAACAATGGCCTGTTTTCCTAGTGGTTAGTAACCCTGTAACTATTATCTTATCTGTGCCCTGATTGCTACGCCATAGGTCGTGGGTTCGATTCCCATCCGAGTCTGAGTGTTCTTTGTGTCTGTTGTTTGTAAAGTCCCCCGCGACGCATGAGTTATTCCTAATGCGGGAGTTGCCTTCCTAAAAAAAGAAAGAAAGAAAACAAATATATTTACAGGCAAATACTAAAAGTTCAATACTACTTTCAAACTGTTTATTTTGACCGTGTTTGGCATATTGACATAAAGTAAAACACAATCTATCGATATGTCGATTGTTAATGTTGTATAAAAGAGTGCATAAGAACTGATGATGAAGACACACACAGCCAGCCACCGGAACTGCTCAAATAATAATTTACGGGTGGCGATTCGATTACGTTAATGTGGTTGTTAAGCAATTTATTCACGTTTTTCCACTTCACTACATGCGACAATGCATGTAGTGAAGTGGAAGTGGAGCTAATGGTGACCAGGCGAACTGCTCAACAATTAAACATTGGGAAAAGCAATATTTTCTGGTTGGTGAGCAGTTGACATTATGCTATTGCAACATAAATAAATTACAATTCCACCCACTCGAAAGCGAACATTGTTTTTTCTGATCCTCATTTTTTTATTTTGCAGAACGTACGAACATAATATTGTAGAAAGGAAAAAGAATCCGGCAGTTTATAGCACAGATTACTAAGTAGTGCCACTACAAAATGGTCATCACTACCGAGAACAGAGTCGAATGTTAAATTATTTTAATTTTCCATTATCTTATCCAAATAACATGCTATAATAGTCAAAATTTATCTTAATAAAATTAATAATAATAATAATAACTCCACACATCTCACACACGGCCGTCTGATCCCAAACTAGGCAGAGCCTGTACTATGGTAACCAGACTGCTGATAAACATACTTATATATTATTTAAAATATACGGTTTTACTCACGTGTATATTTCGGGGATGCCCGTTGCAGGTGCCAGACTGTCTGGCACCTGCAACCGGCGCGGCAGGACGCCTCACCCCTTGATAAAGGTTGGGCCGAAACTAGTCGGGCATCCCCGAAATATACACGTGAGTAAAACCGTATATTTTAAATAATATGAATACCACTCACGAAAGTTTTTATTCGAATATTTATATATTTCTAAATACATACATATTATAGATAAATTAAACCCAGACACAGAACAAATTATCGTGCTCATCACACAATTATTTGTCCTGGGTGGGAATCGAACCCACGACCTCTGGCTTAGCAGTCGGGGTCACTAACCACTAGGCCAACAGGCTAGTCAAATTGTCTTGATGATGAAGTACTTTTCGCTCGTAAGAATTAATATGCCAGGCCTAATAATAATGCTTATAAATCACTTATCATTTTTTTTTAATTTTTGTCACAAAATACTATTTATGGTGGCTTTGTACGTTTTTTATACCTATACTAAAAGCTTGGTTAGCCCTAAATATTGCTTTTTACTGCTTTAACCACGTGCATTACCGTAATGGTCAGTAATGCATAAACGACCTATAAACATATTGGATGTTTGTAGCCTATATTGTTGTTCCTCGTGAATCTAGCTATCATATACAATAAGGATTTTTCAAATCTGACTGTTAGTTCTAGAGATTAGCAATTTTAAACAAACAATTTTAACAATTAAACAAACAAAAAAACTGCTTAGCTGTATTCTATTAGTACTGTTACGAAAGCCTAGAGACCCGAGGGCGCCATCTATTGTCGAATATAATAAGTCATAAAATGTTACGATTACCTAAATTGAGATGCCATGAATGCCATCATGGATCATTCCTGGAGTGCATCTCAATTTTAATTAGATTAATAATTATTTTCAATAGTCATTTTACAGTATTTAAAGAATATAATAAACACGACTACTTTTGTTAAAAGAAATCGATGTTTATAAAAAAAATTAATTTGAAATTTGAATTCTGAACCAAAAAGAAATTTAAATTTCATAGGTCAATGACCTAGCATTTGTTTAAATAAGAATTTTTTTTTTTTTTTTAAGAAAAGTATTAACATTTATGGGTAGTAAATTAAATTTTTGCGTTACCTACACTAGTTGAATGACACCTCACAGTTGTCAATGGAACGTCAGACAAGTTTATAGATGGTAGCTTGTGCTATCCGCATTAGTTTATTGATTTTTCACTAATACTATTTCTACGTTCTACGTTAAAAATAACATTACTAATTAATATTTCATTGGTATAAATTCACCATGTCTGCAAAAGTGTTAGAAGCCCGGGAACATTGCAAGGCTGCGGAGAAATTGTAAGTAAATAAAGAAAATACTTCATTGATGCAAATAACAAAATACTTTTAGTTGTTACGAAGCTGCAGTATCTATTTCATTCGATATTTGAATCTGACACTACTTGTGTGTTACTTAGCTTGCGTTTTTTTTTCAAATATTTATTACGCTGTATGCGATATAATGCCTCTTGTTATATGTGCTCATTTTATTTACAATTATATTAATATGTTATGACATAAATGTAAAGTATTTTAGTTCAACTAAGCCTTACATTCTTCGTAAGCCTGGAAAACAGCCTGTGTGCTTGTTTCTCAGGCTTACTAGCATTTGCCACTGTGAACATGTGTTGCTAACTTATCCTGGCTATCTTACTCAGCAGTAGAAAAACACACATGTTATTATGTAGGATCATACTTTCCAAGTTTGATAGTTTAAACAGAAATGTGCACATCCTTAAATTCCATTTCAGCCTCTATTAATGTCTTAAAAAGAATAAGATCATGAATGCAAAAAAAGAATCATCATAAATAGAGTTCACAGTGGATCAACTCACATATAGATCTAACAGACCCTTGCAGAAAGTGTAAATAAAATATAGACAAATAACATCTGAAAACCTAAAGAAGTTTGATGATGTTTTAAATAGCATGTTACATAAAGTGTATCCTAGATACTTTTAGTGATTTTGCTACTATTAAGTAGGTAGATATTAGGAAAACTAGAGGTAGGCTGTAGAAACTTTAAGGCCTAAGCCCTCAGGTAAAGAGTGAATCTTTCAATCAGTATTAAAAAACTTAGAAATACGTGTAAGAGAGCTAAACCTAATTTTATATCTGTCCACTAAATTATAAAGAGGTAAAGTTTGTGAGTTTAGACGTTCAGAGTTATCTCCGGTACTACTGATCCGATTTTGAATATTCTTTTAATGTTAGATAGTCCATTTATCGAGGAAGACTATAGGCTATATATCATCACGCTATGACCAATAGGAGCAGAGCATCAATGAAAAATGTTGCAAAAATGGGGGAAATTTACAAACACAGATAATGTTGTGCAGGGCAGCTAATAGGTATATAAAGCTGAAGAGTTTTTTGTTTGTTTGTGCATTTAAACGCAGTAACCTCTGAAACTACCAGCCTGATTTGAAAAAAAATTTTTGTACAAGATAGCCAGATTCATAAGTAATTATATAACTACAACCGCTACAACCCTTAGTTGCTCCTAAGTGACCTGCAGTAAACTGCAGGGAGCGGCTAGTTAGTAATAAAATTGTCTATAGAAAAGACAAAAATTTCCCTGAAAATATTATTAGGTATTAATAAAAATTTTATCAATAAAATATTGAATAACAACAAAAAATATGTATTAGAAACACGGCAGGGTACTCCGACAAGGAAAAGCTCAGGAAAATGTCAATTTCATTTTCAATATTCCAATTAAAGCTACAGAAACTTTGGATTCATCTCCTGTTCATTCTGCTGCTCTTTCCAAAAAAAACTGACCGGTTGTTCTTGGTTTCCAGCATGTAAGCCCAATAGTATTAAAAGCTCTCAAAAACTAAAGGCTTTAATATGGTTATCTTGAAAATCACTCCCATCAAGTCACTCAAATTGGTTCATCCGTTTGGGAGCTATGATGCCACAGACAGACAACCAGACACACAACCACGTCAAACTTATTACACCTCTCTCTTTGCATTGGGGGTTAAAAGTGACATTTACCAACACAATGTATCTGTCTATGTTACGGTAAAAGTATGCATATTAACTTTTACCTTCATAGAACTATTCTGTATGTGCCACGTTTCTTCAATCAAGATAATCCAGACTATATGAACTTTCAATACTTGTAATAGCGAGCTTTGAAACTATATTGGTGTTATAATGTTTGTGATAAATTAAAAAAAGTCTAATGAAAACGTCTAAACCTTAAATATGTTTGTTCGATAATTTGTTGCTATGTTTTATCAGCTATGTGCAATAACCTGTAGTACAGTTCAATCTTTTCCTCTTTAAATGTTTTTTATACTACAGTTTCTTTTTGGATTTGCAATGCTAGCTTTATTCATTTTTAATCTAGGCGAAATTTAAAAACGCTAAGAGAGGAGAAATTAACAACTATACTTGTTCTTGTCCAACATTTTATTGAAATGTTAACTTCTTGAGGCATGTCTGAGATGGCGCTATTAACAATCTATTTCCAGTTTTGTTTAAATGATGACTATTCCCAAAAAAATTGACAGATTTACAACAATCCACATCTTTAAAAATGCTAGTGCTGAACATAGCAGTCATATTTTTCTTCATGCTAGTTTTTCTAGGGATATAGAAAAGAGCCCTACTAGCCAACTTAGACCCGGCAGTGGGCGAAGTCAGCTGGTAGATGACGGTGATAAATATTTGATTTAGGAACTTAATCAGATGATAAAAAAGATGGATGTGGATGACCTGGTTATACTAGAAGAAAGTCCAAAGGCACTCGAGAAGATGATCCAAACTCTAAATACTGAGAGCTCTAAAGTGGGTTTAAAAAGGACAACAAATAGAATATGTCGATGAGTATTGCTACTTGGGCCCGGACCATCTCCCCTAAAGACCAAACAACCAAGGAAATAAATAAGAGGATTGCTAATGGGTGGAAAAGCTACTGGTCTCTCAAGGAAATTGTAAAATCTAAAGACCACAATATGGAAACGAAAAGAAAAGTTTACATGAAAACATGGAAACATGGTCCCTTACAAAATACCATAGAGACAAACTAGGAAAGTGCCAGAGAGGTATGGAACGAAGCATGACAGGAACAAGAAGGCAAGATAGAATTAGCAATGTGCAATTAAGAGCAAAAACTAAATTAACCGATATCCTGGAAAAAATAGACCTTCAAAAATGGAGATGGAATATGTTGAGATGTACACAAGAAAAGCGGAGCCAAATTATAACGAATTGGTATCCAAGAGATGGCAAGAGACATCGGGTACGACAACTGATGCGCTGGGAAGATGAGCTGAAACTTACTGCGTGACCCGAATGGAGGAGTGTTGCTCAATACAGGAGGCAATGAAAACTACTGGAGGAGGCCTTTGCCAAGAGGCACACTGATTTGGGACACATCCTATAGCCAAACGAATCAAACGATACAGCTATAAAGATTAAATCTCTCACCAAGTATAACGGGCTAGATAAATAAATAAATAATGCCTTTTTCTAGGTATAAAAACTATGTGTACATCCTATTCCTCCTCAAGAATAATAAATGTTTTACTTGCTTAGTGATTGTGATATTGATTGTGTACCAAGTACCTTTCTTTATGTTATAAGGGCAAGCGACCTGACGGGTCACCTGATGGTAGGAGGATGGAAGGTGGGAGTAGGGGAAGGGGGGAAGAGAAAGAAAGCATTGCAATGCTTCACTGCCGGCTTTCTGTGAGGCCGTGGTATCACTCTGGTCGAGCCGGCGCATACGTGCTGAAGCATGGTTTTCCCACTGTTAATAAACCTATGTGGTACTCGGTAGTGCTAGTTGCTATTCATGCTATTGTTGTTAAAATATCTTTGGTATAATTTTATTAATAAATTGGAGTTTCTTGATGATATTTAAATACTGTTTACAATAAATGAAAAGTAATAAAAACAAACAGAAGTAAATTTCTGTAATGATGACAACTGAGATAGCAAAACACTCATTTGCTGAAAATTATTGCAGTGTTTGAGAAAGTCTATGGGTCCAAGAACAAATGTATATTATGCTTTAGGAAGTACTCATAGAGGAATAGGTGTATGACCATATTGAGGAATCTACAGTTGAAACAAATATTGTGGTTAAGATTTAGGAAATGTTCGAGCGGCAATGCAATATCCAAATAAGCCTTCAAATATGTATTCTCAAGAGTAACGGACAGCCCTTGACCCAGACTTTGGTAGGCCACTTGACCAACATCCATGTGCCCAGATATTGTAAAAAGTTCCAATACCTATTTCCTCTCAACTGAACTCTCAATATGATAATGAAAATCACTTTATATAGATTATTATAAAATAGTATCCAAAATAATGATCATAGGGAGGAATAGATAGGAATGATTCAAAGTCAATGATAAATGAATGATAGGGTCCTCAATTTTTAATCTTAATACGGATTTACTTTCGAGATTTCGTTATTTTAAAATTACTTAGACATTTTTCCGGAACTTATTTACACTTAGAACTACGTGTTAAGAGATAGATATCAATACAAGGAAAACCGCAATGACACTAGGGAATAAGTGACCAGGAATGTATATAACAAAAACCAGTGGTGGGAAACGTGTTTTCCACAAAAGCTCCTGAATAATGCTATGATTTTTTTTAAATAATATGAGGGAGCAATCAAAAAGTTTTTGTATTTATTCCGAAAATACTGTAATTATCCGGCATGTCCATTGTCCATGTTAAGACATCATGACGCAAAGACAACGCAAGTGCAAAAAATCACTCTAACCATGCCCTACTATGATAAAGATCCAAATCATATAATTAATTTGAAATTCATTATACATTTTAACTATTATCTGTTTTATTCACCAGCCTCAAGACGTCGTTACTGAGGTGGAAGCCTGACTTTGATTCGGCGGCTGATGAATACAGTCAAGCAGGTAAGTTATCAAGCTTTTGGTTAGATAAGCGGCGGTAGCGTAATGGCTAAGGCGTCGGACTTGCTCAGTACGGTTTTACTCACGTGTATATTTTGGAGTTGCCCGACTAATTGCGGGCCCGACGGGGGCTTTTTATCAAGGAATGAAGCCTATTGCTAAGGTTGCGGGAAGCTAGACAGACCTCGCCTTCTTTACACCGATTTATCTGACGTAACGAGCGCCGAGATGTAGACACCTACGTTTTGCGTTGTGTTGCAGCTTGTGAGCTGAGTGTATCACTATTTCAACTATTTGGAACCGAAACTGTCTCGTGAGACGTGCTCAACCATTGTCTTTGTTGAAATTTGAACGAGGCCCTATCTCGATTGATTCAGTTATTTTTTGCGGTACAATTTTTTCTTCTCTCATCCGTCTTGCAGACGTGTTCAGTTACGTCCGACCTATTGCAGTCCATGTTCTTATGTTCTTTACACATCGTATATGTTCCTGTAGCCTAGTTGCCATCAGTCCTTTTGACATTTGACCCACAGGATATGGCAGACGACAAAATACCTTCGACCAAGTTGTTGCCTCGCAATATATTTATGCTAATGTGATAATAAAAACTCTACTTGCGACGAAACATGCACTCGTTTAATACCAGAAGAATGATTGTATCCCCAATCACTGCTTGCAAAGATTCATGACGTGGGATTTTCCTTTTTTACGCATTATTCAAAGATGCCGATTAAGGATAGATTTTTTTATTTAAAAACAAACTTTCTGCTTATTGAGCTGGGTGGCTGGCTTACCGTGCCTGCGTAACGCCTTCGGTTTTCTGTAACCTCCCATTGCAGAAAACCGCACTTAACCACCCAAATAAATGAATAAGTAAGTAAATAAGACGAGATGCCTTCTGCTACGCTAGTTGAAGTCTTCGGCAAGTTTCTTGTTGACTGATCTGACGAAAATTGTTAAGAATCATACACGTGTAAAGTTTCTTTCGCTTTTATGCCCCTTGTAAAATAAACTTGTAAATTTCTTTGCACCCATTAAAAAAAATAGATTTCTGTAGAGAGTTCTATTGCCACAAATAGGTGTCATTTTATAAATCCTAAGTCCAAAGTCCAAAAATATTAACAGTTAACAGTATCTATATTTCATAAAATTGATCATCAATTACAAATAATAAATAAATATCGTCAACTACAACGAAATTACCATCAGCCAAATATATCATCTACCACGACCCCACAGTTGAAGATCATAATTTGACATCATAAAACACAAGGTTGATTTTCCCGTGCAACAATATTCTGACAGTTCATTGTTAGATAGGTTCAACCTTATCGCTATTGTAATTACACAGAAACTTTTGTCAAAAGTGGTAGACCATTTTCTTTGCCGATCGTACGTGCCTTTTATTTCTTACTGGCAGCGCCTCGCGGTTTCACGTGGGAATGTCGGGATAAAAAGTAGCCTATGCGTTAATCCAGGTCTCCAGCTATCTGTATACCAAGTTTCATTGCAATCGGTCCAGTAGTTTTTGTGTGAAAACATTACAATCATACATACAAAAACACAAATGTTTCCTCTTTACAATATTAGTTTAGAAGAGGTATTCAACCATAATCATTACTTTTATTTTGAAAAAACAAAATTGTTTTTTTTTTTTCTTTATTGACATCACTAAAGCTCGTTAAAAAGCTACTAAACGAAGTATGAAGGTAATCGGTTCACAAACATGGTTATATTTCGTCGTTTCCTGTTTATAAATAGATAGATTCTGAGAATCTATGTCTGCAGCGATGTCTAATCAATATTATTTCCTTATAAATTTACCTGTATGTATGTGAACAAAACACGCAGTTTTGTTCAGGGGCGGCTAGACTATTCTTTTGTTACACGGAGTAAACAAGAAGACCTTTTGTAATCTGTCTTTTCCTGTCTGTCCTGAACCTAACATCTTTTCTATTGTACCATGATGCTGACATTTATTGTGTAAATAGCTGAGTATACAGTATGTTTTTGTAGGACAACGGAAAGAGTTATACAAGGTGGCGTCCTTGTATAAATCTTTCCGTTTCATTGCAGATTGCTCGTTGCACGCTTTGAAAGGTCCTTCCAACCTGCTTGGTTTTTTTGGATCCCGTTCCTCAAAAGAAAAAAAGGAACCCTTATAAGATAACTTTGTTGTCTGTCTGTCAAAACAATTTTTCTCAGACAGAAATAAATACCAAATAGATACGTATGTCTGCGGTCCCTTGAAGTTGTATTAAAATCAGGCTTCTAAGTCAACCCAATCAAAAGATACGGCCATTTAAGCCTTAGATATGACTAAATTTCAATTCGCATGTAAATCAAAACCTACAGGGTACTTCCCATTGACCTAGAATCATGAAATTTGGTAAGAAGCAAGATCTCACATCACAAGTAAAAAAAAAAAAACCGACATTTGTTGTTATATCTGTCTGTGTGTCTGTCAAGACCCTTTCCTCAGGAACTCGTGGAGGCATCAAGTCGAAATTAAGATCAAATAATTATGTCTACGCCGCGCCGAGTGTTGTGGGTTCAAATCCCGCACGGGACAAAAATTTGGATACGCATAAAAATCTTCGAAAATGGATTCCCGAGATAGACTTACTTATCTACATACAAGTTTATTTTTTACGGAACCCTCGTCAGCCCGAGTCAGTCTCCCGGATTTTGTTTGTCAACTTAGATGTATTTTTATTTGTGTGTAAACTATCACCTCAATTAAAGCTCGGCGGTAATTATGTTTTGAATCGAATGTACTAAAATCATAACGTATCACAAGCAACCTTGACGGAGTGGTTAGATGCTAAGGTATGAGGGAGCTTTTCATAGGAGAAATAGATCCAGAGTCCGAGACTGCTTGTTATTTAGAATTCTTCTCCTTTTCCCTTTCTTCCACGTCGGATTTAAGTGTGTAGGAAATGAAAAATTAACACAATAGATCTCGATTGTTGGTCATCCTAGGACACAAATTTAATAATAATTCTTCTTTTACTTTACAGCGCAATGCTACAGAATCGCCCGGGAAGTGGAGAACTCCAAGGACTGCCATCTGAAAGCATCCGAATACTACAAGAAGAACAGGTCTTTCTTCCATGCCGCTAAAGCTCTGGAGAACGCACTTATAGTCTGCAAGGAAAAGGCCTCGCCGGAAGAGGTAAGTTGACACAAATGTGATATAGTCCCGCGTATGACGGTTTTTGGCTCCCAGTTTTTTTTTAAAAGTTGGATATTGCTGAAATTTTGATAGTAAGTAGGGAATACCTCAAATAGTAAAATCTACCCGATGCCAATGTGTGCGTTTTCGCTAGGGGTGAATACCACCCTAACTAGAGGGTGGTAATTAAAAATAAAAACCCAGTAATCAATAGAAGAATGAATTCTAAGCTAAAAATTTTAAATAGAAGTTTTTCGAAAAATCACTGCGTTTTGAGATATTCGTGGTCGAAAACGTAAATTTTTTTCGAAGAAGAAAAAACACGTTTTTAATGGTTTTTCACAAATAATTTAAAAGATTCGTCACTTGAGAGTCGACCACGGCCACTGCGGGTCGCAGTGGACGTGGTCACTGGCTGACAGTCAGCCACGTGGCCACGGCGGGTGCAACCTGATCGAAACGTTAGGCAATTTATTGGTATGTAATATCTATTACTTGATCGTATTAATTTCCGTTCGTATACATAATTATACATACTAGAGATCGCGTGGTGGTCGAATTTCGACCATTTTTTCATTGGCCAGTATAACTTGAGCTGTCGTTGTATAGACTTACTGACCATGACAGGTAATCATATATACTGGATGCGTGTAATTTCATTAAGCCGTTTTCACGTAATTTTTAAAGTTGTAAGACATATTCTTTAAAAATTTTAGTAGTATGTTTAGTAGTGTGATAACGTTATTGACGAGATGTATTTTTCATATCAGTTATACACCTTAGCGACGGATGCATCGAGTCTTTACCAGCAACACGGCTCTGGTGACAGCGGGGCCTCAATCTTAGACAAAGCGGGCAAGATCTTGGAGGGGAACTCGCCAGAACTGGCGGTGAAACTATTCCAACAGGCGGCTGATGTTTCCGCTGTAAGTTGTCGCTCCTTTTGTCAGACATTCTACACTTGTCAACGTTTGACTGATAGATAAGAAAGCAATTAATAGCTTTCGATTTGCCTACAATAACATCTTTAGGCAACTCATGGGACTACCACGCTGCTGTAGCGCTTCTGGTATGTTCACCGAGGCGCGAGTTAATTCCTGTTCAAAGTTGACCGATGTAAGAATGTTATTATAACATGTACCTACAAGCACTGGATCAAAACGACAGCCTAATTGTTTATTTTGTATTTTTGGTTTGTGTATATTGTTGTTCCGATTGCCTTTTATGTAATACCCTATGAATCTTGTGTTCGAAATAAAGATTTATTATTATTATTAAATAAATTAATAATTCGGTCAAGGGGTACGGTAGACTCTATTGAAACCTTACCTGAATAATAAAACATAAAAAAATAATAATTTCGAGCCGACAACATATATCCGCAAAATTCGGATTGTCGAGTATTTTGTTAAATTCTAATTGTGCAAATGGCAGTCGCCCATATTGGACAGGCCGATTCACACGTATATCTTGAGTCCTACCTACATTTTGTAAAAGATTGTGTTTTATGAGTCACATTTCACCCGAGCGAAGCCGGGTTTTCATCTAGGTATTAAATAAATTGCGACTTTGGTTTAATGTATGTAACCACTATCGCTGTACGTAGACTCCGGCTATACCAGTTCTGGGTGATGTGTCAGATACACTCATCTACATCCACAGCAGGCGGCTACACCATCGCGTGCATAGGTGCGGTGAGCTTTGGCCTTCTTACGGCTAAGAGAGACGTGCGCTGAACACATCGCGCCTCCATCTTAGGCCTGCTTCTGCTAGGGTAACTGGCAGGTGGCGCATAATCCTGGCCGACCGGCGAGAAATCAGCCTGAAGTATTATAAATCACCATTAATTTATATGCTGGTGAAACCGCGGTGGCAGAGCTAGTATAGATAAAGGTAATATCTAAATAAAAAATCATGGAAATTGATGGCGACATTGTATTATTATATGTTGCCCGAATTATATATTTATATAATTCGTATACTACCAACAACATCAAATTACAGTAGTATCGCGCAGAATCCCCAGATAGCGTAAATAAAATAAATCAACTAGCTGTCAGCATTTTTCGTTTCAACATTCTTTTCCGTCAAGCCGGTAGCCCCCAAGGGATCATTCCTGATAAGTAGATCTACTTATGTAGACGAAAAACCTTAATGGTGAAGCCCTTAGCTGAATCCAAGATAAGGGATACAGGCAGATAGTCCTAGTGACCCACATCTTCATAACGCTACTCTGGTATAGCAGGGTTCGATAACTGCTTAGCACAAAAAATTAAAGAAAGCATATTTTTTAGTTCTAAGTCGGTGTAGTACATCTATCTATAAGAAATGTACAAAATTTATAAGTGCGTGTGTAATGCCTGTTTCAGACGGAAAGCAGTCAACACCAAGGATCTGAGTACATCAGTAAGGCCTCTCGGCTTCTAGTCAAACTTCAACGGTAAGTATTTTTTTTATTAGGAACCATTATATAATCATATTGAAATTTTAAATGACATTGTACCAATCAAGAATAAATAAACAAATTAAGGGCACGTTCCTTGATTTGATTTTACAGTTTCTGTGTTGATGACATGGCGATGTGCTTGATACGATTTGTAATGAACACATCGTAAGCAATAGATAGTCTGTCCACACACTTACTTATAATGACATGTCATTGGTTGACACATTGTTATATGGTTTGCAATGATATTTTATCTGTAACTATCTATATCACACTATCTCTAACATCTACCCGCGATTTTGTTCATTTTCTCCACTTTGACGTTGTATTTATTCTAAATTTACCTTACATTTATAAGGAAATTGACTTTTTATACATATATTTACAGTAAAAATAATAATGATAAATGTATTTGTCCTGGTATATACTATGAATTTTTATATAATTATAGCTAATTTTGGTATTTTGACGATTCACCCTAATTAATGTACGATTAAACAATTAAAAAGACACTGAATTTTGTCGGAAAAAAATATTTTACAAGTTAAAAGAGTATGTGTAAGTAGGCATAATGAGGTAGTAAGTCAAACAACGTCATAACGAAAGGTTATGTAGAAACTTAATTACGATTTATGACGTCATATCTAGCTTTTTTTAAATCTAGATTGTTAAATAATTTATTATTATGAATTACTAGCAGCGCCCCGCGGTTTCACCCGCGTAAGTCCCGATCCCGTGGGAATATCGGGATAGAAAGTAGCGTATATGTTAATGCAGGTCTGCAGCTATCTACATACCAAGTTTCATCGCAATCGGTTCAGTAGTTTTGGCGTGAAAGAGTAACAAACATCCAGACATCCAAACATCCAAACATCCATACATCCATACATCCATACATCCACACATCCATACATCCATACATCCTCACAAACGTTCACGTTTATAATATTAGTAGGATGGCGGTATAGGGTACTGCCATAGTTTAGGGTAGATAAGAAATTAATCGTATCACTTCGACACACATGACGAACCAATCGTCCCTGAAACGTCTTTGAAAGCCCTCAAGCGTAAAGCGTTGAGCAAAAATTGTACTAGGTTTGTTATTGGGTTTGCAGTTACCTGAACTCCTTAACTAACTTAACGAACTGAGGTACCTAACACTGAATGCCAGTAGCTTAGTACCTTCAAAAGTGTTCGTATAGTGCTTTTCATTTTAATTGATATTCAGTATTTTTTTTTATCTCGTGGAAGCCCCTACGGGTCATCACCTCACCGGAGCTAACGGTGAAGTGGTATGTTAATAGTCAAAATATTTTTTATTTCAAATTCTAATTATTTAGCCAAAGCAAAGCGTGGCCGGGTAGCCAGTACCTATATGTATATATACATATCATATACATTATATAATAATACAAATACACAAAATAAATAATTATATATTACAGCCTTTTACAATTTGGTTAAGCAACGTATCTGTGTGTAACTTTGTTCCTAGATTTAAGAGTATGTAACATTTTATTTTGATTGCGCATTGCGCGGCTGTATTGTGAGGCAATAAATGGTTCTTTCTTTCTTTCAACATTATCTGTCACTATAATACTATTATTCTATTCTTTACCATAACTAGGATCTAAATTGCTATCTATAATACTGTATTATCTCCACTAAGTAACTGTATATGTGTATATGTATGTATATAAGTATTTGTCAATATCTCGAATAGTAGATACGCCATCAACTACTATGTTATTATTAAATCATTTTGATATTATCTCCATCCTAAGGTTGTCTGGTATAGATTGCTTTTAGTAATAAGACCGCCCATTGTACTCTGGTTTGTAAGATAATTATTTTTTCAACTGTATTTTATTAATGGTGTATAATAAAGAATATTCTATCTTCTATCTCTCTATATATATATACATCTGTACACAAAATAATTTATTTAATTACAATTATCACTACACATTACTGTGTCGGACGCACATAATAACCGGTCCTATTGATCGCCAGTAGGCGCGCGAGCGCATTGCAGGACACCGAGCCAGTCGGACATAGCTATACCACGCGAACCTCGTGTCGCTTGTTACTGCTCTGTTTGCCACCTACCTGATTTTTAAGTTTTCGCAAATATAAATCTGTTTTCTAATCTACTGCTAAAAACTGTTGTTGTCCTTCTTTTTCTATATTCTGTGTATCTAAGACTGTGTGCTTGTGTTCTACTCTTCTGTATTTTCGAAATAAACATTTCACGTAAGTGCTTGATATTTATTTGGTGCAATCACCGCAAGATACAACCATATGTGTAATGATTTCTTCACAGGTACGACCAAGCAGTAGATAGTCTCCGGCGCGAGATCGGCTTCCACCAAGAAAGTGGAAACATTGGTGCAGTGGGTAGACTGACCGTCGCCATTGTCCTCGTCCAACTGGCCAGAGGTGACACCGTGGCTGCTGAGAAGGCTTACAAGGTATTTTTTTTAAATTTTATTTAAGTTTATCGACAATTGTTTACATCGAGACTTGTAATGTACACATGCTACAGAAAAATCAATTAACAATGTAACAATTACTTATAGGTAAACACCGCTTATGTTAAAATATATATATTAAGAACAATTATAAACTTCAACTGCTATCTTCAAATACACGCAGTTTACATTAAATAAAATTTATTGTGCCACCATATCTGGTAAACTAATGCGTGACTTTATTTTGGAAATTGATCCACAGTGAATGTCTTTAACATCGCTGAAACTATTTATTATCTTAGACATTCTTGCATACGGAGAATTGGCGCCAAGAACTGTTCTTTTAAGGGGCTTCTAAGTATACTGTAAGGAATAGAGTACAGCAGATTTTTGCTTAAAGTATACAAAAAAAAACAGTTATTTTAATCATTATTTTGTTTTTACGACAGCTCTCGTACTATGACAATAGCCTCGTGTCGTGAGAGCCTGAATAAACAAAATTAAGAGTACACCTGGACTGGGTACAACTGCCTATGTGCTACAAAAGTAATCTTATTACTAACGAGCAATTTTGTATGCATTTATTTATGTATGTATTTATATTTCGGGTATCTTGGAAACGGCTCTAACGATTTTGATGAAATGTTGTATACAGTTTGTTTTGCATTTTAAGTTCAACTGCATAGTTGTATTTCCTATGGAAACACAATTTTATAAAAAAAAAAAAAAATTATAAAAAGCTACCGGGTGAAGCTCGGTCTCCCAGGTCCCATATACTAGTTTTTGTAACAAATTATTAGCGTTGATCCAACTCTAATACCAGAGATGCTGCAAGTTCTCAACATGCAAACAAGACACCTTGCAGTCGAAATGTTCGAAGTTTACTGAAGGCATTTAAATCATGAGATAAATTGCAAATACATATGTTTTTTGCATTTGTTCTCTCAGTTATAAGTAATTTATTTTATAACAAAATATTTGTGTTGAAACGAATACATGCAATTAAATACAAACCTTTTTTTTTTCGTCTAAAAACTCCCACGGGTCATCACCTCACCTGAGCTAATGGTAAAGTGGTATGTCGGAATCGAACCGACTAAAACCACACGGTGTTCCGTCACAAGTGGGCCTAAATCAGGGGACCCGGGAATACCCTAAGAAGGAAGCCTCCGGGAATTAAATACAAATCTGAAATACATACAATTTAGTCACAACCACAAAAATCTAATGTCACTGTACCACAATCCAATAAATTAATTAAATTACAAATAATCACATATTAAAATATGTATAACACATATTTTAATATGTTATTATTTGTAATTTAATTAATTCTATTATCATGTATCATTTATGCGTGTGAATGATCTGTGGTTATAAAAAAGTATGTAACTCTGTAGGTAGTCTATGTTATTCTCTCGGATTTGGAATACATTTCAATTATTGCTGTGGTTTCATTTATTAAAATAATATACCTGACAATATAACTAAGAATTTATCAGCTAGCTTGTTGGTGCTCGGCACGATTGTGTAGATAGTGACGTACGTGGGCCGCTCTGATAACATCAGTTCTACTAGAAAACTTAATAAAAATTTTAAGGTTTATATTCAATCGCATAACAAAACAAATACGCGTTAATGTGCAAAGTATGTGTTATTTATAGAACTGAACATTACACGGTGTTCCATCCTGACTAATAACTAAATTATTATATTAATATTATTATTCAAACACAAAAAAAAACATTCCAGGAATGGGGCAGTAACTGCGAAATGGCCGAGATACAAACATTGGAGCAGCTTCTCCAAGCGTATGATGAAGAAGATCGGGAATCCGCTAAGAGAGCACTAGCTAGCCCTTTTATACGCAACATGGACGTAGAATACGCTCGTTTAGCGGCTACTGTGCCGCTTCCTGAAGGCATAGAGCCGGCACCAAGGGCTACTGTCCGGGAAAATGCAGCTCCTTCGTACGTCAGCGCCAATGCTCAAAGTAGCAACACTACGGTATGTATCTATACCTGTCTACTAATATTTTAAAATTGAAGAATTTGTTCGGTTGAACTCGGTAATCTTATCGCGATCGCGTCAAATAGTGCCATTCTTTACGTGCATACATTTAATATGCCATCGTAATATAATCAGATAATGAATATATTATGTTGTAGTAGTTTGATACAAAAACTGCAGTCTATGTGTCTGTAGTTTATTACTTACCACAACGGAGCGTATTAAACTCGTGGTACCGCTCCCGAGAGTGAAAAAAAGTACGACATTTCATGCCTTTGTCTTTCTATTAAGAATTTTTTGGCTACAACTAAAACGTTACACGGACGAGAAGTGTCTAATAGCTCAACTGTGCTTACAACTGATTTAAGCACAGTTTAGTTGAGATTTTTTGAGCGCCGATTCAAACATCTATGGTATACTAGCTGACCCGGCGAACTTCGTACCGCCATATTTTATTTCTCTAATCGCAACTAAGGAAATAAAACCCTTCCGGTAAAATCTAATTAGCTAAATTGAAAATAAAACTAAAGTACTCAATTGAAAAATTCATATTGTTGTACAAAATGACTCGTCCATCAGATGTTAAATCGCAAATAACAGACAAATAGTTAGCTGAATTATACGGTATTTCGTTCACTACAAAATAAATTTAATTAATTTTATAGCGTCAACAACACGTCGTAATTATGCTGTTAAAATGTAGCTTATATGACACGTTCGTAGATTTACCATAGCAGCGCCATCTATTGATTACTTACTCAACCCAGTCGAAAGGTATCGACATCTGTTAGAATCATTTGGAGTTAACAGATAATTGTGACTGTCAAATAATAACAGACAAATAATTAGCAATAAATTAAAATTGCGACTATAATTTGAGATTTAAACTATCCTATCTCTCAAGTTGGATCGAACTGCACATGGTGTGCGAATTTTATTATAATCGGTTAAGTGGTTTAGGAGTCCATTGAGGACAAACATTGTGACACGAGATTTATATATATTAAGATATGATCGAAGTAGAAACTACAATTCATATTCCAAAAAAAAATTCTCATAACTTACTGGTAATTAAATATTCAGATAAATTAATTAAAATTTAAAAAGACAACCGTAACGTCCGCGTCGCGGTGTCGTCAGAACAAATGAGATTGACGCGATGGTAAGAGAGGCAACTTCTGATATAACTGTAGGTAATTAGCGCTGTGCGACTTGAATTGCGACTTTATTGTGTCGGAACAAGAGTCGCTATTTATTTAAATGATTTAGCGGGATGAGACTTTTGTACCTATACTATTATGTATTCTGTGCAATGATTGAGAATCAACCCGCGACTGGCGTGGTAGTCGCATACACTACCGCCGCGCCACGTCACGCGACGAGGACGTCGTAAACATTGACAAATCTGGTATGCATTATTCGTATGAAATTGCGGAGTGTAGCTGGTACAATGTCTTCGCAATACGATAGTAGACTGTCAAGTCAATTCGGTTTCTCTTTAATAAACTCCTAAACGAAACGTTATGTAGAAATTTGTATCAAATAAGGGTTTATGACTTCATACCCCGCTATTGCTAAGTCATTTGCTTTTAATGTTTGGTTTTACAAAGGGAATGTCGAAAAAAGTCTGTTGTGTCGATATATCGCATCGTAACCGATTTTATAGTTAGGGATATTGTCGCACCCCTTTGTATCGATATATCGTATCATAATCCTATCGCATGCTTTTAAGATAAGAGATAAAACAATCGTATAATACTCAAAACAAAATAAGCACCACTAGCTTATTTATATTGAAATGCGCTTCTTGAACTGACAGTAACTGATGAGTAGTATTAAATGAATATTACGAACTCTTTGGTGTCTGAGCTCTTTCATGCTGATGTTCGTGTTCCTAATTTGAACAGTACTGGCCATCGTTTTAAGAAAATATTAAATTTTATATTGTTTCAATGTTTTGCTTCGATTTTCTTCTTAACGTGTCGTTTTATAAATGTCATTGTTTAATTAACATCTCGCGTTACTAATGCCACCAATACGAAGGCACATGGATGCGATTACTGCAACTAGAGCCATTACAATGATAAATGATGATTCAAGAAAGACGTTCACAGCGTGAAATGGGCTTGCGGTTAGGTTTTTCTCGCAGAGCTATTCAAAATGCATGGAACCGCTTCCAAGAGACCGGCAGTGTTGCCAGGAGGCCTGGTTCGAGTAGAGTTCGTATAACAACGGCTCGCGAGGATCGGTACGTCCAGTTAAGTGCTCTTCGGAATCATTAACAACACAAAACTTTGCAACACCGTACGTAATCGACTGCACGAAGACCAGCAAACGTCAAGACGACGAGTTGTTCGAATTTCTCTAACCAGGGCTCAACGTGCAAACCGTTTAAGAATCTCTTGTCATTGCCTGCCTAAGAGAGGAGGACATACTCGTTTTCTTTTGTTCATGTTTTCCAATTACTCTCCATTACCATACTTATCCATTTACTAATGTCATTATAAAGTTTAAAATTAAATAAAATAACATTATTATTTTAAACAACTGTTAGCCTAAATTGTAAGTAATAACATAATGTTGTAGTTATCTAAGTTAATAAATTATTAACTCCACTGTTTTCGTGAAAATAATATAGCGTAAAACTTAGCGGCCCTGATTTTGTTTTGTTATGCAATAGGATAGGTTTTAAATGCTTCTAAGATATATTTTTTAATTTTCAATAGGTACACAAGTAACCACATATAGAAAGGTTAATTAATTGTAAAAATTACACAGTTGCCCCCCATCGGTGCTTCAACAGTGCAAACATAAAACATGTTCCAAGTTTCTACCATTGTAAAATGCCAAATTTGTTGCTCGACCTTAAAGGGAATGCAATAAGAGAACATAAAAATAAACTATTACAGTACTACAAATATCTACTACAATCTACCTACTAGTCTAAACATGAGCCAGCTGCTCTCGTTCTATAAAAAGAAAATAAACAAACAATTTTACACATATACAATAGCACATTTTATCATCCTTTTGATATAAAGTGAAACTTATAAATAAAACATTGTCATAGTTTGGTACAATACGTATCGTATGACCAAAACCCCTCTAAGACCCGTTACATATAGATTAATTTTGTACGTATAACAAATTATTTTTAAATTACAGCAAGCGACGATCGAGGACGAGGAATCTTCGTACGAACCGGTGACCTATACCAAGAAATCTGACGATGAAGACGGCTTGTGCTAAATGCTTTATAACCATATAATATTCCGTTCTTTTAATATTAAATGTTATTTTATAATTATTACTGTGTACTGCCGCGTTCCAATAAACAAAAAACGATTCGTTTGGCTTACGGACGGTAAAAATTTGATATTTTACCGTCCGTAAGCATAACGAATGGTTTCTTGTTTATTGGAACGCGACATACATCGGTCGGGGGCGATAGAGTGATAACTGGTACACTCCTCGTAGTTTAATTTTGATCATATATATAAAGGATACAGTGATCTAGACCCCAGTGAGCAATATTACATTAAATATCTTAGTGAATGAAAATATTAATTTTGTACACTGGATCATTATATACATCATTTCATTCTAAGTTGCCGGCATTAAGCGGTGTCCATAATCCATGGGCCGGGAACGATATATTCCAACACTCGTGTGA
This sequence comes from Callimorpha dominula, assembly GCA_949752705.1. Classification (NCBI taxonomy): domain Eukaryota; kingdom Metazoa; phylum Arthropoda; class Insecta; order Lepidoptera; family Erebidae; genus Callimorpha; species Callimorpha dominula. Next base: position 26,215,659 of record OX456990.1, on the reverse strand, counting down.
GCAAATCATAGATCAATTCTACCTTTAAAGTGTTGACCATGTCTACGTATTTTGATAGTAGTAAGGTAGCAAAAAAGCATACGGCCTACCTGATGATAAGCAATTAATTTGCCCTATTGGTGTTTGAATACCAGTAGATAAATTCACTCGAGCCTAACCGACACTATAAGGTCTGCTATGTTATTTTATGTTGACAATTATATTATTTAAAATTGGAATTTACTTTAGAAATCGCGCTATTACACATAATATGACTATGTTAAGCTAGTTAGCTAGTTGTGTTGGTTGATTTAATGTAAGCCAAACAAACATTGTGACATAACGCGTATATATTGCAATAAATATGAATTAATTGATTCGCGTCATGTGATTAAAATGACGTTAATATTAACGCGTAGTGAGATTTTAGATTTTTAAAAGACTTACTCCAAGCAATGATAAAGTTTTAAATGTAATTACGCAGTTTCTTAAATATTTACGCAAAATATTACAAGGGTTTCTTAAGGCAATTTACGCGTTACGCATTTTTAGACGTACGCTTTTGAATACTGTTTTGTGGTAGATCGTTTATAACGGGCGTATGTTCTATGTTGTAATTGGTATATTTAGATAATAATGCCAATGGATCTTGCACATTTTTAGTACCCATCTCTGGCGTAATAAGGATCATATTTTAATACACAATTTTTAAATACAACATGACAATTATAGTTCACCTTTTTATTATTAATTATTACAAACTTAATGCAGCTTTAAAGCCGGGCACATTCTATTAAAACCCAATGCCACCCGACTACGTCACGTGTAGTTCAGCTTGTTGAGTCAAATCAAATCCTATAATTTTAAAGGTATGTTTCCGATTTAATAGCAAAATGAAGGTAGCCATATATTAAAAATATATAATTAATTATTGTACGTAAAGATAGATTAATTTACAAATAAGTAAAATATTTTCTAACAGACTTGAAAAAAGAAGAATTCGCCACTTGTAAACGCATTAGAAACCTCCAAGGGTGGCAAAATAATGAAAATTTCAAATGTCTTGATCTTGATTATCTACTAAATCTACACACACACCTTCGCCCTTTTTTTTAAATAATATAATCCCGTTTGATCCAAAAGCGAACTAGTAATTTTATTAATTTACCAAAATCACACAAGGATTTATTTAATAAGACTTTTGGACACAAAAGTGGGTTAAGCAAAGTCTAGCCTCTAATGCTGCGTTCCTATGTTCAAGAAACGATTCGTTCTGCTTACGGACGGTAAAATCTTCGTTGAAAATTCAACAAAATTTTACCGTCCGTAAGCAAAACGAATCGTTTCTTGAACATAGGAACGCCGCATAAATCATTACAATGAAATTAGGATTTAAAGACCGATACCCGACAGTGATTTATCATTTTAGACCATATATACCTAAAACAGAGAGAAGAATTTTTATCATTATTTATGCATTTTATATCATCTACAGACTCCCTAAATAGCTCTCCCATAAACAGTACACGACAAAAATTGATTCAAATATTGTATTTTAAGTTCAAAAGAATCAACATAAGCACAGGCAATGAGCTTGGAGGACTTGTCCAAATACAAGTAGGGCCACAAAGAGCCAGTGATGGGGCCACTAAAAGTGGGAAGATCTTATCAGTGAGAACTAGTTAATCGTAATATTGTTAACAAGTGATTTTTTTTTTTAAATTCTCTTATCTGTCTTTCTCTTATTCATTCCTACTTCTTTCAACTTTAACACAAAATAATATATTTTCATCTTAAAGGTACCTAGTTGAGTAATAGAAAAAAATAAGATTAACATTGTACCATTTCTATTCACTCTTCGGTAATCTTTGGCAATTTTCGGATTCATTCGACGTGCATTCATTAAAAAATCAATAAAAAAACAATCTCCTAAATACAAAAGAATATTGTGCTTTATTATTGCAAGTACTTTAGGAAACTAGTCAAATATACTGTTAATCATTTAACTACTTACACATTTTATGTGAGCTGCTCTCCCTAAAAGTCTAAACATTTTGTTGGGTGCAGAAGGTAGCGAGAGAGTTTGGAAGAGCATTTATAAGCTGGTTCTTTAATTCTTTACGAGAAAAGCTCATTTCAATAGGAAGCTCTCGTTATCTCCTGTACCCAACAAAATGTTCACAATTTTAGAGAGTGCACCTTTTCAGATTGTGCAAAATAAGGAAGAAGCTATTTTTACAATGAGCCGAGCTCTCGTAAAATGTGGTAGACTCGGAAACACATAACCTCGTGCTAGTGCATACATGCAAATGTATTTGTTAAATGTTGAACAATTTAAAATTTTAGAAGAGATTGTGTAATACATCAAATATGCTGATACTTATCATATTGATCAAAAATAAATAGTTTATATTAAGGAATATTCAGCCATGAGCGCTATGTTCTATCATATATATACTGCCCTTGAATTATTCTCGAAGATTACCGAACGCTATAGTCGCACACTAATGTTGTATATAATAATATGTATTCATTAAAATATCTTGCTTCATATAAGTAAATATATTTTATCATAACTTTATTTGATATATTTAAATATTGTATTTAAAAACTACAACGAGAGATTTATATGCATAATCTGATGTAAAATGTAATATTACTTTTCATATTTATTTTTTTAACGCAATGTTATATATTCAGAGTTGTAATATAATGGTATTTTTACACAAGTTATTTTGTCTCAGTTCTTGTCTTTACCACGGGTTTTCAAATGAATATTTTGTTTGTATGTCAAGTGGAATAAATTGACTTTCTGAAAACACAGACTTGAAACTATAAATATATATAATAGTCCCGAATTGGAAGTTAATACAGGCAAGTAAATAAGACACAAAATTGCGAACGAGTTTATATTGGTTTAATATCAAATTTATTTATTTATATCTGCATCTTGCCTGTGTACATTACATCTATGTAGCTTAGATTCACGTAATATTGACGAGGTCAATAAAAAAAAAAAATAAAGTGCAAAGACCTGCCCGATGGTAAACCCCGTGTTGCTGATTCTGCCCTCCTTCGAATGGGGTTCTAATAGTACTCACCAGTTAATGAATTCATTTTAGTTTAAATAATGCTGTCGCTGAAATTGATGTTTTTGTTGTCGTGGTTGTTAATCATTATTGTGGTATGTACTGGAAAATTGAAGTCCATCCGTTTGTTTACCTAATAAAAACATCTCAATAGAAATCTATGGTAGACTGTAACTGGGGTTCTGGCGAAACAAAAGAAGTCTCTACCCACGGACAAAAATGAAGTTTTCTTTATAAGGCACTTGGAAAGAATATAACGTAATTTGCTACAATATGTTATACCTGTAGCTAGTGTACAAATACCGAGACTACTCGTTATCTTCTTATGTCGATACTTTAGTTGTGTGATCGATCTTAGATGCAGTGTAAATTTTACAAGATGTTTATCCAAATAAATCTTAATTTATTACACAAAAGGTGTTTAATATTGTACTGTCACAGCCACGCCAATCTGTTACACTTTTCTGTATTAGTATAAGTATAGCTATTCCTTATGCTATGCGTAGTCGGTTGGTATCCGAGGATTTTTCCTGTCTCTAATAGGTATGAAGTTAACAACATCTTGTAAGAATTTTCTTTACTCTTTCTGTACCGCTTCTTTGGATATTCTCATCTTGTCATTTTTATGAACACAAATTTATTTTACAATGTAATTTGTCAATGTTTGGAAAGATCTAGGAAGTTGTAAAAAAGATAGCTATAAGCTTGGATGAGTCATGGACAAAATAATGCGGATGAAATGTAAACAGAGCTGTCAGTTGATTGACAATTTATTTTATTTTTTATATTTATAAATTTATTTATTTACTAGCAGTTCCCGCGCGGCTTTGCTCGCTTGTACATATTAATATATTTTGCGCGGAACCCTAATTTCTTTTTCCAAAAACATCGGTTGTCGGTAAAGTCGGTTGACTGACGATAGTTGAACGTGACAACGTCATAGGAACGCCTCAGAGCGAGGTAACGCCGCATGAGTCATGATTTTTCGTGCGTGAAGCCGGCTCCATCGAATTATAAGATATTGTCACGTCAATAAAAGTAGCCTAAGTCTGCCTCTGTCTGTCTGCCAGTGAACGTCCCGTGGAAATCGTTCCACGGGACTTTCACTGGAGATTAACCTGAACAAACAGACAAGACAGACAGACAAACATTTTAAAAACTGATTTTTAGGCATAGGTGCAAATAACTGTATGAATTAAAAAAAAAGCTATTATTTTGACATTACAGAAACTTTAATTTTATTTATTTGTATTGATAAATCTACCTTTGACGATGAAGATCTCTTCAAAGAACTATATATATCGACTGAATAAAATGATTATACCAAGCGAATTATCATGCTGCATGATAGACTCTAAAATAGGTCCTTCATGCAGCATGATGATTCAGCATGCTGCATGATCGTCTAGGGACCTCTTATCATATACAAAACTAAAGAGAAATAGACATAAGTACGTTTCTTTTACTTGTCTAGGCATCTACTTACCTGTATGTGGCTTTACTTGTATATTTACAATAAATCTCCATCGGAACAGCTGTATGCATGACATTTTAGACACTAACTGGAGATTTTCAAGACTCTCAGCTAAATAATCCTCCAATATCAACCGAACGAACGCTCTTATATTTATAATGTAATCAAATAGATAATGTATTGTTATATCAAATCAATGTAGTGAGATTTAGTGATATAAGTGTTAGTTCGCGTTATATTAGCTAAAGACAGTTCGTGCTCAAACGTCAGCTAGCGGTTTGTAGCTATGTATTTTCTGTAAGGTATGGTATTTCTGATTTTTGTTAATATCCTTTTTAAAAATAGTTAGAATAATTTTGGGCTCTGGTGTACAACTATTGTTGTAAAGATTATTATATAATTAAATTAAGTAATTGTAACTGGAGCCTGTGTTCTTCAAATAGTTGCATATGATAATCTAACCGAAACATATAATGCCTATGTAGGCCGAACCAGACTAACCATGTTACCAGAATGGAGATCCATCTAAAATGTTGGCAGACTTTGTGAATTTAAAGTGACTCAAGTCATGAGTTAAAAATGAGCATTCGGTTGTTGATCATGTGCTACAATAATATTTTTAATGTCTTTAAATTATTTACTTACCATACACTATGTACACATAATTAATGTTCTATATTAATTTATATTAGTTTTTTGTATTTAGTTATTAATATATATAGCTATAAGACAGCTAATAATACGTACATAAATATATATACATATAGGTAAGTGGTATTGTTGAATTTATTGTAAATGCACTGTCGATTGATCAGTCTGTAAAAGAAACCGTGCCTACGGAATCATTTCATGTTGTTATATTATGCCATTTATCAGAGGTGGTTAGTGCAATTACAGTATGTGTAGGTAAATTTATTTTACACCATGCTCTCTGAAAGATCGACAATATATAAGCCAGTTTTGTAATGTAATGAACGAAATACAAACTAATATTGTAGAAGGTGTAAAAACATTTTCTTTTGCTGTGCAAAATGAATCTTTACTAATATGTCTGTTTGTCCGACTTATTAAGTTACACTAACACAAGCCCATTTCTTATTTGAAATATATTCATTCGTTCATTTTAATGTATACTAGCTATAGATAAAAGGTTATATTTGTCATTTCGTAGTAGACAAAAGAGTGACATGTCAATAAGGTTTCATATAAGATTGCTTGGAATGAAATAAATGTCATTGGATCAATTAAAGTAGTTTAATTTACTTGATTCATTTTTAAATCATATAAAAGTATACCTTAAAGTTTTATTTAATTATAGGAATAACTCTGAAAATGATTTTTATACAAAACTTACGACCGTTATATATATTTTATAAATAGAAAAAAATAGTAATATAATGAGTTTAGTATATTACAGATCTACGATAAGAACAGATACTTGATATTATTTTTAAGGACTCTTAAATTAGTGTCAACGAAGTAGAGTTGGGTCCTGAAATAACATAAAAAAACTTAGTATTTATATCTAATAACTAAAGAATGACGTCATAAAATGCCGACTTTGTGCTGTTATACCACTTACTATACCTAAACATAATTACGAAATCACAAGAAATTCACAAAAGAAATATTAATTATACAGGTTGAATTTTAATTCGTGTCAATCACATCAATCCATGTAAATCTACAGCAGATTTGAAAGGAGTTTGATCGCCTTTTAATCAGATTGAATGATTTTTAAATTAAGTAATAATAGGAAAGTTTTAGCGACGCGAGTATCACCAGCCGATAATAACAAAAAATATTATATTAAAATAAAATCTTCCATGTTAATCATCACATTCCGTGTTTCGGAGACGCCGAACTAGTCCGACGAAGCCCTTTTGTCAATAGGTAAGCGACCTGCTGCCCCTCTGCTGAACCTGTTCACATCACTAGTCTATCCCAATACACAAATGAGTAAAAAACTATATTTTTAATAAATATTATTTTAGATAGGAACTAAAAGAAAAAACCAATCGAATAAACACGCACTTTCGAATTAGCTACTATATACCGACCGCATAACTCAGTCCTCGCCTGCGACGGACAGGGGTGCGGGGAAGGCAGTGCGATGCACAAGTAGTTAACGTATTTAAGGACGGATCTTATGATACGTTACGTCATTGTTTTTTTAATTTATTTATTTGGATCGCCAACAAATGATACACATTTCTTACATCTAGATAATAATTTACAGACATGCCTTGTGCTCATTTACTTACAGGCAACCACATCTAAAACAGATGAAACTTTCGCCATACAATTAGTGGTATGCTCATATATCACATACAGTAAAGTGTGTGATGAAACTAATTAATAATAACTAAACTAAATACGTACTTTGATATGTAAATTGAAAAACAAAACCTTTAAAAATAGTTATAAAAAGACACGGACAGGAGAAGAAAAATATTTTATTTTTACAGTAACTTCTGCTACGGTTTTGTTTAAATGATTATCTTATCGATATTTAAAAGTATTCAGGTAATATTTTCATTTTTTTATATTCGTACACGTTAATTGCCATTTGTTTGGTCCGATTTCCAATTTTATGTCCGAAGGTAAACCGGTCCATCTCGGGAATGTAATCTCGTGTGTATGTTTACACAGCGACCGTAACCATCAAGACGTGTGACTAACGCGGCTAGCGAACTGAGCTAAAGTCATAACATGGTTGGAAACTGCTGTTAAAAATAAATTGAACACTCTTCAGGAAATTATGTGCAATGTAATGTATGACTTCGAAAAATTAGATTCATTATTATTTAAAAATTTATTATTTTTAAATTGTAAAACCTAAAATTAAAAGTAAATGATTTGACAGCAGGAGGATATAACGTCCCTTTGGCCCCTTCTTTCATACATGTTTCTACAACACGCGCAACCCATCGTTTTGACATTTAATAAGTAGGAAACGATTTGACTTGACAGCCTACAACCGTATTGCGCCTGCCGCCCATTTCCCGCACGATCGCCTTTGTCATCCTTCTCCGCGCCCCTGTAACGTGGCTCACATGGGTGATTACTCATCTATAGTCGCGGGCTGAGTTAAACGGACGATTCAAATCGCGTGGGTTAAAGAAATCCTACGAATTCAAGTCCACTCTGCATTTTGTACATCCTAATATCTTAAGAATAAATTACAGAAACAAGTTCTTTCTCAGATAAAATCATTGCAAAATCAAACCGAACGGGTCGTCTGATAGAATAAATGTAATACTGAACAATTTTAGTTTAACATAGTCTTCAAATAATAATATCTAAATTCTATGGTACATACATAAAAGGCTACCACATAAACACATTTACGATGATCACGTTGTTCCTTAAGCACTGAAAACAGAATGATGAGTAATAGCTTTAAGTAATTGATTATGAGTAACATTAATGAACTTCATCGAACTAACGACGATGGTGGTTGCCGCGGAGTGGGAACGCGAACCACATTAAACCATTTACTGCAAAGTACCAATCGGGCAGCTGCCAATTTAGCAAAAAGCTTATTTTTCTTTTAAAACAATAATTTATTTTAGATTATCTACTGTCATTCTCTTGGTTAGAAAGACTTATAGTTTTGAGCTTTACTAGACCAGCCGAATCTACTATTATTTCGTCCGACAATTTGAAAAAAAACTACGAAGAAAATCATTTTGGATGCTGTATAAAATGCCTTCATAGACATTGTTGAATCCACATAAAAAAAAGCATATATTATTTTTCCTTTGAAATAGCGGAATGGGGTACATACTTTGATACTTGACAGGAAATACTTCACCTGCAAGTCACAGTTTAAACAATCCTTTTATATCTGTACATAGTAACTTGAGAGAGTTGGGTATGTTCTAAGATATGAAGAGTTTGATCAGACCCACGCGAGAAAGCTTCACAAAGCATAGGACAAATTAACGAAAACGAGCCCTATATATAGTCATATAAAATATATATAGTCTGCTATACTGTGCCTAAAGCTGGTGCTCTACTAACTAAGAACTATTATTGCTCCTTAGAAGAACATGAGCGAAGAATATTTAAAAAAAACTCCATATACAACCAGTAGCGGCCCTAGCTGTATTTTTAGGTGGTGCAAGACCCCAAAATGACGTCCCTATAAATTCAAAACCTAAATTTTTCAGCCTCAGAGGTCTATTGCGGATAAAAATGTGAATCAAACTGTTGTTCACCTTACAAAGAATTGGATGACCTTTTTTTTTTGCCCCCCATCTACTGATTTGGCGCCCCATACATGACGGCGCCCGGTGCGGCCACACCGCGACTACCACCCTGGGGCCGCCCCTGCATACAACACCACAAAATATATTTTCACACCTAACATGAATACTTCCCTACAACAATCAAACATACAAACAATTACATATCATGCTAGGTATCTCGCTAAAGTACATATTATACAACAGGCTGCTCTTTTATTAGATATATAGCCTCAATTAATTGTTACTCTGATTACTTAGCTAGATTACAGAACTTATATTAGAACAGGCAGGCAACTGTGCAGGCAGTACATAGTATATAACCCATAAACATTAATAAGACCCATCTTGCTGTAGCTCAGTCTTAAGGATGCATCGTGCTGAGGTGTAACAAACATAACTTAAGGTGACAATGATTTCAGATTATTCTCGATAGGCTCACACATACTTAGTAACTAAAAAAATCAAGGATGTTCATTTGGCATCCTTTCTTAAGGCAAATTAAAGTAATAACTTGTTAAGTAGTGTAACCCTCATTAATCATTTTACTATGGATTATCTTTAGGTAATATATAATTCATATATTAGTCCATCTAGATTGACACTAGGTAATAGGCCACTTTAACTCGCAAGATGCACATATTTAGGAAGACTGCCTATTTTAAAATAGATTAATAGTTGCCTATTTGACTTTCTAATATGATTTTGTGCCAAATCGTTGTCACAGCTTTGGCAATGATGACTTAAAGTCCTAATAAGTATATTATAATGCTATGTTGATTCATATTGTTACAAGTGTAGGCACAAGTGTCAGCTATGTACTGTTTTTTATTAATTACGGCGATTATGGATAAATGGCTAGGCAAGTTAATCTATAAGGATTGCTACAAAACAATCATCAGCTCAATTTTGTCAATTTCGCTTTTCGCTTTAGTCTTAATACTAATGAATACCAACAGTATACAACATTGGGGAGCATAGTATGTGCATATATGTTACATAATATCATTACTTACATACCACAACACTAGTTTTTTTTAAATAACAGTCACTTTACACCTGACATTGTGTACATTTTTAGTACATCTTTATTGCTATGCTTCGATTATATATATGTATATAATCGAAGTTGCTATGTTCTATTCATTGAATGGAAACAAGACTTTTTTCGTAAGTAATTAATATTATCTTCCAACAATTAACAGTGTGGATAAGCTTAATTTTTTTTTATTTTAACAGAAAAAGAATAGTTAGTTTTAGTTATTAAATTGCAGTAAAATAAAAGTCAAAGATCTTTAGTTATTAAATTGCAGTAAAATAGAAGTCAAAGATCTTTAGTTATTAAATTGCAGTAAAATAAAAGTCAAAGATCTTCCATTTCATAAATTCTATTAGCGTTTTGGCATAAATTAATACAAACTGATTACGAAATACTAGTCAAGCTGCACTCATTATTCTTAAAAAGTCGATAATCGTAAATATCATCTTTAGAAATAAATTGGTGTGAAATGTTAGGTCTGTTATACAAATATAACTCCAGTTTGTGTAATCCTTAATCCCAAGCCTATGCCTTTGAAATATGTCCACCAAAATAAATACAAACAGGCATGTACATCCAGAGAATAATCGTGTTTATAATGTATTGTCTCTCTGTCATGCTACATTCACTTACTTATTCCCCAAACAATATGATGAAATACTTACCCTAACTTAAGATCTATGATTGTATATTTTTATGACTAAACATAGTATGTATGTATGGTGGTACCATAGGCGGTACGGAAGACGTAGACTCAGGTGGCTGTTCTTTCTCTTTATTATTCTTCGTCTTTCTAAACTGAAAACCATTTTTCCTCAATATCTTTCTTAAAGTTTCCCGGGAACCTTTGAAGTTAATTTCTGCTTTCAAGATTTGAAGAAGCTTATTAATAGTTGGTACTTCTTTCTTGTAGGCATAGAATTCGTGAATTTTTCTTCGTATTACTTGAAGATCATATTCATCAACTTCTATTTTCCCTTTTGTCCTCACTCGCTTTTTAGGAGTCTTTTTTAAAGTTTCTGGATCCAGAAGGCCTTGTTCAACCAATCTTGCCTCCTTGACTATATTCAAGACTGTTCGTTCTGATACACCTGAAAAGACATATTATGTGGATATTAATGGCATGACATGCACCACATTGCAATGAATATATAAACTGAGCTAACTTTAGGGGTTTTTTTCTATCAGCTGTAGCATACAAATAAATTTTTTGATCTTGCATAAACTTTCATACTAAGATATGGCGAAAAACTCTCATATTGTAACCAATTTGATTTTGGACTCGCTAAAGCATACTATGATATATAATTGCACCACCAGCTTTAATTACATAACAGACATTATTATTTGTTTTGTTGATGTTACACATATTTTCGCTCAGCCTTTAATTTTAATATATGGGAACATACAAACACAAAAACCTGCTTGATAATGATGTTTAGTTAGTCTAGGGAACAGAACTTTTATAGGGATAAAAGGTAGCCAGTATCCTTTTCCTTATACAAGCTCACTTTCGCATTATAGTCAATAAATGATAAAGATCTTAGCATTATTATGTACCAGAGTCAAAGGGGCAAACAGAGGTATATTGCATCATCATTTCACCAGCTACTAGTTTTTGGTCTTGAATTTAGTAATGTAAAAATGCAATTAAAGTTAGTCCTGGAAGTTAAACCCTGGACCATATATGTATATAACCTTGCTATCGCAATATAAAAGACAGGGTATAGTGATCTTAACACTGTAAGTTTTTAGCAAGTGACAATAATTGTCTGTTATGGTGTAATATTATCCAGCAGTTTTGCATATCAATTATATTCATATTTGCCTTTTTTATTTTTGACACATTACACACTGTTTATATAATATAGTGCATAAGCTTATCAGGTAATTGGATTCGCAATAGCTGACAGAAGTTCTAAACCTATTGATGTTATTTCTGTAAAAAATCTTGTTAAGAGAAGTCATAATAGGGTGATTTGAAATTCTTTTCTCACATAGTTCAACTGTCGTGATTACAGACTGTATTATATGCATTAACATTTATGCAAACTAAATAACTTATCACCTTTTGATTAGAAAATAATATGCTTAGACTAGAGTTATGCGAGACAGATAGATTTCTTTGAAAAATAATACAAGCTTTAAGTCCCTTTGTTAAATTAAACGACTATTGGATCAAGTGTGCTTTTGCCAAGAACATTTCCCATAGACCAACTGAGACACCAGTTAATACCAATTGAGATAATTGGATAACAGTAGAATGTTCCTTACCTACTCAAAAGGATATTTTGAGTGATTGGAGACACAATGTTTTTACAAGATACTTAAAACGGTATCTCAAAAAATACAACTTTAGTTTATGAATGTTCAGGGCGCATTGCAGCAAAAGGAAAATACACATTTTACACTCAAATTTAGCAAAATCCACTGGGATTGCTGCAAAATTGTTTTTTTTTTTTGCAATATGGTATTTATTGACATATCGCCAGCAGGTGCAGCACAGCAATGCCCATTCAGCATTTTTTAGCAATATACATAAAAATACCCCACCTAATAATAACCAAATAGGTTATAACTATAAAACCTGAAATAGTATTGTACAGTTCTGCAACATTCTTTAAAAGTCTAGTATGCCTATGAATAGTATAAAAGACAACCTATGAGAATGGGTAGCATCAGTTTACGTCCATACTTCCTTTGGATTTGAAATTGTCTAATTTCTTGAGATATTATAAGACGTGGAAGTGAAGAGACGTGACATGGAGAAGGATTTACAGTAACTAGATTGCAAAAATATTTTTATACAATACTAAAACTATATTGCCGAGGATAAATAAAATAATAGGGCAAATGTACCAAAAAAAAATTACAACACTGACGGTAACAACGACCTTACTATTTATATATATATATATATATGGTAAATGATAATTCAAATGTTAATTAATTACCATGATGTAAGTATATCATATAGATATACTTATTATATATATTGCAAAGAGGAATAATCAAGAAACAATAATTTGTGGGGACGAACCTGTAGCGGCCGAAACTCTTACATATACTTTACTCAGCGGTATTATCGGAACCTGCATACGCTTTTCTTCGTCCATAAACTCCTTTACTTTTAATATAATTTCGCGAACTTCACTTGTTATGTTTTTCGGCATTTTAAAACGCTTAGTGTTGTTAATTCAAAAACAAAAACAGATCTCGAAAATGGCCGCTTTGTTTTTGCTAGGGTATGACAGCTTGGTAAAGGTGGCGGATATGCGGCGTTCGGATACACGTAGAAAATATAATCGAAATCATGGTATACTTGTGTAAGAAGCAAGGTCTGACAGCACAAGTAAAGAAAAAAATCCGAAAGTCGATAATTTGTTGACAATATCTACATTATATATTAAATAAAAAAAAGTTTTTGTGATTGCAAACTTATATTTTGCGGTTGGATTGTTCACTTTGTCGTACATCGCAACCGCAAAGTTAAGTTTATCTCATTTGAAAAAGACGGGCAAAAGTCTTTAAGAATGGATTGCCGAGATGGACGTATACAAGTTTGTTTGCTTACGGAACCCTCGGTGCGCAAGTCAGACTCGCACTTGTCCGGTTTTTTTTTGTGGGTGAAATATAATTATAATTGATAGTTAGATACTTATTTAAAATTCTTACTTAGCTAACTTGTTTAATTAATTTATGTACAATATGATTATCTACTTTAACTGGTCATTGTTATTTGAATATTGTTATTTGATTACGTCGTACGAGACAGATCCGGTTCAAAAAAGTGACAGTCAGTTTTGTGTGTACCGCGGTGCCTGTTGGAAACAACACCGCAACACACAACACAACGGTAACCGTGCACATCTACATCTTCTATACAAATAAATGAAATTGAAGTGTCTGTTTGTAGTTGTTTTAATTACCCAGTACTTATACCAAAACAACATTTTTTTTTAAATTGTTAAAATTTTGTTTAAAAATTCTTTGTCTGTCGGTCTGTCTGTTTGTTTTTATCGGCTAATGTCTGGAACGGATGGACCAATTTCCACTGGATTTTCAGTGTCAAGTAGCTGGCGTTATAAGGGGTAACTTAGGCTACTTTCATTTTGGAAAAAGAATTAGGGTTCCGCGAAAATATATAAATATGAAACTGCTAATAACTGCTACGTAGTCCGTAATAAATTACTTCAAATTCAAAAAACTAACTTTATATCTATAGAATTTATATATATAAAGAGGTGTAACGACAAGCAAGCATTTTTTTTTTTTTTTTTTTTTTTTTTTTTTATATTTGACCTGCCAAAATGACTCTGCCCCGCCTGATGGAAAGCACAAGCAGAATCCAAGAGTGGTGGTTACCATCCTCACTGCGAACAGGGGCAGTGCAGCATGGTGACCAGCACTATGGCGGCCTAGTGAGATGCTTTTTCACGCCCCGCTTAAAGGACCCGGGATCATAGTGGGACGGAAACACGTGCGCTGGTAGGGAGTTCCAGGTTTTAACTGCTCGGCACAGGAAGGAAGACCCGAATCGATGGGTGCGAGAGCGTATGTCTTCCACTCTGAGGGGGTGACTTCCGAGGCCGGCACGTGTTGTCCTGTAGAGGAAGGGGGAAGGGGGGACCAGTTGGAAGAGCTCTTCAGAACACTCCCCATGATAAAGACGATAGAGGACTGCCATAGAGGCGATATCTCTACGCATCTGCAGAGGCTCAAGGGACTCGGTGGCTTCAGGACTGCCAACAATGCGGATTGCTCGCCGCTGCAACCGGTCGAGAGCGTCAAACAGATACTGCGCAGCTCCGTCGCAAAGGTGAGAACAGTACTCCACGCACGAGCGAACCTGGGTCTTATAAAGAAGACATAGATGCCCAGGCGAGAAGAACCGTCTCACCTTGTTTAGAATACCTAACTTCCGCGAGGCCGCCTTAGTGACGCTCTCGACGTACTCGCGCGGGTTGAGGTCGCGGCAGATATCCATGCCCAGGATATCAAGCCTGCCCTGTAATGGCAGTTGAGTGTTCTGAAAAGTCGGAAGGGGAAGGAATGGAGACTTTTTGGCAGAGAATGCGCACACCTGTGTTTTCTTGGCGTTAAACTCGACCAGATTCTCGCAGCCCCATTGAGAAATGCGGCCCAGAACATGGTCGAGCTGAGCGACAAGCTCCTGTCGTTTTTCCTCCACAACTGCCGGCTTTGCAGCTGGATGTCCAAAATATCGCCCATGAACTGTGCTGTCGTCTGCATAGCAATGTATGTTGCCAAGGGCTAACATGTCATTGATGTGCAGAAGAAACAGCGTGGGCGACAGGACGGAACCCTGCGGTACACCTGCGTTAATCGACTGAAAGTCGGAGGCTGCACCGTCACAAAGGACTCTGATGCGGCGCTGGTGCAGGAATGCGGCAACCCAGTTGCAAAGTTTGGGGGGTAAGCCGAATGCCGGCAGTTTGGAGAGAAGCGAACGGTGCCAAACCCTATCAAAGGCCCTGGCCATGTCTAGGCTGATGGCCAAAGATTCCCCGTGCCTGTCAATAGCCTCTCCCCAAAGGTGTGTGACGTACGCTAGAAGATCACCGGTGGATCGATTTGAGCTCTTAGAGGCCGAAGTGCCAGGTATAGAACTCAGGTCCCGTTTCCGATGGTGAGGAGACCTTGCTTACGGAACCCTCGGTGCGCGAGTCAGACTTGCACTTGTACGGTTTTTTTCCTAAGATATACCCGAGTTCCTTGCAAGACTTGCTTGTGACGGAACACCGTGTGGCTTTAGCCGGTTCGATTCCGACATACCACTTCACTGCTAGCCCCGCTGAGGTGATGACCAATTTTCCTTTTTTTTTTTTAAAAGACAACTCCCGCATTAGGAATTACTCCTGTGTCGTGGGGGACTTTACAAACATACAAACAACGGACACAAATAACACCCAGACTCATGCCAAAATCGAAACTCTTTTTGTTTGAATTACCAGTGATTCACCATTATATTATTGCGTAAAGTTATGTCTCACTATCCATGCAATTTTTAACCCCCGACGCAAAAAGTTGGAGTGCTTAGTTTAACATGTGTATCTATGCATGTGTCACATGTGTGTCTGTTGCATTATATTTTCTAAACATTTGCCGATTCACATGCGCCCTCTATAATATATTCACCGGAAAGGAACACAAGCGCCATGTACCGGCATTACGCAGAGTCTAGGCGGAGTGCGGACGGACGAGTTCACTTTCAGTTTGGTCATGGTCGAGTCAACACTAACCTAGGAGTTGTACAGTGTTTCTTTGCGTGTTTACAATACATCAATGATTAAATATCAAAAGGGAGTTTTCTCATCGCCCGTACCCCATTCGTACGTTCTGTGATTTTGACACATATATATGTCGGCGCGTGCTGTTTAGGTTGGTTGAATCTGAACATAATGTTCAATATTTTGCTTATGGTTGAATTAGCATTGCAAACTTTTAAATTACGATTGTCGTTTTATCTTTGGAGCGGTTCTCTGTGTGCTTAATTCACAGCCTTTTATTCTGTACTGTATTTTATTTGTGGCGGGAGGAAATTGGATCATCTCTAATCGGATGTTTCATGTAAGTTTCAGTTCATTTCATTTTTCACACTACTACATGCCTGTTTTCTGAGACATTTTTTTTATTTCTGTTTCAGGTGGGTTCTTTTACATACTACATTTCAATGATTTTTTTAAATAATTCTACTTTATGAATATTCCAAAATTGTGGTACATCTACTTTGGAATGTTCTAAAATTTATATTGCATACTGGCTGAGGTGTACTTTGGCTCAAGTACTTACCACCTACCAGTACCAGGTTGTCACCATAAAGGAGACTTCATCAAAGCTTACCTTAGACGCAGAACCTTATCACAGCTTACCTTATAGGTCGAGTAGGCCTCGACGCTCTAGATGCTAAAGTTATTGGCGAGCCTCCTGCTTTAGTTTTTTAGTATTATTCTTATCTATTAAACGTAAATAAATTAAGCTATGTAATCTAAACATACCAAATGAAACCCTGATTCCTCAAAAAAAATATTGAATGGCGAAAAGGCAAATGTTTAGGAGATATTGAGGGCAATAGCCATTTATTGTTGTGAATAATCTGTAAATGTCTGTAAATCTGTAGTGTTTTATTTAGAAAAAGAAAGTGTAGTGTTTTATTTAGAAAAAGAAAGTTTAAACTAATAATTTAACACATTGCTAACCATTTTTCTCTCAGGACTATGAATTGTTTTTTGGTATTTTAACACATAAAAATCTCACGAACTCAAAAACAGACCACGCCACAGATAAGATAACAGTTACTCCGTAACAGATACATACATACTCCCATACAAAAGCGAAAATACCTACGCCATAATAGCCTAAAAAAATTAAATAATAATACCTAGCATTAGCTGCAACCAAAATTTTATAGGATTGAGCACACTTATCGAAAGTTAAGAACACTTTGCCCACCGCTCGACGGGTGTGTTTGTGACTATTGTGCAGTAGCTGACATTCTATGATTTTACAAAGGTAATAATAAATAATATAATTGTAATATAATATAATAAATCATTTAATAATAACTTACATTACTTCTTCGGTACTTAATCGCGATAATAATTACAAGGTACTATTCCTATATAGTGCGAGTTTTGGCAACTATCCGACTATACATATCAGATGTGTAATCTAATATATAGTCGCGAAAGTTTAAAAACAGTTAGTAGTGCCATTTGTTTTCAAATGTTCAAAATGACGAGGTTTTTCATTTTCCTGGTCAGACCATAACAATATTTTAAGGGTATGTAATTTGAAAACAGGTTATTAACAACTGCCTGTCAGAAAATGCTTAGCAACGCAATGTTGGTTAACATTCGACAGCTTATTTGGCTGAAGTATACCTATATTGACTTTGTAGGTTTAGACAAACCTAGCCAGAAATTTTAGTGCGACTCGAGGACTTAGTTTGAGGTTTTCAAATTGACAAATTTGATTGACTGTAGAAAATTCCGTGTCATTTTATAGTGTTACTTACAATGCCGAGGAAAAGACGTAGTGTGACCTATGGCGTGTCATAGGTCGTCGAAGTCAATTAAATGTGCGACGAGTTACATTACGTGCAAACCGCGCTGATGACCAGCGGAGGACAAATATTGATAATAGTCGTATTAAATTTGGCAGGTACGAGACGTTAGGTAACGTATTTGTGATAGGGGTGGATTTAGGAGTTCTAAGGGCTCTCGTAAGTTTACATGAAAGTCCAAAAAGTACTAGAAACCTAAAATTTTGTAAAAAGGTAGGATATATTCAAGTTACGTCAGCTAATAATGAATGGCCGGGCCGGATTAAGGAGCTCTTACAGCTCTCACCTCTTTTTATGAAAGTCCTTATTTTTTTCTACTTGATATGAATTAAATTTGGCAGGGTGGTAGCCTATGATTTGAGATTTCTAAGGGCTAAATACATAAGTTTTTGAAACCTGAAATTTGGCAAGAAGGTAGTATATAGGTAAGTCACGTCAGCTAAGATTGAATTTTATGACAAAGCCGGATTGAAGAGGTCTAAGGACTCTCACTTCTTTTTATGTAAGCCTTTTTTTACACTAGACACCAGGAATTTGGTAGTTAGGTAGTTTATAGGTAGGACCGGGCCGGATTAAGAAGATTTAAGGTCTCTGGCCTCATTGTATGGAAGTCTAAGATTTTTTGTACTAGAGACTTGAATTTTGGTAGGGTAGTGGCTTATAGGTAAAAAACGTCAGCTAAGAACGGTTTTTAGGATATGGCCGGAATCAGCGGATGGTCTAAGGGCTCTCGCGAGTGATAAGATGTCCTTAGATACCTGAAATTTGACAAGAAGGCATATCGTTAAAAGTTAAATATTTAGTTAAAATAGTAAAAAGTAGACATAACCTTAAAGTTGCCACGCAGTCGACGGTTCTATTTCGGATAACAAATTCTACAGAAAAGTTGTACAAAAATGATATGGCTTTGATAATTGGGCAACATGAAGTTTTGTCGTAAAATAATACCTCGAATACGAAGATCTTTGGAAGATGATCGTAAATTTACCCACTGAATAAAACAAGAAGAAAAAGCCTAAGTTTAAGTTCGTATTTTATTCAGTAATGCGGTTGAATGACAACCACAACTGGTATGTAGACGCCGGTGCATCAGTTTACATGACCATGCATCGTCAGTGGTTAGAAAATGAAACTACTCCGCCAGTTCAAAGCATGAAAATAGCTGATAACAAATTAGTGCATGTGGGGAGTTGTGTTAATGTGACTATTTAGTTAGACACTACCAATTCAATACAGGTGAGAAATGTTTTGTACATACCAGAACTTTCAACCAACTTACTATCTGTAAGATAATAAGGGCTGGGTATAATGGGGTGTTTTATCGTGGACCTACTTTTTTGTCCTACTAGTAGGACCACGAGGGTATGGTATTTCTCGTGGTCCTACTGAAGGATTGAAATAAAAAATGTACCAAATGTAGCCACTGAAGTCAAATTGTCATCGGAACAGGAAAGTTATACATGTATCCCATGCCTGGAAGGAAAATAATCTGGACAAACTTTTCCAAGTAGTTGCTCCCAAACACCGATCCTATGTGTACTTATATTATGGCATTTATATTTCCACTACTCAATTCACTTCTTTACTTGCAGATCACCCAACTAGAACTCTGTCTAATCCCGCCATGCTACTGCCCTATATACTCGTACTCCAAACGTTATTTCATAGACAGATCGTGACATCTCCCGGAAATTCGAAACCAGACTGGAATTTTAATACATCGTGCCACATTCTATAAATATACTCATTAGTTCCGTGTATTATCAAAAGATCGCGTGCATATCAATTTAGGTAATCGTAACCCTTTATGACTTCCTATACTCGACAATAGATAGCGCTTGCGGGTCTTGTATACTCTTTACTTTAGGCTTACGTAGCAAGAGGTTTATTCATTTATTGCGACGAAACTTGCAGTAACTTCAACCCCGTCACTTGTTCAATAAGCTCTGGTTGTCAAATAACTTTATGGTGAAAAATAAAAAAAATTAACTCAACTGTCATTAACACTATAATATAGGTATTCACAGAAATTGGATTTTTTCAAGATGGACAAGTAGACGTAATTTTTTTACGTTTTTGTTATTTAACTTGTATAATTATAAAACACTTGACATTGGCGGAATTCCGGATAGATTCCATAATAATATATATATACAGAAATGTATGACAAAGATGTATACAGCGGTTTCCACGAGTCCTATTACGCGCATACATGTCCAATTGTACCTGAAAAAGATGTTCTTTATACGGATATATTAGGTAACAGTTGTGGCGTTAACTTCAAGCGATGGTGGCACGACCTTTTCTTACTTTCGTCTTCAAATGTCAGATCTATAGGCTTTTACAATAGCTCACATGCGATGAGGATTGAAAGATTTAGACAATACCGAAAATACCCTTCACGGATACATCCAATGAGCAAATTTACGTAAGTGCAAACATATACCATAGACTTAATATACTAGTTATTTCATATATAGAGTTGATTGCAGTCGGGGCTTGAGGTGACGAGAGACAGCATTTTCCCCCGCCGCCGCCGAGAGGTTTGCAGGCGTTTAGGCTAGGTTCGAGACCTAGCCTAAACGCCCGCAAACCTCCCCTGCCGCCCGCAAATCTCTACTCGCACGCCCGCATTGTAGTGACTTAAAATCTAATTTGTAAATGAAAAAGTTGGTGCCAAATGTAATGGTAAACTTTAATTAAAAATAATTATTTTACTGCAAACAAATAATTTTAAGAAGAACAGTAAGTCCCGTCATAACGTCTGTCCTGCAGAAACAATTTTACAGCTTTGTGATTAGATTGCCATTTGGTTTGCCGGAACCGCCTGCAGTTTCCGGCCAGCAGACGTGCGTGATCTATAAGTGAACGCTACCAATTCTTCACTCTATCTACCGTGGTGCGCTCTTTGTAGTTCTCTTTAGCTCGAGGTCTTGGTATGTATATTTTTTATACCTAATAAAAACATATACTTATTTTATTTTCAGAAGCTTCTGGAAATGTGTACTCGTCTTCGCTGTGCTTCTGACCAAGATACTATTTCGATTTACTTCTTCAATTATTTTTGACGTACCCCTGGGTATTTATTATTTTGCAGCTTCTCTCGAGCTCATTATTATCATGGATATTTTCGTCAATCTGATGACTGGATATGTTAATACGCAAATTAAAAGGGTGGTTCTGGATTCTAAAAAGGGTTTGATTCATTATTGTTCTACTAAACTGTTTTTACACATGATGTCAGCTATTCCTATGCATTGGCTTATGTTTCTTAAATACGGTCAGGGGATAACTTGTGGTCTATGTAAATGCAACAGATTTATAGCCTTTATTAAAATAATAAGCGTCTTGAGTATTTACAGAGTGTTCGAAACGACAGTATTTTGGACTTGGAAACGAAGTCCAGAGAGCACTCATTTGTTCAAGTTTTTGAGGATTGCAACGGTCGGCCTTGTGACAATGATTCAGTTTTATGATGTTGTCGATGTTGTGTGGATGTTGACTGTGTTACACGATCAGAAGTTAGATAGTTCCGCTTTTACTAGCATGTTAATTGTAGTAAGATACGGCATAATAAGGGATGTTCCAAGTTATATGGTTCTGTGTTATGACATCTCCAGGATTTTCAAATCATTTTTTCTGTTTAGCTTTGGCTTAAAACGGAATTCTGGTTTTGTATGGGACAAGATATCTTCGGTGGTTGCTTATATTATTGCTAACACTTTTTATGCGTGGACACTATTAGAATGTTATTCGATGATCAGTCGACAAGTGTACCCGAAGGAACAGCTTATGAATACCAGAGTTTGTCTCAACGATTTGCTGGCATCTCGTCAGCTTTCCGATGAACTGAAGTATAAGATTGACAGATACTTTGACTTTAAGTCCACGAGGTTGAAGATATTCGAAACACACAATGGGCTGTATAAGAGTTTACCTAATGGTTTAAAGAAAGAAATTAGATTGAGTTGCTATTCGAAACTTATCATGAAGATACACAGATTATGGACCGATTGGCCCATAGATCTTATAGAAGATTTAGCGTTGTTGTTAAGACCAGAAATGTACTTGAGTAATGATATTGTAGCCGAAGTAAGTCATGTACCTAATTCATCAATTTATAATTTGATTTTAATTTCTGTAGTCGCTGTATTTTGGTTAATACTGTTTTAGATAAATACACACATCAAAAAAATTCTGAGCAACATGTACGGTTTTTGATTTTTACCATTGTAATAAATTTATATTTCTTTTATAAATAATAACTAAGCATTCTTTGATGTATTAGTGACTAAAGCAACAAAATCCTTCATTCAATTGTTCATTTAATCACAATAATAAACAATATGTGTACCGTAACATGCGTAGTATAAAATAAAGTTAAAACAAAATTAAACTTTTCATTATTCAAGTATATCAAAATTAAATAACGACCCGGATGACGATACACTCTTACCCTTCTCGTGTTATTCCTAAATCCAAACCGGGACTTAACGTAAAATAAAACTTTATCCCATTGCTCCTGGGTCCATGTCAAGTGTTCTGTGTTCCCTACACCATTCGTGTCGACGGGCGCGACTCTCATGGCGTATAGGTGGGCACCTAATTAGGCCGCAAGCACGATGCGCAATTGGGCATCGTGCTCGTAGGCCGTATTCATGCAGCCTATTTCTCATGGTTTGGTGGCTAACAACAATACGGTTTGAGAATTGTTGC
Source organism: Callimorpha dominula (assembly GCA_949752705.1). Classification (NCBI taxonomy): domain Eukaryota; kingdom Metazoa; phylum Arthropoda; class Insecta; order Lepidoptera; family Erebidae; genus Callimorpha; species Callimorpha dominula. The sequence goes on along the minus strand of OX456990.1, from coordinate 26,193,026 downwards.
TATAAACCTATCTCCCGGGCGGTTAACATCGGCTGGCGTCTTGCGGTCAGTTGTATGTATCGGTCCTGTCGAGCAGTTGTGTGCTGCTCAGCAGGATCTCCTGTATTAACATAACGCTGCCAAAGACGACAAATCACGCTCCTATTGACTACAAAATGCCGAGATACCTGGGCCTGATTTCCTGCTTGTAGCATTCTGCTCTCTCTCTCAGCTCTCTGCATTTCATCAGCAGTCAAATAGCGTTGCTCCATGAAATTAAAAAATGACTCATCGATCATTTTTTTCAAAAAACTGTATATCTCAGAATGATAAAAGTGAGATAAATACCAAAGTTATCAAGCAACCAAAACACATGAAATCGGGAAAAAATAGTTAGCTTTTAATTTTTTATTTTCTTTAAAACAAAATACAATCTAAAAGATTATATTTCTATAATCAGCCAGTATATGTTTCTGAGAACAAAAAAGGTTGTATACCAATCTACTTTACTAAGAAAAAAATAATATATCAAAGAAAAAAATAAAATAACATGCAGTTTGTGTTTGTAGTTGTGTAGTAGGTATGTGGTCAGCCACTTTATTTATTGCTACGAAAATCATTGAAGCGAAGTGATTCTTTTATCAGGCTTGGAGTCCAGGACAGGGTTTGATGATAGTAGATGTGGGTGTCTTGGCAGTGTACACCATTAATCACGAAGAGACCGGCCACCTTATCGATGGTGATTACTTTGGAGAAATTTCTCTAGTTACCGATAAGGAAGTTAGGATGTCCTACGTGGTCGCCGTCACTCCATGCAGGGTAAGAAATCAGTTAAACTGTGATGATTCGAGAAAGCTTCAATAAGAGATGGCGACTGACAGGTTAGGAAATTGCAAGTGAACTTTGTTTCTAATCTATGAAAGGAATAGCCATCCATCCTATGTATAGTACCTACTCCAAAACCCGTTTGATTTCTAGACAATTGAAACTTATACCTAGTCTCGTTGATATTTAAAGGCGGTTGTCCAGTGTTGCAAATATAATACTATTGTCATTCTTTTCCTGTTTTCAGATATTGATTTTAGACAAGCTGATATTTAGAAACTTCATGCGTAAGTATCCAGAAGCCTTTTATAATCTAAAGAGAAGATTGTATAAAAGAAATCAGAGTTTAATGGAGGTAAAGAAATTAGGTGAAATGTTAGAGCCGCGGATGAACGAAGAAACAGAGAAGACAGGAACACCTCCAGATCATGAAGGCGGTGTTGGAGAATCAGGTCATTAAGCGTTGTGCAAGTCTTATAACATAAATAGGTTTACTAGACTGCCTGTGCGGTCAATCAGGTCGAGCTAATGTGAAAATTAAAGAAAAAAAATTTACTTAAGACTTATGCTCATATGTTTAAGTGATAACTTACTAACATATCTTTTTTTTTCTACATCTATCTTCATGAGACCTAATGTTATAATTATGCAAATACCATGTAAGACTTTGGTTAATAAGTTGGATTTAAGTTAATATTTTTTTTTCTCTTTGTTAAGTTTATAATTACATTGAAGGCAAGTAATAAATAGATAATAAAATCAAACTCAAGTTTTGTATTTTTTTCATTTTATTTAATTATTATCATTTCTACACTTCGTAACTATTACTTGAACCGAGAACCCGTTCCTCTGTGATAATAATATAATTCTGTACATTATCTAACTAAGTAGTAAGTGTTTTATATACATATACATAGCAATTGCATAAACATGTACTACAATAAATAAAAACCGGTTAGATGCGAGTCGGATTCGTAGTCTAAAGGTTATTTTTATTCTTATTCGTAGTCTAAAGGATCTTTTCACATACCATTCACATACAGAGAGTATGTGAATGTTTTGTGAAAAGATCAGGGATATCGAATCAACACATAATTTTTTTTATGGTATATTGGTCAAACGAGCAGACGGTTCACCTGACGGTGACTAACTCCGCCCATGGGCACCTGCAACTCAAAACTTACAAGTGCGTTAGGGCACAAATGTTCAATGAGGAAAATAATTACATTATTATTTTACTATTATTTTTATCGATATGGGTATTTTCGAAAAAATCAGTACAACAATATTTGTGGCCATCATATTTGAGAAACATTTGACTTCAGATCACGTGACTATATTTCCTATTTCCTCTTCTACCTTTCTCTCTGAGGCTAATAGCGTTTCGTTACGGCATCTTTGTACGGAACCCTAAAAAACCCAGATAGGATGATAAAAAAGCGAAATATGCTATCACCGCGTATGCGATGCTTGTTTTGGAATGACAATTACGAGAGCAAGTATTATTATTTAATGGAACTTACATAATCTGAGTAAAGCACAGAAATTTGGTTTAATGAATATGTAGTAACCGGTTTCACTTCTTACACTGGTAATGGTTTCAAAACTGGTACAGATCTGAATGGTCACTGATTAAAAGCGGATAACTGTAAAAAAACAAAGTTCATTTGGTATCTGGTTCACAGGTTATTAGCATTCGCATTATTGACTGATACATCGACATAAAGTACGAAAACAAAACACTATGAGGCTATATCCTTCACGAACACCGCATGCATGCCAATCACGAGGTTTTCCTCAAATTGTATTAATATTCTTAACACGGTACGGTGAAATGGCCACCTGTTCATCGTTTGTAATCACCAAATGTAAGTGTTTACGTAATTGAATGATTTAAATATAAAGGTCTTTCTTGTTATCCGCCCATCAGGCTATGACAAAAGAATGCATGGTTAAAAATAGTTTCGACCATTACCTGAAAGATGACCATAACTTTTTGCATGCTCATAAATATTGGGAAAGTGTTAATATGAGAAGTAATGCAGACTTACAGACGTTCTAATACGTCCATAGGGAATGATATAGAGACGTTGTGAGATGAGCCGTGGCTTATAAAGGAAAGATTTTGTTAGAATAATTAAATCGATAATTAAACTAAATTAAAATAGAACCCAATTTCTAATTCCAATTAAGTTTGTGGTAAACATTCATACATTTATTGTTAAGGTAAAAAATATATCGTAATTTTTTTTTATATTCCTATAATTTGTATAAATATTAATAATAATTCCACACATCTCGCACACGGCCGTCTGATCCCAAACTAGGCAGAACCTGTACTATGGTAACCAGGATACTGATAAACATACTTACATATTTCTAAATACATACATATTACAGATAAATTACACCCAGACACAGAACAAATGTGTTGTTACAAAACATAGCCAATTCATTTTTGGTGGCATGTTTTCTATGTAAATTGCGATGCGATGCCGATGGCGATGTAGTAAAAAACTTTGTTGAGCTGTAGGCTACTTTGTCAAGTGGTTTCAAGGACTATTATTTGTGTTCGTAATTCGCATATAGTTAGTTTATCTGTAATTTTGTGTACTTCGTGGCTTTGGTACTTTCGGTTTTATAAACCAAACTAAAATTTCTAGACGGAACGATGACCTAGTTAATTTGACGGGGTGCCGCTGAATGAAGACGACGCATTCTCAGTATGGAAGTCTTCTTCTCTTTCTTTGAGTCTTATGGTCAGAAGTTGCCGTCCCGCGGCTTCGATGATAATGAACATGACTGCAATTCGCAATTCATTCGGGATGCGCGGAGGAGTAGCCCTATAATTATTATTTTTTCTCTTGAATCAATATATAATGTTTTATGTAAACTAATTTTAGTCAGTTATAAAACTTAACCTTTGCCAGTTTATTTTTTATTGCTAAAATGTTTTCGTCATCAGTTGTTGGTGTTTAATAAAACCGAATGTGTTTTAACACCTTTATAATGCAGCGCACAAAATGTAGAATGCAAATTGACTTTTATATAATGTAAACCAAGGTGTTAACTGCATGGTTAAGTGTTAGAAATCTTTTTGTTACTCCACACCTGTCGAATTGTTGTCAGATTCTCAATCTCGAATACCGCCGCGACCCACGTCTCGGTACGCGGTACGCTAAGATTAGGGCTGCCATTCCGTACTATACATATGTATTTAATTCACTAGGTATGCTGTTTAAGTGCACATTTGCTGTATATACATTGTTCATGTAACCTTGTATTTGAAATAACGAACAGTGTTATTGTTCGTTATTCCAAATAAATAGTATCACCTTTTAAATTATGTTACAAATTAAAATGATATGATGTACAATAAAAATAATGTAGGTAATAGTGAATCCTGTACTCCTACACTGAACACAGCTTGTAATCTTGGACTCTCTGGACTGGATCTGGGCTGGACTCGGCCAGTCGGCAGTCCTGAATTTCGTCTTACTAAAAAGTTAATAGAATATGTTTTTTAAGTTTTTCTTTCAGCAGCTTTATTATACCTACGACCAACCGTCGCTTTTCGTACCCTGGTTTTTATCCAACGCCAAAATGTATATAATAACGGAGAACCGCTTCCATCAAATTTAACAATAATACTATATAGTAGCCACACATGTATCTCTATGAATATAAATTTAAAATTCTTATACTATTCTCTAAGGTTTTTGCATTTTGTTAATGAAAGGTAGCAACCCTATTTACGAATGATGAACGTAATAATTTAGAGACACTAACGTTGAAGCATTGTTGCATAAAACGAGTTCGATGTTATAAAATATAATCTGTTTACATAATACGGAACTTAATAAGGAATAGAATATCATAATCACATATTTGTAGATCAATAAACACTGTCATTAAAGATGATACAATTGTATTCATCCATTTGACAATACAAGCATCTTGACTCTTGGATCACGGTATCAGTATGATTATTTTAAAGGGCTTCACTCACTCTTGCCACTACTTCGTGGCAAGAGTGATTATAACTTTGTTGTTACTAAAAAGATGTGGAGTTCAAAACCTCAGGATAAAGTTGCACCGTGTGTTCTATCACTTCTATCGCGGGTACAAGTTAAATGGTACTGTTCAGAGCAATTGTAGGAGATGCTAAACCATCGCTAGCACAATTAACTAATGTTTTAGATATTAACATTATCATTGACGGCACGGATAACGCACGGGTTTAAGTAGTCGCCTCGTGCCACTATGCCGCGCTATGTTGTGGGCTCAAATCTGCCACGGGGCCAACATTTGTGTGATCCTCAAATATTTGTCCCGAGTCTGGGTGTTCTTTGTAACCGTTGTTTAAATGTTTCTGAAGCACCCTGCGACACAAGAGAGTTCTTTATGCAGGAGTTCTCTTTTATAAATGATAAAAAGAAAAACCGGACATGTGCGAGTCTGACTCGCGCACCGAGGGTTCCGTAAGCAAACAAACTTGTATGTAGATAGTAGGTACGGCTATCTCGGGAAGCATTATTGAAGATTTTTACCCATTTTTTTCTGAAAGACAACTTTGCGGTTCTACGAATACTCTCCCATACATCGATGTACAACAAAATCAACTTTCCAACTGCAAAATATAACTTTGTAATCAAACAAGAACAATAACAATTTTTTTTTTTTAAATGTGATAACAACAAAATAACGGCTTCCGGTTTTGGTTTACCTGCGATTTGGTCACATCTAAGACTTAAATTGCCATATCTTTTGATTGCGTTAACTTAGAAGCTTGATTTTTTTTATAACTTCAATGGACAGTAGACATAAGTTTTTGGTATCCTGAGATGAAGAAAATCGTCTTGACAGACAGACAGATAGTCAGACGGACAACAAAGTGATCCTATAAGGGTCCTTTTTTTACTTTTGAGGAACAGAACCCTAAAAATCAAAAGTAGTAGAAAACCATATAGCCGCGTCTGCTTACGATGGCTGCTTACTACTATATGAGGCACCATGAGATAGACTGTCACCCGGTTTCTTAAAAGCTGATCAAACTATTGTTCAACTGAGCTGTCAAGTTAACAGTGGTGTCAAATCAGTTCTAATTTCTGATCGTTGATTAATGAATAATTTACTAACAACATCATTTAACATAAGATTTGAATCAAAGAGCCTAATCTTGCTTCCACCCACTCAATACCTAATGGACAAGAAATGTAACATACGAAGATTTGTTAATTTCCGCGTTGATCAGCCTTTTAGACACCCGGCGTTTGTCTGTTCATTGATTGATACCTAGTGTAAGAAAAATAAGGAATTTCAATATTGAATAGAAAATTTTCCTAATCTGTATTTAAAGATATAATTTTGAAAATTTTAAATATATTTTGAAATAAAGAAACACACGTGATTTTGGCTGGGGGGGAAGGGGGGTTAGTCTAAAACCTCACCACGTATGACCAGGAGGGAGAGGGATTAAAAGTGATTAATGGACGACTCCTTAGAAATAGTTAATGAGGGTGTTGTTTGTTTTATTATAGATCCGAGATAAAAACGGCAGAGAGAGAGAGATGATGAACGGAGAGATTCAATTGGAATAGATATCTTCTTTACGCTTTGGATTGTCTGCGTCGTACGACAGAAATATGAATTGACAATCAAATATGTGACCTATATGCAAAATCCATAAAGATTAGAATGAGTCGTTTAATTAAGCCAACGTCCACTGCAGTAATGTCTTACAGTCAGCTCTGAGCTGAGCTCAGTCTGTGTTGTACTTTGCCGCTATTTTATAACAGACGTAGGTACTTATCGATGAATAAGAAAACCATTAAATAAAAAAGTTATATCAACCGCGAGCAAGCCACAAATAATGACATAATAAGTCTTTTGATATGTCGGTCACTAGCGTGCTTATATATTAAGTTACAAGTAGAGCATAATCACGTATCAAAATGTATGTATGTAGATACGTACTATGTATGTTATGTGGCAAGCAGGGCTGGCACCCCAGCCGAAACGAACCATTTTCGGGGCACGAGTGAGTTATAACAGATAACTACATATACATGCTACAGAAAGGTGTGGTTAAATTTTAGGAGCGTTATGTCTAGCCAATAAATTGTTGATTGCTAAACAACACAAAAATCGCTAATTTTCAAAAAAAAATTAGCGCTACGTTGTTCACGGGGTCTACTATACTACCCTAAAATATGATTATACCTTTCTGTAAAATTCTCTAAATTGTAGTTTATCACACCTCTGTGATATACGTTAGTACTGGGGTGTGAGAAGTCCGCACTGAAATTTAAAAATGTGTATTTGATAGAAAAAATGGGAGAAGCACCGCAGTGAGCAGTCAGAGTGGACGGCTGACTGTCAAGTTGCTGGGCCACATCTATGAAGCCATTATACAGTGACAATATTATAAGTAGCTTGGTTCAGTTCCTAATATATTGATTCCAGTTCCCTAGGGTTATTTCAATTCCACCACCTCCTACTGAAAACACCCGATTCCATTTCCTCTCGAGCCAAGCGAGATCTTACAATATCTAACATACCTTAAAGCTGGATATAAATAGTTTTATAAAAAATCTGTTACACGAACTTAAACATTTATGTATAGGTAAATCTTTAAATTCATCGTCATTTGAATTTTAATGCGGCATTTGTGGGGTGGGGGGGAGGGACTTGGTATTTTGAAAATTAAAAAGGTAGTAAAGTGTACCAAGCACAACATTACTGCTGAACAAGACATTTTAAACCACACGCCAATCATGTTAATTTCAAATAGTTTATTGGTTATGCCACAGAATCGATGCAGAACTCACTGAACACAAACAAAAAGAGACTTTCCCAACCAAGCAACGCAGTGCTTTCTGATACGCACGGTAATCCGTTTGTAACCTTAACATTTACCACGTGCACTCTGTTACGTGACGCATTACTATTTACAAGCACTTCTTTTGCTTTGAGCAATCTATCTACTCCCAATCATCACTGAGGTTGTCAAATGATATGGACCCTGGACGACTTGGACTTGGTAGTCAGCCTACCTTTATGCATGTACATATTTGTGAATGTAAATCGAAAAAATTCAAATTCAAATTATTTATTTCGGACTAAATCCATATTATGTTAGTAACAGTGTCTTAAACTAGTGTTAGTATTGAATAAAATTATTTAACAAATTATTTACATTGTATATGAATTGAGATCCACCTGTGAATGAGGGGGGAGTCCCACCTATCTGAAAAAACCTTCAGGATGCTGTTGGAGGAGAAGCGCAAACGCGTCAGCATGGAAGCGCAGCGTTTCCGCATTATAGCGGTGAACCCATCGACCTGCGCCTCCGATTAACAATTTAAGACAGTTCAGAATCCCAATCAAGGACCAACTACCTACCAGTTTCCAGTGATTAATTGTTGTATTTTATATATTTAATTATTATCAAACCAATATATAAGTATGTTTATCAGCAGTCTGGTTACCATAGTACAGGCTCTGCCTAGTTTGGGATCAGACGGCCGTGTGTGAGATGTGTAAAGTTATTATTATTATTCATACACTATTGACGTGTCTACTTCTAACTCATAAATTTAACTTGTTTTTGTAAACTGGTTGTTTTATAAACGTCTCACATGTTTACAAAACAACTTCTTATGACAGAATAAACCGTTTTGTTACGTAACACGTTACGGTGCCAGTCTGTCTGGCTTCCCTTTCTCAATAGTTCACCTTAGATTAGTTTAAGTTATTAGTTATCACTTCTGTCGGGCGTCCCGAGACGCACACGTTTTTTTTTAATGTATTCATTTCTTTGTTCACAAATTATAGTCCTACGATCCACATAGCTGGATGGGTACCAAAGTGCCTAAAATGCTTGAAGTTAAATTGTTCTAATTTCTATATTAGTGCTATTGAGAACCAGAATGTGACAACCCTACCAGTACCTACGTGGAAAAATTTCGTCATTCAGACAGTTTTTAAAACTATTAGTATACGCTGTTTTCAAATTACTCGTGGAAGGCTCTCAACCTACAAAAGCGGTGATCTAGTGATTAAAGATTGCGGTATTTACATATTTAATTTAACTGAGCCAGTTTTAACGGATGTTATTGTTTCTCTTTTTCTTGAATAGGGTATTTGTTGATAATATTTATAAAAAAATCTCTTAAATTTTCATTATTTATAATAATATAAATAGATAATGAAAATTTCGAGGTCTTAAATAATGCCGATTACTAAATTGAGATTTTTATTTTTAGGGAAAAACAAGGTCCCTACATAGTAGAGAACAATATGTATCGCTATCACTAATATCAATTAGTTGTTGTTGTAAAGTGTGTTATGGTCACATTCACTATGCTTTATTAAAAAATAAACTATTGTTTGGAAATATTTACCAAAAATACAGAACCCGGCCTGTTCTCTATCAGAATGAATGTACCTATACCTAATAACTTAAAAAAGAATATAACTTACTTAAATACAAAAATAGAAGAAACGAACAGTACAAAGTCTTTGGGTTTGTACATTGATAATAAAATAAATTGGAAATCACATACTGAATAATATCTGCAAACAACTAAGCCAATTTTCATATGCCCTTTACAAATTCAGTAACAACTCGCGTACTTACAGCTTACCATGGCTATGTCACTTCTACTCTCCGTTACGGGATAGTCTTTTCGGGAAACTCAACAGAAAGAGAACGTGCATTCATTGCACAAAAACGATGTATCAGAAGTATCTGTAATTTACAACAAACAGATTCCTGCAAGCCGTATTAGCCGTAGCAGTCTCAGTATTTATGAGATTTCAATATTTATAAAACAAATTTAAGCCTATTTGAATATCGGCAGAGAGCGCGTCCTGGCCATAGTTGCCAGTAACACGCAGTTACTGCATGAAAGCGTCTTTTGTTTAGGTCCATGATATAATAATATACCGTTAGAGATAAGAAATATAAATGAAATATTTATTTTTAAAGATAAACTTTACAAATGGTTAGTTGCCAAATGTCACTATTCATTAAGAGAATATTTACAAGATAAGGGATAGGTAAAAATGCAGGCAGACTAAGTAATAAATATGAAGATGTGAATTTTATTTTAAACGCTAGATAATTTAATAAATGTGATTTAATTGATTATGGATGTATAATTTAATGGTATCTTAATTGTTATTTTCACTTAGGTTTTGCAGTATAGTATAATTGGAATTTGAATACTCAGCATGTATGCAAAATTAGAGAAATAGATACACTGGAAAAGCCGGAGAATACCCTCCTTCTCCTGCTTGCAGGGGGAGGCAGGACTACAAGTGAGTTAAAAAGAACAAAAGTAGAACGACTGGATGAAAAAAAACATGAAAGTTACGTATAAAAGAAAATTGAGTGCCATACTGGAACAGGAACCTTAGCCGAGGATGTGTATGTTGTATTGATGCAAATTAAAAGTAGTTCTAAGTAAAATTAAGGCTACCGGCTATGGAGGGATAATGAAACGAGAAAAAAGGTATAAGAAATCTTGGAAGGAAGTCTGGCTGCAATCCAAGATTTTGATTTATATTTGTGTAAATAGATGAACGATAAAATTTTGGATGTGCTGTCTGCACATCCAAAATTTTATCGTAAGTTCGATCTAGGTCTTTATTTCCTGGTCAGATTCTCATTCTTGCATGATAGATATCGCCTGCTCTAAATAATTATGATGGGCAAGGTAGAGGAAAGTGACGCGAAGGAAAAAATCGTGGCTGCGCAACATCCGGGTGTGGACCGGTATTACCTTCATCGAACATTTGTTCCGCTTAGCCATTGACAGGGATGAGTGTAGGAAGCTGTTGGCCAACCTTCAGGAATGAAAAGACACTTGACGAAGAAGAAGAAGAACTACCATGATAATCACGATCCAAAACTTGGTCAGGTTGGGTCATTTCTGCACCCTGTGCCTCGTTGGCACCGCACTCGATATGGCACTCCTCCACCTGCTTGAGCTGTTACTTATACTCCCCAATTCATTCGTATAAGAAATATATCCTTCTATTGCCTTTCGAAGTTATTATGGAACGTGGGAGAACCATGCTTCGGCACGTGTATGAGCCGGCTCGACTCCGCTCGATAGCACGGCCTCACAGAAAACCAGCAGTAAAACAATGCTTGCATTGCCTTTCGCCACGTGAGTGAGGTTACCGAAGTCCTGTCCTTCCCCTCTCCGCCGCTCCTCCCCTCTAACCCCCTCTCCCGTCTTCCCGCTCTTCCCCCCCGTCTCCCTTATCCCCTATTCCCACCTTAAAGGGCGGCAGCGCACTTGTGACTCTTGAGTTACAGGTGCCCATGAGCGGCGGTAGTCATTTAAAATCAGGTGACCCATCTGCTCGTTTGCCCCCTATACCATAAAAAAAATACAATATAAATGTTACTGTGTCAACAGTAAGTAGTGTGCGTTACATCATACTAGTACAGTTCCAAGTGACCATTACACTCGTTTCGTAATGACGAGTACTGCACGTATCTGATTCTGTGGCCGACGCGAACTTGTTTTCAAAAATCCGGAACACTGGTTAACTGAGATATTTTTATGAAATCTTCGTATTATACTTTACGCACACATTCCGTTAGTGGGTGATGGGTGTTTGTGAATCTTGTGAACATGTTTAGACTTAATTAGGTTATATATCTCCCGTTTATATCGGCTGCTGGGAAAAGACGAATTGGACAAACTGGGAAAAGTGTTGTCAACTCTTACGAGTCACACTTTGGTGGCTTAACTGATATTCTGATCCTTCCATATCTTGCATAGCTTGTCCATGGTCAACCTCGAGATGATAATACTCTGCTTTATCTCGTCTTTGGAACCAACCTGGTTTATTGCCAAAGAGATAAGATAGGCGTAAGATGATACGACCTCGTAATTGCCAATTTTTGGTATTATCAGGCATATTGTTGTGTTTTCTATCGCTGATTATCATCTTGTCTTTTGCCTGTTGATTAGAGACTAGTCCAAAATCGAGGCCATCAGCCTAGGCCTTTCTAGGCAAGTAAGGAGCTGCAAGAACACAAATGTTTACAATCTTAACAATATGTTGTATCCTGTTGATTTTAATAATAAACTGATGTAGTACACACCAAAGCAGGTATATGCATATAAGAGGTTTCGTAACGGTATGGTCAGCATGATTTTTATTTATCAGGCCTCAAAATAGTTTCACGGTTTAGAAAAATGTTAACCGTGGCATGCCAAACAAAGTTATGATTTTATTAACTGGCTATAGTGCTATTACAGTAAAAAATAAATAAATTATCAACCTTAAGAAATCGATTCATAAAAAATAGTAGTTGTTAGTTTGTTGTAATCGGCAGTGGAACCAGTCGAAATATTATGTCACTAGTTCAACTGTGACTATTAAAATATCAAAGATGAATTATTGTCCATAACTCTGTTAGTAATTAGCGTATTTGGACCAAACACGAATGAGCTTTGTATTTGTACGTTATGCATAATTTCAGTGAGTCAGTGCTACTGGTCCATAAGTTGCGTCTTACGTATCAATTGCCCGAATTGATTATTTTTTTAGTGATGCAAGAGACCAAGTTATTGAGTTAAATGGCAACCCTGACAAAAAAGTTTTCTCTTCGCTCGCTTTCGTTTACGTATATTGCAAGAAGTATAGATAGGTACAACTGAAAAGATTTAAGATACAAGTCCAAGACGCACTGCAAACTGCAAGCGACACTAAAGGTTCTACGCACAGACGTACCTCCTAAATAAATTATTTACACAACAATATTAATTTTATTACAAGTTTTAACCAGTCGTCATCATTTTCTTCTTCTAACAAAAGACATTAATAAACTAGTGGTAGCGTCGTACGACATTCTATCTCACGTGAAGGTATGAATTGAGGCTTCCAGTTCCATATGTGCGGTCTGCAGTCTATCTCGGAATAGAAACTACCGCGGTCGCAGTCAACAATGCGGTCGATTCGACACTGCACCTTGTCTGGGACTTGTATGTTTAGACAACTGCCTTTGACGTAGGGCTAAAACTTTATCTTTATTTTTCATTAACATGCTTTTATTAGCTTCTTTTGTCCCTAATTAACTATGTAACCAAATCTCGGCAGTCAATTTGAAACTGCTTCCAATTGTTGTATCGAAATGAAACATTGTATGTATATGTAGATGAAAATACTATAATTTGGCATCTTAGAGCTGATCTGATAATGGAACCAGGAGGTAGATAGTGGAACTTTTCAGTGGCTACTAGTAAGCCCCTCGAGTTTGAGTTCATATGATTCATATTGACGAGTCCAACACACTGGGCTTGGTATCGATGATGGTCTGATAATGTAGCCACGAGAAGTCTTTTTTATTTTGGCTCACCGTTTTACTAAACTATAATTTTAAATGTCTAAGTAATTACTTAGCTGTTAAGCATAATTTTAAATTGTCGTATGATTTTTAAACGAATCTTGTATGAATAATAATAATAACTCCACACATCTCGCACGCGGCCGTCTGATCTAAGCCTGCACTATGGTAACCAGACTGCTGATAAACATACTTATGAAATATGATGAGATCGAAGTACTGGATCAGTAAAGGGGTTGAAGTTGAGCAGCTTTTGAATCTCTCATTTATAAATTTCAAATGAGTAGTTGAGGGTGTAATGGAAGGAAGTAGGGCACAGCAGTATTCCGTTTTAATTTCAACAAAAAAACACGGCTGTTGCAAAGCCTATTATTAATAAATTTCTAGTTATTAAACAGAGAACCACTTCTAGGTGGTTTTTCGATAGCAACATGTTTGCCGTCGCATGCTCCAATACAGTGATTGAAGTTCCATTTTTCTTAGAATTCTGCTGCTACTGGTCTCCATTCTGATTCTGTTTGCGGCAACTGAAAATTGATTATAAAATTTTATTACTTTCAGGATTCATCATTATCTTACTCAGAAGATACTCAGTTGATAACTTCTACGAATAGTACTTAAAAAAAAGGAAAGAAAAACAACAACGTGACATTCTAAAAGAGTTGCAATTTAATAATAATAATAATAATAATAATAATGATTTATTTCTCACCACAATAAAGTATTCAGTACATTTTAAAATATATATACATAAAATCCTTACAATAATATTGTGGGAGACTGGTGCCTAAGCTAGGCTCGAGGCCTGTGTTTCAGGACACCAGGTCTCCACCCCGTGTAAATTTACATTTCAATTTAACTATAAGAAATGGGCACTACAAATTTAGATGTTTTACTATCTTAAAACTTATTTCTAGTGGCGTAGTATTTAGATACATATATTGTTATTGTGTGTCTGTGAATGCCTGGCTGTGTGTATGCGTGCGTGTGAACGTGTGTATGTGGATGCGTGAGCTTGTGCGCATGGGTTTGTATTTGTGCATTTGTGTCGTTTAGCTAAACTCTAAATCGGTACGGAAAGCATCGCTTCAGTATCATCGTAGTTCAGCCCCTTCAAATAATCAGTCAGCGTTTTTTTACACGTGGCCTTAGTAAGGTGGAATATTGGTGTAACTCTGTTGACATTATTATACAGGAAGCCGCCAATGTGACAAAAGAATCGCCTTGAGTATCTCGTTAAAAACTTAGTGCGTTGCACAGGATTAAATCGTCTTTTGCCACTGGAGAGAATTGGACTATAGGTTAGTAGGGAATGTTGTTTTAGCAGGGTGTGTAGTATAAATAGCTGGCGCACCGTTAAAACTTCAGTTTCCTTGTACAGTAATGCCGTAGGAAAACGATATGGCTTACAGAATGTCACCTTCAAAATAGCCCTTTGTGTTCTCTCAAGGTCAATTAAGATAGTTTTCGGCGCTCCACCCCAGATGGTGATACAATAGGTAAGAACTGACTGAACAAGGGCAAAGTAAACTGCTTTTAGTCGTTGGGTGTCTAAGACACATTTAATCGTTTTAAATATATATATTAGTTTACGAAACCTACTATTGAGGGCGTCTATGTGTTCATGAAATCCTAGAGTATTATCTATCACAACTCCCAAGTATTTGACGGTATGTTCTTTATGTAAGGGGGTGCAGGGACAATTAGTGTTATGTGGTTCAGGACATGAGTGGGCCAGTATTGCATAAGGTGAATCTATTGGTGGGGTTGGAGGATTGCCTTTCATTGAGAGTGTGATGTAGTGAGTTTTATTTTTGTTTAAAGTCAATAAGTTACTTCTTAGCCACTTAGATACAATATTGAACCCCGATTGAATTGAGAAACTCCTTTTTTTTTCGTCGGTTAAAAATTATTAATTACCTACGTAGCCTACGTAGGTACATATAAAATTTTGATAATTAATCAGTTTGTTGTTTGGCGCCGACTCAAAATAAGTTTATATAAAATTTTATAGTTTATGTAAATAAGCTCAATACTTAAGACTTAAAGTTTATTTGTTTTTTGTTTTTTAGTTCTTTTCGTCGGTTTAATTTTTTGTTAAAAATATTTTTAATTTTAGAATCGTACTTTTTTTAACACGCGCTAACACTACCAGGATAAAGATGTCCCGTTGAACATTAAAATCTGTCAATATAAAATGCTAAAAAGAAAAAATAATTTCAAAATAACACTGTCATATATATCGATGTGTGGGAGGGATAGATGCCCAAAGGCACCTACACCACGAAAAATCGGGATGACTATCCCGATATTTTGATATGGATAGAGGCCCTTTTAATTTTTAAACTAAAATAAATACGAAACAGCGATTATTAACACCTAGGTGTACATAACGAAATTGATTAGGTACTACTTATAAAGGTATGCAACAGTAAATACCTACCTCTAAAATATTGCAGCAATCTGTGGCGTTTACGCTTTTTAATTAAACTATTAATTCGATGTTGCGACTTTATGGAGTCTGATTCTGGTTCTCGGAAATGAGGCACCTATCCCTTCGCGACATCTATCCTGGTTTTACCGGACTTTATGGTATCGTACTGGTTATTTAAGAAGGTAGGCTCAAGTATCTACTACAGGTCTACTACAATCCCATGGCTAACAGGAAAATCAAAATTCGTAATGTGCAATACCAAGGAAATCGAATCGAACGATCTTGACACTGATTCTTTTTTTTTATATTATTCAGTACGCGGATTAATTATAGGTAGGTATATAACAAGTTCATACACCATCCCATGCTATTCTACTATTTTCTTTTACCTTTATGGTCACTGCTCCGCTTTTGTGGATCGCAGCATGATGTTTTATAGCCTTTCTGAATAAACAAGCAATTTTTTTTCTAAAGCACTGATAGTTGCTGAAACTAGCGCTCAACGCCGTCGTAGGTCTTAAGTGCTTATTACACTAGCCTAAATCTAGTCGTCTACATTCAGTCGTTACTGAATTTAGAAATTAGAAGCTTCTTATTACACTGTCTTAAATAACGTTACTGCAGTATTATCCAGACACTAAAAAAAATACTTTTACCTGGCCCTGGCCGCCGCGCTGGTTCAATTAAATAGAAAAATAAGAACATGGGTGTAGTAATTTATTTAAAGTTGCATAAAATATCACAACCGATATTAATTCAGGACCTATAGGCCTATATACCATAGTATGTTGAGGTAATTTAAATATCTCAATTGAATTCCAATGGGTCTTCCAAGGATCTCCCAGTCCTCTTCCTTTGTGTTCATTAAATTACGAAATAAAAAAGTTTTAGGTATATTTTTAGATGTTGCTAAAGCATTTGACACCGTTTCCGTACCCAACCTTATATCAAAACTGGAAAGCTTAGGAATCAGAGGTGTGCCACTGGATCTCTTTAAAGATTACTTGACTGGGCGTACACAGAGAGTTAGGATAGGCGACTATCTTAGTGATGAACGTATACTCACTTATGGCACGCCCCAAGGGAGTGTGATTGGCATTATCACAGATAAGATAATAGTTACTTCGTAAGTATTATGTGTAAACCCACTTAAAATAAACTTATTTGTTAACACTAGAAAGACCGCGAGGTAAGACCTAGATTTCCTCAATTTAGAAATTAGCATATGTCGATAAACAGGTAGAAGATCTATCGCTTCTGAATAAGTTTACATTGCACGTCAGAACAGTGATGTACAATTTACTAAATATTGATAACTATCTGGTTATTCAAAAGAGTGGCCGTGAGTTTATTTATCCAATTTCTTCTCATAAGGCACATTTTGTAAACCAAACCATTTGTAAAAGGCTGATGATCATTTTTTTTTCTTTTTTTTCTATCGTTGCACTTTTCAGTTCCTATATTCTTTCGTAGGTTTAATTTTTTGTTAAAAAGTTCTATTTTTATTTTTTTGTGGCTAAAATAATCAACTATAGGTCTCCGTCATGTTGTAGTATCATTATTAGAACTACATATTATGTGTGGTAAATTTCAACAAAATCGGTTCACAGGTGAAAAGTTAATCGGTGAGAAATCATTCATCTACTATTTTTCCATCCATAAGGTTAAAATATTTGTTTGAAATTTAAAGGGACCATGTTCGAAGTAAGCCCTACAATACAAATAAACAAATCTATCTGAATCTATATAGTTAGTTACAATATTTTTTGCATAGTTCACCGTTTCATGAACTGCCTACTTTAGTCACCAAAACTCAAAACATATTTCAACTCGAACACTTCATTCCATCGACATACCACAGTAGGTACAGGCTCTGCCTAGTTTGGGATCAGACGAAAACTTAAAATATCGCGTTATTTAGGAATATGAGTTCCGCCGTAGCACTAGCGCTGCCGAAACAGCTCGAAGGATTAATGATGTGTATAAGGAAGCTACTGTAAAAGAAAACACGGTACGTTTTTGGTTCCAACGTTTTCGTTCTGGAAATTTTAACCTAAATAACAAATCTCTTGGAAGGCCGGAGACCCTAGTTGAAAGTAAAGAATTAACAGGAATCGGAACAGTGCTAGTGTTGTTCACTACAGCTTCCTAAAATCTGGCCAAAAAAATACGGCAGAACTGTATTGTCAACAATTGCAAACAATGATTTAAAAGCTAGCCGTTAAACAACCTAGGCTAGTCAATTGCTCTACCCCATTGCTAGGTCAGGACAAAGCTAGACCACATACTGCACAACAGACGGTCGCAAAATTAGAATAGCTGCGTTTGTAATATCTGCGACACCCACCATACTCCCTGGACCTTGTTCCAATAGTTACCATTTGTTCCGGAATTTGAACAACTTTTAGATAGGATAAAAAGGCCGAACCGCCTTCAAAGATTTTATTCTCGCTCTCACAATTTTTTCAGGAAGGGAATTAATGAACCGCCTATAAAATCGCGAAAGCGCATAGATAACAATGGTACTTATTTTGATTAATTAAATAATTACACAACACAATAATTAAAACCTAATATTATCATTTTTATCACAACATCTGAATTAATATAACTCTCAAATGACATAATTGAATAAATGATTTTGAATTGAATTGAATTAACTCATAAGAAAAAAATATTAAAGTTGAAATCTTTAGACAAATCCGCCACATATTTCACACAGAATCCACTATGATAGCGAAACGCGGACTTAATTAAACATATTTCGTATAATAATAACTTTATTAAAATACGCAATAGTCTGCAAAATGGCGACATCGCTCCTCATGTGAAATTATGATATCTATGCAGTTTAATCTGATAGTCTCAGGTATCTTGGATATCAACATCCTGATTGCTTAATGGTGGTCAGCCGTTTTATGAGATAACAGTAAAGTTACATCAAATAAAGCTACTGCAACATAGAGACATCTTCATTCGTAATAGTTCAAACTATCCAAAGCAAATGCACTCCTTATCCACCAGCCTTCGTCAGCATTGTATTATACTTTAATCATTAGATAAATAAAAAAAACCCAAACCTCTTTTTTAAGGATAGATGCTATCTAAAATACCGTTAAAATGCTAAGAAGAATAGATGCCTATTGTATAGGTTAGATGCTTTGATTATATACCTGTTAGATGCCTTATGAAATAAATAGTTTTGAAATGTTTAATTTGTAATTTATTTATTTATTTGGCGCCAACTGTATATATTTTATATATATTTTATGTATGTTCAGCCCTCACTCCGTTATTTATGAACCGACGGAAAAAAAAGGAGGCTTTTTTTTCCGTCGGTTAAAAATAGGAATCAAAGAAATGTTCTAACAATTTGGGATTTCATCCAGATCTTGAAATTGGCCATCACATTTCACATTAGATGTGAAAAACTTAAAGAAATTTCAAGCTTAACCCAAAATAAGTAGGATTGATCTTTTTATTGTTTTGATTTTGTTTTATTTTAAATAACTACTTCTTAAATTAGTAGTTAAGTACACGTTTTAAATGTTTATTTATTGTTGGACAAATGCTGTTCATCATGGCTGTGGTCAGAATTATCTCCTTAAAATTACAAATTAAACATTTCAAAACTATTTATTTCATAAGGCATCTAACAGGTATATAATCAAAGCATCTAACCTATACAATAGGCATCTATTCTTCTTAGCATTTTAACGGTATTTTAGATAGCATCTATCCTTAAAAAAGAGGTTTGGGTTTTTTTTATTTATCTAATGATTAAAGTATAATACAATGCTGACGAAGGCTGGTGGATAAGGAGTGCATTTGCTTTGGATAGTTTGAACTATTACGAATGAAGATGTCTCTATGTTGCAGTAGCTTTATTTGATGTAACTTTACTGTTATCTCATAAAACGGCTGACCACCATTAAGCAATCAGGATGTTGATATCCAAGATACCTGAGACTATCAGATTAAACTGCATAGATATCATAATTTCACATGAGGAGCGATGTCGCCATTTTGCAGACTATTGCGTATTTTAATAAAGTTATTATTATACGAAATATGTTTAATTAAGTCCGCGTTTCGCTATCATAGTGGATTCTGTGTGAAATATGTGGCGGATTTGTCTAAAGATTTCAACTTTAATATTTTTTTCTTATGAGTTAATTCAATTCAATTCAAAATCATTTATTCAATTATGTCATTTGAGAGTTATATTAATTCAGATGTTGTGATAAAAATGATAATATTAGGTTTTAATTATTGTGTTGTGTAATTATTTAATTAATCAAAATAAGTACCATTGTTATCTATGCGCTTTCGCGATTTTATAGGCGGTTCATTAATTCCCTTCCTGAAAAAATTGTGAGAGCGAGAATAAAATCTTTGAAGGCGGTTCGGCCTTTTTATCCTATCTAAAAGTTGTTCAAATTCCGGAACAAATGGTAACTATTGGAACAAGGTCCAGGGAGTATGGTGGGTGTCGCAGATATTACAAACGCAGCTATTCTAATTTTGCGACCGTCTGTTGTGCAGTATGTGGTCTAGCTTTGTCCTGACCTAGCAATGGGGTAGAGCAATTGACTAGCCTAGGTTGTTTAACGGCTAGCTTTTAAATCATTGTTTGCAATTGTTGACAATACAGTTCTGCCGTATTTTTTTGGCCAGATTTTAGGAAGCTGTAGTGAACAACACTAGCACTGTTCCGATTCCTGTTAATTCTTTACTTTCAACTAGGGTCTCCGGCCTTCCAAGAGATTTGTTATTTAGGTTAAAATTTCCAGAACGAAAACGTTGGAACCAAAAACGTACCGTGTTTTCTTTTACAGTAGCTTCCTTATACACATCATTAATCCTTCGAGCTGTTTCGGCAGCGCTAGTGCTACGGCGGAACTCATATTCCTAAATAACGCGATATTTTAAGTTTTCGTCTGATCCCAAACTAGGCAGAGCCTGTACCTACTGTGGTATGTCGATGGAATGAAGTGTTCGAGTTGAAATATGTTTTGAGTTTTGGTGACTAAAGTAGGCAGTTCATGAAACGGTGAACTATGCAAAAAATATTGTAACTAACTATATAGATTCAGATAGATTTGTTTATTTGTATTGTAGGGCTTACTTCGAACATGGTCCCTTTAAATTTCAAACAAATATTTTAACCTTATGGATGGAAAAATAGTAGATGAATGATTTCTCACCGATTAACTTTTCACCTGTGAACCGATTTTGTTGAAATTTACCACACATAATATGTAGTTCTAATAATGATACTACAACATGACGGAGACCTATAGTTGATTATTTTAGCCACAAAAAAATAAAAATAGAACTTTTTAACAAAAAATTAAACCTACGAAAGAATATAGGAACTGAAAAGTGCAACGATAGAAAAAAAAGAAAAAAAAATGATCATCAGCCTTTTACAAATGGTTTGGTTTACAAAATGTGCCTTATGAGAAGAAATTGGATAAATAAACTCACGGCCACTCTTTTGAATAACCAGATAGTTATCAATATTTAGTAAATTGTACATCACTGTTCTGACGTGCAATGTAAACTTATTCAGAAGCGATAGATCTTCTACCTGTTTATCGACATATGCTAATTTCTAAATTGAGGAAATCTAGGTCTTACCTCGCGGTCTTTCTAGTGTTAACAAATAAGTTTATTTTAAGTGGGTTTACACATAATACTTACGAAGTAACTATTATCTTATCTGTGATAATACACATATTGTCAGTATTTTACACCATGCCTTGACGTCAACAACAGATGGTAGTAATGCGTGCCGAATCAATTCCGGCAAGGACAAGTGGTATCACAACATTCCCCATACAAACAACAACCAAAATACTGCTAGATTTTTAAATGATCAACGACAATTTAAAACTTTAAAAACCTCATTGAAAATAGTACTTTATAACGGATAAAACCAGACTTGATGTCTACCGCCTAACTAACACTTTTACAATACTCTCAGTATATCTGAGAGTATTGTAAAAGTATTAAATTACTAATTAAATTCGAATGTCTTTGGTCATCAGCGTACTAGAAAAGTTGCTTAACTAGAAATGATGCCTTAGATTACTGAATATTACAGGCAACAAATTATATTATCATTAACACAAACTAAAATAGCAACGCAATGTGAAATGTTCTCCGTTTCGTAATAATAAATTAATGTATTATATGAAATCGTCATGTTGAAAAAACACACTACTTGCGAGCCGTAAATAATATCGTATGTAAGGGTTAAGTTGGTAGTGTTTTTTTTTAACAGAATAAAACGTTTCACTAAAAGTTTGCATACTTACGTATTAATGAATAATATAATCTGTATATATTAATATCTAATACCTTTAAACGAGCAATTCTTCTATATATGTATATTTATAATCTGAATCTCGGAAACGGCTCCAGCGATTTTCAGTATGCAGTATGATTTAGTATGCAGGGGGTTTCGGGGGCGATAAATCAATCTAGCTGGGTTTCATTTCATTAGTCAACGTTAAACGGTTATCCAGGCATATATATATATATATATATATATATATATATATATATATATATATATATATATATATATATATATATATATATATATATATATATATATATATATATATATATATATATATATATATATATATATATATATGTATATATAATAAAAATGAATCTCTATTTCTTTGGAACATGCCATAACTTGAGAACGAATAAAAATAAATAAATAATGAAATAGGTTAACTATTTCATTATTTATTTATTTTTATGTTTTTCTAATACTTTGTAGAAGGTTCTTACGGAACGAATTAATTAATTTGGATAGTGTTCACCAAAATTTCCACGTGAACGAAGTCGCGGACAACAGCTAGTTAGGTATATTTTCTGCTTAAGAACGAGGAATATATAATATTTTTGTGGACCATTCATTGTTGTTCCAAAGTTTTTTTTGAAACAAGAATAATTTTGTGCTTGAAATGATTCCATTACATAAGTATCATCAGTAGGTAGCAGTGGCGTAGCTAGGGAATCAAAAGCCCTGGGGCAAAAAATAAACTAGGGCCCCAACTAAACTATTTTAAAATCGTTTGTTCCGTATTCGTCGTGTTCCGAATTCGACGTACTCCAGATTTGTCGTAATCCAGATTCGTCGTACTTCATATTCAAGCAAATACGCAATTTAATAAATAAAATAAATAAGTGGTTTAGTCACAACTCTAGTACAAACCTGATAACTTCTGGTTCTGAGAAATCTTGTTTATTTATAATCCGAATATGGGATAAATTTTCACTAGTTCAATTTATAGTTTGTAAGTCAGAGTCCGAGGGGCCCCCTGAGCTTGGGGGCCCCGGGGCACTGCCCCGTCTAGCCCTCCGGTAGCTACGCCACTGGTAGGTAGTCTAATGCCATAGTTTATTTCAGGTTTTAGAGAAAAGATCTCAAAAACTGTGTTTTGAGATGTTTTCTTTACAATTTTTTGTGAAACAGGTTTCATCTTCATTTTCGACCGTCGTACCGTTTATATAGACAAGATTAACCTCAAACAGGCAGAGAAAGACCTGTGAGCCAGTGAATTTTAGATAAATGTATGTAGATTCCTTTAGTATCACGGGTGTGTGTGTCGACAGAGTCTGTCATCAGAATTTTGTTAACAGTCATAAAAAAAATTATACCTATATTGTTTTTTTTAATTTAAACTAAGAAACGGATTAATTACGATTAATTAAAACTAAGAAAAGGATGGTACCGCCGTTTAATCATATACAAAAAGCTATTTTTTAAATACGACTGGTAGTTCCGGAGATTATCGCGTTTAAACAAACAAACCAACAATCAACCAAACAAACAATCCACCAAAAGAACTCTCCAGCTTTATCACATTAGTATAGTACCGATTAAAATGAATGAATAAGAAACGGATTAATTTATTAGGGCTTTAGACGTATTTTATTAATTATTACATCATAACTTTTAAGTTTCAGTTTCATATAATATAAGCTTGGCGACATGGGTTTTCGTACAAGTAATTGCCGCTTGTTTTACTTATTCCATGGTTTTGTCTATACCAACAAAAAAAGAATAATAAATGATTAGGAGTTCTATAAATGATTATTCATAGTAATAATTTCGTGTATGCGACATTCCTCTTCACAGGTCGCTGTTATGTGCATCAAAATGTAGTTACGTTCAAAACGTACAAAATATACGTAACACATCTCCATAGATAAGAGAAATCTCTTTATCTTTATAAGTGGCTCACTATTTTGTAAACGATTTCATTTAAGCCTTAATGGTTTTTTTTCTTAAAATATGCATTCCAATTTTTTACTTTTTTGTGGCCATTTTTGAAGTGATAACTTCTTACGGGAGGGTAAACCGCTTCGTTACGTAACGCGTTACGGTGCCAGTCTGCCTGGCGTTTTAGTTATTCGTTAGTCTTCGATCAAAATCTGGTCGAAGGAAGTACTAAATTAGCGACTTAGCGTCATTACATGCGCGGCTTCAGGTCCCTGGATATTTGTTTGCCAAATAGGACGGTTTCTTCAGAGGTTTAGCGGGAAAAATGTAAACAACCAAATAGTGTGATAAGTTTTATTTTGACACACATAATACTAGCTACACCCCGCAGTTTCACCCGCGTTTATGGTCACTAGTAGCGTAATGTTATATCATAGCATAGCCTACACTATTTCTTATGAATTTGGCTATAATTTTTTTCGAAAGATTACTCGCAATGTGGGTCACACATTACTAGTATTATATACAGCTAAGCTTAATGCTTGTGTTAGGATTGGGTTCACGTCGGTATTATATTGGGTGGGGTTCGAACCCGCAACCTCTTGATCGCAAGTCCGACGCTATAGCCATTACGGTACCGCCGTTTAATCATATACAAAAAGCTATTTTTTAAATACGACTGGTAGTTCCGGAGATTATCGCGTTTAAACAAACAAACCAACAATCCACCAAAAGAACTCTCGAGCTTTATGATATTAGTATAGTACCGATTAAAATGAGAAACACCAATGTGCCTAATGTTAAATAATATTATGCAATCGTTTGATTTGTGTCGCCTTATGGACTCCAGAGGTCGCTTCCTCGCATCCAAACTGATACGCTTCAATTAAATTTTTTAGTAAGAAGCTCCATCGCTTAAATATCCAAAACAAGAATTCGATCAAGATTAGTAACCACTAAATGGTGGTTTCATGTTCCGATCTTTTAAAACTACATTAAAAAATAAATATAATGATTATGCATTACGAAAACCCATTTAATTGTAATTAGTTATTTAGCAGCATTGAGACACCATACATCATAACTCGTTACACAAAAAAAAACCTCAGTAATTCTATAAAGGTAGATACTAAATAAGTACTAAAGAGAGGTATCATTAGCAGTGATATATGCTCAAAGAGTAAGTAACATCAAAGAAATCCAATATGCCTATAATTTGAAAGTCAGAACGTAAAGGCACGGTTTAAAGGTTTCGTAGAACGGGATATTAAAAACCCCTGTACGGATTTATTTTTACCTTATTGGAAAATGACTATCACAGAACTTTTAATTGCATAGGAGGCCTCCCTCGAAGTTGCAAGATCTAGCTAGTCTTTTGAACTTCATCCAGGCTGTCAGTAACATTTTTCTTGCGACTACAATGTCAAACACACACCCTGTCTCTAGGTTTTTAATGACGATATTTTATATGTTAGGTATAAAGAAAACTTTGCACATAATAATTACTTTAAAACCCATTAATTTTGCGTTGTGATACTTTAATTGAAATACATCAAATGTGCCATGTTTTTACTATGATTATGAGCAAATAGAGTACGTTTACGTTGATTTTGTTAATTTCACGTTTTTCAAGTCATTAGCTACATATTATATAGTTAATATTGTATGGAACCAGATAAGCGCAAAAAGCACTTGTCCAGTTTTAAAACAATGCCAACATCGTGTCATTGAGCGTACTCATTTAATGACATGAGGTGCTTCGTAACAAAAGAGTAATGTCCCTCTAGATAGATGACTGCTCAACTTACTTAACTCAATATTTCTTAATGCATTTGATAACGCAAGAAAGCCTTTTGCGCGTAGACCTTGACCGAGCTGCTTCTTCGGGTGTTGACCGACCTCTTAGTAATGTTCTAGAATTCTGTTACATAACTATATGTTGTTACAAATTTACCTATTCCGCAATCAATTACATCGACGAAACTACTTTTAAAACAACAATATTGTAAAATAAAAAGTTTGGTAACTATTTTTTTTATCCCGGGAATGTTAATTGGGCATTTTATCTTCAGTACCTGGATAACCTTTTTACGTTTTCTAAGAATGAAACCTAGCTAGATCGATTTATCGCCCCCGAAACCCCCTGCATACATTTGCATGCATTTCATGAAAATCGTTGCCGTTCCCGAGATTTAGATTATATAATTATATTTATATCAATGATTGAGTATCTTATCTTGAAAAAATTATAACATTCGCAATTCAAACATTTATGAGCGGCCAGGAGCGCAGAAGTTTCAGTGTGCCCTATGTATACACTGGCAGGAAAATTCGGGTTTCTTATAGTATCTATCTTAATTCTTTTATATCTAACTAGCGGCCCGCTCCGGCTTCGGCACGGGTATAAAATATATAGCCTATGTCATTCACTGAAAAAATGATTAAAATCGATCCAGTAGTTATGTAATTATTTACGACATCACATTAGAAACCTTAAAAATAACAGTATGTCTCCACTATTTATATTATATTTACAATGGATGTTATTTTACATGTAAACCTTCCTCTTCAATCACTCTATCTATTAAAAAAAACGCATCAAAATCCGTGGCGTAGTTTTAAAGATTTAAGCATACATAGGGATACAGGGACAGAGAAAGCAACCTTGTTTTATACTACTAGTGAAGTGATATAAAAAATTCTCGTGTCGCGGTGTTTGTAATTAAACTCCTCCAAAACGGCTTGACCGATTCTCATGAAATTTTGTGCGCATATTGGGTAGGTCTGAGAATCGGACAACTTCTATATTTTCATCCCCCTTAATGTTAAGGGTAAGTCCACCCCTAATTTTTTTTAAAGTTTTATATAAATTATTTTTTTATGATACAGCATTAGAAAATACATACAACCCTGAATTTTCAACCCTCTACGATCAACCCCTGTTTTTTAATAGCGATATTAGTATTTTTACTTTCATTGGTACAATTTTTTTAAAGTATTTAACCCAGTGAAAATAGAAAGTGAGATTGTTATAATCGATTGTAATATCGATTGCAGTCAAGTCGATGTCAAACTTTTTTTTTATGGAATAGGGGATTAACGAGTAGACGGGTCACCTGATGGTAAGTGACTACCGCCGCCCATGGGCACCTGCAACTCGAGAGTCACAAGTGCCTTGCCGGCCTTTAAGGGGGAGTAGGAGAGGAGGGGAGATGGAGAGATGAGGGGGAAGATGGAGAGAGGGAAGGGTTAGGGCCACCGATAACCTCTTTCGCTCGGCGAAATACAACGTAAGCATTGCTTTAATGATATGCCGATCGAGCTGGCCCATACGTACCGAAGCATGGCTCTCCCACTGTTAAACTTTAAATATGTCAGTTTAGTTAATGAAGTACTTTGAATTAGGAAAATTAATGGTTGGTGTTTAGTTTCTTTTATAGTCATAGAACCCATCCCACAATAAGTTAGTTAATTTTTGACTACCAAAATATTCATTAGAAATAATTAATATGGCAAAACATATAATCATTGTAGAAATTGAAAAAAAAAATTGCTGGGAAATCGCGTGTCAATTGTTTTTTATCACAACTTGAAGGTCGTCGTCCGTAGCAAAAATGGAATTAAAGCGAAAAGATTTTAAGGGAGATAATTTTTAATGATTTTAAAAGATCACTGACTCCGCAAGACTGCACTGCTCGTCTTCAAAATGCTTTTGGGAGGGAAGTACCTCATTTGAGCACCGTAAGGCGTTGGTACGCAGAGTTTGATAGTGGCCGTGTTTCTCTCCATGATGAAATTCGTGAAGGACGGCCTTCAACTGCCATCACTGAGGAAAATGTGGCTACTGTCAGGCAACTAATTGAAGTAAACCGGCGAATCACCTTTGAGGAGATTCGAGGATTCCGAGGACATTTGGGGATTGGTATGAGCCAAATTCAAAAACCTTACATCAACATTTAAAAGTTAGAAAACTTAGTTGCCGCTGGTATCCTCATGAACTCACCCCAGGACAAAAACGGACTCGTGTTGATTAGTGAAAAAAAAATGTTGTTAAAGTACGATCACCGACGTTCAAATGCTGTGTATGACATTGTGACAGATGAAACATGGATATGTTGTTACATGTCGGAAAGAAAACATCAGTCTTCTATATGGATATTCGAAGGTAACAGCAAACCATCAAGATTGAGGCAGGCGAGACCGTAGGCAAAACGATTATTGCGTATTCTTTGTCCTGGACGGTTCCTGTCTGCCCGATTCCATTTGAAGAACAAAAGACAGTTAATGCTAAATGGTACACCACTATTTGTTTGCCCAGTGTCTGAAAAAGTTAGGGAAAAACGACCAAGAATTCGCATCCTATTGCACCATGACAATGCTTCGGCGCACACCGCTAACAAGACAAAGTCATTTTTGGCTTCTGAAAAGGTAGAGCTAGTGACCCATCTCGCACATAGTCCAGACCTGGCACCGTGCGATTTGGTTATTTTCCCAAAAATTAAAGATTTGATGAGAGGTCTGACATTTAGGGGGCCGGAAGACGCCGTGATAGCTTTCAACCAGCACGTGAACAATATGTCCTAAGACCAATGGTGTTTGCAAAAATGGTTTGACTGAATGAAAAAGTGTTTAAAATGTAATGGAGAATACTTCGAAGAGCGTACTGCCATCTCAAACCCACGTGTGACTCTTGAGTTGTAGGTGTCCATAGGTGACGGTAGTCACTTACAATCAGGTGACCCGTCTGCTCGTTTGTCCCCTATAATATAAAAACAGTATTAAATATATTACTTTACATGTAAATTGTTTTATTAATGAGTTACGTAAAACTTTGTACCGTACTTTTGTTCAGTGTACCCAACGTATTTATACACCCCTCTATATTTAATATTTGATTGAAATATACGAGTATATCGGAACCATCTACACACTCACGAAAAAATCATCAAATAATGAAATAAGAATCCTACAACCCGGTTGCAGCGCCTCCTCCCGTCTCAAATCGTGAAGCCATCCAGGGACACACTAAAACACACACAAAAAGTTTAATCAAAATCGGTCTAGCCTTTTAGGATGATTTCAAACAAACATTGATTTTTATTAGATATCTACCTATAGTATTGTATAGATATAATATGTAGTAGTACAACAATAACAATGAAGATTAGAAATCGTGGTTTAAAGTGTCTAGTCGGGTTTGTATGGCGAGTCCGCCCCCAAACGACAACCTACGAGTCGTATATCGATACGTATGCTGCGCCCCGCAATTTCACCCGCGTAAGTCACAGTGCCGTGGAAATATCGGGGTAAAAAGTAGCCTGTATTAATCAGCTATCTACATAACAATTTCATTGCGAGCGGTTTAGTAGTTTTTGCGTGAAAGAGCGTCACGCTTATAATATTAATAAGGACTAGTAGGATGTGCGGTTGCAGCTAGAACAATCGTAGCAATGATGCTGATAAAAAATGTGCTTATTTGGATTACTTAATTTAGTGGCATTCATTTATAGAATACGTAAATTGAGTTCTTTTTATATTTTACAATTATTTCAATTAATAAAATATTGATATGATAATATGGTAGAAAATCTCCAAAAATCAGCTATGTCTACATTTTTTTTCATACATAATACATTTCTCTCGAAGCAAGGCGCTTTATGAAAATAAATGTAAATTCCTATAGTATTTGCTTTATTTGCAGAAGATAAAAAATTATTGATCTAGATTCTAGATTAAATGCACCAAACAGTGCCAAATAAAATTATCTTAAGCAACATTATCATAATTTCTTTCTCTCTACGCAGCACACTTCATACTTTTTAAATTAAACTAAACCTCGGGCGTCAAAACCAAAGTTTTTTTTTTCAAATCGAAAATATTTTGTGTACTATGTCTGTATTATATTAGTATTATTTATTATTATTAGTAGTATATACTATTAAATATTATCCTTATTATCATTTTACAGAACGCAATTTTTGTAAGTAGCAAACCGCCCCGGCTTCGCACGTGTAGCAGAGACATCTTCAACAATAATCATCATATTGTAACCAGTTTCCACAAAACCTTAACAAATTATAAACCTAAACCTTCCTCATGAATCGCTCTCTCCATTGGTAAAAACTGCATGAAAATCCGTTCAGTAGTCTTTGAGTTTATCGCAACCGACAGACAGACAGACGCGGCGGGGGCTTTATTTTATAATATGTAGTGAAGTGATAGTGATAATGCATATCAACAACTACAACATATATTATTCCGGTGATTGTAACTCGTAGAGAACATTAAAATAATAATAATTATATTTTATTCATAAAAAAATATATATTTAATAATATGCTTGTGCACAGAATTAGGTATGTATTCGTGTAGAACGCATGCGCCGTGACTAAGTAATAAATAACAATACCCATAATGTTGTTTAGTAAGTGTGTATAACACGTGATCAAACATTGTATGTATTTTATTTGCTTACTCCGCGGTACTCATAGATATACTCATCACTACTAGGTAATTAGGTGATCGTGAACATACCCATTACCTAAAAAGCTCTTGATGATTACCCTAATATCTCCCGTGGGTTTAATCTTTTTAGCTCAAATAGATTTTGAGATTACATTGTATCTTTAAACCGTAGTCATGCCTATGCTCATTTTTTTCTATATCTCAAGGTTAACCCGGATTGAAACGTATAAAACGTGGTTGTACAGCAAGTTGATAATAATACATGAGTCCCCAAACTGACAACCTATATCGAATAGGTTGTCAGTTTGGGGCCAATTCGCAATACAAATCCGGCTAACGTCAGGCAAAACGATTTATTGTTTTATCAAAGTGAACGTTAAGTCAACATTAGGTAACTAGGATTCCAGAACATTATAAAATATTGTTCTTAATAGACAAACCATTGGCTAATAAAATGGTCATTATTAGCCAATATGTTTGCATGTTAAACTTATTTAATTTGCAAAATATACAAAATTTTTGACCTAGATTCTAGATTAAATGCACCAAACAGTGTCAAAAAAAAAATCGTCTTGAGCACCATCATTATATTTTCTTCCTCTCTACGCTCTCACTTTCAAAGTTAAGCAACTCGGGCCTCACAACCAAAGTTTTTTTGCAATCGAAATATTTTTGTGCAAAAAGTACGTGTGCACTATGTCGAAGTATTATTTACTTATTATTATATTATATATACTATAATATAATATATATAATTATCCTTTTACGGTGAGGTGCGTGTGTTTTCTTTTAACTTTTGCACCCATTTTTTTAACGCAATTTGACGTGACCGAGGGAAATAGACATTTCTTTTTTATATATATAGACTAGCAACCTGCCCCAGCTTCGCACGGATACAAATTATTATACACCTAAACCTTCCTCATGAATCAGTCTCCCTATTAGTGAAAATGCATGAAATTCCGTACAGTAGTTTTTCAGTTTATCGCCAACAGACAGACAGACTTTGTTTTATAATATGTAGTGATAGTGCATATCAAGAGCAACAACATATATATTATTCCAGTGAATGTAGCTAATAAAGAAAAAAAAATTGTGAGTTGCACTTTTGTCAATGCTACTTCGAAAA
Organism: Callimorpha dominula; assembly: GCA_949752705.1. Lineage (NCBI taxonomy): Eukaryota > Metazoa > Arthropoda > Insecta > Lepidoptera > Erebidae > Callimorpha > Callimorpha dominula. Next base: position 26,161,570 of record OX456990.1, on the reverse strand, counting down.
TTGTATGCTTTTTGGCCTGAATTTTGGCAATCGAGTTTTGAAAATTTTCAATAACGCAAATTATATTTCTTGGTCGGGTCTTAGATGACTTAGTACCAAAGCAAAGCAGCATAACTGTTCTTTATGAAATAAAATAAGTCTAAAAACTATATTATCTTTATTTCAGTTAATTCAACTAATAAACCTTTTTTTACAAGCTTCTAGTTAACTGGTAATATTTGTTAATATTGGTAAAATATTTCAAGCTTGCTCTTATCCTACAGAGTTGAAATTTGGTGGTGTTGGTTCAGTTACGAAGACAACGCATTTTTATGATAAACATGACTTGATTCTGGACCCAGAATTGGCCTCAGACGAGGGAACTCCTCAACTATCCACCTTACAGACACAAAACTTTATTTACTTATTGAATTATTATAGTCTGTTTTAAAGTTCACCATGACATAAAAAGATTAGTTTTTAAAAAGGTATCTTTTACAATTAATTTATTAGGTAGGTACTAATTTAAACAACTGTCACCTCAATTACCTTCTCGGGTGCCACCTATTCGAACTAAGCCACTATTGTTTAGTATTCGAAAAAACAATTACACATGAGTGTTTTACGCTAAACAAACACACTTAATGACTCTAGAAAGTATACAACGGTAGATCAAGTTAGCACATGCATAATATCTTGACACTCCAATCACTCGTTTTCATGTAATCCTATACGCAGCCTTAAACTATTACGTCTATTGAATTAAAGTGACTCGTCAGGCATTTCTGAGAAAGTAGTACTTATATTACTATCGGTAGTAGAACCAGTTCGTTTCTTGTAACTTCGATCCCTGGTTTTGGGCTTTTTCTTTCTGTTTTCCTTTCACTAATTATTGATACTGGATTTTTATTCTTGTGCAACTCCTTGGTTTGATAGCGCACGAAGTAACGGATATAACTGTGTCTCCGACATATCTGTTTCGTCGTCACCCTGTACACTTGGAACAGAGCAATCCCTGCTCGAATGTCGAGAAGAAGGATTACACACAAGCAATAAAATACGCTTCATAATAATACTAGCTTGTTAAAAAGACCACAAGCACAGCGGCGTAACAATAGGGTGGCAGAGCGGGCAAAATGCCACGGGCCCCGGCCCAAGGGGGCCCCTGGGCAGCAAAGGCCCTAAACAGAACAGGAGGCACTAATTTTATTACAAAATATATATATCAAATATTAAGTTTAATTTAATAAGCCTAGTAAAATACACGAGTTGTATAAATGAATTATCAAGATTTTAACAGATCCGTAAGGAAACGATCATAAGCGTACGTCAGACTCACACACATCCGATGAATTAGCCACGAGCCTAAGATGGTATATTTATCTACGTCACTGCACAAGCAAGTGCTAAAATGATTCCATCACCAAAAATTAAATTTTCACTAAGCTAACGAATCGCGTAAGAATATAAAGGAGATATCCAAAGTGGCATGAAAACAGTTGCAGAAGGTGGCCTCTTTAAATGATTTTTTTTTATTTATGGGATACGGGGCAAACCAGCAGAGTCACCTGATGGTAACTGACTACCGCCGCCCATGGACACTTGCGTTGCCGGCCTTTAAGGTGGGAGTAGGGGAAGGGTGGGAGTAGGAAAAGGCCGGGAGGGAGATTGGGCCTACGGGAACTTCATTCACTCGAACTTCTTCTTCATTCACACGCAAGCATTGCTTCACTGCCGGTTTTCTCTGAGGCCGTGCCGAAGCATGGCTCTCTCACTTGTTTAAGGCACCTCGTTGAGTAGATCACTCGTTGGGTCGGTATCTTCAAACTTCAATGCGTAAAGTAATCGTAGAAACCTACGGAAACCAGATGTAAGCCATCTAGAGAATGTGATAGGAATGTTAGGCAGATAAGATCCAACCAGCATTGTATGAAATTGAGTTAAATACATAGGCCGTATTAATCTACTAATTAAGTTTCATATATTAATAGGAGATCGTGGCAGTTTGATCATTACATACCTACAAATGTGTTATTGTGTCAAATATATCTCACTAGCAACCCGCCTCAGCCGGGGCGGGTTGCTAGTGAGATATATTCGCACGGGTAGCAAAGACATCTTCAACAATCAACCACATATTTTAATCAATTTACATACATAGCATTGTGTGATGAGCATGATCATTTGTTCTGTGTCTGGGTGTAGTTTATCTATAATATGTATGTATTTAGAAATATATAAGTATGTTTATGAGCAGTCTGGTTACCATAGTACAGGCTCTGCCTAGTTTGGGATCAGACAGCCGTGTGTGAGATGTGTGAACCCACATCCCTTAAATTGATCCTATCACTTGTTTTTACTCCTTTTGTATATATATTAGGCAAGTATATTAATGTAAATAAAATGAAGTTGTAATTTTAAGATCTTTTTTTTTTCTAGGCTCTCTTACTCATGCTTAATTATGCCTGTAAAAGTTTACAATTCACAATTATTTATATAGTCTCTACATGTCTAAAAAAAAAATTTTTTTTGGTTCTACCACAGCTCTATATAAAATCCTTTAACAGTTTGTCCTCCGGATACACATGACATTGGCGAAATTCTGGTAGAAGTTGAAGTTGATATGTGTGAAGTTATTATAATCTGCACGCAAAATGGACTAAAACAGGTTTTATGCATAAGCAGGCGTTCATTAAAATAACATAACGTTGTTTTTTTTTTTATTGCCTTGTTAGTTAGGTAACTTAAGTTTACGCTTCTGTTTGCGTGAGGACTTGGGTTCAATTCTTGGATCGAGTAAGTTGTTATTGAATTTTTCAGATAGGACATTTTCACTTAATTAATTGTAACAGCCGATGTAAGCGTAGTACAGAGCTCTTTTTTTAAATTGAAGATTTAGGATAATGATCTCAGATCGTTGTCTAATTTTGCATTAGGAATTAGGTTGAACTGTTACGTATTTGTGGCGGGAAATGAGCCGATGAGAGGGCTCACCATCTAACATTTAATAGACTTAAAACTCTAAATATTAAAATACATGATTTATTGGTATCAAAACTTCACCTCTCTTTATGTAATTTATTTGTTTGTTTGTTTTCCTGTTTATAAAACCCATAGATAAAGATAAGTGACGTCGATCTGAAATACCTACTGGACACACAACACATACTAATATTATAAACCTGAAGAGTTTGTTTGGTTGAACGCGCCAATCTCAGGAGCTACTGGTTCGAATTGAAAAATTATTCTAGTGTTGGATAGCTCATTTATCGAGGAACGCTATACGCTATATAATATACTAGAAGCTCCGCGCGGTTTCACCCGCGTAAGTCCCGATCCCGTGGGAATACCGGGATAAAAAGTAGCCTATATGTTAATCCAGGTCTCCAGCTATCAGTTCAGTATTTTTGGCGTCAAAGAGTAACAAACATCTCATCTCACAAACTTTCACGTTTATAATATTAGTAGGATTATAATATTGGTAGAATGAATTGATTGAATTGTAGAATGATTGTAGAATCTTGATCCTGCAGTGATATGAAACCCCTCCCCCCGTACTGGACAATGGACGTAATGACACAGAATACATAATAGTACTAGTAATGGACAGTATCGGAGATGGGAGGAGGAGGCAAAACGTTTTTTGACGAGGCAACCGGATGAAGTTACATCCTATTTAAATAATAAAAAAAATAAAACTTCCCATCCGGTTGCCTTCCTAATTCCAATTTAATTGTCATAATTAAACAATCTTAATTAAGTCTCTCTTAATTAAGTAACAAAATATAAATAGATGGATAGTAAAACTCAAATCAGCTGGATTCCTTGGAATATCTTCTAAAACCTTTTACATTTTCTAACAAAAGCGTTGAACTTGTTATTTTTGCACATGGGATCATTAATTTTATATATAGGAATACTAGCAGCGCCCCGCGGTTTCACCTGCGTAAGTCCCGATCCCATGGGAATATCGGCATAAAAAGTAGCCTATATGTTAATCCGGATCGCCAGCTATCTACATAGCAAGTTTCATCGCAATCGGTTCAGTAGGTTTGGCGTGAAAGAGTAACAAACCATCCATCTATCCATTCATACATCCAAACTTTCACATTTATAATATTAGTGGGATACCAATTATAAATTACTGATTAAATACTATAATTATACTTACTATAGTATTAAAAGTAGTTGGTAGTTGACTCTCAAGTCAAATAAATTTATTTATTTGACTCTCAAGTCAAATAAATTTATTTATTTGACTCTCAAGTCAAATAAATTTATTTATTTTGAAGAAACTTCTATAAAATACAGTATACGACATACGCTGTGTCAAATAATTTGATTGAGTTCTTGATTTCGTAAGTAAATAATAGCAAGGTGTAAATAGTAATTAATCTCATTTTTCTGTCTTATATTAATTATAACGCTTATTGAATAATAATACGACTGGCCTGTTGGCCTAGTGGTTAGTGACCCTGACTGCTATGCCATAGATCGTGGGTTCGATTCCCACCCCAGTCTGGGTGTTCTTTGTGTCCGGTGTTTGTATGATTGTAAAGTCCCCCGCGACACAGGAGTAATTCCTAATGCGGGAGTTGTCTATTTATAAAAGAAAAAAAAAGAATAAACCTTTAAAAAAAAAAAAATAACTGGACACATCTCACAACGGCCGTCTGATCCCAAACTAGGTAGAGCATGTACTATGGTCACCAGATTGCTGATAAACATACTTATGTAATATGTATTTCTAAATACATACATAGTGTATAATAGATAAATAACACTCAGGCACAGAACAAATGATAATATTTGTCCTGGGTGGGAATCGAACCCACGAGCTCTGGCTCAGCAGTCAGGTTGACCAACCATTAGACCAACAGGCAAGTCAATTAATTGACTGAGGATTGCTATCATAACTACCAATTAAATGTAAACCTAGTTCATAGACAAATCATTACTTTTCCCTTTAAATTTCGACAATTGCAAGTGATAATTAGCACCTGCACATACATTCCTTGTTTTGCACTGATTTTAAAACTATAAACTTTAATAGTCCCTACAAAACGAGCGATGAATGTCGTACACTTGCTGTTATCAAAACAGGATAAACCAGATATAGGTGAAAATTTTTTAAAATATAAATCTTTACGATTTATTCTTTAAATTATAAATATACTTATTTCTCATTTTAAAGAACGCGGAAGGCTGCTCTATAATACAAGAAACAGGCTTCAATTTCGATCTTGCATCATAATAAGGCACTTCCCATACACATTACCCCTGCATACGCCATAACCGCTACTAATAACATGCATATAAAGAAAACCTAAATACGGTTATATCCTGGTAAATAGCATGCTAATGTAGTATGCTATTAACATATTTGATGTTATTGAGAAGTAGTATGCTTTTGCTATCATGTCATAACTTGAGAATGACTTAACCGATTAAATTCATCTTTTTTTTTGTTTTCTAACGCTGTATAGAAGGTTCTTAAACTGCAGTATGCACACATTGTGCAAAATGTCATTAAAATCGGTTAATTAGTTTAGGAATTCATCGCGAACTAACAACGTGACACTAAATTTCTATATTTATAGATATAAATTGAGATAAAACCATCCTATGTCTCAAGTTGGATCAACGTGCACACATTTTGCAAAATTTCATTAAAATTGGTTCATTAGTTTAGGGAGTTCAACGCGAGCAAACAACGTGAATATTTTTTTATATAAACTCCCAATAGATGTTTTAATTGTCTATCTATTGCGTCTGGTATTTCAGGAATTTTATATTCTACTTGTTCGTTTTCGTCTACTTGGATCGATTCGGGTGTATCTATTCGTGTATCTATAGCTATTCCGTCAAGATCATTGAAGCGTCGTTGGAGTATCTACATATACACACATACACACATTCTCTCAGAGGGAATCGAATCTGCGTCCTGCGACATGATAGTTGAATGCACACCCGCTATGCCATTTTGGTCGTAATATCATAGTCCTGTAAAAAATATTTCTACTTACATCACAAAATAGGTTAAATTGTAATTAGGATTTTTTAGGAAATTCATTAGGAACACGGAATCTGAAAGTAGATAGTAGATGTTAATAGGCTTACCGTCTATCAGGTGGGAATATAATACATCTCTGCCTACCTCTCCCTATACAAGCATGAGTATATTCAAAAAATAAATAATATGACAACAGTAACAAATATCATCCGGTATAAGTATGTCTGTGGATATGTATAAATAATAAAAATACATTCGCTTACTGCTTATAATTTTAATTCGCATTGCCTATACATTTTAAATTTGTTTACATTTTTCAAACATAAATAGTAGGTACTAGGTGGAATAGAATGTAGTGTTAACACTATTGCTTCTCTATGGCATACCTGCTCAACGGTAATTGAAAAATAGAGTAGGATTAGTAAGTACAAACCATAACAAAATAATTAATATTTTTTACCGTCATCACACTATGTTCATAAAACTTTTGATTATCTATACTTGAAGTCTTGTTGTTTGATTATTACAAAACGTCTTGAGATATTCAGGATAACACCATTTACCTACTTATAAAGTTAATAAACTGTAGGCTTACGTAAACTGTTCATATAACTTTAACAAACGTAATGAACATAATATGAACTTAATAAGTATTAAAAAAATAATACCTTTACATATTTCCAACTTTTAAACAATTAACAAAATGTCGCATCATACAAAAATGCTTAAATTTTCTCTAAAGCACTACACTAAGACCACTTTTGTCACTTCAAAAACATCGAAACTAATAAAAGAAGTGCCTACTGTTGCTCGATTTGCCACCACCTGAACTAACCCCACCAAATATAGAGGTCGCCTTTACACATTCACATTCAAAGAGAGTATTACCTTTCTAAATTTGCCAGGTAAACCGGGCTAGTAGGGATGGACTAAGGGGCTAAGATTATGCAATTGTTGGACCCGCAACGATCGAGTATATAAGGTTGTGGTGCGTTCAGAGGAGTAGAAAGTAAGCCAGTCACAACAGACTAAGTGTACCACGGAATCAGTCCAGCTAACTAAGCAAGATGTACGCGAAACTCGCTGTGAGTGTAATAAAATGAAACTATTATCTATTAAATAAAAAATAAAATAAGTTTTGGAGCGAGATTTACTGTCAACTGTCTGTATTTTCTTTTTTAATATTTCGTATGAGTGCTGCCTTAAATTTTCTTTTAATTTTTTTTTATTTATCAAAATGTATTAAACATTTAATTGTGTGTTCCTCAGCTTGTCTCCCTACTCGTCGCCGTAGTCGTTGCCTCACCAACCCCCGGCGGTGGCCATCAGTAAGTCTACTATTCAAAATATTTACAAAAGGTATAGGCAAAATACTGCAAAACGTTTATGTCTTTACTAAATTCGGTCAATATAACTACAAATATAAGGTTAATAAATTAATCCTTTCCTATTATGAATAATATTTAGGAAGCCAAACAAACCATACCTCATTCTTTTGATAATCGAATGTAGTCTATTAATTATTATTGCATACATCAAAGAAACAAGTTTTCTTATTATCTCGCTCAAATCAATGCCAATGCCATAAAGAAAAAACAAAAAGTGAAGATTTTCTGCGCAAGTTACAATATTAAACAAAAAAGATTGTATTGTACAACATAATCTACATTCTTACGCAACATAATCACGGTGTTCCAAGTTCAACGACAAAGAAATAAAACAAGCTGAATAAGATTGTTCATTTAAACAAAAAGTTCTATTCAATTATCGAACGAATGCTTTATTTACAGAATACAAAACTATAGACTAGGATGTTGTATAGTTTTGTTTTAATTTATTCGTTTAAAATAAATTGTTGAAGTGTGTTGCGGGTTTGTAATGATGTTGTGTTTTATTTTAAATTCAAATGATTTTATACTTGAGAGCGGAGATTGCAAAATATAACGTAATATTTGAGAATATAATTTGCTTTTAATATAATTTAAGTACTATTTCGTTGGAAAAAATAAGTGTAGGTAGTAAATATTTTTGAATTGAAAACTTCTTTAGGCACGTTGGGCACTTTGGGTATGGGGAAAAAGCACTGAACTCGCGTGACCGTCACGCTCATATGACATATACATACATATGTGTGTGCGTATGTGTGTTCACTTTTGACGTGCATTTCTATGACAGACTTTTTTTTTATAAACCGCCAACTTGTTTTTGTTGATATTAAGAATAATGTAATAAATGTACCAATATAAAAACTATTATTAGTTTTGGCGCTAAAAATATAATCATATACTAAAAACCGTCAAGTACCTGTATGTCACTGAATTCAAAACACACCCAAAATATTGTTACTTCGTGATATTATCGTTTAAACAAATTGCTAATTCTATTGGGCACTATAAATCGGCAATGATAATATTTTATTGTATTACATTTAAGAATCTATCTAACCTTCTAAAAGGTGTGAGTGGTATCAGTTCTTAGTGAGCAGTTGTCAAAATTCCGTGACATTACTGGACTCGAACAGACAACATATGAACATACTTGCTATCATTGGCAGACCTAGTATTTTTTATCAAATGTAACGTAATGTTGTTGCGAATGCTTCGAACTGACAGCTACAGTGGTTTGTAATTACAATTGCAGCTTTTCACTAAATGGTGAAAAGCAAGTCTGATTTTTTTTAAGTGGTATTATTATGCCGTCAAAATTAGTCAAAAAAGAAACTATTGTGTTGCGAGTAATTTTGAAAAAGTGAAAGCGTTTATAAAATCGGTCCAGCGATTTTAGAGATGGTTTGTAACTACCTTACTTTTCATATTAATTTTATGGAAGTAAAAGATAATTTGAAAATATTATGATTGGATATGTAGTTACAATAATAATAAATGTATAAGTAACTACGGAGAATGCCCAAGTCAAAGAATGAATACAATAAATTATACATTCAGTTTTAAAGTATGTACTCTCACACAAGGTGTTCATAAACTTTACAATGAGATCAGATGTAGTCCGTGCAGTGAGCACTGTCTCAAAACTTTGTTGCTGCTCTACTTAGATAATAATTAGTTTTTGGTAAAACGGGAGTGAGTCACAGCACTACTTTAAGTGTTACCACACACCTAAAGTAGTAGTAATATAATATATACCAATACCATAACATAAACATATTAAATAACATTTTAAAATCTAGTAAAACTATACAGTATCGGCTTTATTAAGTAACGTTTACGCAATAAGGAATCAAACTGTTGACTCATCGATGATAGATAAGTCGTCCACAACGTACATGTTACGGCATCAATGAACGGGAAGTGTCGACAACTACTAACATCTTTACAACTAGCAGTTTTCAATGTGTACTTGTTAATAGTTTGTTATTAGCGAACTTTAAACTTGAATAAGATACGTTTATTTATTACGAGAATAGTTTAGGACGTTAATTAGATCTGTCTAACATTGCTTGATAAGGTAATGCACTACTAGAGAATTCTATTTTTTTACTAATCCCGGGATTCCGGGATTGCTTAAGGATCATGGTGGGATTCCGGGATAAGGCTGGGATTGTAAAAAGTTAACAAAAAGTACAGGTTAAAAAAAAAAGGTTTAGTAAAACTAAATTTTTCATCGGAAAATATTTTCGAGATTCGGAATCCCGGGATCGAATACTTTACCACTCAGAAAACTTCACGAACCACGATATTATGTATACCCTAATACTTTAATTAAGGATCTTTTATAAAGTCATCAACAAGGGTATACATTCTGAACATCTTCTGAATATTGTAAAGAAATAAATCATAAACAATTTTGTATAAATATGTACCCTTTAGTTATTCCAATAACAATATAGAGATTATCTACAGCTCAAGAATCGTACCGTCTCACATGGGACCCGGTGATTCCACCATTAAGCCTGCAAGTGACATTCTAATGACGTCGTATTGTCCTAACACTGATTACACATTTAGGCCAGAACCGCATGTAAGCACAGGTCTATCGGCAGCCGAACGTATTGGTGCATTCACTAGGTATTCCATACTGTAATTAAACGTCTACTGCATGATCGGTTAACCCTGTTAAATGCAGTTATCAATAATATTATAACATCAATTTTATGAAAGTTTTATAGCCATATTACAACAAGCTGGTTTAGTTAGGTTTAGTGGCGTAACAATTAAGAAATATATTTTTTTTTACAAAGAATATCATTAAATACGGTGTATATTATAGCAGTATTCAGTATTAATGTGGCAAATATTTACGGATATAATAAATTCCCATTTAGATATACAATGAAGGCACAGCTAAGAGTGACGCGAGTCTCGTGAATAAAAATTTAAATTTCGGATGAACGAAAGACAACTCAAAAAATACTATACATCTTTTTACGATAAAAAACAAACAGCAAAGACTAGACTGAATTTTTTTTATGGTAGGTCTGGTACGGGGGCTTGGCATTGCTAATGACCTTTAGTTTACCATTACCTTTAGTTTACCATGAAAAAAATCTAGTCCAGTCATATGAGTATAAAGTACTGGTAAAGGTCATTAGCAATGCCAAGCCAGGTACCAGACCTACCATAAAAAAATTCAGTCTAGTCTTTGGTGTTTGTTTTTATCGTAAAAAGATGTATAGTATTTTTTGAGTTGTCTTTCGTTCCTTCGAAATTTAAATTTTTATTTACGAGATTCGGGTCACTCTTAGCTGCGCCTGTGCTGAGATGGGATCGCTCCATAATATATGGTGAGATCCCATCTGCTACCACACGTATGTATATGAAAAAATAGTTAAAATACAAATACAAAGTAACCATTATGTAATATAGTAGTCAGTTTAGTGTTCTCCTTCATATCCTTGTTATTCCAATTACTAGAACGACAAACAATAATATCCCATTAATTATAAAATGGATTGCAGCACCCATCACTCATCAGTCGTAACTTAACCAAAACTTCTACATGTTGTGAATAAACCACAATAAAAAATTAAACTAGGTCGTCTCTCTATATTTGGATATAATTTTATTGTCTTAATAAGAAATGCATTAAAACGAAGTCATTTTATAACGATTTCGAAGTATTTTTTTAACAACCAGAATTTTATATAAAACTTTAAGAATGACTTAAGTGTTAAGTAATAATAACATAAAAAAATTAACTAGATGCAATCATTTCACATCTAATTTAAACTATAATCGTTACAAATTAAAATATGATCGCGTTATGTTCATCTATCTATTTTGTTGAGTTCGAAAAAAGAATGCGCTTTATCTATTTCTCTATGGATTACCACTAGCCAATGTTACACACTTGCACACTACGAAATATCTAAATTTAAAGGCTTAAAAAGTATGACGGCTTTATGTATTTCTCTATGGATGACCACTAGCCAATGTTACACAATACGAAAATATCTAAATAATAAATGTACTTAAAAAAGTATGACGGCTTTCATTCTAATATAATTATTATAACTACATATCTATAAAGGCATGTGTATACTTTGGAATGTTTTTGTAAACAAGCCGCGTGGTTTTTGCGGCATGTGCGTAACTGCAACAGACCATTCTCCGTTATGTAACCGCTGAAGAGTAAAGCTATATTCTTAAAAGGTTATATTTAGCGTGATGATTTAACAAATATTGAGGCGTCTATCTGATGTACCTACAATAGTCATTCTATACACTCGTCTATTAATATTATCCACCAATGTTTTTGTTAATTTAATAATTTTCTAAGAATGTTAAGTTAAGATATGAACGCTTTTCTGATCTTTATTTGGTGATGGGGTGTCATACAGATTGCATCATATCTTGGGTTTGGAAGGCAACAATTTTAATTGCAGTTTAGGGTTTTATATTTAATAATCGCATTAATTTGAAAAGTAGATATCTATCACCTATGTTCTTTAGAAGAAAATAGGCCTTTATTATCGAAAACAGGTAAACTAGGTAAGCCTGTGTGCAGTAGACTGAATAGTTACTACGTGCAATCGAAGAGCTGTTGAATACCCCATGTATAGTATAATAAACAATTCTAAGCACTTAGGTTCATTTTGTTCCGTGGGAAGCCGGAAAATATGTACACGGCTCGCGTATATAAATCAACTTTCAATTTCCCATTATTTAGCATCCGGAACTAAGAGGTTACATGTAAATCGGTAACTGTTAGCCTGCCTTTAGACTTACGGTAAAAGGCAATTACGTCTACCGTAGCTTTAATGTGCAGTCTTAGGCCCTATCCATACTTAGTTTAGTTTCAGTACAATTGTTTGACAAATTATTTTTATGAAACTTCAATTTTGACCTAGAATATATATATTATAGGGGCTATAGGAAATTTTAAACTGTTTAACGTCATAGACATGGAGGGTGAAGATTGAATACTTTTAAATTTATTTATATACGTAAGTACGATACAGATGTAGACGTGTCTCTAAGGTTTCTAAGAGAATAGGTTTATTTTCCACCAGGAGTTATACAGCCCAGGGGCTTATATAGAAATTGAATAATATGCTCGTAGCTTGCTTAGGGGCTGTCCAGCTCTAGTGTGCGACAAACATGTTTATAGAAAACCTAAACCTTATTATTTCCTAGACTGTGTTTGTTTCTGTTGACACCTGTTTTTGTTCTCCTTTTGTGCTGACAAAAACCGATATGCTCGTTAGATGCGGACGTGCCTTATACCAGTTCAGAAGTGTGTTAATTATTGCCAAGAAGCATTAACTTGGCGTATTACCTTCATTTAATCTGACTCTCAATACCATTAACCGCCTTTAGGTTTGGTGATATTGAAAGCGTTTAGCGGATACTGAAGATCAATATGACTTTAGGAAGAAATATACGATCCAGTAGATGATGAGAATTAAAATCTATTAGAATTTAATTCTTAATTTCTTAAAAAAAAGGGCACAAAAATTGGGCACTTTAATGTCATGTGACCATAGCTTAGAGCGTTTACATACATTCTTAAATGACCCCGAATGAAGTGTTACTTCAGATCGATTTAGCTAAGTTAGAAATCTAGTATAGATTGAATTTTATTATACGAATATTTCCTAAAGAATTTCGTTAAAGAAATTCAGTCTGTTGTAAATTCGAGGTCAAAGCTGTCATAACAATTAGCGTGGAATGTTTATGTTCGCGTGAGTTGCATATGTACCTATATTGTTTTCTACGGTACTAATATAACTAAATTGGAGGTTTCTTTTGATGGTATTGTTATGCTATATGCTATTATTGTTAGTAAATTGATACAACCTACATTTATTTTTACACGCTTTATATTAGTTTGATGTGTGTTTATCTATCTATCTAAGTAATGGAATATTCCAACGTAGTTTTTACCAAGACATCCGATTAACTTAAAAATTTGCAAGTGTTAAGGACGGGTGACGATACAAGACTAAAAAATATGAAAGATTTTTAAATTCTGTACGTTATAGTAACCCGCTATCAATAGGACCTATCCCTATAGTCAGCTCCTCCCATAATTGAATGGCCTAAGGAAACAAATTAACTCTCACTTTCAAAAAGTTATTTTATAAATATGATTATTCAACGTTATACCAATGAGATATCCAAATTATGATACAGTCATACTATATACTATGATACCATATATATATAATACTACATATATGACGATATTTATATTATGATGACCTAGAAGTCCTAGGATTGACTATTTAGATTTTCAAAATGAACTAACATAATAAGTTATTTTTGTGTACTAAAAAGCAATATTTGGCATAATGTTTACTTATAATCCAATATCCAATAGGTACGTCTTTTATTTCAAGGATTAGAATGGAAAGGTCTCAATGAAATTGAGGGATAAATATTGGAACGCGCAATTTCAAATCAAATAGAACAACACTAAATGGTAAAAGGGCCATGTTTGAATCTTACAATATCATTTTAAATAAATAACATGTGTACCAGTGTGCAACCTCTCCAATTAACTATACAAGGAATGTAACATGGCTTTACAAACTTGCGAATAGAAGTTTTGTTGATGTTTGTATAAGCTTAATCAGAAGATGGTTGATGTATTCTAACTTTTCAAGTTGCTAAAGGGATAGTTGTGACAAATTAATGTCCGGCTTAACATAGAAGTCTGCAAAAAAGAGAACACAAAACTAATGTCATTTGAGGGAGTTAGGATCACGCGAATCCTCTATATTCCCATATTGAAAGTATTATGGATCTAGTTATGAATACCTAACAAATTTACTACATTCGGGCTTTGATCCGGTTATTGTAATTTGTAATGTTGCATGTGTCGTTAGAATTCGGTAACAACATTACATCAAGCAGATCGTACACTTCTTTGATTGGATGGTAAACAAACATGTTACTCTACTGCATACAAAAATGTGTAACTGATAATTATATGATAATAATTATATATATTAAGCGGCGGTAGCGTAATGGCTAAGGCGGTTGCGGGTTCGAACCCCACCCAGTGCACTACCGACGTGAACCCACTCCTAACACAAGCATTTTAGCTTAGCTGGAGGGATTAACAAGAATACTAGTAATGTGTGACCCACCTAAAATACTCTAGAAGAACCCGCCATAAATGGCGAAACACTGCCTTTTGGTATTAAATTATCAACACTTTCTAAAGTTTGATTCCTTATATTGTGAAATATATCATGAAATATTGCAGTTGCTATTATGGAATTCCTACGTATGAAAAGAGTACTAGAACTCACATAAAAAATGCAACCAAACACTGCTCCATTTGTGGGTTTGTTTTTAAATATGTTCATAAACCTTATACAGGCTAATGCGCGGGTTACTAAATAGTTACCAAACTTAAGAAATAATTAGTTTTAGTTATGCGTATTTTATGTAAATACTTTTATTATTTGAAAGTTACACCCGCGTATTATCTCAGAGCTCTTAATTTAATGACAGCTATGAATATGGTGTTTAATAAGGGCCGTGGAGTAAATGGAGAAGAAATTGTACTTTTTATAGATTTTTATAGCTCTAATACCCATTACTTCATTAAGAAATCACAACATTGTTATATTGTGAGATAGCTATTAATACTCTCCACTCTAAGACTTTATTCGGATAGATTTAGAGTTGGAAATGTGATACCATTGCGATAACAGTTACAGGGAATAAAGGCTGTTTTTAGCATAAATAGCAGCAATACGACAAAAGAAGATGAATATTACCGTAAGGGTTACTATCTTAGTTATTTGGAATTGAAGTATTTGGGTAGATTAACGGGATTGATAAGACGGCTTACGGATAAGACTTAGTTTTTATCGTAATCCCCACTTCACTTACTGCTGGTTGGTCCTGTGCTGAAATAACATTTATCAATTCATTTACCAACTCTCGTTCATTCTCGACTCTTCGATTACTAATAGATAGATTACTAAACTACTAGTCTAATTTTTTGATTGACAATTTCGCTTACCTGTTCTCGACCAATCAACCAACAATGATCAATTCCTCAATAAAGTATAGGATCCCAGTATACAACGACCTTCACCGAGCTGGTTAATGGATGAAAAGTATTTTATATCAAATTAAATATGTGAATAAGTATATTGCAAATTTTTTGACTAAAAAATTTCAGTCCAGAATATGATTAATTAACGAAAAATTTATTAAATTATTAAAAATATATATTTTTTTTAAACATTTCACTGATTTGGTTAATAGACAAATTAGATACCTACTAATCGAAAGTATGAAGCCTATAGAATATGCAAAAGTTAGGTTGACTATTAGTTTGACGTCAGAATCGCTGGTCACAATGATATTCCTAACATTTTTTAAAATTATGATATAGCAATTATTTAGTTTTAGGTAGCAAATAGTAGCAAATAGTAGCAAATAGTAGCAAATAGGTAGCAATTTTAAATCAGACAGGCAACCAGCCATTCAGATGCACACAAAAATCTTACAAATTTTAATTTAAATTACACGATACCGGTTTGTTGTTATAAAACATACAACAAATCCGTGTGTTGTATATAATTAGTCTGTTTTTTTAACCGTATCGACGTTGGCTATACGTATATATGCAAGAAAGTGAATCATTCCTATGTGTGACGAGAAGCGATCGTATCGTTAAATGTACGTAAGTTTGGTGAGCTGAATCCTAAGTAGAAAGCATAGACAGTATCTGATACAAAACTAGCTAGATATTTAAAGAGTGCAATAAATATCTATAACAAAAATTCAGGAAGGACACTCATATCCCAACAAACCACACGATAACGTACAATTAAGAAACAGTTATTTTAAACCCACACAGCCATTAAGAGAAATTGATCAATATACCACAAATTAGTTTGACTCCTATACTTAATAAAAGAGATAACACAGTTAATTTTTTTTGAGAACGGTTTGGCAGTTCCTAAGATACGTTCAAAAATACTTTCTTCAGTTTTCAAATGTTACACTATTCTATCAAAAATATATGAAATATACCAACGCGCACATTACTTACTTTAAGCCTTTACTCCGAGTCTCTTACATTATTCATGTCCGTCAAGGTGTATCACGTTCGTTGCATAACAGCGACACCCTTATTACATATCACGTGATTACGTCATAGTTTGCGGGTTTCATTAAATTATGAACTACTCTTAGGGAAAGTACGCATTTGTACGCAGAGCAACGTTTGTAGAAGTGTTAAACTGTCGCATTATAATTAGATTTATATGTAAAGAATGTGGAGTACGTATTTAGGCGTTTCTTTAGTTTGCATAAATTATATAGTTCATCTTTACCAAAAATAACGTGTTGCAATTATTATGTAGTACTATCTCTCTAAGAGCACATAATTATATATATTATACATACTAGCAGCGCCCCGCAGTTTCAACCGCGTAAGTCCCTATAACGTGGGAATATCGGGGTAAAAAGTAGCCTATATGTTAGTCGAGCTCGATAATCCGAGTCTCCAGCTATCCAAATACCAAGTTTTTTCGCAATCGGTTCAGTAGTTTTGGCGTGAAAGAGTAACAAACATCCATACATCTTCACAAACTTTCACGTTTATAATATTATATTATACATATATAAAGGTTTTCGCGACCCGACTCACTGGCAGAAAAATAGATCTATGCTAATAGTGTTGATTATCTTATAAAATCCCTAGCATTAAATAAAATGTAATAAAAATTCGTGTGCTAAAGACCTGTCTCTTTTGCTTTACAGCAAGCACGTGACCATCCATGTACCGTACAAGGTGCATACCATCCACCACCACCATGTCTCTAAAGTACACGTCCCGGTCCATGTCCCTGTTATCAAAGAGGTACAAGTGATCAAAGAAGTACCTGTGATCCAGCACGTGCCTGTGCCGATCGTGAAACACATCCCAGTGGAGAAGAAAGTGTACGTGCCTATCCATGAAGACCATCACCATGGGTGGGAGAGCGAGGCGCTGTCTCATGGCTGGAACTGATCAGCTTAAGTAAACTAGCAATAAGGTAAGTTATCCATGGCAATAAAAAAGATAAACAGATGCTATTTGGAGTGAAGGTAATGAGAAAGAATTAGGGGATAAATATTGTTCCTCAGAAAATTTGATATCTTGCTGATTTTGGAACACCAAGGCACGAAACATTGTGTGTCATTCAGTCAAGTACATTTACAGCACTCTAAGTGACTCCATTTCCAATGACAAAAGTGTAACATAAAAGTTTTATTTGTTAACAGGATTCTAGGAATAAGACCAAGTGACCATGAAGATGAAGTTTGGCAACTTACCAGTAAATTATGACTTCATGAAAACTGTACTGGAAATATCATCACATCTAAGAAAAATAACAATGACATAATTTACCTACCCGTTGGCCGAGACTTGCCCACTTTATGTCAACACACATGTTACCTGTCATACTCATAAGATATATAAAATCATACAAAATAGCGCATATTTAGTATACGTTACGACTTATTACATATACATTGTACATTTGAAAAACTAAAGAAGATCTTCACTTATTTAACTTCTTCAAATACATTACTATGAAATGAATATACATTTTGAAATGATTATGAAATAAATATGTAACATATTGTAACATGTATAGAAACGTAACCAAAATGTGCGCTGCAACAGTTTGTACCTAACTTCCTAACTTGCAAGAAAATATACAAAAGATATGTTTTTTCATATTGTTACAAATGCTTTGTATAAAACGGCATGTGTTTGTAAAACCAGAACTTAATGAAGATGTAAAATAAAAATAGTTACCAGAGTTTATAAACAATGTTATTATGTAAGAACCAAAGAAAAATACAGATGTGTCTATAGTTTCTAATAAATAAGTTGTTTTATTTGGGAGCCGTTTTGAAAACGAACCTTATAATTTTGTGAGATATTTTATGATTTTAACATGAGGCAAATATCTGTTCAAACATCAATGACCGATTGTTCAAGTGCCTGTAAATCTCGAAATGAAATAATTCGCTTTTGGGACGGACTTGCAGGATTATTGTAAATGTAAATGCTAAAGTTTTTTTGGGAAATTTTGTTCAAGTTTTGTAGTCCCGTAGTCACCACTTAACATTTGTCAGAGCATCTCAAGAGCTCAACTGATAATGAAACATGGACTGAACAACAATACAATCAGAGCCTTGGCAGCAGATAGCGTCAATCAGGAACAGGCACTTCTTCTTCTCCTGCGATTCGGCACGTGCCTGTGCCGATCGTGAAACACATCCCAGTGGAGAAGAAAGTGTACGTGCCTATCCAGTTGCACACGTTGTACTGGCTTTTCTGACACTTGAGGCGCATACGGATTGGTTCCAGCGTGTCCTCAGCTTCTACTTGCGGCACCAAGAGTCCAGCCTTGATGGGCTTCAGAAACTCACTGTCGCTTGACGATCAGTTTGGTTTAGTCACGCGGTGAAATTACGGTAGCCACGGCTTGGCAAAGTCACTGAAAGTCAAGGTCATCGTTGTAGCTGTACCTCGATGGTCTCAGCCTGCTTCTTGGTCAAGTTGTGGTATGGTTCTATCATTACCGCGACGTAGTAGTCATTCAAATTTAAAGCGTCGGACTAACACGTGGAGCTGGTGGCTAGGATTTTCTACGCCCACCACTGCCCTGGGGAGTTTACTCGCGTGACTTTTTTACTTGTTGTTAACGTCCATTGCAAATGAAACAATTATTTTTACGCAGTTTTATGTACCAAATTTTAATAAAAGAACACAAAAAATAAAGTTAAACAAAAACATTAATTATTAAAACTAACAATTGCTATGTAAACATTACTTATTTTTATAAATAAGTTTATAAATAACATACAATCAATCGATTTTGGCGAAGTCACAATATCGGTTTACATTTCTTGTATTTATCTACTATGAAGCGTGTTAATAATGATTTCTACCATCTGGTAAACTATTAATTTTCACATGAAATACATAATGGCTAAGTTTAAGTACCTTAAAAATGTCGATTACTATTCGAAATATTTAAAAATCTAATACGAAAAGTAGATTATCTAAATTTGCCATCCTCTAAGCCAAACTTTATTTCATTACAGTCTGTTAAATTATTGGGAAACAAAGTTTTAAGTATATTCTGTTTTTTTTTTATATTAGCCATCTTTGTTTTATGTTTCCATCAAAATCGGGTAAATAAAATGGTAGCATCAACACTTTTTTGCACAATCCATTACCATTATTACATTATCATTACCATTATTACATTATCATTATACAAAATAGTATTCACAAGGTCCAACAGCTTTTAATAGTCTAACTACAAAACTGGAGAACTACAAAAAGTGCGTATACTTTGTCTAATAATGTACAAAGAGCCAAAACCTAACCAACCATGGATGAAATACTAGCAGGGTTACGCCGCGATAGGCCGGGCCTGGATAGGTGTATCCAGGCCGGCCTACGACCAGACAGGCCAACCGAAACTGCATCCTGATGATAGATAGATTAATTATGTTATGGCCTATTGCTTCGAGTCCGATTTATGGGAAATGGGTCAGTACATAAATACTCCGCTCGGTCCTCAACATTCGTAGACGTCTGTATACGAATCAGTGACAACATCGATTAAGGTGTGCGCCCATCATGTCGTGACGGATGAAGTAGAAGAAGCTCTTTGCACATAGACATGGTTATTTCGTCATCACCCCAATCCATTCCCATGACTATTGAAAGTTTTGTACATTCACGTGATAGTGATGAAGATAGTAGTATTGAAGATGAATTAGTCGCCTACCGATATTAATTACGAGAAACCACTCAAAAAGTCACCATCCTTTATCAACAGTGTAATGTCTGGTACAAGATGGCTAGCCATCACACTACTTTCAGAAACGGGAACGCAATTGCGTTGTACAGTCTGTCACGCAAGATTTCGCAAAATTAACTTGAAATTGTAAGAAAGAGTGTAAGAGCGTGAGAGTAAGTTGCCGCTGTGCTCGTACGATTGCACCCCCCTAGAATCTCTAGAAAATTAAAAAATTAAAGTGAAATAATTTTCAATTATTATTTTAACTAAGAATTATTCTGATCCGAATCGAATACTTATGTGACGATATTATATAGCTATGGTTAATGAAGATAACATTGATATATTATGCAATTACAAATTTACTTGATGCTTTTGAAATATTTTAATTTCTAAAGGTTGCAGAAAGGAGGCTCAAGTCGAAATATTTGGTGTAAATAATATTTTTTTAATTTTCTACTCGGCAAAGATGCTTTTAACTGTCTTGAAACGAGTGAAACTTATTTAAATATTAGTTATATTATTTTTGTACTTTTTGTTGCTTTCACTTTTCCTTTGCAAAGAGGAAAATGATTGGAATTGCCTTAATACTATATGAATACTGATAATGAAAACTAAGGCATTGTTCTTCAGAAGCAACACTTTTGTCGCAGTCAAAGCAAATTGATAAGCACGTACCTCAAGACCTCATCAATCAAATGTGTAATCCTCTTATTACAAAACATATCATTTCATAAGTCGTAAAAGCCACAACACTGGTTAACTGCGCTTTATATATAGTCACTGACCATCCCCTAAAAAACCCTCGAAATCCCTCTTTCTGGTAAGCTTTAATAAAACACTCAGACAGAGTCTTACACTGTGCTAGTTTTGCAACCTGACTTGGAATCTTGTATTTCGTGTCGTGGATGTGACTCTGAAACGTAAATAATAAAAAAATATGTAAAATTATTATTATCTGTAGTCAAAACCTTCTCTTGTGGTGATACAATGTACCAAATCCAACAGCCCTAGCGTCGACAAAGTGAACAGGACCCTAAATCGAGCTGTAAGTAACAAGATTGTCAACATCAAACTTTAACATGAACCGCGGCTCACAAAGCTTAATTTTAATAATTTAAACTAGAAAAATAAAATTATTTTAAAAATTAAATTGCTATTAAAGGTACAGGTTCGAGAGGAGCTGCAGACTCAGTCATCAGGCTTATAAATATGTTTATCCCACCTCAATACATTATACCCCTATACATGCCCTGGCAACTCGGGTACAAATTTTCATTTTGTTAAAAGAGCCATCTTCACCTGATACATAAAACTGTTATTCTAGGTTACCATATTTTACCGTCACACATTTAAGGTATTTTATATAAATTGTCAAGTTTGTACATTCATTTCACCAGGTTTGTCGTTCTTAATAATTCCTTGATTAATATTAAGAAAAAAAGTTTAAAACTGATTCATTCATATTTAAGATTATAAATTATTGTTTCGAAATAAAATAAATTATTACTCGAGACCCTAAAGTAGTTAACCAGTATAACATGCTGGCAAGTCTGCTTAAATGTCAAATGTCAGAAAAAAAAAATGGCCGGTTTGTTATTTAATAAATAATTTAAATTATTAATTGGTTGTAATAAGTGTTTTTTTTTTCGTTATGAATTGGTGCAAATAAGTGGGAAATGTTTTCACAGTCATAGGCTGTTCTAAATTTTATAAAAATGTGTGTGGTGACAAGTGACAGTTCCTATACTCTTGAAAACATTATAAAGTCTTGAAATGCAATGATAATGAAATATGTTATTAATAAACTAATTAATTAGACGTTTGTGTTTTTATCCTGTTCTCATAATGTTATACATTATAGCTATAATAATAATACAAAAAATTTTTCACACCTTTAGTCAGCGCCTCTATAGGTGAAGTAGGGAACTAAAGTTCCCTTACTTTACGTTCAGAGACGCTGACCTACACAAAACATGTTGCCAGTCTATTTATTTTAGTCTATGCGCCTATAGTCTGTTTTTTTATCTCAGAGACTAACTTGACACATGCAAATGTCAAATTTATAAATAATGATCTGCCAGCTCTTTTGCGCAGTGATGTACCTACCTACGATACCGTTTGATGATGAATCGTAACTTTTTATCTTTATTAGACGATTAGCTTCAAATTTTTCTATTCCAAAGCGTATCATTAAAATTCACGTACGTACACATGGCCGAACTACGTGGTGTAGTGAAAGCTGACCATGGGAGACCCGTTTATACCGGCAATATTTAGTGCATCGTGTGGCCGTACATACTCATATGATTGTTTCAATGCCTTTAAATTAAACAAAAAAAAATATTCAAAGACGCTATCAGTGTTGTTCCCATACAGGATAAAACAGCAGTCTAAATCCTTTTCTCTTACAAAACAACAGGACTTTTAAAAAATACGGCAATTATTGGAACTTGACACTTACCGGCCTACCCATATTATATTTAAATAAAATACATCTACTATCCATTAAAAAGCACATTGAAATGGTGATACTTTTTTTTAAAGATACGTAATATTGACAAAAATCACAAAGTAATATGGATTTTAAGAGAATCCTCAGGAGACGAAATTAAAAATATATTTATAAAATACCAACTAATTAAAAGTAAGTAACATAATAAATAGCTTATTATTAAAAAAAAAAGGAAATTAAAAGTAAGTAATTTTGTAAATATTATTTTCCTTTATGATTTTTTCCGATTAATTCTCTTACAGTGTTATGAAATCAACAATCTAGGGTAGGATTAAGTTCTCCACTTAATCCTACCCTTTTATAATCCCACTATTTGTTAATATTTATCAATCGACCAATAGTATTGCGTTACCGGTATAACCAGTCAAAATAATGTCTATCAACTTATTTTTATTAACTGTGTTATCATCTATTATAGTTTTTCTCGATTTTTAATAAAATAAATAAGAGTTTTTTGATGTGGTGACAACAGTTACAATAATTGAAATAATGTCATACGCTGTATAATTATTGAAAGTCCTTACCAAAAGGGGAGTTAATGTTTTCAAAACCGGATGGCATTGATACACACAAGTCCTTGCACTTATTACGGCTTAAATTTCGAATGCCATCCGATTTAAACAGTTGTAATGACTTTTCTCGATTTTTGTTTAAAAATTCGAAAAAAGGGCGTTTTGGCGACTATGACCAAATTACTACGACTATGATAAAAAAATAATTAAGTAGGGTATAAATTTCAAAGCAACTGTATATTCTTCTGGTTGCATCTCGTCAAAAAACCTTCCTGCTAAAAGTGACATTTTATTAAAAAAATATATAAGTAGCAATATTTTGGTTATCGTTACGCTCTTGGTATCCCTCTGATTATTCGGTGAAAGCCACCAAATACCTACAAAATGACCATAAAAATAACCTATCATGCACACAATTACACAGTGAAATGTGAGTTAAGTCTATGGTCTATGAATATTACTAATCTTGTCTTGTGTCATACCAAGCTTTCATGGCAGTCCTTTTGAAATTAGTCAATTAATTTTTTTTTTTAAATACGAATTCACCCATTAGGTAATTAAAATTCTATTGGTCTACTTAAGTCAAGACTGAAATTGCATAATTAGGTACTCATTTTACATATTACATACGACATTTAAAAAGGTTTCCGAAAATCTACTCGCTATTTTTATAGTGTGGAGTGGGAGTGTTCGTGGGAGAGCAATGCTTCGCCACAAATGGGCCGACTCGACCGAACCGTGATACCACGGCCTCACAGAAAACCGGTAGTGAAACAATGTTTTCATTGCTTTTCGCCGCGTGAGTGAGGTGACCGGAGGTCCTAACCCTTCCCTCTTTCCTATTTCCGCCCTTCCCCTCCTTCCCCCCTTCTCCCCCCGCTTCCCCTACTCCCACCTTAAAGGGCGGCAACGGACTTGTGACTCTTGAGTTGCAGGAGCCCATGGGCGGTGGTAGTCATTTACCATCAGGTGACCCGTCTACACGTTTGCCCCTATACCATAAAAAAAAACTCCACGGGTTATCACCTGGTATGTCGGAATCGAACCAACTAAAATCACACGATGTTTCGTCACAAGTGGGTCTATTGTTAAATAGATTAAATAAAATGTTATCATTCTATGAAACTTTTAGAGCTCTGACCATTCTACAAACTGAACTTAAAAAATCGTGTGTTGTACACGAATTTTGTGATGTTCAATTTGATTGGATTTGAGATTCGGAGCGTGTTAGCGTAGCTGTTTTTAAAATAAAAGTTTTGGATGTAACGCATCTAAAACTTTTATTTTTAAAACAGTTACGCTAACAAGCTCCGAAACGAACTTCCAAACTATATCCGTGTTTACCTAGTATCATTATTTATTTCGAGTTGCCGTACAAATTTCATATCCTCTAAAAAAATGTGCTGGCAAAAAGGTTTTTTTTCTGACGATGTTTTTTTAAACTTGTGCAGTACGTGGTACTCCGAGTTCACGAGTGATACAAGGTAGGTGTTTGTTTTAGGAACCATTTGATTATTTTTTAAAATCGTTTGTGTTTTTTGTTTTCTATAGCTCTATGAGCTTTTACGATCAAATCAAATCAAAATTATTTGTTTCAATTTAATTTAGTATAGGTATTTTTGAATTGTCAGGAGTGGTAGTCAGTCAGACTAAGTCAGTCGTGAAGCTACTTGCCTGTTCTAATACGTAGACCCTATGGAGAAGGACAGGCAAGAAACTCCAAGGACAGTTTTTTTCAATATATGACAACTTTCGGATCTATTGGTAGGTGAAATTTTCTATTATGGTAGTACCTACAGTTAGCAGCATTAAAATTAAAAACTAAAAGTTTTTTTTTACTATCTTTCAATGATCCTTGGTTTGTTATTTAAGATTAACAATCATAATCGCAAATCGCAACCCTACCCAGTGAACTATACACCGTGATATTTTAGTAGTTTTTGAAACGAAGCGAGGTAACTTATAATGATTAGTACTACCAAAAAACAAAACTAAATTAATTGTACTGGCTATAATAAAAAAGTTGAAATTCGAATAGTATTTATCACTCGTTCTAGTTTAACCGTAGTAGGGTTCAAACAATTCATTCATTCACAAGCCATCCACGCTTTGGTACGCGCCACGGGGCAGTGACCTATCAGCTGATATCGACTTTATAAGGTTACTAGTTAGGACCGTCATTTCAACAATATTTTAAGATAAATAACTTTATTGATTACGTTTATCATAAAAATAAACACAGCGTGAATGGAATTTAGTATTTACAAAATAATCAAGTTACGTACCTATTAAAAGTTTAAATTATCACTTACTTACACAGAAACAATTGTTCGAAAACGAGTCTGCTGGGTTCGATACATGAACGCGCACGTTTTACTGTTACTGACTTTTCCTTTTATCAAAAACGTTAACTATGGCACTGAATACTTATCACAACTTTTGTATTCACGGGAATAAAAGTCTTTAAGTCTGCTATAAAACTTCGATCTGCGGCTGGATGGTGAATGGAACATAAAGTAGTGTGAGCAATGAGTGCCCATACCACGAGTTCTCATTTATTGTTCGCAAATGAAAGAAATTATGAAATTTATAAAAAAAAGTTTAGTGTTTTACGAAACGAATACTTTGTATGGATTATGTATGTTAGTTATGGTATACGGTTTTACTCACGTGTATATTTCGGGGATGCCCGACTAGTAGTGAGTAAAACCATATATCTTAACTAATATGAATACAACTCACGAAAGTTTTTATTCGATTATGTATGTTATTGATATAGAGTATAAAATTTTCTTTTCCGAACGCGATTCAAAATCATGGTGTATATTATCGACGGGTCCTACGTTTACTGGTACAAATGAAAAATTGTAACTTCACAGGAGAGAGATTAAAAGATTCTAAAGCTCGTAATTTTCTAGTAATAAAACCGAAATTTTTGAAGTGAAACTTCTTTAGAATCGTTGTGATTTGAAATTCGATGAATGGGAAGCATCACGATAAAGTTCCTACGATAAAGTTCCTATACTCTTTGTCTTTGCGCCTCCGTACTACCGATCTTTGTCTTTGCGCCTGCGTTAGTACGCAGGCTTGGTAGTCCAAGCCTTCAGAAAATATGCCATTGTCAACGTGGTGAAATTTTTGTGCATTGGTGTATTAAACTTATACTTAATTGATTCTTTACAAATTTACAATTCAATCCAACCTTAACCTATATTAAAATCGATGTATTGTTTGTTTTAAAAGTTATGTACAGTTGTAACTGGACTTTAGGTTTGCTTACTGTTTATTATTAGAGCCATTCTTTGTATATCGTGATCTGTTGTCTGTATCTATACCTATTGAGTAAAATAAAAATAAAACAATTTGATCAATAACTTTTATAGAAATTATCTAAAATTAAATTTATTAACATTAGTAAATTATTTGTGTTAATTTTACTTTTTATTATTTCTCATTCTCTCGTAGGCTACTTTTCTGAAGTTTCACTTTTGCCGTTTGTGAATTGCACACACATACCCTTTTTTTATTTGTATCTAATCGATATTTTAAAATTAAATTTACAGGGCATAAAATATAGGTTAAGCTTAATGCAAAAATAACAATTTTCGTAATTTTGCTGGTTATACCAGTAAACGTGGGTCCTACGTCGTTATTATCTTAAGCCTCCTCGCAGTCATAGTCCTAGTGGTTGTTATGTTGTAGTAGGTATGAGATCTAAGTGTCTTTGCAAAGTTAACCTGTATGGGTAGCGACACACAACACAGGTTTTCATATTTCAGTGGGCATTCAACAGGTATGCGTATAATTGTTCAATATTATATAACTAGATATTTTAAATTTTCTCTCGCGCACCCTGGCCAATTTTAAACGCGACGTTTACTTAGAAGAGAATTAAAATTTTGTCGTAGAATTTTAAATTCTCTTTTTGGTTTGTCACACCTTGTCTTGTCAGTCACAAGCACCTTGTGACGGATGATATTATTATAAGTGATTACACAGGTGGAATTCCGGAACCAATTTTGTTCGAAGCAAGCAAATGTAGCAATTTACCTATACGAAGTAATATTTATTATACTCGTATGTTACATTCGTTTTCCTGTTTAGCAAAATATTACCCTGATAGTAGGAGTGACTATAAAGCATTAAATTTAAATATAGACGTATCAGGAAATATAGTTGGTATTTAGAAATAAGTAAAAGGCGGGACAGAAATCTAACAACTGCTATTTCTTTACACAATATTAGGATTCAACAGGATCAACATAATACACCTTTTGTTCAAAATACTGCTGTATACTACAGTACATTAGTGCAGTATTTTTGTTTCTAAGTGAGTGTCAAGGTTTTATAATACAAAAATAGATTTTTCTCTCAACTCACTAACGCGCTTTTGTATTTGTTGACAAAAGATATTATCGGACTCAAGACAATCTCATGAGTCAGCTCACACACGATTGTAATAGTTTAGTTAGTATACGGAAACTTTGACTTTTATGTCAATAAGGTTTTAAACAAGCAAACAAACCAAACAAAAATTCTAATATATAGTAGTAATGAAAGAAAAGTGATAGGGTATAATAATAAGGACCTTTAGAATGAAGGAGTCCCTGCTAAGACTTTCTAAGGAAACCGAAGACCTCCCTAGATCTTACATCAACTCATTACTCCTTCAGGCCGGTGGCAGATTCTTTTGGGATCCCTTTTTTTTTTTTTTTTAAAGACAACTCCCGCATTAGGAATTACTCCTGTGTCGCAGGGGACTTTACAAACATACACACAACGGACACACTTTACTTTACTTTTGAAGTTCGGTGTACAGGTAGATTTATAAAGTTTATCCAGACTTACCCCTAAGAGGAGACTACAACCAAATTAAGAGAAAACTTCTATCCAGAAATAGCTTTGAGCTTATATATTTTTTTATAAATATAGATATTACACCTAAAATGAAATATACATGAAAAAAAACCTAATGTCATAAAAAAATAAATATTTACCCCAATTTGAAGCCGCCTTTTGGCCAAATCGAAAGGGTATGTCAAAGTCTTCGAGACAAAACCCGCCAAACTCCCGGCTATAGTGCTTGCTATCATCAAGTTCTGTGGCTTGTGAGGATTGCCCTTCATAGCGGGGCACTCATTAGCTAATTTTTGTTCATCGGTACAGCGTTCCTGTTCGAATTGTCCTAGTATTAATTGCTGAACGATTCTAAATGTCGTAAAAGATATTCCAACTGCTGGACCCATCTGGAAAAATATACATTTAATTGCAAAAAATATATTAGTAGGCCTCTGAATTAAGCCATTTCTAGTACGAAGAGTCAATACGCGATTAACTTTGTCAACGACACTATGCACCTTTTCAACCCGGGATAAATTCCAATGAAAAGGCTTGGTCAGATTAGACTTAAGTAGAACTAACTCGCCGGCATTTACATTGGGTGGAGACGTAAACCACTTCGCTCTCTGCTGAAGAGTGTGAAAGTAGTCATTTGATCAACGCTTCAAAAAGGATTGTGAAGCCTTCTGAACGGATTGCCAAGGAACGTCCTCAAAGTCATATTCCGGAACAGCCAATAGACCTTGACCTATCAGGACCTTGAACTGCGGTCAAAACATAGAACTCGTTTGGGTTATCTGACAACGAGCACAAAGGCCGTGAGTTTAAAACTGCTTTAACTCTGCAAAAAATTTCCTTTTACTCTTCGAATGTATATGCTCGATATTGTAACGCGTGGAGTACTTCTTCTAAATCAACTGCGGCGTACTCCACCACGTATAAAGCTTGGGGTTTTATGGTAACCGGGTTTGATAGGTTCTATCTAGAGGAGGATAATTAAAAAAGAAGCCAAACGCATTATGCGATATAATCAGGATCAGATTATTCGTGTAACAATTATAACTTCAAACAAATTAATTATAAATAATACTTCTTGAATTATTCTGTGCACATTGCACGTCAGTCGTCCAGACAGTCTTCTGTCCGCTGGGCGACTCACTTGTCTTCAATTCTTATTCTTCATAAAATATTTCGAACATGTTCTAAATTCGAGTTTGGGGCCACCAGTTCATGCCTCTCGCGTAGTAAAGAGTTATTTTTCCAATCGAAGGAGTATGCAAGCTGTGCAAGAGGTCTCATCACTACAATATCCAGCTACAAGGTAGAGGCGATATTTTGGAGATTTAATATCTACTTCCGAAAGCCCGCCCATGCTTGCTACATTGGGTGGATTATGACACCATTGTATTTTGACGCGATGTCAACCCGTTAAGAAATTTATCCCAATTGTCGTTAGAATTCCAAAATTTCGCTACTACTTTCAAATGTTTAGCTACTGCAATGAAATTTGTGCCACTGTCTGAATATAAATAACTGCACAGTCCTCGACGCGCAACGAAATGATCGAACGCAGTAACTTAAATCTGTGAGGATCTCTAAATGAACGGCCTTAGTTGAAAAATATACGAACATGCATAAGTATGCCTTATACATTCTCGCGTTACGTCGTTAGACTTTTTCTTTAACGAAAAACGGCCCACCCAAATCACAACCGACATGGTTGAAAACCTTATCAGATTTAAGTCTAGGTGCGGCTTAACGTACCCGTCGCTTGCTGAAATGAGCATGGTTAGTAAAGAAAACAATTCATACACTTAGTCAAAACAGACCGGATAATCTACGAGTATTGAGCCAATAATTTTTACATAATATAATTTGCAAGATACGCGGCAAAATGTAAATATAAAATGTAAAAATATTTTATCAATAATTTAGTCGTGTGACATTTAAGTAAAAGCACAGTATGCTTACAATTATAAGGTAGGTCGGACTGTACGAGTCTGTAAAATCTACGAAGGGTGTGAGCTTACGAAGGGTGTGAGCTTACGTAGTGAAGCTACGTATTTATGTTTTCGCAATGTTCCGATTTCATCATGAAAACGATTTAATTATGATACTTGAATGATGAGCTTTCTTTAGCTCTGAGGACCTAAGCGGTCCATGAGATCTCGCAGATCCTTTAGATCTTATATTATTTGTAAATCTGTGACACCAAGCTATAACGCGATGCAATCTATTAAAACATGAAAATGTATTAAAGGTTTCCTTTAAATCACTTTTTAAATTAAAAGTGTCACAATTGGATTCCATTTCAGGAATTTCAATCCTAATTTAACTACATACTTATATGTGTAGATGTTCCGTGATTGCAACTGATAACGGCGGGCACTTGTTTATCGTCCCGCAAATGCTTAGAAGCAGCAGCGGGTATAGAATTAGAAACCGGTTTTTTCACGTTTTCGGTCGACTCCCGATGCAATTACACGTGATGACGCTGTTTACAAACATAACATTCTATCGACGTGTAATTAGGTTTTAGGCAATTATGGCATAACTTTAACTCTTTAGCACCGCTAATATGTTCAGATGCAGTTAACCAACGATATTTATTGCATTTGGTACCACTATAACTACCACTATACTAAATCATGTGATTATCTATACAATGTAAACATGAAAACTTAAAACGAGAAGAAGTTAAGTGTGAATAATTAATTTTAACTTGTTGTTTTTATTGTATACCAGCATTAGCTGAATAAGAAGCGGAATGATCTAACACTTTTATTTGATTTTGAATAAAAGTAATTAGTTCCGTTTAGTTTTTATCTATATTTTGTTCGAATGATTTACGTGTGTGGGGATTTAATGTCTGCAAAGCAATGTGTGTCTCTCGTAAGTACTTAGGTTTTCAATATTTAATGCTTCTATCGCCTTAAATGAATGATCAAAGCTTTCTATAAATTAATTTAAATTATCTGATGTCTCCTTTTAAAGAGGTGAAAAATGTAACATTTTGTTTAAATACCTTCCTATTAACATTCTATTGTCTTGATATTTATCAATTTGACTTTGTTGTCAAACAACATCGTAGTTCTTCGAAGAAATGGGTACGCTTTTAATTATATTAAGTGCAGAATCCTATGTACAAGACAAAAAATAATGGAATTTATCTATTTTCGGAATACTCGTTTGATTATGAACCAAAAAACAATGTCTCAAAAAATGTGATCTGAAATTAATATTTTTAGATAAATCATAGATATTCTGTATTTGCAAACATACGTTGTGTTTTATTAACTAATACGACCTAATCACAGCTTTGAAGCTTCTCAGCGACCTCGTGCTTTTTGGTCGTCATTTTGTTATACGAGTACAATTAAACAAAGTGGCGAGGACAAAGGAATGTTAATGAAAGTTAAGTAAATGTTTTTAATGCAAACTAATAGCAGATATACTAAATATATTCCATACAATAAGTTTAATAAGTGTAGTATAAAATGTGTATCTACGAGCGAAAATAAAAACTGATTTTAGGCGTTATCGCGTTACGCTAAATTAGAACTGCAAGTTCTAGGGCTCACAAACCTTGAATTCGGTTTACGAAGGACCAGTTAGACTGTACGATTTTAAGCTATCGGATTTTGTGAACCCGAATGATTGTGAAGTGTTTGTGGGTGGAATACACTCGTCTCTGGAATCTCGCATGCAATATAGCTACTACTCGCGGCGTCAACGCCGCGGTCGTTGCGAGTTCGGTGGTGAATTACCAAACTACCCTCCATTAAACAACAGAAACCGAACGGTCGTAATGTCTGCATGTGCACAAAATAAAAAAGACGTAAATGGTCATTTGACGTGGACCAGATGTGGTGATATAGCGAGCGAGTAGCTAGCTTATCATGATATGGAAAAGTGTGCTTTTGAACTGGTAGATGAATTACAAGAACCTGAAACGCACTTTTTCTGACACAACGTCCAAACGTCACAATTTCGGTCTACTAGGCTAATTGTCCTACTTTTAATTGTACTACCATTTGTGTTGCGAATGTCTATAAATTGTTTTTTTTTTAAATAACACTTAATTAACACTTTCTAAATGTAATCCTATCCTTCTATCCCATAGAGTTTTGGTGACCTTACTCACTACCAGAAAAGCACTACCGTCGCTAGCAGTGCTGTCTAACCACGACCTTTGTAGAACTGAGGCACTGGAACAGTCAGGCCGCTCCGATTGTTAATTGTAATTGGCCATAGGGAATAAAGACCTTGAAGTGCACTCCACAAAAATAGGTTTTATCAGTATTAAAAGTATGTAAAAGGCGCAGCAGTTAGCCGGAAATATAGTTCCTCGACTAGCAAGAACCTTCACTTTACAGAAGCACCTGATAAACTTGTGCTAGTAGTGCTCTGGTGTTACGAGGGTATATAGATATATAGCTATAGTTTAGTAAGTGGATACCACACTTTCTAAATGTAACCCTATCCCTCTATCCCATAGAGTTTTGGTGACCTTACTCACTACCAGAAAAGCACCACCGTCGCTAGCAGTGTAGTGCACGATCTTTGTAGAACTGAGGCACTGGAATAGTCAGGCCGCTCCGATTGTTATTGTACCCTTCTCTAAATACCTACTTCTATCTTTGTAAGTATTTGATGTTAAAGAAATTCAACTTACCTGCAATAAAGACGCACTTAGGCCTTCGTAGAAAGCTAGAATACCGCCGGTTTGATAAACCTTCTTGGCACCTCTAAAAAATCCCGCGTATTGGTCATGGAGCAAGATCTGACGAACCCTAATCACCTCCAGAGGGATAACCAGGGTCGTACTCACGCATCCAGCCCATGCACCGCATATGAGACTAACTACGGATCTGAAAAAAAAATTGAGTAGTTTCTTACTCTTACACTTGTTAGAACATTAAACGCTGTGTTTATATATTATTATTCACCAATTAGATAAAGCCGTGTATGTTTGAAAATAATGAAGTTCAGAAGTGTAGTTATTTCACTAATTAGTGACGGACGGCGTACAATAGGCATTAGCCCCATCCATTGATGGGGCTAACGCCTATTGTACGCCGTCCGCAAATCATCACAAAGCACCGGAAAGTGTCATTTATAAATAATAAAAGTGAGAAGAGAGTTAGTAGCGAGTATCCCTTTTAAAGATTGGGCTGACACTTATTTTCATGCAATACGCAATGCACAATGCGTTCACATAGCACTATGACATGTTTTAGTAAGTAATGAAGCTGGAGTGATTGACGCCTATTACAATGCAATCTGCAATGAATCACATTTATCCGAAAGTATCACATGGCGATTGATTTAGCTTTCCCTTGGTCACGGCATCAGGCGTGAAGAACTGGACCAATTTCATGAATTCTTTTTTTCTGTGTTTGTTATTGTCAGGAGAAGATTCTTTGGAAAAGAAAAATTAAGAAAGTTGCGAGGAAAATTAGAAAAATTAACGATAATATTAAGTTTTCTAATGTAACGTTTTGACAGTTTCTTTCAAAATTAGTCTGTCGGGTTTAGCTAGTTTAAAATAAAATTTAAATGTATTAATAAAATAAGTCGCCGTGTAAATGAATATTATAACAAAAAACTACAATAAATTTAACTTCATTCAAATATTTATTATGCTTTAGGATTTTTTTTCTACTAACAATGAAAACAAATCTAAAAAACAATTTTAACTTACCTAATTGTCGTACCCAAATCAAACTATGTGTGTATAATTATATAGTTCGGATTACGATAGAATTATTTGGCATCTTGGAATTGATTTGATGACGAGGCTAGGTGGTGGTTAGCGGAACTCCTCAGTGACTACTAGTATACCCTTCGAGTTTGGGCTTAAATTATTTGTTTTGACAAGTCCAACAGATTGAACTTATTTTGAGTCGGCGCCAAACAACAAACTGATTAATTATCAAAATTTTACTTGGCGCCGACGCAAAATATGTTTATATAAAATTAGATAGTTTATGTAAATAAGCTCAATACTTAAGACTTAAGGTTTATTTATTTTTTGTTTTTTAGTTCTTTTCGTCGGTTTAATTTTTTGTTAAAAAGATTTTAGTGTTTCTAAACGATAACTATTTGATAGACGTTTGAACAGTTTTGGTTAACCCCATCACCATAGAAATTAAAAACCGTCGAATTTTATTGTCGAAATCAATTTATAATGACTCCAACAAGAAAGTCTACAATTTATTGATGTATACATAATTACGTTCGGGCAGAACAACGTCTGTTGGGTCCGCTGATTCTAGCAACTGATAAGTCTATCGATACTTACTTGTTTATGACATGATGTGGTAAATTTTCTGACGCGTAGGCCGTTGTCAATTCATACACATAGAATTGACTGCTTACTGCTAGTATCGAGTGTACCTAAACAGACACAATTAAATAAATTGAGAATTCAGTGATGGTCTGAAGGACTGATGAGATGAAGTCATAAACCACAATAACCACCAATGCTTGCGTTGAGAATGTCAGTTCAGATCACTTGTGTACTGGACTGGACCTGAACTCTTTGGAACATTCATACCTAATACGTTAATATATTCTAACGTTTCTATCGATTACTGTCCGTTGGTGTCCAGACCCTTACATTTTGTGTGCCAATACCAACAATATGAGGAACCGACTTTTTTCTCATTCTAATTTAATTCGGGTAAGTTATCCAGACCACTGTATATAGGTAGAAGAAGGTTGTGTCAAGGGGAGGCTTAGGGTACAATAGACGATTCAGGATAGGGAGGAAGTCTTCGCCATGGTATGTTTATTGCTTTACTTAGTAGAATTTTACAGACAGTCACAAAGATAGGTATTCTTTATTCATTTTGGAAAATGAACAGATTATAACAAGAAATAGAACTAACTTTAAGTCTATAATACTACCATCATATCAAAACAATTCTAGCTTACCAAAATTATTGTAATACAGCGTTCTCAGAGGAATCCTACCTATAATATACTAATTTTGAAAGCGAGCTAGTTTGTTGTTTGTTAAGCTTTTGGAAAGTAACAATGAAGACGAAGATGGTACACGCCTATTCAGGGGAAACCTATTTACTCTACTCTAAATCTGAATCTTCCAGGATTATTATTGCTTGAAAAAATAGAAGCAGGCAGTTCATTCCAGACCTTGGCAAATCGAACCAAAAAGGAGCTGTCAAAGCGTTTAGTTCCGACTTTTTGGTGTGTCGATCGATATTGTAAGGATGGCACTTCTGTCTGGGTCTAGTAGTCCAACGAAGGTAATCTGCTTTCACGTCTTAGCTACTCTATCATCACGTCAATTTAAATACAGATTGTCAGGTACACAAACTTCATTCAGTAGTATAAAATACTGTTCCCTAGGAACAGAAAAATTACTTTTATGAGAGCGAAACCACGGGAAAAAATTAACGCATTTATTCTCGTACATGTAACTGAGAAGACTATAATTACGAACTGAGGGAAACAGAGTGATGATAACTCCAGCATTGGTACAAAAATATATAAAGGGTAACAAATGGCCAAGACGTATCAAACAATCCTTGGTGTTATGGTACTTACATTATTTGTTAGGTAACATCAAACTTCAATTACTAACTAAACTAAGAAAACTTGCTCCATGTTCATCCTACATTCGTTCTTTATTGCACCAGACTAGCTAAAATGCTTTGAATTGTGTTGCGGCTGCAGTACACCACGTACAAAACGATACCATCAATCAATCAATCAATCAATCATTTCAAGGATGTACAGTGAAGTGAAGTGAAGGGTATACCATCAAAGATACATACCTGTCCCAAAGTATGCCCTTGAAAAAACGCTAACATTCCTTCTTCAGTAAGTATTTTCTTGCCAATTCTCAGAATTGGACTGCTCCTCTTTGCTTTCCTAATCAACTGTGCTCGCACTTTTATTACGTCCATCGGCTGGGTTATGAACCTAGTCATCACTCCTGAAAAGACACCAGCCACTAGTTTTTGCTCTGTAGTCATGGGATCGTCCCTGTGGTAGCCAACCATTTTTCAGGTAGCATTGTGGCACTATGCAAGAGAAACAATGCTTTAGTTTATGTGTATTTTATTTATGTATTTAATCATTTTACTATAGAGGTTGGTCTGTACATTTTCTGTCATTTTGACAGCGATGTGACTTTTTTATACTTCGAAATATCTTGTAATGAGGTTTATAAGGTGTGACAAAGAGTATACAAACTAGTGAACTATACCGGCTACAGATGGAAATGCTTTTTTTCTGCTTCATTTGCTACCTCATTAGAGCAAAAGCAGAACACACGTTCTTTACGTTTAACGTTACGACACCGTAAGCTTCGCGTGGTCCATTCGACTTTGTCTATCATCTGTAAATGTTGAAATTGTTGGATACTGGAGGACTTGTGTTAGACGTTATTCAGAGCTCTTTCTCCTTTAACTTTCCCACATTGTTGAAGATATATGAAAGATAAAGAAACTAATCAGACTGGATATTTTATTTTATTTATTTTTTAATTATTACATTTAATTTTTCTGATGAACTTAACCACCTACATGGTATTGGATAGGTATTGGTTGATACTGATGTAGGTATGGTGCAGTAGGTATAACAAGAATGAAACACTTTCATTTCAAGATGATATTATAAGTATATATATTGTCCAAGTCCTTAGCACGATACACAATAGAAGGCACGATTAGAAGTGGTAACATATCACAAACACAGTATTGAGTTTATAAATAGATGGTAGAAGGAAGAAAGGAATACGAAAGTCTAGAAGTTAACAGTGAGCGAAAGTATGTAGATAGCCGTAAGGATAAGCGTCACCGAGGGAGTCAGGGAGCCTACACTAATATAGGGCTTTGTGTCCGCATTTAGACTCATAGGCGGAGTGCGAGGGACTGGCCACACAACGGGCAAGAAACCTTGCGGGTGCGAGATCGCTCCTAGAAGCCTGCGAACGCCCCAGGAGGCTTCTGTGTTTCTGGAAGGAGCTAGGCTGGCTCAACTAGTCAGCCTATCTGAACGCATAATGGACCATCTATGAGTCTAAATGCGGAAACAGAGCAATACACCAATACCAATACCAATACCGGATTTAATTGCGTATCGAAATTATCTACGGACCTATTCAAACACATAATTTGGTATATAAAATATGTTTGAAGATAAGCACACACTTAACATCATAAGTCACTAGAGCTCAATTCACAGGTATTTACGTTTCTCTCAGGATACTTTAGATATTGCCTGATTTACTTTATCAAAGTGAAAGCGATCGATGTTCCGGTAACTAAAATGATAACACTATCACAAACACAATATTCAATTATTGATGGCAATATACTTTTTATTAGTCAACGAATCTGTTAGTTGTGATAACATTGATATCATTTAGTATGACGAAAGATAAGCTTGAGATCATTGACGAATCTGTGATTCAAAGTATTTTAGGAACAGGAGTAGTTTTCTAATAACTTGAGACACCTCACATACGGTCTGATCCCAAACTCGGCAGAGCCGGTACTATGGTGCCCTGACTGAATAGTAAACATACTTATATATTACTAAATACATATTGTATAATTATAAATAAATTACACTCAGACACAGAACAATGATCGTGCTCATCACGGCACAAGGCCTTGTCGCAAAATCCATTGTTAACTGACGTGTTCTAGTTATAAACCACTTTCCTGCCGAAATTGGTTTCAAACATATCAAAGGAATACAACAAAGAAACAAATTTATATATTTTGACCACCTTAAACCATCCCGGCCAAGAAAACATTTACTACCTTATCTTTTAATTGTACATGTTAAACCACAATAACTGAGCCTTATGTCTCTAATAACAATAACCAAGAACTTTAGGCCCCTTAATCTCAATGCCAAATTTCAGATATCTAGTACAAAAAACCAAGGACTTTCATACAAAGGCACTTAGACTCACTAAATCTGTCGTAAAATCCGTTCTTAACTAACGTCTTCTACTCATAAACAACCTCCTTGCCAAATTTCATCTTCTTAGGTCAAGAAGTAGAAGAAGTAGTAGACGAGTAAGTAAATATCCATTCGTTTTTATATACATAGATTTTTCATTCAGTAATTTGTCCCATTTAATTATTTTCTTTTGGAGTTAGTTTTCGTTGACATAGATATAAAAGGTATCAATAATAACACGTGCAGCAAATAAATGAATTTTACATAATTTACTGTCATTATAAGAATAATTAAAATATAAAATTAAGTAAATGATGTAAAATTCATTTATTTGCTGCACGTGTTATTATTTTCTTGATTTTTAAACAAAAACTGTATGAAGTAGTGTCAGCAAAAAATGCTTACCATAACATTCATAAAGTTAATTTAGTTTTCAACACGATGTGTGTATACATATAGGTATAATATACTATAATATAGATGGTGCAGTGACACTTTTGAGTAGGTATATATTGTAACAGATTTTTTTTATTTCTTTTTAGTAGTCTATTTTTTTCTCCGAGCCTTCATATTAATTAAGTAAAACTAAAATAAAAAAAAGTCGTTTAAAAGCATAGATTACACAATTTAACACATTTTTGTAAACTGCATTTTTGGTTTTCCCATCTTTTGTTTGATTGATACTCACTACATATACGTATTCCATGTGTTTTTTTTAGACCTTTACACCTTTTTTAACGTGTCGAAATCCCCACGAGTCCTCACCTCACCGGGATAACGGCAAGGTAGTAAGTAGGACTTGAACCGACTAAAACCCTACCTATTGCTGGGGTCTCATATGTATAAGTATAAATTTATAATTGGCAGTTGCCTCACTTGCTAGAACGAACTTATTATAATTACTATTTATCGATATCCCTGAAACTCTTCTAACCAATGCACAATGGTTCGAACATTTTCTATATAGACTGGGCTGGACCGGGGTTTTACAATAATGTGTGTGCGGCACGAATCTTGGAAGCTAAATTAGAAACACTTCCCGATGTCTGATTGGGCTCAAATTTAGTGTACATATGTATCTTCGGTGACAATACAAAAATATGGCACCATGGAGATGTTCTGGTCATAAGGTCTTCAGAACTAAAAAAAAAACCAATCGAGTTTGGGCTCGATTGAGTCGTATTGAGGAGTAGATACTTTGTTAAACATCAAATTTAGAATTTGCATTCTTATACTACGGAATTGATCGATGACGGCGTGATTCTGGGTCCGTACATGTCTGGGTATCCATGCTGACAATAGGACTTTACCCTCGATCAAACCCTTTTTTTATCTCATTTATTATTTATCTTCCTAAAAAACGCATTCATTTGTTAGTGTTGCTGTTGTTGTGATCCTTAGGCTACTTAATTACATGCGCCGTCCTAAAGGATGTCGGTGCATGCCGTCCTGTCCCTGTGTATATATTTGCTTGTACATGACATTAACAAATTAACTAATAATATGGACAACCCTGAAGCTAATTATATAATAGCATGGTTTAATACGCCTTATAATTTTTTTCGGCAATGAATAAATATTTAATAATATATTACACATAAAGTTCTATTCACAATAGATATTCTAAAATGTCATATTCCGTTATTAACTGCGACATGGTGACCAAGAGGTTGGTTTAATTTCGGTTGAGTAATCATTAGATTCGGGACGCGCGAGCGGCGACACGTGCCTGCTTTTGTTATCAATTATCATAATACAATTATTATTATGGAGAACAATAGTTCAAGTGTGGGCCAAACTGTTTGGAAGGTAAGTAATGGATTGTTGTGTGTTTTGATTTTCAAACTCTATAGTAAAATGCAGGTTTTAGAATGATGACATATAAACTTTATTGAACATGAGGTCGAAGTATAATAATACTCGTATTTTCAAATATATGTGCGCAACAAAATAATAAGGCTTCGTCCATTTTGTTTTGTCTTGACGGTTAATTAGTGACACGTTTCAACTCTAAGGTTCCATACCTAATCCAAATTCAAACTATTTATTTCGGACAACTTGATCTATATGATTGTAAACAATAAAAAGAAGCTGTTTTCTTGTGAATAATCACTTGGAAGTAGTCTGTAACATCTCTGAGGCACTACAGAATCGAGGCATTCACAACAACACCCTGAAAGTATTATTATATTGCACGCGCAGGACACCTAGCGCTCATAGGTTAGTGGTGTAAAAACTTTGACAATGTGCCTTGAACAAGGTAATCTTTACTTGGTCACTGCAACGGGTAAACTTACGAGCCAACATGTGTGACCTCTAACTGCAAGTACCCTACGCTGTCTTTCAATGTCTACATCATCCTTAAGGTTGTCGCTGAGAAAATGTCCCAGATATTTAAGTTTGGACATTGGGTTTACCGGTAGTCCGGCTTCCCTGAAGACCATGTATTCACTCTTACTCACATTATACACAAGTCCATGTGAAGCAGCATATTTTTCACATATTTTGAGTAGCTCATTAATTGTTCCAGCAGTCGGGTCCAAAAACGGCATGTTATCTGCGTAGTTTATATTAGTAACGCTCACTCCATTTACTCGACATCCAATATTCATACCACCGAGCCCGCTGATGATGACCATCAATGTACAAATTGAAATGCCTGGGAGATGTTAATCCACCCTGTCTTATATCGCACGTCTCATAAAAAGCTTCAGACCACTTTACCTGATTATTCTGATAGGCGTACCAATACTGAAAAATGTTTAGGACCTCAGCTGGAACACCCCTATCCCTCAACTTGTTCCAAAGCACGATATGACGCGAGACGAAAGGCTCTGGAAAGGTCAAGGAAACGGTGTACACCGGCGTCCTACGCTCGGTATTGGACAGTATGCTTGAGACTCAGGATAGCACTTGCTGTTGATAGTCCAGGCTGAAACGCTTCATGTTAATACGTAGTACTGGCCAAATTGTAAAACACATTTATTTCCATAAAAACCTTATTCAAACAATCACTAACAGTTTAAAAGTAAAGCAAAATTGGACCAGCCGTTTTCAAGGAGAACGTTTACCTAGTAACAGATTTAATTTTTATTTACTTACTTACGCGGCCACAATGTGGCTAATTTGCAATAAAATACTGGACTTAACTGCATACATTGTGCAAAATATCATTAAAATTGGTTCATTACTTAGGGAGTTCATCGCGAACAAACAACGCGACACTAAATTTATATAGGTATTTATATACATACATATAATATTAGTATTGGTATGGCTTTGTTTTCACATTTAGACTCATAGGCCGCCCATTATGTGTTCAGATAAGGCTGAGTAGTTAAACCAGCCTAGCTCCTTCCAGAAGCACAGAAACCTCGTGGGGCGTTTGTAGGCTTCTAGGAGCGACCTCGCACCCGCGAGGATACTTGCCCGTTGTATGGCTACTTCCTCATACTCCAGGAAAACGTGGGAGGCCGTTTTCTCCACGTTGAGAATTCCTCTGCATATATTATATACCAGCTACCCGGCCACGCGTGCTGTTGTTAGATAATTTGCAATAAAATAAAAAAAAACTATGAGATCTCTCAAGTTGAACATAACAGCACACTTTGTGCAAAATTTCATTAAAATCATTATTTTAGGAGTTCATCGCGAACATGTTACAGAAAGTTGTGGTCAAATTTTAGGAGTGTTATGTGTAGCCGACAGATAAATTGAAGAAAGAGAAGGATTTTGAAATAGTTATCTTCGGAATATGCTTTTCCTAGTGTAAGAGCACTTTTCTAAACAACACATTATGAATATTCATGTCAATTTCAAAGATTTTGTTTTTTTATTTTATGCAGACATCTTCAGAAAAATCTGGATCATTATATCAACATCCTTGGTATTAAATACCTATAGTTTAATTCATGGCAGCCGTATCTCATAGGAAATATTATTTCAAGTAAAATTTTTCAGTTTCAAAATAAGATTTCTACGTTAAGTGTCACTAATTTTCATAAAATTGTTAGCGCTGTTATTAATGGAGTCGACTGTACGACGCTAAAATATGACCACACTTTTCTGTAACAACCTGTATAAATATACATCATCATCTTTCAATCATAGAAAAAAGGTATCGAATTCTATCAAGTAACTGTATCTTTATGGAATGCACCTTCTGTTAGTAGACCCATTGTTTATTCTGTGCTTTTATACAAACTATGTTGGCAATAAAGGCCACGGCACGCCTGAAGGTAAGTGGTTATCAGTGCTTATATACCTTAGCAACACCTGTGACAACCAGTCTTTTTTATTATTACGTAATTTATTAAATAATTAATCGACTAATATCTTTAATCGACTAATACCAATATTTAATCGGCTAATACAAACACTGTCCTTCGCAATTTATACCCCATCTCTCTAAAACTTGACCTTACCTATTGATTGGCACAATATTAGCCACGATACCATCAAGTTAATTACTTCCCTTAAATGGATCGCCATTTTAGTCATCAGTAATGATTATATGTCCTGTGACAATGGTTATGACACAAATTGTTGTTTGTATTCACGTTGCTGCGTGCTGGTATTCTATAAGAAGACTTGTCGTAATTGAATAAAGCTTAAGGTGAGATTCCGAATACCATCGCGACAGTAAATACTTATGTGACTTGCATATTTTTTCCTGAAATATTATAGTGTTCTATATTTAAAATTAGGATTGTATTGGATTGACCCAAATACTTGTAATTAGAGCTGTTCTGAGGTGCAACCATTTGGATGATTAATAAAAATACATTAACATACACACAATGAGTGTTGCACATTTAAATTATGCCTTAAATCGGATATTACAGTATACGTTATATGCTGTAACATCCGGTTTAAGGCCTATTTTAAATGTACAATACAATTGAAATTGCGATTAAAGGTACAATAGATGATAAATAATATTATCTACTGTAAGTTTTTACGATTTTCTATAGGATGAGATTCAGTTATTTGGAATATTATTTATGTGTTATGTTCAGCGATAATTAATCATCACTTTCAATTGCAATGGTTTTTTTTTGTTTGTAGGGAGATACCTCTTCAAATAATCAAGTTTTATCAGTGTTTTTTTTTTAGTTTAGAAATACCTTATGGGTACACAAATGTACTGCAGTCTTCGATATTTTTTAATTTGTTGTTTTAGTTCATCTTCTTTGTCGTTTTTCAATTTTACGATATATATGCGTCCTAGTGTCTCGTTGCTGTCCTTTCTCTTTAGAGTAACTACAGACCTATTTCCTTGGCCACCTTAGTTGCAAAGGTACTGGACGGTCTGATTGATCAGTAGCTGGATACTCATCTAACTATACACGACGCCAAATTTGGGTTTAAACCACATTTGTTGACGGAAACAGATATTCTCTGTCTCAAGCACACTGTTCAGTACTACACAACTAGGAAAACACCTGTGTATGCTTGCTTCCTGGATCTCTCCAAGGCTTTCGACCTGGTATCATATGACTGCCTGTAGAGGAAACTATTACAGGACACCAAGTTGCCTAGACACCTGTTGAGGCACTAGTATAATAACCAGTACAACTATGTAAAATGGTCTGGAGTCCTCTCGAATGCTTACAGGTTTGAATGTGGGGTGCGGCAAGGACGACTTAGT
The DNA here is from genome assembly GCA_949752705.1 of Callimorpha dominula. Taxonomy (NCBI): domain Eukaryota; kingdom Metazoa; phylum Arthropoda; class Insecta; order Lepidoptera; family Erebidae; genus Callimorpha; species Callimorpha dominula. Next base: position 26,117,875 of record OX456990.1, on the reverse strand, counting down.
TCACCCAAGCTTTTTTTGTACGTAAACCAGCTGATAAGTAGGCTCAGTAAAGTCAGTGTCGGATGCTACATTGATGGGCAATGCGGTATTAACATCAGTTACGCGGACGACATGGTTTTGCTGAGTCCATCTATCAGTGCCTCTAGGTAGCTCCTGTGTATATGTTAGGATTATGCAGTGGCTCATGGTCTTAGGTACAACGTGACTAAGAGTAAGCTATTGGTAGTTAAGGCCGGTAACAAATGTTATGATACAGTCCCAACAGTCACCTTAGAGGGCGCTCCGCTTACTAGAGTTACGTGTTTCAAGTACCTGGGACACTGGTTCACCAATGATCTATCCGACGACATGGACTTAGAAAGGGAATGCAGGGCGTTGTCAGTGAGGTGTAACATGTTGGCTCGTAGGTTCGCGCGATGTACAGAAGACATAAAAGTAATGTTGTTTAGAGCGTATTGCCAATCACTGTACACGTGCGCCGTATGGGTCACTTACACTCAACCCTCGTATAATGCTCTGTGTATCAAACACAATAACGCCTTCCGGGTAATGCTGGGGCTACCGCGCTTTTGCAGCGCATCCGGGATGTTCGCGGCGAGAGCTGTGCCGGACTTTCATGCGCTAATTCGATTTCGAATAGCATCCCTGATGCGGCGAGTGAGCGATGGCTCCAATACCTGGTAACTACTGTTACGGACAGGACAGATAATCTTATTATGTGGCATTGGATGACGACAAATAGAGCGTCATTTAAATATATTAAGTAATATATATATATATATATTTTTTTTTTTTTAACAACAATGTATTATATTGTGTATGGACTATGGCCTGATAATAAAGTTTATTATTATTATTTGCAGTTGCAAAACACTCTTAGAACCATACCTTAATGCCGATTCTATAAGCAGGCTAATGTGTTTTGTTCCGAATAATATCTTGAAATAATAATATTAATGTACATACAGATATTCGTAGGTTCTAGGATAATTGTTATCTGTTGAACTTCTAAGAGTCAGAATAACCATTTAATAATAACAATAATAATAACTTCACACATCTTACACACGGCCGTCTGATTCCAAACTAGGCAGAACCTGTACTATGGTAACCAGGCTGCTGATAAACATACTTATATATTTCTAAATACATACATATTATAGATAAATTACACTCAGACACAGAACAAATTATCGTGCTCATCACACATTTTCCCGCGACACAGGAATATTCCTAATGCGGGTGTTGTCTTTAAAAAAAAAACTTTTAGTAAAAAAATAAAAAGTTAGGGTCACTAACCACTAGACCAACAGGCCAGTCAAATGCTTCGAGTCAAAGATGACGTGACGGCGTTCGTGCAAACCGATCTCGATTATTTTACCTCATATTGTTAAAAGGAACCACGAGATAGTATTGTTTGGGGTTGATAATTTACTCTTATTTAGGCTAAAACGTATGAGTACAAACTTTGAAGACGTAAATGATGCTATTTCGGAAGTGGTTTACTGGTTTAACGTTAACAATTTACTTCTTAATGGAGAAAATACTAAATGTATCCGATTCACTACTATACTCCCAACGTTCAACAGGTGAAAAATATTATAATGGTTAGAGAAGACGAGTCGGAACTAGTGGTCTCCTGTATTATTAGTGAATCATTTGGTTTAGATGAGGTTATAACTAGAGATCGGATATTCGGATGCATATTTACATAAAGTTGAGATGTTGGCTATTATGGAAAGCATTTTTTTATCGAAAGAATCCCGCGATTCCAGGAAATTCAAATTTAAGTGTACCTATACTCCGTGAGATGTAATAAACCCTAGTTTGACACAAATGACACTTGCTCTGTTACAACGTATAATGGTTGCTTTTCCCTACTTTTATTGTCAGTGATTTTTCACGAAGCAAAAACAACCTTATTACGTTGTAACAAGTGTCAAATCGGGCCTATTAAACCCCAGGAAATGTAAGCATTTTGTATGAGTGCGAGTGAGACGGCAAATTATACTTGCTTGTGCGCAAGTAGCGACGCGACAATACAACTGCATTCGTAAATAAAAATATACTTAGAAGCCGCTTCCATAATTTGTTATTCAAAAAATAACTTTAGGTAAATATGCATCCGATCTCTAGTTATAACAGTACGATGTTGCCTGATATTTACTTATTAATTACAGAATTTTGGTTGAAAATTAGTAAATATGAAAATTAGGTCAAAGGAACGTTATATAAAAAGAGCATTATACGAACTAAAATTATATGAAATGAACGCTGTACTAAATGTTATATTAGACACTATCACATTATCATATGAAATTAGGTTATTTGTTTTTATAGCATATGAAAATTATATCATGTAAACGTTATTTCAAGTAATGTTATACTATATCTGTTATGTATTATGGCTATATTAAACACCCGTAAGAAACACCATACGGAATACTAAAATAGTGGATTGAGGTCATCATACTGAGTCAAAAGTCATTGGAATTTTCAGCCGGAAAATTCATAAACTTTTATTTTTGATTTTACATTTTTTTGGTTAAAAGTGACAATATATTATATTGAGTAATCAGAACATTTTACCAAGAAAATCAATAAATACCACAAATTGCCAAAAACTACAATGTAATCACTCCGAAGTACTACTAAGAATTCTCTTCACGTATATACAGATATACCTTAAAACTTGTACAAATGCCACCCAGTATCAGCCTATATATGCTGCGTTATTATTTTTTTCATGTTTTAGGCGAGTTTGAGGAGCGCCCGCATTTTACCAAGGACACCAGGGACACCCTCGCCAAGACGGCTACCACCTATCAGCAATGGCGACGCTAGCTGCTCCAGTAAGATTATTTGCTTCACATTATGTCTTTGACCATATTGCGTGGGTAAATCAAATATCTATCGAATGCGTTCATCAACATGATCATCGTTTTAGCCATATGACGTCACTCGTGAACAGTATTTTTTTCTCGATGAAACGTACCCTACGTCCTTTTCTGTGATCCTGGCCACGATTATGCAAAATTTCATGATGATTAATTAAGATTTGAAAGTGTAAAAAACACAAATTTTCGCATTTATAATATTAGTAAGAATTAAAAATGCGGCATATATTTAAAAAAAAAAATTAAAGAATTTATGAGTACAATAATTTTAATATTTAAAAGAACATATAAATGTAATTCTTATTTACAGCCCCTAATGTTTTAAATATATTTATATTTTTAAATTTCCGTATTTATATTGTATGCCAACAATTAAAAAAAAAAAAATGCTAAGTGAAATAATTACCCTTCAAATTTTGCTTACAAATAAAGTTTGCTAGAATATGAATTATCGCATACACCAAGATTTTTTATGACGATTCTGATTATTTACTTAACATAATTATGTTCTCTATCCAGGTTACCCTTTGCCACCGCGAGACAAATCGTGGTCTCGGTACCACAGCGGTTGTCGAGCTCAGCACTCCATCTACCTGGACTGGACAACAGTGAAACCTGTGAAGAAAAGTCCAGGTTTATTACTCTATTTAACCCTGTGTTGGCAGCCAGGTCCTAGTAAAATATTTTGCCAAATCAGAATTCAAGATATACGGTTGTCTTCACGTGTGCATATCGGGATTGCCGATTAGTTTCGGGCTCCATAGGGGCTTTCTATCAAGGAATGAATAAACTGCCCCGTCGGTGACAGCCATCTTGTCCAGAGTATTGACAAATGTCAGCCAACCGTGTATCTGTAATAAATTCTGAAAAGTATTGTTTGTGTTCGTTGAACGAAGCAGTGGGCTCTGTTCCTTGTTAATGTTTGGTAGTCGTTTCAAAAGTTTTTTCATCGACCTTTCTATTTCAGATGGGAAGGTACCCACTCGTGGGAAAGCGAGGTCTATGACCTCATTTAAAGGTAAGTTAATAATTGATTGATTGATTTAGTTGCAACGGTAGCATAACGGTTGCACATTCGATTACTAACACACTCTTAACGCAAGCAGTTGAGGTTAGCTAAAGCGGTTAACAAGAATTGTAGTTATGTGTGTCTGGGTTAAAAAAATACTGTTTACGGTAAAAACTTTTTCTGTCACAGATACGGAGGAACACGAAGTGATGGAGTACTTGGATCACAATAAAGCCTTTCTGGCACATTACGTCACTGAAAAAATACCCGTTGAAGTAATCGAGAGGTGGTTATCGAATAAAGTGAAAGATAATTATGTAAGTTGATATTTAAACCAAACAAGATCGAATTATCATTTACATATTAAGTTACAGATGGCTTGTGTTCTTATAAAATAACGTATTAAAGAGTTGAATTAAAGGACTAACTGTGAGGTGCTTTTGAATATCATATAATAAAATCTAGCAACCCGCCCCGGCTTCGCACGGGTACAAATTATACACCTAAACCATCCTCATGAATTACTCTGTCTATTAGTAAAAACGGCATGAAAATCCGTTCAGTAGTTATTCATTTTATCGCAAACAGACAGGCAGACAGACAGACGCGGCGGGGGACTTTGTTTTTTAATATGTAGTGATAATATTCTGACACATATTGTCACATGAGTAAAGTGCTATCTAGACTGTTGACTGTACATCGTACATGTAGCTTACATCCATCTCTGGGGTAGAGCGAGTGCGCTATAGATGCCAGGTGGTAAAGGGCTACAATTTTAGGCAAAAAAAATAAAAATTGATTGTTTTTTGAGAGGTCCAGCGTTGCGCGGCGGGCCTTTAATTATTCTTTACAATATCTACGTGGGTAACAGATTGTATTTCTGAAATTTACACCAAATACTAATTACTTATTTAGCTGTAGAAACTTTCTTTTGTTAAACAAATAGTAATTAATATAATAGAAGAATAGAAGTAATGTAATAAAAGTTACTTAACTTAATTTAAATTCAATGAGTGTGATGTTTGCAATAAACATAGAGTTTTGTAATTTTTGTAATTTTTATTTACCTTTTGCGCGCTTCGCTCGGTTTATTGCAGATTTGGCAATCATTACGAGTTTCTATTCTTCGGGAACTGGTTAGGTGTTGACTGAGAGTGTCAATTTTTTTTTAATTTGATATCTTCACAAGTTCCTGAGAAAAAGTGCTTTGACTTAAAGACAAACCATGAATCGATCGTATAAGGTTCTTTAGTTTATTGGCTGTTTTAATATTAGGGATAGAAAAAAGGTCGATTACTTACAATGCGGTGAAAACTGATTGCGTTAACAGTAATATAATTCGAAACAATTATGTCCTTGTCAATAAATTAATTAATTAATACTTCCATTACAAAATGCATGTATCTCTTTGCTTGGAAAGATGACCAAAATCACCATGGATTATATAAAAATCTTTTGTTTTTTTATTCCTCTTTTTATTTTCACTTATCATTCTTTAAAGATTCTCTATTTAAACAACTACTTTTATATATATTATACGAGAGTTGTTTGTTTGTTACGCAACTACGCCATAACTACTCATCCGATCTTCATGACATTTTTTTTGCATACACATTGAGTACATTTCACCAAAAAATATAGTGCTATCCAGATGGATAGTTAAATTTTACAAAGAAAAACTCAGAGTCGGTTTATTCAATCAAATACACTCTGCACTCGTTATATTAACGCCAACATGTGCTAATTGCTAAAAATGGTATTTGGAACCAATTAATATATTACACATCGTCGGAGTCGATTACACTCGCCAATTACGCCTTTGTGCACAAGTTAACATTCCTCATTATTTCAATTTACTGTTATAAATTTATAGGAAGGTATTTGGTATTTGCAGCATCGATATGCCACCATAAAAGTTATTATATAACTAAAAATACATATAAAATGCCTGTTATATGGTTTTATTGTACTTTCTCTTTCCAGATCCGTCCTGTTGCATTATCAGAATCAAACAGAGAACAATCTAACCAGAAAGGCAAGTCTTGTAAGAAGAAAGTTTTTATGGTATGTTTGCAAGAAAAGACATTATTCATAAACCTTAGTTGTTTGTACAAACTTATCGATGGATCCTACTCATAGTGAGTTACATGAAAAATTCTAATTTTACAGGAGAGCGTGACAAACATTAAATGCTTATAACTTTTGTTCAGTTCTTGTATTAGAATTTAGATTTTTTAATGTTTGTATTTTGATAACTATGTGTTTCATTAGTTATTACATTAGTAAATCTAATTTATTAAGTTTCTCGTATTGTCGTTAGAATCGTGTAGTTGCCGCAGTGAACAAAGTACCGAATTCAATTTTTTATTTGGTCCATACGATAGGTATTGCCCATCAACAGGCACTTTGAGAATTAAATTAAATCAACTGTTAGTCGTAGGACTGTATGTCAGAGGTGAAAACACAAACACACACACACATCTGTATATATGTATCTGAGCGTAACGGTCACATGAGTTCATTGCTTTTTCCCCATACCAAAAGTGCCCAACGTGCGTAAAGAAGTTCACACAAATTATAAGTAATAAGTATATATTGGACAAAGTCAAACACATTCACAAACATTGTTTTTAATTACTAAACTATTAGCAGCATCAAATACGAAAATTAATATACAAAAATTAAAATGTCGCTTCCAGTTAAGCGCACTACATCCTTACATCTTTGTAGTGCGATGTCCGTCTACGCTCGAAGTTGTGACAGTGTGGGTAGCAGTTAAAGCATTATTATTTTGCCACCGCCAATATGTATCTATGCTCTCAAGTAATATTATTGTGTATTAGTAATAATTATGTTCTCATGTTAAGTGAATTGTATTATAATTCTTAATGAGAATAAATATCTAAACCCAAAGCTTTGAATATTGGGAGCATATGAAATGAAAAAAGTAGGTAAGAAGGGACCTTCATTTCTTTGAAATTTCTTGGATATTGATTATACGGTGGAGAATCGGGTGTATGTATGTAAAGGGAGGATCCTCCGACCAGGCTAGGTGATCAGGCCCGATACGGTGGAGAATCGGGTGTATGTATGTAAAGGGAGGATCCTCCGACCAGGCTAGGTGATCAGGCCCGATACGGTGGAGAATCGGGTGTATGTATGTAAAGGGAGGATCCTCCGACCAGGCTAGGTGATCATGCCTGGCGGGCCGCGGCCTAACGGTTGATGTTGGTAAGTTGTATATATACTAATTGGCGCGAGAACTCTCATAGCGCGATGCAGGATTAGTAGTTACTTCGTAGTTCAACTCGTCTTCGCTAGATGATGTTGGAGTATGTTTTTGCTGTACATATATGGAAGTCGCCACAATACGAATGGATTGGGAAGTGTAAACATTAGCTGGAACAGATCATGATGGCATATCTGTAATTGGAACTGGTTGTTGCTGGGAAGTTCGAGACCTTTAATATACATCACACACCCCGAATGATTGTGTCGTTTGCCTATATCTATAAACACTAGAGTCAGCCGTTGCCAACACCACATACATTAAAAAATAATTCTGGTGAACGTACTCACCAGAAAGAACGCGATATCATGTCATAACGTTATCTAGGATGTGGTATTTTTGCATTGTTACAGGACCTTCTTAAAGATCTAACAGAAGACCAAACTGAACACACTGTACTGTATGAACTGGCGAACTACATCAGCTCTTCAGTGAGTGTTGATGCGTATAGAATCTACAAACTGTATCCTGACCATCCCAGCTTCGTGCAGTACTTTGTAAGTAGAGAAGTTCTTCTAAAAGTACCTTCATAATATATCTGCATGTCTCACCAAGAAGCTTTTGCTGCGTCACCGACCGATGTTATGTTAACTTCTTTAATAATTACAGTCACCACAAAACGAGGCTTCAAGGAGTTTAGTTCGAGCCGACCCTTTACATGTTACGATGATACTTGATGTAGCAAAAAAGGGAGAATGTCGGCGCTTATGCAGAGCTGATGATCCACTAGGCTTCCCGGAGACACCAGTTACACTCTTTAGAGCGTTTAAGAAGAACGTGGTTGGTATAATTTCAGTGTAACATTTTTATGTCAAAGCTGGTAGGATACAGAAGATAGGTATCTGCTGGAATTGTTGCTTCCGTATAGTTGCAAAAGTATAAGATCGCCAGAATTCTACTGAAATAGACGGCAGGGAAGGGCCTATTCTCCTACCGATATAGTCCTGGAGACCATACACAGCAGCAGAGATCACCACATCACGAGTGTTGCATATTCAATGCGAAAAAGAAAAGTCACTCTTTTCCTTCAGGGTAAACAAAGACAGCAAACTTAGAGTTTTCATACAGACTCACTGGTTTCGAATACTTTTAGCTTTGATACCCTATATTTGTGTGATACACAGATTTATTATTCCGAGTCTTTGTGTTCTGTATCTTTGTGTCCGTTAGTTGTATTTTTGCAAAATTTCTCGCTATACCTCGGATATCAAAAGGCGTAAGCACGTGAAATTATGTGTTATACACACTTCCTTTGAGACTCAATGTATTGAGATTTTCGTAGTCTATTACAAAATATAATAACTGTGCTTCTACTGCTGACCTTTGAAGTCTTTCTTTGAGGTCAAGGCATTTTACTAGTCTGGAGTCTCAAATTATCTTTATTTCTTTTGATTTACAGAAAAAAGCTAACCACATAATGTATCAACCTATTCTCACTAAAACTGGCAAGACAATCTACGTTATTGAGATGTGGAGGATCCATGACAGGTTCAGGAAGCTGGATGAAGACATCAGCTCCAACTTCTTGGTGTTGGGAAGTCTAGCACTTCATTACTGTAACTTATATTTGGACAAAAAGAGAGAGAGGAATATGTCTGATTTTCTGCTAGATGTTGTCAAGTAAGTAAATGTTTGATTTTTGGGGTTTACTGTCCATGCAACTGATTCTCTCTGTAGAGCTTTAGGTTAATCGCCACATCTGAACAGCGTGTTTCTAAAATGTCTTCCTATTTCATAAACCAAGTAACTGCAGTAGGATAAAGTACAACTAAGGTAACAGTGGTTTCTTTCATTTAAATTTTGTACTGTAAGAAGAAAACAAACATTCAAGTGCCAAGTAACTTTTGAGTTTTCATCACGAATAAATAAACAAAAACATAGTATTTATCCCACTAATATTATAAATGTGAAAGTTTGGATGTAGGTTGGATGTTTGTTACTCTTTCACGCAAAAACCACTAAACCGATTGCGATGAAACTTGGTATGTAGATAGCTGGAGATCTGGATTAACGCATAGGCACTTTTTTATCCAGATATTCCCACAGGATCAGGACTTACGCGGGTTAAACCGCGTGCCGCTGCTAGTGCTATTATATTTTTTTTATTTATTCGCTATGAAAACTATATACATATAACTCATACATAACAATACAGTTGATTTCACAACTCTGTATAATTGCTACTTTGTGCTACTACCCAGAGCAATCTTTGAAGAAATGGTGTCCTTGGACCAACTGATCAAGAGGATCCTCGAGTTCGCTCAGCGCCTTGTCAATGCTGATCGGGCTTCTCTCTTCCTGGTAGACTACAGGAACTTTGAACTGGTATCTACAGTGTTCGATCTGAAATTTGAACCTGGACACGAAGGAGATATGGAGAAGAAAGAGATCAGGATGCCTATTAACCGAGGAATAGCTGGTCATGTGGCGTTGTCTGGTGAAGCTATGAATATACCGGATGCGTATTCTGACTACAGGTTTAATAGGTATGTTTTAAAGCTGGGTTCATAGGAGGTAGATCTCAGAACCTTCATCCAACAGAACGTTTGCTGCTGGTGAGTAGGGGCAAAACTTCTCAAGAAATAAGGGGGACAGGAGTTAGAAGGTGCAACTGTCACCACTGGTGGTGTGTTTATAGATAGGGGCAGAGGGGGGGGGGGGGGGGAAGGCATAATAAATAAAAAAAAATGAAATCCACAACAAAACTCCATCGTGCCCCAGGGTAGGGACAGGGGTATGAGCCATGAGCCCAACGTCCACATAGCTGGCAGGCTACCCAATGCCCATTATACAGTTTGGAAGCTTTTCTGTAGCCCGCTGTTTTGCTCAAAACTTCATCAACGGCCTGTTTCATGATCTCCGCAGACCTCTCGAAGAAATGCTACCTATTGGTTTTGTACCAGTTGTCGAGTTTTCCAAAAATTTCTTTACAGGAGGTCTAGTTATGATTCCTAGAACCCAAAACAACCGCCAGTTAAAAGTTTATATATGTATGTACCTAAATTTTACCGGCACGATAGAGGTCGGATTTATGCACCGATTGATTTCAAACTTGGACGCCAAATCAACAGGGCAAAAATTAAGGTTATGTTCGTGAATATTCCCCCCCAAAGGGGGGGGGGGGGTTGGAGAGAGCAAATTTTCAAAAAAATCAAAGATCAATCAAAATCAAAAGAACACGAAATTTACCTCTGCAGGCCTGCTGCGGGCCCGGTTTTTTTTATTTACGTTCGTACCATATTATTACCTAAAACAAAATAAATTCTGTTACCAAATGAACAGATCATTCTTTCAGCCTACTTTCATAATAGTTACGGGGAACAATGTTTAAAACAAAAATTTAAATTCGAAAGTGTATATACTCTGTCGGTCTGTTACGTTTTCACGCCTAAACCACTTTACCATTTTTTATTAAATTTGGTGTAGAGATAAAGGAGACCTTGAAGAAGGACACCGGCTACTTTGTCGTCAAAATAAAAGTTGAAGGTGTTAGAACGTATTTACGGTGCCCGTAGATAATATAGTAGCAAGGCTTGCAGCAAAGCTAAAGTGAAAACTTATACTACTTAATTTTTGTTATAGGGATAATTTGTGTATTCTATTTCAGCTATTAAGCTACTCTACTATACTAGAAAAACTGACGTTGCTAGGTAAAATTTAACCGTACCAAAGAGTATACAAATACTCCAACATTACCACCTTTAATTTGTTTAATGTTTTTTCTAAATCTTTTGTTGTGCGGAGATTACTTGTATTGTTTACAGCCACTTAAAAATTGTGTCTCAGCGAAAAACTTAAAAAAATTTAGAGCGATGTTTTTTTTAAGACTTTCAACATGAATTATCGAGACAAGAGTGCATGAATTAACTTGCTGGCTTTTGGCCGCACCACACAAGGCCTTTCTGTGTAAGGTGTATGTGAATATAGTTTACACATAATATCTGCATAACGGTCAAATCTGAAAAACGTTTTCATAACTTTCAAATAAAATTAAAGGTTAAGCGTTAAATGATCGGACTAAGCTAGATCGACGAAGCTAATACAAAATTGCAAGGAAAACCTGAACACACTGGGGGCAATCAAACAGAATTACATTAAGATGGGTACCAGGCCATTCAGGTATCGATGGCAACGAAAGAGCCGATGAACTCGCCGGAGCCGGTGCAGACAACCGACAGCATGGCCCAGAATTATTCTGCGGCTTCAGCAAACAGCGAGTGTATTCTATAATAAACGCCAAATATACATATCATTGGCTATTAAGAGATGGAAGACCACGACTAGTCTAAGACACTCGAGAGCCATAATAAAGGGCTATGATAATAAAGTTTCCAAAGAACTTCTGGAGCTCGAAAGATACAAAATCTGTGCAGTAACAAAAGTCCTCACCGGACACTGCAAACTGAACAAACATAATGTTCAACTTAAAATTGGGTGAGAACACAATATGCAGATTCTGTCAAGAAACAGAAGAGACTGCAATGAAGTATTTACCTAGGGTTGCACATCATGCAACCGCAGGCAATACAAACAATCACTGCTGATAGGATCTGAAGGTTTCTCGAAGCGAGAAAGTCTGAGCAGTGAACTGTAAACCAGAAGTGCGCTACAAAAGAGCAGAAATGGTCGATGTAGCATTAGGCACTTAAAACAATAATAAATAATAAATGATCGGACTAAGCGAGGTGCAACCTACGTTTCGACGGTTAGCCATTATTTAATAGACTATTTAAATTCATAAACTTGAGAAAGAATTTGACTAGTCGAGGGTGTAAAGTCAGTTATAATAATCAGTATACGTGTTTTATAACACTCGGGGAAATACAAAATGGACGCGATAGTATCTTATCAAATGAAAACACGGCATTATTGAATATTTCAAAACAGAATATTGTTAATGTTGCAAATATATGCCTACATACATAATATTCAAAACGAAGATTAACGCAATTTGAAATTTAAATTTACCCGCTATTTTTTAAGAATTTATAGTCAATTTATTAAGAAGTAAAAATGTCATTCAGTTTTTGTGTAACTACAGTCTGGGAACGCTAGAGATCTAACTTATGCTTAGAACATAATGTTGTGAAGGTGACTGCACTGTGGGTGTGTGTTGAAAAAATTTGACCATCATTTCGGAGAAAGTAGGTACAAGGTACAGGTAAGGGGGCGTCCATAAATTACGTGAGGTGTTTAAGGGGGGAGGGGGTCGAGTCAAATCTCATCTTATCTTACGTTTGAGAGAGGGGGGGTCTCGGCAAATATCACGCAATTTTTTTTCTGATTGAAACAATAAAAAATTATACTATTTTTTTTTTCTGTTTACAATAACAATCCAACGCGTTTACGTAAGAAACCTACATTTTGAAAAATCTCACTTGAGATTGGGAGATGGGGGAGGGGGTTGAATAAAATCTCACGACATCTCACCAGGGGGGGAGGGAGGGACAGAAAATAAAAAAAAATACCTCACGTAATTTATGGACGCCCCCTAATGTAGATTGAATCATTATCAAAGATATTACTTTAAAACATAAAGCAACAAAGTCCTTAAGTTTGGCGTATGTCATTGCTTTCCAGAATTCGTTCAGATGGTTATGGCCAGATATGGTGTAATAATATAGTGTGGTTTATTTTTTTCAAAATCAATGGCTTCGATTCCTGGCTAGAAATTGTGTAAAAAATGATTTTTCAAAAATCTGTTCAATATATTACTATTTTATATTATGTAAACCAAACAAAATAATATATAACCAAACGACAAACAAAAAAGAATAGAGCATAGAGTATGCTAATATAAAATTTGAATATATTAGTAACTAGTAACTTCGATCGAATTAATAACCCTTTGAAATGCGAGAGGCCTGGACTGGTGGCCCCAAACTCGAATTTAGAACATGTTCGAAATATTTTATGAAGAATAAGGATAGAAGAAAGGACAGTCGCGCAGAGGATAGAGGACGGGCTTGACGACTGACGTGCAATGTGCACAGATTAATTCAAGAAGTATTATTTATAATTAATTTGTTTGAAGTTATAATTGTTACACGAATAATCTGATCCTGATTATATCGCATAGTGCGTTTGCCTGCTCTTTTAATTTTCCTCCTCTAGATAGAACCTATCGAACCTGGTTACCATAAAGCCCCAAGCTTTACACGTGTTGGAGTACGCCGCAGTTGTTTTAGTAGAAGTACTCCACGCGTTACACGTGGTGGAGGTGTCCAAGGTGGAAAAGTATTACCAAGCAATTGATGATCGCTACGGGCGTGGTGTGAAGATACATCACCTTACGTGTTGAAGGTTCGAGAAGAAAAGGAAAAACGCCGAAGGGTTTTCAAGTCGTCGAGTGGAGCGACTCTCCTACATATCACAGATAACCATTTGAATTATTTGATCGGTGTTCTCTCTGTATAATTTTATTTATGCATTATTATAAGTCGTTTGCGGGGGCCAGAGGAGAATCCTTCCAAGATTTCCTAAGGCAGTTTAAAGTAATTTGTGCAATAAATAAATGGGATGAGAAAGACAGATCACTAATTTTGGGGGCTTATTTGTCGGGTGCAGCTCTGATTGTCTATAAAACAATATTCTATGAGGATATCATGTTTGAGGAAATTGTACTTAAATTGGAGAAAGAGTTCCCGTCGTTTGTCGACGATATTGCGGAATTTTATAATGCAAAACAATTTAGACATGAAAGCAACACAGATTTTTTTTATAGATTGTCGTCATTAGCCAATAAAGCAAATATTACTGACGACAAGAAGTTTATTAATGCATATTTAAAATCTATGGGATTTTATCAGAAACAATTACTATCTTCACGCATGTATCAGACGAGAGAAGAATTGTGAGACACAGTCATTCAATTATCAGAAGTAACTGAGACCCCTAGATTTGAAAATAAAAATATTAATCTCCCAATAAACCCGCCACAGGGGTTAGAACATTCGGTTCAATTCAAAAGAAAAGAGGATATCATCATGAACAGACCGAACCAAAGAATCAATAGGTCTTATGATGGTCATTCGCCGGGGTCTCCAAGTGATAATAAGGGTTATAGAAGTGATCGCGACGCGTTTCATACACCACGGTACAATTTAAGACCGCGGACAGAGGGTGCTAATCAGATCGTTTGCTTACGGACGGTAAAATTTTCGTAGGAAATTCCAATAAATTTTATGAATAAGTCGATTATATCAAATACAGTATAGTAAGTAAATACTGTTCAGTATTATGCTACAAATCAACCTAAGCTTGCTTAGGTCTGCAATACTTATCAAACGAGGAGGTTTTAAAGCCAAACGTCATTCACTCAAAGAACAACTTTCACTTTAGGGGTATATATTACGTTCATGGAGACTCTTAACAGCGCGATCTATTTTGCTGGTATTGCCATCTGTCGAGGTACGCAAAACATTGGCAACTGGGTGAGGGTGAATTTCACACAGACTACCTCAGCTCGAGCTATTTAGTTTTCATTACTTAAACAGGGATATTGGGATTATGAAGTCCTTGAATTCCTCGCTATTATAGTTAAGTGGTACCTATTGTGTTTGTACCTTAAAACTATTTGTTTAAAAACCTTTTGATGTTCGTATAAGAAAAATCTCTACATTTTTTCCCCAGGACTTATTAGATATATTTTGTACATTGATTTTTGTATTACTATTAAAAACACTACCTTAAAATAAAGATAATGCCTCCTAAAAATAATATTCTAAATTCAAAACTTAAAATTTTGACCATAATCTAATGTCGATTGCAAAAAGGGTTTAGTTTTTTACGTGTGTGGATCACATTATCTTCTTTCCACCTCTTTTTATATCTGATTCTAATGGTTCCATGTTTAAACACTCTTTTAATCGGTTTCTTGCCTGTCTAGTTCCGAGATAGTCTTCTTTTTGTACATTTCATTTGAAACAGTCATTACAGGTTTAGCGTAATTAATCGGATCGGACTTTAAAGTTTGATAACAATAATGTTTTCGTCAGGTGTATATTTTATTAAGAATAAATAATATAGTTTTAATATATTTTATTAACGACTCCGTCATGAGCTTTGTTTACTTTTTTTTTGCAGAGAGGTAGATGAAGCCACAGGATACAAAACTGTTAGCATCCTTTGCATGCCTATCAAAGTCCAAGGTAGCATCATAGGAGTCGTACAGATGGTTAACAAAAGAGATGAGGACTGCTTTGGCCACGAAGATGAAGTGGCCTTTGAGATTTTCTCAACTTTTTTTGGACTCGCCCTTCATCACGCGAGGCTGTACGACAGAATCATGAGAAAAGAGCAGAAATATAGAGTTGCACTTGAAGTACTTAGTTATCATAACACCTGCCGGGAAACGGAAGTGATGACTATGTTAAGTGATCAGAATTCCATCACTGTAAACCTCAACAATTTCTACCTAGACCCTTTTAAGTTTGATGAATTTCAAAAATGCAAATGTGTGATTAACATGTTCAGTGATCTTTTCGGCTTGGCGAATTTTGATCTTAGCACCTTAACCAGGTTTGTTTTGACCGTTAAGAAGAATTATCGTACAGTGCCGTACCACAATTTTGATCATGGATGGACAGTAGCGCATTCTATGTACGTTATGCTGAAGAACGATTATCGACAGCGGTTTAATTACAAAATGGTGAGTATAACCGTCATGTCAGTTTCGTTAAAAACTGTTACGATATTTTATAGCACGGTAATATTATCTATCCAGTATTCTATTTTCGTACAAACGGTCGGAAAGCAAGTCATACCTACGCGTCTCTAGTTCGGTATACACTCGGTACACAACTAGTAGCGAATGCGCCGCAGTGACGAACGAACGGTGTGATGCTTTTATAAGCAGTAAGCTTGTGATTTTTGTATTTGATTGAAATAAGTACAAGTACTTACTTGTTCAGTCTTAAAATAAGAGTGTTTTTTTATTAAATCTACTAATCAAAAAACACAACATGTATTTTTATTGAACACTTCCTATATGTGTGCGTTATTGCAGCGGAATGTTGTTGAATTTAAAGATTTTAATTATGCAGATATTTAGTGTATGACGTCGTGTAATTGTGTATGGTAAAAAAAAAATTGTGCATGCAGCCATTGTGGAGAAATTCGCTAAAAACTGATTCCGCTGGGTGAACGTTGTCCTGGCGGAACTTTTTTTAATCCATGGACTTAGAAGAAAAAAAATGTGTCCAAAAATTAGTGTGTATTTGTGTGTAATTGTGTATGTATGAATAAAATTAGTGCATGCATAAACTTCGGAGAAATTCAAGTTTCCGCTACGCGAACGTTTGGCCATTAGCTAGTTTTCATATAAAGCGCTTATATAAGGAGGTGTAGATTTTTACATACGTTGTTTTGAATTTGTTTATATTTGTTTAAAAAACAGATTTAGAAAAAATCGTAGGATTTAAAAGATAAAAATATAAACGTAAAATACGCTTATTAGGTCTTAGTTCGTAAAGTATGCACTTTAGGGTCTAGATTTTCACGTTTATACAAACCTTGTAAGAGTGTCTGCAACATGTTGCCAAGTATCAATGATGTTCCGTTAGTAATTAAAGAGTTATAGGACAATTTACCATGAATAGACCACTGTTTACAAAGCAGTCAAATATCACGACGTTCTAAAGGAATTGCATAGTAAAATATATTCCAATAATTAGTGTATTAATTCAACTACTCACATGCAAAATTTCATCTCATTAAGTTCAGTAATTAAAGAGAAACAATTAAAATACTGACAAAGCATCAAAAACCTACATAACCCGACCAAGTTCGGATGGCTACAAAAAAGCGGCCGTGCAATATATTTAGGTAACATTCTAAAATTTACAGTATAATACCACACAATACACAATTGTTGTTTCGATATAATTTATAGGTCAATGAAAGAAAATATAGAAAATAACCTCATAATTTTTAACCCTCTTAGGGATTTGTATTAGTAGTAGGTTAGCACATTACAAGGTTAAGTAATACAAGCCAGGCCAATCTAGGATCGATGACCATTCTTAACACACGGAGACCCCTCCAAAATTTTTATTTTATTAATAAAATTAAATAAAAATTGTTTTAACATTTTAATTTTACTTTTAGGAATTGTATTAAATATATTACATATGTTCATTCATTTTGGGGATTGTTCATTAATCGGCCCGAAAGGGAGGGGGGGTGTTCGGAAAAAATCACGAAATATCACAATGGTAGAGGGCAGGTGTTGTGAGATATCACGTGTATTGAATTTTTCGTAGAACGCGCGATTATATCTGTATTTAAAGATATTTTGAAAATTTTAATTGTATTTTGAATTAAAAAAATATACATGTTTTGGTTAGGTAGGTTAGTCTAAAACCTCACCACGAATCACCAGGGGGGAGGGGGGTTAAAAAGTTGCTAAAAAACTTCACGTGATTAATGGACGACCGCTTACAAGTATACACAATATTTCCAATGTTATTTTAAGTTTTTTTTTGGGTTTCTCTTTTGGTACCTACTCTATCTATCTAAAACCTTTAAACGAGCAGTTCCTGTATATACCTATGTATATATATAATCTGAATCAGGGAAACGGCTCTAACGATTTTCATGAAATTTAGAAAACGTAAAAAACCAGGTCATCCAGGTACTTCTCTCTATCGTAGAAACTAGACGGTGACTGACTGTCCGTGAATTTCACTATAGGTGTTAGCATAATACCAGCGCTGCTTCTTACGAAGTAGCAGAAAGCTGAGTTAACAACAATATTTGGCTCATACAGAGGTTTATATGTAAACTTTACAATATTATTTTGTTGTTTGTATGTATTTCCTTTCTTTCTTTTACCAATGTAGAATGACATATTCATGTATACAAATATTTGCACTGAGCGGAAATCAAACTCGCGACTCCCGACCTGACAGTCGAATGCACTACCGCTGCGCCATAAAGGTCAAATAAACAATTGCTTTGTTGTTCCACAATCCTTGTATTTATGCAGTCCTTTTTTACACATGTTTCAGCGGCTAGCCCTCTTCGTGGCATGCCTCTGCCATGACCTGGATCATCGTGGCTACACCAACAAATACATGAGTGAAATCGCCTCTCCTCTTGCAGCCATGTACACTACTTCCACATTGGAACACCATCATTTTAACATCACCGTTACAATATTACAGCAGGTTGGTTAAAAATATATATTACCTAGCAACGCGCCCCGGCTTCGCACGGGTAGCAAAGCATGTATTGATTTTTTCGACATCTTCAACAATCATCGTCATATTTCAGCCGTTTAACAAAAAACCTCAATGAATTATACACCTAAACCTTCCTCATTAATCACTCCATTTATTGGTAAAAACCGTATGAAAATCCGTTATACAGACGCGGCGGGGAACTTTGTTGTATAATATGTAGTGATAACTAGAGATCGGATATTTGGATACATATTTACCTAAAGTTGAGATGTTGGCTATTATGGAAAGCACTTTTTTATCGAAAGAATCCCGCGATTCCAGGAAATTCAAATTTAAGTGTACCTATACTCCGTGAGATGTAATAAACCCCAGTTTCACACAAATGACACTTGCTCTGTTACAACGTATAATGGTTGCTTTTCCCTACTTTTATTGTCAGTGATTTTTGACGAAGCAAAAACAACCTTTTTACGTTGTAACAAGTGTCAAAACGGGCCTATCAAACCCCAGGAAATGTAAGCATTTTGTAAGAGTGCGAGTGAGACGGCAAATTATACTTGCTTGTGCGCAAGTAGCGACGCGACAATACAACTGCATTCGTTAATAAAAATATACTTAGAAGCCGCTTCCATAATTTGTTATCCAAAAAATAACTTTAGGTAAATATGCATCCCATTATCCGATCTCTAGTGATAACACACAGCAAATAGTTTTATTTTTCCAACATGGTACAGATTTAACAAGACACAGTTCTTCATACTTCGGCTACAAAAATGAAGCATACAAATGTAAACTTATATGAAAAAATTTAAATAATTGATATTTAAATGCAACAATATAAATTAATTAACATCTTTTGAATGTTTCGAGGAACATTCAAAATTCAATTAATTTGTATACAATGGGTCGTTATCAAACTAGTGCTTGTACATAGATAGATAGATAGATTATAGACCACAGTTGGACAGGAATGAAACATAGATACAGTATACTAAGTGGCAAGTACAACGGCCGGTCTTATCGTTAAAAGCAATGTCTTCCAGACAAACTTATATACATATTCTGAATTTCAATGGCGTGCTAATATGTTTTGTCAAATTGAATAGATTACAGTCAGTATTACGAGTTTGTTTATTATATTACTCTATAAATTTGCTTCTAAGTTTTTAAGCCGGTAAGTGGATCTTCTGGAGCAGGACTCACTAGCCTCTTTCTTGATGCAAGAGTTTGACTTGGACATGAACCATTGTCGATATCAAAGGTACGATAATGAAGCGAACATGGTAGGCATTGGTCAGGCGTGTAAATAGCCCAACCAGGGTGTGATTGCTCAACAAATTAATAAATTGTTTATAGTATAGCGTACGAGGTGTAGGGAAGCAAACCACTTCTATCGATCAAAACAATCATGCCAGCACTGACCTGCAACACCGACCAAGTCCCGATCCTCCAGAAGGCAGCGAGCAGCGGCGAGGTTTCTACGGTCTCTTGCAACGTCCAGGTATTGACCGGCCGGTCACGATCGAAGACTAGAGCACTCCACATACACCTTGTAAAGGTTACAAGCGAGTCGAAACACTACACGGCTATAGGACTAACGGAAAATCAGCTTGTTTTCACGAGAAATATAACTGATGTCCGTGGCGGAACAAAATTTTTATATTAATGCGTCTTCTTAGCGAAAAGCGATGAGAGCAGGGTATGTCCGTTTTTTCTTGCACCAATCAGGTGCAGCGCGTTTACATTATTTGAAGACTGCTAACGCCATCTCTTGAGATCGTCGAGTACATTGGCAATATTACAGTAGTACCAGCACTAATTGCATTCGACAAACAGAATGTGGTTTACTATAAGGACTATGAAATTAATAATGTAACGGAATATATTATGGTGCGATTATGTATGCATTTTATAAATATATTGGCGCTCCACCATGCACCCCGCCTTGGAACATCACAAGATGTTTCAAAACACGCGAATTTTCTAACTGACTGAGAGTAACACATGCATTATGCAATTAAATAATAAATATGATAAATATAGCGGCCTAAACTAAAAAATAAGGTTTAAACTAAGTTGAATTTATTGTGTAGGAATAGGATATAATTTAGTTACAGCGCGTTTGTAAATTCCAGTTTGCGTTTTAACTATCGCCACACGTACAACGTTATCAGAGCCTCTGAACACGTCCGTTATTACTCCTAACGGCCAATGCAACGGTGGAGAATTCTCCTGCTCAAGAAGAACAACAGTTCCGATTTCTACCGGTTTGTCGGGAGTAGCCCATTTTTGCCTAACTTGCAACGTGTGCAAATACTCTAAGTGCCATTTCTTCCAAAAGGATTGGACCATACTATCTAACAACCTTTTACGTTCTAACAGACTCAATCGTTGATCTGACAAATCAGCAGCGGATAAATATTGCAACGGAGTAGACATCAAAAAATTCGCGGGAGTTAACACCTCAGGATAAGGGTCTGACGATAATACGCTCAAAGGACGAGAGTTAAGAATACACTCTATCTGAGTAAGAACAGTTTGCAGTTCTTCGTATGTAAGTAACTGACTTCCTATTACTCTATATAAATACGTTTTTATGCTCTTTATATTCCCTTCCCACATCCCAACAAAATTTGGTGATCTTGGGGGAATCATCTTCCACTCTATGCGTCGAGAGAGCAACTCATTCGGACAATCACTTGGATTACTAGCTCCGGCAATATGATAAAAATGTTTAGAGTCCAAATTTTCTTGGCACTGAGCGACGCGATTACCGACGAAAACTGACCAACGATGTGGTGAAGAATGAACCCATGATAAAGCAATAGTGGAATCAGAAAATGCGTATATCCCGGCAATGGGCATACGTGTTGCATATGTGTCTCGCACAGTTTTTATTAATTTTGACATAAGTAAAATAGCGCATAATTCTAAGCGAGCGAACGTAGTGATTTTTGTTGGCGAAACCTTTGATTTAGCGCAAAGAATGCGAGTTTGAATGCCAGACGGGTAGGTACAATGGGCATAAATAACACATCCCAGACCATTCATGCCAGCATCACAAAAAGCAACAAGACGTAATTCACAACCAACTTCGACGCCTACATGACGTGGAATCCTTAAAGTATCAAGCATTTGAAGTTCTTGCGCAAGAGCGAAAAAACGGGTGCGTATGTGCTCCGGTGCAGGATCGTCCCAATCACACTTGCTGAGCCACAGTTCCTTAATTAACAACTTGGCATAGAGAATCACAGGCGCGACCAATCCGAGCACGTCAAATAGTCGTGCAACCATCGAGAGTATGTTTCTCTTGGTGCACCTTTCATTAATTGCGGCGCATGTGAAATGAAAATTATCTTCACATGGTTCCCATGAGAGACCTAAGACCTTAGAGACATTATTGTCAACATCAAAATCAAGCGACTTGCGATGCGACTTGCGCCGGGAAGCGAGTCAAGTAGCACTGGTGAATTGCTAGACCACTTCACTAAGTCAAAGTCACCCGATTTGAAAAACTTAATCAAGTTGTGAGCTAATTGCGTGGCAGTATCCTCATTTGCAATAGAAAGAACCAACCTGCGTGATGCGGTATATAATAACCATCAGAGGACAGCTCAGATTCTTTAACAGGACTGAGGTAATTGTTATCAATATAATCCTGAATAACCTTGTTATAATTTTCGCGCACTATCGGTGCCTGACGGAGCTTACGCTCGAGTGAAACGAAACGGCGATAAGCGGTAGCGTGCGAATTACCTAATTCCGAAGGGTCCCTACAGAACGGTAATGCAACTGTATAACGACCTACGTCGTCACGGGTCACGGTAGCCACGAAAATATTTTCGCAATCTGTCTCCTCTGGTGACAACAAGCCTTTCATGGGTACTCCCATAAGTACGTAACCAAATGTTGTAGATAAAGCACACGGTGCGCGCGGCCCACACTCGACCATATTTCCTAAGTATATAAATGGGAATAGCTGGGCACCTAACAATAAATCAATCTTTCCCGGAATATTCCAGCTAAAGTCAGCGAGCGGAAGGTTACGAAAATCTAGGTCGCGATCACAATCGATAAATTTCGAAGGCAATTGATCCGTAATGCATTCTACAACAAGCGCATGTATAGTGTATTTCTGATCCGGATAAATACGGGATTCAATGTCTAAATGAACATAACCGATTATCGGACTTGAAGCGGAACCAACACCTTTTTTAACATAGGAATTATTCAACGGTATTATCGGTAAATTTAATAAACTAGAACAAGCAGATGTTATTAGATTATTCTGCGAGCCATTATCTGTCAAACACCTAACTACAGATTTAATCCCAGCGCTACCTTTAGAGTATAGTAGTAGTAAAGTATATCACCCTTATGACAAGAAGTGTAAGACTGTGTTTGTGTAACTGGTTTTGTAGCAAGCGGGGTCGCTCGAACGCACGACGAAGTCGTGTGAGCGCGATGAGAAGGCGCGGGCGAAGTAACGGTCGCGCGATGAGCGGGCGGCGGCGAGTATTTGCGAATTATTACTATCAAAATGCAATAACCTATGGTGTCTTTTATTACAAAAACAGACTGACGTATTTTTACAATCCGGAAGTTGTAAAGTGTTGTAATGTAAAGTGCTTAAACAATTAACGCAACCGTACTTCGATTTACTAAACTCATATCTAGCCCTTGCGTCTCGCATATTTTTAAACTGAGCGCAATCATATAAATGTCGATGGTTACCACTGCACAAACAACAATTCGCGGTAACAGCTGCGGGCGCCGAATATGTGAGAGTATTTGCATTATTAGCGGACTCACTGGCGACAAAATATTTGGAGGTGTGATGAACGCGCCGGTCGCGTGAGCGCGACGTAACAACAGCAGCGGGTTTCGTATATGACGAATTTTGCGGGTTTGAGCGCTCCAAAATCTTAGCCTGATCTTGTATAAAAGCGATAAGCTGTTGTGTCGTAGGCACTTCCACATCCCGAATCGAAAGTTCAAAGGCTTGGATGGTTTCTCAAAGCGCATTGAAGAAAAATAAAATCAGTTAGATCCGTTTTGCCTAATTCTTTTAGAGCTGATATCGAAGCGGAGTATTTACTAACAAAGGTATCGAGCGCGTTCGCAGTGTGCGAGCACGTTTTTAAGTCCAGTATATTATTGAGATAATATGTACCTAATGAGCGTTTGTCGTGGTATTTCTTAACCAAACTATCCCACAGTATTTTATATGTTTCACCTGACGGAGTAATACCGGAAGTGAATTTTAGTGCGTCGTGGGTGAATTTAGAAATTAGATACTGTACACGTTGCGAGTCAGAAAGCTGTTGATTCAAATGAATATTAGCTTTAAAATACTGATAAAAGGTATTCCAGTTTTCAGGGCGTCCGTCAAAAGTCGGAATGACTAAAGGTTCTAATTTCACTACGGACTTGATCGAGCTACTGGTCTCGAGTGAACGCACCTTTGAAGTGGTTAATATTTTATTTCTAACGCGTTTAACTCTCGAGTATAAATCATCAAATGAATCGAGGCAAGAATACTCGGGATTGACCGTAATCTTTGATAACAAATTTATATTATTTATTTTGTCAACAATGGGCTCAAATTTATCGCGTAAATCATCTATCATCTCCGTTTCAGCCAGAAAATTCTCGTTAGCTCGCGTTGATGAATCGAAAGAAATTATACCTTTCGACGATGTGAACATACGATTAATACGTTGAAATAATAATTCTTTCTTTTGATTCAACATAACCAACATGACTTCGCGACTTGATTCACTTTCCGTCATGTTTATAAAATAATATCACAATACAACTACAAAGTGATAGGTATATCTACCTAGTTAGTGTAAAAACACAAGTTAAATTTAAATCCTAAAATGACTTAGCGTAAAGTACAGTGGTGGAGCGGTAAATAAGTGGGTAGGTATAAATAAGTTCAACTAAATTGAGTATAATGGATATTATTACCAATTAATACGTAATTCACCAAATCTAACAATTAATTATATTTAAGTACGAGTCTACCAATAATTACGTAGTTCTCGTGCGTTTTAAACACAGAATTTACCAATTTTACGTAAATCTGTGAGCGAGGAAAAATGGCGGCAAGAATTCACTAAAGTTACGTGAATCTTTTTTATGGTATGAATAGAAAAGTAAATTCACCAATATTTACGTGAATCACTGGCCTATCCGGCTCGAAGGACCAAATTATATGGTCAGGCGTGTAAATAGCCCAACCAGGGTGTGATTGCTCAACAAATTAATAAATTGTTTATAGTATAGCGTACGAGGTGTAGGGAAGCAAACCACTTCTATCGATCAAAACAATCATGCCAGCACTGACCTGCAACACCGACCAAGTCCCGATCCTCCAGAAGGCAGCGAGCAGCGGCCAGGTTTCTACGGTCTCTTGCAACGTCCAGGTATTGACCGGCCGGTCACGATCGAAGACTAGAGCACTCCACATACACCTTGTAAAGGTTACAAGCGAGTCGAAACACTACACGGCTATAGGACTAACGGAAAATCAGCTTCTTTTCACGAGAAATATAACTGATGTCCGTGGCGGAACAAAATTTTTATATTAATGCGTCTTCTTAGCGAAAAGCGATGAGAGCAGGGTATGTCCGTTTTTTCTTGCACCAATCAGGTGCAGCGCGTTTACATTATTTGAAGACTGCTAACGCCATCTCTTGAGATCGTCGAGTACATTGGCAATATTACAGTAGTACCAGCACTAATTGCATTCGACAAACAGAATGTGGTTTACTATAAGGACTATGAAATTAATAATGTAACGGAATATATTATGGTGCGATTATGTATGCATTTTATAAATATATTGGCGCTCCACCAGGCATTATTAAAGGTTTTCAAACCGAAGTTTCAAACCAATATCCTTGGGAATTTTACAATCCATGTAAGTGTCACTGATTGCAATTTAGATATAGCTGATGCACCCAATATATCCGTGAAATCGGTGCAAAAGTTTACGAAACTCGCATCAAGAGTTTATAGTCACTACGACTATAATAGCTTAATATACACTTCAGTTCGTGATGCCCTTCTGAATCTTCACAAGAGACACATCATCATCGCTGGAGTCCTTGTCGAGTACATGAAGCAATTTACATGATAGTTAAAATGGTTGCTTGGTCTGATACATTGTATCACAGGAACAATGTACAATTACAATTGCTCCCTCCATATGCTTTTATAATATCTCAGAAAATAGCATCTTATGCTGAGATAAATTAAATTTTTTGCTAGCTTGATCCCGAAGAAAGATAAGATAAGATATTAACAGATCTTCAAGAATTGTTTAAAATGAACGGTATCTCTGATTGATGCCAGCACTTGCATAAACAAGTAACAAAATTCAATAATTCGTGGTCATTTTATGCATGAAAAAAAATCCAAAAAGGTCCTGTGGCTATTCGCTAATCAACCTAACAGAAGATGTCTGCTGTAAAATGGTTGAGAAACCTAGGACCTTGAACCCATTATAAAAATATATTATTCAATCAGCAGAGCCTCTTAAAGTTCTCCGACTTATTAAAAGGAACGATTCTATGAATATTTTCCTGAATGTGTGGACTCCGTAACTTACATTCTACTGTGTTAAAACCTAGTAGAATATAAGTACGTTTTAATAAAGTTTTAATGAGTTGTTACAACACAGATACAACAGTTAGTAATTACTACTTATAAAACCAGCCATCTGCCAGTGAAAGTCCCGTGAAAATTGGTTAACCCGTTCTAGCTGGAACAAGCAGAAGAAATAAAGAGAAAGGCCTAACAAAGACAGACAGCCAAAAAATAAAAAATAAAATGTTTTTAGGCATAACTATCGTGCAAATAACTAACTAAAAAACACGATATTTTTGATTTTTTGACATTACAAATAGACACTTCAATTTTATTCATTTGTGTTGATTTTTTGTATTTATATTGCATAGTATAACAGAGTACACTAAGGTTTTGAATATATAGGGCCGCTCTGTCTCGAAATATTTTTGTTAAGCGATGCTTAACTAAAGATAGAAAAAGAGCGCCGTTTTGATTTAAAAAATTAATTTAGAAAATCGAACTAACCTTAATTGTTTTTTTTTTTATATTACTTATATATAGTATATTATGGATATGATTTCAAATCACAATATTACGATATCTAGTTTGCATACGACAAAACGGATGTTACGTTACGTGTTGCCAAGAGGATCGGTTTACGCAAACATTTCTATAATTTTTAAAGAAAATAACTTGTTATATGTTTCCCAGGACGGTCACAATATATTCTCGCATATTACCAGTGAGGACTACAAGGAAATCTTGGGATTTATCAGACACTGCATCTTAGCGACTGACCTGGCCAAGTTCTTTCCAAACTTGGAGAAGTTAAAACAGCTGCTTACCGAGAATCCTCCTCAATTCGACTGGGCCTTAAATACTCATAGGTATGAGTTTTCCTTCACCTAGTGATAAACCTGCCTTAAAACACAGTTCCTAACTTATCAAGCTGCTTTAACCATTTGCATTGTTTTAGCTATATTCAATATATTTTTCTATGACATTGGCCCCAATTCTGTTACTTCAGTCGCTAAATTAAAATTCACTAAATTTTCTTCATATAAGAAGTAAACCTTGTACACTTAGAAACTAGGCCTTATTTCAAATTGAAACAAGTAGGTAACATATGTCGCTATCGAAATAAGCAATTTATATGTCGACTAAAGTCTGATACGCTTAAATAAACTTTAATACCACGTAGCGAGAGCCGCTATCCGTTGAATGCCATCTCTTTTGCTCTGTGTTTTTAGTAAGCGTCTTCGTAGGTGTAGATTAAAAACACGTCATCCTTGTTCGTTTTGAACAAGTTTTTATACGGCAATTATACAGCGTTTGAATAAATGGAGACTCTCGCTGCGTGGAAATAAAGTTGAGTATACGTTGACAGGTTATAATGAAATTTAGCGGCGCTGAGAAATAGATGCTAGTAACAAATAGACCTTATTACGAAGAACACTAGGTTGATTTCATATGAAGAAATTAAGTCAGGTTTTAGTTTAGTCGAGTGTACAATAGAATCGGCACCATTGTACAGACAATTTTAGAGAAAAGATTTGAAATCACAACCTTCACTAGATGCGAATTCGTATTTTATAAAACTACTGCTAGTGTGTTTTTACTTTGACGTTTTCGTTAACATCAATTACGATTTTTATGGAATAAATAAATGTCATCAGATTATGATGGCGTTTATACATTCCATAACGCAAACATTAACGAATACTTTAACTTTGTCCCAAGTGAACATACAAAACCGCAGTAGTGCCTACTGTTATTTTGTTCTAATAATAATATATAGGTTTGTATAAATAAATAATATTAATATTCACTTGCGTTATGAACGTACGCACATTTGCGATTGTGTTCATTGAAGGCGTTACATTTTGTAATTTTCGTTAGATGTTAAAATTTGTGTGCTGGGTACCAAAATATCTGCGCTTTTAGCGAAACTTAAAATTGAATAGAGAAAGTAGCTGTGCGTTTTTTTTTTCATTTAGGAAATAAGAACACGCCCTTCCCCCCAATAGTAATTGGTTACGGTTGCCTACAAACTTTTGGAACACCAGAAACTTATTGTACTTTTGAGTTGTCAAGTCCAATTTGTACTAGGTATAAAAAGCGAATTAAAAATGATCACGGAATGAGATTTTTTCAGAGATCTTGGCATGGCAATATCCATGACGGCAGCCGATCTGTCAGCAGCAGCGAAACCCTGGGACATACAGATAAAGACGGTGAAGGTAATCTTTGAAGAGTTCTACGATCAAGGAGACAAAGAGAGAGCTGCTGGTAGAGTACCTATACTGATGATGGACAGACATAAGCCTGATGAACAACCATCTAGCCAGGTTAAGACAATTTTGGTAAAATTAAATTGGAATACTTTTAGCTAGTGCATTGCATAGCATTTATCAACAAAGCGCATTTTTGATTTAATGTAAAAATATCTTAGCGCGCCAGTTTAGACTAAATCTTCCCATTCAATATTTTAGGTGGGCTTTCTCAAGCAGATCTGCATTCCATGCTACAGCACACTGTATCAAATTTTACCAAACACCAGACCATTCTATGTAATGACTTTGAAAAACTTGGATAGATGGAAAGCAAGGGCCAACAAGATCCAAAGAAACCTGGACGGAATATGCAAAACAGATGACGAAAATGAAGACGAAGAAGAAACACAGTTTGAGAATGTAATCATTCCTTTAGTAGAAACAAAAGAAGATGCTAGTTTAATGGTAGATGGAAAAGTTGAGGCTGTTACTTGGGAAGAGGATGAGCCTTGTCAAGAAAGTGTCGTTACTAGAAGTGGGATTTGGAGAAACATAGATGGAGTGACGTGGATCGATGAAGAAGGTGTTGTTGTAAGCAGAAAAGCCTTGCAATGTATCATTCACAAAGAGAAAAATGAGAATTAAAAATAAATAGAGTAGCCGGTTTTTTTAATATTTACAGCTACTCGCGTGTAAATGAAATCACAAAGATTAATGTAAGGCACAATTCAATGTTTTAAAAAAAAAGTTACTGTTGTAA
Organism: Callimorpha dominula; assembly: GCA_949752705.1. Classification (NCBI taxonomy): domain Eukaryota; kingdom Metazoa; phylum Arthropoda; class Insecta; order Lepidoptera; family Erebidae; genus Callimorpha; species Callimorpha dominula. Next base: position 26,088,886 of record OX456990.1, on the reverse strand, counting down.
AATTGTACACTTTATATCATAAATATTTTAAAATATAATTAAGAACAATACAACAAACAAAAATAAAACAAATATACAAGTCTTAAAAAAATATGGTAGCGCCACCTACAAAGTCTAATTGTATACCTATCTAAACCATCCAGGGACCCACTCAAACATACACCAAAAAATACGCCGAAACCAGTTCAGGAGTTTCGGAGGAGTTCAGTCACGAGCACAGGTACAGAAACATTTGTACATGAAGAGCACATGATTAAATTATCAGAATTTCCAAGGAAATTGGTGATAATTTTCCACAGGCCGCAAAAATGTTCATCTCTCATCTCTTCTGGGGTCGACTGTCCTAGTCAGACTTCGTCAGACTTTTCGGTTCTGGTCAGTCAAGTCATTCGCTTGGACTTTCTTTATGTCAATGTTGATTACAGACATCCCAGTTCTTCCTCTCTTTTTTGGACTAGTAATCATTGGCAGCAATGCTCATGCATAAAAAAAATATCAAAATCAGTCCTGCCGTTTACCATGCGTTTTTTTAATGGTATGGTGGTTAAATAATCTTTTCAACATACCACTGATTAAAAATATTCACGTAACTTTTTAATAAGCAAACCACTTCTTGTTTGTTAGAAAACATGTGACAGCTCTCTCCAGCAGTGCCTCATTTTAGATAATGCAAATCACCATCAAATGACAATATTTCACCTTCCAAGTTTTTTTCTTAAAATACCTTCAAAATTCCACATTTTTCGTTGATTTTCCAGAAATTTTCCTTCATAAAACCCTGTCCTGGAAATAACGAACATAATAAGAAAAAAAACAGCCTAATCAGTTGAGCCGTTCGTTATTGATGCTCATGAGGCAATTTATTTTTTACTCTGGTTTATGTTGTGTATTAAATTTAAAATTAATTGATATTGTAATCACAGTATACGATAGTTTAACTCAGTTCTAAGAACTAGTTTAATCTAATATAATAATAACACTTTATTGGCAAAAACAATCATACATGTAAATCCACTTAAAACGTTAAAGCAACTAATTATGTCCAGCTGCAGCGACCCTCAAGGCTAGCCTCCGCCATTGCCGTGCTACTAATAAACTGTGTTACAGGTAGCTTAAGGATAATCCTAAACAGCACAGCCATTACAAAACCAGTGCGTATGTAATTTAAAGTGGATTTTTGTGAATCACTCCGTCCCCGCACTAGGCATGAGGCCTATTTATATATGAGGACCAGACAGGGGGAAAAAGGAAAAATATACAATAAAACATAAAAATTGAAAATATAGTGAGTACAGTTAACGAACTCGATTGCTTTGGGCAAGTATAACCATGCCTGGAATAAATATCAATTAATTAGGCCTAAGATAGCTCTAGGTTTCTACTTATTCTAGTCTTAAATTGTTATTATCTGAATTATCTTGCATTTCAAAAGTTTTGTTTCGAACAATTTAATTTTATTTAAACTTTTAAAGTTAAAAGTCTAAAGATTTAGATTTAGCCATTAAGTCCGCCTATGTACCAAATGTGCATAAAGTGTAAATAAATTAATAAATGGTATCGAAGTTTCTTGTATGTTTAGCTTCTTCACTTTGCTAGGAAGAAATATGTTTAATACGATTTATGGTGAGTAATCTGACAGAATTTTCGCTGATTAAGTACGTTTTTTTGAAGTGAAACTTCTTCAGAATCGTGATTTGAAAATTTGATGCAACGAAAAAGTAACACTAAAAAGAGACAAACATTTATAAATAGGATTTAGCCTGCGAGAGAATTAGATATAATATAAGTATACAGTGTTTCCTATAATCTTCTTATGCTAGCACGTGTCTTTGCACCTGCGTACTACGAAGAAAAAGATACATACATATTCATAAATAGGAGTTAGCTTCTGAGATAATGAGATAGAATACAAGTATACAGTGTTTCCTATAATCTTCGTATGCTACCACACTACCGTGTCTTTGCGCCTGCGTACTACGAAGCCTTCAGAAAATGCGTCATAGTCAATGTGATGTATCATTCACGTGTATCATTTTTGTGCATTTGCGTATTAAAATTCGTTGGTTAATTAATTTAAAGTTTAATTTTTAATTTGAAGTAACTTAAATGTGTTAAATAATTTTAAATACTACTTATTAATCTTTTTTTCATATTTATGCATTACTAATAATGCATAAATATGAAAAATATATTAATAAGTTCTCATTTGAAATACAAACAGTGCCCTTAAGCTTACCAATAAAAAGGTAAAGGTAACTGTTTGGTTGTCTCTTCATGTGTTATTCACTATAGCTTCCTCAGGTCTGGTCAACCAATATCAGCAGATGTTTACTGTGCCAAACTTCGAAGAATTATGGCGAAACTGTCAGTGAAACAGCCCCGACTCGTGAATCGATCTTCACCATTATTGCTCCATGATAACGCAAGACCTCACACTGCACGGGACACCATTTTAACTCTACAGGAGCTGCAGTTAGAAACCATACGTCATCCTCCGTACTCGCCAGACCTTGTTCCAACTAACTACCATTTGTTTCGTGATTTGGACAATTTTCTATGTGGTCAAAAATTTTCTTCGCAGGAGGCAGTACAAAATGTTTTCACATAGTTTGTCGAATCTAGATCCCCAGAGTTCTACCGCAAAGACATAAATGAATTTCCAATTATATGGCAGTAATGTATGTAGGTTATGAGGGTAAATATTTTGATTAAATAAATATGTTGCATCTTGGGTTTTCATTTTGCAGTATAAATCGGCAATTTCATACTTAAACCCCTAATATATTAAAATTTTTATTTGATTTTTGTTAATTTAAACAAATATTCATCACTTTGTACAATGGAACATGGGAAAAAATTTGTGTGATCCACAAATATTAGTCCCGAGTGTGGGTGTTTTTTGTGTCAGTTGTTTGAATGTTTGTGAAGCCCCCCACTACACACGAAATATATCTAATGCGGGAGTTGCCTTTCAAAAAAAAATAATATTGCAGTACTTTGTAGTACGGCGGACTATGATGCATATAAGCTTCTTCTAGACTTGGTTCTGCGAAGGCTTTCAAACAAGGGTTACACCATTCTTCCCGACATTCAGACCTTCTAAATCACAATAGGTGATCAGAAAACTGGAAACAAAACATATTTGATTATTATAAGTGGAATCTATTAGTAACAGGATTACGGTATACTCTGACTGGGTCCTCGATCTATGTAGTGGGGGGGCATTTCTTTTGGTTGTGTATTCACCGTAGAAGACCAGCTCTTTAAGAGAGTCCATTTGAGCAACGGTTTTTAAAAAAGCATGCTATATAAAATAAATCTTTTCTAAACAGCCACGATACTAAGCAAGCACACGGTTCGTCTGAAGATAAAGTAAGGTCGGAAGTGAGATCGCATGTCAATGTTACTTCCATTTTGCTAACCCTAACCCCTTCCCGTGGAACCTGGTGCTCCTATATACCAGCAGAGACGTAACACTATTAGTAGACAAGTTCTTGTGTAGGACGATAAAACTTCCACAGACGACCACACGCGGGTGGTTACACTTATAGTTAAACTAAATTTTTAATCAAAAATTATTATAACTAAAACATTTACAGATGTGAGTCTGTGTGCGTTAATCACGTGGGTTATGTAGAAATTGCTTTAAAAGATTTAATTATTTTTTTTGCAATTCTCTTATTTGTACACCTTTGTGGTAAGTGGTGTATAGTCTAGACTTCTAGAATCAAGGCACTTACTTATCGGGAGCAATTCCAAGTTCTTTGCTAAGAAAATCTGTAACCTCCTTCGTGATAATTTTGTTCTCTTCTAGACCTAAATGCCCTATTGATTCCAGGCTCGCCACGGCACTAGACTTGCCCGTTCCTTCATGACCGAAGGCTACCGTACAATCGGTTGTCATCACAACGACGATTCGCTGAAAGCATAACTTTATGTTCGTAATCTATTGTAGACTAGCAGTTGCCACGCGGCTTCGCGTGTATTGCAATTTATAAGTATTTTAAGTTACTAATTATAACGCCAGCTATCTGCCAGTGAAAGTCCCGTGGAAATCGGTCGACCCGTTCCGGAGATTAGCCGGAACAAACAGAGAGACAGACAGAATTAAAAAAAAAACTGATTTTTAGGCTTAGGTATCGTGCAAATAACTGTATGAGCTTAAAAAAACATACACTTCAATTTGATTTATTTTAATGTAGTATGTATTGATTACACTCTTCACCAGTTAATCACTTCACTTTGTTCGCAAGATTTCAACCTTCGCAGTGAGTCCAACTTTTATTTTTTATGTACTTTTATTAGCACTATTCCAATAGTAACTTCCACCATTAAGTGGAATCTATCTATACGCTGCTGAAGTGTCTGCGCGATTGTCAGGCCAGAGAATCTTAGCACGTAAAATAAAGGACGTAACTAGCGACAGTTTAAAATGTCAAGAGATAAAAAAAGACATCTGAGACAAGTGCCTTTGACAAGTGAGGAAGCTTGGGCGTAATACGTTGATAGCAAATCAATCAGAAATAGTTATAAGCAGACTCGCAAGTGGAGCATCAGAGTTGGACATACGGTATTTCCGTCATTATATAGTGTTAGAACGGCTAAAATAGCCTGCTGTCCTCCAGTTGAACATATTTTTGTGAATGAAACGCGTGCTGAAATCAAAGTTCAGGCAGTTTTAGATAAAACTTAGAACGAGGTGTAAATATAGTTTCTAGTTTTCATAGTTCTGCCACTCATGATCATGATTATTCTGTGGACGATTCATTTGATGATAATGATGATCATGAGTGACAGATATAATTGTTAAGCGTTTCCGTTTATCTTATTAGTTTTTATAGTAATATATTGATATGTAGATTATATATAAAACTAGATGCACCCGGCCTGCGTTGCAATGATTTTATTTTTTATTTTTTCGGGCCAGGAATCCTCGCGGGCTTCCCCAGAACACCCTACTAAAGTTTCATCACAATCCGATTAACGGTTTTGAAACACATAGAGGACAAACAAACAAACATTGATTTCTTTCTCTTGCATTATATAGTTGTTATCAGTGCGTAATTTGAATCACCCGGCTCGCCATTAGCTCCTTTGCTAACAATTTTTTTTTGTTGCTTAATTAAGTTATTTGTTCATTTGTCATTTTTTCTATATTTAAGTAGCTTGATATATTTTCCTTAGTTTACACAAAATAAATTTCTGAACGCACGCATAAATATTTGACAACCAATATCTATGTCAATCCTTTTTCATTACTGATATTATTTTACATTTTTAAAATCTAAAATACGTCATTATCCGAATATTGTGGACATATCTTCTCGACTCGAAACCTTTATTCAAACCCTTACCTATTTATTGTAGTATTGTATACTTCAACCTGGACGGTATGTCGGTGCACGAGCACCGAGTAACGGGGGAGAGACGGTTGGCGGCGCGAGCATGGCGGTCATGGTCCTCTTCGTTTTACACCACTCCACTCCACACATCCGCCCGCAACACTCGCTCGATACAATAATGTGTAACATTTTCAATATAATTTATACAATACACCATCTTTTATTTATACTAAGGTCGTAGGAACCAACTGGACAACTATTAATACCACGAATATTGTATGCTATATACATAGCCGACTGTACAATGCGAGCGACGGACATGTTCCGTCTTGGGTTACAACAACACAGATACCAATTTCATAACAATTATAATAATATAGAAATAAATAAGTCAGTACTTACGTCTTCTGGTTTTTTAACCGTTCTTGATAATACAGGAAGTATTTTGGAAACAAAGTTTGCTGGGATTTTATTCTTCGCAATGTTGGTAAATATTTTAAAACATGGCATGTTTTATTTTGGCACAATACTGCAGTAATAGGCGATTGCGCGATGTCGTAACAGGGAGCGAGATTGACACTCACTGATAACAGTGATAACCTAGAATTGATATTGTTAATATTATATTACATTTGTTTTTTTTTCGGTTTGTTAAAGAAAGAACAGTTGTAACAAATAAATTTACTTCGTCATATCATACAAAAAATAAATAATAATAAAAAAAGTAAAACCCAGTTAAAACCTATTTATACCAATTTTGGAGAATACGAACCGATCGTAGACTACCATAGAATACCATGGACATAGATCGAACCAGTCAGTAGAATCTACATTTTCTCGATGCGTCTATGATGTAAAATTGGTCATGGTCATGTCTAACGTTTCATGAACAATGTACCTATTATGTAGCTCGTAGATCACCAAGATGTGCTGGTATATTGTACTATTTCTTCGAAAGTAAAAATGTTATTGTTGTTTTTTTTATTTGATTTTAATCTTTATTTTATGACTTTACATTTTAATACAGTAATTAAAACTGCATGCGTCATAAAATTCCTCCGCATCGTCGCCTACTGGCAGTGTTCCCAGATGGCTTATTCTCTGTACAAGAAAAAGGCCCGCCTTCTGATCATGAGAAGTGTCGATCAGTCGCTTAGCTAGTTTCTTATAAACGGAACGAGCACTCGGACCCCATGACCCTAGCGTTTCGACCCCAAACGGCTCAAAAAACATAGTTACCGATTAAATTGTTGTATTTACGCCGTTTGAGGCTTTCTGCTGTTGCAGCAGCAGCGCCAGCTTAACCAGCTGTACTTGTTAAAAAAATAAAATAAAAGCTTTTTAAAATGTTGTGTATGTGATGACTAGAGATCGGATAATCGGATGCATATTTACCTAAAGTTATTTTTTGGATAACAAATTATGGAAGCGGCTTCTAAGTATATTTTTATTTAAAATAAAATCCCGGGATTCCGGGATCTCATAACTAATCGGAAGTATATTTACTTTAAGTTAATTCTTTTTAAGTTAAGGTGTTTCCCATTCGAGTATGTACGTATGTAAGGTGTAAGAGAAATGGTGGTGTGGTAAATAAGAAAACATAAATGAATATAAACTTATTTATTCATTACATCATATAATATTTTTATGTAGTACACACAGAAACTACATAGAAGAGAAATGAAAGATAGAAAAGTTGTACATGGGCGCGGGATTCCTTCGATAAAAAAGTGCTTTCCATAATAGCCAACATCTCAACTTCAGGTAAATATGCATCCGAATATCCGATTTCTTGTGATGACCAAACCATTTTTTTTTTCTGTTGGTATAAATTAAATTTTGCTGCGTACAACATGTGGAAAAGGTATTTTAGGCGTAAGAAATTTCAAATGAATAACTTGATTTTTGGCAAGCTTTTTGGCGATCGGTCCCACTGTGAAACGCAATGCCTGTTATTGGTTGTCCCGCTTCCGTTCTGGAAATTTCGACCTGAAAAATTAACCTGGTGGTCGTCCAAAAACTTTAACTTGCTCGACAATGACGAATTAAAAACAATTGTGGAAGCTGATGATACTCAATATACGGCTGAATTAGCAGCTGCTTTCAACGTTAGCGTTGACGCTAACGTCATTATATTATATTGTTTCAAAACAATATTGGTCCATTTGCGTCAAATTAGCAAGGCCGAAAAATTTGACTAATAATAATAATAATATAATGATTGGGTCATACCAGTTCTAACCTACTCCTTTGGCATACTTAGATGGACTCAAACTGAGCTAGATGCCCTGGATAGAAGAGTTCGTACACTGCTTACCGCGTACCGAATGCACCATCCGCGTTCATCGGTCATGAGATTGTATATCCCGCGGAAATGTGGGGGTCGTGGTTTTTTAAATGCCAAGACCCTCCATAACCGCGAGGTATGCAACCTTAGAGATTACTTCCTCTCCGTTGACCTGGATGTGTATCGGGATGCGGTGGTAGTTGACAACGGACTCACTCCGCTTGCTCTAGCAAAAGAGAACTGGCGCAAACCAGCAGTACTTAGTATTACAGATCGCAAGGAGATATGGAAGAGCAAGGAGTTGCATGGACGTTTTTATCGGGCCTTAAATGGGCCCGATGTAGATTTACTAGCATCAGTATCCTGGCTACGGTTCGGTGACCTCTTCGGAGAAACTGAAGGTTTTGTCTGTTCAATTACGGACGAAGTTGTTATGACGAACAACTATCGGAAATATATCCTGAAGGACGGCACGATTGACATTTGCCGGGCATGTCATCGTCCGGGAGAAAGCCTCAGGCATATTATTTCCAGTTGTTCTCGTCTTGCCAACGGCGAGTACTTGCATAGACATAGCCAAGTGGCCAGGATAGTCCATCAGCAACTTGCTCTTAAATATAACCTTGTGACTGTCGAGGTACCATACTACAGGTATGTGCAAGACCCAGTTCTCGAAAATGGTCGTGCAACATTGTACTGGGATCGATCTATCATCACTGACAGGACTATTGTTACCAATAAGCCTGATATAGTGGTTATAGATCGATTAGAGCGCCGAGCAATGATTATTGACATCACCATTCCCCATGACGACAATCTCTTAAAAGCAGAAAAAGATAAACAAATAAAATATTTGGACTTATCCCACGAGATTGTCGACATGTGGGATGTGAATTCAGCAATCATTGTACCGATAGTCATTTCGGCCCATGGGTTAATTGCTAAGAGCCTCGACCAACCCCTTCAGAGGCTCACGTTAGGCAGCTGGATAAAGAGCCTAATGCAGAATGCAGTCCTTCTCGACACGGCACGCATAGTGAGGAGGTTTCTGTCTCTGGAACCCTAACCACCGGTAGCTTGGTCCCTGTACCCGATACCGGTACACTATTTTTTATATTTTTAAATATATTTGTATTTTTTTTTATTGTAAATGTATTTAGAAATGTAATTTATATGTATATTAAATAAATAAAGAGAATAATAATAATAATGGGTGCCCCACGAACTCAATGATCGCCAAAGAAAAGAAAGAATTTTGAACCGCATTTGTAAAATGGATTCTGTTCGACAATCGCAAGCTCTTAGCAAGTTATTTGATTCCAGGTTCAGCACCTACACAATACCCTGAAAGAAAACTCAGTCCTAGAAAAGTGATGGTCACTGTATGGTGGTCTAGCGCTGTTGTGATTCATCACAGCTTCTTACCAAACGGGATGAGCATTACTGCAGATGTGTACTCTGAAGATTATTTGGATTTTTATGTATGTTACACCACAATCTAACACAGAACACGACACCATTATAATTTTTCACACCAAAATAAAAAAAAACAGAATTTTTTTGACAGGAGACTATTGGATTTTGGATTTTTCAAAACCGGTTTTACTGTAAGGTTTATTCTGTCTCTTTCTCACACCTAAGTTCCTGCATATGGCTAAGCATGCAGATATGCATTGCACACTTTGTTTGTCTATTACGCTAGTATACTAAGTTTATGCATAAATCGTTCTTACATTAAGTCGATATTATTACATGAGTTTCGATATATGTACATAGGTAGTCCCTTTAACTAACCTAGCACACAGTATAAGAATCTTAACTTAGGAAACGATCAACAACTTTGAAGCTTACCTTTTAAAAATCTTATACTAACAAATTTTTTGGTTATTTAACACACGATAATGCACTGTTTGACTTTCGGAGGCCCTTAGACGAGGGAATGCGATCATAATGCTAATTATTTAAGATGGTAGTAAAATTCATTCGTATAAATAAAGCAAAGTTGATTTTTAAATGGCTAAGGGCCACTTACGCCGAAATTTTGAGATAATTAAAAACTCCGAGAATACTGTCAGGGTTAGTACACAGCTTTTTTAACTCTGATTTTATCTTGCACGTAATGAAATTAACCTAGGCTCGACTAGTTAATAATCTCGTTATTCATGGAAATTAAACAATTTATAACATACTTTATTGTAATAGGCATGCGGCGTTTGCTGCCTCCATTTTAAACAGAGATTGGCCATAGAGTTGTGCGTACATTGCGTTCCTAAATCAATAAAAAGAAAAATTTATGGTTACTAAACTAATACTAACATTTTCGCTCGATTTGAAGTTATTTTACAGTGAATTACTTTGAATCGCAATACAATCATAAGATTAAAATTTCTACTTGTAACTTTAATTAATAAACTTATTATCTAGACATGCGGCAGCGTGACAAGCTAAGCTCAAGAAAAATTAACTGGTGACGCAGCAGCCTTACACGAACCATTTGGAGCCACTTTTGATTGCTTAATAACTCATAATCTATTTAATATAAATACTTGAATTTTTCTTTATCTATTTAAACCCACTAGACAACCTAGACGCCAAAAATTTCATAAATACAGCTTGAACAGTCATTAAGATATTATCGTTTAAAGATCGGCATTTTTATCACTGCCTGACTGACATATAGATAAAAAACCTAACCCACTTCCCGATGACCTAGAAAGTAGACATTTTGGCGTCCAGCTGTGTGATTGTGTGTGGTATGCAAAGGAAAAAATCGGAAAACAGTGAATTTTTACTTATTTTACCTTTTAACAGACGCTTTGAAAATGTACAGAATCACTACCAAAAATGTAGGTTACGTAAGGAAGGTTTATTAATATCTAATAGTCAAGAGAATGTACAAACTAGCAAAACAAAGTAAAGTATACAACGTAAACGCAAGAAAAATGTTAATTTTACAGATAACTTTCGAATGATGAATAATAATAATTTATTTACAAAAAGAAATGATACCCCATCAAAAACATAAAATTAAATGTAAAAATGGGAGCCAAGTTCAATATTAAAAATATATGTGGATATCGACTACGCCGACAAAAGAAATGAGATCTAAATGATCTTGAAGCCAAGAATTTTATTTGTGTTCGTAAGAAAATGTATGGAATTCGTTCCAGTTCCTGGCAATGTACAATGGCTCTGGTGGCGCACTGTGGGCTGAAAATCGACTTTCATAGACATAGGGAATTTTTATGTGTCCTTTTTTTATTGGATACGGCTTTTGTTTACTATTACTATGCTCAAATAAGTCAAAAAAGTTAATTTAGACAATAAACAGATGAATTACAATTTTTTTTTTACGAAAAATTTATATGAAGCTCGCATGAAAAATCTAATTATCTTTGCAACTGCAACCGTAATATCCTTCGAGGGGGTCATAGCACTAATTATTTATGGTTTTTTTGACATACCACTTAAAACGGTTACTGCTGCGGAATTTAAAAAAAAAATAGAGAAATATTTTGTTTTATTATTTTCTTAGTAATTAATTTTAATGAATCAAGTCAAAATACTAAGTACCAGTTAGCTATTACTGATGCCCCGAACCCGTGTTTTACCTAGGATCTCCACCTGGGTGAAGCACGCACGCGATACGACCAGGTTCTCGTGCTCCAACTACTATTAAGTACTCGTATAGTTGTGTGCATAATCGTCGATAGGTCGATAGATAGAATAGATACAAATGAATAGAAATAATAGATCTGTATAAAATATTTCTATTTACATCAGTCTTAAATAATACAAAATACACCTAATTAATATAAAATGTGCTTAAATCAATCAATCATCAATATACAATAAAAAATATTATTATAATTAAAATCCTATAAAATACACTAATTAATATTCAAAATCGCTCTCATCGGATTCCAATTCGGAATCAGGATCCAAAGTAGATACATCCAAAAACTGGAACTTAGTTTCTGGAGACTTGATGAGTTCTGAGGTTTCAACGAAATCCCGGGTTTTCTTAGTGTCTAACTTCGGTCTTTGTGTAGAAATCAAAGTGTCAGACGAAAGAATAAGCATATGAAGTATATCCTCATTGGAAGTTTGCCTAGTCTTTTTCCGCTAATGATGTTCATCCTAAAATCTTTGTTGCGAGTCTCTGAGGCTTCTTCTGAGAGGCTTCCAATAGGCACAATATCGTTACTTGCGATTATGTCCGCACCATGTATCAGTATCTTATGGACGGTCGACGACATGTGGTACCAGTCGTATACCACATACCTTTCTGCTGTTTTGCGGTACCACGACCCCCCTGAAGGATAGTACGGTTTGACTTGCGGTTGCAAAGATAATTATATTTTTCATGCGAGCTTCATACAATTTTTTCGTAAAAAAATTATAATTCATCTGTGTATAATCTAAATTAACTTTTTTGACTTATTTGAGCATAGTGATAGTAAACAACAGCCGTATCCAACAAAAAAAAAAACGACACATAAAAATTCGATTAGATTGAAAAATTACTTTGCGCAAATTGCTGCGTCGGGCGCAGCAATTTGCGCTACAAACCAAGTTATTTTTCTTATAGGCGGCATGGGTCTATCAGTCTGAATAAACACACTGAACAAATAAACACACAATTGGTTTAAAACATTTTAAAATGGGAAAATTTTAAAATAACCAAGAGAATGGCACACACAGACGAAGTAATGATGACACGTACGTCATTAATATTATTTTCCTTGATGACACGTAAACCCTTTTTATTCTTGGAACTTAATTTTGGGCAGGCATAGGTTAACTAATATCCATACAGCCCACTGCTCACTGACCTCTATTACTTGTATAATAGAGGTCAGTGCCACTGCTGCACTGATCTCTATTATACATGTACCTATAATAGAGATCAGTGACTTGAAGGCATACCAAAGATAATTCTAACGCGCCTTTTTTTATTTGATTGGTTTGTTTTGTTTTCATTGACGTCGAATGTTTGACAGCTGAGGACATTGTGTTTTAATGTACTCTGTGGTTTGTATGGGAAAAGAAAAGTGTTGTTTTTACTATTTTCCTCGCAATTTTTATGTTTTTGCTCTCATTAAGAAGCTTCCTTGTGCCTTAACGAAAATATGAAAAAAAATTAGGCGATTCATTTGTATTTATATATATTGTTCGTTTAAACAAACATTGATCACTTTGAAGTATGTCGGACTATGATGCATATAGGCTTCTTCAAGACTAGTTTCTGGGAAGGCTTTCAAACAAGGAGCACGCCATTCTTCCCGATATTCTGACCTTTTAAATCATAGTAGGTGATCAGGAAACTGGAAACAAAACATATTTGATTATTGAAATTGTAATTAATAATATTTCAACTTTTCTTTCAATACAACGTATTTTTCCATTAAGTGGTATCGATTAATATCAGTGTTACGGTATACTCTGACTGACTATATAGCCAGACTTGAGGAGGTGGGTGACCGCTCCTTGTGAAAGCCTATAAGAGAGGCCTATTTCAGCAATGGTTTTGAAAAAGCTATGCTATATAAACTAAATCGTTTCTAAACAGCCACGGTTCGTCTGAAGGTAAAGTAAGGTCGGAAGTGAGATCGTGAGTCAATGTTACTCCCATTTTGAACCCCTCCCCGTGGAACCTGGTGCTCCTATATACCAGCAGTAACACTATTAGTAGACAAGTTCTTGTGTAAGACGATAAAACTTCCACAGACGTACACGCGGGTGGTTTACACTCATAGTTAAACTAAATTTTGAATCAAAAATTATAATAACTAAAACATTTACAGATGTGAGTCTGTGCGCGTTAATCATGTGGGTTATGTAGAAATTGCTTTTAAGCATTGTTTATTTTTTGCGAATCTTCCTCACTTATTTGTACACCTTTGTGGTAAGTGGTGTATAGTCTAGACTTCTAGAATCAAGGCACTTACTTATCGGGAGCAATTCCAAGTTCTTTGCGAAAAAAATCTGTAACCTCCTTCGTGATAATTTTGTTCTCTTCTAGACCTAAATGCCCTATTGATTCCAGGCTCGCCACGGCACTAGACTTGCCCGTTCCTTCATGACCGAAGGCTACCGTACAATCGGTTGTCATCACAACGACGAAACGCTGAAAGCATAACTTTATGTTCGTAATCTATTTTACACTAGCAGTTGCTACGCGGCTTCGCTCGCGTTTGCACAGCAATTTATACATTTTGCGCGGAACACTAATTCTTTTTCCATAATAAAAGTAGCCTAAGATACTCCTTATAACAGCAGCCGGTCCACCCGTTCCGGAGATAGGCCGGAACAAACAGACAGACATAAATAAATTTTTAAAACTGATTTTTAGGCAAAAGTATCGTGCAAATAAATATTTTGACATTACAAAAAGACATTTTAATTTTATTTATTTGTATGTAGTATATATTGATTACACTCTTCACCAGTTAACAATACACCATATTTTCACATTAAGTGGAATCCATCAATATCCTTATACCCTGAGTGGGACGTCGGTCTATCTAGTGAAGGGCCATTCCTTCGTTTGTATATTCACAGGACTATATAACTTACCAATCACTCAGTTATCAACCCTGATGATACAGAGAGATGTGATAACGGAAGATTGTATAAATAGTTTCCAGGCCTTCCGTGGCTAGCAAACTCTTTGCACTTTGCCTAAAAATCTTGAGGGAGCTACATTTTCCTGTAGTATTGTTCAGATGGACTAACTGGAGGTGGGCCGTGGGTTTATCTCTTTAGTTATAATTAGGAAAAAAAAAACATAAATTTTACTAGGCATGTATATCGTGACACAGTTTACATTATGATGTTCTACAGTTAATAGAGTAGAGGTGTTAATAAGTCAGGTTATGATTGAAATCATTAAAAATGTTAAGTTATCTACTATTAGTAGCACTAATATCGTATGCTATATACACTACACACCCCACTGTACACAAGGCCGCTGTCAAATGCGAGCGACGGCCATGTTCCGCCTTGGGTACCTAGTTACAACACAGATAGCAATATCATTTCAATCAAATTAAAATGTAGAAATAAACAAGTCAGTACTTACGTCTTCTGACTTTTTCACCGTTCTTGATAATACAGGAAGCATTTTAGAAATAAAGTTTGCTGGGATTTTATCCTTCGCGATGTTGGTAAATATTTTAAAACACGGCATGTTTGATTTTGGTACAATACTGCAGTATTGGGGCGATGGCGCGACGTCTAAACACAGCGAGCAAATGGCACTCACTGATAACAGTGATAACCTAGAATTGATAAATGAGAAAGAACAATTGTTACAAACTACGGACATCAAACCAATCAACAGAATATACATGTGGTAGAAAAGTGGTCCACAGAATTCTGTCTTAAGTTTCATGAACAATGTACCTATTATGTAGCTCGTAGATCACCAAGATGTGATGATATCCCAATATTGTACTCTTTCTTCGAAAGTAAAAATGTTTTTGTTTATGCTGATGTCACGATTGTAGGCCATATACGCAAAATATGTTTCAACATATGGCATTCACCAAAGATAGTTTCTTCACGTCATATCAACAGTTTTAATATTTTCGGGGTGACAGATAGTTTTGATAATTTTATTCCTTTCATCTATAAATAGTTAAAAATTATTATTCCCGTAAGTGGCGTTATCGACCACTAACTCCATTTGTCGAGCACTAATTTAGCTAATTTTGGCCACTTATCCTGTAATTTGTAAAAACAGTTATTATTATTGCCATTAATAATTTATTAGCAGGTAAATAAGGCCATTCTTTTATTATATTAGATTAATTCTAACTGGTTACCGATTGTTTACTGTCTGCCGATAGCATATTATTTCAGTGGTTGTAAGTCACACAAAGAACACTGAAATAATAATAATTATATTCTTTTTATAATTCCTATGTTAAACTATTTAAAAAATCTAAAAAAGTAAATAATGTGCACTTGAAGAGCACTTAAAACTGAAACCTACCGTTAGTGTTATCTCTCTAGGTCGAATAGTTTTTGAGATATGTCTCTTTGAACGATAGATACGTACGCATACGCTCATTTTTTCTATATATCAAGTATTCTCAAGGTCAGTGTGGAGCTTGGCGGCCATACACACACATATGCATAAATCGTCCGTATATTAAGTCGATATTAATACAAAACATGAGTTTCGAAATACATAGGTAGTCCCTTTAACTAATCTCTAGCACACAGGATAAGAATCTTAACTTGGGAAATTCAACAACTTTGTAGCTTACCTTTTAAAGAACTTACACCCACAAATTTTATGGTTACGAGTATTTAAGACACACTATGACTTTCGGCGGCTCCTAGACGTGGCAATGCGATCATTATAATGCTACTTATTTAAGATGGCGTAAAGTTCATTGGTATAAATAAAGCAGAAGTTGATTTTTAAATGGCTAAGGTATTTTTGCCTTAATAAATGCCTATAAATACACATTGGCCAATGAATGCCGCAACTATAGATGAGATGACCAGTTAAACTAGGTAACAATTTTATCATGTGTCTGGGTGTAATTTATCTATGATATGTATATTTTTAGAAATATATAAGTATGTTTACAATAGTACAGACAGACATATCTAGTTTGGGATCAGACGGCCGTGTGTGAGATGTGTCAAGTTATTATTGTTATTATCATTACGTTAAATATGTATCACGTTATAACTACTAGTAAGATAACCAAACAAGTAGCGCTAGTGGTTTAAATTATTATGGTTATTTAACTAAATATAAGTTTATGCACAGTGCAGATGCAGATTTTTGTTCGAATCCTAGCGTCAAGCTTATCCTGTGTATTATTCAGATTAAGAATGACTTGATTTTTCAGAACCAAAGGCTCGGCCCGTAAAAACAATTATATGTTTTTGAATTAGTTTTTATGACAAATGACTTTTTCTGAAATTCGTGTTTTTTTTTATATTATAGGGGGCAAACGAGTAGACGGGTCACCTGATGGTAAGTGACTACCTTCGCTCATGGACACCTGCAACTTAAGAGTCACAAGTGTGTTGCCGGCCTTTGAGATGGGAGTACGCTCTTTTCTTGAAGGTTTGAAGGTCGTATCGGTCCGGAAATACCGCAGGCGACAATTTGTTCAAAGATTGGTTGTGCGAGGCAAAAAAATTCTGGAAAACCGCACAGTGGTGGATTGCCAATTATCCAGGTGATGGGGATTCGTGTTTTTGTAAATCTGTTGTTTTCTAATTGTATGTATGTTAACAAAGGATTAGTGTATTAGTATTAGATAAATATAAATTTCCTCCTTAACTGTTGTCTGTCTCTTGAGATGTAAGGCCAGCAGCTATGGCTCAAAAGTTAGTGAATAAAAATGGCTATGATTAAAATAGATTGCAATAGGCTGCGAATTGTGTGTTAAAAGACATCGTAAAAGCACCACTTTTTTTTACTCACTGATCAATATAGACGGCCAGCATCTACTGTAAAATATCTTTTAAAAATCAATCATTACTAAACTTACAGTTTATATATAAATACACTACAAAATTTTAACACAACTCAATGGAAACAAATGTATATTAGACTCTAAAACAATTTATTTATATAAAGTATACAGATATTTGTCAGAATGCACTATCTGTGCATTCTGACATTCTTTATCAGACTATACCAATATCAGACTATACAAACATAAGTAACTACATAATAATCAATTATGCCAATATAGATCAGGATATAAATATACTTATCATCAGAACTCGTAGACACTGGTATTGAACTCGTTCCCGGTCCCGTTCAGTTTTAAGGCTTATCAGGAAAATGTATTCCAAACTTGGCAACATTCCACCCCTTTAAGTCGTAGAAGGTTATCAGCAATCTCAAAGCAGAAGATCACATAAGGATGTCTGTACATAATTATAATTCTTTATTGACAGTAATTGTGTTACAATAATTTCAGAATTTTCTGACTCCTGCACAAGTAAATACAGTGTTGCTGGAGAATGTGTCCCTCCCCTTTTTATGTGAACATTCAATGTTTTCATTGTTTTTGTAGTTTTAATTTTATGTTGATTTAATATATAGACATTGTGTGTGTGTGTGTTTGTGTATTTGTGTGTGTAAGAGTGTCTTTGGTAATGACAGAGCATACTGACAGCCTTGGGGTAAGTAGAGTGGGTAGGTTAAGAGGTGATTAAACACCCACACCATCAGGTGACCCGTCTGCTCGTTTGCCTCCTATACCATTGAAAAAAGGAAAAAACTTATAATGAGGTCTTACTCACGTAATAGGAGGAATTAAAGATTGGAAAATTGGGAGTAAATTGAATGGGAAAGGAAGCAAGAGAAGCTAGAAAGGGAATGGTAAGATACCTAAGCTAAAGATAAGATTAGATAGATAAGTAAAGAAGAGAGGACAATACGTCGTCGTCGTAGAAAAACGACGGATCGATCTAGAGATCAAATCCATCGTGCGCTCCTGTAAAGTTATTACAGGAGCGCAATTTAAAGCTTCAAATGATGTCATAAGTACCTAATATTTTGAAAACAGCTATTTCTGTTAATGAAATCTGCAAATGTTACTATGTGTATAAGCTTTGAAAAATGTTTTGTTTTATGATAAAGTATAATGTCAAAAACAAAAAGCGTCAAAAATCAAATCCACGCTTTTTTTTACGACTGCGACCAATAGCTCGAGCAAGTCAGAGTCGCATGTCTATAACTCGAACTGGCTATTGCCGGCCAGTCCGAGCCTTCTATCCAACAATTGGGTCAACTTGATAAACATTAATGCTTGTCAAGTTGACCTAATAAATATCTGTCGTCTCCACGGCAAAGCATCAAGGGATATGGTAAGCTGTCATAATATCTGTGCAACCCTGAGTTTTTTCGCCGCACGCAAGCAATGCATTTTTATGGCTAATTTTAAATCTGTGATTGTGATGTGATTAGAAGACCTAAAATATTTATTCTTTGACTATCGAGGTGTTGTGCACTCGGCATTCATGTCAGAGGGTCAGACTGTAAATAAAGAATATTATTTGAGCTGTTTGTCTGGTTTGAGAGAGCAAAATCGTCGAAAAAGGCCAAATTTGTAGAAAAAAAATCTTGGATATTACACTACGACAACGCGCCATCGCACAAGCCCATCATTGTGAACGAATTTTTGTCCAAAAAATCAACAAATTCAATCAAATAACCACCGTTTTCACCGGATATGGCTCCGGCCGACTTTTTTCTCTTTCCAAATCAAATTACCACTTTGAGGTACGCGTTGTCAGTCGATAGAAGATATCAATCTTCCCATTCAAATATCAATCAAATTCCGGAAAATGCATCTAAAAAAAATTTTGATAACTGGATTATTCGTTGGCATAAGTGTATTATTTCTGAAGGGGCCTACTTTGAAGGCGATACAATAAATTTGGAAGAATAGTTAACATTTTGTGTTTTATTGACCTTTTCCCGGTACTTTCTCTCGAATCGAAAATCCCGACGTCGTTTTATCATAGGCAACTACATGTAGCTCGCTCAACAGTATCAAACACACAAAAGGAGGAAAAAAACCGAAAAAGTGCGAGTCAGACTCGCGCACCGAGGGTTCCGTAAGCAAACAAACTTGGATACGTCCATCTCGGGAATCAATTCTCAAAGACTTTTGCCCGTCTTTTTCGAAAGATAAACAACTTTGCGGTTGTGATGTACGATAAAGTACACAATCCAACCGCAAAATATCAAGTTTGTAATCACAAAAACTTTTTTTTATGTGATATAACAACAAATTAACGACTTTCGGATTTTTTCCTTCACTTGTGTTGTCAGATCTTACTTCTTACAAAATTTCATGATTCTAGGTGAATGGGTAGTACCCTATAGGTTTTCAACCCAAAACCTATAGGGTAATTCCGGTGAACCTAGAATTGTCAATTTTGGTTAAAAGCAAAGTCTTACAGCACAAGTAAAGGGAAAATTTCGAAAAACAAAAAAAAAAATTGGTACTTACAAGTTTTCGTGAAAATCTAAAGGACATTGTTCTGCGTCCATACATCATTCGCCCCAGAACCAACAGCAATAAAAAAATTATTGTTATATTTGAAATCATGTATGAATTCCTAGGCATTTTATTTAAAACACAGACTAGCGGGTAAAGCGCAGAATTACAAAAAATATATCAGATTTTGAGGTTATTGGAATCACTAATTCATTATATGTTATATATTTTAATTATCGTGATAGGATTTAAAATACTTTTTATAGATATGGAGACAATCAATAGCAATTTATAAATACGGTAAGTGTTTATAGATACTTGTTTAAAGGTAAACAAACTACAGAACAAAGACATGTTCATCAAAAAAAGATTTGCAGTGCCTCAATCTTAACAGTAAGGGTTACTTACCACGAGACTAACGAGTTCGTCGTATTACCTATATAATTTTATGTTAGCATTTCTCTGTGTAGGTATATGCATTTTATAAATAAAAAATACAACACATTTTTTTACAATCTTTATTTATTCATATTCGACAATCTGGTGGTATATAATAATTGTGATCTCTGAAGAGCCTCACCTCTAATACCAAGGGGACCACTTGCTGACTGGTACTATGGCAATGCTCAAATATGCATCTCCTGTGTGTATCTGATGCTCTAGAATAGTTTGGCAAGTTTATTCTTCCAATATATTATGCTGTGGAATTGGATTAACTTCCAATTCAGGTAATATGGCATCGCTAGCTGCTGTTTCCGGTCTTTGGAAGCATCTATGACAAAGTGCATCTAATGGTGAATCTGTAAAAAGTTATAAAAATAATTGTAGTTGTATTGTTATACAAAAACACCAAAAAATTACATTGTTATTAAAAACTATCTAGTAACAATAAATGTAAAACCTCTTAATTCTATGTAATTATATAGAATCTCAGGTTGTTGTAGTTAACCAAATACATAAATATGTCAGTTAATGTACCTCCAATTGTGCAAGCCATTCTATAGCTATATTTTTATGCTAAGGTGATGTGGAGTATCCGTTCTTAAGGTAAGTAGTTAATGCAAATGAGTATGAGGTTCCTACATCCTATAGCAGAGTTCACAACTTCTACCAAAATTGCTTGTAGTTGAAGCGTGAGTAGTCTCTTGGGCCAAAGTCCTACATGTAGTGCTAAAAAGATATAAAGAAACAGCTTGCACCTGAAAAAAAAGTAAATTGTTCACTCACGTAGTAATAATAATTTATTTATCTCATAAATGTTATGTAGCCATAATCCAAATAATATTATGCTTTTTCTGTTATGTTAGTAACGCAAAATTTTGATGTATATGATTGAAAACTTCGCTTATTATAATGTGCTTACCAAACGCGGAGCAGCCCATTGTTGTATACAGAGAAGAATTTGCTCATCTTGTAAATCCATGGAACTACCAGCAGATCCGCAATTAGCACAATATACACAGTTCATTTCGTATGCTTAAGTCGTATATCCGTTATCAAAACCAGGTTATCATGAAAATAATACACAAATTCCAGAAAACACAGCCAGAATATGTCGATATTGTAAGTAATCAATGTCCGTTAGAATATAAGAATAGAAGAAATATCCAAAATATCAGCTGTTACTTCAATATTTTGAAGTAAGACTTGAAGTAAGAACTAGGGATGCGAATTGATAATATTGATTGTGACAAAAATCGATTTCGATTTCGTGCAAAAGTCCTAAATAAAATTATATGTAAATCGATAATATAGATTTCGGCAATGAATAACCTCGATCTTGCCCAATATCATAGATATGGATAATTGAATTGAATTATGTTATTTATTTACTTGTTAGGTAAAAAATAGCTATGTTAATCAATATAAAAAAAATAACCAATAATCATAATAACATAATATTGAATTGGATTGTAGTGTTTGTTTGTTTTGTACTCCTCTTATGTAAAACTTTTAGGTATGTACCTAAAGTAAAAAAAAGTGGTATTTCATTCAAATAATATACGATAGCTATTTTAATAACGATGCTATTGTTATTTCTGGATTTTTAAATTAGTTATGTCTTTATATGTAAGCAATTTAATCGCTAATTTTAAAACCAGTAGTTATGTGTTAGCTTTAAATATGTAATCAGAACCAAAATTGAATTATAGGTAATAAGACAATTACATTACTTATTAATCGATTTCTTTCAGTTTGATTTGGATTGAGTGGCGCATCCTTAGCCGGTTGACATTGGTTGAAAATGTAGGCAAATAAAAATCGTTACAGTATTCTTAATTATTAATTTAGAATTCCCGCTAGTCTGCTTGATAAAAATATTTGCCTGTAATTCGTTAAAATAGATAAATAATTATGGTGTAAGCCCCATGTTTGTTGATTCTGGGGCGAGATTCGGCAAGGTCCTTTGCCCATATCTTTTTATCGTGTTGACTCAGGACCTATAATAGGGGGATCCCTCCTACTTAAGGCACAGTATGGCACACCGTGTGGTTTTAGTCGGTTCGATTCCGAAACACCGCCCCACCGAAAACCCCGGTGGGGTGACAGCGGGAGGGGGTTTCCACAGGGACTATAGACCTCAGTATCTGGTATAAATTTCAACTTGCTAGATCTACACGTTCCTGAGAAAATCGGTGGTGACACACGGACAGACACACAAGGGAGTGATCTTATAAGGGTTCCTTTTTTTACCTTTTGAGGTACAGAACCCTTAAAACAAAAATGCGTAAATAGTTTTTAATAATATAACGATTGATGAAAGCTTGGACAAAAAATAGACTAGCCGAAGTACTTATTCTACGCAGACGAAGTACAGAAGACAAAGCATAAATTCACTGTCTGTATCTATCTGTAACATTTTCACACCTAAGCCGCTGAAGCAATCCTGATAAATTTTAGTATAGAGATAGACAAGGCCTCGGAAAAGGACATAGGCTAGGTACTTTTTATAAATAAAGTAAAATTTGAAGGGAGTAAACTAGGGGATTAATTTTTATTTGTTTGTATTTTTATACGCAGACGAAGTGACAGGCAACAGTTGTTTATCTATTTACTATACTCAATACTACTCAACGAAGCGAGATGACTGGTTTAACTACTGTACTATGAGGGCAATCATCAATTCAGTTCTCATTTAATAATACATTTTATATTGAGAATTGAGGATTTGCCTGAGAAAAGTGGTTAAGAATTAACACACAGAAAGTTAATGACACTTTCACTGACAGCACGCATAGCGCTAATGTTGAACTAGTCAGTTAGATATGAGTGCTAAGTGCGGGTTCATAAGAGATAAGTACTTGTCTATATATATATATATATTATTCACTCAGTGATTTAAATAAGTGTTCCTTTTTCAAATACACACTGTACACTCAGTATTTAAGAGAAGTGACCAATGATTTTCTGTAACTTTTGCACTTGGTCTCTGAGAAAGGCCGACGGCCCAAGGCCCTGGTAGGTATCCATACTAATACTCCTCAATACAACACAATTTGTTCAGCAGGGTTCGCTGTCTCTCTTCTCGTTTCTTCGGCAGTGAACAAACTTTCGCACAGACTTGCGCCAAGATTCACGATGTAATAACCACGTTCGACAACAGGCAGGAACTGTGGATCTACTTACCTGTGAGAATAATTTTATTTTTCGATTTCAAATCCACTTGGGAGGAAGTAGCCAAGTCGACAATTCTCTATGTGTTAGGTTTGATTTTAAACTATAGATTCAGTAAAATATTAAACATTGTTGTGGTCTAAACACCTGGTAGGTACTTGTGGGTTGCCACACAACAAAAGCAATGTATTTTTCTTAGAATGGGAATACTTTGCAATCGAGCAATTATTTTAACTACATCCATTGCAATATTTTCAAACAAACAGGATTTAAGATCAGACTAATTAGCACCGTGTTGACCGTGTAATACTGGGTTTTAATGAGGTAGAAAGACACCGTTTAGCGCAGTAATTAATTGACACAATGTATTGAAATGAGATGGCTTTTATTTTTTCTTCTAATGTAGGAGGGTTATTTTGGTATCATTTTGGTTATCATTTGCACAGTTAGTAAACCTATTCTTGACAGGATGCATGAAAAGAAAATCTCATTAATTTAAGATCGCTCTTGGACTTAGAAAATTATAGTTTTGTCACCAAGCTATGTCAATAAAGTTATCCGGTAATCTTTTAGGATCTTCACAGTTTATATTTGAATATTTTCTTCATTGACTGAGCTCTGTATTTAATGAACTTCAAGGAAAACTTGCTGTAGTTAGTAATATTTCACTCAATATCCAGGAAACTCTCCTAATCAGTTGTTTTTTATAATTGCAGACCTTATTAATTTGGTGTACTACTGGCTTGGCATTCAAGTATATGCTTAATATCTGTTCTGTGTAAGTCTTAAATCACACTAATATGACTTTTTCCTGATCTCATTAATCGTAGTAAGTATATGGTTCGCGTAGTGAAAATCGTTAAAGACTACTTTACCAGGCAGGTTACGTCTCGCGGTTAAGCGGTTACAGTGTAACAGAGGAGTGTCATTATTACGGAAACCATACACATAATGACGTAATACTATATTTCTTGGGACTGCAACCATACAAGACATGGCATATACCTAGATGACATTTCAGTTTCGTAATATATCGTAAAGCCGTATTTGAGGACCCATTTTATCTGAGATGTGTAAAAATGGATATGGCATTTCATATAAGTAGTTTTGCTATAATATATAGAACAAAAACAGTACTACGCTAGTATTGCTTTCTAACTGTAGTGTTCTCTAGAGATGAGGAAGTAGACCAAGCCTACAAGATTCGTAATTTGAGAAAAATCATAAAATTATTAATAATAATAACTTGATAGAACTCACACACGGCCGTCTGATCCCAAACTAGGCAGAGCCTGTGTATGGTAACCAGACTGCTGATAAACATACTTATTTATTACTAAATGCATACATATAGATAAATGACACAGAACAAATTTTGGTTCTCATCACACAATTATTTGTTAAAATTGTACTTAATTGTGTCTATTAAAATACTCTACAATTTTAATAATTTATACTCATAACTTATTACTTTTCATTTATATCTATAGTATCATCAGCATAATGTCTATAGCATCGGTTTGCAATTTCATACCCTACAACCAAGCCACTCCTAAATACTCCTAATATAAGCATCGAGAAATGTCACGTTCGTCACTTTTAACACTCATTGAATATCTCCATTGCGTCATAAGTGATCGACTGGATTTGTAACAATGGCGTATGGAGATAATAAACATTCTATTTGTTGGATATTTTATTGAAATAATATATGATCATTTAAAATGTCTTTTGATATTACTTCTGACTTGATTACTTTTAAATGTTGTACAAATAACGTACCGCACATTTATTACATATGATTTTTTTTTTAGAATGATAAATAAACTACGCTACTATTGTCTCTTTCATTCATGTTGATCAATCTTAAAGTGTCCTAAAAGTGATAGGTTTAGAAAAGGCCACCCTTCGCGCATTATCAATGCGTATCTATGTATAAAATTATAGAAATTTTTATCTCCAGCAATTTAAATTTTCTTAACATTGTGATAAGCGATGATGTTCGAGTCCACCCAATTTACCGTTAAATATATATAGCAGTATGAAATAATGTACTTTGCTATTAAAAGATCGTACGGCGTTAATGTTATTCAAAGTACAACCTAATTGTGTTTATTACACCAATTAGGTTGTGATAGTTTTAATCGCCACACGATACTGTCGACATCTTGACCATATCTTGATATCTTGACCATAGATATCTTAGAGACAAGCAGCGTTGTCTTATTGGGATGCATAGCGGCAATGAATACAGCACAACCTGACGTCGAGGCCTCAAGTCTCCTTGCCAGATATCCACCATCAGGAAAGAGCGAGAGCTCTCGCAATCTTACGACGGTGGTGTAAGGAGGCGTTACAGCATTATTTGTTCCACAAAGTTTATTTGTTCCACAAACTTTGTGAGGCTATTACCCCGAGGTTACTGAGGGCTACTACCTATGGATGAGTTGTGGAAGAGGGGCATTGTGCTCCTGTCAATTACACTCTCTCAGGAAGTTGATGCTTCGAACAGTGCCTGTCGGTGGCATCATCCATTACTGCGGTAACTGCCGAGAGATCACAACACGGCATATATTGGTGAGCAGTGATCGCTATCCATGAGGGAACAGCTCCGCTATAGATAGAGAACGCGGAGCGAATTATCAGCGCACGCTTCTTACCACTTAGGTAAATAATTTGACTTTTTCACGTGGGAGAGCCATGCTTCGGCACGTATGGGCGGGCTCGACTCCGCTCGATACCACGGCCTCACAGAAAACCGGTAGTGAAACAATGCTTGCATTGAGTGAGTGAGGTTACCGGAGGCCCTAACCCTTCCCTCTCCCCTATTCCCGTCCTTCCCCTCTCCCCCCTCTCCTCCCCTCTAATCCCCCTCTCCTGTCTTCCCGCTCTTCCCCTATTTCCTTAAAGGGCGGCAACGCACTTGTGACTCTTGAGTTACAGGTGCCCATGGGCGGCGGTAGTCATTTACCATCAGGTGACCCGTCTGCTCGTTTGCCCCCTATAACATAAAAAAAAACATGGACGATTCTTCAAATTATCACACCCGAGGACTGTGTGTAGTTACCTCATACTAATCTATTTGTAATTAGGTTTAGACAGTACAGTACAGTACCTTTTCTTTTTTTTGTTTAGTTGACGAGCTTTAGCCTCTGGGTAGCACTAGTCTAAACAGATAAACTATTTTGAATACACAGTTAGTAATACAATAACATATATAATATGGCTAAAACAATTTAACCAGTGCGATTGTAATTCAGACTTTAGCTCGAGCGTTATAAGCAAGCTATTAATTCGGATTAGAATCAATGCGTGACCTCTCAATGAGCTGTATCTTTAAAGGGACCTGTGCAAACACTGCCTGTGAATTGTATTTGTTTTCAACCATTTAATGTTTCAAATGTTTTGTAAGTCGTTCTCTGCAGTTTCGCTTTGCTCCTAAGGCTTGTAGCGTAATCTTTAACAGACCATAACTTTTCTCAAGAATTGGACTATCAAATAAAAGGGATATTTTATTTATAAATTCTTCTTGAATTCCAGAGGTTGCGTTTGAAAAACTCACTTCAGTTTTTTTTTTATATGGGGCGAGGACTACGGTGTTATTGCTTTCACAGTCATCTATAAATTAATGAGATATACACTGAGATAGAAGATATCAATCAATTTTTTATCGCGCTCATAGACAAAGGCCTCTATCAAACTGATGTATAGAGATATCCATAGCAATTCTTCTTGCATTCCAGAGGTTGCGTTTGAAAAACTCACTTCAGTTTTTTTTTATATGGGGCGAGGACTACGGTGTTATTGCTTTCACAGTCATCTATAAAAGGCCTCTATCAAACTGATGTATAGAGATATTCATAGCAATTTTCAATCCTTGAACGTACCAATTAACAGTCTTCATTACAATATTGGCATTAATCAATTATTTTTTTTATAAATTAATTCCATTGATTATTTTAATAACATTAAATTATACACGATTTAAATAATCATTATTATAAAAGTAATCTTCTTATCATCTTAATCATGAATATTAACTTGATTAAAATTCTACGTACCTAAAAGTAATAAAGTAAAATAATGATACAGCCTTCTTAAAAGATTTTTATTGATATCATTAAAAATCAAAACACTAAGTTCTAACGTTAAATTACACTTAACACTTTTTTCGTCACAATTATTGCTAAACGATTATCAATGAAATAACATCTGATATTTACATTTCTGATTTCTTGATGTCTATGTTACATTTCATAACTACTCTTTTTTTCAAATCACTCGTCAGATAATTTGTGTGACCTAGGATTGTTTAGCATAGTTGCATAAGAAAACATTGTTTCTACAGAGCCAGAGGACGGCATTGGTGTGTTGTATAGTATTAACACTTTGTCTATAACAGGATAATTTGTAGAAGATTTGGTTCTTGGCTTCTCTCAGTAAAAAAAATAAAATTATCAAATCCGCTCTCTTCTTCAGTCAGTTAGAACTCCTATTAATAGTTATAATATATATTGGTGATAAAATTATAATAAGAACTCACTCTAGACGGATTCCAATAGTTATTTAGATTTACTTTTATAGTTGTATCGCGTTTAAAATATATATATTAATAAAGAGAACGCTGCTAAGGCTAAGCTTTCGGCAGTGTTGGCAGATCAGTGGGACTCTCCGATTCTCGAGCGCTGGGTACGACTGCACACAGTCAAATAGTTAATTTATGTTTACCTATTACTAACAATAGTTTTAAGTCTATTTGTATACTAACTCTTATGGTGCTAAATACCGAAATAAAAAAATATTTTTAATATTATAAGAGAATTAAACACTACCACGCTACACCACCGTTAAAATTTTGCGGTCACTTCAAGTCATTAGCTCGCTTTTAATACCTTCACTTATAACTAACTTTGTGAACAAATTTGGAAGCTTCTTGGCAGTCAATTCTAACGTAACTTTTAATTGTTGTATCCAAATGATACTTTGTACGCAGACCGGTATATTATGTAGTTGGAATGACAATACTATAATTTGGTATCTTGGAGCTGATCAGATGATGGATTTAGGAGGTGGTGGATAGTGAAATGTATTTATTTTTTATTTATAACACTTCCTGCAGATAAATTGCATGAGGCGGACTTAATGCCGTAGGCATTTTCTACCAGTCAACCTTTGGGTGATACAGAGACGAGCGTGGCAGGTGTATGATTATAATTAAAATTTGCGATTATAAATTTAGAAAATTAAGAACAATATTATAAACATATGTATTACATATATAAATAAAATAAGAAATTCTTCAAAGGCTACTAGTGAACCGTTTTCTACTTTTAAATTCGTGTCGCACTGAAGGCGAGGGTTTTAGTTTTAATGAACTATGATCATTAGGTTTGTAGATATGTCTTATTGTTTATGTTAGCGTTATTTATTATAGCTAAAAGAGTGGTAACATTACAACATAAATATATACATTTGCGTTATCTATACTAATATTATAAAGCTGAATAGTTTGTTTGTTTAACCAAATGCGCTAATCTCAGAAACTACTGGTTCAAATTGAAAAATTATTTTAGTGTGTGTGTGGACGCTATTTACCTAGGCAACAAAATACAAGGTTATTTTCTATTATTTTGGTTCGTAACTGCTGAAATTACATTTTTATTTAAATATGTCATAAAACAAACGTTTTAAGCAAACATATTTTTTACTTAAACATTATTTACGGCATTAGATAAATATCACATGTGAGAACAATGGACTTTGCGGTATTATGCGGAGATGATTTTTGACACCAAGGTGTTTATCTGAGGATCTTCCTGTTGTATTAACGTACTTGCCTATTAACTTATATTCTAGGACTTTGGTTATTTTATTATACATATTTTAAAGAGGTGTTGAAGATATTATAATGAGCCGTATAACTGTGTAGTTAAATTTTATTTAATCCAATGAAAATACGCATCTCGCGGTGGCTACTGCAATGATCGTTTTCTTCTATTTAAAAATATTGATGCAATAAACAAAAACCCAGCCCACGAAATAGATGGATTATATCTCTCAAATGCATACCTAAAATCTGTTAATTCTTTTAAACTAAATTTTGGTTTTACCGGCGTAAGTCCCGATCCTGTGCGAATATCGGGATAAAAAGTAGCATTTATGTTAATCCAGGTCTCCAGCTATCTAGATACCAAGTTTCATCGCAATCGGTTTAGTAGTTTTGGCGTGAAAGAGTAACAAACATCCATTCATCTATCCATCCAAACTTTCACATTTATAATATTAGTGGGAATAAGCGCTAAGCTCAAGAACGACTGCGATGGACGTGTAATGTGGACGCTCTCTGCCCCATCTAGCGCATTAACATAGGACATTAAATCAAGTAGGTCAAACTTGGATTAATTCATTTTGATTTGATTCCCAACAAGCAAAATACTATTATGTACGAGTATTTACGGGAATTAACGCGATCACGAAAAGGTATTACAAACCTCTGAATGGCCTGACGCTTCGACCTGGTTGCACTGGTCGTGGTCACAGGCTAACTGATAGCAGAATACTCTTGACTGCCGCAACGTATAATGCTTTGGATTCAATTCTATCTTACTTTTAAGCGCACTTTTGAACGCCTTATTAAAATCAAACCAAACATCTTCTAAAAAGGTCATAAAAACGTTTATATAACTCAATTATATGGCCTTTACAAGATAATACCGAGAAAATATGTACCTATATCAGCTCGAGTTATCGACGTATGAGCTTGTTGTAAAGCTTAGAGTAAAGGTCTTATTTCTATTTTCTAACTAAGTTTCATAGTAGGTACATAAAAAGTTTTAGGCCCAGAAGCTTATAATCATTTTATGAGCTTGTATTGTTCAGTAACAATAATTTGTTCTTGTGTAATATATTACTATCACTTTTGCTTATATTCTTCATTGAATTTAATTTATTACTAGCAACATTCATTATTTGAGCCATCTTGTGTATGAAGTCAGAAGGTTCGGAGTATTTCAAACTTCTAATGTTTATGAGAATAAGCTCTACACAATCAAACATTTATTAAGAAACGGAAACGAACCTCTTCAGCAGGATGCAAGAGACTACAACTTTTAAACACGCTGAGCGTACGCGTGAAATACTGTATTTCCAATCGCCAATGGCAATATCGCCAATGGGAATATCTTTATCCCTTTAACAGCTTTCACTAGAGTGACTCTTTCTATTTTCGGTTTCTACAGAATTAGTAATGATCGATTGATTACAAACATCTTTAAAACCGAAGAGAATGTTTTCGCATTAGTCTACACACGAAAACTAGTATAGGTTTCGTGAAAACGCACCATAATTATGTATCTATCTCCATCTCTACATATATTCCTTAACCATCGCGAAAAAACATCGTGATTTTAATAAACTATACGCTTTCTCAATAACAGTCATGTGGGTAAATATTACAATTGGAATGGATGGAATTATTCAATCATTACGAATATTATTAAGACGTTAAGAACTGAATAAAACAATCCAACAACGGGTTTCTAAGATACTTTCACTACGTGGTTATATATTTTTCTTCCTGAATTACGTACAAGGAGGTCAGATGTTGTATAAAAGCAGGATTTCCTGTGAAAACAAGTCAGGCATATGTTAAACTTAGCGGCGACCTGCGGGTCACGCGAAAGACTTTGTATCGGGACATCTGCTAATTTCGTAAACTAGGAGTAGAATTTATTTATTATTGAAAGTATTCCTTCATATACAAATGTAATAATGCTATACTTACTTTAAAAAGCATCATCGATCTTTACTAGATAGTTGGTCTGTCCACATTACTAATTAAGGCTATAATTATAAAAAATATAAGGCCACCCATTGTCACTTAAAGCTGCGTTTCCACCAGAGATGTGCGAGGTAGCTGAGCGTTGCGGGGATTCGTAACGAAGCTGTGAAACGATTTCAGTGTTTCCACCAGAGATGCCCTAGGCTGCTAAGCTATGCGAGGATGAGTAGCGACGCTGTGAAACGGTGCGCAAATGAGCGGTGCGAGGATGTGTACAATACACATCGACCTCTTCCCTCGCACCCATCACTCGCTTGTTTTGTACGTCCAAAAACCTCGACGCGCTAAGGCGTTTCCACAGGAGCTGCGCTCAGCGAGGCTAGATAAATTAATCTAATCTATTGGTTCTTAACAACTTTAACGTTTAAACACTTCCCTTACTCGCATCCTCTTTCATCTCTGGTGGAAACGCAGCCTAAAGGCGGCATGCTCTTTAGAATTGTAGATTCTAGATCATGATGATGAATCGATCTGAAAGTGGGTGTTTTGCAACTATTATACACCATGTTGTGTAAAGTCTTATACGTTATAGGGTCACCATACGTGACCCTATAACGTATAGGACGTTATACTTGAAATCTATCGCGATCAATGTGTTAAAGGAATGAATTCTAATGAAGGGGTATTGCGGCACGTCTATTAACTACGTAATGTTGATACATAACTAATCTATTATCTATGTAATAATATATTAGTATATAGTAATAATGTGTATGTTTGTTCGTTGTATTTTATATGCTGCCGTACCGTTCGTTCGAACATCATGTAATTTTACGTACACGTTACCAAGAATACTTTTTTTTTGTCTAGTATACATAAAAAAACGAGTAGACGGGTCACCTGACGGTAAATTACTACCGCCGCCAATGGGCACCTCAAGAGTCACAAGTGCGTTGCTGGCCTTTTAGGTGGGAGTAGTGGAAGAGGGGTATAGGGGAGGTAGGAAGGGTTAGGGCCTCCGGTAACCTCACTCACTCGGCGAAAAGCAATGCAAGCATGGCTCTCCCACGATTGAATCTCCGGCTCTTCTGTGTAATTTGGTGATGCCCGTCTAGTTGCATACCCGACGACCTTACACACACTTAGGAAGAAGTGAAGCGCATATTATAAGCGACATATTGCTGTTTTCCGACATAAATGCGAACGAAGTCGCGGGCACAGCTAGTCTATATGTTGCCTAGTTTGGGATCAGACGGCCGTGTGTGAGATGTGTCAAGTTAATACTATTTTCCTTTCCTATTCTCATACCTACCAAATATACAAAAAATAAATAATTCAAATCTGTCGAGTCGTTTCGAGAGTTCGATCACAAACACCGTTACGATTGAAAACGATTGTCGCTGGAATTGGAGTCACTCCTAATCTCGTTTAGGAGTGACTCCAATTCGAGCGACAATCGTTTAGCCCCAGTAACTATTAAGTTGCTTTTATTAGTTGTAGTATAAGGTTAATTTTAATTACTAAAGGAGAACAGTTTTACTTACATAACTAAACTAGTGTAGTCCAACAAGGCCGCATGCCAATAATAATTATTATTTATCAATTGAGCAGTGACAGAAGTTAACCTCAAAATTTAAAAAGCTATATACCATCTGACGGCCAAGTCTAAAACCGCGCGGCTCATTGGTCAAATCAAATAGTGTGCTTTTGCCCTGCCTCTTGTAGACGCTTCCGTTTCTTTTCACGATATCACTGCCACAGATTTCAGGAAAGCGAGAGGAAAGATGTTACACATGGTGTGTTGGAATAAGTCCATAGATCATTATTAAAATGATCTATGGACTTATTCCAACACACAAAACGGCCGGACTCGTCATCGTAACCTAGTAAGGTATTGATGAAAAAATCGTGAATCCAGTTTCAGCTATATACTCGTATTGTACTGTTTATATAGAGTCCACACAAACTAGGTCGACGGTCTGGATCCAGCATTTGATGACCCCTGCTCCAGGGGCACACAAGACCATTTAAACTTCATTTATTTGAGCTCACCTATATCCGACTGCGTGCCATCAATAAGTGTCATATTGTTAACTAGTGTCTATATAGTAACATGAAAGCATTGCCACGACTGGGTGGACTTTGATCAATAAGGTTTCTATCGATTTGTCGCGTGATGGGTATAGCCTAGATTTTGTAGTTTAAAAGGAATTGTATCCGTAATAAAACATGTCTATGAAAAAAAAATACGTATCATCTTGACTGGCATAACACTAAACGTGCATTTTAAAAATCAAATTGAACTCTATTGCACCTAAAAGCACCATTTAAGAATTATATGCTCGTAAGTTAGTTAGTTTGGAACTCATTCATGCGTCGCGTCGCGTCGTCCCATTGATGATAATTAACTAACATAACAGTAAAACATACAGCATTGTAGTTAGCTGCTTAAAATAATAACATCTCCGATCCGAAACTCACGTTTTAACGCTTAAAAGGATATAGAAAGGTACAGAAATACAAACCTAACGTCGTGAGAAGATATAAACGTTAAACGATATAAAGAGAGACAGCTTTGGTAATTAGAACTGTAATTAATTAGCACTGTGTGACCTGAATAGCACTTTATTGTGTTAGAGCAAGAGTTTCTATTTATTTAAATGATTTAGCGTAGTTAGGCTTCTGTATATATGTAGAATAGAATAAAAATGAACAGTCTGTGGATAAGAGTTCCTACTAAAAAGCAGTTATATTAGAGAGTATAATATCTACTTTACATCTGAACACCTGCCTACTAAAGTATTAGTTACTATGTTTATTGATAGCTATCGTTGTTTAAAAATCGAAGTAACATACTTTTAAGCAAATTATACACACTTATAGTGCTAAAATCGGAACAATCGCTCTGGTATTGTGAAACGTCCCTTCATTGTTGCCAGATGTATCAGTTCTCTGTTTTCATGCCTCATATGTACCTTGCTTTTAACAGTAGATCTGCTTGCTTGCTGCTTGTAGATCACTTGAGATATTAATTTGAAGAAACACTAGTTAACCAACTTTAGAAAAACATATTAGTAGTGTACCGATACATGACAGCCTAACGTTCTATGTGCGTAACCAAAAATTAATCCATACGATTTAATCTACCAATAGTTTATCCCAAGAAGATACTTAACATTTGTGTGTGAGATGTGTGAATATATTATTGTTATTATATGTAGCTGAAGTGCATGTTCTCTTATACTGAAAATGTAAGTTTATACTCATAAGATTAAGAGATTTACCATGTTATTTTAAGACCATAGATTCCATTTTCTATAGTTTTAGAATATATTAATCTTAAAAAACATATTTGACACCCTCACAACAAGTCTTTTCATTTTAAATGTCACAGTTTGCATTATTTTTTTAATTTTCTAATTTGACCCCCAAAAGTGACCTATATTTAAAACACATTTATTTACTTTGCACATCTGTGTTTGGATCATAGGAAATGCTCGTGTTCCAAATCTCAACTTAACCAGTTCACTAGATTCGGAGCAAATTGACTGTGAGAGACGGATAGATAGACGCGGGACTGATTCTATAACAATTCCGCTTCTTCATTCAGATACGGTTCCCTACAAAATATGTACGTACTTAACAGTATTATACTAAAATAATAAAACCGTTATACCATTTTGACAGTCACCTATAAAGTAAAACAAAATTCATTATTTTATTAATAACATGTGTATTATTCAAAACTTATATGAAAACAAACTTTTTCTTTACAACTATTGAAGATGAAAACTCCACGCAGATATCTCAGAGCCTTATGAACTAACAAAAAAATGCCTATTTGCAAAATACAATAAAAAATGTTTTTGGTTTATTACAATGAAACACTTAATAGCAATTTCACTATTAACTTTTTACTGACCAAATTTCACAACATTCTTAGTACAATGAGGTAATATTTTAAATTGTATTTATAAATAATTATTACTGCTCTGTGAGGAAAGATGATATAAAACAATGATGAATGAAAATAATAATAATAATTACTATTTTATTATAAAATAATAAAAACAATTATTTTCATTCATCACTGTTAACATTGTGAAGAATTTTAATCGGCAGAAAAGTTTGAATACAACAAAATAAAATGTGTCTTTGAACAGACACGTCACAACAACAAAATATAGCCTCTTAAAACTATATATATTAATGCATTGAGAATATTTTCTCGGAAGAAATTAACATCCTCAATACAGTTACCACTGTTTGCAGATAAAATATTTAATGGATGCAAGAGTAGATCGACCATGGGATCCAAATACATTGTCTTCTTAGCAAACAATGGTTTAAGACGCGGAAGTGAACTGCGCTAAAATGTATGAAACTATTACGTAAATTCACTTCCTTAGGCGCACGCAAAGCCAAACACATTTCGCATTTGCATTAGAAAACATTAAAAAAATGTGACACTCGCTTTTGAATAAGGATTCGCCTTCGCGTACGCCCAATACTTACATTAAAAATATTTACAAAATTGGTATATGACGGTAACAAATGACTAAAAGATTATTTATTTACAGGAAAGGTGTTTACCTATTCTTAGTCCCAGCCGTGGTGCTCATGGTGGACTGGCACCCACACCTTTTGCCAGACGGGCTTCCATACCTTCTTCCATGCTGGCACTTCGATGGTCTTCCAGACAGGTACCTGAATCTGCTTCCATTTCTCTACCCAGATCTTCTTCTGAACGGGCACCCAGATCTCCTTTTTGACTGTTTTCCAAACCTGCACTTTCTCATCCACCCACTCCTGCTTCTTTTCTGTTGCCCACGCTTGTTTTTTTTCGGTTCTCCATATTTGTTTCCACTCTTCTTTCCATTCTAATTTTTTCTCAGTTACCCATTCCTGTTTATGCTCTGTCTTCCAGACTTTCTTCCACACTGGCTTCCAGATCATCTTCTTTCTCCATAGGTCATGGCTAGTATATTCCCAACCGTGATCATCCTTACCAAGGTATTTCTCTCCGGGAACTCCTTCTTTAACCCACGCGGGTATATAGTTCTGCTTCCATTCAGGTACCTGTACTTCTTTGGTGTGAGGGACTTGGATTTCCTTCCAAACTGGTTTCCATACTTTTTTCCAGTCTGGAACCTGAACTTCTTTCCAGATGGGTACCTTTACTTCCTTCCATATTGGCTTTTGTACTATTTTCCAGTCTGGCACTTGTTCTTCTTTCCATTGTTGTACTTTTTCAGTTTTCCATGCAGGCACTTTTTCTTTTTTCCATTCAGTTTTCCATTCCAGTTTCTTTTCTGTTTTCCAGATTTGTTTCCAATCTTCCTTCCAGACGAGTTTCTTCTTCCACACTCCCTCTGGTGGTGAAGAATGCCAACCTCCAGGGGAGCGTTTTTCACGAGATAACTCCGTACCCTGGGCCGTCTCCTGAATAGGCACGGCCAGTGATGTAGCGCACGCAAGCACCACCCATAGCTATAACAAATAAAATATATGAGTAGGTATTATATAACGGCTGTGTTAGCTGGAAATATTTATCATTATATTTATTTAAGAAAGAGATTTTCTTTCTTAGATCAACAATTTTTTTAAATTCTTTTAGGAGCTCTTATTCACAGACTGCAAATCAGACAATAACTATAACGCAGGCTAACAAAGTCGAAATAAGTGTAGGCCGTATGTAGCTAATTATAAATAAAGTTAAGTTAATGATTATAACTAGGGTCTAACAAATAAGTTTTTATAGAAATGAAAGTCTTTGAAAGTCAAAACAATTGACAACTAGTTAACGCATTGCTCGGCAAATTTATATTCTGTTTTTTAAATAGAAACTTAAACTCAGGATTGAGTAAGTAATTATAAATCAGCAAAGAATTTAAATTTGAATCGTTAATAAATCGTGCAGACAATGAGTAATACCTTGTAGTTATTTCATAGAATTTATATGCAAATTAGTTTTAAGAATTAGTATTGATTACTTAATATATCGTATGAGCTTTTCTAACTTTGCTTGCCCATGGAAAATTAATGACACGCTATTACGTGTTTGCATTTACTTTTGTTTACATAACAGAGTATCGACGAGTGGTATTTAAATTATTTCTCGACCAAAGTTTAAAATATTTTACTTTAACGAAACAACTTGTAACATTTTAAATTTGAAATAGTTGAAAGGATTTTTGTCTCTTTTTTAAACAACTTATTGTCTAAATTTGAAATTTTGTGTTCGTATTAATATTGTAATTTAAGTAAATATAAATATATACGTTTTTCTTTTTTATTTTATTTTACATTTAGTACCTAAAAGTTTTTAAATTGATTGATCACAATAATTTTTTTCAAAAGCTTTATTTTCGCGGTATTCACTATTCTTTTGTTTTTATTTTTAAGGTTGGAACACTTTGGAAACACTTTTAAATTATTGTTAATTAACACTGCACTGCACACCCACCGTGATAGTCAGCGTCCTCATTTTGATAAGTTGTCCGCCGCGACTGCCTTCTGAGAGGCATCGCTGGTTTTTATCAACATGCCCCTCTCTCGCGGTTAGGTCAAACGGGGAGGGTTCATTTTCTAACACTGCACTAGCATCGTAACTGCGCGATTTAATTTTTAAACTCAGTTTACTTTGTTTGGCCCTGCGAATTTTCGGCATTGCGAATGTTTTATTTATTTATATATTATGTAGTGATTATAAGTAGGTTATGAACTTAGTTTGCGATGTTATAATAAAGTCTAGGTGTGCCCCGTGTCGCTCGTGTGTACATATTTATGTTTTTTGTTGTTATTTATGATATTGTACACAGACATTCCAATTTTATTTCTTTGTGTGGATAATCAAAGGATCTGCTGCTGCTGGTGACTGTTGCAAACTGGTTCAGATCAAATTTTACCATATCTGTCCTGTTTTTACCTCTTTCGTATCATATTATTGTGGCAAAATAGCATAAGGCCCGCCTGATGGGAAGCGAAAACTGTGTTGTTTATTTAAATAAAACCTGTTAAAAAATACCTGTATTTCAAAGTCTGTTCTTGCTCGTTGTTGACATCAGAACCACTCACGTTGTGTCATTAGAGTCCTATCTCAAAGGTGGTACAATGATGAATTATGTACAATTTATGTAAAAAAATATCTGTAGTAATTTTTTTGGTGTGCATTTAAAAGTACTTCCTATATTATATACACATAAGTTTGCAGCGTAATATTTTTATAATAATCAATAAATATTTACTTCATTTCTTCAATGGTGAAAGGGTTCTGTGATCAATGGCGTTGTATTCAATATAAATATGATAAACTATGAAAGTATATATGAGCCTAATAAAATGTATGTTTTAATGTCGTTTTACCATATTTGGTTATAAATGCAGTTCCTGTTGTTAAGGAGAAGGCGACACAATGCACACTTGAGCCCACGACATCGCATTATATTGTCATCACATAATATATTGTTTAATTTGTAAAGATTATTCGAACGCTAAATCACCTTAGTTAAATACAGTGTCACGACAATATATTGTAGTCAAACAGAAGATTGAATTCTCATAGATCCTTCATCAAAAACAATAAACAAAGAATAGAACCGGCTCGGGTTTAAAAAGTTCCTCCCACGGACTTTTCATCATCACTACATATTATAAAATAAAGTCCCCCGCCGCATCTGTCTGTCTGTCTGTCTCTGCGCGATAAACTGAAAAACTACTGAACGGTTTTTTAATGCGGTTTTTACTAATAGATAGAGTGATTCATGAGGAAGGTTTAGGTGCATAATTTGTACCCGTGCGAAGCCGGAGCGGGTTGTTAGTCACTATAGAAAACGAAGTCCCCCGCCGCGTCTGTCTGTCTGTTCGCTATAAACTAAAAAACTACTGAACAGATTTTCATGCGGTTTTCATCAATAGACAGAGTGATTCAGAAGGAAGGTGTAGATGTATAATTTCTTAACGTTTTGTGTAAATTAGTATAAATATGATGACGATTGTTGAAGATGTTTCTGCTACCCGTGCGAAGCCGAGGCGGGTTGCTAGTTTATATATTATAAACTAAAGCATATGATAGCTTTTTTCCGACATCTTCAACGATCATGATCATATTTCAGCCATTTTACAACAAAACCTTCTATGGATTATATACACCTACACCTTCCTTATTAATTACTCTGTCAATTGGTGAAACCGTACGAAAATCCGTTCGGTGGCTATTGAGTTTATCGCGAACAGACAGACGGACAGACAGACGGAGCGGGGGACTTTGTTTTATAATATGTAGTGAAGAGAAAGACAAAACAACTTTTCTCCTTTTGGTCTGTTTTTGTTTTTGACAATTTTGATTAAATTTTGATTGACAAACTTTAGTGTCATTAGTGTTAGGTAATTATAATTTAGTAAATAAAAAGAAACCTTTAATAGCGAACTAAAGTAAAAAAAAATAACAATGGGAGAGCCATGCTTCGGCACGTATGGGTCGGCTCGACTCCTCTCGATACCGCGGCCTCACAGAAAACTGGCAGTGAAACAATGCTTGCATTGCTTTTCGCCGCGTGAGTGATGTTACAGGAGGCCCTAACCCTTCCCTCTCCCCTATTCCCGTCCTTCCCCTCTCCCCCTCTCCTCCCCTCTAATCCCCCTCTCCCGTCTTCCCGCTCTTCCCGTATTACCACCTTAAAGGGCGGTAATGCACTTGTATCTCTTGAGTTACAGGTGGGCGTCCATGGGCGGCGGTAGTCATTTAAAATCAGGTGACCCGTCTGCTCGTTTGCCACTATACCATAAAAAAAAAATGTTCCACTATCCACCTCGTTGTTTAATTGACAGACCATCGTTACCACAATATATTGTACTCATCAAAACGATTTTACTAGTATCTACTGAAGAGTTTTACTAACCAAGATGCTAAATTATATTATTGTCATACGAACTGTTTAATTTGGGTACGACAAATAAAAGTAGGTTACATTTACTTCTTAGATTTATTTCCATACATTCTTTGTTGGTTACAAGTGAAGCTACTAACCACTGTTTTCACGAAAACCTTCAGTAGTCAGTGTGAAGAACCACACTGACTATCAATGGCCATAAAATGGTTTTAAAAGGATCGTCAGGTAGCAAGTGAATCGCTTACCATCAGGCGAGGTTGGGTGCTTTTATGCCAGCTTAGAAGTTTAAAAAAGCTTAGTTGCAAGTATGTATTTTGAAGAACTTAACGAATTTAGGATTAAATTTGTTTTTAAGTTAGATTATAACAGTTACAATAAATGTTGTAATAATCTTCGCAGACTGACGAAAATACCAGAAATGGTTGCGTTTTGTGCTGGTTTTTCTTATTTACTTTAAATTTGGGCTAGTTTCTCCTCTACAATGTTATAATAGATAAGTATAATATATTTTTATATACCTTCTTAACTCAAACAAAAAAATAAATATGTAGTATGTTTTTAGATATATTTTTTTTGTAAATACATACATAGACTAGCCTGTTGGTCTAGTGGTTAGTGACCCTGACTGCTGAGCCAGAGGTCGAGCATTCGTTTCCCACCTAAGTCTGGGCGTTCTTTGTGTCCGTTGCTTGTATGTTTGTAAAGTCCCCCGCGACACAGGAGTAATTCCTAATGCGGGAGTTGTCTTTTTAAAAAAACAAAAAAAAACATACCTAGAACGTCCCAGACATATTCATGCATAAAATATTTGCACTTAGCGGGAATCGAACTCGCTACTAGTCGAATGCTATACACCCACTGATATTAAACGGAATATTTAATAAGACGTATCTTTAATCATTCGAGTTTCAGGCCAAGTAAGAATGTGGCCCTCAATCGCACACTTCTAACTTTTCATAAAGCGTCAATCAATCAATCAATCAGCCTATCATAGTCCACTGCTGGACGTAGGCCTCTCCCAATGTGCGCCACAGCACCCGGTCCTCCGCCTTCCGCATCCAGTCCATCCCTGCTACCTTCTCCAGGTCGTCGGTCCATCTGGCTGGTGGGGCGTCCTACTTTCCGTTTGCCGATTCGCGGTCTCCACTCTAGGACCCATCTGCTCCAACGGCCATCGGTCCTTCGGCATACGTGGCCAGCCCATTGCCACTTCAGCATGCTTATCCTGCGAGCTATGTCGTAAAGCGTAACTATTAGAAATTATCAACTGCCTTATGATCACTAATGTGCACTACCCCACTCTTTAGAGAGAAGAAGAGAAGAATCCGATACTAAGAAGAGAACCAAATCCAATACTGAGAAGAGACCCAAATCCAATACTGAGAAGAGACCCAAATCCAATACTGGGACTATTTATAAACAAGCCTGCAATCCAAAATCAAGACCAGTATTATAACACTAGCTGCGCCCCGCGGTTTCACACGCCTAAGTCCCAGTGCCGTGGGAATATCTGAAGAAAAAATAGCCTATGTGTTAATCCAAGTTTACAGTTATCTACATACCAAGTTTCATCGCAATCGGCTCAATAGTTTTTGCGTGAAAGTGTAACAAACATCCATACATCCTCACAAACTTTCACGTTTATAATATTAGTAGGATTATAATATTGGTAGAATGGTATGATTATAATATATTTTCACTACATTAAAAACCAGTTAATTTAAAAGTAATAATGAAAGTGTATTACATTAATATGTAATTCTGTGAAAGTGTGTATTTATCACTCATATCATAAAATGTAATTTTAATGACGCTGTTCAATATTAAGTAATAAATGCAGATCTTTGTGTCAGGATGAATGAATTCAGTTACCGTCGGACCCGCGTATTATAAAAGGAATCAATAAATATTATAGATTTATGAATTAACTTAAAGTCTTACCAATAAATAAAAGTTTTTATAGCATAGAAAAGTACTGAATTTACAAGTTTTATGGTAATATTGACATAGATTTAATTATTTGTCTATAAAAATATTATAAATTTGTCTATAAATTTATTATTATAAAATTAACAGTTAACTTTATTTATAATTAGGTGTTGCCCGCGTCTTCGTTCGCGTGGAAATTTTGGAAATTAATTAATTTTTCATGTTCAACAGCCCGGTCTCGGATTATTCTTTTGAATACTGTACAATTATTTTTTCTTACAAAATATGCCAATTGCTTGCGGTTTAACTTTCAAATGAATGATGATGATAAGAATCAAAAACGAAACCAAAAAATATTAGGACTACGGCTCCGTATCAATGGTTACGATGCGACTCGTGAAAAACATTGGGCAGACATTGGGCAATAAAGGGCCTATAGGAAGTGTTGGAAAAAGGCGCTGATCTTGTCACTGAGTTTTCTTTTTATGGTATAGGGGCAAACGAGCAGACGGGTCCCCTGATGGTAAATGACTACCTCCGACCATGGGTACCTGCAACTCAAGTTTCACATGTGCGGGCAGTTATTAAGGTTTGAGTAGGGGAAGACGGGAAGAGGAGGGGAGAGGGAAGGGTTAGGGCCTCCGGTAACTGGCTTTATATAAAGGAATTGAAACAAGAGGTAATCGAAACCTGAGCTAACAATATTTATACTATGAAACCAGTGAAGTATTTATGAAACCAGTGAAGTATTTATGAAACCAGTGAAGTATTTATGAAACCAGTGAAGTATTTCAAAAGTTACGAGATTTTACAAAAAGCTACCGAGCCAAGCTCGTTCTCCCAGGTACTTTACATATAATTCAGCCAAATGCAACTTTTTGCAGTTATTCATCCGCATCCGTGGGAAGCTGGGGCTATATAATAAAAAAAAAAATGAATATTGCGGTTACAGTACCTACCAAACAACTTTATCTTTTTTCGAATTAAGGAGAACAGTGGATGCCCACAGCACAGCCTCTTGAGCTGAGCTCTGGGCTTCCATTCTATTCACCCTTCTGGTATTCTTGTTAAACCCTCCAGCTATGCTAAATGCTTGCTTTGGAGTGGGTTCACGTCGGTAGCGCACTAGGTGGGGGGGTTCGAAACAGCAACTACTTGATCGCAAGTCCGACACCATTGCCATTACGCTACCG
Organism: Callimorpha dominula; assembly: GCA_949752705.1. Classification (NCBI taxonomy): domain Eukaryota; kingdom Metazoa; phylum Arthropoda; class Insecta; order Lepidoptera; family Erebidae; genus Callimorpha; species Callimorpha dominula. Next base: position 26,045,856 of record OX456990.1, on the reverse strand, counting down.
TTTACTTACTACTTAGGTATACCTATCTCAGCTTTACTTCAACAACTATACAAATCTTTCAATGCTATGTCTTTCTCGCCCCTTCCCGTCTTCAATGGCAATAACCTGAAATTTCACTCAGAGAAACCTTATAATTACGTGCGCCAATTAAAACTTACAGAAACTGGACGTTCTCCAATATTAATTGAGTAAAACAACACCAACTGCGCTCCTGGCCGCTCATAAATGTTTTAATTTCGAATATTATATTTTTTTAATCATAAGAAACTCAATCATTGATTGAAAAAAAAAATCGGAAAATCGAGTGTAAATTTTTTCTCACAAGTTAAAGTTGGTTGTCTGTAGCAAAAATGGAATTAATGCGAAAAGATTTTAGAACGATGATTTTTATGATTTTAAAAGTTTACTGGCTTCGCAAGACTGCACTTCTCGTCTTCAAAATGCTTTTAAGAGGGAAGTACCTCATTTGAGGAGATTTGAGGACATTTGGGGATTGGTATGAGCCAAATTCAAAAAATCTTACATCAACTTTTAAAAGTTAGAAAACTTTGTTGCCGCTAATCCAGCGGCAACAAAGTTGAACTCACCCCAGACGATAACGGACAAGTGTTGATTGGTATAAAAAAATGTTGTTAAAGTACGATCACAGACGTTCAAATGCTGTGTATAAAAATGTGACAGGAGATGAAACATGAATATATTGTTACATTCCGGAAAGAAATCAACAGTCTTCTGTATAGGTGTGCGAAGGTGAAAAATGGTTTGACCGAATGAAAAAGTGTTTAAAATGTTATGGAGAATACTTTGAAAAGCAGTCAATTTATAACTTTTCTTTTTTATCAATGAGTTACGAAAACTATCAGTGTAGGTACCCCACGTCACATCCGCAACTATTTATTAAAATCATCTAACCCTTACTAATGTTATAAATGGAATTGTGAGTTTGTTTGTTTGTTAAGCTCTTACGCGTTAACTACACAACCGATCATCATGTAATTTTGCATATGCGTTGTAAAATGTACAGAAAAGGACATAGGGTATAACGAAGTACGTACCTTAGGGGATAGAAAAATAACTTTTAGACGGTGAACAAAATCTATATTGACGCAAGCACAAATACAAGAAAAGCTAGTAGGTATACTAATAAAATAAAGCAAAAGAGTTTTTAGTTTATTATTTGTTTTAACGCGCTAATATCTGGAAACACTACTAGGATTCTAAATTTTTTTCTGTACCTGGCAGCCAGATTCATGAGCTCTCTCAGAGTTTTTTGTTAAGTAAGTCGGAAGAAAAAGCGCTCACGAATTGTACTATCCGCGTGTGCTGGTGTAATGGTTAGTGATACGTAAATACAATGGTCTATAAAAGTATTGATTATTCCCATGTCTTAAAACAATAATAATAAAAATATCAATAATTATCGCTGTACTGCGCAAAAGCAATTTATACTTCATATAGGTACGCTAGCGATTTTAATTCAATTCCCAAAGTGCCCGCTTCGCCGCAATAGACCCTCTATGTAAGTGAGACCAAAATAAAATTATAGTTCGCAGAAGTGGGTGTTTGAAACGCCTCTGCCTATACTGTATGTATTTATGTTAATTTAATAGTAGGTTTAGCAATCAGTGAATATAATTTTAGCAATTAAAAGGTGAGATGCTCTTAACTACACAGTAAAACAAGAAATTCAATCATAAAATTCATGAGTTTTGTAAAACAAGTTGGCAGCAATACTCACTCTCTTATGTGTGGTAAGCACGAAGCGTGACCACGAATAATCAAAGTTACTGATATATATAAAAAAATATAATGAAAATGTATATATATACATATATATATATATATATATATATATATATATATATATATATATATATATATATATATATATATATATATATATATATATATATATATATATATATATATATAAGCAGAGGTTCCAATCTTTCGTTTTCGAAGCACCAAAACAGTCGAACTAAACCCTTTGACAGTTCCTTTTTGGTCCGAGTCGCCACGGTGTGGAATGAGCTGCCTGCATTTATTTTTCCATACAATTATAACCCTGGAACGTTCAAGTGTAGAGTGAATAGATTTTCGTCTTCATCGTGACTTTCCATCAGGTGAGTTTGAAGAAAATGTATATATATACATATATATATATATATATATATATATATATATATATATATATATATATATATATATATATATATATATATATATATATATATATACATTTTCTTCAAACTCACCTGATATATATATATATATATTGATTATTCCCATGTCTTAAACATAATCCACAATAAGGTATTTTGTTACAATTTTTTTTTTTTAATAATAATTCATTTATGTCAATCCTTACGAACGAAAGTTACTCATCATCTACGAACATCATCATCACGACAATTTTATAAAGATAAACTTATTCCTTTATAGCATGTTATTTGGAAGCATAATAAGTAAAATAATTCAACACTCTGCTCGGGTCTATGACTATAGTTATAGTAGTAGTCATGACTATAGTTATAGTAGTAGCTATGACTATAGTTATAGTAGTAAGTAGTAGAAGCGCGAACGACCGTGTGTCGCATAACCCTTTTTTTTATGGTGTAGAAACCCCCGCGTGACTTCACCGGGGCTAGCGGTGGAGTGTTATATCGGAATCTAACTAACTAAAACCGGGTTTATCATAGGACGTCCTCGGGAACCTTGGCTGACCTCTTAAACAGAAGGCATCGCAATTGCTGAGGAGGTGCTGAGGACCTTGGCCTCCTTTCGGTTAGGAAGCACGCGCAGAACACGTCGCGGCTCCGTCTTAGGCCTGTTTCTGCTGGGGTAATGGGTCGATAACGTAAAACCCTGGCTGTCTGACGAGAAACAAGCATTGCCAAGAAGAGACGAACTGTGAAAGACTCCATGCTAAGAAACTGTTCCTGAAATATTGTCTATAATCAAGTCTTATAAATCACCAATCAGTGTTGTGTTGTGTGGTGTGGTGTATGTTGTGTCAGTGTGTTTAAACTATAAGCGGGCACAGCTAGTATTATATAAAAACTTATATTTTATATTGTAGTGGTAAATATCCTACTATCCTACTAATATTATAAACGTGAAAGTTTGTGAGGATGTATGGATGTTTGTTACTCTTTCACGCCAAAACTCCTGAACCGATTGCAATGAAACTTGGTATGTAGATAGCTGGAGACCTGGATTAACATATAGGCTACTTTTTATCCCGATCCCGGGACTCACGCGGATGAACATGAATTGTATTGGTACCACTTTCCTATACACGATCTACTTCATCTTTCCTTCTTCTTCACGTTCTGCTGTTCAGCATGCCATGCTGAAAAATAATTACTAACAAAATAATCATACCAATCGAAATAATGCAATTATAATCATGCATGCGATCACAAAATAGGTAGGTATTACATACCTCTGAATTGCCTGACGTTTCGACCAGGTTCTTTTGGCCGTGGTCACAGACAGGCAAGAGAGTCAGCCTCAAATCAGAGGTATGTAATACTTATTTCGTGATCGCGTTAATTCCCGCATATACCTATAACATAATTATATTATGGAACACGAAAGCTTAAAAGTGAATAGTATAATTCAATTATTTGTATTCCTCTGACATTTCAACCTCGCGGGATGGAGATGATCCCAGAATGGGAAAATTGGGAAAATCCTTATGCCGTATTCTTGAAATCTCACGGATAAAATATGTCTACCATTAAGTTAGACACTCTACGAGTGGTTAAGAGAAGTAGATATAGTAAATATATTTCACAGAGATATCTAATTATGCGAAATCGACATTACTAGAAAATCATGAAAAGGTCGCGTTTCACGACACCTTTTTATTTTTATTATGTCGTTTATGGTGACTATGCGGCAGGGACTGAATACTCATGGCTAAATATAAGGTACAACAGTTGCGAAACTCTTACCGAAGCAGGTATTACTCAAAAGTTGAATAATTCAATGCGAGTACGCGATATCTAAATAGGACTATTATGAAAGACTATAGATTTCAATGCCCGCCAAACCGTTGAACTTGGCCTACTTTACCAAATGCACCGTGAATGTGTAATGCAATGTGGATTTTTTGTTGTGAAGAATTTCAAAGTCAAGGGGAAACCCTGTTTTCGACAGCGTACTATTTTCGTCGCAATTCGTCGTGCAATCCTTGTTAACTTTCTTTATGAACATGTGTTGTTTTATTTTAATCATGATTTGATTAATAATTACCATTTCTTAATTAAATTACTAGTGGGTTAATTTCGATAAAGCGATGGCGAAAATAATTCAAAAGTGAATTTAAGTGTGACTTAAAATCGTTAAGTCGTCGGAGTTGGGACCAAGTAGACTGAATTTCCAACCGACCGAGTATAGGTATTGGTACATTGCCAATGAGAACCCATCTTCCAACACGCGTTTAGCTCATTTCGGGAGAAGAAAAAGACTAGGTACATACTAGTCAGTCGTGACCTATTTTTGGCGTAGCATTTCTTCGGAGTGTACGAAATACAATAATAATAACCTGAGACAACTCATACCCGGTCGTCTGTTCCCAAACTAGGCAGAGCCTGTACTATGGTAACCAGATGCTTTCACGCATTTGAGTGTATATGATAGTCAATGAGTGCTTGACAATCGAATACACACCTTAGTGTGTAGGAAATAGCGTTTATTTATTTATTTTAGGAGTTACCGTTCGCCTTACACACATAGATATCAATAATTATCGCTGTACTGCGCAAAAGCAATTTATACTTCATATAGGTACGCTAGCGATTTTAATTCAATTCCCAAAGTGCCCGCTTCGCCGCAATAGACCCTCTATGTAAGTGAGACCAAAATAAAATTATAGTTCGCAGAAGTGGGTGTTTGAAACGCCTCTGCCTATACTGTATGTATTTATGTTAATTTAATAGTAGGTTTAGCAATCAGTGAATATAATTTTAGCAATTAAAAGGTGAGATGCTCTTAACTACACAGTAAATTTTGCATTTATTTTTCCAAACAATTATAACCCTGGAACGTTCAAGTGTAGAGTGAATAGATTTTCGTCTTCATCGTGACTTTCCATCAGGTGAGTTTGAAGAAAATGTATATATATATATATATATATATATATATACATTTTCTTTTCTAGTTTGAAGAAAATGTATATATATATATATATATATATATACATTTTCTTCAAACTCACCTGATGGAAAGTCACGATGAAGACGAAAATCTATTCACTCTACACTTGAACGTTCCAGGGTTATAATTGTATATATATATTGTATATAATATATATATATAATTGTATATATATATATATATACATTTTCTTCAAACTCACCTGATGGAAAGTCACGATGAAGACGAAAATCTATTCACTCTACACTTGAACGTTCCAGGGTTATAATTGTATATATATATTGTATATAATATATATATATAATTGTATATATATATATATATATATATACATTTTCTATATATATATATATATACATTTTCTTCAAACTCACCGGATGGAAAGTCACGATGAAGACGAAAATCTATTCACTCTACACTTGAACGTTCCAGGGTTATAATTGTATGGAAAAATAAATGCAGGCAGCTCATTCCACACCGTGGCGACTCGGACCAAAAAGGAACTGTCAAAGGGTTTAGTTCGACTGTTTTGGTGCTTCGAAAACGAAAGATTGGAACCTCTGCTTGCCATCTGTGACTACTGCTACTGACCTGCACTTTCTTCAGAACATATTCTGCGATAATACCTATTAATGTTTGCATTACCTACTTGTTATGTGATTCGTTTCACACTTATTATTTCTACGTATCCAAAGCACTTCAGAATTTTCAATTTCTGTCCCTACGTTCTCTTTCAAGTAACACTGCACTATCATATTTATATCTGCCTAGAATAGTGTACATAGACGGTATTTTGTATGTTAATTACAAACATCATACTATTACATAGCACCATTGAACCTATTTGTTATATAAAGCATTGGCATTGAAAACCTGTTTAGATAATGTAAGTATTTTTTGAAGTGAAAACTTCTTTCTTTTGTGCACTTTTACTATGGGGAAAAATCACTGAACACGTGAGCGTCACGTTAAAAATACGTATATAGATCCACTAGAGGGCGTTAATCTAAAAATTGAATTCTGTCAGCTCTTTCTTAATTAATCTTTAAAAATATTATTAGTTCAATAAAGTACTTATTGTATGGGCAATTCAAATAGTAAAATAAACAAAAACATAATTGTAATTAAGGTGAAAATTTATAACGCCTTTAGTGCTCAATAGCAAAATTTCGTTGACGCGACACGTCGTTTTAAGTTTTTACTTCTGTCAGTAGTCCCATGACTGCCTACTTTTCTTTATATAAAGAATGTTTATTCTTAGTAATTGCTCTAACTGAGCTAAATGCTCGTGTTTGGAGTGGGTGCAATACGGTAGTGTATTAAGCGGGGCTTGTACTTGCAAGTTCTCGATCGCAAGTCCGACTCCAAGCCAACCACCGCCAGTACGTAACATTATTAAATGTATATTTAATTATAGGTCAGAAAAAAATACTTAATTTGGTTATTTTTTCGCAGTGTATTGCGAAACCTGGCCATAAATAAAACAAATGTCGTTTGACCGTCTTGAAATTTTGATAGATTTGAACCAACCTAAGTACGCGTACTAGTCGCTTTACCTAGATACTATATTTATTATTTCATAGTTCCCGTTCTAAAAAATTTTGGTACGCCACCAGCTACCGATTACTTTCCTCTGTTGTTTCCATACAAAGGTTGTCTGGAAGACATCGCTATTAGCGATAAGACCGCCCATTGTACTTGTCGCTTAGTATAAACTAACTAATTATGTTTAATTTCTGTTCAACTGTGGTGTACAATAAAGATAGTTCTATCTATCTATCTAAGTACCTAACTACATTAAAAACGGTAAATTTAGTTCGTGAACGTACACAAAATAAATGGCTTCCTTGCCGTGCAGATGAGTAAAACTCGCTTGCACCATTCACTCCGCCTACATTCTTATGATATGAAGGAACCACTAAATAATAGCCTATTCATGTGCGTGGGTAGACAACTCAAAGCTAAACACATGCCCTATTACGGAAGAAAGGTAAAACCAGTAGAGATCAACAATTATTTATTTTTTATATAAACCAGTATAATTCCTTATAACCGCAACAAGTTGCTTAAGAAGCAAAATATCCGCCTACCAAACATTTCATTGGCAACAGATATAAATTCAACTAGTGGGCGTTTATAACTGCCATTCTTGATTTGCAAGGGTTATACTTATAAAATTACTAGCATTCCGCCCCAGCTTCGCTCGGGTAGCAAAGACATCTTCAGCAATCATCATCATATTTCAACCAATTTACACAAAACTTTAACAAATTATATACATAAATCTTCCTCATGAATCGCTATATCTATTTGTGAAAACCGCATGTAAAATCTATTTGTGAAAACCGCATGTAAAATCTATTTGTGAAAACCGCATGTAAAATCCGTGTCATAATAATACTTTTTCAGCTGAATCGTTTGATCTTGATTGCGAGCTCGTTACCTAATTAAAGATCGATCGACCTAATCATACACGTGCCGTAATTTTGGTTTGTTTCCACTTGTTCTACTAAACAATTCTATGGTAGAATTGATATAATATGATTTGCATTTATGTTTGCGATCAAGGAAGTTAATGATTTGATATTAACGCTGTAACAAGACCACTAGGTCTTGTCTATTGCCAGCATGACTGGTGCTGTGAAGTGTCAGTTAGTTTGCAACTAAATTGTTAATAAATAATTAATATTATAACATGATATTTTATTGAATGACGGAAGATATAACAGACAGAAAGTGTTTTGAAACTTTTTGATATTCCTTTATTTTTAAAAGCTTTTATTTTCTGATAAATCTGTTAGTGATCGGTCAATTTGATTTTTGCATTTAGATAGAGTATGTTATGCAACGATCATTATAAAGTATTGATTGATCAAAATTAATTACTACAACGTAGTTTTGTGGTGAAATCAGCAATTTCAAATGTATTTTTTTATGAGCTTTTGGTGACCGCTATAGGTAATTAATTCATATAATATTTTACTTAACTGATAAACTCAAAATTAAGACGAAAGAAAGGACATCACTTTCACATGTTATAGGTACTTAGTTTTAGTTTTAGTATTTGTCCTGGGTGAGAATCGAACCCACGATCTCTGGCTTAGCAGTCAGGGTCACTAACCACTAGACCAACAGGCCAGAATATCCATACAATCTTAAGTGAACATGTGTATTTTCTGCAAAATCTATGGTTTGATTGACGGTCAATGTGATTGAGCGTCTGATGTCGATATAATTTCTTCAATCACCAACAATCATCAACCATGACTTTTAGAATTGATTGACGCTTGCATGATCGTCTAATGGGCGCCTTAAAGTAACAAAAGCTTTTCAAATAGACTTCAAACCCTTTGCAAATAAACTTTGATTAAAATAAGTGCAGTTGAGTGTTGAGCCCTATATATAACTCTTCTTCTTCAAACTTATCAAGCCTTAGTAAAAATTAATAATAAATAAATAAAGAACCAGGCAGTCTAGCAGCGATACTGAACTATAATTTTCAACTGAAAATTCCCGCGAAAAGGTTAAAGGGCCCCTATATTATCTAATCAAGATCCAATGATTCAGCTGAAAAAGTATTATTTTGAAATATACTTTTTGAAGAGGAAATCACTAAATATTATAAATCAAAGTTCCCAGCCGCGTCTATCTGTCTGTTCGCGATAAACTCAAAAATTACTGAACGGATTTCACATGGATTTTAAATGCGGTTTTCACCAATAGGTAGAGCGTTTCATGAAGGTTTAGGTATAAACTTTGTTAAGGTTTTGGTGTGACCATTGACAAACATAGTGATGTGGCATCCCCCCTTCTTAATATAATATATCTATTCAATTCCATATCTTTGAATAGGTCTAATAATACTACCTGACTTGGTAATGTAATGAACTTCTTCAACATGTCTGTCTGGTTCTGGGTAGTTGGATGGCCTAGGCATAATATTATTGTCATATTTATTACAACTATCATTATTTTTAAATTTCAAATGTATCCTATTTCTCCTATACCTAGCTCCATTTACATCTTCTTCAAATCTGAAGTATATTGTAAGTTGGCCTTGTCTTATGTTCTGTGTTAGAAAACACAGAACATAAGACAAGGCCAACTTACAATATACTTCAGATTTTTTTAACTCTTTCCTGTTGTCCAGGATACACGTAACTACACGTAAAGACTTCACTTGCTACCAACTGAAAGCTGAAAACATCTACTCGTATAAGTGCCTATATAAACATATATATCTTTGAAAGGCGTGGCTAAATATTTCAGGGAATGAAAATATTCGAGGGTTGTCGCGTGGGAGGTTTCAGGAATTTCAGAGGGGTGCATAATTTAGCCGGGTGAGAAAACTGCCCAATGAGACCTTCTGTACGCCCCAATGTTTGGAGGGTGAGACTTTCAAAGCACTAGAATTTTATAAGTATTATCCCGCCTTGAGTCGTAGTGGTCTGAGTAGTGTGTGGTGAAAAATGGATTACGATGACATGTTAAGGGATGTTCCTTTTCTAATTGACTTAACCTTATTACGCGCTTTATATTAGCTTCACTTGTATGTTTGTTTATAACCGACTCCTTAGGGTGCGATTTTGACCCACTTTAAACGGCCAGATTTCATTCAAATTTTGCACAATTGTCAAAGACCGATGACAATGCAATATTCAAATACAAAAATTAAAAAAAAAGCGTGGGGTGCATGCATAGTGTCAATAGTTATAACACATTTTATTGACACTATATGCACCTCACGCTTTTTTCCAGTAATGAATTTATTACAATTTATTTTCTATTCTTTAGTTGGATTTTCTATAAAAGCGTGTTTTTTTAAGTTTTTTTAAACTATTATTTATTTTTCTTATTTATTTTGTCTATTCATGTTTCAGTTTAGTTCAGCATCTGATTAAAATGAAATTTGGTTAACGATATAACTTCCGTACTATTACATATATTGTATCTTGGTGATGACGGTTCCTTCTACTAATGGAGTTGGAAGGTAAGTCTCAAAAACCATTTTGACACACTTGAAATTAGTGATGTCCAAGGTCCGATGATGAGGACGGAAGGTGAGTAATAATTAAAGTTTGTTCTTTAGAAATATTTTTCATCAAAAATAACAAAAAATTAATGAATAGGTGTTTACTACCAGTGTTGAGATATTTAATTCGATAATGTTAATTCTTTTAAATCTACTAACATAATAATTTGTTTGTTTAAATCTCTTTATGTATTAGTCAGATTTGAATCATTTTTTTTTTTTGGAGAAAGTATTAATTGAGCAATATTATAGGCTATGTAACATCACGCTACGACCATCAGGAGCAGAGCAGAGACCATAAAAGCAGCTGAAACTGTGGGAAACGGCTAATGGAATTATAAAATAACTTTGAGTTTATGTCATTCCCAAGAAAATTCACATTTTAATTTATTAATCAGCATCAGAAAATGCCATTGTTGAATTTCTGCTGAGCAAAAGAGTAGCGCTGCCGAGGGAGGATCGACAGAGTTGACAACAAGGTATCTAACATCATTGGGTTTGCAATCGTTTAACGGTACAAATATTAAAGTCTTGCAAGGTCCTTTTCTCTAATCTTTTAGACCACTTTTGTGGTGTAAAAATTTAGTTTTTCGTGTTATATAATGAAAAATTTTCACTCAGGAGTTATCAATAATAAGATAGGAAATAGCTTGGTTTCGATTTAGCGGCGCGTCACTATACAATACCAGCAAACTTACCTTTACATGTTAAGTTACGAGAGCAACCTTCCGCCATCATTCATTTAAAGCCATCATTACTGCTTGACCCCTATAAACATTGTCGTAAACTTAAAGTTTCTATTAGATTTATTAAACGTATTAAACTTTCACCAATATAATCGTTACGAAATCGATCAAATCATTCTATCTACCGACACACATGCTTTAAAAGGTAATAAATTCAAAGATTTTCAAGGGTCGGTATTTCATTTCTCACTTAAATTCATACTGCGTCGTCTCAAAGTCTTACTCTCGGCAGCCAATCACTACATATGATAAAACAAACGCCCCCGCCGCGTCTGTCTGTTCGCGATAAACTGAAAAACTACTAAACGGATTTTTATGCGGTTTTACTAATAGATAGAGTGATCCATGAGGAAGGTTTAGGTGTATAATTTGTACCCGCGCAAAGCCGGGGCGGGTTGCTAGTAAAAAATAAAACAAATTTATATCACGATCAAGTATTATATCAGTCTCAAGTAATGCATCATGTTTCTAAGTCACTTGACCCTTGTGGTGAACTTCTTGATAGTGTATGATATAAGCGTAATGAAGTAAACGTTTATCTACCATCACATCTGATGGCAAGTGACCATAAAGACAAAGATGGCACGCTTATCCAAGAGAAACCTATTCACTCTATTCTTGAACGTTCCAAAACTATTTTTGTGACGAGTTTATAATAATTTGTATTCTCTTTATTCATATCTAATAAGATTGTATATTATTAATAGTTTTAAATATCTAAAGGGTTAGGGTTAAAAGGTACCTACTCACTATACGGGCCATGTCGAGGAGAACTGCCTTCTGCATCATTGCCTTGATCCAGCCGTCTAACGCGAGCCTCTTAAGGTGTTGGTCGAGTCTCTTGTCTATAAGGTAATCCATGAGCAGATTAAGTAAGGGAACAATGATCTCCAAATCATCATTGCACATATCCACAATCTCGTGAGATAAATCCAAATATTTTGTTTGTTTATATTTTTCAACTTTCACGGGGTTCTTGTCATGAGGAACGGTGATATCGACAATTATTCCGCGGCACTCTAATCGGCCTATCACCTAGTGGTACTCTGATATAGTTACCAGGCTTATTAGCAACAATAGTCCTGTCAGTGATGATAGATATCCGTCTATCATCACTGACAGGACCATTCAGCATCGGCCAATACAACGTGGCTCGACCATTATTGAGAACTGGGTCGATCATACCCGTAATATGGTACCGCTGAATTCACAAAATTGTATTTAAGGGTAGCGTTGTTGGTGTGCAATCTTGACTACTTGGTTGTGTCAGTGCAAATATTTACCGTTCACCTTTGACAAGACGAGAACAGCCAGAAATAATATGCCTGATGGATTCAGTAGGAACTTGGTGTTTCCGACATAGACCGCCAGCTAGCGACAGAAGATCATCCCTGATTTTCTCAGTCATGCCTCTCAGAGTATTAAAACTATTATTAAAAAGTGGTATTATTGAAGGGTGAAATTGTAGAAAATTTTGGTGATGGTTAGTCATTTTCTCACTACCTTCAATATCAACCTATAAATCCCTTGCTGCACTTATTCCTAGTTCATCAATCATTTAGTCGGTGCTTAACTATCGTTTTATGATAGTGGCATAAGTAAGATAATTGTCGAACAAAGCAAAAATTCTGTGTTGGGGGCAAACGCGCAGACGGGTCACCTGATGTTAAGTAACTACCGCCGCCCATTGTCATCTGCGGTATTTCCGGACCGATGCGACCTTCAAAAACGACCTTTAAGAAAAGAGTGCAATCCCACCTCAAAGACCGGCAACGCACTGGTGACTCTTCAGTTGCATGTCTCCATGGGCAACAGTAGTCACTTACCATCAGGTGACCCATCTGCTCGTTTGCATCATAAATACCGTTTGCACCGTTTATACCATAAAAATTGTAAATCTATCAAAATTTTTTATAGATTCATATACCCTAAAATCACAATACAATAAAAATAACTCGTCTCCATACAAATATATTTACTCATTCATCACTCTGTAACAGTTAATTGTGCGAACTCTCATTGAATCCAAACTTTCAAAACAACTCTAACAACATAATTATGCATAAAATCTGTTTAATAAACACGTGAGTACGCGTAAATATTCCGGCAAAACTATTGCGTAATGTACGCTTTCTCGTTGCGATAATCTGAATCAATCGTGATGAGATAATTGTCTATATGTAAAAAATACGGATAATTTTATCAAATTGTCGGCGAAACGCTTAGCGAGGCACGTGAACGAGGCGAGTGTAATTATGATATACTTGTTTTTACACTGGCGATGTCTGGGGTCACGATTGGAGATTATGGGGTTTCTAATGTTGTGTAAGACCATCTCACCTGTTGTAAAACGTAGATTTGATGATAGAATGAAATACAGATTTGCTAACTGCCTCGTTGGGTTCGTTGCATAATATGTCGCTGTGATTGTGCTGCATTTGATTCCCAGGTAGGGTGAATTGTCATTATTGTAAGTCGCAAAATACACACTTACACAGTTTGGAAAACTTTGATACTAATAAGCGTGAACGCTGTTACGTGGAATATAAACTATAGCTGTCGCATGGAATACTAAAAGCAGAGATCTCCTATAGGATAAATCTATAAGACGATCATCAGACTTGCTGTCCTGGATGGATCTGAATAAAAGAGAACGGATGAGAAACACCAACAGTTAATATACGGACCAGATCATTGATCATTACTGAAACAAAAAAGCTTTGATCTAATGCCAATGCATGTTAACTTGTTAAAAATAAAATTCCATTTTTCATAACAAAAATACTTGTAAACAGACAAGCAATTCTTATTCTTTGTTTATTTGTATAGTAGACGTACAAATATGTAACAAAAGTGAACTTTGGCAAGACCAGCTCTTAATTACATATCTAACATGCTTACATCATGGGGTATCGAATTTTACGAGAATACGTTTCTCCATGGAGGTACACACTACAGCTTGAGTTAGAGTCACGCACGCTGGGATTGTATCATTCTCAAGCATGAGAGAAAAGTAACAATTAGTTGGGGTCATTGAATCAAAGACTCACACGGTACTCCTTGTGTCAGCGATTAGAACTAGGGTAACCAACTAAATTTATAGACTGTAATATATATTGATCCACATTAAAGAAAACATTTAATTGACAGTTTAACATTTAAAATAATTTTTCGAAAACACTCCAAAACTATTGTGTCTAAAATACTATAAATAATTCATTATTATAGGGATATGTACCTACAGTTATAAAAAAAATAACAAAGCTTAAGCCATACGTGTTTCAATCAATGGTTGCAATTCAATACCAATGCACATGGGCGAACCCAGCTTTTGGCCGAGGGGGCATTAGTTTACTTTAAATTACATTAGTACTACGTAAGCTTGCTAAAACTAGGGGGGAGGCAGATGAACTCTCCTGCCCCCCTCCCCCTCTCTATATGCCCACGTATGTACATTTAGTTATAACTCTTCATAAATACGAACGGACAGAATACTTTTTTATTATTTAGACTGGAATCTCTTCAAGTGCGATGTGTTGCGTTAACTACACTAACTTTGTCTGTTTGTATGATTTTCGTACCAGTTAACCAGTAATTACTAAGTGTTCCTTCGAGCCACATTTGAATCAACTATAAGATTTATTCTACATTTTATATGGCGTGCAATAAAGAAACTGCTTTCTTTTAAATGGAATGGTCTCAGGTATTAATAAATATCCTTAATTAAGATTTCTGCTTCAGTGATAGTTCGCTGAAGCGGGATTCGTTAAGCAATCAGCTCCAGTTCAGAGGTAGTGTAGCTGAGACACGGATATTCAGTCTGACGATTTGTGTCGGTCGTTAATTAATTTGCAGGAAAAGTTCCGAGGAATTGTATATTTGATATCTACGAGTAGCGTCAAAATCGTCGACTACAATATTTGTACAGGAATATATTATTTAACTCCCTCGATTTTGCCAGATATTTGATGAATGTACCTTCATAGTTTTGAGCGTTAATTTCACTTATTCTCGTCAGTCTTTTAAGGTTATAAACTGGTAAGATTATTGTAGAATTTATTTTATTTATTTGTTAAAACTTCATGCATATAGTGTGCAAAAGCGTACTTAATGCCTTAGGCATTCTCTGCCAGTCAACCTTGGGGTGAAGCAGAAATAAAGAGTGGGTAGATGCAAATATATGGTAAAGGTTTTTATAATAATAAGATTTGTCAAGTTATTAACTAAATATACACATTACATGGAATACACACATTATCATCATCATCATCATGGCGTTGTTTCCCGGTTGCAACCGAAACTTTCGCTTCGGTGCCCGGGGTCCGCTTCCGACTTTTTCTCCTCCACTTCGCACGATCTTCGCATCCTTAATAGTGAGTCCATTGGTATGCATGTCACCCCTTACGACGTCAAGCCAGCACTTTTTAGGTCTACCCCTCCTGCTGGGACCCGGCGGAGTCGCCATGGACAGACATTTGTTCCCCACGTAAAACGTGGTCATACCAGCGAAGCGATCAGTCCAGTCGTTACTCCACACATCCACCGCAGGATATTCATCTCCGTGTTGTGTCGCTCCAGCAAGGGCCACGTTTCACAGCCGTATATAAGGACAGGTCTAATGATGGTTTTATAGACCTGTCCCTTCAACTTAACCGGTACCTTGGGGTCACAAATGACACCAGTCACCTCACGCCATTTGGCCCACGCGGCAGCAATGCGTGCCTTGATATCGTAATCGATGTCATCAGAAGCCTGACATACAGATCCCAGGTATTTCGCCTGATCCGCGCGCTCTACCGTGTCGCCGTCTATGCATACGGGTGTGGGATCTGTAGAGTTAAAGGCCAAGTACTCGGTCTTCGCCACGTTGAGCTTCAGACCACCGTTCTCAAGCGACTCCTTCCACGCCTTCACGCGTGGCACCAACCTACCCTTGTCCGCATCCGTCAGCGTGATATCGTCAGCATACATGAGCAGCCATGGAGGCCGCGACAGGACGTCTAATATCCCGCTGAACAGAAACGGACTGAGGACGGACCCTTGGTGTACCCCAACGGTGATGGGGAAGGGTTTAGTGTCACCAACAGCGGTCCAGACTATGGAATCGGAGTCGCTGTACATATCTCGGTGTCAATATAAGCCTCAGGAACCCCTTTAGACCGCAGTGCCCACCAGATCATCACGCGAGGAATACAGTCAAAGGCCTTCTGCATGTCTAGAAACAGGCAATGCAGAGGCGTATTCTTTGTCCTGTATTTCTCCGTGAAAGTTCTTAGGGCAAAAACAGGGTCCATAGTACCGTGACTCCTGTCACGGTACTATGGACCCTGTTACACAAATTATACTGATACGTAATATACTAATACTCATACATACATACATATACTATGAATATCCAGTCATCATATCAGTTCATTGTTCTTTTAAAAAATGGTAACCGAATTGTACTTGAATTGAACACCGATAGTGTATCCTACTTACTAATACCGAATGTAAGTTTGTTTTCTTGTTTGTTCACGTCGTAACTTGATTCATGTAATTTTCATAGTCATCAGAGGTATAGGAAAGTATATTTATTGATATTTTTCATTATTATTAGTGACATTGTTAACTTTACACAACATTAACATTATACTGTGTTGACGTTGAAAGCATTACAACTTCTTAGTCAATATTATGATTTTTAGGCTTAATTTAGAAAATTTTGAATTGTTCATGTGAGAACTGTGTAGTCACTTATTTAGTTAAATTTCCTATGTTGCTTGGCTCCCTTCAATTAGGTTGATCTGTACGATGGCTGCCGTGTGCGTCATGCTCGTGAACGGGTGCCGTTGGTCGGGGCTGGTCATTTCCGAACTGCTATTACTTCAATATGTATAGTAGTAATTAGCTCGTTTGTTCATATGTTAGAATATTAGTTATGTTACATTGTCCTCACATTTTATTTACGCTTATAAGCAATGTAACCAGAAATTTGTAAAAAACATTTTGAAAAAGAGTGTCCTTGGAGTTTCTTGCCTGTTCATCTCCATGAGATCTACCTATTGGAATAGGTAACTAGCTTCACGACTGACTTAGTCTGACTGACTTCTACTTCTGACAATTGAAATATACCTATTATTATTGAAATAAATGGTATTGAGTATTGATTTGATTGATTTGATTTGACATGGGGTATGTAAGTCCTGTTTCCGAGAGATAGTGTATTGATTGACAAAATCTACATTAACGTCTAATCAGAAGCTAATTGTTAATTAAAATATCAAGTAACAAGAACCACTAAAGTTGATGAAGACTGCTACACGTAAAGCCTTAATACTGTGAAACCTTGATATAACTAAGCTGAAGGGGATAATTTGTTACAATTAGGTTTTTTTATATCGAGGTTAGATTGTTCTAAGATACTTTATAATAAGGTAAGAAATCGATGGTTAACGAACACTTTTTTCAATCCCCAGCCATTGCAGTTTGACATTATCTCAAAACAGTGACAAATAGTGTGTTTATAACTGTGACATTCTTATAATATACATATTTAGCGCCCTGGACCTGCCGAGACATGAATTTTTATTTGATCTTGTATGTTGGATTGGTAGGATACCTTATGTAAAGGTTATGAATTGATAAAAATTGTAAAATAGAAGTAGGTACTTACATTATAGTTTCTAGTTACATTCTGCATGATTCAAAATTCGTTGTACCTAAAGAGGGTTTTGATTAAAGTATACCTATTTTGTATTAACTCTTACGGGCCTATCAAGGGGATTTTGAAAATTTTGTTAAAGCAAGGCAATTCTATATTGAGGTTCAATATAATTACGTATTACTTTTTTAGCTCTCAATTTTAACCATCAACACAAACAGCTACAAAATCATACACCACTGCTTGTTGCTTGCACTGTACTGTGGAAAACACAATAGCAAGCCTTCATGCAAAAGTTAAATTTTAATATTCGTCTGACAATACATAACATAATAAAGTCACTATCGTTGACCATGCCCTTCATACTGCGAATAGTACAATGATTTTTCGACGGTCATGATCGCGCCATTAGGGATCAGATGTGCTTTTAATTTTTATTTATGTCGTAATTTTTACGTGAAGCTTAACATGTCTCCATTGTGTACCTACATACCAGCTTTTACAGTAAAGTGACAAAGTCAACACGTATTTACAACTGGCCTGTTGGTTTAGTGGTTAGTGACCCTGACTGCTAAGCCAGAGGTCGTGGGTTCGATTCCCACCCAGGACAAATAGTTGTGTGATGAGCACGATCATTTGTTCTGTGTCTGGGTGTAATTTATCTATAACATGTATGTATTTAGAAATATTTAAGTATGTTTATCAGCAGTCTGGTTACCATAGTACAGGCTCTGCCTAGTTTGGGATCAGACGGCCGTGTGTGAGATGTATGGAGTTATTAATATTATATATAGTTGCATTCACGTAACTTTAATAGCCATTTTATTTGAGCTCTCTTATGTATGGAACGGTTAGTAAGTAGGTAAGTAGGTTGGAAATCGGTTAGTAAAAAATCGGTTAACTACCTATAACCGTAGATACAGCTCATAAATTGAGTTGTATCTTCAGTTATACTTAACCGATTTTTATGAACCTTGCAACAGTATTTAAGTTAGAATATACTTTTAAAACTGCAATACACTAATAAAAATTTAAAACTAAACAAATCATCATCCTCCGCGCCTTTTCCCAACTAAGATGGGGTCGGCTTTCAGTCTAACTACGATGCGGCCGAACTTCGATATTTTACGTGAAGCGACTGCGATCAGACTTCCACAACCCAAGTGCTAGGCGATATCGAATTTCTGTAATAAACAAACAAATAAACAGACATAAAAAACAAAGCTTAGTTTCGGATTCAGAAATCCCACAAAAAAAAAAACTGTCAGACTGCAGAAGTGAAAGCACATACACATATATACATATACACCGACACATCTGTCATAATGACAATATATGTTATCTGAGCGTGACGGTCACGCCAGTTCAGTGCTTTTTCCCCATACGAAAAGTGCCCAACGTGCCTAAAGAAGTTTTCACTTAAAAAGTGATGCCATCTATACTAGTCACATCATCATAAGTACTTACAGATTCCGGTGTGGTTAATTTTGTCACTACGTCTTTAGTTAACAAGTTTATTAAAGTAAAGATAACACTTCCACAGACAAATTACTAAATTGTTTTCACTTTTATTAAACTAATTATATTTTTAAAGATTAATTATTAAGGAGCTGAGAAAACTCAATGTTTAGATTAGCGCCCCCTAGTGGACGGTACCGAATTCAGTGCTTTTTTTTCATAGCAAAAGTGCACCAACGTGCCTAAAGAAGTTTTCACTACAAAAACACGTAGGCAGTCATGGAGACAGAACGTGTCACATTAGCCTGTCGGTGACGAGAACTCATAACTTTCACCCCTACCAAAAGTTTTCACAAGAAGTTTTCACTTCAAAAACTAAATATCAACTTCAAGTGCGATAAATATTTTTTGAAAGTATTTTTAGTAGAATTATTAAAGTAGGTACTTTTTTATATTATAGGGGGCAAACGAGCAGATGGGTCACCTGATGGTAAGTGACTACCGTCGCCCATGGACACGTGCAACTCAAGAGTCACAAGTGCGTTGCCAGTCTTAATAAAATTGTCATATGATACACAAATATATAAATACACATAAATATTATGAAACCTTATCAATAGAGTTTTCAACATTACTTTCATCTTTTTTCACCCATAATTAAAACAATTCTCACATTGTTATCGGTGTTATTCACAAATAATCGTTCCGAGTCTGGGTGTTCTTTGTGTCTATTGTTAAAATGTTTGTGAAGGCCCCCGTGACACAAGAATATTACTTTACGTTTTGGCATGAAAGAGTAACAAACATCCATACATCCATACTCACAAACTTTCACGTTTATAATATTAGTAGGATAAATATCTAATAAAAAAAATATCATATAACGTTATTAATATTGTACTGTAATATTGTATAGTTGTTATTACTTGGGATCAACATATGTCGTTGTGTTTTGTATTACGTAATGATACATTTTTCTTAGTAAATTTTGAATTCTTTTAGAAATAGAAGAAAGATTACGTGACGACCTTCAAAGCACCTCCTTTCCAAAAAAAAAAAATAATTATTGCAATCGTACTACTTATTAATGGATTACAACTAAGTACACATTTTGACT
The DNA here is from genome assembly GCA_949752705.1 of Callimorpha dominula. NCBI lineage: Eukaryota > Metazoa > Arthropoda > Insecta > Lepidoptera > Erebidae > Callimorpha > Callimorpha dominula. Next base: position 26,025,697 of record OX456990.1, on the reverse strand, counting down.
TCACCCCTTCTCCTAAGGCAACTGACCTGAATTTCGGGTTAAAAAGTATCCTATGTCCTACCTCGTAGTATGAACTCAAATCATTTCAATTTTCATTTAAATCCATTCGTATTTGTTTGAGCGTAAAGCGCGGCCAAGATACAGACAAAAATGAAAAAATATAGATATGACTTTAGTGTCAATTATACCTACGCCCAAAAATAAAAAATATCTTCAATGTACAGAATTTTGGTTCTAAAATCATATACAACTCTGTCAAGAAAATACCGGGAACAGGTCAACAAAACACAAAATGTTAACTATTCTTCCAATTTTATTGTTTTTGTATTCAGACATAATACACTTACGCTAACTAATAATTCAGTCTGCATTCAATGTTCTCCTGCGAGCCAATCCTGACTTTGATTTGTTTGCGGATGGATGGCCGAATATAATGTTAATATGCCTGCGATTCAGTAGGATGAGTAGGGTGGATAATTTTTGTTTTGTTTTTGTACGAGTTTATATATAAGTAATTGTTTTGATTTATATTTATTTACCTATTTTTGTTTTTGATTTGTGTTTTTTTTGTATTGATGTAGGTATAAATGTGTTTAATTATTGTAATTTGTAAACTGTTATAAATAAATAAATAAAAAAATTAAAACTATTTTTAAATGCATTTTCCGACATCGGCTTCAGCCGTGAATTCTCTTTGATATCTTCTATCGACTGAAAACGGCACCTCGGAGTGGTAATTTAAGTTTTGGAAAGAGAAAAAGTCGGCCGGAGACGGAGTATTTGTTGAGTTTTTGGTCAAACGTTGGATCAACCTTGTGCGATGGCGTGTTGTCTTGGTGTTTTATCCAAGAATTTTTTTATACAAATTTGGCCTTTTTCGATGATTTAGCTGTCTCAAACTAAATAATATTCTTTATTTACAATTTGACCTTCTGGCAAGAATTCCGAGTGCACAACACCTCGATAGTCAAAGAAAACAGTAAACATGACCTTGGCTTTTGATCGACTTTGTAATTTTTTTTCGGTTTCGGTTCAATTGGAAGTCGCCATTCCTCAGCTTGTTAACTAGTTTGCATGTCAAACTCGTACCCATGTCTCATCACCAGTAACAATGCGTTTTACGAATGTAGGGTCGGAATTGACTCGTTCCAGCATGTCTTCAGCGAATTTCGTTTAAAATGGTACGAATCGATTCGTGAGACACAGAAAGTTTAGCGGTTATCTCTCTCATACTTGAATGAGAATTTTCAGTCACAATTTCCTTCACTTTAGCGTTAACTTCAGTTGAAGACGTTTATGGCCGACCAGAGCGACGCAAAACTTCCAACAAATCTCGACCGCTTTTGAATGCACTGTACCACTCATATGCATGAGTTTTTGATAAAGTCGATTCACCGTATGCTTTCTGTAACATTTTCAGTGACTCTAAACATGAAATTCCATTTGCAATGCAAAATTTGAGACAAACTCTTAGTTCGCTGTTTTTATCCATTATAAAAATCGCTAAACATTTTTGAGATCAGCCTAGAAACTCGAGTACTGTAAACAATCAGATAGATATGACAGATATTGCTCAAACTTCGCGCCAATATTAAAAACAGCTGTGCCATTTTAACCACAAAAAAAGAATTTGGAATTAGAATTAAATTATGAATTCCCGACACTTTTTTAACAGAATGTAAGTACTCCAAATGTCGGAAACAATTAGGTATGTGTGTACTGTAATTTTTAAGTTCTTATTCTATTTTTTATTTTACATTGTATTAGTATAATATCAATAGTGATGTAAAAATTTTAAAGTGAAAAAAATGCCCTTGTTTATAATAATTATAATAATTGTGAGTTGGGAATCAGAAGAGTGTGCATTTAATGGACAAAGAAAATATTTTTATTATACTATATTATAATAAAATATACATTATGATTCAACATAGCTGTTTAGCCTTCGTACTATCAACGATTGACAGACGCGGCGACGTGACGTATGGCAGACAGTATGTCAGTATCCCACAAAGATTCTGTCGTATCTTATGACTAGATTGGCAGAGTTCAATGTTATATGCAAGAATTTATTCCAACACTTGAAATTTCAATGTGATCAATTTCCTAATTTCTGAGGAAAAACTTTGAAGTGTTTTGAAATATTTTGAATTCTCGTGTTTACGTGTAATTACAACTTATGTTCGTGAATTTATTACGTATCAATAATTATGTACTTACGTAAATACACAATAATAAAAGAAACGTGAGTTATATTACATATTACACCGAACTGTCTAGAGAACACGAGTGGGTGAGACGTTATATACACACATCTGTATATATGTATCCTGACGTGACGTCCTGACGTCCTAGCATGACGTTCAGTTCAGTGCTTTATGTCTATCCCAAAAGTGCACAACGTGCCTAAAGAAGTTTTCACTTCAAAAAAGTGACGTTCAAAACTCTCATCAGTCCACCCAGCGAATACGACCGAAAACTCTGTATGTTTTTTTGAAGTGAAAACTTTTTTAGGCACGTTGATCACTATTTGTATGGAGAAAAAGTACTGAACTCGGGTGACAGTGACGCAGATACATATATACAGATGTGTGTGTGTGTTTGCAGTTCTGACGCGCAATTCTTTTTTTTTTTTTTTTTAATGTGTGGAAACCCCCACGGGTCATCACTTCACCGAGGCCAGGCGGCTAGGTGGTATGTCGGACTCGAACCGAATAAAACCACACAGTGTTCCGTCACCGAGTCTTATAGCCGGGGCCTTGGGTGTACCCTAGAAAGGAAATCCCTGTGAACCCCAGCAGACTTGGTCGCCTGTTAAACCAGGCGACCCCACTTTGAGGTGCAGATGGTACTGTCCCCTCTAGTTTAGAGAGGCGCGCCCGGAACACGTCGCGCCACCGTCTCGGGCCTGCTTCTGCTAGGGCGACAGATAGCCCCTTCCGTCACCCCCAGGCAAGCGCTCATGGAGGCCGGAGATCGTCTTGCACTCTCCGGCGCCTGGTGCGTCTTCTGCGGGACGGAAGAGTACTTGTTCTCTCCTGTTCCCTCTCCGCGGCTTCTTTGGCATCCATCACTACCTCACAGAATGAGGCGGCGTAATCCCACGCACTCTCGCTCTGGACCATGAATCTGCATACTTCAGAGCTGTAAAATCTGTCAGCGAGCTTGGTAGTCTATTAAAAACACCTCTCACAGTGACAGGCTGGTCCCTTTATTGGCTGTATATGAACAGGAGTGATATCGATTCAAATGCATATATAATACTACTAGCAACCCGCCTCGGCTTCGCACGGGTAGCAGAGATATCTTCAACAATCATCATCATATTTCAACCAATTTACACAAACTCTTAACAAATTATATAACCAAACCTTCCTCATGAATCGCTCTATCTATTGGTGAAAACCACATGAAAATCCGTTCAGTAGCTTTTAAGTTTATCGCGAACAGACAGACAGACGAGGCGGGGTTCTTTGTTTTATAATATGTAGTGATTAGTCACCTTAATTCCAGTGCAGTCTCCTTTTGATACAACATATACAACTGCACTAAATAAATTACCTTCATTGTATATTCATAAAAAGTCGTATAGTCTATCAGTCGTAAGACTGCACGTCAGAAGTAAAAACACACACATATATAACTAGCAGTTCCCGGCTTCGCTCGCGTGCACATATTTTTATATTTTGCGCAGAACCCTAATTCTTTTACCAAAATAACAGTAGCGTAATTTACTCCTTATAACACCAGCTATTTGCCAGTGAAAGTTACAACTATGAAGTTGAACATAAAATGCAAAACTGTCTCTGTATATACAAAATTTCATCAAAATCGTTACAGCCATTTCCGATATACCCGAAATATAAAAACATATATAAATAAATACAAACATACAGGAATTGCTGGTTTAAAGTAAACAGATAATGTCAACTTAGCAGTTTATAGATTTTATTTTTCTATTATTCTAATTGTAGTTTCTTTTAATTCAAACCTCTTTAATTCAAGTTCTGGACCATGAATCTTCATACTTCAGAGCTGTAAAATCTGTCAGCGAGCTTGGTAGTCTATTAAAAACACCTCTCACAGTGCTATTTTATAGAAACCCTTCATGCTATACCTGCCGCATCCACCTCTCAACCTGATCACCTCTCAGGGCCTCTTAAGATGTTGATCGAGGTTCTTGGCGGTTGTCGTATAAGAGTAATGATTATACACATCACACGCACACGGACAGCAATACAGATATACGTACGTCATTATCACTTCTCCAACGGAATTACTATGATAAGCTATTATGTATTCGCGTATGTTGTAAAGGAGAAAGAGCTGCCAGTAATGAGTATTTTCCGTACACATAATATCAGTTAGTGTACCAGGGTTATCATTCGTCCAATCAAACCGTGCGAAGGAAGGAGGAAGCTAGGGTTATCCGTCAACACTGTTAGGGTTGTCAAGATGACTTATTTTATCTTTCGAATTTGATTGAATTTCGGAAATCTCGTTGATCGTCAGTTTAGTTTATGTTACAGAACTGAACGCAAAAGTATTATTAAGTTAAATCTTCTAGACTGAAACAATGTAAGTGTTGTACATATCTTTAGCAAGTTCTGCTAAGGACTCGGTGTCTTTAAATGCTTCTTTGCAATAACAAAATAAAATAGTGGACACAGATAAGCAAATTTTTTTTCTATAAAACGCTTCCTCTTCTATAAAATATACATTTTGTGGCAACCTGTATAAATTATAAATTACTATATTGTTATAATCCTTTAATTTTAGTGACTGATTTTTTATTAAAAATATAATTAATAGTAAAAGTTGTATACAGGATACAACCCTATTCACTATTACACATAGTGAAGTGGTTACGTAATGAAAGCGTTGCAGTGAATAAAACTCCATATTTAGAGTATAGAAAAGTTCACGGGACCAGTAAACTTTTCTATATTTTTTTATGTGAACGTATCGTAGAGATGGGCCATTGATATCGAAACAAGGCAGGTCTGGCATTTTAACGACTCACAAAATTGCCGGTTTTTTATTAGAAAAAAACAAAATGAATAATTTCTTATATTATTTAGGTATCATTTGTATTTTTATGTATATATATAGTGTGTATGAATATACATATGTTATGTTTATAGGTTCGATATACCAAGTTTTTAAGCTTGACATTTTGATTCTTCTCAACTAAAATGCGTTTTTTTTCTCTATTTCTTTTCCACACCAAAACTACTCGACTGGTTTGTTGGTCTAGTGGTTAGTGACCCTGCCTGCTGAGCCCGAGGTCGTGGGTTCGATTCCCACAGTACAAATAATTGTGTGATGAGTATAATCATTTGGTCTGTGTCTGGGTGTAATTTATCTATAATATGTATGTATATAGAAATATATAAGTATTTTTATCAGCAGTCTGGTTACCATAGTACATACAGGCTCTGCCTAGTTTAGGATCTGACGTCCGTGTGTGAGATGTGTGAAGTTATTATGATTGTTTATTATTATGATTATTTGATTTTTATATTATATTTTTTTTGTCCATCCTAAGTTTGCCTGGAAGAAATTGCATTACGCGATAAGGCCGCCCTTTGTACATATCAATTCTTAACCTAACTTCCTAACTAACCTAAATTCTAACCTATCTTGTATTGGTGTACAATAAAGTATATTCTATTCTATTCCATTCTATTCTATAGTGACAGTCACAATACCTTCAAGGTAACGGGATAGGTAAACTAACTTTAACATGCGTAGTTCATCAATTAGTAAGTGCCTGTCATCATTCGTCATTAAGGTGTTATTGCATTACATTTTACTAAGAAAACATTCCTACGAATGTAAAGAGTGACTTGCGTTTTTACTAAGGATGTGTAATACAACCTTCGATGTGACGCAATCATACGTCAAATAAAAAAGATGAAAGAAAATTCTGCCAAATTAATCTTAGGCATTGCTATTTTTTAACGTACATGAGTGAATAGCGGGTTATGAAATCGTTTATTTTGACATGAATTCGTCAAGGTTTAGACACTGTGATGCGGATGCGACACCGCATGTATTAACCCCATTTTTAACATAAAATTTTAAATACAGAATCAGCGTATTCCATTACGTATTTTATTTGTATTTCGAATGAATTCAAAGAGCAATGCGTCTACTAAATAATTATAATACAATAACTTCACAAATCGATCACACGGCCGTCTGAGCCCAAACTAGGTAGTCTGTGCTATGGTAACCAGACTGCTGATAAACATACTTATATATTTCTAAATACATACATATTATAAATAAATTACACCCAGACACAGAACTAATCACACAATTATTTATCCTGGGTGAGAATTGATCCCACGACCTCTGGCTCGGCAGTCAAGGTCACTAACCATTAAACCAGCAAGCCAGTCAAATTAAAATACCTATTAAGATGTTATATTTTTTTTTTTGTTTATATCCGTTGTAAGTAGCATTCTGAAACCTACTTGCATTACAACACATACTACTTCTAAAGCCGGGCTACACGGTAAAATAAATAAAACACAAACAAAGCGAACTTAGTCCCACGTTTTATACCTCGGATGAAGGAATAATGTAAATTTGTAGTGCCCCGTGAAATTTCACAAACGTGGTAGGCCCCGAGTATCGTTAATAGCATTCAGATGCCTATGCAGATTCGTAGACAAATACTGATCGATATTGCTACACAGTGCTCCGACCGTGCCCAGGCTGGGGCATAGACTCGCCCTTTGTATCACGAATATTATAGTTCATACAATAGTACATCTACATCTAGATGTTTGTTTGGCCCCACTTTGGTAGCGTACCAAGGCGGAGGCACGATATAACATGAATCTTTTAATTGATAATTATCAAATTTGCTCGGGCAAAGGCAAAGGGCTCGTGGCTAAGTGGTAACAGAGTAGATTAACATTTCACAAAGTGAAGTAGTAGTCGGTTCCGGGTGCCATACAAACATCTGTGGCATTCGTTACGGGTAGTTGGAGCTCTAAAAAGTCCGACAACCTGGTCTAACTACAGAACTTCGATATCGCCTAGTTCTTGGGTTGTGGTGGTCTGATGGCAGTCGCCTTACGTAAAACCGACCCCAACTTATGATGATGATGATCACAGTTGCTAATTATAATTGGCAAGTATATTTAGCTAATACCCAATTTTTTGTTTATTCTTTTTGAAGTGAAAACTTCTTTAGGCACGTTTGTGCACTTTTGCTATGGGGAAAAAGCACTGAACTCGTGACCGTCACGATAATACATATATAGATCCACTAGAGGGTGCTAATCTAAACATTGAGTTCTATCGGCTTCTTATTAATTAATGTCACCAACCTGCTAATGTGACGTTTTAAGTTCGGCGTTTCGTTTAAGTTTTCACTTTGTCATACTCATATATCATACAGAGGTTAAGATAAGAAAAAAATGGGTATTGTTTCCAATTAGAAAACATTACAATCCTTTCAGGTCAAACTATCATTGAATTAACCGTTTAAATGCTTAATATCTGTTCTGTGTAAGTCTTAGTTCACACTAATATGACTTTTTACTGATCTCATTAATCGTATACTATTTCTATAGAATGGCGTATTAGGTGTTCAGTGATACACAATAATATTTCAAAGGAATTTGAGTTAAGCAAACAATCTAATTTAGATGAGCCGAATGAAGTCTTCGATAGATTACCAAACTCTTCTCTTAACACAATTTGTCAATTCAATTGTTGATTGATTGGTAATTTTTTTTTTTATAAAAACTGTTATTCAATATCTACAGTAGATGTGAATACGATTCTCGTTAATTAATGGTAAAGATTATGATATTTACGGCCCTGGTATGTCTTGTCCATCTACAGAGGTAATGAACGTTAGTCAAAACTGTAAAATTTGTTTCAGACAACGTATTTGTAGCTTACGTATGTTACGTACATGTGTCTTAGTTTTTATTGAATAGGCTATAAAATAAAAGCTAAAATCATATCAATCAAAAGAATTCAACAAAACACACAAAAAAATATTTTTGCGTGTATTGGTGAATTCTAATTAATTTGCAAATGTGCTAGTTTTCCGAAACCGGTACCTGAACTAAATAAGTATAGAGCACGCATTGCTTTTATTGTACCTTGGAATAAGCGGCTATTCCGTGGGATAGTCCAGTGACCATATATAACCCTTCTCTTTTAGATTTTTAACCGACTAAATAACGAAAACGAGAAATGATATTTATATTATTATTATATGTTTTTTAGACTTTCCTTTTTTTATGAACTTCGAAGTTGGTACGATTTAAACTTCTGTAAAAATATTCAATCTGTAGTTGATTTGATGATAGAAGCGGCATCCAGTCAAAGGGACGACTCAACGGTTTACAGCAGCTATTTCGTGTTTGTTCTTATTAATTCATCCTATTGAGATATTTAAACTGATTAAAAGATTGTTAATATTTTGTTTTAATAATTATAACAAATGACAATGAATACTTAAAGTAGATATTTTTAAACATAAGTTAGGACTTACCTAACTTATGAAATTTAAATAGGTGACAAAAAAATTGGATACAAATTAAACGGACAAAAGAAGAAATTCACTGAAAAGTGACATTAAAACTTATTAGCCTGACTAAACTTTTATACTAATGAAAATACCTGAATAATTTTAAGTCGGCTCCAGACAAATGATACAGAAATAAGTTACCTACAGTATGAGTAACGTTGTAAAAACTGTTAGAAATAAGCCTTATAAAGGTTAATTTTTGGTACCTCTTTTAAAATTAAGGACACATAATATAATCCGCCCGTCAACAGTGAAATAATAATTAAAATAATGGATCTAATTTTCTATTGTATTTTCAATGCTACTGCATATCAAAACCAGGAAAGTTAGTCCTGAAATGGTTGACGGAGCAATGATTTTTATGTCGCATTGATGCCTGACCTCGTTTGGCAGGTGTCCATTTTCATTTTCCCATCGACTTTGACACAAGGTCGCACATTCAATATTATTTGGCCACTATGAACATCCTGGCCAAATGTGATTCGATGTCTTTTAGAAAATTTTTCATTACAACTTATGTAAAATACATGTTGAATTAAAACATTCTACTGAATTTTTGTCTTAAAATTTATTTATTCATTTCATTTCCTCTTCGCTTTCTACCTATATAAAATTACAGGTTTTAAATGAAATTTTCAAACAACTTCAGTGGCAATAAATGTTGAGATGATGCTAACATGCAAAGTTTAGAGATAAATGTAAGGTGGATTGGAATAACTCAAAAAAATTGCGCAGTCTGACCAGAGAACTGGAGTAGAAGTATCAAAAAGATGCAGCATCGCCGGAGTACATGTTAGATTTCCCAATAAGGCCACAAAAAAAAGAAATAATCTTAATTATACATACACAAGCAACACGCCCCGGCTTCGCACGGGTAGCAGAGCATAGTATTATATTGATGTTTTTCCGACATCTTTAACAATCATCGTCATATTTCATACATTTTACACAAAACCTTAACAAATTATACACCTAAACCTTCCTCATGAATCACTACGTCTATTGGTGAAAATCGCATGAAAATCCGTTCAGTAGTTTTTTCGTTTATCGCGAACAGACAGAAAGACTGATGCGGTGGGGGACTTTGTTTTATAATATTGTAGTGCTGTGTCTCAACTCTTAAATATAACAAAAATAGTTTGTATATTTTTTAAAAATTACCTACCTGTATTTGACGCTCAAGCTTCAAGCTCGAGTCAAGCGTCAAGTTCGACTACTCGAGCGTTAATTCGAGCGTTTAAGCGTTTTTCTAACTATGTAATAAATAAACACACTGCACTATTTATAATGTCCGTGCAATATTTGGCCTCTTGCAGCTGATCTGAAGTAGGTATACAACATTAATATTTGCTACACGCAGTCTATTATGTACTGTATTACTACACTATCTTTTCGATTTAAAACAATCTATAAGTAGAAGTTGTGGCCATAAATAATATTACAATTTAAATATGCTTTTTTTCTAGATTCCAATGCGTTTTTGACGTCTGCGTTTTTCATATACGTAGTAGGCCTACCACACGTGCTAACTTGACCACAGTTTTGCTAGAGCAAGCAGGCTTGTACACTAAACAGTGTGCGTGTGGTTGGTAAAACGGTAGCATGCGCAAACATGCGCAGGCTTTTCGCTTTGTTTGAAATTCTGGCATGCGCAAGCCAGACTTGTACAAACTTGTCTACACGTCTGGTTAGTCATCAGATTATGGTTAGTCATAGTCATTAGATCAGTGTTCAAGCCGCGCTCTCCGCCAGCCAAGGTCTTGTTTAATGAAAGGCGTAACCAACCGTGGCAAGTCCTTCCATATCCATTCTTAAATAGGTAATTCCGTCAATCAATCGGATATAAATCTGTCTGAAGATTTGTATATGGATGTTTTTTTTTATTTAAAAGCTGTTATTTTTGTCCACTGTGTACGTCGTGCACGAAATGTCCTTTGTATGTTTCTTTTTTTTTTAAATTCATTCAGTTGAAAATTGTTAACAGAAGATATATAAAGCTTCATTGAAACATTCTTGCCACACCAGCGGCTTAGGTCTGAAATTGGAACTATACAAATATATCATGCGATTTACTTGCGCAAGCAAAAGTGTGGTCGAGCACATGGGTGGTAGGCCTATATGTTTCATGTCTTATAACCTAAAATTTGATCGATGTTCTTATGCTGTTTTACAGATCAATATTTACATTACAATGTAGGACTTCAAAGTAAATAGAACTGTAGAAATTGCATTGCATAAATTGAGAAAGCACCCAAATGTAAACAAAAAAATTTTAAACCAAAAGTTGAATAAATCTTTAGACCAGATACTTGTCGTCGATACACACAGCTCAATAGCAGAACGTGGATCGATTAAAATGCTTGTTGTACATATTTGTTGCTGAAAATTAAAAATCTTTACTTGTATAGTTTCATTGATTATTTGAACAGCACACTATTCACATTATACACTATTATTCACTATTCTACATTAATGACAAGTCAATAATTAATAACGAGTTGCAGGAAATCAGAGCTCGATAATTGTTTTATAAATTTACTGTTTACTCCCTAGAAAGACTGTGATCACTGTTCAAATAACTCAAACCTTCCACGTGAATAATGTCGAAATTCTCTTGAAGCATAGGTTCGTGTGTTAAAACCCAAATTAAATTAAATTACGCGTAGAATTAATTAACCAGTATGTAATATTTACGCGAACACATACATTTTTAAAAGGTATGACCGAGTGAGTAATAGTATGAGTCTGACTCGCGCACCGAGGGTTCCGTAAGCAAACAAACTTGTGTAGATAATACGTCCATCTCGGGAATCAATTCTTGAAGATTATTGCCTGTCTTTTCCGATAAACAAACTCAACTTTGCGGTACTAAAAATACTCTCCCATACATCCATGTACGACAAAGGCAACTTGCCAACCGCAAAGTAAATGTTTGTAATGACAAAAAAAAATCATTTTTCATGTGATGTAACAACAAATTAACGACTTTAGGATTTTTCCTTTACTTGTACTGTGAAACCTTGCTTCTTACAAAATTTCATGATTCTTTGTCAATGGGAAGTACCCTATAGCTTTTGATTTACTTGCGAAATGTTCAAATTTGGTCAAATCTAAGGTGAGCTTTCCTGAGAAAAAGGGTCTTGACAGACAGACAGATGGACAACAAAGTGATCCTAAGAGGTCCTTTTTTTCCTTCTGAGGAACGGATCCCTAAAAAAAACACGTGCCTATAATTTTTCAGATTTTAACTTTTTCTGAGTGACAAAAAATATTTTCACCACTTCGTTTTATATTCTTATATTTCTGTTTAAGTCATGCACTTCACAATACTTTCTTATGATTTTAAAAAAGGTTAATTTTAAAGAAGGCGTTAAATTCAAGTCGTAGGTTAAGTTTTAAAGTTAACTTTAAACTAACATCAAAACTTAATATAAAGCTAAAATTATTATAACACTAAAGCGATTCAGGGAAAAATATAAATCTGAAAGTATAAATAAAGTGTTGTGATCTCTGACAGTACATTGTTCATACATTTAACTTTGTCAAATAAACATGGCTTTTAGCAGCGTATTTAAAATTTCCTAACTCGTAACTATATGAAGACTATTTGCAAACATATATTACAACATAATATATGTATGACCATAGAAAACGTGAAGTAACTTCAAGTACCATAGAGAATAACTGTTAAGAACTGAAGGGAGATTGCGGCACAGATTACATAGAACGCAATATTAACGATGACGCGTAAATGCTGTAGACGAATTGAGAACTAATTAAAAAAAGGAAGGAAAAGGAGTTACGTTATTATACCATCGTCACCGAAAACAGTCTGTTGGACTTGTGGCTACCATTCACAACTCTTAGTACCCACAGGAACATAGAAGAAAGAAACGGTGACACAATAGCCTTTGGGCTCTGAGAGTTGTGAATGGTAGCCACAGACTCATCGAAAGGAATGATATGTGCCTAAACTCAAGGGGTTAACAATTAGCCACTGAAGACTTCCACTATCCACCTCCATCATCAGATCAGCTGCAAGATGCCAAATTATAGTGTTGTTATCCAAACTATATATACATACAACGTTATATTTCGAAACAACAATAAAGAAGTAGATTATAATTATCTTAAAAAAAAAAATAACACCGACTTCAATGTTCTTTTTAGTACAAAGTAGATGTATTTTGTTTAAATATAATATGGGTAGGCCAACTAAACGCACTGCTCCAATGAGACAGCGAGGTTTCGGAGCAAACGAAAATATCATCGATGCATACAATTTTTAGATATTTGTTGATTTTTCAAAAACCGTTCGACTGATTTCGATAAAGTTTAAAAGTACAAAAGTAAGTAAGTTTAAAAGTACAAAGTTTCAAAAGTACTTCCAGTACTTTTGAAACAAAAAAAAAGAATTTTCCAAATTGGTTCAGGCGTCTTCGAGTAATCGGTGACTATACATAAAAAAAAAGATTTCGACGAATTCAAATTCAATTCAAATTCAAAATCATTTATTCGATTTAGACACTAAGTGACATTTACGAACGTTAAATTGAAGCTAGAGTTAAAATCATAGATCGGCGCAAACAGACGCCACAGCATGTACTGGATTGTCGATGTAAATTAGGTGAAAACACCAAAATCTACTGACTGCTTGTGTCGATCTATAACTTCCAGTTTCCAAAATGCGTAGAGCCTTATGAGAAGAATACTGGCAAAGAAACTCATGGCCACTCTTTTTAAAAGTCAGATCTTCAGGTACAATAGTGTTAGTGTTACACGAAAGGTAAACAGGATGCAAGCTGATGCCACCTGAATTTCATTTTATTGAATATGAATATTGAATTGAGAACCTCCTCCTTTTTTGAAGTCGGTTAAAAATTGACTTTAACGATTTTACGTAATACAAACGTTTATGTACATAGAGAAACTACTAAAAGCGTGTTTAATAAAAATACCTCTTTGCGCGCGTAAAGAATTACTATTTTTATTTTTTTTTAATAATTATATTTTTTTTTTATTGTATAAATGAAATTGAAGGTTTACACAATTTTTAAACTTAAGACTAATTTGTTTTTTTTTTATGGTATAGGAGGCAAACGAGCAGACGGGTCACTTGATGCTAAATGACTACCGCCGCCCATGGGCACCTGTGACTCAAAGAGTCACAAGTGCGTTGATGCCCTTTAAGGTGGGAGTAGGAGAAGAGGGGGAGGGGGGAAGAGGGGAGAAGGGAAGGACGGGAATAGGGGAGAGGGAAGGGTTAGGGCCTCCGTTAACCTCACTGACGCGGCGAAATGCAATGCAAGCATTGCTTCACTACCGGTTTTCTGAGAGGCCGTGGTATCGAGCGGAGTCGAGCCGGCCCATAAGTGCCGAAGCATGGCTCTCCCACGTAAAAATGTTACAATTATTATAAATCTACAATAATATTTTGGGTGAGTCCTGTTCTCCCAGCCAGGCTACGGAATAGCCTGTGTTATATGACCGTAAGGAGGTAGCCATGCTTATATTTACATTGAGTACAATCACCTCGTAGCCATCTTAAGTATACGAATTGTCCAAGTCTCGAAAACATTCTACAAACTACTTCAATAGAATCGTTAATTTCCCGAAAATTGTTGCGACATGTGATCAACGAATTGTGTAAAACTGTGAAGCACGAATTGTGGAAAACGAATTGTAAATTGTTAATTTTAACATATTTTTGTACTATGTAAAGTATTTTATTTCTCCGACATAAAGGTATATCACACTTTTAAAATCCAATTTAAATTAATGCGAATGTCAGTTCCAAATATATCACCTTACGTATAGAATACTCTACTTTTATTTTTCATTTTCCTTTACTGATGTAATAACTAAAGTAAGTGAAATTATTAATTGTTTCAAAGTACCGGTTCTTATAGTTTTAAAGTTAACAGATGTGTAGGTGTACCATAAAAAATTAAGCACTAGCAATGAAGAATAAGTTGAAAATTTTTATAATACACAGGAATATTATAATATACATTACAATGTACAAAATACATGCCTTATCCAGCAATAAAAATGTACCACAAACTCACTGATTAATCCCTTTGCAAGATAAACGTGGAAAGTGAATAAGATATAAAGAATGATTGATAAACTGTAAAAAGAAACACAATATATTAGGAGGCTTTAATTAACCTTGACTACCTGGGCTGATTGATAACTTGCCGAAACGACAAACTTATACAAAAGATACAAAAAAAAAATACATTATATTTTGACATTGTTTTGAAAATAGAATGCCAAATTTGAATTTAATCGAACTAATGGAATTTCTGTGAGAGGACCTAGAACTTTCTCGGTCGCGAATTTTCTTAACAATGGAAAGAAACGAAATGCGTGCGGTGCTAAAGTTTAACGTTTTAAGTGAGAAAACAGTAACCCTGATTAAAGCCAAGCTAGACAGTATTTAAAGTAATGCTGCTCCTACATTGAGTACAATTAACACTTGGGTAACTGATTTTAAGTGGAAGTGGAAGACAGAGCTGCGAAGATGCTCACAGGTCTCGCTGTCCAACTGAAGTCACGAATCCGGACATGATCAAAAAAAATCACAAAATTGTATTGAACGATTAGCGTTTGAAGTTGCGAGAGGTAGTGAGCATTTCGTCTGAACGCGTTTTTAATATTTCATACCAACATTTGGGAATGAAAAACGTTTTGTTTCACCATGACCGCCACACAGGTTTTGTTCCACCTGTACACACGTCATTGGTTGCAGTCGCCAAACTCCTTGAATTGCGGTTCGAATTGCTACGCATCCACCCTATTCCTCAGATCTGGCCCCTTGCGACTTCCACTTATTCCCAAACCTGAAGAAATCAGGAAAGTTAGGTGGCCAGAGATTTTCATCAAATGATGAAGTCATTGTTGCCGTAGACGAGTATTTTAAGGGGTTGGAGAAAACTTTCTATCAAACTTCGGAACTAAAGGAAACTACGTCGAGAAATAAATTTATTTTAATAATATTATTAAAGTTTATCTTTATCGTTTCGGGAACTTATCAATCAGCCATTACCTAAGGGAAATACATTTAAATGGTAAAGTAATCTCACTTTACATAATACCTTTAAATAGCTTTGCTTGACCTGCCTGTTGTTCTAGTGGTTAGTGACCCTGACTGCTAAGCTAGAGGTCGTGGGTTCGATTCCCACCCAGGGCAAATAATTGTCCGATGAGCATGATCATTTGTTCTGTGTCTAGGTGTAATTTATCTATAATATGTATGTATTTAGAAATATATAAGTATGTTTATCAGCAGTCTGGTTACCACAGAACACGCTCTGCCTAGTTTGGGATCAGACGGCCGTGTGTGAGATGTGTGGAGTTATTATTATTAATGGCTTACTTTGGAAGTTTCTAGATTTCCAAGATCTTTTAATGAAGTTTGGTTGGAAATTTATTTAATTTTTTTCATTGTTTTTTTCCCCTTGATTTCATCAGATAGAGTTCCAGATGTTTTGTACTTCGATACTGGGATGCAATGGTTGAAGGACCTCTTTAACTTGGTGGTTCCTTTTGGTTATGCGAATCAATGTTTTTTTAATGTTATAATGTTGCTTACATTATAACAACCTGGCAACTTTTTAAATCTTTAAAATCTAGCACTTAAGATACTTCCAGAACTACCAAATCATCTTAGAAATATCCTAAGCTTTTCAGGAGGGTGGTTACAGTGTAAGTACACTACTTTCTGTGCACCCAAGAAACTTCTTAAATCTTTATAATTTAGCACTTAAGATACTTTGAGAACACTTTACTCCTCTCAGAAGTTTCCAAATCTAATCCAAAGGTTGGTTACAGTGTAAGTACACTACTTTCTGTGCATCACACCCAAGGAACTCTTTAAGTCTTTATAATCTAGCACTCTAAGATAATTCCAGGATTATGAAATCACCTCAGAAATATCTCTAAACTATTCAAAAGTATGGTTACAGTGTAGGTACACAACTTTCTCTGCATCTGACGTTTGATATAATGACATTCAACTGGTTTTGAACACATTCACTTCAAGTATTTTTAAAGATACTTTTTTTGATAATATGTCGACGGAACCAGTTTTCCTCTGAGAGCAAGGTAGAGGTATAGATTACATGGCAAAACTTCATTGCCTACGGCACTGTTGTTAATGTGAATTTTCGAGTTTGTTTGTTTGTTAACCTTTACGCTTAACTACTCAACTAAACATCATGACATTACGGTTCTTTATTTATTTTAACTTTACAGACTAATACAATTATATTTGGTGATGATCATACATTTTACTAAACATCTGCTAAAGACGAGCAAGCAATTGCTAGCGTTGCATAGTGAAGACAAAGTTGATCAGAACAATCAAAAAACAAAAACTAAACAAATCAGACAGAGACAAGAAAATTTTACATGTGCCGTGCCGTGAATTAATCCTATTATAAATAATAGTGATGAAATATTGAAGTTTAAAATAACTACTCGGTTTCATCCTGCCAAAAAATACTGTTTCCAAAGGATATCTAAATTGATTGATAAAATCCATATAAACGCGACCGAAAAGCAGTTTCAAAACAGAAAAGCTTTAAGTAAATATCTTGTTCACGTTTCCTATCAATTTATCTAGATATGTATATTGTTATTTAGTAGTCTTGAATATTTAAGACTGATTTTCCAATGCTGTATATAAAAATGGGTTGTGCACCTAGACTAGTTTTTTGAAAATAGGTCAGTTATAATTTGTTCTACTACTCGTCAGATTTGTTCCATTGAACTAACGTGGCAAACAATCGCATGATGCTGCCGAAATCAGTATTGCGGATGTTTATTGGCTTAAAGACTTTGAAAGCCCATAGAACTTCGACAACCCCATTTATCTATAGCAAAATCGGCATTATACTGGAGCGCTACATATGTTTTGTCGTACTTTGTCATTTTTTTAATCTTTGTTGGCAGTAATACACGTCTTCATACGTAAAAATTAGGTGCTGAACTCTTTAGTCCAGTATACCTGTGGATCACAGCCGCATATTTCATCAAAAGCTACTATAAGCCCCTCATCGTTCGAAGACTTGCGTCCCTTCAGTCTTTTTTTACATACGGGAATAGTGCAAGGTCGCATGGCGCTAAATCCATCAATTAGATTACAGCTTTTTGCAAAAAATCCGTAGTTTTGCCGGCTCGATGTGCCGAGGCGTTATCAAGGCGTGATGCAAAAGCCAAGTAGTTTTACTAAATAAATTCATTTTCTTTCTTTCTTTCTATCAAGTCTTGAGTTAGGTTGTTCATTTTTTAAGACTTCTAATACTTGAGGTAAACATTCCACTGTACGCCATGCAGCAGGTAAAAGTAGTAAATATTGCTCTCTTAGAAAAAATATAACATCCGTTAATTGTTTTACGGACCGAGACATTCCTGTTCATCTTCAAACATGGGATTTAGTAGTAACATAGAAATAATACAGCCAGGTTTCAACACTACAATAGATTTCACGTAGTTAGGTCGGCAGTCTTAAAATTATTTGACACTAGCTGACCCGCACAACTTAATCTGCGATTGGTAAATATAAAAAAAATTATGATTTTATATAGTCTATAGCCTTCCTCGATAAACGGGCTATCTAATACTAAAAGAATATTCAAAATCAGGTAGGTAATACCGGAGCTTACCCTCAACATCCAAACTAACAAACTTTACCTTTTTATAATATTAGTATAGATAGTAGGAGACCAAGTCACCCGCTGCTCCCTCAGCGCATTAGTCATCAAGTGCGGTCGTGAAGAATCTGAGGAACATTGGGGCACTTAACTTGAGGATTTGCGCGAAAGTGTCGATATGTCACACGTTAGAGTGACTACCGATAAGTACATCGACTTATCGGTAGTCACTCTATCGGCCTGCCGGACCTTGCATCATCCTCCAAGTTGAAATTGCTACGATTAAATTGAATATACCATCGTTCTACACGTATGATCCTTAGATGGACAAGTTTCTCTCAGTGCACTACTCATTTCCCCGAATCATTTTTGTTTAGTTAAGCCACGTTACAGTTATACAAAATAATTACACAAATGTCATAACGAGAGAAGCCCACCATTTTCAAATAGAAAATTAATTTAAAAATAGAATAAACAATACCTTGCCTCCAATTTGATAAATCGTTTTATTCGAACCTCTTACCGACAGTTAAAAGAAATAATTTACCATTTATTTCAGACTATCTAAATAGTCCATATTAGTGTTAGTGACATCGAGATACTTAATAGCTATGTAATTAAACTAGTACATTTAATTAATTTAAATGACTATATTCTTAATTTAATAATCATTTAGCTTAGGTAGCTCTGAATAGCTGGGACTTATGACTAGAGATCGGATATTCGGATGCATATTTACTTAAAGTTGAAATGTTGGCTATTATAGAAAGCACTTTTTTATCGAAAGAATCCCGCGATTCCAGGAAATTCAAATTTAAGTGTACCTATACTCCGTGAGATGTAATAAACCCCAGTTTTGACACAAATGACACTTGCTCTGTTACAACGTATAATGGTTGCTTTTCTCTACTTTTATTGTCAGTGATTTTTGACGAAGCAAAAACAACCTTATTACGTTACGAAATGTAGGCATTTTGTAAGAGTGAGACGGCAAATTATACTTGCTTGTGCGCAAGTAGCGACGCGACAATACAACTGCATTCGTAAATAAAAATATACTTAGAAGCCGCTTCCATAATTTGCTATCCAAAAAATAACTTTAGGTAAATATGCATGCGATTATCCGATCTCTACTTATGACCATATTTTGAAGAGTAAGTTATAATATTAACCGTACAAGTATGTAAATAACAATCAACATTCATTGCATAACAAAGTATTATTAAATATTGACAAAGAAACTAGCACTTTAACGCTAAATGCCGGATAAGTAACGATAACATCAGCTAAGTTTTTTCTAAGAATGAATTGGACTCACTTTTAAGTCAATTCGAACTTATTTCTATTTATAGAATCGAAATGAAGTTTGTATGTGTAAGTAGTTGGGAGGACAATACGATAATTTAGCATCTTGAAGCTAATCTGATGATGGAGCCAGGAGGTGGATAGTGAAACTCTTTAGTAAACCCCTCGATTTTGATGATTGGTTTTGACGAGTCCAACAGATTGGATGAAGCTAGTGGTGGATACTGGAACTCTTTTTTGATTCGGTTTGCCATTAAAACGTTCTTTCAGTTTTAATAAACTATATTTATTATAAAGAGTACTGAGAGAGGTGACCAACTGATGGTCAAAACGAAAACTCACACGTGTATTTCGACTATTTTCGGATCAGATGAGGGCCCTTTATTAAGGGCTGAAGCGACCTTCCGGGTTGATGTCAGGTGGCAGGCGCCACACTCAGGCATTCAGGTGCATGTATTTAGAAGCATATAAGTATGTTAATCCGCTGTCTGGTTACCATAGTACAGGCTCTGTCTAATTTGGGATCAGACGGCCGTGTGTGAGATGTGTCAAGTTATTATTATTAATATAATTCACGAAACACATACGTAAGTAAAACCGAATTCCTTTAATAAATAGGAATATTCTATGGTTTTGAAGTCTTGCGTTTATTAACATACCGTTCTTTAGAAGTTATTTTATCTATTTGATTCAAGCCAAACATTGCGTTATTGACCAGACACCGACACACTGACACTTACTTAAACAGGTTTATGACGTGTAAGTTTACTAACTACACTACTAAAATTTACAGTTTTTTTCGTGTTTGTGCACGTGTTTTGTATATTCCTTTAATATTAATATTAATCATCATCCTTTAAGTGAAAATTGCCACGTTTGAATTGAATTTACCACGGTTCGAAGGTCCTTAGAGATGGACAAGTTTCCCTCAGTGCATTACTCATTTCATTGAAACATTTTTGTTTAGTTATGCCACGCTTAATGTTAAACAAAATAATCACACGAATATTATAAAAAGAGAAAATGCCGGTGGGAAAATATTCATAAAAAAATTAACAAACGATTCCTGGCCTCCACATTTATGTTTTTTTTTTTCAATATTAGTTAGGTAAAGTTTATGGATATGACTTCAAATCACAATATTATGACATGTAATTTGCATCCGACAAAACATTACTTTTACTTTAGTTTTATTTTGGACATTACCGGTTACGTACAGAACAACTGTCTCAATTACATCGACACAATGCCTGTAACAATCAAGTTTTAAAAATATTGCTTAGTGCATTCAACGTCTTACCATAAAGTACGTACGCAGTTATGTAATAAAATATATGTTATTTATTAAATGTATCGTTTATAAGACAACTCCCGCATTGGGAATATTCCTGTGTACTCCTCCTGTGGTCCTCGAGGCGTAGTGTCGCCACTTTGCCGCGCCGAGTGTTGGGTGTTGTACCACTTAAACTATTGCGCCATCCGTGCAAAATGAAATCCCACACGAAACTTATAAATCAAACACTCTCTTCAAATCTATCTAGTATATTTATATTATTATAATAAAGCTGAAGAGATTTTTTGTTTGTTTAGTTGTTTAAACGCGCTAATCTGTGAAACTAGCACTCGGATTTGAAAAATCTTTTAGTATAAGATAGCCAGATTCATGAGGAATAGTATAGAGTATGACTCCGAGGGGTGGAGCAGTTGCAGCTCGAAAACTTGCTTCTCTTCAGCTATGTTTAGGGTCCCGTACCCGAAGGATAACCAACGGGACTCTATTACCTACGAAGCCTCCGCTGTCCATCTGTCCGTCTGTCTGTCAGCGGCCTGTATCTCATGATCCGTAATAGGTAGACAATTGAAATTTTAGTCATTTTAATTTAAATTTTTAGTACTATAGAGATTTGAAAACAAACGATGAATCTTATTAATAAAAATTACTAACAGTTTGCTAACTAACTAACACAGTTTTTAGTGACACGGCAAAATTAGCAGTGCGTCTTAACGTTATGCCACATAGAGATTTTATAATTTGTATCGTACCCTTGACTGCAAAGTTGCGTCAGCGTTGAAAGTTTTGTATTGTCACAAGACTAACAAGTCACAATTTTTTTTACGCCGCGACACGTTAATTAAGCTTTGACTATGTTTTTGCTACACATAAAATGTTGCCACGCTGGCGAGCTATGGTAATGCTCGCCTATCTTAACATATAGGTATTTGTGATGATGATGATCATACTGTTGACGCCTCCTCTAGCAAAATGTATGTCAAGGTTGCCATAATAATGATGTTAGCTGATAAATTTGCATGTTTGTTAAATATTACATAGGTATGTCGGATATAGTAAGATTTGAAATAAATTCTCCAATATTTTCCATAAAAATTTAATTTTTATGAATATTTTAGGCCACCTTGAGAATATGATTACCAACCCTATTATTGAGCAATTGACAAAAATTAACTACAGGTTCACATAAATTTCTCCATTGATTTGATGGACTAATATGTTGTATTTGTCCCTAGTATTTGGGTTTTGTGGTTATTTTAAGAACGTAAGCCAGGTGAGTCCATACAATGTAAATGGTCTCCATATTTTTTGAGCAAGGGTAAATAAATAAACCTGCACTTCTTAAGGACCATGACCATGACAACTTATGCAAAAGACCAAGCAAAACCAGGCATCAAGGTGGATAAAATCTGTAGTAGGAAGTTTGAAAAAAAACAACACGAACTGAATTATTCATGTATGATAGTTGTGATAGATCACACATGCCTGGAATCGTACCGACTAGCAACGCATAGTTTATAATAGTCATATTGCACGTGATTCAAAAGTCAAAATGGTGCGTATTTTGCGTTCTGATTTGCCACCTGAACCACAAAATCTCAAAAACAGTACAAATTCATAGAAGACATTCGACATTCAGAAGCCCTTCGAAATTAAATTGCAAAAAATACTACAAAATTAATTCATGGAATGTGCCTGCAGTGTGCAAAACAATTATAATTGCCTCTTTTATTTTTTTTGGATTTTGCTCTCGGGTGCCCGGTGCAGTGCGTCTCCTGCGGGATGGGCGAGTACTGATTCTCTCCCGTTCCCTTTCCGGCGCCTCTTTGGTGAGCATCACCTCCTCGCAGAATGAGGCGACGGAATCCCATGCGCTCTCGCTGTGGATAAAACCATGGTCGTGCCTTAAACGCATGTAATAATATCACAGTTACACCGTTGACACTGGTTTCAAGAATTTTTTGTTTTTATAGGTTATTTATTGTCTTAGTTTTCTTAGTAATAATACGTTGTATAGTAATATTTTTGTTATAATTTTTTGAATTGTATTTTTGTTGTAGGAGTGGTAGTAGTACTAGTAATTGACTACCTATTTACCTTTAATAATTAAAAGTGAAATGGAACTAAAATTTGTTTAAAATGATACTTTCATATGTTATTCAACACTTAAAAACACTGGGGAAAGGTCTCGCATATGTAATAGTTTTGTCATTATGAACCAGATACGATAAACGGTCTGTCAAACCGCTCGTCACCAGTTACGTTACAATAAAAGCATGTCACCTGCCAAACGTTAAACCTGTACAACCAGTCTTAGTTACCGAACACCATGGGAGTAGGATTAGTAACCGACTACTCACACCACAGATATTCCCAGATTTCAAAGTGCTTTAAGTAAGAGTGCAGGGACTTCCCAGCACAAGCCAGATCGATTTATGCCCGGTTCCTCTATCAAGAAACGATTCGTTTTGCTTACGGACGGTAAATTTTTTGTTGAAAATCGTTGCTTGTCTTGATTATAGGAACCGGGCATTACAGATATGCGACCGTAACCTGCTCGAGCTATGCTTACACCCACCATTCCATTCGGATAAGCATTATCCCTTACCCTTCTCACCTACCGCTCTCTATCAAAATAATCCCAATTTTTAGCCGACTTCAAAAAAGGAGACAGTTTTATGTTCCACTGAATATATATATTTTGTTATGTATGTTCACCGATTACACAAAATTCTTTACGGAAAATTCTTCTTTTGTTTGAAAAGGTATACTTAACAAGTGGTCCCATGGTCAGGATCTGATGATGGGATCCTGGACAAATCGAGGGAACTCTTAAAATTTAATAGGCACACTTGGAGGGATTTTGTGTATGTATGTATTTGTGTAAAGATAATTATTTAAATCTTTAATTCCAAAAGTGCCCGGTGGACGGCAATAGGACTTGCCGCTATTAAGTTAGTGGGACCAGAATTATTATTCCCTTTTTTGGCAAAAGTGGGTGTTTAATATGCTTCTGCCAAGCCCTTCGGGCATACAGACGTGATTGTATGTATGCATATAGAAAAACTTGTTAGTTTACATCAAAATCGTTTAATTATACTTTATCTCACAAGTTTTCTATACCTATTATTAAGTGTGTTTGTGTAACATTTACAGTTTAGTAAAATGAAGATTGAAGGTTCCCCTCGAGACAACTGACCCATATAACCGTTGTATTCTCACAGACTCAAATAAACATACAGACAAATACACGTACTTAAGTTATGCAAATGGTCTAAAAACTCGGGCAATATTTGTGTTCAAACGTTTGCTTAAGCTGCCGTCGGTAAACATGATTGCTAGCACTGTTTCATAGACGTAACACCAACGCACAAAAAGATGTGAGCATAGTATTTAACATGTACAGTATTTTTGTTAAATCTTTTAACACAGTGTCATGTTTATCACATAGTATTTGTCTGTTTTTGTCAATGTGACAACTCCTTGGTACCACACCACCTAATATGCATGCAGAATGAATTGCACAATCAAACTCGCGTGTATTCTAACATTTCTGGCGTTCCCGTCCAAACAGGAAACCATTTTAATCCAGGTCAATTTTATACCTACCATTTGTATATGAAAAGATAATAATTTTTTTATCATCCATAAATATAATATACTTTTATCAATTAATAACTCTTACTAGATTAAAATCATTTATAACGTATAGAAAGTCTTTGTAGATAAAAGCAATACTTGTAGTAATGTATCGTAATCATAGGTTATAGTGAAACTTACTAACTGCATCGATGGCCATCTATGGCATTGTTGTTGGCTTATAAAGTACTTATTACTATTCTATAATCAGCTGCTAACCTTTAAGAAGAAAAAATAAAAAAATGCATTTCCCAAAGTAGGTGCGAATTTCTCTAGAACGCCTTTTCAATTTTCAAGTTAATTTTAATGTTTTCTTACACTGAAATTTCCGGACAAATCCGGACATTCGAGATATTTTTAGTTCCATTACCATGTGTTTCTTTAATGACAGCCCACTGTCTTACAAAAAGAAGATGAATTTCTAAATCCATTTCCCATCATAATGCAAAATAATAGAGAAATAAATAATCGTAGAGAAAACATGAATTGTGTAATGTAAAATGTATAACCGACTTCAATGTGCTTTTAGTTTAAAGTAGATGTATTTTGTTTAAATATAATATGGGTAGGACAACTAAACGCACTGCTCCAATGAGACAGCGATGTTTCGCAGCAAATGAAAATATCAGCTATGTATACAATTTTTAGATATTTGTTGATTTTTCTAAAACCGCTCGACTGATGTCGATAAAATTTAAATGGGACCACGTGGGAAGTATACCCATTGAAACAGAAAAAGAATTTTCCAAATTGTTATAGGCGTCATCGAATAATCGGTGAACATACATAAAAAAAGACTCCGACGAATTGAGAACCTCCTCCTTTTTTTAAGTCGGTTAATAAAAACACGAATTTACTTTAGACATCCCTAATTATAACCACACCTTGCTATATAGCAAATAGTAATATGCATATTACATATTAAGAATTATGCGTGAATTAGGATGTTCGGTACAACGCGACAAATTAATTCAAAACAGGTAACAGAGTACAATCGTAAATAATCAGATTAATATTATACAATACGTTACGACATAATATACCTATGTAACATAAAATTACCAGTTTATCCGAACTATGAACGTGGGTGTCATGTGGAGATAAAATCTAATGTAATATGGTACTTTTCGAATTGATTAAATTACTTATCTAATCTACGCTTATAGTATAATGATGCTACTAACGGATACAGTATCCTACAGATGTCGATTCTACTATTTAGCGATAGGGATATTTAGCAAGGTGTCTCCATAATATTGCGATAGTTATATACATATATGTTGAGTTAGACATGATATTACAATTTAATGCCGAAATACGTACGTATAGCTTGACTTATAATGCTAATAACAAAATAAAAAATAATTTATACACACACACACACATTGCTATATAGACCCAAACCAGGCTTATGTCACTCGATGTATGATGTACGTATAAGGTTCGCCGGCGGACCGTAGTCCCGCTCAGTGAACGTACAATGGCGCAAACGGGTGGCGCAATGGTTAACGAGGTCGCCTCGCCACTACGCCACGCTGAGGGTTGTGGGTTCGATTTTCGCACAGGACAAAAATTTGTGTGATCCACAAATAGTTGTACCGAGTCTGGGTGTTATTTCGTTATTAGTATGATTATAAAGTCCCCGCGAGAAAGGAATCATTCCTAGTGCGGCAGTTGTCTTTTTTTAAATAAAGACTGTCGAAAATCAAGACCGTATTGATATATTCTTTAAATACCTACTGTAAACTTTGATTATATACTGTAAAATACAGTGATAATTGACATGGTTGTTTATGTGCAGTATATAAATGTAGATAAAGTAAGAGAAATAGCCCGGCAGCACTAATTATGAAATTGAAAAAAAATACTTTTGAACCTATTTGGCCTCAAATTATTTATTAAAACTTTTTGTAAGCTTTAGAATATTTTCCATCATACACCCTAATGCTATTGCGAGACAATAATAATCGAGCTTATAAACATTTAAGTTAATTTTCGAGTGCAGCGATCGGCGTTTCGAAAGAGTAGGGAATTAAAACGGTAGGTATCGCTTCGTAGGGAGTGATTTATCGGTTATGTACTAACTACACAGTAATTTGTGCCTAAACTAAGCAGAGTCTGTGTTATGGGTTCTAGAACACGAATAAACACACTTACATATATATTTTTGCAAATACATAGATAACCATTTTTGACGTGTCTCGGCGCGTTGACAACATTATTACATGTGATGGAATCTGTATTTATCATTACGATTCAGAAACTAAATGCCAGTCAACAATTTAGCTGTTTTAAAATGAGCCAAGATCTACCAAAGCAAAGCGATCAAAAAGCGTAGAGAGGATTTTGATAGCTAGTTTTTTCACTATGACATTATATCTGGTGTCAATACCTTTTCGGGAACAAAGTAGCATCAGTGGAGATAGATATGCAACCAAATACTTGCCAGAACTGTTCACTGCTCTCAGCAGCATGCGATCGAATACTGGACTGCGCGGGCCGGTGCTTCATCATGCCTACGCACCCACCCACTCGGCGCTTAAAACGAATGACTTCCTGGACAGCTGAACTTTTGTGTTATAATTCTTAAAGTCCTGATTTGGTAGCTTGGGACTTCTTTTTGTTCCCTAAACTGAAAAAGCATCTCAAAGGAAGATTTCATCGAAAGGAAAATGCGCTAGCTGAGTTCGAACAAGCTGTCGATGAAGTGTCTGAGGCGCATTGGAAATACTGTACTTGAAAATTGGATTAGATGCATAAAACTTTGCATAGTGGTGGAGAAAATTGGAGTAATTTGGAAAGACGCCCAAGTTACTCCAGCATTACATTCTGATTACCGATCTCTATATTGCCTTTCCTTTCTAAAGTCCTCGAGCGCCTCGTCCATAACAAAATCAGTTCATTCCTTAATAAAAATAGCCTCCTTAACACCTATCAATCTGGTTTCCGTTCCGGTTATACACGTACCGTCACAGCCCTGGTGAATATTACGGATGACATAAGAACCCGAATGGAATTTACTTACTGTCCTTACTCTTGACTTTTCCAATGCTTTTAACACAGTAGATTTCGATATTCTGCTCAGTATTTTTAGCTCCCTTAACATATCTCCAACGGCAATTGATTAGCTTACGAATTAGCTGTGCGGATGTCGAGAGTGTATATGCATTGCAAATAATTGTGTAACAATCTGCCGGCGTACCCCAGGGTGGTGTTCTATCTCCTCTTCTTTTCGCAATTTTTATAAATTCAATCTCTAATCAACTTCTTTCTCACTACCACCTTTATGTAGATGACCTTCAGATTTACTCTCAAGCACCTCTAGACAAACTGTCCTATGCATTTGACAATATTAATAAAGATCTGGTTCGAATACGTGATTGGAGTTTGTCACATAGGCTCACAGTAAACCTAACCATGACACAAGTTATTGCTGTTGGTAGTTCTAGAAAGCTCTCACGGGTTATCTGGTCACAGCTTCTGTAGATTATTTTTGACGGTACCCCAATACCAATCAGTCGTAAAGTAAAAAATTTAGGGATCTTTATTGACCCTATCTACTAGTCACCCGGAGTAGATAGGTTCGCAGCCGGAACTACGGGTCCGGCTGTCAGATCAGGGTACCACGGGAACCGGATCCTGAGCCCTCTGATGGCGAAAGCTGTCAGATACCGGTTTTGGAGTTGGACTCGTGGGGGTATTGTGGTTAGCTGCAGAGAACGGGCACGTTCGTCTGCTCCACTATTGTCGGTGGAGCGTCGGTTCTCGCGCGCAGCGAGCAGCGCAATTAACCAGTCTAAGGCGAAGGGCTCCATGGTTTTCCGTTGCGAGGCTTGGACCGTCCTTTAGCAGAGGTCCCGTCGGACCGATGCAGCTCGGGTACTTGCCTGCTTAGCAAGTAGAAAGGTGACTAGACACTGATCCGGACACCCGACCGTAGGCCAGGGTAGACCTACACTTGATTGTAGATCGGGATGTGAGCGTGCTGACAGCTCCGGTACCAGCTGGATACTGGCAGTCGACTTCTCTGACGAACTTAGCGGTGTTACCGCGAGCATATGCAAATATG
This sequence comes from Callimorpha dominula, assembly GCA_949752705.1. Classification (NCBI taxonomy): domain Eukaryota; kingdom Metazoa; phylum Arthropoda; class Insecta; order Lepidoptera; family Erebidae; genus Callimorpha; species Callimorpha dominula. Next base: position 25,997,171 of record OX456990.1, on the reverse strand, counting down.
CGGGAAGTGAGCGTGCCTTACAGCTCCGGTACCTATCTGGACAATAGGGAGTGTGCTGGTTGCGAATGGGGGGTCGCTGCGAGTGTGGTTTCACGAGTGGCGATCTTCTGTGACCGATAGGCATACGGGTAACTAGCCTCAATTAGTACCGGCGCCATGGCGTTGGAGGTAAGATCTGCCGTATAAAGGTCCCTGCGTCTCGGGACCTTGGTTTGGGGAACTTGATGCAGGTATACTGACCCTACTCATATAACGTAAAGTTGGGTGGGGTGGGGGCAGTATAAACAAAATACGTAGTCGTGAGGAGGAGAGGGCCTGACCCTGAATTATCTTGGGCCCTCCATTGGAGGAAGTAACCCGTAAAATCCAAATTTTCGTCAAAATTTTTGGCATTAGATTTTTATTTGGTTTATGCAAGTATGATCATATCTCAGAATTTCGTCAAAAGCTACCAATACGCCTCATAAAGTGGTTATCAATACGCCTTCGCCAGAATGCTTATGTCCTATCTCTCTTATACAATATAATGTTTAACTCTTCGAGACCTTCCTACCTTAAGGAACGCTATGAGTTCGATACGAGATTCTTAAGGTCATCAGAAAATCTGCAATTAAAAATTCCTTTACATTCCACCTCGTTTGTTGACAAATCCTTTACCGTTGTTGCCACACGGTTGTGGAATGCATTGCCAATCGGAATTAGGAAAGCTCAAACCATACACGTATTCAAATCAATGGATAGACGTCACTACCTAGGCTTATAGTTAGGTCAGTCTACTACTTTACTCGAAACTAGTTAATGTGCTGTTGCTATCAATGTTGTAATATTTATTTACCACTTACACCTGACACTAAATCCATCCAAAGATTGTCTGGTAGAGATCGCTTTTAGCGATAAGACCGCCCGAAATACCTAGCTATAAATTAAATTTAAGATCTATTGGAATTTTATATGGTGTACAATAAAGAATATTTTATTCTATTATTGGGTCTACAGAACTTTTTTTAGATTTACCGAGTATCGATGTCGTGTGCGATGTGACGTCATAAGTTATGGTGTATAAAAGACCACCGAGTTCATTTTACCTACTAAACAGTTTAAAAGGTAAAAAACTAATAAATATAAATGTGATTTTAAATATTAGTCATTTGAAGATGACCTAGAACTACGTGGGATGTGTGATACAGTAATAAGATAAAGCCATAATATTGCGTAACTTGATATGCTATTTGAATAAAATTGTATTGTATTGTATAAAGCAGTTATTTCGCCCATTACTACTTCCAACGACTGACGAGAACTCCTTAACGGTACAGCTCTCAAACACCCGATTAAAAAACGATTTGTTTTGTTTGGAGCTAGAACAATTGAATACATACTGTCTTATTTGTATTTTAATACACACATACATATTACATATTACGCGTATTAGCACTCTTATATACATATTATATAAGAGTGCTAATACGCATATTTTTATTCTATTCGTATTTAGGCAGCACGTATTGTGTTGTTGTTTGAATATGGAATGGTGTAATGAGATGTTTATGTAGATGGCTGTCTAAGGGCCCGTATAGACGTACGCATTTTCAGTGCGGTGTTCTGCCAAAAGTTATTGCGACTTTGGGTTCTATGTTTATTACATAACGCATATTTTAAAATCTTCACCGCACCCACCGTGCAGCCACCGTGCAGCCGCCGCGCAGCCACCGCGCAGTCTACACTCAGCGCACGCGTCACCTCCAAGTTGCTTGTGTGTCTATCATTTCGATTTATGCTGCGACACAGGTGCCCATTGGCTTTGGGCGATATGCTCAAAAACATTAATTTCGTTGAAAGAAGAGATTGATATCTTTTGGGTCAAAACTCTTAAAATGTATGCAAAGACAAACCCAATTTTTTAAGGTATGAAACGAGATATATATTATTTTAATAAAATAATAGTGAAATAATTTAATTCAAGTCTAGACTTGAATTAAATTATTTCACGAATATAAAAATCAAAGTAGCAAAATCTAGATATTGTAGAATATCTAGATTTTGCTACTTTGATTTTTTTTTATTTTTACATGGTAATAATAATGATTATCTTAACCTTTATATTCACTTATAGAATGTGTGGACTTCAGTATGCGTTGTTTATGGAATCCCTAGCAGCTGAGTGGGTACTACGCGGTGGCTGCGCGGTGGCTGTTCGGTGGCTGCGCGTGCGTCCGTGCGCATACACCGACGACTTTACTATGATATGTTTGTGAGTTCCAATGAAATTCGTTGCACATTCAATGTGTAATGTTAACATTTTACTACACATAGTGTTGAATCTCATAGTATAAAGCTCACAAAACATTTCATTACGAACATATCTTTCTATAAAACTTCTCTCGCGTTGACTAGTTGATGTTCCTGTCCTAGTGGTCTTCCCAATTACGGACGCCAGGACGGACGTACGGGTACGAGACTCCGGCCTCTTCGAGCTACTACAGTCAGTTAAGTTTCCCCATCCAAGACAGGCTGTTTCCTTTACCCTAGCTCCTTCGCCCTATCCGTTTGCCTTACCCCAATTCCTCTCTTCCTCCTTTATCCCGTCTAAAAACGACTATACTCGTATTCCCAAGGAGTGTTGGCATCAGGCAGACGGCCGGACATAAAAGAAACAAGGCAAAACCTTTTCCCATGTTGATTTTTTTTTTAATGATCCTACTAATATTATAAACGTGAAAGTTTGTGAGGATGTATGGATGTGTTCATGTATGGATGTGTGGATGTATGGATGTATGGATGTATCGATGTTTGTTACTCTTTCACGCAAAAACTACTGATCCGATTGCGATGAAGCTTGGTATGTAGATAGTTGGATACCTAGATTAACACATGGGCTACTTTTTATCCCGATATTCCTACGGTACCGGGGCTTACGCGGGTGAAACCGCGGGGTGCTGCTAGTCTTTCATATTTAAAACTAATTTTTATCTGTGGTTTATTATCATATTGACAAGTCGGACGACCGTCTTAAATTAATTTATGTATTGTTGGAAACAGTACCTTTTTCTCTACAAAAAGTACCCTATTACTAAGGCTCCACTGTCCGTCTGTCTGTCTGTTACCAGGCTGTATCTCATGAACCATGATAGCTAGACAGTTGAATTTATCACAGATGATGTATTTCTGTTTCCGCTACAGCAACAAATAATAAAAAAGTACGTACGTAGTATTAAATTTTGTACGATGGTGCGGCACCCTCCATGCGCGAGTCCGACTCACACTTGGCCGGTTTTTTTGTATGTGTCTGGAAACCCTCTAGGGCCGTCACCCCACCGAGGTTTCGGTAGGGCCGTGTGAGCGTAATAAACCTCTATGACGTATACTAATATTTTAATTAATCGGACATGTTATAAATCAATATTCGTTTAGTTTCTAATAGGTATTGATGTATTTATTATTAATTTGAATAAAATTTGAATAATTCAAAACTAATTATACTTATCTTTGAATGAATAGTAAATTTAATGGTCAATCAAGTTGGTATAATTAAAAAATAACGTTTTTCTTTTCAGTAATCGCTTTTTATAAAACCACTACTTATCCTGCATCGCGCCATGAAAGTTCTTAGGCTGATTAGTAATCATTAATATACATAGATGTACATATAAATATGTTTATCAACATTAGGCCGCGGCACGCCAAGCATGTTTACCTAGTCTGGTCCGAGGACCCTCCTTGACTGTTTTAGGGAGACTACAACACTAAATAACAAACACAAATAAAAAAAATAATTTAATACTTCAACTCAAAAATCCCTTAAACCATTAGAAAAGAACCTATGATCTTCAAACGGCTGAACAGATAGCTAAAAATGTTTTTATTTGTATGAATGTATATGTACATGTTATGTTTGTGTACATATTTGTATGTATGTTTATGATATGTATTTTATCCTACATACTTTGTTTATGTATTTTTGTCTGATATTTAGTTCACAAATTTACATAATAAACTGTAATATTTTTAATGCACCTACTTCCTATTTTCTCTACATCACGCGAATGTTGACTGGCAGAGAATGCCTATGGCATTAAGTCCACCTCTGTACTCTATGTGCATAAAGTTTTAAATAAATAAAATAAATAAAAACATTTTATATCAAGTCACCTTGCAAACAAAAAACACGAGTTCAAATTGGTTCATCAACTTAGGAGCTGTAATACCACAAACAGATACATGGGCACACATACACGCGTTATACTTATAACATCTTTTTGTGTCGGGGGTTATAAACAAAACTCGAATCAGGACTAAGTGTCACATTGTTGCCAGTGTACATTCTTAAGCTGGAGTTATAGGAATATTTCTAACACACGAGGTGATACTGATCAGCACACACTGACGTCATAACTTTATGTATTTTATATTTAGAGGTACATATTTCATATCAAAACTAAAGTTGCCCCATTATTCTCTAATAATGTGTTGCATAACTGTAGATATATATTTGCCTATCTATCGATTGCCACAACGATCTCTGTATGTATAGACAACACAATTGCTTAAGATGGTCGACTTTAATACTCATGCACGTGATTAAAAGAATTTCTACACAGCCAAAAACATAAGATTTTGTAAGACAATGTAATCTGCGGGACGTAAATGTTTTGATAATTCCGCATATAATTATAATATATAATTTATTTGGTAATACTCTTACATATTAATGTGGCGCCTGTGTCTGGAACTATGTGGAAATGCCTCCGAAGTCTTGCTTGTACGAACGAGTTTACAGACTTTATGTTTGTAGACAGGGATTGCTTGTGTACATTATCGAGACTTACTATTGTGTAATCTTGTTTCTTCGTTCTTCTGTGCAATGCTCTGGCATCACTTATCCAAAATTAGCACTTACTACGCCCGTGTGTCCAGTAAAAGTGGTCTTAGCCTAGCACTGAACACGTGTGGACCTAGACGTTAGGAATGCGTCCGATACGTCACGTTTTATCAGTGAGGCCCATGGTTGTGTGAGATGGTTAAATCACTGTGTAGTTACAAATGCAGCACTATGTAACATATAAGTTGAGTATGACGTGCAGGGGACTGACAACTTCCCACTGATTAATTGATTGTCACTTAGATTTAGTATCGTATGAACAAACTACTATTTGTGCTCCGGAGCTAAGTAATGTTATATACGGTGACCGTACGGCTGAAAAAATCAGGCGGTATCATGAGATATGTCATACCCAATTACGAGAATTTGATTTTCCGAGCGTCATGTCTAATTGCTGTGACGAAATTTGTTCTGATGTTGAGCACAAGCCATTATTAAAAAGTATGTATCTAAGACTGGTCACCATACTGTCCGAAGCAGCGACAGCTACTCGCATCAGAGTGAAGGCGCAGAGGAGAGGTGGTTATATTGCTGGTTGGACCAGGTATGTAGCGGGTTGCTACAGGGAGGCCAGGCGGAGGTTTCTGGCCTGGGTGGAAGACGGCAAACCCAATAATAGTTAGACTTATATTGACATGAAAGAAAGTAGGAAATTGATTAAGCAAATATTAAATTTGTGTCAGAATAGGCAGGATCGAATTAAAATAGATGCACTTGCATCTCATCAAGCGGCCAACAATTTCTCACAGTTCTTGAAGAAAAGAGTGAGTGTGAGTGTAGATGGAGTTTGTGATCACAGTATGATTGCTAATCTATTTAGTCAGTACTTCAGCGTTAAACCGACATGACGAGCGCCTGTGTCTCATGGGCATGTTACTGAGTCTCCCAGGAAAGAGGTGTTAAATTTATAGCCAAAGACATTAGAAAAGTTATTAACAGCATGCAGAGGGGTAAATCACCTGGGTTTGATGGTCTCAGTGTCCAGCATCTGAAACATGCTGGGGTTCACCTGCCGAATGTCCTCTCCATGTTTTAAAACCTCTGCCTCAGTCATGGGGACCTACCAGAAAAATTTACCAAGACAATAGTAGTTCCCATTGTAAAAATTAGAACTGGAGACATCTCGGACAGGAAAAACTATCGGCCCATTTCCCTGCCGACACTATTAGCCAAGGAGCTTGACAGCTTGCTTAAGAGCATACTTATGCAACATGCAACATAAATCTGCACGATGCCCAGTCCGATTTCAGGAGCGGGCTCTCAACTGAAAATGCAATATTGTGTCTTAAGCAGGCTGTCAGGTACTATACTGACAGGGAAACACCGGTATTCGAGTGTTTTCTGGACCTCTCAAAAAGCCTTTGATACATTCTAAGCAAGTTGGAAAATGCGCGTGTGCCGCTGTAAGTCATATCTCTGCTAAGGGAATGGTATTGCTGCCAACAAAACCAGGTTAGATGGGCTGGAGCTTTGTCGGACCATATGATATGGCATGCGGGGTTAGGCAGGGTGGACTAACCTCTCCTCTGTTATTCAACCCGTACATAAATGACCGCATCGGTGAGCTCAGCAGCACTCATACCGGTTGTCACATTGATAATGTATGCGTCAATAACATTAGGGTTCGGCAGGACAACGTCTGTCGGGTCCGCTAGTATACATAATATATAATATAAATTAACGTCGAACTATGTATGGTATGAATTGTAAAATAACTACTGATTGATAAAATGTAAACTAACTAACTAATGTAAAATATAAAGAAATTGATATTATGTTATTTATTTCTAATTGTGAAGTTTTTTGTTCTATGAATTTATTTGATTTATATTCTTTATTTTTCGATTTATTTATCAATGTTAATTATTTACTGATTACTGACGGTATTCTATTTTATTTCTAATTGTTTTCTATGGATGTTAACTATCTGAAATAAACATATTATTAATATTTATAAGTTCCGAAGTGGCCATAACAAGAGACTATGTGCTCATAGATTAATGTATTTAAGGTTGAGCATAATAATATTATAACAGCATTCAATCACATTACCACAATCTAATTGGACTGTATTGTGAGATGACTGTGTTTAATTAATTCGATAGACAGGACAGTTAGGATGTCGCAATCAACTACGTAAACTCCAATTGCTAAACTCCACAAACGATGAGTATATTACCAACCGCTCAAACTATTTCTAAGCATCTTATGTGTAAGCTGTCGTCACTTCAAAACGACTCTATTTCACTGTGCAGTTAAGGTGCACTTACACTAGCACACCAATTTCGTTACCGGGACTTGGTGGTGAGACCGTGGGGCGCTGCTAGTATTAAAATAAATGTAAAAATTCTCATAGCTCAAGTGAAACTGTGAAATAAGGTGCACCGAACTACGCTATTCATTAATCTATCAACAAAGTGAACGGTATATTGCAAAATTCACAAAAAATGACCTTTTTTTGTACGTCTGGAAACCACCTCGATCCGTCAACCCACCGGGGTTTTCGGTGGGGCGGTGTGTAGGAACTGAACCGACTAAAACCACACGGTGTGCCTTACTGCGCCTAAAGTGGGAGGGATCCGGGAACAGCTTTTATTATCCAGATCCACAAAAAAGTGTCCTAAGTTAACCTATATGTATGTGGAGGACTAGGCTTGTTAATGCATATTAAGTCTTAGACTGTTTCAGAACAAGTCAATTTTGTTTGCAAAAATTTATGATATGTTAGAGTATTTTTAAGCATCAGTAACAATTTACCTTCAGACGGACCGTGTGCTTATTCAGTTTGAATCGCGCCAAGTCGTCGCAAAAATCTAGAGGGACCTTTATAAGTCCCCTACAATGTGTGAATTGTTTCTTCCACGCCGAGTACCTTTTTAGGTCGTCACAGATATTTATCTAAAATCTTGTAGTTGTTGTCGCTATTAGGGTCTATTATAAGTCATTTAGGATTTTTTTCCGTGGGAGAGCCATGCTTCGGCACGTATGGGCCGGCTCGACCGGAGTGATACCACGGCCTCACAGAAAACCGACTGTGAAGAGTTTATAGACTTATAGAAACCTCGGTGCACGAGTCACACTCGCACTTGTCCGGTGTTGTGTTTTGTTTTTGATTGTAAATGCCGGCGTAGCATCACCATTGCGAGAACTTAGTTCAGTTTTGTATTTTTGTTGCATAACTATTTTTATACCTACTTATACAAAGAACTTTTCAAAATCATCCTTAAGATATAAATTGTAACATGGTGCCACTTGACGCTAAATTCTGATTTGTTTTCTTTTTAGTGACAAATAACTGACCCTTACATTCACATTTATGTTTCTGATCTGATATTACGTTTACTCAAATTCACAACTATATTATACTAACTGCTGACTTGATGTTGTTATTAAATATTACTTTTGGCAGCAATCGCGGGATAGAAAAAAAATATATTATAGTCGTAAAGATAATATTTCAAGAAATGATTGTGGAGAATCCAGCTAACCAATCAAGCTTGAACACAATGTATGAGTACGTACTTAAAGTTTGTTGATCTTGTCGAAAGTTTCACAATCCCCATAAGATTCAATTGTTGAGCTGAAATAGCTGCTGTCTAGAAGATGTTGCATGAAATACAAAGTTGAAACTGTTATTCCATTTAATTTCTACACGTGAAAAAAAAATAACTACCATGCCGCCACAAATTTTTGCCAGATTCCTGGAGGCTGCTTTGATGAACCAAAATTCCATTTTTATTGGACAATACAGTTAGTAATTGCAAGATAATAATGTTTACTTTCACATCTATAACTTCAAATAAGTTAACATAACAGAAGTGACGTCACTAGATGGATTGGTGTTTTAAATCAATTCATAATTATAGTGAAAAAATCAAAATAAATTCACTTAAAACTTTTGCAGTGTCCCTCTTTTATATTGTTATGCTTACTATTTTTATGACAAAATTTTCATGAATATTGTATTTACTACTCCCTATTGGAAAGGGGTATGTTTTGTATCTTTAATTTTTTATAAATTTTAATTTATTTGATTCATCAGATAAATAAAAAATAAAATACACGAATAACACACGAACGACGCGTTGACTTTAATTCAAAAGCTATATTATCTCTGCCCACGTTCAATAGACCACCATGACGAAAACGGACAGTAAAATATCTACCTGTATGTATAAATGCCATCTATCAAATTTTATTATAATGCATGTTGAAGTCTTAATACCGAAGAAATAACCAATGATCATCCACATAGGGTTGACACTCAAATGGCTGTCTTTCTGGTCATGTTTCGTTTTAAGTCCGTATTAGTGTGTAATACAATGGTTCTACATTTCGAGTAGTAAGTAATGAACTGCTAATATGCTAAAAAGCCTATTGTGCAATATGTTTATCTTGTTTGATGTACGGTGATTGTTGTAAAGATGATACTTGAATGTGTTGGAAAACAGCTACTTCACAATTGGATTTTGATACGATTTAAGCAGAGGTGCAGTACTGACAGTACAGTACTGACTGAACTATGTTATTTTCACACATGAAAGATTTATATTACACACTTCTAGACATCAGGTCATGACTGCTACGAAGAATTGGCTAACAGAAAACCCCAATAAGAATTTGACAGTTCCGGGACTAGGTCCAGGACTTATACCATAGAAGCAAGAAGTCAGTAACGTCTAGAATCACTGGCTAGTGCTGGACAAAAAATTGATATATAGGTAGGCCTACATATAAATATTAAGACCCGCTTGTAGGACAATCTTTGGCTGTATTTGGTATGACCACAAACGAGAATTGATATCGGATTAAAGAAAATAATTACACGCCTGCATTACAAGTTACAATTTATAGACGATGACATCTGCACACAATAAAATAGGATTTCAAATGATATTGATGACCATCCAAAACAGAAAACCATTATTTTATTTCTTTGAAGGACTTTTTGTTCATGATTTCCCCTTAATTATCTAAAATTTGTATTTTTTTAAATATTAGATATAAAACTGAAATACGATAAAACTGTTAGCAATTATGAATATTTTAAAAAGGCTACTACAAATACGAGACTATTTCATTTTTGTAGAAATTCCCTTCAATATCAAAAGATGCATGATGGATCTAGTGACAATTTTTTTTCATTAGGTCTATTCATATAAAAAATTAAGTAAAATGGACCTAAAGAGCATTTTTGAAAAAAATTGGCCTTTTTAACCGATTTCAAAAAAGGAAAAGGTTCTCAATGAATTTCAATTTTTGTATCAATCTATATCTTACAAAAACAAAAAAAGATAATAAATACTAAAGTCCCCAAGCTACTACATGCGACAGACGTACAAACAATAAAATAGTCAATGTTGTCAGCGATCTTCTAGCACCCCACCCCAGCACTTTTATGACTGTGCTTAATCTCAGATTATTAGAAAGCAACATTATGTGTGACATACTGCGTCTTGCCTTCTTGGCATCCACAACAATTTATTGTTGTTCATTCCATTCTGACATACTCATTATTCAAACCAAATCTGATAACTATTTTCGGAGTTAGAGTCTTTAATGTATTTATTTCGAAATGTAGCTGACCAAAACCAGGCTGAGATGTGTCAGGTTTTGTTGTCGAGATTTCAGGGAGTTCCGGTTATTGGACAACATTTTACCAGTTCTTAATACCGGACCTCCGATAGGTAGGAATCCGCTCCAAACTGTACAACATCAGATGGCCACATTTAGAAAGAGGGTTTGTCAAAATGAGGAACAGACCAACCATTTTTTTTTTGTGCGTGTGGAAACCCCCTCAGGCCGTCACCCCACCGGGGTTTACGATGGGGCGGTGTGTCGGAATCGAACCGACTAAAACCACACGGTGTGCCGTACTGCGCCTTAAATAGGTGGGATCCGGGAACAGCTTTTATTAAGACATCCGGAACAATCCTAGCGCCTGCCCGCAAAAGCGCAGGCACCACCTTCGGGTAAAAAACCTCTCAATTAGGCGACGACCAGGCACACGCGGACGCCGCTTCCTCACGGGGGGCCACTATAGCGGGTGAAGGGGAAACCCGTCCCGTGCACCCGCGGCCACACTCAGGGCGGCATGAGGCGCTGGTAAGCGCGCCTCCGCCGCCCGGTTCGCCGACGGCGAATTAGGTCCGAGCGGAGGTCGTCCTCCCGGACCCTTTCCGCCGCCTCCTTCTGCGAGATAACTTCCTCACAGAAGGTTGCGACCGCGGTAAAATTCCTGTCGCTACCGGCCATGGAGCGTATGACAGCTGGTAGCGACAGATCCACTCCTAGGGGCAAACCGCCAGCGTGTGCTGAGCCGAGTCCTCACTGCAGTCGCAGTGGTGACAGGCGGGACTCAATTCCCTCCTAGCAACCGAGTGCAGGTACTTCCCGAAGCAGCCGTGCCCGGAAAGAACCTGCGTCAGTCGGAAGGAAAAGGGTCCCGTGCTGCCGACCTGCCCACTCGACGATGACCAGCTGGAGCGCCTCCACGGCGGCAAAGCCAGCACGTGGAGCCTCCAGCCGGGACGATCAACGAGCCATGGTGGCTCGGCGAGCAGCCTCACGCCATTCGCGTACCTCTTCAGGCGGAGGCCGTCTGCCGCTTCCCGCCCGGAACTCAGCCGTTCGCCGATATACTTCAGCGAGCACTTCCGCCTCCAAATCCCGAGGAGTCCCGGCCAACGCGCACGCCGCCTCTGTAGACACGGTGCTTTATCCGCGTATGGCTCTAACCACCATCACCCTCTGAGCGGGCGGTCAGGGCCTCCGCCAAAACCGGTGCACCGTACAGTGCCACTGACCAGACAACCCCCGTGTACAGCCGTCTCGTAGCGACGCTGGGTCCACCCAAATTGGGCAAGAGTCGCCCAAGGGCGGACGCAGCGCCGACCAGCCTTGGAGCAAGCTGCAGGAAGTGCTCGTCGAAGCGCCACCTACCGTCGAGGATCAGGCCCAGATATTTTATGCGGGCCTGAACCGGTACGAGGACCGAGTTGACCTCGATAGAGGCGCCAGGGGGTGGACCACGACGGGGCTAATGAAATAACAGGGCCTCCGTCTTATCCAGGGCCACCCGCAAACCTAGCGCCTTGATGAGCCCGACCACCAGAGAGACTCCCCTGGTGGCCAGGCACGCCGCCTCCTGAAAGTTCACCCTCCGGGCTGTGACCAAAGTGTCATCGGCGTAACAGATTACGCCGAGCCCGGTTGGGAAGTCGCCTCGAAGGGCCCAGTCGTACCCCATGTTCCACAGGAGTGGTCCAAGGACCGACCCCTGCGGAACACCGCACGACATGGGCCGACGACTCAAAACTCCATCTCGGTCCTCGTACATGACGGTAAGCTCCTCTAAATAGTCTGCCACTAGCCGCCTCAGGTACCCTGGCACACCGTGATAGTGGAGTGCTTCCCTGATGCAGCTGAATTGCAGACTATTGAACGCGTTGGCGATGTCCAACGACACCGCCAACAGCACGCCGCCACAGCTCACTACCTCTTCGGTCCCGGCCCTCAGGCGCAACACAGCACCGACCGTCGAACGCCCCGCTCGAAATCATCATCGTCCAGCAGCACGATGGGCCTGTAGGCCGCGACCGAGTCAGTAGGCCGTCCCGGCTTCCTTAAAAGGACCAGCTTCCCGCTCTTCCAGCAGTCAGGCAGGGATACCGTCTGGCCCGGGAGCGGTGTTCTTGGAACGGATCCGTAGAACAACCGTGCCTATCTCCGCCTCCGTGACGGGCGGAACACCATCCACCTCGTTCTCCCCGTCGTCTCCGGCCATGGAGGCCATCGACGGGGGTACGTGCTCCACCCGTTGCGGGAAAAGGCCCTCAACCACTTCCTGCAGGAAGTCTCCGTAAGGGGAGGGGGGGGCGACGCGCGGATGTTTTGTTGCGCCGCGTGATATAGGTGACCCCAGGGGTCACGAACAGACCAACCAACCCCAACCCATCGTACCCGGCGGGTAAGCGCTCGTGGGGGCCGGATGTAGTTTTTTTCTGAACCTGATCATTTTTCTATTTACTTTACACGTTTACTTTTCTCAGTTGTCTAAATTTCAACTACGAAAGTTTCAAACCATTTTTAAACAATAAGTAGTTTCCGAACAAGGAGGGGCAATTAATCATTCCGTGAGTATTCTCTAAGCGTTACCTAATGAAGCTCAAATATGTTAATTCAAAGGCAAATCTTATGCCTTTGTAAACAAGTTATTTATTCAACCAGTGAGAGTGCGCTGTCAGTATGCTAGTGATCTATACAAGTCGTACTGTGGACATATTGTTACTGATGAAGATGAAGATGAGTGAAGGTTTTATATAGACTCATATTTAAAACCTTCACTCAACTTCATCTTGCTATATTACTTACATTTTTAATATACAATGTAAAATCTAGTAAATCTAGTGTAAAATTAATGCATACCATTGATGTTTCGTTCTGTAAATTTTGTTTTACTACAAATTCTTTCTGAAATGTAATTTTTATCTAAATAAAAATTGCCTATTAGGTATACCTATACACTTAGGTAGCTTAATGGCTAGCTAGTAAATTGTACTTGTACATACATACAATCACGCATACAAACAACAGTGCTATGCGACTGCACAGGGTCCATTAGAGCTTTGTAAATACAAAGCTGTAATGGAGTACCTTTAATAATTTGCAAGGAGTGTAAACATTGCAGCCAATAAAAGAATATCTTTAGTGCGATCAACCTAATACCACAACAATAGATAGTATCACAAGTTACGAGGTCGAACAGTTTAAATCATAACTTAAATGATAAAATTTTGATTGTACAATGTAAACTACCTTTATACTCCATTTTTCTGCATATATTTTACATATTATATACCTACTCTAATAATATCGACAATATACATACAATACAACATCAATATATATCACAATCAAACATGTAATTGGAAATTTTACTGTTTAAAATTAAAAGTTTAGACTACATTTAATTTAAAGTTTTAAATTTTCATAAGGTCTACTTTCGCTTGACACTATATTAATAAATACTCATTCATTCCATCAGAGGAATAAATAATTTACCACCTAAAAATTAAACGCTATTTTGTGAAGCTAACTTTACAGAGAACGAAAACTTCCGTGACTAAGATGATATTTTATAACATCGTTTGCATATAATATTAAGTTTTGTTGATCCGAGAACATACAGTACATGTGTGTTAATTACTGTGATAAATTGATGTAATCTGGGTTATTGTGTTAGTGGGTATGTCGACATAACCGATCACTTACTGCTCTTACAAGTAAGGTAACCGTTACCACAGTATACGTTACTAATCTTAAGCTTTAAATGATATTTTGGTTTAGTAAAACCTGAGTCTCACAGTTTCTTTTGGGAAAAATTGAGATGGTTATATGGTGTGTGAAAACTTTATACATTTAAAGATAATTTTTCAACATTTTCACGCCTCTTAAGCCCACTGTCACCATTTGAGATCGGCTTTTGTTTTCATTGAAGAAAAATGTTTTCAGTCAAGTCAATGTCAATAATATTAATTTCTACCAATTCATAAAGAAATTTTGTTATTTCTACTGCAGTTATATTTTAACACAAATGGGTTATTACTACATTCTTATGGGTTGTAACGTGATGTTATATGGCAAAGAGGCATTTAAAAGAAATAAAGCTTGAAATTAGCCCATGCAACATTCAATTTGTTCTGCATATTTATAGTTCTATATTTTATCAGTTAATATAATATATATCCGTATTATATTTCATAATCTAAAATTTTTTTTTAATGCTAATGAGAGACTCACATCTTTGCAAGCTAGTTTGTCTCTTTTGTGTGTCTTTAAAAAATAGAGAGCCTTGTTTTTAAAAGTATAATTTATTATATAATATAACTGTCTGATTCATATAAAACGACAAATGCCCAGTTCCTATAATCAAGAAACGATTAGTATTGTTTATGGACGGTAAAATTTTCGATTATATAAATATATAGGTAAATAAATAATAAGGTAGATAAATAATATAGGAACCGGGCATAAATCATCATACAACAACTTTTTCTACACAAGTGACGTTAATAAGAAAACACACATTACACACTCGGATTTAATTTCTCTTCCGTGCTAAGTGTATTCTATATTACTATTATATGATACGCATGCTGATGAATACTTAAAAAAATGCATTTAGTTGAATATCATCGCTACCCAAAAGTGTTTAGCACGAAACATTAAGGATCCCGGAACACAATGCATCGGCATATAGCGGAACATGTAAAAATGTGGGAACAATAGGTCATACCTAATGCATACGGCCTTGTCTCAGACTCTTGTCTTCAGTGAGAACATATTGTTTTATGCGAATATAACTATTGTAAAGAACTTAGTAAAGTCTAGTAATGTACTTAGTTATTTAAAATAGTAATAGGCTGATATTAATATAATATATGTACATGCATTCAGTAGAGGAAAGCGCTCTTCATGTTGTGTATTCAAAGTGTTAATCAAAGCGCGCTTGTCTTTTGTTTTCTGATTTTAAAACATATGCTATGAAATGCAGTGTGTTTATTACCTGCTGTTTGTAAGTTGGGTTTCTCTTCGTCAGTTTGTATTGAGCCGTAAATTTAAATCCTTGTTTTTAGTAGTAGTAAGAAATAACTGCGGCTACTATAAAATAAATTATAATTTGGACAAACTAAAACATAACGCTTTGATGGCAAACCGAATTTAAAAGTAAAAAAGAGTTGCACTTTCTACCTCCCGGGTGTATCGTCAGACCTTCGTTACATAGCCCAATCTGTTTAACTCTTCAAAACGAATCTAATGAGCTTGAACTCGATGCGTTTACTAGAAGCCACTGAACAGTCCCATTGTTCACCTCCTGGCTCCATGACCCGATCAGGTCCAAGATGCCAAATTCTAGCATTCTCATCCAAAATATATTTATTTTCAATACGATACAATTTGAAATAGGTTGAAACTGATTTCCAAGATTTGTTTAGTCAGTTACAAGTGAAGCTAATAAAAACATGTTAAGAATAATAATGTATTTTTAAATCCTGAGTGAATATATATTCTTTATAACAAAATTGCGTGACTCAGTGGGAATAGTAAACAGTTTGTTTACTTTTCCTGACGAAACACACTGTGACACGATGCAATTACTGTTTATTCCATGGACAAAAAAAGTTGCATTAAGTAAAACTGCAGCATGTAAACATAATTAGTCACAAATATGGCTTAGAATTAGAAATATGAATTAGTTATGACTTGCGTACTTATAACTACAAGCACAAAAACCGCCTGATTTGTAAGCGATTCCCGGTTGCCAAATTTGGGATACGGGATAGGATAGAGATTTGGCAAAGTACTTTCTAAGAGACCTCTTTTTTTACGTATGAAAGCCCCCTCGGATACCACCTCACCGAGCACTCGGCGAAGTGATAATATCAGAATTGAAACTACTAAAACCACACGGTGTTCTGTCATGGATGTCTAAAGTGGAACATCACGTCTCGGGCCTATTTACATCTATTATATTAGTCTATTTGGCACCTTCAGGCCAGCGCTTCGTCATTAGGTGCTCTGCGCCGCCTGGTGTGTCTTCCGTGGGACGGGAGGGTGCTAGTTCTCTCCGGTTTCCTTTCCTCCGCCTCTTTGGGGTACGTCACCTCATCGGAAAATGAGGTGACGTCCCACGCGCTTTCTCTACGTACCATAGCTAGCACCAGGTCACTCTCTCCAGCGAGAGGCTTTTCATGTGTATAGCTGTCCCGCGATCGTCGCGCTGCTGCAGCCACGCTCAACACTCCACTAGGATATGGTATACAGTATCCTTAGGACAGCCCCTGCAGTGATGGCACGCAGGCTTTGGCTATTAAACTTTTATCTTCTGTAGGCTAAAGATGCTTTTAAAGGATTTATATAACTACAGTTAACATATTTTTCCGCTTTTAGTTTCTTGTCTTGTCTTCTTGAAAATGTTTAAAAAAATACTGGGTACTCACTAAAATAACGTAAAAGTCAAATGTCAGTACTAAAGTGTACTTGAAGTTAAATGTCAGTACGTAACACGTAACAAAAACATGTTATCCATTTCCTAAAATCTTGCCGCGTAAAAGAAGTCAACACCCTTACGATTTACGTGTCGATTGTGAGTTAATCTGATAAGAGGTTGATGAAAGGAAATACCACCACCTCCATTTGATAACTCGTTATAGTCAGCACAATGTTACAAAAGAATATTTAACTATTTAGTGGATTACTTGTAGCTAGCAATTTTTGGAATAATAAGCTCACTTAAAACGAATTCCGAACGCCAAAATGTTTTAAGCGTATTTTTTTTTTTTTAATAAATATATTGCTTGGCGTGTGCTGGATTTTCGTTTCAAGTAACAAGAGGAAAGGAAATAATAAACAGATAAAAATAAATAAAGTTAGGTAAGTAAAAAAGACAGGCGACGTTTCATGTAAGGACCTTTGAGTAACAACTGAAAGCCACGAAATTTTAGTTTGAAACGTATTTTTGATATAATCATAGAATAAATGACATGTACATGTCGAGAGCATAGCACTCAGCATTTATAAGGGTTCCGTTCCTTAAAATAAAAAAGGTGTCTTTATAGCATCACTTTGTTGTCCGTCTGTCTTTGTACTTCTGGACATGTGATTTTATTGTGTGTCGCTATTATAATTAATTTAACTCGTGAAAATTTTCACTTAATAATGATTCTTCTTCTTTTGATTCAATAGTTCCGTTAAAGATTTTCGTCAAAAAGATAGTTGCCAGATAATTAAATTGGCATTTGCTGTTAAAGGGCCATGTCGCAGCGTTATGTATTCGTGGATCGAAGAATTTAGACATTGACGTAATCGACTCGATGATAATGTACGTCAATTGATTATTTTCCTTTGAAGATTTGCTGAAAAATGTTAATAAAGCATTTTTAAGAAAACGGAAAAAGGGTTGTTACCTCAACACTTACATGCTCAAAGTACTCGAAGCAATGTCGTCCTTCACTACGATACGCGTCCTCACATTCTGCGAAACTAACGCAGCGTATTTGAAATAAAATAATAATAATAATATAATAATAACTCCACACATTTCACACACGGCCGTCTGATCCCAAAATAGAGTTGTATGGTAAAAAAAAACTATGAACACGGTTAGTTTATGTAAGTAATCCCTCATAATAATATCTATTACAGTATAGCACATATAGCTATATATCTATTTTCTAAGATTAACACAATAACGAATAATGTAGGCGTATTTGCTCAGCGAATTGCGAAGCCGGGGCGGGTGGCTAGTACATGTATTATATATTATACATAGAAACATCCAGCCCAGTGCAAATATTGGTTATGTATACAAATATTTGGGCATCAAATCCGCTACCTTCGACGTGCTAGTCAAGTGCACTACTGCCACACCACGTTGTTCGTCAATTAACCTCAACAATTAAGCTGGTACATTAATGATCTGATTTGAAGTTGAAAGCATGGAATCTAGTCTTTGAATTTGTTCTCCCTTGCTTTAGTATCATGTGCCACGCGTTGTTTACCTATAGTTTCTACTACGCTAGCTTCTAATACAATATGGAAAACCGGCTACATAACCAGTTTTTAGTGTGCAAATAAATTGGCAATAATAACACTTATGCAATCTAAACGGACAATTAGATAACATGCTGCTGAATCATTCAATACGAATGAAAGGGTAGGAATTGAATGAAATCAAAATTGTTGATTATGTTATAGGTACTACAAAATCTTTTTAAAACATTGTATGAAGATTAACAATAAAGAATCCTAATCCTAATACCTACCTTCTATATTAAAGATGGGAATGTGAGTTAGTTAGTTAGTTGGACCATCATGAACCATTATAAAATTTGTATACACAATCTCCTGCCTAGAGATTAGTAGAATCTACCATAAAGTGAGCAAAGCAGGGGCAAAAGCTAATAAAAAATAGTAATAACAGCCGCAAATAGTTCGCTTATGTGTCACAATTTTGCGGCGATCCGCAATATTTATTGCTCTATCGCAATCTGGCATCAAGTGACTACACCAAAATAATATTGCTATATTTTGCAATAATCTCATTTAGCTGATTCATGCTGACTATGATACTAAAGCAAGGGAGAACAAATTCAAAGACCAGATTCCATGCTTTCAACTTCAAATCAGATCATTAATGTACCAGCTTAATTGTTGAGGTTAATTGACGAACAACGTGGTGTTGCAGTAGATTTGATGCCCAAATATTTGTATATATAACCAATATTTGCACTGGGCTGGATGTTTCTATGTATAATATATAATACATGTACTAGCGCTACAAAAGACCAGAAATGGTCGAGGTAGCACCAGGCACTCAAAACAACAACAATACATGTACTAGCCTGCCCCGGCTTCGCACTTCGCTGAGCACAATATATGCGCCTACATAATCCGTTATTGTGTGTTAATCTTAGAAAATCACATGGCACTTCTCCTTCCTTCAGTGTGTTTCGGCGATTCATCTTAAGGCTAGTCTTAGGAAATGCCGGTGCCATCCAGCTTTAGAAACGAAATTGATGGGTAAAAGTATCTGAAAATATCTATTTGCCAAATTAATCATTTAACACTCCCGTAACGTATTCGACATGTCTCCGACTTCGCTTACGCAAGCTAACAATATCAAATGTTTTTTTTTTAATATGGATTGTTAATTTTATTCTGTACTACTACACCGGGAGTTACGCGGTTTCACCCTCGTAACTCCCGGCGCCATTTGAATATCGGGATAAAAAGTAGCCTATGTGTTAACCCAGGTCAATCCAGCTATGTACATACCAAGTTTTAGCGCAATCGGTTCAGTAGTTTTTGCTTGAAAGAGCAACAAACGTCCATACATCCATACATCCTTACAAACTTTCACGTTTATAACATTAGTAGGATGAGTTAATTTACACTTAATAGTGTAAAGGTTAGTGTTGATATTTATCTGACAGAGAGGTCAATGAGTGAGACTTCTGTATGTAAGCACTGTTATCTATTATATAACAGGGGTCAACTCCATGCGGTTTCATTTCGAAATAAACCTTTATAACTCGATTACCTTACTTATGTCTCTTAGTCCTACGTTCCTCAATAAGTTATTTTATGTTAGTCACAGGAATAGATACAAATTATTCCGTTTCTACGATAATATCCACCAAATCAGAAAGATAAGTTGGTGATTTACTTTATTAAACAATATGTAATATTTTTGCGGGGTCTATATCTCCTCTTGGATTAAATATACGATGATTGTAAGCAGATTATCGGGACGACTTGCGTCTTCTGTTAAATAACAAAAGAGGAAGTCACTCACTTGAAAATCATTCGAACACCCTTGCAATGCTATATGCCCTAAGTTCTGAACTCTCAAATGATTGAGTCTGAGATCAGATGTCATTATCTGACGAATTACCCGATCAAAAAACTGACATACAACAACTTACTATGGAGAATCATGATTATACTTTGATTACATACCTATCTAGATGACACATTAGACCCTATAAAAAGGCGCGGGCGCTATTAAAGTCTAATATATTTTGTAGACTAACACATGTCACCGACGCGACGTCAGTGTCATTGGAACCACTAAGCAGCGACCAATTATTTATGGCGGTTTGTGCTGTTAAATTTTGTCGCTAAATTATGTTATGTTGGAAAACACTATAACAACACAAAGATTACTTTACATTCTAAAATTGATTTTATTTACCATTATTTTCTGATAAAATACAATTCTTCAATGTTATTGTCAGTTAATTACGGGGTAATTTTACAATGTAATCGTAAAACGATGATGATATTCGTGTTTCATATCATTAAAAAAATGTTTATCGCTGGTAAATAATACCTTACCCTCCTAAATGTAAGACCTAAGATCCTTTGGGTTTTAAAATTTCCTACCGATCCCGTACTGAATAGCAAAATCGCAATTTGACGGAAAGAGGTTACACAACGGCAAGAAATTAAACCTATGAAAAAAATGCGCGCAGTGGTGTTAGTATGCATGTCCGTCGGTTCCTTCCTACCTCAATGTTATCCATATACTCTTAATAAGATACCACCTGGGTACGTATCCCTAAAAAGGTTTTGCAAGTAAAGTAAAACTACATTTAGTTCAATATATTTTTCTAAATGAAATTGGTCATATGTATAGATGTAAAATGATGATAAGTCAAAAACGACAAAGTAGTATAACTATTGATGTTCGATAATACTGACAAAATCAATCAGTGAGTCTTACCTGTAATGAGAATGACATACGGAGCCGAAACGTGGACATTCACCGTTGGAATGGTCCACAAGTTTAAAATCGCTCAGCATGCGATGGTCTATCGCACGCTGAGCAAATTTATTAAGTCTTTATCTCCTTATAAAACTGACTTCTGTCGTTGCTTTCTCTAAATTATTTTTTGACTTTCTGGTCAGAAAATAATATAGAGTAGGCATCACTTGTAGGCAACCAGTTTGTGTACAATGTAACTACATGTGCGTACACTCGCATACTGAGGAATTTGAGACTATTTTAAGCGTAACATTTGTTTGTATTAATCTATCTAGACAATAATTATAATCAAATATAATATAATTACAAATACAAGGCCAACAAACAAGATACAACAAGGTTTCACCATTGACGTCGAATATTGCCTACATAATTCGTCGTCAATTTTTTTTTACTCTCGTAGAGGCACATAGCTTTACACAACAAAGCAAACACTTACTAATTCAGAAATTTCATTCAAGTACTTTTAACATCATAGAAACTTTTTTTACATATCGATATTTGAACTAGTGCGATATAAGTACAAGGTTGTATTATCACTATTTGTGTGATATTCCACCACACCCAAATACATTCACTTTTTATTGCAAAATGTTTAATAGTATATATTTAAGTTATTTTAATTATAGGAACATAAAGCATCTTGTCGCAAACATTTTATTACATAAAAGTATAAAAATGTATATTATTTCGTCAAGTGTTAGGGTCAAAGTAACTCTATGAGGTGCAAGATTCCTAACTCCCAACTCTTTATGAGATGATGATTACTGCTCTCGTGAATCAGGTATTTGAGGTCAGTAAGTTGTATAGTACTTTTCTGTAAATAGAAATGGATACTAAAAGGTAAGAGTAGCTAAGTTATGAGTCATTTTAAAACCAAGAGCAGTGGATGAGCGTGATGATTTTAATATTCCAGAAAAGGAAGAAGTCCTTAATTCGACTTAAGTGTTTTGTTGGTTTCGGTTGGTCAAAACATTTTTGGAAAATAATTCTAACCCTAAGTGTGGCATAAAAATTTAAAAGTTTGCCTTATGCATAATATTGTACTTTCTTAAAAATATTACAAATACTTGACTGACTGATATGACTTTATTTACCAAAGAGTAGTATATGTGGCCATAGTGTACGAATATACTTTTGACTGGCCTGTTGGTCTAGTGGTTAGTGCTGGCTGTGCCCTGGCTGCTACGCCATAGGTCGTGGGTTCGATTCCCACCCGAGTCTAGGTATTCATTGTGTCCGTTGTTTGTATGTTTGTAAAGTCCCCCGCGACACAGGAGTCAATCCTAATGCGGGAGTTGTCTTTTAAAAAAATAAAACATTGTTGAATGATTTAAGAAAAAGCTACACAAATATGTTTGAGACATTAGTAAAAAAAAATATATAAGTACGAGACACAGTAGGCGTCATAAAACTCTTGCGCGCCATCACATAATGTCTAATGAATCATTCCTCAGAAAGCAGACAAAATTACTACTTTTAATTCTAATTGAATTTATTTTAATAGCTACGTCTATTCGCTAATAAAAGTAAGTCTGCTCACGAGAAGCGACCACACCTTAAAAAGAATCATCATTGGTCTATTTTGTAAAAAAATTTAGATCCGTAAAAATAAATACACCCCTAAATTGAAAATCTGTTTCTCGTTGTTTTTGTTAGTTGAGATCCGATCTGTACTTCAAAAATTCGTATCGTTCCATTAAAATTGCTGTGAGTTCAACCGGAAAAATATCTGTGCACGTTCCATAGATTTTCGACAAATATATTTCCAATATTTCAATGATTGAATACAGGATGGTTAAATAAAAGCTATTAATTAATACAGGAATGGAAGGAATGAATGTTTTATTTGGACTAACTGGCTAATAGAGTTTATATGTAGTAGTATGATTTGTATTGTAGTAACTAAAGCTACACGGAATGCCCATACTATGCTCATTTAAAGGTAGAAGTCGTGTTGGTGCCACCACACCGCATCAGATACTTTCTCCGATGTCAAATATATAAGACGTAATAGCAGACCTTAGGATCGACCAAGTGGTCGTCATATTTCACTGTCTCAAAACAACGCACCGTCTTGTGTACTTACAATTTTTATTTTTCATTCCCTCAAAAACACACTTTTCTCTAGTCCAACCGACATCTCCCAGTTTCTTGATTCTTCCTCCTCTTTATAAAAAAAGATTCCATAGAAAAACAAACACCTTCAGATAATTTGCCTCTTTAAATGCCCTCGTTAAAAATGAATAAAAAAGGCTATCAAATTATTGTGACCACAATTGAATAAGCATAACCAGCATCATTAGCAAAAAAAAATATAACGATAAAACTGTTTCAATTGAAGCCATGAGTAATATATCTAGTTTAAATCGTCGTATGTACTATAAGTTAAGCGATAAATTAGCGATATTATATAGGCGTTGATAAACATATTCTTTTACAAACTGACCAGTGTGGAAGTCTGTAAACAGTCCGTAACAAGGTGGGTTAAGGACGCATTTCAATCGGAAAGAACTTCATACTTTTTCATTGTGACAGTCACATTGTGAGCATGATGTTGTGGTTGTGTGAATCAATTAATTAACTACCTCCGCCATATACAGATTTTCTATGCTCTATTTGTATCAGCGTAGAAAGTATTTATTCTTGGTCGTAAATGAAAAGTTAATCCTTCAAGATTTTGTTTAATACTATAAGATTTTTCAAAAAAGGTACATTTTATTAAACTTGCAATCCTTGCGTGCTTTTTTACTTTTGTTACCGTAAACTATAACCAAATCGAACCACTGTTACATAGAAAAAACTATTTGCATTTATGTATCCCGTATCCCCAACAGGTAATAATCTATTTATTGCGAAATAATATCGACACTGCTATAAGTTATATTTGCATCCAACTTATCTTATTTCAAATTCATTCCAAATCGGACATTTTTACCTCTGATTTTGATATACTTTATAGACGTATCCCGAACTTTTAACCCTTGTATTGTTAAGAATAATATTGCACATTGTTACATATTTGCCCTTATTATTGCCCTTTGCATACAACTTGACTAATGTCGTGAAACTTCTGTATTATAATTCTTATTAATGAAAGCTGTACAATCTCTTGCACTGGACTACTGTCTTAAATATTAATATAGACATATAAATAACCGCAGGAATGTTGCGGCTAACCGCAGACATTTGGTCTCTAGTTTTGTTGGTTGAAAGAGATTTGAGTTACTGTGAATGGATTTGGTATAGTTATAGAGATTGAAAAGCAGGTCATGGTCTATGTACATTAAATTCTGGGGTATTTCAAGTGCAATCTTGTTTATAAACATTGACGTTCTTCGACTAAGACGCAAGATAACAAATCAATTTTAACTGTATTTATAAATAAAAAAAATCATGTTATTTCTTTCTTTTCTCTTCCAGAAAATCGTCTAAGATAGTGGTGTATATGTTCACACCCAATTTCCGTCCGGAGTTCGCAGAGACGATAGAGGTCCATTTACGATTGATCTTGACATCATTTGGGCCCCTTCCACATTCGTCAGACTTCTCATACACGCTCGTCTGTTGCGGATACTTTTTACTGCCGATCTGGACAATATTCCTACGTCTTTCGGGGCTTACCTGTACCGACTCGCTCTGTACTAGGTAGATAGACCTGTATGACAGAAATAATAATGTCATTTTCATATATTATTTGAGGTGTATGTGTACTATGATATTTTGTAAGCGATTTTTTTATGGTGTAGGGGGCAAGCGATAAGACGGGTCACCTGATGACAAGTGACTACCGCCGCCCATGGCCACCTGCACCTCGAGAGTCGTAATTACGTTGCCGACCTATGAGGTCCGGAAATATCGCAGGTGACAATTTTTACCACAGATTGGATGTACGAAGCAAAAATTTTCTGGTGAACCGCACAGTGTTGATAGAGAATGCAGAGTAAAGCTACATCTCTATGTAACGCTAAGGGGTCAAGCCGATCTGAAATATCCTGGCAATGGTTGAATGCAGTCTGCGCCTTATAGAATTACTAAGCAGTGGACCGGAATGAAATACGATTCGAGGTTAACTTGGCCTTACCCTCTAAGTGACCGCGAAACTGGACTTCGCGCGATGTATAAACGTTCTACTTACTTCTAAGTAAGCTAAGATTTTAGACACAGGTTTATTTCAGCTATCGGCGACAATTTCGAAAAAAGCTGTGCAACGTGTGTGGGCTAACGTTGAAATGGATGTCGTCATCGAACCAAGTAGGTAAAACCAGCTATCTACAAACCAAGTTTATAGCAATGGGTTCAGTGGTTTTTGCGTGAAAAAGTAACAAACATCCATCCATCCATCCATCCAAACTTTCACATTTATAATATTAGTGGGATGACAGAAAAGCTTATTTTAAATAGTATATTGTTCCTATTAGTACGAGATCCGGCCGCAAGGCTGCAAGATTACAACGTCTATCGAGTATGTAAGCAATGTAGTAATCATTCAAACGGGTTTTAGACTATATTTACTAAAACATGATCAAAACTGCTCGTAACAAAGTGAATTTTTGTATGCCTACCTCGAGATGCGAATTTAAGCAAAAAGTGGTGCAATGCACATCCCATTTCGTTAGATCGAATAGTGTTGCGTTTTAGAAAAAAGTATGGAGTTAAAAATCAACTTTTAATTACTATTATTTTATTTCACAATCAAAATACGATAAAGTACATACAAAATAAACGATTAGATATCTCGTATTTCTATAGTAATAATTATTTTAAAAAAAGTATCACCGACTTCAATGCGCCTCAAAATACCCAAATCGCTTCAAATTCAAATTCAACATGGGAAGTATACCCTTTCAAACAAATGAAGAATTTTCTAAATCAGTCCAGCCGTCTTTGGGTAATCGGTGAAAAAATATTAAAAATAAAACAATTTAACATAGAACCTACTTCTTTTTTGAAGACACATCAAAATAATTAGGCTGTTTTGGAGTCATGTACCTATATACTGCCTAGTAGGTGGGGTACATTATTAACACAGTCCGGCCAAATCGCTTATTTCAATCATTTTTAATACTCATATTGGGCATTTCTTAAATGGTCTGGACATTATGAACAATGCTATATTAATCACTTTATTCATAACATATTGGACTATTGGTAATAAATCTTTGGTTCTAAGTAACTTTGGTTTGATTTCTCTTCTTTAAAGTGAACAGCAATAGAAATGTAATCTCCTATTCTGTGTATGTTTGTTACATAAGATAACGTGATGGCATTTATTACACGCTTTATATTAGCTTAATTTGTATCTATCTATGTAAAGGAATCTCTCAACTGCTACGTTGAGCATTCACTTTAAGACGTCTGATTAATTTGAAAATTTGCACACGTATCAAGAATGATACACCACGTTTTTGAAGTGAAAACTTCTTTAGGCACGTTGGGCACTTTTGGTAGGGGAAAAAAACACTGAACTCGCGTGACCGCCACGCTCAGGTGACAGATGTGTCAGTTATGTTTTTACTTGTGACGTGCAATCCTACGACTGATTTTTTTTTATTTTTACAATCAAATCAATTATTCTGTCATAACTTTTTATTTTAATCTTAATATATCATCATCATCATCATATTTAAAAATAAATTCGTTCGTGTCGTTTTCTTTTACCTATAATAAAGTAATTTTTCAAAAAAAACACGTACCCTGGCCAAGGCTAATCTGAACACCTAATTGCTGTAGCCCTGACACAGAATAATGTATTCTGTAGCGGTCAGTAGCTTAGATATTAGCTATAGATTTACTATTATTTTGGTTTTTAATTATATGTAGGTATGTAAACACTTCTTTTCGTCGGTTTCATTTTTTGTTAAAAAGATTTTTATTTATTTTGTTATCAATTTGGACAATCTATTCAGGTATATAATAAACAACAGTGATTTTTTTGGATGAAAGGTACCGATCAAAGAAAAGCTGGATGGACTGCGTGAAAGAGGGTATGGCTAGAAAATAAGCAGTGAACTGGCGAATGATTGAGGAGAATGAAACAAGAAAATATATTGCGCCGACCTCAAATAAATTTGACAAAAGGGGTAAGAAGGTGATCAAACGTTAACAGGACTAGCCTGGTTGGTCTAGTGGTTAGTGATCCTGACTAATGAGCCAGAAGTCGTGAGTTCGATCTCCACCCAGGGAAAATTAATTGTGTGATGAGCATGATCATTTTGTTCTGTGTCTGGGTGTAATTTATCTAAGATATATACCTATTTAGTAATATAAGTATGTTTAGCAGCAGTCTGGTTACCATAGTACAGGCTCTGCCTAGTTTGGGAGCAGACGGCGTTTATAAGATGTCTTAAGTTATTATTATATTATAAAAAAAAAGTCGTGTCCCGGTTCTGTACCTCTGACAATGTGTATCTGAAATTTTATGATGATCAGTTAAAAAGTAAAAAAACTTATATTCGCATTGTTCTGTCAAATGTAAAAGTGCGTTCCCCGTGCGGTAAATCTTGATTACCCAGAACTTCTAGCGCTCTAGCGTGCTGTTTGCTGATGACTAAGGTACCCAGAAGTCAATGGGGATAGAGGAGGCGGTGTAGAGCTGGCAGTCCCACGTCCACCTACTTACACATGCAATAAAAAAAGCAAAATTATAATGTTTATTCAAAAAACTGAGAACTGGCTTCTTTTAAGCTTGTACTTTTATATAATTATATTATTTGTATACATAGATAATGTATGAAGCATTTTTTTTGTGGTTCAGCTCATAAGTGTAAGAAACAGTCTCACAACCACTGATATAAACTATGAAAATCACTAACTAACAGTAACTGGCAAGTTGTTCGTACCTCTATTCGCACTCAAGTCAATAGATCTCTACTTATTTCTACCCTTTTATAATCCCACTATTCGTTAATATTTATCAATCGACCAATAGTATTGCGTTACCGGTATAACCAGTCAAAAAAGGGTGGAGTGCGGCCTATTTCACTTTTTGCCTATAATAACATATGAACTGAGGCTAATCACTAGCTTAGTTATCTGTCCGATAACTAAGGTCATCCTTCTCGCGGTTGTGGCAACGATGACCTTAGTTGTTACGTGTCTGCATCAGCCTTCAGCTGATGCGGGCACAAACTGAAACCTCCAGGTGATTACCTTCTCCCACGTTCCCAAAAACCCATTTAACCCGCTCCTAAGCTGCCAACTCATTCACCAACCCAACCCCTTCCCCAAACCCCAACCCAAGGTGTAATCCATACCGTGCCGATGGATGCGTGGCTGAGGGGAAGCTCAGTCTCAAACGGTGGCCCCCGATACCAGGCGACCTCGAGGTGTAATCAGCCCTACCCCGGTATGGGGGCTCTGCCGGGGCCGACCCTTTTTCCCTAGCTACTCGTGGGAACAATATGGAAAAACAAAATGTTCAAACTACCGTGACTAAGTCACAATCGCTGGAGGTCTGTGATGATGCGAGAGCGAAGGCCTGGCTTGAAAGGGAAGTGCCACCGCTAAAACCCTGGAAAGGTGTGTGCCTCTCACTAATTAGTGAGAAGGACATGACCAAACCAACCATAGCGGTGTCCTTCATCCCCAACCCAGAGGCCAAAGACATTGACCTTGTTTTTGAGGCCATCCGGTTTCAAAACTCGAATATAGGTCCTAGAGGTCCTGTCACTTTCGCTACAGAGAAAATTGCAAGACAAATTACCGGCTGGTCTTAAAGTAGCGAAAACTCTATGTTTTACCATAGACACATTGTATTCGGAATACAAGGCCCAATAACATCGGAGCCTAACCTACTCAGGAACCCCAAAACGACATCGTGGGAGACCTACAAAGGCCTCCTAGAAGAACATATAAAGGAATTTCCAAAGTCTGTAAAATCAGTCGATTCTCTCAACACCTCCGCAAAAATAATGGCTAAAGCCATTAAAAACGCCTACGAGCAAAGCTGCCCAATAAGAGAATCAAATATCAATATCAAAATAAGACCACATGATGGAACAAAAAGCTGGAAAAGCTAAGGAAAACCGTACCTTCAACAGGGCTACCAAACCGGCAGAGTGGGAAGGGTATAGGAAAGCCCTGACAGAGTACAACAAACAGATCAGAAAAGCCAAAAGAGCGTCATGGCGACGTTTCTGCCAGGATATTGCACAAACGCACAAAGCTGCAAGAATCCAAAAAGTACTCGCCAAGACACCAACTAGCTATCTAGGTTTGCTCAAAAAACCAGATAACACCTACACGACCACAGAAGAGGAAACACTGAAGCTTTTAATAATCACCCATTTCCCAGGATCATACCCAACCAATAACAAAGATTGCAACCCAAAGGACTCCATCCACGCGGTACAAAACTCCGACTGGAACTTGGCCAGTGCAATCTTCAGGCTCAACCAAGTAAAATGGGCTATAAACCCTTCAAATCACCGGGGGAGGACGGCATTTTCCCAGCACTGCTGCAACATGGAATTGACATTCCCCTTCCGCATCTGGTAAAACTGTTCCGAGCAAGCTACGCCCGAGGAGTCATACCAGATCAATGGTCACAGGTCACGGTACGCTTCATACCGAAAGTAGGAAAAAGGGACTATTCAGTCCTTTAGACCTATAAGTCTTACCTCTTTTCTTCTAAAAGCTATGGAAAGAGTTATAGACCAGCACATTAGAGCAACGTACTTAGTAGAAAGACCACTAAGTCCCTACCAACATGCTTACCAAAAGGGCAAATACACGGAAACAGCTTCATTAGATCTGATCGACAAAGTGGAGAAGGCTCTAGAGGATAAGCAAACTGCTCTATGTGCTTTTCTCGACATTGAGGGCGCTTTTGACAATAGGGTGTATTGTCAGCAACAATCCTCAGAGGAATAATTGCAAAAGGGCATTGATGTCACCACCATAAAATGGGTGGAAAGCATGCTCTCAAACAGAATTGCGACAGCTTCACTAATTGAAACATCGCACAAATTTTATACGGCACGAGGGTGCCCGCAAGGAGGCGTCCTATCCCCACTACTTTGGACCCTCGCTGTTGACCAACTCCTTGTAGAAATGTCTAACCTCGACTATGACATACAGGGCTACGCAGATGACCTGGTGGTCATAGTCAGAGGACCATGCCTCCACACCATCTCAACACTACTACAAGGAGCACTCAACACCATCAACAACTGGTGCAGAGATAACGAATTATCAATTAACGCAGACAAAACTACGATAATTCCATTCAAAAAGTTTGTCAAATCCAAAACTAAACGGCAAAATCCTTTCTTTCTCTAGTTAAGTCAAGTACCTAGGGTCACACTTGACCAAAAGTTAACCTGGAACTCACATATCACAAACATAGTCCAGAAAGCAAAAATAGCTTTATGGATGAGCTGTCGCATGGCCGGCGCCAGATGGGGACTTCAGCCCAAGATTGACATATGGCTTTATACGGCGATTGCAAGGCCAATCGTAACGTATGGAGCTGCCGTCTGGTGCCGTAAGGTAAGCCAAACGACTACCTCAAACAAATTAGACAGGCTACAACGTGCGGTTTGTTTAATAACCACTGGTGCGCTATCCTCGACGCCAGGGGAAGCTCTAAATGCACTACTAAGCCTGACTCCGCTCAGCATCTATGTGCAAAAAGAAGCTGCCAAAAGCATATATAGGATATGTACACAAACGAAACCAAAGTGGCAATCACGAACACTAAACTCACGAAAAGAGTCGGTCTTCGGAATAAAATCTCTGATTATGCCAGCGGATGACATGCAAACAGAGATCGACTTCGTAAGAAGGTACACAGTAGAGTATGTCTACTGTGTACCTTCTTACGAGAGAGGGACGCACAGAGGGATACATGGCTGGAAGGCCTCCAATCCAACCAATATGGTAGTCACGGGTGGTACACCGACGGGTCCAAAAAAGGCCTTGATGTAGGTTGTGGAATTTACGGAGAGAGACCAAAATTCAGGTGGAGCGCCAACCTGGGAGCAGAGGCCTCCGTCTTTCAGGCTGAGCTCTGTGCATTAAACATGTGCGTGGAGATCAACCTTGAAGGGAAAGTAAAAAATCAACACATATACATCAACTCAGACAGCCAAGCGGCGCTATTGGCACTAGACAATTTTGAGACTAGCTCAAAGCTAATACAAAATTGCTAGGAAAACCTGAACACAATGGGGCAATCAAACAAAATTACATTAAGATGGGTACCAGGCCATTCAGGTATCGATGGCAATGAAAAAGCCGATGAACTCACCAGAGCCGGTGCAGACAACCTACAGCATGGCCCAGAACCATTCTGCGGCATCAGCAAACAGCGAGCGTATTCTATCATAAACGCCAAATATACATCATTGACTATTAAGAGATGGAAGACCACGACTGGTCTAAGACACTCGAAAGACATAATAAAGGGCTATGATAATAAAGTATCTAAAGAACTTCTGGAGCTCAAAAGATACAAAACCTGTGCAGTAACAAGAGTCCTCACCGGACACTGCAAACTGAACAAACATATGTTCAACCTAAAATTGGGTGAGAAAACAATTTGCAGATTCTGTCAAGAAACAGAAGAGACTGCAATGCATATTTTATGGTCTTGTGGCCCACTAATGCATCATCGAAGTATTCACCTAGGGTTGCACATCATGCAACCGCAGGAAATACAAACAATCACTGCTGATAGGATCTGGAGGTTTCTCGAAGCCATAAGTCTGAGCAGTGAACTGTAAACCAGAAGTGCGCTACAAAAGACGAGAAATGGTCGAGGTAGCACCAGGCACTCAAAACAATAATAATAACCAGTCAAAATAATGTCTATTAACTTTTATTTTTATTAGATAGTGATCTGTGTTATCACCTATTATAGTTTGGCCCTATTTTTAATAAAATAAATAAGAGTTTTTGATGTGGCGACAACATAAGACAGTACAGTACGAGTACATACGTGAGCAGGAGCTTAAACATTCCTCAATACTTCGTCAATAGTACACAAGACGTTTTACTACATTCTTGTAAATACAAATAGTGTCTAGTGTGGAAACTGTGCTCGAATAGTTTCACGTTATCCTAAGTACTAAACGTGTAGGTTTGTAGAATAAATTATTAGATTTCCTTTGAGTTTTACACAATAACACCTTATTAGGAAGGTGTTGGGAACTGGGAAATTAAAAATTTTAGATTTAGGTACTGTATATCTGTATATATATATAAGTCGGAGAATCGATCACTAATTTTGGGCTTTCGCAGCAGTAAGGGTCAGAAGTAACATGACACACAGCACAGCACAGTTGCTAGGATTCTACACTCTTTTACAGCAAACATTAAGACTATGACCAGGAACCATATCAGTTGCTAGGCTCCGCACACGTCATTCTGACGTTTGTATGTCGTTTCACAATTGTATTCAGGATCCGAATGCGACACTGCCATCCTGAGATACACACGTCCTCGAGTGTTAACCCTGAACCAATGGAGAATAACACAAAACATCATTACGTTGGACCATGCCTGACACAGTCTAAGTAAAACATCTCACAACTAGTTAAAAAAAATGGATCTTAATCACAGCATTTAACGTAACTGTTATTAATTTAAATGTTGCCAAACAAAGCGTAAGTACCCATCACCATCACTCAAACAACACTAGTGAATGTAGTTCTTAGCACATTAACGAACACAGTCTTCCCAGTGATCAAGACAACAGTCATCCCTGTGACTGGTCACACAAACGCACATTCATCATCCCTGTGATAATTTGCGTACAATACCATAATCATCCCTGTGGCTATCTTCATATAATATCACACCATTACCACAAACACCGTGAACCGAGATTTTTATATATTAGAAGAAGATGTAATATTAAACCATTTATTTCAGAGCAGGTTACAATCCAAACATTGTTAATTATTAACATTCTTTTTTTTTAAACTAAATAAATACTCACTGTATTGTAACACTGCATTTTGCTCTAGCATCTTAAGTAAAGTTTGTACATGATCTTTCCTCGAACTGTTTGCCAATTAATGTTGTACACTTTTTAATATAACAATGACCACATGTTGGTTGTAAGTAAAAGTAGTAGACGAAGTAATAAACTAATAAATATGACAGAAGTTAATAACTTTAAACGAGCAATGTGTATTATGTACCTACATCCTACTAATATTATAAACGTGAAAGTTTGTGAGGATGTATGGATGTATGGATGTATGGATGTGTGGATGTATGGATGTATGGATGTATGGATGTTTGTTACTCTTTCACGCCAAAACTACTGAACTGATTGCGATGAAACTTGGTATGTAGATAGCTGGAGACCTGGATTAACATATAGGCTACTTTTTATCCCGATATTCAAACGGGATCGGGACTTACGCGGGTGAAACCGCGGGGCGCTGCTACTATAGAAATATATATATTATATCGTGTATCTCAGAAACGGCTCCAACGATTTGAATCACATTTTGTATTAAATAAGGTTTTTTCTTTTTAGTTTACCTATTGTCTTGGTGTCGTTAATGAAAAAACGCGATTATGTGATTATGCCTAAAAAACGCCGAGCGAAAATTATTTTAAAGCCTACTAATTCTAAAATGTAATAATGAAAAATATCATGATTCTGGTAGGAACCACATCCGTCTTGCAATGAGTTGTAAGTTGCAGGTAACTGTTAGAGTTGGCGCGCACGCGCCCATGTCTTATCGAAAAAGCCGCTCTTTTTCTTAATATTGCGGCAAATCCGTCAACGTATTCTCAAATTCTTCTTTCCTTGTGAGCTTTAGTGATTTCACTCACCAGTAACAAGAGATTAGTACTGTCTATCTGTCGCCTTTTGTAACCAGTGA
The DNA here is from genome assembly GCA_949752705.1 of Callimorpha dominula. Lineage (NCBI taxonomy): Eukaryota > Metazoa > Arthropoda > Insecta > Lepidoptera > Erebidae > Callimorpha > Callimorpha dominula. The sequence goes on along the minus strand of OX456990.1, from coordinate 25,963,117 downwards.
GACGGTTCCGATGGTACCATTTAATGAGCACTAATAGGAAAAAGCAAGTGAACCCATCATTTCCGACTATCAATTGAGTGCGGTGTGATGTACCTCTAGACCGCGAGATCACCTCGATGCACGAATAGGTCATTGAACCCACGACCTTTGTGAAGAAAGTCGAGTTGCGTAAGAGGTGCACTAACACACGCGCTAATTTATTGCAATTCGCTAGTAAAACGGGTTTGCTTTTGCATTCTAAGCGTCTATTATTGTTTTGTAAGACTGAGACGGGGCTCCACTACTGACTATTTAATGATATAAAATCTGATCCTATGCTATAGATTCTTTTTAAATACCTATACCTACGCAAAGGTACTTAATTAATGTACAAAAAATGACACTTGCGACTGAGAACCTGCAACCTAAAGAGCTTGTTTTATAATAAGCTCTTCAGCCTGTGACCACGGCCAGTGCAACCTGGTCGAAACGTCAGGCAATTCATAGGTATGTAATACCTTTTTGTGATCGCGTTAATTCCCGTAAATACGTAGATGATATTATATCATGGAACGCCAAAGTTTAAAAGCTCTTTAGGTTGCAGGTTCTTGTTTCAAAGTGTTTTTCAACTAAGTTCGGTTTAAAGAATTTATTTCTCATAAAAACATGACAATGAGATATAAAATATTTTCAACAATCATCGTCATATTTCAGACATCTTACACAAAACCTTAACAAATTATACACCTAAACCTTCCTCATGGAACACTGTGTCTATTAGTAAAAATTGCATGAAAATCCAGTCAGTAGTTTTTCAGTTTATCGCGAACAGACAGACAGACGCGGCGGGACTTAATTTTATAATATGTAGTGATTAAGGGTAGGGGTAAGGCCGCTGTGTACTGAAATACAGGCTACATATATTTTTATATTTTATTTTGTGTAAGGTTTGAAAAAAAATTGAGACAGTAAATATTATTATTATTGTATTATTACTGATTTTGTATATTATTACTTGATTTTATATAATTTTTGAGTCTCAGTGGTATAAAATCAGTGGCAACCCTAAGTACGTAAGTACTATAAATCCTACTCGATGACTGACTTGATGACACAACCGAACGCCTACAGACCTACAGAGCATTTTATTGCTAAGCAAAATAATGTAATGACCAAGCATTTTGTTTTGAGTTTCGAGTTTTTGAGTTTCGATACTGTGTCTCTGTCTGTATGTATGTCTCTCTTTTTCCTTCTCCGTATGTGTCGGTTTCCTACAAGTCGGTTAAATTTCCTAGAATTTTCTCAATATACTCCTAGCCCAAGTATTCCTAACATCAGACCTGTTTATGAAACTGTCGTCTCATCATTGAGAGTGGGCGAGTTGGAAAACTTTGAAAAAAAAAAGAATAGAAATTTGCGACCGGGTATCCAGATCGGCTATCAGCGTCGCCCAGACTGACAGGCAAATATATGTAAGTAGAGCTATCGCTGATTAAGTATAGGTGTAGAATGTAATTATTTTTAGGGTTCCGTTCCTCAAAAGCAAAAAAGGAGGATCACTTTGTGGTCCATCTGTCTGTCAGTCAAGACTCTTTTTCTGAGGAACCCGTGCAGCATCAAGTTGAAATTGATACCAAATACTTATATCTACGGTTACTTCAAGCTTCTAACGGCCGTTTCCAATAACCAAGCTGTAGTTACCGATAGATCGCTATCTCCAAAAAAACAGAAAGGTCCTATCTATCTATAGTCTGCGTTTCACAATCAGAGATAAGTGCTATCTATCTTTATCCAACGAAGGGTAGCGCCTTTCCTCTCGTCTATCCACGCCTCTTGAAACATCTCGTTTTTTGTTAACTACTTCACAATAATCACCCTTAAACCCATTCTAGTTTTTATAGATTTTAATTGTTTTAGTCAATGAAAGCGGCCCATGACAAAATGTGAGACAATGCTGCTTGTGCAACATGTGGCGGCAAATGTCGTTTCAAATAACAAAGCAACGAATGCAATTATAGAATCAAAGTACAGGCTTGTTAACAAATGATTTTAATTCTTCGATTTTTCAATTGGAATAAAAATAAAACTTCATAAAAATCTAATTGACAGAAATAGAAGCAGCTATAGTAATACGTATTCTGTTAAAACAAATTTACTATTTAAATTGGTATTACACTAAATCTGTTATATTAAAGATTTATTTATTAGTACTAAATTATTTATTTAACTGGTTTACAGCAGACTCAGTATAAATCTGTATGCATAGTATTCACGGCTCTCACGACTAAGAAACACCACAATTATAATTTTAAATAATTCCAACTACAATGTTCCGTTGTATTATATTATTAGTATATTTTTCCTACTTCAACTATTCAAAAGTTTTAAAAGTTATCCTTGTCAAAACGGCCGATGTTGACAGATAAGCAGATGATGTTACTTGAGTTAGCTCCGTCTATCGAAAAGTAACTTAAAACTTATATTGAAATGAAAGTAAGAACCATTTGTATGGGATTCCTATCTCTAGTAGGCTACCTGTCCTCTCGACGATAGACTGACAACTTCGATAGAACATGCTTTACCCCAGTAGGATATTGAAAAGCAAGTAAGGACCAAACGATAATTTTGTCTATCTTTTGTAGGTGCATTTACAGATAGACAGGTTATTGAAAAGATTACCTTTTTACGACCATTAATCCTTAGATTAAAAAAAAAATACATTTTGGGATAACTATATTTAGTGCTTATTCAAAGTTTTACAACAGTGTAGGAGTTTAGGTAGGCTAACGAGTTTATTTTCACTATTCATTTTCTTTCTTGTTTAATTTTTTGTTAAAAAGTTTTTATTTCTAATTTTATAAGCTTGAACCAAATAAAGTTTTTGTTTAATTACTATCAAGTACTTACATAAACTTAATTTTAAATATGACCATTCGGTATAATCAGATATTTTAATAATTAATATGCAAGAGGTGCATCCAAAGACTGTATTAAGCAACTACTTATTAAAAGGTCAAAGTTGCAACTGTTAATATGAAAACACACTAGACAATGTGTTGACAATCTGTGTCACATCTTTCTGCCTTTTCATTCATTCGATGAGAATTGTACGAAATTCATCATTAAAATTCATCACCAATTATCATCATGTTACACATCTACACATAGCGCGTTTGCGACAATAGCGACGTAACTAAAAATTGTTGATTTTAGAAAATGGTAATGTTTTGTGATTTCTGCTAGAATATTTTGTTCTAAATATATAATGAACTTATCGCTTTCTAACGAACGTTAGCACGAAATCAGCGTTCCATCTTTGTCCACCATAAAATATCAAAGATTTATGATCGTTTGGCATACTTAGTTCAATTCGACTGAATTTTGAATTATGTCGATATTCTCCCAAACAAGCGTATATTGATCTTACAAATGCGTAATGGCTGTGGTATCAAATGGAACGGCTTGATTTTGAAACCAACTCTGTCCGACAGAAGACCCTTGGTTTTCTTGACAAGTTAGCTGTTAGCATATTGCTTGTATGTTGCTGTATTTCTGCTGGTAAGATTGTGAGAGTTTCATTTTCTTTGCAACGTGGGAGTTTCATTGCTTAAACCGGCATCAGCTATCGAACCATACGTTCACCGTATTAGTAACGGTACATTGATATGCTTTTTTTTCAACTCAGTTTGATTAAATGAATGAAAAAATGAAAAAAAATTAAAAAGCGTTTATTCCCAGCAAATACACATTTTAGATACAGTTTTTACTTCTGCCAAACTACAGAGCAGTTTGTTGGCAGATGTGGCTCCCATTAAATAACATCACTTCATAATTTCTCTTGTTAATTATCTACACTTTCTCATATTAATTAAATTACAATTCAAAGTTTTAAATCTTAAATGACAGTAATAATGAATAAAAAACAGTCAGTCGTAGGACTGCACGTCAGAGGTGAAAACATAACTTCACAATGTATTTGCATATACACACACACACATCTGTATATATATAATTAGGTAAAGATAAAAAGTAGGTAATAACAGATCTAAATGTATACATGGGGTACACTGGAAGTTCTGCGCTCCTGGCCGATCATAAATGTTTGAATTTCGAATTTTATATTTTTTTAAATATATGAAACTCGGCTCCGTCTTACGAATTTTTGATCAGGGTCACGTGTCCTGACGCGACTTAAACATTTTTTACCGTAGTATAGTTTTCACTTCAAAAGTGTTGGCGTTAAACACTACCGGCGTTAACCAGGCTTTATTTAAACTGACTGAATTTTATTTCTAGTTTAAAAAACCACATCTATGTAACATAATTTGTACCTCAAAGTCTTACTTACGTTCTTTACATGTGTGTAAATTCTAATAAATCAATCTGGAAACTAAATTGCAAAATTATATCACAATCGTAAATAATTACAGGTCGTTAAAAAAATATCCTGACGTAACTTAACAACATCGGCAATGTTATCACGGTCCACAAACATAACTAAAAGCAATAAATAAAAAATATTTCACACAATATTACACAATGATTCAATCACTTATTTGTTTGGTATTGCAATTAAACATTGATTCAATATTATAATTTGTATAATCTTGTTTTTTAATCGATTAGAAATCTGTGCTGCGCGGTCAGTCATTGCCTCTTCCTGGGTTTGTGTCTTCTCACGATTATCTTATAACCATAGAGCAATAAGACAGAACGAAAGAAAGTAAGAAAATATATAACAGGCCATAGAAAACACAAGAATAAATTAAAATTGTATTATTAATGGAAGGATTTCACATATTCAAATGCCAAAAGCACATCTGAAACTTAATTGAATTGAAATTAATCTCTATAACACAATGCATGTCATGCACTTTGATGGACAGTCCGGTAAATGGGTCTGTCAGCGACCCTTGTTTGTGGAATCAGGTGGCCGAAAGGCCGGCTGTAATACAGACCGGGTATTGCATAGACTATTGAATTATAGGCCTTAATAAATATTACACATTCCTACCTTAAAACATAAACGAATATTTTATTACAAACAATTAGAATGTGTTCAGATGACAAGCGTAGACCGCGCGTCGAACGTCGAACCGATTTTGATTATTCTTTTGTTGGATAGGGTATAATACCTTAAGGGTGGTCCCATGTCAAGGAAGTCAGGATCTGATGATGGGATCCTGATAAAATTGAGAGAAACCCTCAAAAATTGTAGGAACGAATAGTGTTTCTGTTTACTTTTCATTACTTTATCAGGTATTTGCGTTTAGAAATCATCACTTCATGTAGCTGAGCTGATGATGAAAAAAAATCATGAAATAAAAATCTTTTTAATAAAAAAATTAACCTATGAATTACCGACGTAGAGCCTGCGTAGGTACATATAAAATTTTGATAATTAATCAGTTTGTTGTTTGGCGCCGACTAAAATAAGTTTATTTAAAATTTGATAGTTTATGTAAATAAGGTCAATACTTAAGACTTAAAGTTTATTTATTTTTTACTTTTTAGTTCTTTTCGTCGGTTGAATTTTTTATTAAAAAGATTTTTATTGATTGAATAGTAAGTCCGCGGTCTGGACAAGTGGGGCCTAATTTTTTTTTACCAATTTAATGAAAAATATAGACTTTTTTTTTCACATTTCGTGTGATATCTCGTTTCTACAATATGAGACCCGTTCAAAGTCACTAAATGCTTTTGTTTAACAGCAAAGGAAGGTCAAAGTTAGAAAAGAGCGTTATTTTCCACATTCAATAACATTGAAATGAGCGAATGTAGAAGTCTCAAACTTTCTGAATGTACTAACTTTTATAATAATAATATCAAAAAAGTGGAGGTGGATGAAGAACCTTCTACCTCACGATGTCGACGACGGAGGGCGTGCACCGCTGAGCCAGTCAGCCTGTGACCACGGCCAGTGCAACCTGGTCGAAACGTCAGGCAATTCAGACGTATGTAATACCTTTTCGTGATCGCGTTAATTCCCGTTAATACGTTGATAATATTATTTCTGAATGTAGCTTGTGATGATACTAAAAAGTGTTATAAATGCTATTTGGTATAATGCTCATGCTATTTGAAAAATAATATAGGGTATATATTATATCCTTTCACGCTCATCCGAACGAATATATGGCAACGGGCAAACCAATTATCTCAAAGCTTGCGAAAACGCCGCCCGTAGGCACGGTAATATTATCTAATAATACCGTGCCGTAGGCGTTAACGCTGCATCGAGCGCCAGTCGGATAGAACGCGCGTCAGCATGTGAACGACTTGAACAAAATGTGTGTTCTTGTTGATGCGCGTCAATGCATCTTAGAAAACGGTCAACGCCCTTATGAACATTAAATTCAAAACATGTCACGATTGAAAAAACCATTCCTCAAACATCGGTACGTAATGAAAAATCGGTACATCATTACATAGGCATTCAATAAAATGATTTAATTAATAATAATAACAACTCTTAGCAGTAATAGATTTAATCTTTGGGCTATTCGTGGGAACAAAACGTACTTGAACTTAATTTCGCTTGTAGATCTTGTATAATGATGAGAAATAGTAACTGCTATCCTCTATAACATTGCAGGCAACGTGATCAGTTAGCTGTCATCAACAGTGAGTAGAATAATTCATTATTATTATCATCAGCCTATCGCTGTCCACTGCTGGACAAAACCTTCCCCAAAAAGCGCCAACTATCCCGGTCTATAATGACCATTATACCTTTATTTGTTTACCAATACTAGGCTTGACTAGTTTAGCGGTATTTTACCAAAAGTATAGCATCATCGGATTTAGACCTTGTTGAGACGGTACCTTAATATAGTCGCGAGCGTAATTCGGGTCTCATTAGGTACATTTAAGATCGACCTCTAGTTAACATATTTACTAATACGCCAGGATACATATTAAACTTCATTAATTTGCTGCAAGTCACAATTTATTTAATTATATTGTCAAAGAAATCCGTCTCATTTGTCATTATTCATGCTAACTCTGAGCTATATTACGAAGTCTGTGGTCTAAGTATTGTATTAACTAAACTAAGTTAAACTCAAAATTAATCTGTATATTATTAATAAAATAATCATGAGAAAGGATAATGATGTGAGTTACAGGCTTATGTTCATCTGTCTTTATGTTTCTTTGAAGGGTAAAATTCGTATTGAAGTCATCCGCTAGAACCAAAGTTAGTGACACAGCTCTCAGAATAAGCATGCTGGGTAATGGAATGGTCTTTGGAGCTAACTTTTATACTTTTAAAAAACTCGTCAAGTTTTTCAAGAGGTTCATTCCATCCTGAGTTAGAAAGGATCAAACACTGGTGCCGATTCTATTGTACACTCGACTAAACTAAAACCTGACTTAATTTCTTCATAAGAAATCAACCTAGTGTTCTTCGTAATAAGGTATATTTGTTACTAGCATCTATTTCTCAGCGCCGCTAAATATCACTAACACTCTGTCAACGTATACTCAACTTTATTTCCACGCAGCGAGAGTCTCCATTTATTCAAACGCTGTATAATTGCCGTAGAAAAACTTGTTCAAAACGAACAAGGATGACGTGTTTTTAATCTACACCTACGAAGACGCTTACTAAAAAAACAGAGCAAAAGAGATGGCATTCAACGGATAGCGGCTCTCGCTACGTGGTATGAAAGTTTATTTAAGCGTATCAGACTTTCGTCGACAAATAAATTGCTTAATTCGATAGCGACATATGTTACCTACTTGTTTCAATTTGAAATAAGACCTTGTTTTGAAGTGTACAAGGTTTACATCTTATATGAAGAAAATTTAGTGAATTTTAATTTAGCGAGTGAAGTAACAGAATTGGGACCACTGTCTCGAAATGGTTCGTGTAAATATAGCACTAGAGCACTATGACTCGAGACGTTCCAGATCTTGTCCTCACACAAAAAAAAAACTTATTATGATCTATGTGTACGGGACACATAGATCATAATATGAACTTTTTTTACCAAAAAAGTTTAGTTACTTACGAGCTATCTTAGCTATTGTTAGCCGAATATCTATACTAATATAAGAAAGCTGAAGAGAGATTTTGTTTTTGTTGAAAGGGCTAATCTCTAGAACTAGGTACCTGTCGGATTAACAAAATTCTTTCTACGTTTGATAACAGAGTTCTTGTGGAAATTTATAGGCTATTTAACATCACCCAACGACCTTCAAGAGAGTGACCATAAATGCGGATGAAATTGACGAGACAACGACGAGATTAACACTTCAAACTTAATGTTCAGATATTTTCATTGAATCTTTACTAGAAAACTAGCCGACCCAAAGCAGAGCTGAGCCACTTCGTCCGCGTTTTCATTGATGCTCCGCTCCTATTGGTCGTAGCGTGATGTTATATAGCCTATAGTCTTCCTCGATAAATGGGCTATCCAACACTAAAAGTTTTTTTCAAAGTAAACTAGTAGTTCCTGACATTAACGTAAACAAAGGATCAAACAAACTCTTAAGCTTTATAATATTAGTATAGATTATATGAGTGGATAATAACTTGTTTTATAATTTTGTATACCTACATTAATTGTAAAATGTACTTAGTTTTTCTTTCTGCGTACATACATAAGTAGGTATATGTTATTATGTAGGCCATGATAATGTAGGTAATAGGTAAGTAAACAATAGACCGTTTGGAGTAACGGTGCCGGTGGCATTAAATTTACGATCGGATGACAAAATAATTTGTGAAAAAGTTTTCTAAAAATTATGTTAGCTCACGGAAATGTTGAAATAATTGGTTGAAACAATAAGAGGAAGCAACGACACATATTTAAAATGATAATTTGTAGTGTGGGATCAAAGCTGTAATTGTTCGTTTTCTTCTTCCTGTATGTAGGTATGTCCGTAGCCGTACATATATGTATCTGGTTTGCCTTCAATATTTCCAAAGAACAGTAACCGGGCGGGATTTCCAAAGCCACATCAAGGAGAAAAAAGATACAATGCTCGACTTGAAGCGAAAGCTGGCGTCACGACGACCTATTAAAATGTATAGTAATAATAACTCCACACATCTCACACACGGCCGTCTGATCCCAAACTAGGCAGAGCCTGTACTATGGCAACCAGACTGCTGATATACATACTTATATATTTCTAAATACATACATATTATAGATAAATTACACCCAGACACAGAACTAATTATCCTGCTCTTCACACAATCATTTGTCCTGGGTGGGAATCGAACCCACGACCTCTGGCTTAGCAGTCAGGGCCCCTAACCACTAGACCAATAGGCCAGTCAAAAAGATGCATAGACTCAGCATCTTTTTGGTTAACAAGTTTTAATTGGCCGCGTCGCGTCCACGTCGCGGTGGCGCTCTGCTCCGTCACCGTGTCGCGTTGCCGTCCCGTTTTGTCACCATTCCACCCCGTTGCACTTATAATATATTCAGACGGTCACTTTTGACAGACACGCAGAGTGCTTTCAGTGTCGTCTAAAAATTACATACTTAACCATGATGATATCGATATGACTCCAAGGGTGGCAAAGGTTACAGTGGTGGTACGCTGCACAGAGTATCAGGGGATAAAAATGTATATGATTTACAATCAGTTGTCCCGAGTCTGGGAGTTCTTTGCATTCGATACTATTCGATATAATGTTTATGAAGTCTCCCGCGATACATGCATCATTCCTAGAAGGATAGTTGTCTCTTAACACGCTTCATATTAGCTTCACGGAACGGAATCTTTCAACTTAGTGTTCACCAACATCAAAATAAACTCGAAAAGGACCGATGACAATACAATACCGAAATAGGAAAATAAACTATAGTTAAAAGAAACTAAAAACACTCTTTAATAGTACACCCAACTAAAAAGTAGAAATATTTTTTAAATATACCTACTTAAAGATTTGTTCTATTCTAATATATAAAATTCTCGTGTCGCGGTGTTTGTAATTAAACTCCTCCGAAACGGCTTTACAGATTCTCATGAAATTTTGTGTGCATATTGGGTAGGTCTGAGAATCGGACAACATCTATTTTTCATCCCCATAAATGATAAGCGTAGTCCACCCCTAAATTTTTTTTTTGAATTTTTAGATAATTTTTATTTGATGTATTTGATAATTTTTATTTTTCAACCCTGAATTTTCAACCCCCTACGATCAACCGCTGTTTTTAATAGCGATATTAGTATTTTTACTTTCATTGGTACAATTTTTTTAAAGTATTTAACCCAGTGAAAATAGAAACTGCGATTGTTATAATCGATTGTAATAATCGATTGGAGTAAGTCGATGTCAAACTTTTTTTTTTATGGAAAACGAGGTTAACGAGCAGACGGGTCACGTGATGGTAAGTGACTACCGCCGCCCATGGGCACCTGCAACTCGAGAGTCACAAGTGCCTTGCCGGCCTTTAAGGTGTGAGTAGGAGAGGAGGGGAGATGGAGAGATAGGGGGGAAGATAGAGAGAGGGAAGGGTTAGGGCCACCGGTAACCTCACTTGCTTGGCGAAGTACAACGAAGCATTGCTTCACTGCCGGTTTTCTGTGAGGCCATGATATCACTCCTTTCGAGCCGGCCCATACGTGTCGAAGCATGGCTCTCCCACTGTTAAACTTTAAATATGTCAGTTAAGTTAATGAAGTACTTTGAATTAAGAAAATGAATGGTTGGTGTTTTCATATTTTTATAGGCCGTCAATAGACCAAAGCGCTACATTCTTCTTTCAGTCATAGACCTCATCCCCACAATAAGTTAGTAATTTTTTATTTGACTACCAAAATATTCATTAGTAATAATTAATATGGCAAAACAACGTGTGCCGGGTCAGCTAGTAACGTTATAATTAAAAATGTTTCAATAATTTTAAAATAAGAATAATTTTAACAAAATACTTAATTAATTTGATTGTAATAAAAGTGTGTTGTAATAAAATTACAAAAGCGCGTCTACCGAGAACAGCGACGTCAAAAAAAACTGACGAAAGAACTGAAAAGAGAAAACTAATAAGAAAAACAAATATGTTAGCCTCACTAAACTCTTACGCTAATTTAAATTTATAAAAATTTTTGAGTCGAAACTTTGTTGAATCTTTGTTGAATCCTCGTTTAATATTAGGGTACCTAATTTGTCCTCATCTGCAAGGTCTTCATCAAAAATTGCAACCCTTTCGGCATAAGGCGCCGTCGGCTTAACAAAGCGCGCATACTATGTAAGCAAATGAACTAGAAACTGATCGATTAGAAATATATTTTAAAAATTGCTATTGCTTAATTAATCAAGTCATTGCCGCGCGCACCCCTTGACGCAACCTCGCGAGCCCCTGGGGCTACGAGTACCACTAATTGGGAAGCACAGTAATAGAGGGTGCACACGGTGATCTTATTTTCATCGCGATACTAAGGAAATAATCACACATGAATGAATATCATTGAAACTTGTTCATCCAATTGACTTTACACAAACATACGCATAAGATACTGTTAATTCACACATACATCCTCATGACACCCTTTTTTGTAAAATTAGTCTTGTTTACAACTTTCTACAACACATTAAAGTATGCTATTGTTCATCGCAATTATGGTTGGTACAAAATTAAATGAGAGTTGTAACAGTAATTCTTTTATTTATACGTCACATTACTGCGTATCAGCCGTGACTTGTAACAGCTTGACATACAAAGGTGCCCAATTTTATTGGAACAAAGTTCCTTCTTTCACGTTACACTTCAGACCCAGGTCAGATCGGGGCATCTGAGGATTCTGCGCGATACTACTATAATTTGATGTTGGTTGTACTTATACTAGTTATTACTCGTATTATATTAGTTCAGGCAACTTTCACAGATGGCCCAATTTTAATTTCGAGTTTTTACAATATTTACTATATATTGATAAATGTATTCAATTCATTAAATATGTTTAGCGAAAGGAACTGTGTTCCAGTTCCTAAAATTCTGTCTTTTTTTCATAAATAAATGTACCTAAAAATGTTATTTATGTGTGTTTAATGGAAATAAAGAGAATAATAATATTTAAGGACATATTACACGTCGTTGTCTAGATTTAAACTAGCTTAGCTTATTTGTTACTAGTCGTTCTCCGCAGTTACACCTGCGTCTATGGTCGCTACTCCGATGTATCATAACCTTTATTTATTATATTATATTCCTCAATGAATACCTACTCCATCCATAAAGAATTATTCAAATCCGATTTATAGTTCTAGAGGTTAGTGCGAAACAAACAAACAATAAACCTATCCAGCTTTATTATATTAGTATAGACAGAGCACTGATAAACTTACATTGTTTTTTGTAAATACTTACATTATTATTAGGTATGCATCGATATATCGGATATCCGATAAATATCGACATATCGAAGCCTAAAATATCGATATCATATCGATATCGACGAAACACAGATATCGATATCGATTTATATCAATTTATATCGATATCGATACCTATATCCATATTTTATTAACCTTGCATCCCTAATTATTATATGTAAAAGTGTTTCTATGTTACATGTAAGTACCTAATTACCACGTGTAACATTAGTCTGGCTATCCATATCATGCAAACATAAATTCATGCATACAAACTACAAATATACTATATCTCATATATATTATGATTGTGAGATATAGTATATTTGCGCTCTATCATACATATAATATATCTAATAATTGAATTTTAGTTTTTATATTAATTATTTAAATTTTAATAAATAAACTTATCGCGAGGTCATGGTTTGTATTCGCCAGTAAATTAGTTTGCAGGTTTTTTATTTTATTTTAGGAAGAGCACTTCCTGGAAATGTCAGCAGTAGACGTTTATAGGCTCACCCCCCTGTTATGTGCAAGCAAAAATGTAGTTGGCGATATCATCTCACCCACCTCCACCCAGTGGCTAACCCTTCCGGGATAGACAGCCGTGAGCAAATATAAAAAATAAACCTCGTTCAATGAACACCTGCGAGTCCATTACTGTTAAATGAACTCGCGAGTGTTCATCGAACGAGGTTCACTTTTTTTTATATTTGCTCACGGCTATTTAAGCACATTGGTTTGTTGCGAGCTAACTAACAAATGAATACTTTCCACGTGTAAACGGGAATAAATTATTTTGTCCCTGACAAACATTACTCATTCAAAGAGTGGCCATGAGTTTCTTTGCCAGTATTCTTCTCATAAGGCCCTACGCATTTTGGAAACTGGAAGTTATAGATCGACACAAGCAGGCAGTAGATTTTGGTGTTTTTACCTAATTTACCTCGACAATCTAGTACATGCTGTAGCGTCTGTTTGCGCCGATCTATGATTTTAACTCTAGCTTCAATTTAACTTTCATAAATGTAACTTAGTGTCTTAATTGAATATATGATTTTGAATTTGAATTCATTGTTTAGTTCTTAAAACAGTTTTTTTATATATTATCAGTCGAAGTGTCAGATCAATATTTGAGGTTTCAAACGCTTTGTGATACCTATTCCTAATATGATTTGCCAATGTTGTATCGAAAATGAACCCAGTGAACACGAATCTAGTGCTTGAGGATGGGGAAATTTCCAGAAAAAATTGGTTGTCTGTAAAGTCGGTTTACTGACGATAGTTGAACGTGACAACGTCATAGGAACGCCTCAGAGCGAGGTAACGCCGCATGACTCATGTTTTTTCGTGCGTGCAGCCGGTTCCATCGAATTGTAAGACGTTGTCACGTCAAAAAATGTTTGGTGTATGAAAAGGATTTCTTTTTGTGCCTTTCCACCTCAAATAACTAAGTAAAATGGACAAGGTACACTGTGATGAGTTTCTTTGAAATTGAAATTCAATTGAAATAAACGATAAAAAGAAATAGATTTACTAATCTTAAAAACGGATTCCGTTAAGAATGCGGCGCCGGCGTCGCTGTCAGTTATTATGATGAAACAAATATATTGAATAATGAATAATATATCGAAACAAAGAATCTCTATACAAAAGCAGGCAGTTGTTAGGTATATGTTATTTTACGTTGCAACATACTAGAGTCTAGACAGAATCAAGCAAGATACCTAATAATGTCACGATTGCAATAACGCATATGGAATCAAAATTAATAAACACATAAAAATTTTAGAGATATGAGCGATTGATATTTATATAATTATATTACGTAACAATAAATTACATCAAACATGTAGGTAAACCACATAATATAATACTTTTTGATAACTTCTGATGTGTTAAATTGTCGGAGAGATATTTAATGAAACTGGTTTATTACATCTACTATCAATTGTATACAAACAATAGATGATATTCGCCTTTCTATAAAATCCTACGTGCATATGTTTATAAGCGCCAGTATCTTTTTTACGAGGATCCTGGTAAAATATTCCGAACAGAAAAACATCTTATTGTGTATTAAGGTCTTCTTTCTCTAAAATTAATAAAGGTTGACAGTCAGCTTTGCATAATTTGGCCTTGTCCTCAGCGAGGTGGATTTTAAGGTTTGCATCAGTGCTCTTGTAACTCCAGCGGACTTGCGTGCGTTACTGGTTTTGTCTTATATTACACGGACCATTTTCGACCGCTTAATAACTCATAATCTATTTAATATAAATACTTGAATTTTTCTTTATTTATTAAAACCCCCTAGATTAACTAGAACCCCAAATTTCATAAATACAGCTTAAACAGTCTTTGAGATATTATCGTTTAAAATTCGGCATTTTTATCACTGACTGCCGTCAGTCAGTCAGGGTCAGGGTTAGATTTTGGATCTATATGTCAATATAGATAAAAAATCTAACCTACTTCCCGATGACCTAGAAAGTTGAAAATTGTCGTCCAGATGGGAATTGTGTGTATGCACAGGAAAAAACAGAAAACAGTGTTTTTTATTTATTTTAACTTTTAATAGACACTTTGAAAATGTACGGAATCACTATCAAAAATGTAGGTTACGTAAGGTAGGATTTATGAACGTATGCGCAATGCGCTCTAATATTTCTAATGTTCCAGAAAATGTATATAAAGCACAAAAAAGAAAACTTTTGAATAATAATTATTTCTTTACAAAAAGTAATGATATCCCATCAAAAACATAAAAATGAAAGTGGGAGCCAAGTTCAATATTAGGAATTTACGTGGTTATCGACTACGCCGACAAAAGAATTGAGATCTAAATGATTGCCAAGTTCTGTAGATAATCCTGAAGATTTGACTTTGCATGTTACTAAAATATTGTGAAAAATAAATTAAATCAGTGATTTATTTTAAGTTTACTTTAATAAAAAACGCCTTAAACGCAAAAGAAGAATTTGGGTTTACCAGTGGATTAAAAAGAGTGGAATTAAGAATTTGCCATAGGTTAATTAATGAGTAGCGTGAAGAAGATACAAATCTTATGAAAACTTATGTAACATGAAATAAGAGGACTATGAATATTTCCTGGAACAAGTGTCCCTTATATTTAAAAAAGAAAACACGAATGAGATTTTCACTCCACTATCGTATAGTATTTCATGTAAAACTCGTTGTTTAGATTGATATTTTAGGAGTGTTTGTAAAATTTTCCAACTTGTTCGAAAACTTGTCAACACTTGCAAAAAATATCTAGACATTTAAGGAAATGCTCGAATTCCCCCGAAAGTAGCTAACAACAGATTAGGACCGGTACATTGCAAAGTTTACCAGGATCTACAGTTAATGACATATTTTTGGAACAAAGTAACAAGGAAAATATGACAACTGAATCAGGTTTGTCGATTGAGAGCAGTGTCTTGTCTGCTAGTCTTACAAATGTACATAAAGAACATTGAACTTCATCATTTTTTTTTATTTTTTATTTATAATAAACATTATGCACATTTGGTACATTGGCGGACTTAATGCCTAAGGCATTCTCTACCAGTCAACCATTGGGTGATGCAGAGAAAAGAAGAAGTAGGTGCAAATAAAATTATTTTAAATCATTGTACAGTAAATAATCCGGAACTTGTAGCCTAATATATATATATATTATATAAATACATATCCTACATTCCTATCACATACCTATGTATATATATCCACGAATAGTAGTATATGTTTTAACAATATTCAATGTTTAACTACTGAAGAGTTGAATCTGCTAACTCTTTCAGTAAGAGCTTCTTTACTTTCACTTTAAAAGAATAACGATTAGTAGCCATTCTGACCTCGAGAGGAAGCGCATTCCATAGTAGAATAGACTGAACCGAGAAAGAAGAACCGATAAACCCAGTGGTATGAGAGGGACAAAGTTGAAGTAGGTTACTTGACGACCGAAGGTTTCTGTCATGGTTTTTACACAGTAGTTGGAGGTGTGGTGTTAAATAAGTAGGGGGAGATGGAGAATTGAGGATAGTGAATAGGCTAGTGAGTGCGCGCATTTTTCGGCGTTGTCGAATAGGCATTATTAGGTAAGGCTATTTAAAATTGATTAAAACTATCATAAAAAGTGAGATTTTAGCATTAAAGACACTGTGTATTGTAAACATAATTAAAGCAAAAAAATGCTGACGAAACTCACATGGAATCCCGAAGCCATATAGAAATCACATCACTACGTAGTACCAGCCCTGAACCATCTACGTCTGGCCTTAACAATTTGGTTTTTGTCACCGTACTTTCGACAGTGATGATGATGTTTACACCGTACCTATCTAATTTATGAAATGTTTACCCTCCACTAATAAATATTTTTCCAAATGGGATGAATGGGTTTTTACCAATTACCCATCTCTACATAGGACTGCTCGCGACTGCGGTTTTCATAACACTCCTATTCATGGGCGCACTGTGGTACACCGTGAGCTTTTAGTCGGTGCGATTTCTACACACCGCCCACCGGAAAGCTCAATGGTGGTGAACATGGGTCATGTTAATTTCCACACGTATAAAAAGGGCAAGAAGTTCAATAAAATGGCTCATTGGGAAGCACACAACCGTATGTTAGGCACACGAATAAAATAAAAAGCCAATGGACCTCTCAACATTGTTTACATAAGACTCATTCTAAAAATTCTACTAGTTTATGATATAAAAACATTGAGTTTATGACGTCAAGGTTATATTTGTATTGTTACATTGACAGAGGTCGGGCACTTACCTCGTTATTGTATTGCCCATCTTCAACAGGTTTTATCACGCTCTCACATTAGTAATGTAGTTTATCGGTAATTGTTGATGTAATATTGCCTCAGTGGTCTAAAAAACTATATTCTTTGAGAGTTGAAGGATTACATTTTGTGTGGTTTGAAATATTTTTCGAGCATGGAATTATGCAAGCGACGTAGTAGTTAAATTCAATTGAACGTACAAATTGTTGACAATATTTCGAATATTGTGGTAAATACTAGAAAGAAGGCTGTCAAATATTTAAGTAGCTCTTGACAGGTCAAGCCATTAGATAATTGATATGTTAAGTACGCATCACCAAAAAAAATTATAGTAGGTATTCATAGTACAAGCCATGCTTAGTTCAGGCATAAATATGATAATAGTTATGTTTGGGTCTAGACAGCACTTTCTAATATATACATACACACATACATATACTTACGCCTATAGATATACGTACTTATACATATATGTATTTACATTAGTAAAAATAGGGTCTTAGTTAGGCTAACAAGTTTATTTTTCACTGTTCAGTTTCTTCCTGCTTTCGTCAGTTTAATTTTTTCTTAAAAGGTTATTTGTTTTAAATTTTTTGTGGCTATAATATGATTATAATTAAGTTACTTCTTTAAAAGTCTTTCCTGCCTAAGTTAGTTAATGAACTTATGTAAAATATAATTACCTACTTTAACTATTCAGTGTTATTTGTTATCTCTACATAGTATGAAACAAAGTCGCTTAACGCCGCGCGCCGTCTGTACGCTTAGATCTTGTAGACTACGCATAGATTTTAATGAGATTTTCATAAATTGATAGAGTGATTCAAGAGGAAGGTTTGTGGAGGTTTTGTGTTAATTTGTTGAAATATGGCAGATAATTGTTCAACACATTAGTATCTACATTGCACCCGTGCCCTTACACCACGGGTAGCAGAGACATCTTCAACAATATATTTCAATCAATTTATACAAAATCTTAACAAGTTACACACTGAAACCTTCCTCATGAATCACTCTGTCTAATAGTGAAAACCGAATGAAGTAGTAATCCGTTCAGTAGTTTTTCAGCTTATCGCGCGACAGGCCCGGCAGGGCATTTTGTTTTATAATATGTAGTGATGTATACTAAAGTAAAAAGTACTAAAATACATTACAATACATACATTTTACTGAATACATTTAGTCGCTAGTTATTGACCCCTGGATGGCAAAAAGTTTATATGAGCGTTTTTTTTCTTAGTTTTTTAGTAAGTTCAGCTAAGTTGATTTTTATTAAATTAATTTAATGTTTTATTGTTTATGCTTTATTTTAATCAAAAACTCACTTGTTCTCTGTACAATAAATTTATCTACGACCTGGTAACTATAATTAAAATATAATAAAAAAATTATTATGTAATTATCTTTTAAAAAAAGTATCACCGACTTCAATGTGCTTTTTAGTGGAATGAAGATGTATTTTGTTTAAGTATAATATGGGTAGGCCAACTAAACGCACTGCTCCAATGAGACAGCGATGTTTCGGAGCAAACGAAAATATCATCGATGTATACAATTTTTAGATATTTGTTGATTTTTCAAAAGCCGCTCGAATGTTTTCGATAAATTTAAATGGGACCACCTGGGAAGTATACCCTATGAAACAAAAAAGAATTTTCCAAATTGGTTCAGGCGTCTTCGAGTAATCGGTGAACATACATAAAAAAAAGATTCCGACGAATTGAGAACCACCTCCTTTTTGAAGTGGGTTCAAAATAACGTCCGCATATTCATTCAATAATATAAAAAACATTAATTTAATAGAAGTTGCCACCTATTCATTTATCATAATTAGGCCGTAGTACTGTAAAAGTACAACCTACTATGAGTTGTGTTTATAAGTGAAATTAAAGCGATTATATTTGTTATATGACTTAAAGGAAGTGCCTAAATTTACTATCCGGTATCCGGCCAGATAGTATATTTACCGGATACCCGTTTCATCTCTAGAAAATATACATACGGTTTCCAAATATGTAGCAATAGGGTGATTTTTCATATTTATATTTAATAATAAGTTTTAACTTTGTTATTTTTTCGTCATTACGTCGGACCATCGTCATCATCATTAGCAGCCAGACCTCACCCACAGCTGTCGTTTTGCAATTCTATAGAAGCCTTATAAGTAAAAAGATTTTCCCAACATGGTGATGACATCGATGCATCACGCTGTTGAACGTTTGACGGTACGCTTGACGGTATGCTCGGCAACTTGAACTTCCGAAACGGTCTATAATATTGTCCCCTAGTAACCTGTGTAAATAAGTATTTCCTAAATATATATCACTAGCAGCGCCCGCGGTTCCTCCCCTGTAAGTCCCGATCCTGTGGTAGTATTGGGATAAAAAGTAGCCTACATGTTAATCCAGGTCTCCAGCTATCTACCTACCAAGTTTCATTGCAATCGGTTTAGTAGTTTTGTCGTGAAAGAGTAACAAACATCTATACATTCATACATCCATACATCCTCACAAACTTTCACGTTTATAATATTAGTAAGATTATAAATCTTTCTGCCTCCACCTCCTTTTCTAAATTTAAACTACAGATGTCAAAACATACGTAACTGACTACAAATCAGGTGGTGTACGGTCTAAGGTATGCGCCCGCGCATCGACAATGGCGAGTTCACTTTCTCTTGGGGTCAACTCTCTTAAACAAACTATATATGTAGTGAATAACAGTACCCACGGTATTATAGTGAATGAGGTAACATATTTCACAGTGTTGCTAAATAAAACGTAGAACAGCACATTACATTTATTAGTATAACTATATTTTCAAGCACAATAAACTAATTTAATATTTAATATTAAATAATAATATTAGAATTGCCCAATATACCAAAATGTAGTTACTTTAAAATTGAATTCAATGCATCTATACTACACACTTTGACCTAACAGTATGTGCATTAATTAAAAACAAGTCAAAGTATATGATGATTTACTGCAAAATATTTGTTTTTTATACGACTAAGATGCTAACCGCCCTTCGCCTTCCATATGAAGCTCTCTCGACCCTTTACAATATCTCAGCACCATGACACTAATGTTCTTTAGAGTGCAGGTACTATCTTAGAGTAGGAATTCTCGTGAAAGACCTAGCTTATCTCCTCCGCAGTTCGCTAGTCTCATTGGGATGACCAATCTTAAAGTGCACTATTTTAAGATTACACTTTTTATTTAGTACTAATGTTAACCATTTCTGTTTTTTTTTTATTGGTTTGGCTCCAGAAGTTCTTTTAAAGCTGCCTCTAGTAATAACCTGTGTTCCCACGTAATACTTAACTATATAACTACTTCAGGCTGCATGTGCCTATTGTATAACATTTGTAAGTGATGAGTAGATGACTAAGTATTTTTTGGTACATTGACCCCATAACAAAATCAGACGGACATTATTTATGTACAGATGTCCTACTCATTTAAATAAATAGCGACTCCTGTTCCCACACAATAAAGTCGCAATTTAGGTCACACAGCGCTAATTATCTACAGTTATATTCATCTAGAAATTGCCTCTCTTTCTATCGCGTAACTCTTATCTGTTCTGACGACGCCGCAATGTTAGGGTTTTTATTTTTAAAGAATTAATAAATCTGAATATTTAATTACCGATAAGCTATGTGCCTATTACTCTATTTTTGTGAACAAATAAACGTAGGGTAGGTACTAATAACTCGGTAGTCTAGTTACGAGCGAAAGACGCGACGCAATGTGTGAGTGAGCATTGAAGGTGCGGCCCGGCCGGCGCACGGCGCGGTCCACTGAATTTTGGCATGTTTAGTCGACGCTGCCGTGTACGTGTAGCTTTATACCTACACTGTAGAGTGGTATAGTTTTCCCCACGGCTTTACTATTGTTAAAGTTATTTCTTCATCGTTCGGAAAGTTTATTATTTTTCTTTAACGTGTACACGCAAAGTGTAAAAAACAAATTCACATTTGCGTTTATATTAGTTAGGATGGTGACCAAAACTGTTTAAACAACCTGTCAACTGACTCACCTGTCTACAGAATACATTTTGTATAAATTCTTTATATAAAGTGATGTCATTGTACTAAAATAAAAGACCTTGGCCGAATTATAGTTAGAAATAGTATTTTGGTAGTTCGTGTGTTGTGTTCTGATCCAATGTTAGCCATATTTTACATTTGAGTTTGAAATATAAGTTAGATACTAATTATAAATAGTACTTACATGAAGTTTTCAGACAAATCGCTATAAGTACCTATATGTATATGACCGTGATGGTCATGCGAGTTTTCACTCCAAAAAACGTTCCAATTAACGTTTTGGTTTTATTAGAAATACCTCAATTATTTATATTCAACTTAATTACGTATCTATACATTCTAGATATATGTTTATGCAACAATAAAAATATATTACATAATTGTATATGTAATCTTAATCAACCTGAAAGATATGATTACTAGAATAAATATGAGAAGGTTTTTGAATTACTTTTAAAATAATTTAATCCTAAAACCTGCTTACGAATATTAATTAATATTATTCTTACCTTACCAAATAGATCATTATTTTCTTTATAAATGTATGCATACATACTAATTTGAATAATAAGTTTTTATTACAATAAATTGCAGCATAATATTATTATTATTATTAGAGATAAATACATATATCTCTATACATCTATAGGCTCTATACAAATAAATAAAATTGAAGTGACTCTTTGTAATGTCATAGTAACAGCATTTTACTAAATGCATGTTTACACGGTAAATATACCAAAAATCTATTTAAAAAAATGCCAGTCTGTCTGTCAGCTTGTTCCGGCTAATCACCGGAACGGGTGGACCGATTTCCAAGGGATATTTACTGGCAGATAGCTGGTATTATAAGGAGTAACTTGGGCTACTTTTATTTTGGAAAAAGAATTAGGGTTCCGCGCAAAATACACGCGACAATTCGCTCATTCAAATATTTTTGAAGTGAAAACGTCTTTAGGCACGTTTGTGCACTTTAGCTATGAGGCAAAAGCACTGAACTCGTGCCCGTCACTGTAATAATACATATATAGATCCATTAGAGGGCGTTAATCTAAACATTCAGTTCTGTCAGCTCCTTATTAATTAATGTGACCAACCTGCTAATGTGACGTTTTAAGTTTATCGCTTCGTTTAAGTTTTTATTTCTGTCGGCAGTCCCATGACCGGCCTACTTTTTTTTTAGTTACTTGATAATTTTTTGAATTATGTTGACCCTATAATTATGGCGTAGGATTATAAACACCAAAACATTTAAAGGAATATGTCCATTGAAATGGTTGTCGGAAGCGCTCAGAGGTCACTGGTGACGCAACACTGCGATTGTATCTGCCGTACAGTTAACTATTCAAGTGTTAGATAAAAAGTAACCGCCGAAGTTTGATTTAAATTATACTTTATTTAGCGTATCGTGTCAGAGTCATGCTTCGGCACGTATGGGTCGGCTCGACCGGAGTGATACCACGGCCTCACAGAAAACCGGCAGTGAAGCAATACTTGCATTGCTTTTCACCGAGTGAGTGAGAGATTTGAATGACAACTTTATTACTGGGTTAGAGCCTTATACCTTTTTTTTTATTATCATCAATACAAACAAAAAAAATTGAAGTGTCTGTTTGTAATGTCAAAATAACAGATTTTTTAAGCTCATACAGTTATTTGCACGATACCTATGCCTAAAAATCAGATTTTAAATTTTTTGTCGGTCTGTCTGTTTTTTTGTTCCGGCTAATCTCCGGAACGGGTGGACTGATTTCCACGGGACTTTCACTGGCAGATAGCTCGGTGCTATAAGAAGTAATTCAGGCTACTTTTATTTTGGAAATAGCATTAGGGTTCCGCGCAAAATATATAAATATGAACACGCGAGCGAAGCCGAGCAAAACGTAAGATATAGGTGTGTGCGTTAGTGAAAGTAACAGAACAATACCTTATCATGGTAGACATTTAAAATATTTTATCTACATCACACAAGATTAAAAAATATTTTTAAGAAGACACGAGAATAAAATAAACATAACAAAGGGGTATCAGATAAAGCTAACAATAGATTTACTTAAATAGGTCATCTGTAGGAAGATTAAGCACATTTAATTTAAAAAAGTCACACAAAAAATCAAAAACATTAAAATACAAGCTACAGAAATTATTTTGTCGACTTTATATCACAGTACTGCATTAACAAAACTCATAGTAATAAAATAAACAAGGGAAGGTGACGTAACGGATACTTAAATACCAAACTCTAAGCACCGATGTACATAAGAGTACATCTGTAATCTAAACACCGTCGATGAGGAGAAATTGTGCGAACGTCGTGAATGGAATCATCATTACATGTAGTTGATGTAGTGTGTCGTAAGTTACAAGCGGAGCGACATGCAACATACGCAGAGAGTTGCTTAATGATTTGAGTAGCTCCATTTCAGGCAGTAATATACTGTACTCTACATTCTACTTGTTCATTTCAATGCTAACTAATATAGGTTAGCGCTTTTTATTCCAACCAGCCAAGTGGACCAAATCCGTGACTAGGATGAATTGAAAACGAAGGGCCGAGAGCTATAACGCAAGCTTATGTCAAGTAGTACATAACTACATACTGATAGATTGATTCGAACGTTTTGGGTAATGATAAGTATACGCAATACACAATATTATATTCCATTTAAATAGTTGTGACTGTTTTAGTAACATTATTTCTGAAACACATTTTTGTTTTACATAGGCATGGTAATCGCTAATATCGCTTCATCTTATAGCTTGGACAATTAAAACTGTTCCTCGAGGTGAACTTACGCAATTTATTCGAGATTCTAAGCCGGGTTTGCGCAATCTAACGTCGCGTGTCTTAATATGGACATATGAGCTGATACACACCGCTACAGCGAACTTGCTTTAAATAAAATCAAATAAAAATAAAAGGGTTATGATTGTACAGTAGGTACGCCCAAAGTAATTCATTTTGGAATTAATAATATAAGTGACACATTGACAAAAAACCAAACTGGTTCTTATATTCAGTTTATACGGTCAGCGGCTCAGTCACAGCGATAACTCAGCTCAGCAGCAAGGATCTCCGACGAAGACTCTCACTTCTTATTAGATTATTATCAGTATTTACATAAATAAATTCGTATTGAGTTTCGCATTATGAGTAAGTAAAATTGCGTTAGCTGCTTATAATTAGTCTGTGAGATGCGTACAAATATTTTTTTTTTTTTAAAAGACAACTCCCGCATTAGGAATTACTCCTGTGTCGCGGGGGACTTTACAAACATACAAACAACGGATACAAAGAACACCCAGATTCAGATGGGAATCGAACCCACGACCTCTGGCTCAGCAGTCAGGGTCACTAACCACTAGACCAACAGGCCAGTCAAATAAAATTAAAAAGTTAATTATTTGACTAAACCAATACCAATGTTGTAATAAGAAAGAAATAAGTAAAGAAAGAAATAAATTATCATATTAGAATCATTCATTTCGGTGTTTATCTAAAAAGACGCGGTCTGAAGTATAAGAATACAATAAAAAAAAGTAACAGTATAATAAGTAAATAAATTCAAAACAAACAAAAGCAATGTCATTAAAATAAAAGTGTCTTATGAGTACACCGAAAGAAAACCACAAAGGGATGCCAATGCGCTGATTTTATGTATTGCCACAGAATACATAATAGTACAGGTCCAGAAGTCTCACTGCGCAAAATGTTTTGAATAATTAGCGACTCTTTGCTACGACACAATAAAGTTGCAATTCAGGTCGCACAGCGCTAATTACTTATATTTATATTCACCTAGAAGTTGCCTCTTTCTATCGCGTTACTCTCATATTTCCTGACGACTCGTACTTTTTTGTTTGTATGTTAGGCGACGACTCAAATTTTTTCACATTTCAGTTCCTTAGCTCTTATGGCAGTTTATTATTTTTTTCTGTGACTAAACTATAATTATTATTAATAGTTAGTTATTTAAAATTCTTACTTACCTAACATACATGTACTTGTGACTTATGTATAAAATTATCTACTTTAACTATTCCTTGTTATTTGTTATAAATATTTAAACAACTTTTATCAGGTTTAAAGTTCTCATTAAGATAAATTGATAAGAACATACAGGAGATAGCCGCTATAAACCGTTGAGAAGTTCCCTCGACTGGCTTCCACACCTATCATTGAATCAACTACAGGTCTCCGTAATGTTATAGTGTCATTAGAACTACATAATGTGCTAAGTACCCATCTGACTGCTTCTGTGATATTTGGTGTGCGATAAAGTATACATCTATCTATCTTAGTTTCAACAAAATCGGTTCACAGGTGTAAAGTCAATGGGTGAATTCATCCCCTATTTTTTTACCTTTTAATTTAAATGGGATCAACTTCAAAGTATACCCTATACAATAACAAACAGCTATCAATTCAGACTATCCTACCCTGTAAAAGTTATGCGTCATACATAAAAAATATTAAAAAAAAACCTCCTTTTCTTGGGTTAAAAAGTATTTTTATAATTCGTGCTATGATTACTTTACTACAATTCTGTCAAACCGCTAGGTTTCGTTAGAGACATAAGTATATCTAACGTGCACGTGTGTATGAAAATGTTAAACGCAATATTTTAGTAATACTAACGAATATGTTAGTATTTAGAATAATAAATTATTGTTTTTAGGTTGTTCTGAATAATAAACACATAACATGTTCCAGTGGAAACTTTCAGATTGGTATTTTTAGATTGGTGAAATGGGCGTGCCTGCATCCTCAAATATCCGCCGCGAATAGCCACCAATGGTACATTCACAAAAATTAAACCTTTTGCAAGAAACTAATAGTAGTTTCAGAATACTACTGGTCGCCCCGAGTTATTCGAACGTAATTCTTTTATTGATAACCATAAAGCCAAAGTTATGGGGAAAAAACTTTTGTATTTTTTTTATTGATGGCACTGAGCTCCTCCGTCAAAGGCAAACTTTTTTCTTTGCCTATTTATATTATAACTAGATGAAAACCCGGCTTCTATCGGGTGAAATGTGACTCATAATACACAATATTTTATAGTGTGAATCGCCCTTAACGAACTTCAGATGGCATCCAAATAGCTAATATGGCGACTGCCATTTGCACTGTTAGAATTAAGAAAATACTGGACAATCAGATTTTTGCGGATAATATATATGCTTTATTATTCAGTTAAGGTTTTAATCGAGTCTACCGTACCCCTTGACCGAATTAATAATATAGATGCAGATATAATTGATGGCATCCGTCATTACTTTCTAAATTTAAAAATAGAATACCTTTACTGTCAGTGACAATGAAGGCAGACTGCCATTACCTAAAAAAATAACAATACTTTTGACGTGCCCCCAAGTTGTGACGGCAAGTAAAGTGTGAATAAACTTGTTTCAATTTAAATGTTTGAGAATCTTTCCCGTTTGTAGTTCTGAATGAATGGTGTAATGAATCACGGTATTCTATACATTAACATTTATGTGTACACTAGCTGGTACCCGCGACATTGGAATTATTTTTTTTCTTCACTCTCTTACATCTTTTGAGGAGAAGTAAGGTACTCGTAAGTTACTTTTGGTCTAGTCGTTTGTAACTACTGAGCCAGAGATCGTGGTTTCGATTCCCACCCAGGACTAATAATTATATTCAAAATGTACACCTACTTTTAGTTTCCCTTGCTTTCAGGGGAACTGTTAGTACTCTTTTCAACTGGAATGGCAAACCGGTCGGATTTTTGGATTACGGGAAAT
Source organism: Callimorpha dominula (assembly GCA_949752705.1). Lineage (NCBI taxonomy): Eukaryota > Metazoa > Arthropoda > Insecta > Lepidoptera > Erebidae > Callimorpha > Callimorpha dominula. The sequence continues at coordinate 25,936,176 of OX456990.1, read as the reverse complement.
TAATCCACGTTTTCCATTTGCTGTTCCTTTCATATTTATCACTAGAAAAGATCACCTTCAACATGTGACATGCTTTTGGTCGTTGGTCTGTCCCACAATTTCATTCTTTGACTTTTTATATCGCTAAACTTGACAAATGATACGTCTCACATATAAACTTTGGATCCCTATTTTGTCACCCTCAATGCTTATTATACAAAAAGTAGCCTACATTTGGCCTTTTTCAAGGCTTTGTCTCTATAAGTACCTTAATTTATCCAAATAACTTGATAACTTAAATGATGGATCTTCTATACTTTCAAATTTTGACCATCGGTTCAGTAGTTTTTTGTGAAAGGGCGACAGACAGACAGACAGAGTTACTTTCCTATTTATAATATTATAATTAGTAATTATTAAAAGGTGTAAAATCCTTAAAAAATAACTTAAAAAATTAAGCATTATTTTTATAGTTAATTTTTATGGATTTTCTCAATAAATCGAACTTTTTTTTTTTTTTATTTTGCACTGTGAAATGTGAATGATTGCAAAATAAAACAAAACATGTTCGATTTAAAATCTTTAACTTTACACATTACACCTGCTTTTATGAGAAACGGCAGTGATGATACCTGGAAATTCAAACAGTCATAACGATGACGAAGATGGTACACGCCTATCCAAGAGAAACTTATAACTTTACTCTTTAACGTTCCAGGACAATATTTGTCAGGAAAATAGACGTAGGCAGTTCGTTCCAGGCTTTGGCGACTCGAACCGAAAAGCATCGAACTTCTGTCTGCATCTAGTAGTCCCATGAAGAAATGGTGAGGGTTCAATTAATTCAAAGAGAGCTTATCCGACAGATTGCATGCAACGTGTGTGAAGCCTCGGGCCTTGCTGCTGTCAATCAATTTACTGTTGTTCGGAATAATCTATCGTCTAACAATGTACTGTACTAACAAGATCAACCCCTGTCGTAAATTGTGCGAGAATCATATCAATTATGCCGGCATTGATAATTAATTTTAATTACTGCTTTAGCAGAAACTATAACAAGCTGCATAGTTGTTAGTTGTTACCTGATAACAATTTGCAAGGAATTTTCCTAAGAAGTTCTTGCGTTCCTTTTATTTGAACAGAACTGAATATCCTCTTTCCATATGTATAATCTTATAACAGACAGTCTGTATATTACAATTTAAAGACTCTCTCATGGGCTTCGCTCTAAAAGGCGCTATAGGGTATCAGTTTGTAAAACACACATTTAGCACGCAAATCAACGAGTCATTCATCATGGCTCGTGAAACCAAAATGTGTGGTAGTACCTATTTTACCTCCGTTCACCGCATCGCTATTCCACACACGTGATATTAGACCAGTAGCGTTAAACATAAAAATTAGACGAGTCGGACATAATTGCTGCAAAAGTTTTATTCTTTAAATGGCTTGAGAGTGCAGACGTTGTGTCACATCCACTTATCGCGTGGAGAAATATGAGTGGCCTTCCCTTCTGGTCCTATTGAAATAAAAATCACTTTTGGTATCTTCCAACGCAGAGTTCATTCTTCTTTAACTTTTGTATGGACCACTTTATTGATAGGTGGGTTGCTTTAGATCACTGACATCCAAAGTGTTCTACATTGGCCCCCAGGGGTCGACAGCGACCTACAAGGGGTCCATGTAAATAAAAAAAGGAATTGGATGTCCGTGAGATGTAACCGTGACCCGTGGGACCCCCCAGGATAGTGGATCTCATTTTAGGTAAGCCGTGACTATAGTTTTGACTTTCCATATTAATGGAATAACGAGCATATACAGATTTATTCGCATCGCGTAGGTTTTGCAAACAAATTTATTTTGGCAATTTTATAATATTAAGTAGCAAATTAGTATATCTCATAAAGTTGTGTATCCGAGGGTCTACCCAAACCCGAAAGACATGGTGAGTGATCTGCGGGACAATTAAGTTTGGGGACCTCTGGTTTAGATGATATTAATGAAAACCTGAATTTAAAACGACTGGGCCAACAACAACTTGATGTGCGGTAGTATGGGAACAAGTAGTCCGAAAAATGTGCGTATAGTCTCATACAATGCAGAAATTAATGTTCTCAAACTTTATAATGATCATGTCTTCGATAATGTGAGTCCATTAAGAGCTCCAACCGTAAAACTGCAAAAATACCCCCTTTTGGGATATATTTTCTCGGCTCAGAACTTTAGCACAACTCTGTCGAGGAGGGAAATCTGGATTAGTTATATTTGGCTACAAATGAATGTATTAAAACAATAAAACCTCTTATAGTAATTATTTCCGACTTGGAGTTTAAGCCTACTTAACTAGCCTGTATATAATTTGTGATAGAAGGATAGCGTAAAAACTGCGACAAAAATGGGTCAGTGTTTAGGACGTTTTGTCCGTAATGCGCATGTTTATTAGTTCTAGCTAGCCCGACAGATGTTGTCCTGTCACAAATAGTAGCGAAACGGCCAGACCACTTATTTTGACTAAGGTGTAGAGTTTGTATATATTATTATGGTCTGGTCTTGGCAACATTTTACATGATAATGTTTTTTGGTGGTATCTGATTACTGGAACCCCCCATGGTTTTGGATACGGTGGAGAAGACTAGTGGTCGGAGTAAGTGTTTATAAGCATCGGCAACCGCTAAATTCAATCGTATAAAAATATACATCTGAGGTCACCGCTCACCGCTACAGATATGCACAGTGGTTATTAATACTAGTAGGAAATCGATTTAACTAAAATTTACTTTTAGAGTCAGGGAGAGGCCAGATTCACATTTGGAATGAATGCAATTTCAAATGTGGAACTGACCTTTCTGAAAAATTTATAAATTCTGCGGCTCGACTTAGGCTATGTCGGTAGTTTACAGTGCCCAGAATATTTTAATATTCGTCTAGACTAACACAAATGTTCTTCATTATTTAATTTCAACTTACCTTTATAAACATGATTTTATTTTAAAAAAGTGTGTGTGTGCAATTCGAAGAGAGAGTCTCTACGAGAGAATGGGAAATAAAAAGTAAAATCAACATAAATAATTTACTAATGCTAATAAATTTAATTTTAGACAATTTATATTAAATTAACACAGACGTGTTAAATAATTAACATAAATTAATTAACTTCATAGGCTTCATTGTACGCAGGCGCAAACACAAAGATTACAGGAAACACTGATAATGGCTAAGGCCAAAGAGTATACAAACACTACGTGCTAAGGCGTCGGACTTGCGATCGAGTTTTTGCTGGTTCGAACCCCACCCAGTGCACTACCGACGTGAACCCACTCCTAACACAAGCATTTAGCTTAGCTGGAGAGGTTAACAAGAATACTAGTAATGTGTGATCCACGTTACTAATATTATTTAAAAAAAAAGGCTACTTTTTATCCCGATATTCCCACGGGATCAGGACTTACGCGGGTGAAACCGCTGGGCGCTGCTAATACTAAGTTTAGAAATCCTTCCACAGGCTTCAGTGCCTGCCACATTTACTCCAGGTAAATGCTGGTGGAGCGCCAATATATTTATAAAATGCATACATAATCGCACCATAATATATTTCGTTATATTATTAATTTCATAGTCTTTATGTAAACCACATTCTGTTTGTCGAATGCAATTAGTGCTGGTACTGCTGTAATATCGCCAATGTACTCGACGATCTCAAGAGATGGCGTTAGCAGTCTTCAAATAGTGTAAGCGCGCTGCACCCTGATTGGTGCAAGAAAAAACGGACATACCCTGCTCTCATCGCTTTTCGCTAAGACGCTAAGAAGACGCCTTTAATATATAAAAATTTTGTTCCGCCACGGACTTCAGTTATATTTCTCGTGAAAAGAAGCTGATTTTCCGTTAGTCCTATAGCCGTGTAGTGTTTGGACTCGCTTGTAACCTTTACAAGGTGTATGTGGAGTGCTCTAGTCTTCGATCGTGACCGGCCGGTCAATACCTTACAAGAGACCGTAGAAACCTCGCCGCTGCTCGCTGCCTTCTGGAGGATCGGGACTTGGTCGGTGTTGCAGGTTAGTGCTGGCTTAATTGTTTTGATCGATAGAAGTGGTTTACTTCCCTACACCTCGTACGCTAACCGTTGAGCAATCACACCCTGGTCGGGCTATTTACACGCCTGACCATATAATTTGGTCCTTACGAGTACGGATAGGCCAGTGATTCACGTAAATATTGGTGAATTTACTTTGCTATTCATACCATAAAAAAGATTCACGTAATTTTAGTGAATTCTTGCGCCCCATTTTTCCTCGCTCACAGATTTACGTAAAATTGGTAAATTCTGTGTTTAAAACGCACGAGAACTACGTAATTATTGGTAGACTCGTACTTAAATATAATTAATTGTTAGATTTGGTGAATTACGTATTAATTGGTAATAATATCCATTATACTCAATTTAGTTGAACTTATTCATACCTACCCACTTATTTACCGCTCCACCACTGTACTTTACGCTAAGTCATTTTAAGATTTAAATTTAATTTGTGTTTTTACACTAACTAGGTAGATATACCTATCACTTTGTAGTTGTATTGTGATATTATTTTATAAACATGACGGAAAGTGAATCAAGCCGCGAAGTCATGTTGGTTATGTTGAATCAAAAGAAAGAATTATTATTTCAACGTATTAATCGTATGTACACATCGTCGAAAGGTATAATTTCTTTCGATTCATCAACGCGAGCTAACGAGAATTTTCTGGCTGAAACGGAGATAATAGATGATTTACGCGATAAATTTGAGTCCATTGTTGATAAAATAAATAATATAAATTTGTTATCAAAGATTACGGTCAATCCCGAGTATTCTTGCCTCGATTCATTTGATGATTTATACTCGAGAGTTAAACGCGTTAGAAATAAAATATTAAACACTTCTAAGGTGCGTTCACTCGAGACCAGTAGCTCGATCAAGTCCGTAGTGAAATTAGAACCTTTAGTAATTCCGAGTTTTGACGGACGCCCTGAAAACTGGAATACCTTTTATCAGTCTTTTAAAGCTAATATTCATTTGAATCAACAGCTTTCTGACTCGCAACGTGTACAGTATCTAATTTCTAAACTCACCCACGACGCACTAAAATTCACTTCCGGTATTATTCCGTCAGGTGAAACATATAAAATACTGTGGGATAGTTTGGTTAAGAAATACCACGACAAACGCTCATTAGGTACATATTATCTCAATAATATACTGGACTTAAAAACTTGCTCGCACACTGCGAACGCTCTTGATACCTTTGTTAGTAAATACTCCGCTTCGATTTCAGCTCTAAAAGAATTAGGCATAACAGATCTAACTGATTTTATTTTTCTTCAATGCGCTTTGAGAAGGATGGATCCTCAAACCATCCAAGCCTTTGAACTTTCGATTCGGGATGTGGAAGTGCCTACGACACAACAGCTTATCGCTTTTATACAAGATCAGGCTAAGATTTTGGAGCGCTCAAACCCGCGAAATTCGTCATATACGAAACCCGCTGCTGTTGTTACGTCGCCCTCACGCGACCGGCGCGTTCATCACACCTCCAAATCTTTTGTCGCCAGTGAGTCCGCTAATAATGCAAATACTCTCACATATTCGGCGCCCGCAGCAGTTACCGCGAATTGTTGTTTGTGTAGTGGTAACCATCGACATTTATATGATTGCGCTCAGTTTAAAAATATGCGAGACGCAAGGGCTAGATATGAGTTTATTAAATCGAAGTACGGTTGCGTTAATTGTTTAAGCACTTTACATAAACTTCCGGATTGTAAGAGTACGTCAGTCTGTTTCTGTAATAAAAGACACCATAGGTTATTGCATTTTGATAGTAATAATTCGCAATCGCATGCGGCTATGGTAAATACCGCCGTCGCGTACTCGCCGCCGCCCGCTCATCGAGCGACCGTTACTTCGCCCGCGCCTTCTCATCGCGCTCACACGACTTCGTCATGCATTCGAGCGCCCCCGCTTGCTACAGAACCAGTTACACATACACAGTCTTACACTTCTTGTCATAAGGGTGATATACTTTTGTCAACCGCTCAGGTATACGCGCGCTCTAAGGGTAGCGCTGGTATCAAATCTGTAGTTAGGTGTTTGATAGATAATGGCTCGCAGAATAATCTAATAACATCTGCTTGTTCTAGTTTATTAAATTTACCGATAATACCGTTGAATAATTCCTATGTTAAAGGTGTTGGTTCCGCTTCAAGTCCGATAATCGGTTATGTTCATTTAGACATTGAATCCCGTATTTATCCGGATCAGAAATACACTATACATGCGCTTGTTGTAGAATGCATTACGGATCAATTGCCTTCGAAATTTATCGATTGTGATCGCGACCTAGATTTTCGTAACCTTCCGCTCGCTGACTTAAGCTGGAATATTCCGGGCAAGATTGATTTATTGTTAGGTGCCCAGCTATTCCCATTTATATACTTAGGAAATATGGTCGAGTGTGGGCCGCGCGCACCGTGTGCTTTATCTACAACATTTGGTTACGTACTTATGGGAGATTACCCGCGTAAACATATTTTACCTACTGCCGCGTCTTTTTCTGCGTTAGCGCTTAATGATATAGTGCAAAAGTTCTGGGAACTTGAAGAAGTACCCATGAAACGCTTGTTGTCACCAGAGGAGACAGATTGCGAAAATATTTTCACGGCTACCGTGACCCGTGACGACGTAGGTCGTTATACAGTTGCATTACCGTTCTGTAGGGACCCTTCGGAATTAGGTAATTCGCACGCTACCGCTTATCGCCGTTTCGTTTCACTCGAGCGTAAGCTCCGTCAGGCACCGATAGTGCGCGAAAATTATAACAAGGTTATTCAGGATTATATTGATAACAATTACCTCAGTCCTGTTAAAGAATCTGAGCTGTCCTCTGATGGTTATTATATACCGCATCACGCAGTAGTCCGACCTGATAAACCGATGCCGCGCATCGTATTGGACGCGAGTGCTAAAACGCATACAGGACTTTCGCTTAACGATATATTACATATTGGACCCAATTTACAGGCCGATCTGTTTTTATTATTGTTAGGTTTTAGATTATTTCCTATTGCAATGAACGCTGATATAAAACAATATTATTTACGGATTGGTGTACCAGTAGACCAACATAAATACCTACGCATTTTATTTAGATTCAACGAATCGGAAAAAATTCGAACTTATGCCTTTAATAGGCAACCTTTCGGTCTCAAGTCAAGCCCTTACATAGCTATGCGCACTGTGCGACAGCTGGCTACTGACATGAGTCCGCTCTATCCTGATGCCGCGAAAGTGGCAGAGACCTGTCTGTATATGGACGATTTGGTTCTTTCTATTGCAAATGAGGATACTGCCACGCAATTAGCTCACAACTTGATTAAGTTTTTCAAATCGGGTGACTTTGACTTAGTGAAGTGGTCTAGCAATTCACCAGTGCTACTTGACTCGCTTCCCGACACGCACCGCAAGTCGCTTGATTTTGATGTTGACAATAATGTCTCTAAGGTCTTAGGTCTCTCATGGGAACCATGTGAAGATAATTTTCATTTCACATGCGCCGCAATTAATGAAAGGTGCACCAAGAGAAACATACTCTCGATGGTTGCACGACTATTTGACGTGCTCGGATTGGTCGCGCCTGTGATCCTCTATGCCAAGTTGTTAATTAAGGAACTGTGGCTCAGCAAGTGTGATTGGGACGATCCTGCACCGGAGCACATACGCACCCGTTTTTTCGCTCTTGCGCAAGAACTTCAAATGCTTGACACTTTAAGGATTCCACGTCATGTAGGCGTCGAAGTTGGTTGTGAATTACGTCTTGTTGCTTTTTGTGATGCTAGCATGAATGGTCTGGGATGTGTCATTTATGCCCATTGTACCTACCCGTCTGGCATTCAAACTCGCATTCTTTGCGCTAAATCAAAGGTTTCGCCAACAAAAATCACTACGCTCGCTCGCTTAGAATTATGCGCTATTTTACTTATGTCAAAATTAATAAAAACTGTGCGAGACACATATGCAACACGTATGACCATTGCCGGGATATACGCATTTTCTGATTCCACTATTGCTTTATCATGGGTTCATTCTTCACCACATCGTTGGTCAGTTTTCGTCGGTAATCGCGTCGCTCAGTGCCAAGAAAACTTGGACTCTAAACATTTTTATCATATTGCCGGAGCTAGTAATCCAAGTGATTGTCTTTCGCGTGGTATGCTTCCATCGCAACTTTTGACCCACGATTTGTGGTGGAAAGGTCCTCCGTGGATTCGCAGCTCATCTGAGAAGTGGCCGATTAAGCCATTCTCGCTTAATAATTGCTCTGTCTTGCCTGAACTCAAGGCAAATGTGTTGGCTGCCATTACTCACACAGAGCCGCCGTTGCTGTGTACGTTAGCACAACGTGTTTCTTCTTGGAAAAGGTTGCTACGTATCACCGCATATGTATTAAAATTCGCAAGACCTAAAGTTAAGGTCGAACCTCGTTCTATAGCAGGGTTGACAAGTGCTGAGAATGCGTTAATTCTCGCCGTTCAATCTGTGCACTTCTGTGAAGATATCAAATTGATCAAGGCTGATAAATTACCTTCAAAAAAGCTGCAAAGCCTCTTCGTCTTCTTAGACAAACAAGGGATTTTACGCATTGGAGGAAGATTTTCTGGATCAATGCTTCCTTTCGAAGCTAAACATCCGGTTCTTCTCCCTAAACGCGATCATGTCGTTGACTTAATAATACAGCATTTTCATGTTGTCAATTGTCACACCGGACCTGGACTTCTTATGTCTATTATACGACAACGCTACTGGATCTTGGATGCCAGGACTGTTATCAGGTCCAAGTTGCGAAAGTGCAACACTTGCTTTAAATGCAACCCAACGCATCCAACGCCTATAATGGCTGATCTTCCTGATTACCGTGTTTCAGAGGCCAAGGCATTTTGTCACACTGGTGTAGATTACGCTGGTCCGATAAGGACAATCCTTTCTCGCCGCAGAGGTCAACATGCGCAAAAGGCGTACATCGTTCTTTTTGTTTGCATGGTCACACGTAGTCTACATATTGAAGTGACCAGTGATTTAACTACTGAAAACTTTCTAGCCGCTTTTAAACGCTTTATTTCCCGTCGGGGACCAGTTTCATGTCTCTATTCCGATAATGGATCTACTTTCATCGGTGCGAAGGCACATTTAGATGAGCTGTATAGTTTTTTATTGAACTCTAGCTTCAAAAACGCGCTGTCGAATGAGTTGCTCTCTCGACGCATAGAGTGGAAGATGATTCCCCCAAGATCACCAAATTTTGGTGGGATGTGGGAAGGGAATATAAAGAGCATGAAAACGCATTTATATAGAGTAATAGGAAGTCAGTTACTTACATACGAAGAACTGCAAACTGTTCTTACTCAGATAGAGTGTATTCTTAACTCTCGTCCATTGAGCGTATTATCGTCAGACCCTTATCCTGAGGTGTTAACTCCCGCGCATTTTTTGATGTCTACTCCGTTGCAATATTTACCCGCTGCTGATTTGTCAGATCAACGATTGAGTCTGTTAGAACGTAAAAAGTTGTTAGATAGTATGGTCCAATCCTTTTGGAAGAAATGGCACTTAGAGTATTTGCACACGTTGCAAGTTAGGCAAAAATGGGCTACTCCCGACAAACCGGTAGAAATCGGAACTGTTGTTCTTCTTGAGCAGGAGAATTCTCCACCGTTGCATTGGCCGTTAGGAGTAATTACGGACGTGTTCAGAGGCTCTGATAACGTTGTACGCGTGGCGATAGTTAAAACGCAAACTGGAATTTACAAACGCGCTGTAACTAAATTATATCCTATTCCTACACAATAAATTCAACTTAGTTTAAACCTTATTCTTAGTTTAAGCCGCTATATTTATCATATTTATTATTTAATCGCATAATGCATGTGTTACTCTCAGTCAGTTAGAAAATTCGCGTGTTTTGAAACATCTTGTGATGTTCCAAGGCGGGGTGCATGGTGGAGCGCCAATATATTTATAAAATGCATACATAATCTCACCATAATATATTTCGTTATATTATTAATTTCATAGTCTTTATGTAAACCACATTCTGTTTGTCGAATGCAATTAGTGCTGGTACTGCTGTAATATCGCCAATGTACTCGACGATCTCAAGAGATGGCGTTAGCAGTCTTCAAATAGTGTAAGCGCGCTGCACCCTGATTGGTGCAAGAAAAAACGGACATACCCTGCTCTCATCGCTTTTCGCTAAGACGCTAAGAAGACGCCTTTAATATATAAAAATTTTGTTCCGCCACGGACTTCAGTTATATTTCTCGTGAAAAGAAGCTGATTTTCCGTTAGTCCTATAGCCGTGTAGTGTTTGGACTCGCTTGTAACCTTTACAAGGTGTATGTGGAGTGCTCTAGTCTTCGATCGTGACCGGCCGGTCAATACCTTACAAGAGACCGTAGAAACCTCGCCGCTGCTCGCTGCCTTCTGGAGGATCGGGACTTGGTCGGTGTTGCAGGTTAGTGCTGGCTTAATTGTTTTGATCGATAGAAGTGGTTTACTTCCCTACACCTCGTACGCTAACCGTTGAGCAATCACACCCTGGTCGGGCTATTTACACGCCTGACCAAATGCTAAAATTATAATAACTGTATGCTATTAAACTGAAAGTGGTATTTGCCGCTATTTGCGTTATAAATGCGTATAAACAATGTCTCCAAACGCGTTAGGATTAAAATCTAGGATTTGAAGTCCATCTTAATATACCTATAGACCCACCTCCTAAGTTCTGCGAGGATGCCAGTTGCAACTTTTATTTCTTCTACATTTGGTTCTAATAAACGTGTCAGTAAGCGTGTCAGAAATGATACTTGCTACTAAAATTAAAAGTAACAATATAATTAAAAACTAACACTTGCCGTTGCTACTGGTATATTTCGAGAAAGTAAAAGATATGTTACTTTTTGGAACCAGACGGAAATTACTGATAGACGAGAGGTTAAGTTCGCTAATGCCGCGTTCCAATAAACAAAAAACTATTCGTTTTCTTTACGGACGGTAAAATTTCGTTGAATTTTTAATGAAAATTTTTCCGTCCCTAAGCAAAACGATTCGTTTTTTGTTTATTGGAACGCGGCATAAATGATGAATATAATACTCATACATTCAAAATACCAACGACTCGAAAATCACTTCAAAGATTAGAAAAAAGCTGATGATCCTTGAACAGCTAAACAGGTTTTCTTAAATTATATCTAAGAACACCATGTATATAACAATACCATACAAAAGTCAGTTCATCATAAAAATGCGTAATTAAGGATTTATAGTAATTTTAGTCCATCAAATCTAAGAAGTGCCGTTTGACGTTTCATACTTTTCAAGCCGAAACAACTTTGTATAGGCGTAACTCACACAACTTCAATAACCTTTTCCGTTAAACTATGGAAATATGAAGCTATTTTTATTTTATCACAAGACAGATAGCTATATAGATAGCTTTTTAGACTTCGTTTCAAAGTCACGTAGTTAGGTAACAGAACTAGGTCCTTTACCGTAGTGTTGCAACTCTTCAAATTCCAAGTGAAAATAAGAATAATCGTTGAAAATGTACGAATAATGGAACTTATTAATGACGAGCCGTTTTCAATCCAGGCATCTTTTATTATTTAATAAAACGTAAATTTCAGCTGATATCCAACTGTCAACGAAAACGCATAATTAAAATGAAAAGTATGTAAGTTAATGTAATTTTAAATAAATCTTTGTAGGCAAAATTGCTCGTGTCCAAGTCTGCATAAAAAACACAGATATTATAACACCGCCACCTAATGTGTGCAGTCTCTCGCCATCTTGGAAGCTGACTGTGCGCGTACTTTTTCCGTTTATGTATTTTATCATAATTTGTAAATTGGCTACTTGGCTATTACTTTTCTGGACTGACCCTTCTTTATTTATTTACCGTGGTAATATTTATACTGGACTTTGAACTAAACAAGTAACAATAATGTCGAAAAGAAAACATACTTTAAACAGCCAGTTCACAAAGGATGATTCGGTCATAGTGGAGAAAACAAAACAAAGAAAATAGTAATGGACGACTTCGACAGAAATGTTCATTTCGATAATTTTATGGACAGTCAAATAAAGATTAATTTAAATGGCGATGATCACGACGTCTGGTTTTTCTTTTTTAAAAGAGTGGCCGTGAGTTTGTTTGCCCGATTTCTTCTCACAAGGCTCAACCATTTGGAAACGGGCGGTTATAGATCGAAACAGGCAGATGTGATATTATGTTATCCATTTTGTTTTCTTTAATCATTTTACATTTGACGAAGCAAACTATTGTTGCGGTGACTCTGTGTGTGTTGATCTTTGAATTTTTAATTATAATAATTATTTATTAAATCGACGATTTCGAATAATTGATGGTAAATTTTATGAAATAAAGATTTTTTTGAATTGAATTGAATTGACGATTTCTCAGGTAGTAGTAGTGAATAAACAATTTTTTATCCAATACTTTTTTTATTTATGATTTTGGTATACCAGATTACAATATACAATAGCCGCGTCGTCCACTGACCTGATGGAGGCAATTCAATGATATATGTTCGTACCCAAAACCATTGCGGCAATTCCGGTTAAAATAATAATATACGCACGTAATCATATACCTATTATGGAACGTGAAAGTTCTAAAATTATTCCACGCTATTAACATCTGACCTCGAGTACCCAGAGGTCAATAAGTTATGTTGTTTAAATTGAATTGCAAATAGGTGCTGACTGTACTTGCCGGTTTATTTAGCTATACAAGTAGGTGCTGACTGTACTTGCCGGTTTATTTAGCAAGTTAGTATGTTGAGTTAATACTTTCTTATTACTCAGGCTAAGGACCAGAATAACTACGTAGCTACGTTTGCAAAATAACTCGGTACATAATTTAATTAGCTAAGAGGGAGCTTCCTTCCTCTTAGCTAATTAATTTCTAGATTTTCCCGGTCGGTACCTTTCTCCAACTAATTAAAATAATAATCCTATCAAAGTCTTATGTTAGCGGATCCTACGTATACAGTTGCTGCAAAAGGTTGATAATTCAAAGAAAATGTTTGAAGTTTTGAAATGTCAAACTTGAATATAATGCATGAAAGACTACCTTCTTAAGTTTTCATAATTTATGCATACGTTAGAAAATGTCATCGCTTGCATTTATGTAGTTTGTTTTGCTTAATGTATTAAAACACGTAAACTAAACGCTGCCCAGTTTCAGTTTACTTTTAAGTAGTGGCTTGAGAACGTAGCTCTATCTCACAGTTAGTTATATTAAACTTTAAAAGGCGCTTTAAGTAATTTCATTAGCATATTTGTTTTTAAACTTTCGCTACTCTGATACATATTAGATGTGTAGTTCGGGACTTAATCGCGATAATATTTAAAAGGTACAATACCTCTTGGTTACCCGACGTTTCCATCGAATTGCACCGATCGTGGTCACGAGTGGACTGGTACAAGGGGAATACCTCTTGGTACAATAGTGCCAAGAGGTATTGTACCTTTTAAATATTATCGCGATTAAGTCCCGAATTACACATTTAATCACAATATTTATTACCTTTCATAGACATTATGATACTGCACATTTAAGCGGCGGTAGCGTAATGGCTAAGGTGTCGGACTTGCGATCAAGTGGTTGCGGGTTCGAACCCCACCCAGTTCTCTACCGTCGTGAACCCACTCCTAACACAAGCACTTAGTTTAGCTGGAGGGGTTAACGAGAATACTAGCAATGTGTGACCCCCATTACTAGCATTCCTTTAAAAAAAAAAACATGTAGCTTTTTTTTTTAAGTAAAGAATTATTGTACGTAGTGTTGAGAACAAAAAAATATTTCTAATGCATATTTATGAATCGAAATTAAATATTTATAAATCAGTTCAAAGTTTGTGAGGATGTATGGATGTGTGTTGCTCATTCACGCAAAAACTACTGAATCGATTGCGATGAAACTTGGTAAGTAGATAGCTGGACACCTGGATTAACACATAGGCTACTTTTTATCCCGATATTCCCACGGCATCGGGACTTACACGAGTGAAACCGCGGGCCGCAGCTAGTGGACAGTTTATAGTACAAGGGACCGCTTGAACTACTTTACAGTGTCCACATTGTTTTTACAAATTAGAAAAAAAACGACAAAACATTACTTCTAACAAGTACACCAATTTACAACGTACAGAAAAACTACTTGTGTCGAAGTGAAGTGAAGAAAGACTTACCAGACTACACAATGTTTGAAAGGTAACACGCCAAACAGTATGAAAAGCGTATATTGCCTGTGCAGTCTTACCACCCTGTACTATTATGTATTCTGTGGCAGTAGCAACACGGCTATTTTGTTGCGCGTCGTACTACCGTCCAGTGCAGTTCAGAAGTACGATGCTTTATTTTTACCCGTCTAATCTACTGCTACAGTAAATTAATCAGTGTGACACCCAAATACTACTGGTAGTGTCATGAGGATAATTATTATTATTTCGTAATTAATAAAAGTGCTATGACAACATGTTGTATTGATAATAAATAACATGACTTTTTTATAAAACATTCAACTAAAAGTATAATTATATTAAGAAGAGTGTAACTCTTTATAGTTTTACCTTACACATTTAGTTCAGTACCTCGTACCATAGACTTTTAGTACGTTGATGTGGTTATATTTTATCCAATGGCCATTTTTGAAGTGAAAACTTTAGGCACGTTGGCTACTTTTTATATGAGGAAAAGCACTCGTGAACTCGTAACGTGACAGTCAGGTTCAGATGACATATGTACCGACGTGTGTATGTGTTTTGACTTCTGATGTGCAGTTCTAAAACTGAAGGCTTTTATTTATGTGAAACGGTCCTCCCCGGCAGTCACTGTCTGGAATTATTTCAGTGTCGTCCGCTCTGTCTGTATTGTTTCACATACTAAGTTTGTTTGGCAGAAGAAAACACCTTTTTATAATTCGATAAGAACATTCTAATTAAGAACAAATGTTTAATATGAATTATTATTGTTTTTATTATATTCCAAATTTGATTTTAATTTAATTGCGAAGGTTGGAAAGTATAATTAATATCTGTGTCTTTAAAATAAATCTTATCAATACATTATCAATACTAATAAATAAAATTGAGGTGTCTATTTTTAATGTCAAAAGAAGTTTTTTTTAAGTTCATAGAGTTATTTGCACGATACCTATGCTTTACTGGCAGATAGCTGGTGTTATAAGGAGCAACATAGGCTACTTTTATTTTGTATAAAGAATTAGGGTTTTGCGCAAAATATATAAATATGTACAAGCGAGCGAAGCCGCTCGGGAATTGCTAGTTGACTTATAAACTAACAACGTAGCTGGCTGTGTGATTGCTTGTTGCATTAAAAAAACATGGTTGCGGGTTCAAACCCCACCCAGTGCACTACCGTCGTGAACCCACTCCTAACACAAGCATTTAGCTTAGCTGGAGGGGTTAACAAGAATACTAGTAATGTGTTACCCACGTTATACACACGTGTACAATGTGGAGCTGCCAGTCGAATTCGAAAAATTCTTATTGTATATGATAGCCAGATTTGTGAGGAGAATAGGCTATCTAGCGTTAGGTTACACCTGTCAGTCTTAAATATTATTTTTTATTAAGTAAGTCTGAAGAAAAACTTGCTCTAGAACTGCTTTATCCGCGTGCGCTGGCGTAATGGTTAGTGATACGTAAATCCAATGTCCTTAGTATATCTAAAAAAAAAAACAGGAAACCATAATATGAAACCATAATATGCGTAACCATATATAATCATATAAGCCACAATAAGGTATTTTGTGAAAAAATTGTATTAAAATTAATAAGTGATCTAAAAGCATTATTATTTGGCCTGGCATATTAATCTTTACGAGCGAAAGGTACTTCATTATCAAGACAATTTTATGAAGATAAACTTTGACCTTTATAGCATGTTATTTGGACGCATAGCTTAGGAAATAAAGGAAAATTAAAATAATTCAATACTCGGCTTGGTTCTCGGTACTGGCAACTATTATGTATTCTATGGTAGTGGCGCTAATGAGCCGTGTGACGCATAGCCCTGTTTTATCGTGTAGGTTTCTACCCACGAGTCCTCCTCACCTCACCGAGGATAACAGTGAAGTGGTGTGACGGAATCGGACCGACTAAAACCACACGGTGTTCTGTCACAAGGTCTTGCAAGGGACTCGTATAGACGAGTGTATGATATAGATCATAGGGAAAAAGGCCTCAAGAACTGAGCAGATCTTAGCCGGCTCTTAAGCAGTGGGCAACTACATCATTTCGTAAGGAGGAGCTTTGGGCCGCTTCCGGTTAAGAGAGGTGTGCGCAAAACACATCGCGTCCCGTCACGTCCATTCAGGCCTGCTTCTGCTAGGGTAACTGGTAGATGGCGCATAATCCTGGCCGACCGACGAGAAACGAGCATTGCCCAGAAGAGACGCACTGTTACCGCCTCCATGTTCATATTGCCCATACTAAAGTATCATAAATCACTAATCAGTGATTTCTTTTAAATTATAAGCGGGTGAAACCGCGGGGCATAGCTAGTCAGATATAAAATTACAGCTCTCTCATCTTCACCATCGACAATAGCTTACATAACATATTACACAAGGGCCGTGGGTTCGAATCTCAACCGAAACAATGCATGAGTAAGCTTAATTACATTTTGGTATTCCATTCTGGTATTAAATTATATTTAACAAAAATTTAAACGCCTTGTTACGTAATGTGTAAGAACATATTTATCATCTTTGCTATACGAGTAAGTCTTTCACCTGATTTCGCTCTTTTGTGCCCTGCATTGCTAAGAAGGGGGCTGGAATCATAATATTTTTCTATTATACCTCTGATTACATTCCTTGAGGGTTCCACAACACTTTCGATCAAGTCTCCTTTCAAACAAAAAAACCGCACGTATACCGGTTCATCCGTTTATGAGCTATGCCACAGACACATGTGTAACTATAACTAAAACTAAAACATATAACACCCCTCGGTTTTACTTTGGGGGTTTCTTTAAGTACCTATTCTATCGTAAAACTAACCTATTAGCTTTATATTATCTGTGGTGTACATTAATATAATTATGAGATATGTTAAATGGTGTTAAGATCGGATTATGCAATATAATTAGAATTAAATGCCTTGAGGGTCCCAAAACGGTTTAAGTTAAACTGTCTTAGGACCTGGAATCTCGATGGAACCCATCATATTTTCTAATGACCCCGTCTACTTGGAACAGAGCAAGTTATGCTTCCCTCTAGATGAATACACCATACTCATTATATCCCTAATTATTGCCATTTTTTATATTTTGTTAAATTATTTTGTTAAATGTGAAACTCTCTTTCATAAATTTAAAAAACACCGGAATGCGGAATCTGAAAGCGGGTCAATTTAAGGAATCGGTCATTATGCAGGTGATAAAACATCCGACTGAAACACCGTTTACAAAACAAGGACTGTCACTGGCAGGCTCGCCATCGCCATCGTTTTTTTAAAACTCTTTTTAAATGTTTTGTATAACGGTACAAGCATGCTTTCAGGCTAGGCGACATTCTTTCCATTCATACTTTAGGTCTTTGATGTTACAGGTCTTACCTTAAGAATGAAATTAATTAGTCTAATTTTATTGATAAAATTATCGATGACAGCACATCAAACAATTTATTTAAATAAGTTGCTGAAAAAAAAAAATGCCAAAACACGAGTTAAAGATTTTTTCTTTACTTACCAAATTCTTAAAAACTTAGCTCTTTATTGCAAACATTCACCCTAAATTTAAATTAAATAAATTACCTCTAATTATTACACTACACATCTTTATCATTATGAAATATCCTAATGTTATATAAAAAAAAGGATTTGGTGTTGTTGGAGGCAGGAGATTGGACCTTTCTTAATGTTATAGAATCAGACATATTATAATGAATAGAGCTACTTACTTCTACTACGGCACTAGGGAATAGCGAGAGGAGCGGTCAGAGTGACGTCCGCTGACAAACAAAACCAAATGCGAAAAACAATATCCAATGAAAAACTAAATTTGACAGCGATATTCCCAGTACCGTCCTTACCATAAGGGCACGTGCCCAGGGCCCCCGAACTCAAGAGTGCAACCAAAACACGGCATAAATTCGCAAAAATACAGTACCTACAATTTCTGTTTTGCATCCTATGTAATATTAAATTAATTTTATATATTTCAAGTAGTACCTACGTAGTTTTATTTTATAACAGTAGGATCTTTCGCAATGATAAAGACGTAGGAGTGTAAAAATTAGAGTTACTTTATTTAATTTGAAATTCAGTAATCGTGGATGTTTGCAATAAAACATAGTTTTTTGAAAATTTGGTAATTATTATTAACTTGAACTAACTACAATTGGTATTAAAGTGAAGTGAAAGCGAAGATCAAAGTGCGCTGAAAGGCTATGGCTATGGTCGACGCTGATATAGACACTTCTTTTCTGAGATTTTAAGACGAGTGATCGTTTAGTAATGGGTGATGTAGACCTAAAAGCCGGTTTACATGAATGGACACGCCTCTCGCGAACACCGCACTTTTTCTTGAATTGTAAAAAAAGTGTATTTTGAGTTAAAATAGTTTTAATCTAGGGATGCGATAAATTGTATAATAGTATGTATTAGGCACTAGTGCTTCCATCTATCGCAAAATAGACGAACTACAACACCAGATTAATAAATCCGATCGATAGAGGTTTTCAAGAATATCACTAGAAGGCGCTATCGTACAAGCCGAAACAACACAGTTCATAAAGAAAAGGCTGGCAGTTATATTTTGTTGATTTAATTGATTTAATCACGGCACATCAAGTCCAATTGAGCGTATATCCTCATATGCAAAGGACAAATGGCAAACTTACATGGCTATTTTGTAGAATATAGGTAGGTATAAAACTTGACGAACATTTCACCTGGAAAGAACATTAAAAAATATGTATAAAAATCTACCGATTTGCTTTCGTTTTGAAAAAAAAAAAATTAGACATCAAGGTCAACTGCGATAACCCAGTCTACCATGGCTTTATTTGTTCCATCATTCGGTATGGTTATATGGTATTATTATTTGGAGTAATTCTACGGAAATTAAAAGAGTTTTGATTGCCAAGAAAAAATGTATTCGCGCAATTTTTAATTAGGAATGTAATAAATCTTGTTGACCAGTCCTTAAACAGCATAACATTTTAACTGCTTCTAGTATTTACAATTATGAAATTGCAAAATTTATCAAAAAAACCCTCTTTTTTAATCTAACACTAATTCTAACAAACGAAAAGCAACACAACTTCCATTAAAGATGCCAGTGGCCAGATTAAAACTATTTAGACGCAGTTGCGTGTACATGGCACCACTTATTTACATAAATTACAATACATAAGTGGATTACTTGACCTTCCTTCCAAGAAATTTTGTGTATTGCTAAGAAAATAGTTAGTACTTAAAATGGTTTTTCTTCAGTCATCAAATTTCTTAAAAAAAAACTCGTATTAGTCTTACTATTTTAAAAATGCATTATAATATATTTTTTCCTCAAAGCGTTGTATAATTATCATGTTCTATTTTTTTC
This sequence comes from Callimorpha dominula, assembly GCA_949752705.1. NCBI lineage: Eukaryota > Metazoa > Arthropoda > Insecta > Lepidoptera > Erebidae > Callimorpha > Callimorpha dominula. Next base: position 25,916,509 of record OX456990.1, on the reverse strand, counting down.
TGTTGTGTGTGTTGTTTTGTTTATGTTCTATTTTAAATTTACGTTTAAAATAAAAAATATGCATAAAATATATTAAGAAACTTATATTTGCAAGCTAAATTTCTTGGTGAAATGTGTATCGTGCCTACATTTTATGTACCACCTTTTTGTACCACATTTACGCAAATAAAATATTATTATTATTATTTATGTTGTTTATCTTTTGCTATCTCCTTTGAAAGTGTAGATTGCATGTCATGCGGGCCTCAGCTCAGCCAAGTATGACACGTTATACGAAGTAGGTATGAAGATGAAACGCACGATGTAAGAAAAGTAAGAAATTTACGGGTGATATGGCAAGCAGTGGCGTAGCTACCGGAGGGCTAGACGGGGCAGTGCCCCGGGGCCCCCAAGCTCAGGGGGCCCCTCGGACTCTGACTTAAAAGCTATAAATTGAACTAGTGAAAATTTCTCCCACATTCGGAAAATAAATAAACCAGAGTTTTCAGAACCAGAAGTTATCAGGTTTGTACTACCGTTGTGACTAAGCCACTATTTATATTATATTGCGTATTTGTTTGCCTATGGAGTACGACGAATCTGCATTACGACCAATCTGGAGTACGTCGAATGCGGAACACGAACCTGTTAGTCGATATTCGACCATAATTGATTAAGTTTTGAATGTCTTGTTTTCTTTCATTGACCAGTATAACTTGAACTGTCATTGTGTGGAGTTTCTGTACATGACAGGTCAACATACGTAATGGACGCCTTATGCTGTTTGTAGTCGTTTTCACATAATGTATATGGAAAAAATATCAGATTACATTTTCTTCGTTGATATCACTAAAACTGGATAATTACTAAACAAAAAAAAACGATTCTTAACTGTTTTGTTTTGCCTATTTATTTATAGAAGATTATAATATTTAAGTTTACAATAACATTGAAGATGGTTTCCCCCTCCATCGCTCGGTGTCTGTATGCGTGTACGCACAAGCAAGCAAGCAATTTGTCCGACGCATCGTTGCCTCTAGAGCCGCTGTGACCTTATTTCCATTTGAGAGTTATTTTTTACTCAACAAAGTAAACCATACCTCATTTAGACGTAGTAGCACTTATAAATTAGGCCCTAACTGATGACGTTGACATCAAGGGCTTGTAATACTGTGTATATGGATAGTATAGGGATCGATTGATCCTTTAGCAGTCACAGCAACTGCCGCCATGGAGATACCATGACATTGGCATGGAATACTATGTTTTGGATACCTAGAGTGGCCGTTGTTTTTAAATTTGGGTTCTTGGAGAAGCCCCTGGGCTGCCAGCTGTCAGCGCTGGTGTTGACTACTCTAAAACAAGCCATTTTGGACTGCCCACACCTTTTGTTAGAACCGTAATGACGATCCTGAGCTCACGAGGGTCCTAACCTTCAAAGCGTTGGTCATCGTGTAATTGGATTCTTTATTTTTTGTCAAATACATACCGTTGGATCCGGATATCTCTTCCAGTATCACAAGCACAGCGTCCTTAGCCTTGTCGCAGATAGAGCAGCTATATATATAGATGCAGAGGAGCTATATCCAGCATGACTTTCAGGGCCGCAGTCAGTGTGGTCTTTATTCAGCCCGTAACTGTTAAGCACGCTAGCCTCTAGATTTTTTGTAGTTGGTTCTCATTAATGGTCAGTTACCTAACCTAGCGAGGCTGTGATATCTATAATTACCAACCTTCAAACATGGTTTCCAAACCAACGCATGAAATTTATCAATAGAAATTATATGTCGTAAAGTTAATAATATATACACATATACTCAATTAATAAATCAGTCCTATAGTCATAAAAGTTGTATAGACATAGATATAAGTAGGTAACATAAGTATTTAGATTACAAAATAACTTGTACTAAAATCTAAGTGTTCTAATATAACATAGTATAACATTATTAACAGCAATAGTTGTATGTTTAGCTTATATTGAAGAGAATTTGGTCAATGTAAATAAAGTCGGGTTCAGGACAATTCCGACCGCTAGGACCACGGAGCATTGGACCGACAATTTCTTATTACGTTCATAGATGGCTGAAGGTGAACGGTGCATGTTGAAATTAGTATGTGCCTATAGTTATTCTGTTACAGGACATAAAATAATTAAATGATTACCCACTCGCAACGTCTCAACCTCTGAAATTAACAGATTAGTACCAAGCACATAGATTTCTTATTATCAGACTACACGATAGTACACAACTGTCACTTAAATCTTTACTAATATTATAAAAAATGCGAAAGTAACTCTGTCTGTCTGTCGGTCTGTCTGTCTGTCCGTCTATCACCCTTTCACGCCAAAACTACTGAACCAATTTAAATGAAATTTGATACAGATAGTCTAGAGCCTGAGAAAGAACATAGGCTAGTTTTAATGCGAAAAAAAGGGTGTAAGGGGTTGAAAGGTGGGGATGAAAAGTTTTATGGAAGTATCGTCAATTAGCCTAAATAATTAAAAATTCTACCCAAAGACACTATTCCACGTAGATGAAGTGATGTATAAAGGTCAGTTTTCGACTAAAATGGGTATATAAGCCCAATTTCAGACAACCTCTTAATAACATAACATTTAGGACAAAACAACACTGAAAACAATAAACGACACAATAATAGTAAAGAAAACAGAAATTGTAATTAAGCAAAAAGACTCGATGACCAATTAAATATGGAAAAGTAACTATAAAACCGTGGGTCGTTTGTTTTCAGCTGGTAAAGCAACGAAAATCAAAAACACCATGTTCTCTTAATTGAATAATTTAAATTATTCAATCAAGAGAACGTCATGCGTGATTGAGAAGTGATGCGCACAGTGATTTTTGTTTTATCAATTGAAGCAAGTTTCTTTGAATTTAAAAGCAAATTTAATTTTATACAGTTAATTAAAATAACACGAAAATATCCTACTGTGAAACTTATTTCACAAACCACAAGCCAACTGATTGCAAGCTTCAATTAAAAGTAACTCAGATGATTCTAAGGTACTAATTGATGGTTCTGTGTTTTTCTAGTTGAGTTCTGTTTGCACTGCGTCCGAATCTGACGACTGTCTGGCTGAGTTATAAAATCGATATCATATATTTCTTCAGTATATATTCTTTACATATCTAAAGCACAGTAATAGTGAGTAAGTAAGTGAACTGGAACCTATTCATGAAAATGTATAAGGGCTATACAAAAACAGAAACATAGTGACCAGTGGTTTCAAATATTATATATATATAATACTAGCTGCGCCCCGCGGTTTCACCCGCGTAAGTCCCGGTACCGTTCGAATATCGGGATAAAAAGTGTTAATCTAGGTCTCCAACTATCTACATACCAAGTTTCATCGCAATCGGATCAATAAATTTTGAAAGAGTAACAAACATCCATACATCCATACATCCTCACAAACTGTCACGTTTATAATATTAGTAGGATGTATGACGGAGCATTTTGTGATGCATGGACAAGGAAAACTTATGAAGCTAGGCGCCTGTTTCACAAGAAATGCAAAGAAACGTGGAGAAGCGTGTATTTTGATTATTAAGAACTTTGAATTTAAGGAAATACTGGGCGTCTCTTGGTGCTCAGTAACAAATGTCATCGGAAGTTGTGGAGTTATAGAAATAATCAGTTAATCAGTTATTCTTGGTATATATACCACCACAGTCAGCTGAACTTAATATATTTTATGAATAACTAGATTGAATGTTAACACCCCACCCTAATAAGTCCAATAAAAAAAATCTTATGTGCTGGGACTTCAATATAGACACATTAGAAAGAAGCAATAGCCTACCCTTGGGATATAAAAAAACCACAAGTTACACATTGAGGCCACTGAATACATAAGGTTGGGGAAAATTTCTTCGTATTTTATATTCGAATTCAAGATATTTTTTCTCAAAGTATAATTACATTTAATTATAATACATATGTGCCATTTTGTTCGATAACTTGATGCCACTTTGTAGGTAGTGACATAATCCCGTTTCTATAGAAATCTTGGGATTTTTATCAAAAAAACTGCGACAAGTAGTTTTGACAGTCCTCTCTTGATGTTAAACTTACACTACCCAAAGAATTCTGAAGAGACCGAATCAGATGAAAATCTGAGGGTGCAAGGTCAGGACTATATGGTGGAGGCATTAACACCTCCCAAATATCCAACATTATATAAATATTGTTAGTAACCCAAAATTAGTATTATGTGCTACTAAGAATATAGACATGAATGAGAACGAATCCGAATGCTTTCATTCGGACAGTTACAATTTAAAATGTTTACTACTTATCCATTTAATATTCCCCCAGAAATTAAAAAAGTCGGTAGATAGGTCACTTATCAAGGTTAATTCAAACAGAAGCAACGAAAATCGAATGTTTTATTCATCAGAATTCAAATTTTTCATGAAAAATAATAACTAAATTATCGGCGTCAAATTACGCAGCGCTATCAAGACTACTACCACGCATAGGTTGTTGCTATTTGTTCTGTGTGCTAGTATATAAAAAAAAAAAGAGAAATCAGAGAAAAGACAATGAGAAAGACCCAGACCAAAGCAAGTAGACATATTCATGTATGCAAATTTTTGCACTAAACGGGACCTCAGACGTTGCAGTTCGGTTCGGTTGTGTTAAAGGACACAATACAATGAAAATAAGTAATAGAAAATAATCATCACATGTTTTCACGGTAATGGGAACATGGAGAGTTTTAGATATTCTTTTCGAAGGTTTTTGATATCTGCAACATTACACCTGGCCCCACTATGTTTACATTATCAGAAAAAACCTATGTCCAGCAGTGAGACAGAGAGGACAGACAGACATAAAAGACAACAAAGTTTTTTAATAGAGTAATCTTGAACACATTACTCTGGACGTATAGTGTGATATGTCATGGGTATATGGGAATTACAGAACTACACTAAAGAGGTATCCTGATTGCGTCATTGTTCTATTAAAAAAGATTTTTAGCGTTCATAAGCAATCGGCAGGCAACATACAAATTGTTTTTTTCTTATAGGAATATCTTCGTAATAGCATGAAATTAAGAAACATACCACCTATATTGTAAAACAAAAATATAGCTGTCGAAATGTGGGTGTACTATATAACTCTTCTTGGAGTAGGTACCTTTAGGTGAGTATCACTACATATTATAAAACAAAGTCTCCTGCCGCGTCTGATTGTCTGTCTGTTCGCGGTAAACTCAAAAGTTTTCACCAATAGATAGAGCGATTCATGAGGAAGGTTTAATCTGTTAAGGGTTTGTGTAAATTGGTTGAAATATGATGAAGATTGTTGACGATGTCTCTGCTACACGTGCGAAACCGGGGCGGGTTGCTAGTTTAATAGTAATACCAAATTCTTAAGGCATACAAAATATACTACATAAGAGATGACTCAAAATCTTTAGTAAGCCTTTTGTGCTGAAACATTTTTATCTTACTATAGAAACATGACGCGAATTATTCAAGACCTAAAACGCCAAATATTTTGAATATGCTAACTGTCATATACATATATTATTATATATCATTCTAAACTATTTCTATGAAAAAAAAGTAGATGTTTTGACAAAAAAGAGCTAACAAACACAACTTCACTTCACCTTTACGGTATTATAAAGTAAATCTTCTAATTAAATTAACCCATTAAGTCATAAATATCATGTTCAAAATAAATGTACATATTGAAATTTGGACTAGAGTACTAGGGTGCAAGCGAAAGACCTCACCAGGCAGTGGTGTAGTGAACCAGTGTGTTTGCACACCATGTATTTCGCACCGTAAAATTATGCGGTACGAAGAGCATGGGGTATACGGTATACCCCATGCTCTGCGACGCTACCTTAGCACTTCACAACGCCAGATACCAGATGACCATATATGTACCCACGATGTTAAATAATCATGTCAAATTGGTCCTTTAAACACTTTTCTTTTCACTCTTCTTTCAAATGGGATTATCATCCACATCATATTCCCATAGAAAAATAAAACATAAAACTTCAAGTTTCCGCTACAAACTCGCAATATATCAAACATTTAAACTATATCCGAGCTAAAATTAACTAAGTATTTCATAAAGGGATGCGCTACGGCGCATGTCAGAGGGTTGCGGGACGACCCTAGTCTGGTTATATAAAAGCCCATGCTCCGTACACAGGAGCCTTATATTCCCGCCTAGCAACTTTGTTGGCACCACGGTCGGTAATTCAGTACAGTACGGCATTTTGCGACGGGAAGTCGTGTCGCGTTGCTCCGCGGTTTTCTTATTCATTTGTCAAAATAAATATTTAACCTCTTTTGAACACATAGGTAAATTGTAACTCGCTTAAATTATCTCTCGCGTACGTTTACTAACTATGTAATCAATGGTCGGGACCAGCAGAAGCAGGTAAGATGCTTATAAAATGTTGTTTATTATTTTTTCGAAGTTGTTTTTTTTTTGTTATTATTACGCGATGTTATGATTACTTTATTTGAAATGAGTTTCTTATATTTTTTATACTTTATCGGAGTGTTTTCTTTTAATAACTTAAATTTTGTTTTTCGTAATTGGGTTTAAGTTTGTGTACTTTGAATATATTTATATCGCGATTTTAGAGTTATTAGTTTTTTGTTAGCTATTTTCTGTAGTCAGAAGACTCAAATTTTAAAGATGTTTAAAGGTTAAGGTCGTACGAGAAAAAGGTGTTTATTTACACTACCGATGTAAGTACCAAAGATTCGTAAATCGCGCTAGTTTGACGCTTTGACAGTAAGACGATGAGTAGGTAAAAGGGTTTAAGGTATTTTTCTTCTTTGCGTCGTGTGTAATGTTCACGTCAAAGGAAAATACTAAAAACTAAGTAATGTTAATTTTAAACTTGAGACATTCCAAAGTAGAAGTACTTTTTTACATAAAAGTTATCAAAATGAAAACGAAGACTGTTTAGCCGGTTTTTTTTTTTAACTTTTAATATCACAATCACAATATTTTTTTTTAAACTGGTAAACGAATGATAAAAGCTATAATACCTGTTTTTTAAATTTAAATTCTAAAGTTACTAGTTTGAGGCCAGCAAATAATCTAAAAGTTTGCAAATACATCTAAAAATAACAAAATCTACAAAATGCACTACAGTACGTAAAAAATATTTTATTTACAGGAAGATAAAAAGTCATTGGAGTAAAATGCAGGAACTTTGAGGAAAAGTTACAGATTTTACTTTGAAGCTTAAAACAGGTTAATTTTACACTTACAAACAAAGAAAAAAAAGTTCTTATCGGCACTCTAGCACTAATGCTGTCTTAACTGTCTAATTTTATTTGACTGGCCTGTTGGTCTAGTGGTTAGTGACTCTGACTGCTAAGCCAGAGGACGTGGGTTCGATTCCCACCGAGGACAAATAATTGTGTGATGAGCACAACAATTTTTTCTGTATCTGGGTGTAATTTATCTATAATACGATGTATTTAGTAATATATAAGTATGTCTATCAGCAGTGTGGTTACCATAGTACAGGTTCTGCCTAGTTTGGGATCAGACGGCCGTGTGTGGGATATGTCAAATTATTATTATTATTTATTAGCGTCCAAAACATCTCTTTAAGATTTGCGTATAAAACTAAAACGTCATATACGCCTGTAATTAATTTCATAGATTGATGATTTATATTATACAACTAGCAATTCCTGCGCGGCTTTGCTCACGTGTACATACTTATATATTTTGCGCGGAACCCTACCTCTTATTCAAAATAAAAGTATCCTAAGTTACTCCTTATAACAACAGCTATCTGCCAGTGAAAGTTTCGTGGAAATCGGTCAACCCATTAGGTTCCAAAAATTAGCCGGAACAAATAGACAGACAGACAAAAATTTTAAAACTGATTTTTAGGCATAGGTAGCGTGCAAATAACTGCATGAGCTTAAAAAACCGGAAAAATGCGAGTCTGACTCGCGCACCGAGGGTTCCGTAAGCAAACAAATTTGTATACGTGCATCTCGGGAATCAATTCTCAAAGACTTTTGCCCGTCTTTTTCGAAAGACAAACTTAATTTTGCGGTTGCGATGTACGACAAAGTGAACAATCCAACCGCAAAATTTGAGTTTGTAATCACAAACTTTTTTTTAATGTGATACAAGAACAAATTAACGACTTTCGAGTTTTTTCCTTCACTTGTACTGTCAGACCTTGCTTCTTTATAAATTTCATAATTCTTCTCAAATGGGAAGTAGGTACCCTATAGGTTTTCGACCTAAAACCTGCAGGGTACTTCCGGTTGACCTAGAATTGTCCATTTTGGTAAAAGCAAGGTCTTACAATACAAGTAAAGGGAAAATTCCGAAAAATAAAAAAAGTTGAAAATTAATGTAACTTTTGATACTTACTAGTTTTCGCGAAAATCTAAATTTGCCCATATCTTTTTATCGTGTTGACTAAGGACCTTTATTTTCATACACCTAATAGGGACTATAGACCTCAGTATCTGGTATAAATTTCAACTTGCTAGATTCACCCGTTTCTAAAAAAATCGGTGGTGACACATGGACATACAGACAGACGGACAAGAGAGTGATCTTATAAGGGTTCCTTTTTTTACCTTTTGAGGTACGGAACCCTAAAAACTATTATTTTGACATTAAAAACAGACTTCAATTTTATTTATTTGTATTGACGATTTTGTAAAAATTATAAACCTTTTTAATTATCAAAATATCTCATAAATAATCTTAATAATAAAGAGTGTTCAAATGAAAAAAAAAATATCACAAAACAATGTAACACTATTGTATAAAAAGTAATCATTGTGAGTGCAATGCACGAATACAAATAAATAAAATTGTGTACATGTGTGTAATTGATTTGCAATGCATCATAATTTTGTTTAACTGCGGCTTTACAGCATTATCGAGTTTTCAATACTTGTTTTAAACTAACAAAAAAAAATTCCTTCACATTTTGATCTCAATGGATGTTGAGAAATTGATATCGACGGCAAATCACACCATACTGGGATAATTAATATGTACATTAGCTTTAAGTCATAACATTATCAATTTGTTTGCTTTGCTGGTTGATAACAATATGTTTGTTTATTTGCGATGACAAAATGTCATAAGTAATATTTGAGTCGTTATTTATAGCAAAAACATTAATCAGCAGTTATATATAGATATATTTTGTATACATATTATAGATAATGTATTCATCATCATCATATCAACCATAGGATATCCACTGTTGGACATAGGCCCCTTGACTTCCAAAAAGACCGGTTGGAGAGGCCTGCATCCACCGACGTCCGGCGATCTTTACTAGGTCGTCTGTCCACCGCGATAATGGACGTCCTACGCTGCGCTTATTATGAGTAATCCATGAATTTGTTAACTGTCCATAAAAAACGACAAAACTGTATTATTAACATGGATATCTCATTAACACTTACTAATTGTGAAGCTGACTGAAAAATCATGATGTTTTTTTTAATCTGTTTTTCTAACTCGATAGTCACTGTTGCTTTTTTACTGCCTCTTTTGATTACATGTATGTTTGCGTGCGATTGTGATGGCGTGAGTTTGGTTCTCAGATCAGACAGTCTTTCCAGTTTTTTTTAATTTTGTACTATATATTTTTAGAAAGTTTTCCCGTAGGTGCTGAATGCCTTATCCCTGTTTCGTAGGCCGAAAAGTAAATGTACCTGGTAACAGGTGGGTATTAGTACAGTTCTGCCTGCTCCTCGGGAATGTACAATCGACAGTCGTGAGTCTAACACGATTATTTCTTATTAAATGCTCATTGTCACAGACTTCTGAAAATTCTGGTTTTAATTTTTAGGGTTACATTCCTCAAAAAAAGGAACCCCTATAGGATCACTTAATTATACGCCTGTCTGTCGGTCTGTCTGTCTCTATGTCTGTCAAGACCCTTTTCTCAGGAATCCATGGAGGTATCAACTTGAAATTTATATCAAATACTTATGTTTGCGATCCCTTAAAGCTGTAAAAATCAAGCTCCTCAGTCAACGCACTTAATAGATACGGCCATTTAAGTGTTAGATTTTACTGAATTTGGACATTTCGCAGGTAAATCAAAACCTATAGGGTACTTAACATTGACCTAGAATCATGAAATTTAGTAAAAATCCGAAAGCTGTACATTCGTTGATTTATCTGCCTGTCTGTCTTCTAAGACCCTTTTCCTCAGGAACCCTTGGAGGCATAAAGTTGAAATAAAAATCAAATACATATGTCTGCGATCCTTACAAAGTTAAGTTTGTCTTTTAAAAAACAACGGACAAAAATTTGTCGGCCAAAGAATTGATTCCCGAGATAGTTACTATCTACATACAAGCTTGTTTGCATACGGAACCCTTGGTGCGCGAGTCAGATGCGCACTTGTCCGTTTTTTTTTTATAAATTGTAAATATTCTTAAACATTCTTTTAAATTCCCGGTAATTAAAATTCGTATCGTTGTTCTTAGATCTTAAAATACTGGCTCTCATAATCCAATAATTTATAAATAGTTAAACTTAGACGATTAAAAATGTCTATTGAATATCTCTTGACAGAGGGTCGCTGGACAATCTTTCAGGATACCGATACCATATCATCTACTACTACAGAGAAGAAACTAGAACTCTAAAGATGCACTTAAAATAATAATGTGCTTAATCTGTTTTAGTAAATTGACCTGGTACTGAAACACAATTTATATTTATTTATTAAATTAACTCAAAAAATATTAATAATTACAAAAAGAAAAAATGTATATCATTTAGTATGCTACAACGGATACTTACCTGTTTGAATTGAAAACACCTAACTGCAGAAGGAACTTTAAAATCCACCCTACTGTTTATAAATACCCTTAATCGCTTAACTGTAAGATTATTTGGCCTCCTTAGTAGAATAAAAATTAAGTTCGTTTCTAAGTATCTAAAAATATATTTTTAATTTCGAGTAGAACATTTAACCTACTGTTAAAATATATAAAGGTATTACGGTATAAGAAACTATGACAGTGACGCTTAACTCTTCCTCCACTCGTAATAGGGAGAAAGGACGTATATTCCCACACAGTTACATCTTTAGTGTTAATTTATCACAAAAATTTAAGTGGGTAAACATTATGTACGTAACCAATATTTCCCAAAAAAATAATGCCAGATTGTCCCTTAAGCTTAAGACATAAGGCTCAACTAAGAAATACAATTATATATAACTACTCAGCTGAGAAGTCATCAATAAAAATCCGTCTCAAAAGTCACTTAATGCACGACAAAACACGCTCTTCAAATAATTCCGTACAGAAGAAAATTCACGACTGAAATTTAATAAATAAAATATTTATACAGTGAGCCCGGACACATAAGAGTCGGCAATTTCGATTCTTAAACAATACATGAGTGATGGACAACGCTATGCGTTCATTAAAAGGAAACCTTTAGGAAGTAGCTGGACAACTATTTTACGCAAATCATAACGTTGCCGTTTTGTTACACACTTTTGATTGAACAGAGGACAATAATTACGAGAATAATAATTCGAAATTTTCAAACTCCTCACAATTAAGGAGTTATAGTTGTAGCTACTATTCTTAGGCGACGCCTTTAGTGAGCTACTTAAGATTAATTAGAAAAAAAGACTAAGTTACGTGTAGACTAACTATTTACTACTACGAAATGATGAGGTGCTCACTATCGCTAATTTATTTACACGCATGTTACAGAAAGATGTAGCCATATTTTAAGTAGGTACATGTTTTAGCCAAGTAAATAACAGTCTAAGAAAATTACTAATATTTGATACAGATACCTTATTTTAAAGTCTTATTCAAATAAGAGAAGGGGAATGAAACTAAGAGTAGTCCTAACTAAAATTATAGATGCGAACGCTCAAAAAAAATGTTTTTGAGAGGATAGCAAACCCACACTCAAATATGCATAGCCGCGGTAAATAGCTAGTAAATACTAAAGATGATAATGATTTCATTTTTCAAGGTTTCTGATCTGTTTATGCGATAAACACGTCACCGTATGATTGTGAACATCCTTAGTTTATAATCACACTCTCGCTATTATAAACTGACGAAAAAATTTGAACTGCAACCAACCATTTACAATATACCGCATTGTTTCTCGATCATTTTTAATCTATCAAAGTCAAATATGTCAATTGTGAACTAATATCAAACTGGTATACGTAAAAACGCACATTGCGCTTTGATTTGATGAATCTCTGCTCTGATAAACTATGATTAGCAGTTTTCGATTTCTTTATTGAAAAATTTATTCTGGTGGTCACAGGCTCACTCACTCACTGTGACCACGGCCAGTACAACCAGGTCGAAACGTCAGGCAATTCAGAGGTACTCGTATGTAATACCTTTTCGTGATCGCGTTAATTCCCGTTAATACATAGATAATATTATATCATGTATTGCTTATTACCTTTTACAAAATATTGTTTTACCTGATACAGGGACGTAAATTATTGAGGAGTTCACCTGGTACTTCAGACGCGTTGTGATGACGTTGTGTGAATTGCTTGACTACCACATCAAAGTAATTGAATCGCAACCCGTGAAATGGCAACCATGAAAAACCCAAATCGCTATAGGTTTGCCTATAATATTTGCAGCTTCCTCGATTTATCCAGGGTCCCATCCTCTGATGCTGACCTGGTGACAATGGGACCAACTAAAAAGTATACTCTTCCAAACAAAAAAAGATTTTTCTAAGTTGGTCCAGCCATCTTTGAGTAATCGAAGACAAGTAACAATATCTACAATAAACGAGATCGAACTTGGAACCTCGTCCATTTTTTTTTTTGAAGTCGTTTAAATGCAAACATCTATGCAAATGCACGTTTTTTGATATTAGTAACCTAATTTTTTAATACCACAAAGTTTATGGTTCTTGTGAATTCCCAATTCAGGTCTAAATAGATTTAATACATTTAAATTAGTTTTTCGTAAAAATTTCTGGGAATAGATATAAAGTATTATACATTTCTAAAACGCTCATTGTATGTAGATTTTAATACAATTCTAAAGTTGTAAGTTTCGTGTTTCTATTTCCATGTAAAAATATTGAACAATAAAATGAAGGAAAAGAAAACCCGCAGAGATAGATTTCTAGAAATCTGATCAGCCATTTAGTAAGTAACTAATGGTGGAATAAAGAAACTCACTTACATACTTGAACCCTGAAAACATTACACTCCTTTTAGGTAGATTTCGAAGAAAAGTCTACCTATTGGTTTGGTACCAGTTGGTACCATTTTTGGAAAACTCGACAACTGGTACCAAACCAATAGGTAGACTTTTCTTTGAAATCTACCTAAAAGGCAGATTTTAATTTCACCGACACTTTTGACAGTTACCGATGTCTCCCGGTGCTTAACATTTAATGTTGTTTGGTAGCCTAGGTATTCATAAATAACATTTATAAAAATTTGCTGCGGATATGTGCGGTTTTCAAAGTTATAGGGAAAAATATTGTCAAAGTCAGGAAACGGACAACCTTTATCTATTACGGTATCTAATGTAGACTATTTATTTCACTAGTTGCGTTGCGGTTTCTTTTTATATTAAATATTAGCAGCGCCCCGCGGTTTCCCCCGCGTAAGTCGCGATCCCGTGGGAATATCGGAATAAAAAGTAGCCTATATGTTAATCCAGGTCTCCAGCTATCTACATACCAAGTTTCATCGTAATCGGTTCAATAGTTTTGGCGTGAAAGAGTAACAAACATCCATACATCCTCACAAACTTTCACGTTTATAATATTAGTAGGATTTGTTATAATTGATAATAATGGGGCGTTTTATCTGTACTGCACTCAGTTAGTGGTAAAACTTTAATCAACAAAATAATATTTGAATAATAAGGATAGTGTGCAAATGCACACTATCCTTACTATTCAAATATTATTTTGTAATAAATAGTGTAGTATATAAAGAGTTAATATATTTGTGTTGTTGTCATAAATTTGTAGTTGTAACTAAAGAGACGTTTAATTAATACGTGTATTTTACGTTTTTTTTCAAAATGAATACTACTTTCAAGTGTTCTAAGCGTGAAAACTTTCATATTTGATATAAGCTAACGTGGGAGAGTCATGCTTCGGCACGTATGGGCCGGCTCGACTCCGCTCGATACCACGGCCTCACAGAAAACCGGCAGTGAAGCAATGCTTGCATTGCTTTTCGCCGCGTGAGTGAGGTTACCGGAGGCCTAACCATTCCCTCTCCCCTATTCCCGTCCTTCCCCTTTCCCCCTTACCCCTCTTCTCCTACTCCCACCTTAAAGTGCGGCAACGCACTTGTAACTCTTGAGTTACAGGTGCCCATGGGCGGCGGTAGTCATTTACCATCAGGTGACCCGTCTGCTCGTTTGCCCCCTATACCATGAAAAAATATATATTATATTGAGGGAGGAAAAACACTTGAAGCGTTATCAACAGTTTTAAAAAAAAATGATCATGTTTCTGAAGATAACGTGTGTTTCATTATCAGTGATATTCAAAGGAATATTATTCCACAAGCAGCGCCTCGCGGTTTAACCCGCGTAAGTCCCAATCCCGTGGGAATATCGGGATAAAAGTAGACTATATGTTAATCTAGGTCTCCAGCTATCTACATACCAAGTTTCATTGCAATCGGTTCAATAGTTTTGCCGTGAAAGAGTAACAAACATCCATACATCCATACATCCACACATCCATACATCTTCACAAACTTTCATATATAATATTAGTAGGATTAGTAGGATTTAATAAAAGATGGGCTGAAGGGACACGGAAAAAGGATTCATTTTTGAAAAAGGACATTAAGTGGTTGGATCCCGAATATTAAAATTTAGTAACTTTACCGAACTCGGAAGACGTAACAAAACTCTAGTACAAAAACGTTTTTGTGAGGATCTAGGATTGATCATCGACAAACCACCAAGTGACCAGTGTGAAGGAACTTGATAAGATCTAGGGATCTAGATCTTCTGAAATTGAACGAATTCATTTCAGATCCCCAAGATCAGCAAGTATAATTTAGAGTAGATACATATTTTTTCTCCTATTCATTTTAATTATCAATTGGTATTAAAAATCTATCAAAATTTCATTAAACAATTATATTGAATTAATAGTTTTAATTTCTTATTTATACCTACCAGTATTATAGGTATAGGTTGTAATAATAATATTTTTTATTCATAATATAAATAGTATTTTTACTAAGGAAATTAAGTTAAGGTAACTTTTTTTAGTATAATCTACTAAAACAAATCCGGACAAAAGTATAACACCTGAAGCCTTATATACTACTCTTTATTTCTGCAAAATATCAATCGTCTTTATCGACAAATAAAAAGGTTATCGATTTTTGATCCGAAACAGACCTCGATTTTTATTGTGTGTCAGTGCGCGAGTCAGACTCGCATTTATTTTTTATCCCATCATTCGGGTCTTAACACTATCTTACTAATGTAAAAAGAGTCGTCTTCCTCTGGGTTGTTAATGGTTAGTCAACGATACCCATGCCTTATCTCTTCGTCACTGGAACCCTCACTATACCGTATATTGACTATGCTATACAAACATACACCCACACACATATTAGATGGATGACGTGGTACTTATCATACTTCGCTTTCAATTACGTCAAATGTATATTACTATTCTATACCTGCCTATTTATTTAAATAATAGTCTTTTTGTCTTTATAATACTACGAATTATAACTACAACAGATAAAACTGGTTTTGTTAATGTTTTGGGAAACGACCATATTACCCGTGAGACTTGTTTAATATAAAGACTTTTATGAATTTGTGAATAAAAAAATATTAAAATATATACTCATATGAGCTTGTTGTGAGGTCACATAATAAAACCTCATTGATATGTTTGGGTGTTATTTAAATATAGAACATAATGATGTCATATTTTTTTTATACAAGCAGATTATCATAATTATTATGTGTGTCCTTGACTATAAGGTGTTACCACAGCTTAAGGACGCCATTAGCACTAGGGATGGCACACTACATAAATATGGGTATAATATATTTATTATTATGGGCAATCAAGAAAAAATATTTTTTTGACAATTATTTCATTTAGTATCTAATTTAGTTTAAGAATTTAATACTCTAAATAAACAAATTTGCAAAAATCCTAAGCTTCCAGACCGCATGGCCGTATCGGTCTCAAATAAATGGTACTGACTTTGTTTTATAACATACTAGCAGTGCCCTGCGGTTTCAGCCGCGTAAGTCCCGATCCCGTGGGAATATCGAGATAAAAAGTAGCCTATATGTTAATCCAGGTCTCCAGCTATCTACATACCAAGTTTCATCGCAATCCGTTTAGTAGTTTTGGCGTGAAAGAGTAACAAACATCCATACATCCATACATCCATACATTCTCACAAACTTTCACGTTTATTATATTAGTAGGACTAGCGACCATCCTCAGCTTCGCACGGGTGTAATATAGATACTAATGGGGTGAACAAATATCGTCATATGATTATACAAACTAACACAAAACAATATTAAACTACATGTATAGATTTTCCTCTTGAATCGCTCTATCTATTGGTGTGCACCGAATTAAAATCCGTTGCGTAGTTTAAAAGACCTAAGCGTACAAACAGCGGAAGCGACTTTGTTTTATGCTATGTAAAGATGTAGTGCTTGACCTTAATAATTCATCTTTTTCTTATTTTTGTCCCGTACAGTGTGCCAATCTGTCACATTGACAAGTCGGTTTTAACGAAAAAGAAATTAATTTTAGTTAATAAACAACTAAATAGTAAGTCCTAAATCACACTTGACAATATATTTGGTATGAATCCACGACGAAATGAACATACACGAGAACGAATGTGTAAATTCTAAACAGATAATATGGTGTGTGGTAAAAAAAAATGCATGTAGTGCTCACAGAATAATCAGACTGCACTTATTGAAGGTTCCTCTCCCTCTTCCTACAGTCACATCGTAATCTTTCTCCTCCCTCTCATGCATTACTCGTACACTCACTCATATTCATCAATCATTCAGCAATGGTCCATACCACTCCACTTCCAATCCCATATGTATAGAATGTTATTTCAATTAAAAACACCTGGAGAATTTTAATACCTAACTAGTACACAGTTGCAATTTTATTGGTTTAAAATATTATTACTGTCAAACTGAAATATAAGATCGGGGAAGATGTTTTATATACAAATTCAAGACATTTTTTTTCAAAGTTTAATTACATTCAATTTCCATTTTGTTCGATAACTTGTTGCCCTCTTGTAGATAATGACATAACCCCGTTGCTGTAGAAATCTTGCGATTTTCGATAAGAAAAATGCAACAAGTAGTTTTGACAGTCCTCTCTTGTTGTTAACCAAACACTACCCAAAGAGTTCTGAAGAGACCGAACCAGGTGAAAATCTGAGAGTGTAAGGTCAGGACTATATGGTGGATGCATTAACACATCCCAACCGAGCTCTCTCAATTTTTGCTGCAAAATGTGTGTGGTCTGGCGTTATGATGATGAAAGACCACTCTTTTTTTGTTGATCAAGTCATGCCGTTTTTTCTTAATTTCTTGCTTGAGTCTCATTAGTTGATGGCAGTAGAGATCCGAATAGATACTTTTGCCCGGCGGGCGGTAAAAGCTCAAAATGAACGATGCCCTTCCAATCCCACACTACACACAGCATCACCTTATTGCATGTTAATTCGGGTATCGCTACACTCTGTGTAGCTTGACTACCCTTTGACCATGATCTTTTTCGCACGTTCTTGTCGTAGGTTATCCACCTATCATCGCCAGTGATCAATCTTTTACAAAAATGGTTCGGTTTCATTACGTTTCAATAGAGAATCGCAAATGAGCACACGATTCATTAGGTTTCTTTCAGTGAGCTAATGTGGCACCCAAATATCGAGTTTTTTTGTATGGCCAAACTTTTTCGAATTGGTCAAAACTATTTTGTGGTCAATCCTCAGTTCTTTGGCTATATCTTAACTACTAATATGTCGATTTTGCTCCACTTTTTCAAAAATGGCATCGACTTGACCGTATGAGGGCGACGAGAGCGAGGTGATACGAAAATTCCCGGACTGAAAACGCTTGAACCAACTTTGTACTACTTTTACTGACACTGCGTTAGTTCCATAAACGTTACAATTTTTTTTCGCGACTCGAGTCGTAATTTTCCCTTTTTTTAATAAAACTTCAGAATGTATCAAATTTTTTCCTTATTTTTGCGGACAGAAAAACAATTGTAAAATGGTGGGAAAGGGTTTTTTACGTTTTATTTTTCGTTGTTTTAATGTCTTATATTGATTGATATTAATACCAGCCAGATACAAAAAGTACAACCAAAGACTAAATGTATATCACTAGCTGTTCCCTACAGTTTCTCCCGCGTTTGTGATCACTGCTCAATTCTATACTATTCCTCATTAATCTGGCTATCATACAAAAATAATGTTTTAAATCCGACTGTTATTTCCAGAGATTAACGCGTTAACAAACAAACAAAAAAGTTTTATCCTAAGTATAATAAACACTGTATTGAGAGCAAATTCCTGTGTTAAATATGACCCCACAACATTCCAACATTCATCCTCCTCCGCGCCTTTTCCCAACTAAGTTGGGGTCGGCTTTCAATCTAACTACGATACGGCCGAACTTTGATATTTTACGTGAAGCGACTGCCATCAGACCTCCACAACCCAAGTACTAGGCGATATCGAAGTTCTGTAGTTAGACCAGGTTGTCGGATTTTTTTAGGGCTCCAACTACCCGTAACGAATGCCACAGATGTTTGTATGGCACCCGGGACCGACGGTTTAACGTGCTCTCCGAGGCACGGAGGGGTCTCAATGTGTTAAGAATGGTCACCCATCCTAGACTGACCTGGCTATCATTACTTAACTTTGTAATGTGTTAACCTACTCGGTTACCACTTAGCCACGAGCCCCTCAACCAACATTATATACTGTAAAACAACCCTGGTCAAACATCAATCATACTATCTGATCAGTTACCTATATAATAAAACTAATTGTAAACTACGTATTTACCCGCAAACGATGTTTGCATTAAAGAAGACTGTTACTAAGTGCGCTAAAGAATCGCAATAAAAATAAACTTCCTGGTTTTCATGCATACGCCGCATACTATCCTGTATTTGTGTAAACTGCAAGTACTTGCATGTGTTATAGATACCTATTTTATATTCTCGGGCGAAGATCCTATTGATACCTCAAAATACAGGTTGCTCCTAGTTTGAGAGTCAAATGTAAGCCATACTCATATACCTAAAGAGATTTGTAAAAAAAATACACCAGAAATCGCTCTATGACCGAACTTCGACCATAGTTTATTTCATTGGCCAGTATAACTTGAACCAGGCCAGGTCCACAGAGTAGGTATAAAGCTACAAGTACACGGCGGGACCGACTGAACGTGCCAAAGTTCAGTGGGCTGCCGCGCACCGGCTGGGCCGCATGTTAGTTCGATGCTAACACACTACGTCGCGTCATCCGTTCGTATCTAGACTATCGAGTTATTAGTACCCAGCCTAGGCTTATTTGTTTACAAAAATAGAGTAATAGGCACATAAGTGACTGATAAATAAATATTTAGATTAGTTAATTCTTTAAAAAAAGACAACCCTAACGTCGCGGCGTCGCCGTCGTCGGAACAGATAAGAGATATACGAGTTAGGCGATAGAAAGAGAGGCAACTTCTAGGAGAATATAACTGTAGATAATTAGCGTTGTGTGACCTGAATTGCGACTTTATTGTGTCGGAATAAGAGTCGTTATATAATCAAATGATTTGGTGGAGTCGGACTTCTGTACTTGTACTATTAAGTATTCTGTGCTTGAACTGTCATTGTATACACTTACGTACCATGACAGGTCAACACATATACTAGACGTTATAGGTTGATGTAGCCGTTTTTACGTAATTTTTTTAAATTTGTAAGTCATAGTGTTTAAAAATTGTTGCTTTCTGCACTTTTTCTACAGTATTAACCGTAATTATACGTAATTTTCTGTAAAAGGGGTACAAAGAATTCTCTTCACGCAAGTATTACGTAAGTTCACTTCACATAAGTTTCATACTTAAACGTGAATTCGCGTTGAGTTAACCGTTAAAGTTTTATAACTACTTTATTGAAAAAGTGGTTGCAATGGGGTCTAAATTCGATCGCAATATATCAAATATTGATAACTAGAATGCTCTGTCAAAGGTAGCAGAGAACTGTTTTAGATATATTATGCATTTTTTTTTTGATGCGTATAAAACTAACAACTAGGAACTCCAAGAGTTAATATATATTATAACAAGCTGCGCCCCGCGGTTTCACCCGCGTAAGTCCCGATCCCGCGGGAATATCAGCATAAAAAGTAGCCTATATGTTAATCCAGGTCTCCAGCTATCTACATACCAAGTTTCATCGCAATCGGTTCAGTAGTTTTGGCGTGAAAGAGTAACAAACATCTATACATCCATACTCACAAACTTTTACATTTATAATATTAGTAGGATACTACGTTATAGGTACCTACCTAGTGGTGATAAGTTTATCCTCTTTTGCGAACAAGATAAAGAAGCGCGTTGTGTGGCAGTTGACAACATTGAACTTGTTGTCAAAGGTTGTCAACAATTGTTGTATCTTGAAATTATTATATTTTCATAATTATTTTTTTGGCTTAAGTAATGTTTTTAAATTATAAGTATAAGTGATAATATTATAATATATTCGCCAAATAAAATTCGAAAATCACCAGTAGCGATATGGAAGTGAGTGCAGTTCCCACCATTGTTGTCAAGTGTTATAAGTACAAAACTCGTTTTGTTTACTGGAACATTTTTAAAGGTGAGAAGGGCTTAAACATTTTGAAGAATTCACAAAACTGGGTCAAGACCTACAAACCCCTGGTAATCAAATCCTTTATTCAAAATCAAGTCTTGACTGAAGAACCGTTCCTGTTTTGGGGACAGTTCAAGAGCTGCAAGGTGTAGATATCCTTTGTAGCTTCAAACTTTGATTGTTCAGGGTTTGGTCGAACATAACACCATGCTAACGTTCATTAACAAAAAACTTTGTTAAGATTGGGGTGGGTGGGTTATCCTGTTTCAAACGAGTGCTTGTTACCTCTATAATATACAGACCGCTAAGACAGACCGAATCATATAACCGGAAAGCTACACCAACATAGCATAGCTTTTTATATATATAGTTAAATAAGGCAATTACGAACGTATGTCGTAAAGTAATAAATTTTAATTAAAATAAACAGAAGTGCTTCGTTTGAAAAATGGAATGAAAAAGTAAACAAAATTGCCCTACTCCTTTACTTATTTCACTATTGACTTTAGAACTATGAAAATAATACTGAATTAGTTTCTTTGAAAGAATGTATAAGTAGCCTCTTAATTTCGTATCTCCCTCGAAACCTCTCGAACCCAGTTTTTCATTGTGTTTTGTTAAACATTTGATATATTAATCATCTTTGTTATTTTATGTAACGTGTTCTCCTCAAAGTCAGAATGTCCACCGACGCACAGTGGGACAGAACCGTGCGTACCGTCTCAAAAATAGGTTTTCGTAATGTTCTATGTTGAATATTTTGTCAATGCATATGTCTAACTGAATGTTCAATGCATATTATATAGCAGTTGAAATACACTTTTACTCATTTTTTGTAATATTAGAATAAGGCTTGCAAGTTGACGCTCAAAATTATGTCAATTATGTAGAACACAATTCCAACAGTTTACATGGTCATATTTGCATTACTTTCCTGGGGCTAAGCCAAGTATAAACTATAAATGCTTATGAATACGGTTTGTCTACGTTACACGCGTGGATCAGGTGCATGGAGCTAATTTTACATATTTCATATAACCTTTCATTTCAAAAATGGGCTGCGAGAACTTCGGAAGATAAAAATATTAAAGAAGACAAGAAAAAGCTTGTACAAAGTTTGTTTCGAAGACGGATGGGATTGCACGTTGATAAGCCCCAACAAGGCAGTGGAAACAGTAATGACGGCAATACAGCTCGGCGTTTTTTTGAGAACTACTATTGCGCTTCAGAAATTACAGGAGTTGACGAGGAACTTATTCAAAGGTTCTATGTTATTCTGCAAACCTTGGCATCCGGTATTGCTGTAAATCCAGAAAAAATTGGTGAATATACTCTTTCAACCGCACAACTGTACGTAACAAAATATATGAGGTATAATATGCCTTCTTCAGTACATAAAATCTTTATACATGGGGAAAGTATAACAAGACATTTTGCTGTTCTGCCCATTGGTCATTTATCTGAGGATGCCCAAGAATCGCGTAATAAAGATTAAAAAAAATTCAGATTGCATCAGGCTAGAAAATGCTCTAGGTCCGCCACAAACGAAGTAGTATTTCAGGGTCTTCAATTTACGTCAGATCCTTATATATCAAGTATCAGAGAACCTTCAGTCACTATATCCAAGAAATTGTTAGACGAAGCTAAGAACCTCTTAGCTATTTAAATCGAAATAATTTCGTACATTATTTGTAAAACATATTTTTGGAGTGGATTATTTTATATTTGTCATTTATTTAAATGTAAGATTTATATGTAATATAAAATAGCATCAAATAGGTTTAATATCATAAAACTGTAAAATTATAATTCAATATGTTAACCAAACCATGGTTTAATATTAAAATAATACATTTTTATTGTTTTATTTTTTTTATATTATTTATTAAACATTTGACAATGATACATTCATTATTGGATTGTATGTACTCTGCAGACACTACATGCCAAATTTCAGTGATTTACTTCAATCAACAAAAAAGTTACAGATTTTTGAGATGGTACGCACGGTTCTGTCCCACTGTGCGACGTGATCAAGTTATTAACACGGAAGCTACTTGCCAATGAATATGAAGATTATTGCTCCACTGTCATGAGAGTTTTTCCTACAAAAAAAAAAAATCAAATTAGATTAAATTACTGCATTGATTTAACTACTACACCGATTTACCGCCTGTATCTATATATATGATACGCCAGTTCTGCAACAGCAGTGATTTAACTACTGAATCGATTAACTTAAAGATTTAACTTAGTAATCGATTTTACCACTTTTCTGATATCACTCCTAAACCAATTAACTATTGCCGAGTCATTCAGACGTCACAGGAAAACTATGTTTTATTATAATCTACACATTGCTACATAACATGAGGTGCACCATGACTGTTGTTGGTCTAGTGGTTAGTGACCCTGACTGCTAAGCCAGAGGTCGAGGGTTCGACTCCCACCCAGGATAAATAATTATGTGATGAACACGATAATTTGTTCTGTGTCTGGGTGTAATTCATCTATAATATGTATGTATTTAGAAATATATAAGTATGTTTATCAGCAGTCTGGTTACCATAGTACAGGCTCTGCCTACTTTGGGATCAGACGGCCGTGTGTGAGATGTGTGAACTTATTAAAGAAAAAAATACTTACTAACAACCTACAGGAGTAACATATACCTATATCGCATTATACAGGCGTATTTATTTATACTAGAGAGGCCTTTCATTGGCCAGTCTAACTTGAATTGTCATTGTATACACTTACGTACCAAGATAGGTCAACACATATACTGGACGCGTGTAACTTGATGTAACAGTTTATAAGATTTTTTTAATTTTTAAAGTATTTTCTTAAAAAATTGTAACATTCAGCACTTTTGCTTTGTATGTAACCGTAAGTTTATTTATTTATTAATAATTCATGCACATACTATACAAAGGCGGACTTAATGCATAAGGCATTCTCTGCCAGTAAACCTTAGGGTGATGCAGATGCAAATAAAAGTGATAATCGTTAGTTTATAAACAAACTCGCGATATTCTAATCTGACGAAATATTATGAACTGATCCTACAGTTATCAATTTGACGTATTATTATTTCTCAATAGTTTATAATCTTCTAGCTACCCGCCCCAGCTTTGCACTGCTGCACTGGTAGCAGAAACATCTTCAACAATCATCAACATATTTTAATCAATTTACACAAAATCTTAACAAATTATACACCTAAACCTTCCTCTGTCTATTAGTGAAAACTGCGTGAAAATCCGTTCAGTAGTTTTTCAGTTTATCGCGAACAGACAGACAGACAGACAGACGGGGAACTTCGTTTTATAATATGTAGTGAAGTGTTAAATTGTCGAATTGCTCACAAACTTACGGTGAAATTATATAATGTAAGTATTCCAAATTTCACGTAATTGAGTTCGCGAAATTTTCTTAGAAAGGGGTACAAAGAATTTTCTTCCCTTATTAATGTATGTGTAGATTACATTAAAGGTAAAGAGAGAATGCGTTTTCATCAAGTCCGCCTATTTATTAATAATAATATAGTCATATCGTCAATATTCCCTCTTAAACCTATTTTAAATTATACTTACTATTTTATATTATACCTATTTTATTTGTGATTATGGTAGTTACTAGTATATTGTAAAGTAAGTATAGCTTACTCTCCTGGCCTGTATGTATTCCAGGACACCAGGTCTCCACCCTATTTTTTTATTATTTATTGTATATTTGCTGCATCAATGTAACTATTGCCGCATTTTCACTACTGTACCGATTTAACTACTCCATCGAATGTACTTCAGCGTTAATTAAATTATTGCAGATACCTCATTACTCCAACAATAAAACCCCTGGATTAATTTAATTACTGCCGTGCTGCTACTATTGTACTGATTTAACTAGTATAGCATCAATTTAACGACGACACGAGGTCCTAATTCCACTGAACCGATTTTAATATTGCTTAGTTTACCTTTGTATCGATTGAACCGCATTATAAATGTACCTAATCCATCGATTTAACTGCATTATCGGTTTATATATTGATACACGGGGGGTGTTATAAATTCAACTTGTTTATCTGTCTGTCAGTGGCATCTTAGGTCGATTTTTGGTGTTCGAAATCACTGATTGTTCGAAAGGTGATTTGATTGCAAGTTTAAGTTTCTTATAATCATGGACAATTCAAGTACTGCATAGTTTGAAATACTTCACTGATTAAACAAACTTCTGCGTTTACACTACTTCTGTAGTTTAGCTTTACATAATTTTAACTTCTACTACGTTTTTATGACTGACCTATTTAACTACTGCACTGGTAAAATTCCACCTACGGTTGAGTTATTAATTACCTACTCCACTGTAAACTATTGGATCGATTTCATACCTTCATAAACAACTATATAACAACTTAATTTAACTACTGTTTCAAAGTAAAAGAAATTACTTACCATCTATTAACTTATGCACCTTTGCCTATGGACATTTGCAACACTAAGGGCTATCATGGCTGCTTCTCTAAAAATCTTTCTCTCAACCTCTAAAAATCATTTAATGTTCTTTTAAATTCCATCTTTTAAATACTAACGTCTTTTGTCCATATGAGGATGCGATTTGTCAAGACAGCTTCAGCTTCTGTCTGTTTTTATTTTTTTTTATGGTATATGGGCAAACGAGCAGACGGGTCACCTGATGGTAAATGACTACCGCCGCCCATGGGCACCTGCAACTCAAGTGCAGCCCTTTAAGTACGGAAAGAGGGGAAGGGTGGGAATAGTGGAGAGGGAAGGGTTAGGGCCTCCGGTAACGAGCGGAGTCGAGCCGGCCCATACGTGCCGAAGCATGGCTCTCCCACGTAAAATATAAATTAATATTTAAAAAAAAATTAAAAAAAAATATAAATTATTTTAAACACGTTCATTAATTATACTATACATAAGAATTAATTAAAGAGGACACAAGTAACCAGTCTAGTGTGTATCATATTTCATTTGTTGATTCCTCGAAGTTTTAACTTGAATTTCAACATTTTTATATTTTTGATTTAGAAAATTTTAGTGTCGATCATCACTATGATGTAGAAACAGAACAAGAGTGTAGTTGTTTTCAATGCGTTAGACAACAATAATTTATTTTGAAAAAAATACCAAGTACCTAAGTAATATTACAGTATCATGTTATCTAGAAATAGTAATAAATAGTATAAATGAAATTAAGTAATTGATATATGTTTCTAAATGCGCTTTTTACAGTAAAAAGGAGATTGCTCATTTCAGTATGAAAATCGATTTCACACATTTTTATGCTGCGTCAAATATGTTTAAACTGCATTATTAAGCCTGCACTGAGTATTATCTGAAATATAAACGTGTATTGTAACATAACTTGGGTTTATTAAGAAATTAAATGCCAATATTAGGTGAAAAAATAACAACGATAAACAACAACAAGAAAATATTATGACACTGACATTAGAGTTTTTTTTTAATAATGTTTGTGGCATCATGTTTTTGATACCATGTATAAATTAAGGCAAAACGAACACTGAAGTATACATTCACTACATAAACTACGATTACATACATGAAATAATAAGATTACTAAACTGCAATATATTTTAATGTGTGTATTATTATTTAACCATTTTATTTTAAAACGATGTTTATTTGAATTCTACCATTAATGGCTTATTTTCTATAATGGCAACATTTTACTTAAAATGGATACGGTCATTGATTCAAGTTTTAGTCATCGTAATATTTAATTTCCAACCCCAAATTCTATAGAATAGATTCAGGGTTGAAAAGTCACATTAAAATCCATATTTTTTTTAACATTTGAAATAATGACGCGAACGATATGATAAAAGTGAAACTATGAATGGGCATTCTCTTTCACGAAGTCTGGAATATTTACGTTTTCAACCAACTATCAAAAAAAAAACAAACGAATGAACCAGAGTATAGTAAGTATCGACATGCATACTACTTTAAGATAAAATATTTTATTTGACTTATATATAAAATATAAATAACGTCATCCTAGTTCGTTTTCAACAAGTTTTTATACGGCAATTATACAGCATTTGAATAAATGGAGACTCTCGCTGCGTGGAAATAAAGTCGAGTATACGTTGACAGATTTTAGTAAATTTAGTGGCGTTGAGAAATAGATTCCAGTAACAAATAGACCTTATTACGAAGAACACAAGGTTGATTTCATATGAAGAAATTAAGTGAGGTTTTAGTTTAGTCTAGTGTACAATAGAATTGGCACCATCATTTACTTATTTTAGTTACCATAAAGTGCTAATTACGGTTATAAACTGTGAGACTCGAGGCGAAGATGCAGTTATTGATAGAATAAAATTGAAATTGACAACGATTCAATGATTTAAATAAATATTGCTCTTAGTTTTTAATATGCGTCTATCATCTAAATGATTGGATTAATTATGTATTCCGTACTCTAATACGCAAATGGAAAAAAAATATAATTGAATATTTGGTCTACTATTGATTTCCCATTATCATTCCATTTTTTAATAAATAAGTTAAGATTAAAAACGCAATTTGAATACCCTAAATCAAATAATTTTCCAAAATGTTTTAATTAAATGCCTACAAACAAAAAAAAGTTTTCACTTGCATCGTCACTTTGAATATTACATTAGGTAATTAAAAGTCGGCGGCGGGCTCGTATGATAAGTTTCATGACAAAGGAAGCTTGTTGGTTATACTACTCTGTCAAGAAAGTACCGGGAAAAGGTCAATAAAACACAAAATGTTAACTATTCTTCCAAATTTATTGTATCACCTTCAAAGTAGGCCCCTTCAGAAATAATTATCAAAACATTTTTTAAATGCATTTTCCGGAATCGACTTCAGTTCTGGCCGCGAATTCTCTTTGATATCTTCTATCGACTGAAAACGGGTACGTACGTACTTGAAGTGGTAATTTCGGCCAGAGCGATATATTTGTATAGTTTTGGTCAAAAATTCGTTCACAATAATGGCCTTGTGCGATGGCGCGTGGTCGTTGTGCAGGATATTGCACCTTTTGGTGCACAAAGTTGGCATTGACCTTCTGGCAAGAATTTCAAGTGCACAATACCTCGATTGACTTTTGATCGACTTTGCTGTGGTTTTTTCGGTTTCGGTTCAGTTGGAAGTCGCCATTCCGAAGCTTGTTGACTAGTTTGCATGTCAAACTCGTTAACCCATGTCTCATCACTAGTAACAATGCTTTTTACTAATGTAGGGTGGGAATTGACTCTTTCTAGCAAGTCTTCAGTGAAAATTTAGATCTTTCGGGACTAGTCGAACGGCAAAGTGTTTCATGCCCAAGCGATCGTTTAAAATGGTATGAATCGATTCTTGAGACGCAGAAAGTTCAGGGGCTATCTCTTTCAAACTAGAATGACTATTTTCAGTTACAATTTCCTTCACTTTAGCGATGTTAACTTCAGTTGAAGACATTGATGGCCGACCCGAGCGAGGCAAATCTTCTGGAAACAACCAGGTAACAATGAATGTAGACTCGACGAAGTACAAGGCCACGTTCAGATGATGGGTATTTGAACTGTAAATTTTGTTCAAGTCGTTCACATACTAACACACGCTCTACGCGGCGCCAACGCCTCCGACGTTGACGCCCGCTTTGAGATCATTGGTTTGCCGTACATTCGTTCATATGAGCGCGCGTTTTTAACCCGACAACACGATGTTTTAATAAAAGCATTGGGCCAATTATATAAAAATCTGTATACCATTTTTCACATAGCATGACTTCGGTGACACTTCATTTTATACATTTCACTCAGTTTATTTTCGAATTAAATAAAAACATAAAATACAAGAAATGAATCCGAATTGATACAAAAATAAAAATGCGGCAACATGCGGCCTATGCCCGTCATCAGTTTAGATCATCACATTTTTATTTCACTATCAATTCAGGTTCATAATTATTTTGTATATGACTTGAACAAATTTGTAATGTTGTGCTCTTGCTGAAAACAAGATAGCTTGATCTAGATAGCGAAGCATTTATGGCAATGGTTACAATCAGGCATTCCGTCATAATTAATCTTTTCCAGTGACACTATTTTCATATAGCAAATTTTTTTGAATAAATTAATCATTGCAATAGGTAGGAATGAATTGTTTGTAGCATACATCATTCGGTACATATTAGACTGAATAAAATTACGTCATGCCATTGTTGTCCCCAGGTGGCTTCATTGTCGTATCGTTCGTCTTCATTGTAAGATATACTAATTATTAATATGAGTGTATATTAAACTCAGATTCCATTTTGCTACTCTATGTTACACGTACTTGTGTTTTTCATATATTTAAAAAAATAATGTCTCTCTCTCTCTCCCTCTCTCTCTCTCTTCTATAGCTTGGTAATCAATGTTGGGGTTTAAGAACTTTGCAGCTTTTCAGCTCAATTAAAGTAACGCACGTTACAGCATTTCAATTAAGAATACATAGCACACGAGGACGATCACTTTAATTGACTCTATGAGATTATCTTAATAGATTTCCCAAAAATAAAAGTTCTGTTGTATTTCAGGTAAAGCCAGTAGCAACCGTAGAGTAGTACAGGACATAGACAACGTATTGTTGCGAGTCCTCATTGATTTTCGGTGGAATTTTTTTTTTCATTTTGTAGGCGCTTTAACTTTTAGTTCTCTAGTCTCTGGTTTTTACAATTACATAATTACATTGTGGACTATCTTTTCCTTTATAATGTAATCAACTATTCAATAATGCAATCATTGATGACAGTTTGATTTTGGGTTTCCTTGCATTTTGTGTTTGCTTGCAATTTATGACAATGTTTGTCCGGAAAGTGGGTTTTTAGTAGTAGTGGGTAATCATCGATTATTATTATCTGTACCCCTGATGACACGTTCGCACAGTTTCATGATAAACACATTTATAAAATTCAATTGGAATATATTGAATTATTTCATTGAAACCACATTATAAGACGTCCATAGATATCCATCACATACTCATGGATCGAAGCCCAACGATAGAAACTTAATCTTGACAACTACAATGCTAGCGACTAAGTAAGTATATTAGCATTTCCTCTGTCTGATAGTGCAAAGCTAATATATATAATAAATATTTACTTTCCTAAAACCTTTCAAAAAATTTACCTTGACTTTTACTTCACCCTTACTTTTTTTTATAAATTTTCTATCAGCCTGACAACTCACGATTCAGTTTAGTCCCTATATTGAATCACATTTAGGGCTCAGATGATTATGCCACTGCCGCGCCGTAACCACGCCTTTAGGCTATGTATACGCGACGTTGACATTCCGTCTACACACTGACGACGCCGCAAATTCACCGCCAGGATTTTTTACGCCCAGGCTACGCATATAGCATACATTTTGTCTGTCGTGTGTTGCATCAGCCTGTTGCGTCGAGCATGTGGGTAACATTATAACATAACTGTGTTCATCCTAGTTGCAGTATTTTTATTAATACACTTCCTTAGTTAAATTCATCTCGTTGCCTCGTCAAATTTTACGTTTTGGCCTCCTGCTCCCGTCTATTTAGAGTCCATCCGGACGATACGGAGGGATTCGGTATGACTTCAGGACCAAAATTTCCATCTTTGGCATCATTACATAACTTGGCATCAGACGGCCGTGTAAGGTGTCTTAAGTTATTATTATTATTCTGCACCC
The DNA here is from genome assembly GCA_949752705.1 of Callimorpha dominula. Taxonomy (NCBI): domain Eukaryota; kingdom Metazoa; phylum Arthropoda; class Insecta; order Lepidoptera; family Erebidae; genus Callimorpha; species Callimorpha dominula. The sequence goes on along the minus strand of OX456990.1, from coordinate 25,885,884 downwards.
AACAATGTACCAAAAAATCACTGTCTACAAGACAAAATTAAACTACTTACTGAAAAAAGACAGTTTTTTTTTAACTATTATTAAAAGGACTTTGTCGCTAAGCGACTACATCGTCCCATATGGACAACAAACTATACCACGAAACAAGACTATATATAACTATGTCTTAAAACAACATCATCTAACTTCGTCTGTCATTGGATTAGACAACAAGAAAGCCAGCTAGATTAGTTAAAATACAGAAAACGGTGATCTATCCTGATCGGTCTTGTTCAGTAAGTAGTTAAATTTTTACAAGACAGTGATTTTACCCTTTGAAACAAAAAAAGAATTTTCCAAATTGGTTCAGGCGTCTTTGAGTATCGGTGAACATATATAAAAAAAAAGATTCCGACGAATTGAGAACCTCCTCCTTTTTTGAATTCGGTTAAAAATAGGTTGAACCTGTAACCTTCTCTTTGACATCTTATTTTGATTTTGCTAATTTCTGTACATTGCATATATGCAAACACTAACTTAAGCGGCGGTAGCGTAATGGCTAAGGAGTCGGACTTGCGATCAAGTGGTTGCGGGTTCGAATCCCACCCAGTGCAATACCGGCGTGACACAAGCAAACTCAGCTTAGATGGAGGGGTTAACAAGAATACTAGTAATGTGTGACCCACCTTACTAGTATATTTAAAAATAAAACAACATTTAATTTAAACTCGTCATGTTCATCATGCGATACGTGTAATGTCAGTGGCCAGCAATGTATTACTGAAAATGGACAGTGATATGGTAAAATGAAACGGCAACGGTGCGGCGGTGGTGCATGGGCGGTCGTCCGGTCTACACGGTTATACGATACGGTGTCAACAATAGTCTCGATATTATTAGTTTTTAAAGCCTGTCTTGAAGTGAGAACAGCAAATTTAGTGTTTTTTTTTTGCAAAGTAAAATGAAGAGTTCGATTTTTCTCCTATGTCTGAAGCAGTTAAAATAAACATATTGAAGAGGCGAGTCGCTTTTCACTTAGTATTTTAAATAATGTCCTAGGAATTTAGTTAAACCTTTTTCATATGAAGTATAGAGAGTCTTAGTTCACGTGTTTTATTACGAAACGAAAGCTCAAAGAATTTCCCTATTTTAAATTTCAGTTTAATTCATATGGGTTTTCCAATTTTTTGGATGTCCTTTTATGTCCTTTTTCGTACCGTTGAAAACGTGTTTATAAAATTCCATTGTGAGCGGTTGAGAATGAAGTTAAGGGATGAAAGTGTAACAAACAAACAAATTCACATTTGGATTTGGAAGAAAATTGTGAATAATGCTATTTCTACAGGAGTAAAGTTCAATGTCACTCAATCGCGGTTTCACTGTGCAACAGATTTGGATTAAGAGGCGATTGATTTGGATTTAGCACATACGTTCGTTCCTGTGTTAACACAGCATGCGGTGGTAGGGCCGCAGTAGAAATATAATTTTTAAATAATAAATTAATAATAGAGAATAATATAAAGTTGAACAATAATGTATTATTGAAACTAGTTAACTTGTTAGAATTTTATTATACTTCCTGGATATATTTATGATTGTTTAGTGACAAAGGTCACACATTAATTAGTAATATATATATGCCCTGGTGCTGGCAGCGCAGGACCGAATATTGTGGCGATCTTTGAGGGAGGCCTATGCCCAGCTGTGGGCGTCAACCGGCTGAAATGATGATGATGATGGCCTGGTTTTCGAATATCGACCCTAATTTATTTTTAGATTACTTCAATAATTTGTACTGTCATTGTATAGTCAAAATATATACTTTGCTAGCTACTGCTATAGCTTTATAGCTGCAGCAGTAGCACAGCAGTTCTACTTCTGCAGTTCTACATATAACTTTTAAGTATTCCTATCTGTGCGCGTGTGCTTAAAAAAACCAAACAAAGGATTCTCCTCGCGGATTTAATACCGTAGTCATATAAACAACATTCTTTAGATTAATTTTACTATTATTGTCGTTAACAAGGCCAACTAACATAAATGCTGTTTTTAAACCTTCGCGACTTTGATACATAATGAGCCCTGGACTTAATCGAGATAATATTTAAAAGGTACAATACATTTTTGGTTACCCGACGTTTCAATCGAATTGCACCGATCGTGGTCACGAGTAGGCTGATGAGAGCTCTCATCAGTCCACTTTAATACCACCATAATATAAATCCTTGTGTTAGGAGGTTGGGATTGAACCCGCACCCCACTTGATCACAAATAAGATGCTTTATCCATTACGCTACTAAAAAAAAAAACAAACAGTCATGTGTTAATAATTAAAGATAAACTAACACTAACTATAAACACGTACCTAGTCTTTACACGACCAAACTGTTTGCTGCTAATGGCTGATAGTTCTTTTGACCACGTTGTGTAGATAGCACAGTGTTATATTAATAGTTCCGATTAGGGCTGCGATAACATCATGGAGATACGCGATAGAGTTGCCAATCTTAAAATCTCATAAACGTTTATTATCAAGATTTACTTGTATGGCAATTAAGTTTTATTGAAAAGACTTAAAAGTTAATCTTTAAAATGGCGGTTAGATTAACCAATATCCTATTTTAATTAGTTAATCCGATATTTCTTTTTTTAATGGGTAATTTTGTAAAAAACTTTTGTGACTAAGCTAGTTATATCTGGTATTATGTTAGCTCAATTTGGTTGTATAATTCAATTTATTCTACTAATTGGCAATCATCGGGTGAGCCAAAGTTGCTACCATAACCTATAAGGCTTTTGCAGCACCAAGGGTATCGAAGAGGTATGAAGAGAAGAGAGGGGTAGGAAAGGGTAACGTCACCTCCTGAGAATAATCATATGATTTTAGTTTTCATGTAGTCTTTTCTTAACTCAACCTACTTCTAATTGTCGTGTATTGAAATAAAACTTTGTATGCATATGCAGTTTGCTTGGCAATACCATAATTTGCACGGTGTGATTTAACGTTTATTTTTAAAATTTTACCCATTGGTACGTGGTTACCAGCGATTGTAAGCTAGGTGTTACTGGCTCCCTTATGCCGCTATAGCTTAAGGGGGCCACTCAAGCTCTAACGTTTCCTTTTTTACATCTATAGTTACCAATCATGTCTCTCAAGTGCCATAGTTATTACTACCAACATTTTATTTATATTATATATCATAAACATAACATAATATTCTATAATATAACATAATATAATTTAATATTGGGTAAATAACGTAGTTTTTTTTTGCCAGGTGTAACATCTCACAACCTCACACAATGGCACGTAACTGCGGGTGGCTGATGCTGGCTCCGAAGAAAAGGATAACTACATTCCTGCTGTTCCTTCTTTTGGTGGTCTTCACTATAATAATCATCACCACTGCTACCTGTAAGTATTTACTTTAATTTATGATCATTAAAAAATGCAAACATCTAGCATAAAATTAACTTTTACTCCAGACGACCAAGAACAAGTCCGAAATGCTCTCGTAAGACAACTGCAAGAACAGTTTTCTACTCGATACTCCTACAACTTAAAAAGTATGTTCAAACAGTATGACAGATGGACCTAATGTTTTTTTACCGTCTTTGATAGTCAAAAGAAATGATAAAGCAGGTAACATGCGGCAGCAGGCAAATCCAAGTCCATAGGAGATGCAAGAAAACTTATAAGAAACCTTTAGATATTTTATGTAAAAACAATTTTTGTGTAGGCACCGTGTGGTCAACAGTGAATATTTCACTAAGGTTTTTAACAGTTTCATGTAAGGATCATTGCATTCTATATATGAGAAAAAATCGGGGCATTAGAAATTGGTCAGTTTAAAGAAAAATATTATTTTATGAGAAATCTAGTACCACGGGGAAGCTAATTATTCACATGTTTTGACGTGTCGAAATTGTCGAATCCTACCTGGTCGTCACCTCACCGGTGTTATTTTAAGGTATTTCGGAGTCCGACCAACTAAAACCACACGGTGTTCCGTCATGGGGTCAAAGGCCTAAGATGAATGAATGTTACACATGACCTAATGACTCAGTTTTATTTGAAGTTATTATGTATTCTATTTGAAATATTACAGTGTTTTTAAGAGTTTATGTGGTCTGACGTGGTGTGAGATTATTACAATGTTCTAGTTTTTCTATAAAAATAAGTATGATCTTTCCATTTCTTTTTTTCTCAAACACCCTATTTTAGAAATGTATAACGACCGTAGAGGAAGCTTGTCATTTATGTAGTAGTAAGTAAGTAGCGGGCTGTTGCCTCTGCCTACCCCGAAAGGTAGTTATGCCATGTAAAATCAAATCCTTCCATTTGCAACGCTAATAATTATAGTCTAAACAATACGTATATTTATTTCCTTTAGTCACAGATGCAGTTTTCGAGAGCAAAATATGGCGGATAAAGTATTTACGAATATTGTCTTGTTATCGATTTATGATGTTGTTAAGCTGATTGACAGCCATGACAGAGTGCGGGAAGTTAATCAATATTATTATGTACTAGTTGACCCGACAGACGTTTTACTGTCAAAATTTCAATAAACCATTCAATTTACTTGGGAGAGCCATGCTTCGGCATGTGTGGGCCGGCTCGACTCAGCTCGATACCACGGCCTCACAGAAAACTGGCAGTGAAACAATGTTTGTATTGCTTTTCGCTCCGTGAGTGACGTTACCGGAGACCTTAACCTAACCCTCTCCCCTAATCCCGTCCTTCCGATCTCCCCCCTCTCCTCCCCTCTATTCCACCTCTCCCGTCTTCCCGCTCTTCCCCCATGTCCCCCTCTTCCCCTACTATCACCTTAAATGAAGGCAACGCACTTGTGACTCTTGAGTTACAGGTACCCATGGGCGGCGGTAGTCATTTACCATCAGGTGACCCGTCTGCTCGTTTGCCCCCTATATCATAAAAAAAAAAATTGTTATATTAATACGTGAAGAGAATTCTTTGAACCCCTTTTCAAGAAAATTTCGCGAACGTAGTAACGTGAATTATAGAATATTTACAGTTTATATACAGAAGAAGTGCAGAAAGCTAGAAATTTTAAACAATATGTTTTACAACTTTGAAAATTACGTGAAAACGTCTTAATGAAATTACACGCGTCCAGTAAATGCGTTGACCTGTCATAGTAAGTTAATCTAGTAGTAGTACGTTAGTACCATGACAGCTCAAGTTATACTGGCCAATGGAAAAACCATGGTTGAAATTGTTGAAGTTGATAAAATAAACTAGAGATCGCGTGGCGACCACCACGCGATCTCTAGTTTATTTTAATTACGTGAAAACTAATTTCCAGTTTTCTCCATTTTTCAGACAGCTTCTCCAGTTTTTGTTTCCCTAAAAACTTTATTCAGACTATCCTACTAATATTATAAACGTGAAAGTTTGTGCGGATGTATGGATGTATGAATGTATGGATGTTTGTTACTCTTTCACGCCACAACTACTGACCCGTTTGCGATAAAACTTGGTATGTAGATAGCTGGAGACCTGGCTTAACGTATAGGCTACTTTTTATCCCAATATTAATATACAAAGAAAAGAATTAGGCAAATCTGTCCAGTAGTTCTCAAGCGATGCGCTTTCAAACTTTTTTATTTATATAGATCATCATCATCATCATGGCGTTGTTTCCCGGTTACAACCGAAACTTCCACTTCGGTGCCCGAGGTCCGCCTTCCGACTTTTACTCCTCCACTTCGCACGATCTTCGGCATCCCTAATAGTGAGTCCATTGGCACGCATGTCACCCCTTACACCCTTTTTATTTATTTAGATGACCCTTTGTAAATAAAATTTATAACAATAGTGTTTCCAGTCTCGAGTTCTCGACTCGAGAGTCTCGGGATCCGCGACAACTAAATTTACAAAAAGTCAAAGCCAAACCCTTAGCCAGATCAATGCATAGATGCATATTCATCCATACAAATATTTACAATGAGCCGGAATCAAAGACGGGACACCCGAAGTTGCAATCGAATGCTCCACGCCTCCACCATGCCATATTTTATTAAAACATACTTATAAAAATAGTAGTATTGCAATTATTTTTGTATAAAATATTCCCTTTAAATATAATAAACTAGCAACCCGCCTCGGCTTCGCACGGGTAGCAGAAACATCTTCAACAATCATCAACATATTTCAATCAATTTACACAAAATCTTAACAAATTATACACCTAAACCTTCCTCATTAATCACTCTGTCTATAAGTGATAACTGCATGAAAATCCGTTGAGTAGTTTTCAGTTTATCGCGAATAGACAGACAGACAGACGCGGCGGGGGACTTCGTTTTATAATATGTTTTGTTAATCAAACAGACCCTACGGCATATCCTTAACGCTTGTTACCTTAAAGGTCACCGTATTATTATCAGTCGATAATAATACATTTTCATTAACGTTACAACCGAAGGGGATGCGGATTACTACGTCCGAATATTGTTTTTACTTGCTTAAAAACATTTGTTGAGAGTGGAGAGAAGTGCAAATTTCTCCTCGATATGAAGCCGCCCAAATAGATCGCGTCATAGGCCGTCATTATGTTTCGAAATATAATTATTATATAGCGAAATGTGTAAGGGAGGCTATGAAATAAATAATATTGTTTTATATTGTGTTCTACTTTTTTATATGTTGCTGATATTGAGTATGAAAGAACACGAATACTTATGACTAGGTAGGTACTCACTTTATTTTTTTCAGGCTTTCTAACATCGGTTATTAAACTGATGAGGTCGTAGTATTCTTGAATAATAATGATAGCAACAATATGTCTACTACTGATAAAATAATACGTTTTATAGTTTTTCATCAATGTATAATTATGATGACTGGCCTGTTGGTCTAGTGGTTAGTGACCCTGACTGCTAAGCTAGAGGTCGGGGAGGGGGCACAGATTAAATTCCTAATGCATAGGAAGTCTTACGCCAATAAAAAAAAACATGCAAGTCGACATGGTAATGTGTTCACTCCACACCGATATATGTTTTTCTATATGAATATCAATAGTGTGTGTTTAGCCGCGTTTTATCACCTACAGTACAAAATATGCTTAGTTTGGATCTAGATCCAGTGTGAATGTGTGTGGTCATAGCGCTATCTATCTAATATGACCCAGAATCTATTTAGACTAAAACTTAGTTACTTTAGCTAGACTCATTACCGGTATTGTCACAAATAAGATAATAGTTACTTCGGAATTGTTATTGTTGTTAAAGCAGCGCAGTCAAAACATATAAAAAACATTCTTATTAATTAATATTAAGTTAAATGTAGATAATGCTAAAATAAGATCGTTATACATATATCATATTTCAGCTATGGTATCAAAGCGTATTCTTGATATTCAAGGTACAGACTACTAAAAAGCGAGCTCCCGAAGAGAGCGCAGTGTCGATGTTAACGTATATGTAATACGTAAAATGTACATTTTATGTACATGTTTGTTTACACCAGGTATGCGGTTTATGTTCTCTTCAAAGGACAGAGATATTTATAGAAAATTGTCACAATAGATGGAGCATTTGATAACGATGTAAACAAGTGAAAGGAAAACGGAATACCTTGATTCCCTCCACTGTTACTGTAAATATGGGAAAACGCATTACATTAGTAGGAATAAAATAGTTTTGATTTTTTCCATACAATGGGTAAATATTTATCGTTAGACATACGTAACACAAATTTACCTACGTTGCTTACAGATGAAAGAAAGTTTTGTCATTACATGCAAACAGTAAATAAATAGCTTTTGCTTTTTGATCCGGATCCGATAGCCCATGTTACTTCTAGATAATGGACCCTCCTAATAGTAAAATACTTATTAAAATCGGTTTAGTAGTTCACTGTGTAACGATTATAGCTTAACCTCCACGGCTTCGCACGAGAAAATAAATACAAAGATCTCAATATCTCTCTCAATCTCGTCTCGCTATAATTTTTCGTAAAGCGTTTTAAAATTAATTTAATAATAAAAAAATTTAATAAAATTTACAAACTAAACCACTTCGCTGCATTTTTTTACTTTTAACATTTTTTGTACCCCTTCTAAACGTAACATAAAACAAGAATTTACATGTACATAATTAAACTTGATTATAATAGTCGGTTCGATTCTGACACAGCGCCCCACTGAAAACCCCGGTGGGGTGACGGCCTGAGGGGGTTTCCACTCGCACAGATACTTTTATTACTTTTTAAACTTTACTTTTTAATTCGGTTAAAATAGATATTTCTTAAAAATTCCAACGGTCTGACTAGTTTTAGTAGTTTAGAAAAGAAAATGGCGCATTTTGCAATTAAGGCTAAAAAAATAAATGGTCGTTAATAAATTAAAAAGTTTAAAACCAAACTCACTGGAATTTATAGCTCTTTTTAATATCATCACAAGCTACAATTTCAGTTCAACAAGTTTCAGACTTCTACATACGTTCCTTTCAAAGTTACTTTGACCTTCATTTGCGCAACAAAAGCACTCAGCGACTTTGAACATGTCTGGTAATGATGAGTAGATGAGTACTATAAACATGTAGTACATTATTCTATGTATTGTTAATAGTTTTCGCAGCGCACGCCAAATAATAACTTACTGAAAAATTTGCCATTTAAAGTAAATTTTTGATAATTTGGTTACATGCTGAAAATGTAGCTTTTTATATGTAAAAATACTTTAAAATCTGTATAAGTAGTTAATAAGTTTATCCATTACAAACTAACATACAAAAATCAAATCTATTCTCTTTAATATTAGTTTAGACTAGCTAACTGAAATTTGTTTGTACTCCTATTCATTTCATGGAAAACTGCAGTATTTGTTTTTCCAATTTTCTGGTAAACATTTAATTCCTAGAATTCGGCAAAACTCATCGACCTGTTATGAAGTGATGCATTTTCCGGGTGATAGATAGATTCCGTTGCTCTCAAATTATTCGTAACAACATACCTGTCTACTCGTATTAGTTGGGCAAAAAGTTTTACATTGCTATACCCAGAATTTGATTTATTTTGTTCGATATACTAAAATGAAATCCAATACCAAATTGAAGTTTTGTTTAGTACTAATAACGAAAATAACGCTGAGATCTACAAGTAAATATGGCCTTTATTCAGCTTTAATCGACCAGCTGAGTTAATGATGATGGTGGTAGTGGTGGTGGTCTTAATAATGGTGATGGTGATAGAGATTAAAATATATGTTCACTTCTCCAAAACTTTAGCACACAAAACCTCTAATAAACAAGTCTTTACCTGCGTAAGCAGAACCTTTATTCAGCTATGGTACCAAGCTGAGTTGATGACGGAGGTGGTGATAATGGTAGTGCCGATATTAGTGATGATGGTATTTAAAATGAAAGCATATTTCGACCTATACATAGAATAAGGTTATACATGATTATAAAACCAAATTACTTTTTTTGTATTGATAATACATACACTACTATAATTCACTACTAAAACAAAAAAATCAAAAACTTTTGTAGTAACGAAGATAGCGATTGAGTAAGGGTAATATAAAGATAAGTCTAACCTTATTAATACAAAAAAAAAGTCATTTGGTTTTTTAGTCATGTATAACCTTATTCTACGTATAGGTCGATTTTAACTTTAGAATTTAAACCTCTCTTAAAAATTGTTTTAAACCCAGCCGTTATTAAAGTTCAATTTACCAATGGAGTTCAATGGGCAACGCATTGCTTTTACAGCACTTCAATGTACACTGAAAAGTATTGAGCAAGGGTTTCAATCAGTCTATTCAATTCTGTTATTATTCACAATCCGATTGTGTGCCATGTATGTAATTATTTTATCAGTACGAGTGCACTCTCCATATTTTTTATCAATTCAATAGAATTTCCTTATAGGTCAGAACAGCTTTGAATGTATTATTTGAATTAAAATAAGTAACTACACACACACACACACACACACACACACACACACACACACACACACACACACACACACACACACACACACACACACACACACACACACACACCCCCACACCCACACCCACACAGTTGGGCGGCTCCAATTTGTGCAGAAATCTACTATACCCGACCTCCTTAAAACTCTGATCTACACGACGAGAAACGTCTGTTATATCATATCACACTACAATTCACAGGAACGAAGAAGTAATGTATTCGTAAAATCATCAATTAGTACTAGGTAATCAAATTTTAAAGCAGTTAAAACCGCTTTTCACAGCTAATTAATTTAAAATGAAGATTTTTTTATAATTAGTTACCTGACTGATTGTATCCAGCTTACTAATACAGAGCACGTCCATCTTAAAACACGGATATCACAAAACATCAGCAAGATATTATTTCAACAACAGACTGTCATACTGACTTTCACTTTTAAAATGTGATTGTGTTTTGAACCAAACCATGTCAATAAAGGCGTCAAAGGGATGGTAGGTGTGAACGCTAAATTATAGTTTTGAAATGCCCGTCCGATAGCCGTAATATGGCAAGCCTTTCATTATTTTTTCCTTTTGAAATGCACTTCAAAATTTAAATTTGACAAGTTGCACAGTGACAAAGGTTTTCATTAACCTGTCAAGTTGCACAGTTCCAAAGGCTGACTTCAGGTACTTGAAAAGGTGACAAATTGATTATGCATTGAAATGTCTTTGTGAGTTATAGTGGCGTCATGTTAGATTTTCTCTTCGGAAAATATCTCCGATCGATGATTCCTTTTGGGACATGTTCGTAAAGGTGTGTAGAACGACATTTCAAAATGTCTCTGCGAGAAAGTAATAAATTTTTAAATTTAATTTTAAATAATTTTATTTAATTATAAAATATTAATTATTAAATTAATTTAATTTTAAGAACCATGTATAATAATTTTTATTTTAATGTAAATTGGGCGACCAGTAATTTGTTAACTAACGTTCAAATTCAGGCTGCGTCAGCCGTGTACTACGCTGAAAGTAGCTCGCACAAGCGCGCGCGCCACAGAAAAGTAGCTGTAATGTTTATTTTTATTGACAAAAGTAAATTACATAAAACCAATTGGATATGAAAAAGGATCATTTTTGTAAATTATTTAGTTAAGTTAAAATTATTTTTCACATATTTTTAATATTTCTTACATCAACTGGAAGTTGAGTATTATACGAATTTTCGATTATTTCATGAAATTCGATGACACTCCTATAAAAGTACGTATGTTATCAGTACGACTATAGCACGTGCAGCCCCTGCTGTGCCCTACTTCATCCAGTAAATCATTATCCTCGAACACCCGATACATATTAATGTATGTATTAAGTATTACATTTTAATATTATCTACGTATTAACGGGAATTAACGCGATCACGAAAAGGTATTACATACCTCTGAATTGCCTGACGTTTCGACCAGGTTGCACTGGCCGTGGTCACAGGCTGACTGGCTCAGCGGTGCACGCCCTCCGTCGTCGACATCGTGAGGTAGAAAGTTCTTCATCCACTTCCACTTTTTTGATATTTTTGACATTTTCGTTTCGCCATGTACCGTCACATACTATTCGCGTGTAGGTATTTGTATGCACCCGTATCCTCTTATCATCTAGCAGCTGGTGTTTATGTTCGCTGACTTCTAATGTATTCATTTAGAAAAACTAGAACTTACATAAAGATATTTATAAACTAAAAAGTAATGAATTATCGTTAAATTTATCTAACGCAAATAAGGATAGTGATATGACGTATAATTTCTGCACATTTACTAACACATTGTAACAAAAGGGCTTCACCAGAAAAAAATTAATTGCAGTTTGCCACATATGTATATTGGCACACCACGACCTTCCGGGTATGATTCCTGAGTCGGAAAAAATTATGTTGGTATTTATGTTAGACAATTTTCAATCTAAGCTACATGCTCTGGACGGCCATAGTGTCACCTCTTATTACAAAGGACCAAAAAAATAGAGGTATATCTAGAAAAATGTGCATGTAATACCCAAATCATTATAATTTTAGGACATTGCATAAAATTATGGAAGAAACAGAATGTTTCCTTTGAGGATGAGTCGAATGTGGAGTTAATTAGAAAATAATATACCTAGTCTTGATTATTTTAAATCGGCGGCTTACTAAACGCTCTCACATACGTATAGGTGAACACCCAAAGACATCATATATTGTTGTCTGTTACTTGTATTATAATTTGGTCCTTAATCGTGAGGGCTTATTTCAAAAGGAATTCGAATGACCGATTTTTAAATTTAGCGAAACAACTTTGTTGTATGATATGTCGGAATATATGCTCAATTAAAATAGTAAAAAACATCAAAACTACATAAAATGGCAATCAATATATTATTATAGTTCTTTGGAAGTCCTTGCATTACATTTTCAGCGAGATGTATGTTTTAGTACTTGAACTGGCAGCACACGTATGGCAGTGCACGCGTATAGCTTAACTTTTAAATAAAAAGTACAAACCTGCAATACAATACTGAATGCATTCTTACCACAGGCCAGCAAATTGCAATCTTCAAATCAAACATCCCACAGTTGGCGAAACCACACATCGGACGTAAGTATCTGTACGTAATTGGGTTTCTCTTTGCCATGGAAGAAGTTGTAGAGTTTGTTGATTCTTGGGTAGGTAGTTAGACCATCATTTAACTCCAATTGAGAAATTCATAACTAATTTTGAGAACAGTGTTGTAGACAATGGTCCCAATTCTGTTACTTCACTCGCTAAATTAAAATTCACTAAATTTTCTTCATTTCAGATGTAAACCTTGTAAACTTCAAAACAAGGTCTTATTTCAAATTGAAACAAGTAGGTAACATATGTCGCTATCGAAATAAGCAATTTATTTGTCGACTAAAGTCTGATACGCTTAAATAAACTTTAATACCACGTAGCGAGAGCCGCTATCCGTTGAATGCCATCTCTTTTGCTCTGTGTAGATTAAAAACACGTCATCCTTGTTGTTCATCCGTTTTAAACAAGTTTTTATACGGCAATTATACAGCGTTTGAATAAATGGAGACTCTCGCTGCGTGGAAATAAAGTTGAGTATACGTTGACAGGTTTTAGTGAAATTTAGCGGCGCTGAGAAATAGATGCTAGTAACAAATAGACCTTATTACGAAGAACACTAGGTTGAAATTAAGTCAGGTTTTAGTTTAGTCGAGTGTACAATAGAATCGGCACCAATGTAAGACTTTCGATTTTGTTCAAGTCGAGCTACCTAAGCTCGACTTAAACAAAATCCTGTGACCTACGGCGCGCGGTAAGCTGGTTGAATAAAATTTATCCTGTTATAATTCCTTAATTCTTCTAACTCTTGTAGACAGCTATGGAGATAACCATTGTAGATGTAGTTATAATATAAATATCGTCCGTTCTAATTTTAAATTGTAAGGTAGAACACGCACGACTGACTTTTGTAACTCTCATCTAAGTCATTTGTATATCACGGCATTGTGGTAGGTACTCGTGTAAGTAAGTGATCATGGGTTGAACAAGAGTGACAAATTAGTCACTGTGATAAAAGTCAAACTTTCCACAATGTGAGTGACGATATCCTTCTGGGCTTTAGGTGGACAACGACGTCTGGAATGGAGACAATTTTACATTTGCTTCCAATTTGAAATTACTAGTATTCCTAGAATTACTTTAAATACCTTCGTGTAACTCCATCAATCCTCGATCAGTTGCTGGATTTTATCGATGTTTTTGTTTTTCATTTGTTGTGTGGTAGTGTGTCGCGCGAACCGAAATCCACCTTCCTTTTGGATCTTTTGTTTCTGTGATTTTTCCTATTTTCCATCAGTTTTCTTTTAATATAAATATGCCTATAAAGTCTGCTACTAAGCCATCTCGATAAACTGTCGATCGTTTTGGATTTTTTCTAAATATCTTTACGGGTTTCTTAACAGTATATAATAATATGAAGATGACCCTTTTGTTTTATAGTGTATTTTTAGTTTATTATTATTAGTTATTTGTAGCTGTTCAGCGATACTTGCAATATTTCAGTGTCTCTATATCAGCGACAATACATGGATAACCGTGGCAAATCTTCTTTATTATGCTAATAATAAATATCGTATATGATCACTTATCGTTATAGTTTTGTATAGTTAGTATAACTTGAGGCCAACAGATATCGTTACGTGTTGTATCCTTATTCTCCACCTTGTTTCCCGACGGCTTTCAAACTCTTCACCTTCCAGAACCAAAATAAGCAGAGCGTATATTGTCGGTTCTAAAACACGGATAAACATACATGATATACTGTGGAGTATCGGTTGTCGTATCCCTCCAATACAAAGGGATCCTCCGACCAAGCTAGGTGATGTTAGGAAGTTGTATGTATGTCACCGGAAGATTGTGAACATTTTCAGTTTATAAACATTCTCGCGATATTAAAAACGGAGGAAATATTATGAACTGCATCTAACCGTTTATAATTCAATGTATTTTTCAAGCTATTTGAGTTAAGTTACACTTACACTGAAGCTATCGTGCTGAAATTTGGTACACACATTTGGTTGTAATGATAATTCACAATAAAAACATTTTTTTATTATTTTTTAAATTATTATTTCTCGTTAGTTTATAATCTCTCAATGTCAAATCGTCAAATTGTAAACGCATCTGCAGGGTTCTTAATCTGTCCGGTTTTATCACCCGTAAAATTATAAACCGCGTCCCTAATTGGTTCTTAAAATGAAAATAATTTTTACTTTTTGTGCGTGTGGAATCCCCCTCGGGCCGTTACCCCACCGGTGTTTTCGGTGGGGCGGAATCGAATCGACTAAAACCACACGGTATGCCGTACTGCGCCCAAAATAGGAGGGACCCGGGAACAACTTTTATTAAGACATCCGGACCCTAATAACCTTACCAGATCTAATAATGCGGCTCGAAACACTTCACGTTCAACCAATCAGAGCGCAAGGTGCGTTTCGTCACGTGCCAGTTGGATATCTGTTCACAATTTGGCTAGATTATGAAACAGATGGGACTCAAACTGTCTTCCTTGATTAGTTACTATCCATAAAAGGGAATAAAAGCTTTGGCTACAGTCTTCGCTCTTCTGAACAGATATAACCTCTGAAAACCTAGTAAATATATATAACTAGTAGTACCCCGCGGTTTCACCCGCGTAAGTCTCGAACGCGTGGAAATATCGGGATAAAAAGTAGCCTTTATGTTAATCCAGGTCTTCAGCTATCTACATACCAAGTTTCATCGCAATCGGTTCTGTAGTTTTTGCGTCAAAGAGTAACAAACATCCACCAATCCATCCATCCAAACTTTCACATTTATAATATTAGTGGGATATAACCTATATTCAATCCAAAAACTGTATAACATTATCCCAGTTTCTCGTAGATAGTTCAAGGTTTTGAAATGCTATTATTAGGTCTCTAATATATAAGACTCTGTTTAAACAAACTATTTAACAGACATTAAACTTCCTGTCTGGTCACTAGCTCGCTCCCGCATGCAAAATATTTTTATTCATCATGATTATAATCAAGATTCGTTCAAAATAAGTTGATGACTTCGATGAAAATCCTACTAATATTATAAACGCGAAAGTTTGTAAGTATGGATGGATGGATGTTTGTTACTCTTTCACGTAAAAATTACTAAACCGATTGCCATGAAATTTCGTATGTAGATAGCTAAAGACCTGGATTAACATATAGGCTACTTTTTATCCCGATATTCCCACGGGAACGGGACTTACGCGATTGAAACCGCGGGGCGCTGCTAGTAATAAGATATATTGAAGATAGTTGGTTACGGGGACTATTGTGTGCAACGGTCGATCTTGCTATTCTGAATCTAGCTTATTTATCTGGTATTCTTATATATTTCTTTATCTACTAGCAATATAAGCTTATAGTTTTCACCAAGGTGCTTATATGCTGCGAAGTTAGAAATCATATAATATTTAACACTCAATGCAATACAAAAAAATAAAATTATAAAATTGATAACATTATTAACCAATTAGTATTAAATTATATTGTTGTTCGTGGGAGAGCCATGCTTCGGCTCGACCGGAGTGATACCATGGCCTCACAGAAGACTGGCAGTGAAGCAATGCATGCGTTGTATTTCGCCGAGCGAGTGAGGTTACCGGAGGCCCTAACCCTTTTTTTTTTGTTTATCGTATAGGGTGCAAACAAGCAGACGGGTCACCTGATGGTAAATGACTACCGCGGCCATGGGCACCTGAAACTCAAGAGTCACAAGTGTGTTGCTACTCCCACCTTAAAGGGCTGCCGCCCTTTAAGGTGGGAGTAGGGGAAGAGAGGGAGAGGGGGGGAAGAGTGGGAAGACAGGACAGGGGGATTAGAGGGGGGAGAGGCGAAGGACAGGAATAGGGGAGAGGGAAGGGTTTGGGCCTCCGGTAACCTCACTCACGCGGCGAAATGCAATGCAAGCATTGTTTCACTGCCAGTTTTCTGTCCCATCTTCCACCTCCCACCCCTCACTCCGCTCTCCCCTCTCTCCCTCTTCCCTCCCTACCCCTACTCCCACTTGTAATTCGAGGTGCAGGTGTCCATAGGGGGCGGTAGTTACTTACCATCAGGTGACCCGTCTGCGCGGTTGCCCCCCTATACCATAAAAAAGAAAATATTAAAAAATAATGAGATTGTGTACATAATACCTAATTGTACAATTATAATTTGCTTAAATATAGCTTAACATTAATGGTAATAACACTTGAATCAAATTGTAATATGTCTGCGTCTGGATTTTTTTGGAAAAAATATTAATTTGCTGAAAGCTCTAAAAGTAGCACACGCCAAAGAACGCCAAGTTGGTCGGCAAGCAAAGATTTGACGGTGCCTCCCTTCGGTCCCGTGCAAATATTTCTTCGGCACATAGAAATGAATGCACTCGCGTACCAATGGGTTGTCTACTGTCCAATAATAGGTGATAGTGTATTAGATGTAAAACTTCTCGCGATAGATTCAATGTTTCAAGACCGACCATTCCTGACACGAACATGGAAGGGTAAAGCAATGGATTGTATCCATAGGCGCGTTTATGGAGGTACTGGGACGATTTACGCAGATTTTTTTCCACATTAATGTATACAACTGTGCTGTTTGATTCCACAATATAGCCCAAGAACTCATAACGAATTTTGACAAGGTATTTTATAGCGTTAGATATTTTGAACAGTAAAACTTGAATACCATTAAGAAATGGAATGTCTGGTAGACCAAATCGACACTCATTGGTACTGCGCATGGTGTAATTACCGCAAAATATATCGGCCAAAAAAGGCATTTTAGTTTACTAGTTTAGATATATTAGTTAAAATAAAAAATACAATTATTTTATCATAACGTGTATCAATTGTTAATTATCGTCATTGTAATAAAAAAAAATCCTATTTGTTGTTTTGTTATGTATAAAGCGAGGCAATCAATAACTATTGAACCCCACCACAAATGTTGACAAATATTTTAAACATAACGTAGTACCTAAAATGAATAAGATTTTGTATGAAAATTAACGTAACAGTTTATAATAATTACGTGGAAAGAGTAATAGCGTATCTTTATGTTAAGAGATTGCTCTAAGGCCCCCTTGTACATTATGGATACTTTTCATTTTAATAGTTATAGTCTCTATAAAGACCTGATGTAGAAATAAAGTGTTATCTATCTGTGATAAGTAAATAAGTAACGTTTATTAGGTTGGAAATTTAATTGTAGACAACCTTTCAATTGTTTTGCAATGACATTAAGAAAAATTTAAAAAAACCTCTAATGATAAATTAACTTATTTTGCAAATAGGTCTTTTTAGACACTTTTACACGTCGATTTCTTATTAAAAGCTAGATGGTGCTGTCATTTCCCATGACTAGCCTTGAGAAGAAACGCCGA
Source organism: Callimorpha dominula (assembly GCA_949752705.1). Classification (NCBI taxonomy): domain Eukaryota; kingdom Metazoa; phylum Arthropoda; class Insecta; order Lepidoptera; family Erebidae; genus Callimorpha; species Callimorpha dominula. The sequence continues at coordinate 25,867,985 of OX456990.1, read as the reverse complement.
AACAAACTCAAGGATCCAAGTTTACATAAACTCAAACTGTGCAAGTGTCATGTAGGCGTCCAGGGTGGTCTTTATATGAAAGGACCATTTCAATTTTGATCATGAACATCTTAGGGAGCTCCACGACTCTAACCAGCCTGCTACCGCAGTCAGACATTTGGTAAGGCATTGTACTTACTAAAATTAAGCCTATGGAAAGAAAAGGGATTGCTTTGCCTTACTTTCATACCTGCCTTTTTCCTTTAAGATATCCTAAATTTTCCCGTTTAATACCCAAAGTGCCCTGTTGACGGCAATGTAGGCTTGTCCGCTATAACGTAAGATGCACTAAATTAATGTTGGACAAATGTGGGCGTTAAGCCTTTGTATCTATGTATAATTGAGTTATTTCTTCAATAAGTGGTAGGTATTTCAACTTTAGTGGCCTTATTCAGATAGGTAACATGTACTCCGGTGATGAAAGGATCTTTTTGATACTTCTACTCCAGTTCTCTGGTCAGACAGTGGTAATTTAGACAGAGATCTAGGTAGACTCCCCGCGCTATGAGTTATTCAAATCCAACCTTCATTTACCTCTGAAATTTGCATGTTGGAATCATTACATTTACTGCCACCCCAGTTGTCTTCTAAAATTTCAATTGAAACCTATAATTTTATAGAGGAAGAAAGCGAAGAGAAAATGAAATAAATACAGAAATTTTAATGTAACATGAATTTTACACAAGTTGTAATGAAACATTTTCTATAATATGTACGTTATACTAAAAGACATCGAATCACATTCGGCCAATACGTTCATAGTGGCCTAATACTAAGAGCAAGGCCTAATATGATTGAATGTGCGACAGTGTGTCAAAGTCGATGGGAAAATGAAAATGGACACCTGACAAACGAGGTCAGGCATCAATGCGACGTAAAAATCATTGCTCCGTCAACCATTTCAGGACTATTACTTTCCTGGTTTTAATATGCAGTAGCATTGAAAATACAATAGAAAATTGGATCCAATTATTTTGTTTATTATTTCAACTGTTGATTTAAAAATGGTGTTAAGTCATCCGAATAGTTTGGTAATCTATCGAAGACTTCATTCGGCTCATCTAAATTAGATTGTTTGCTTAACTCGAATTCTTTTGAAATCTTATTGTGTATCACAGAACAATTAATACGCCATTCTGTAGAAAGAGTTTGACCTGAAAGGAAAGTAATGTTTTCTAATTAGAAACAATACCCATTTTCTCTTATCTTTGCCTCTGTATGGCATAAGAGTATTTTATAAGCCGATATAAAGTTACGAACTGCAGGGTTGTTAGCAAACCCACCTCTCCTGTGATTTTAGCCCTTTTCAACTTTAATATATTTATTATAATTATGTATTCACACGGGAATTAACACGATTACGAAAAGGTATTACATGCTACGCTCAGGCAATTCAGAGTCAATTGCCTGAGCGTAGCATGCACTACTGAACCAGACAACCTGTGACCACAGCCAGTGCAACCTGGCCGAAACGTCAGGCAATTCAGAGGTATGTAATACCTTTTCGTGATCGCGTTAATTCCCGTGTGATAATTATATCATAGAACGCGACAGTTTAAAAGTTAATATTTATTATAGTTTAATTAATGAAAAAAATAAGTGTTTAAATTTTTAAAACATCAAAATTAATCATTAGGTACAACGTAACATAAATATGTGATTAGTATCAACATCCAAACTCCATCCATTATCGCGGTATATCTATGTATTCTAAACCCTTAATTAATAATGGCTGTTTCTTTTTGCATGTTCAAAAGCAACTTGATATAATGACATGGTCAAAATCAAAATCAAAATCATTTATTTCAATTAAACCATTATGGGTATTTTTGAATTGGCAGGAGTAGTAGTCAGTCAGACTAAGTCAGTCGTGAAGCTAGTTGCCTGTTTCAATACGTAGATCCAGTGGAGAAGAACAGGCAAGAAACTCCAAGGACATTCTTTTTCAACATGTTTTTTACAAATCTCTGGTTACATTGCTTATATGCGCAAGGTCATATCACATAACCCTATAACCTATGGTCGGACTTGGGAGAGATGGACGGACTTGAACGGAGGTGCCGTTTAAAGTTTGGTTTTGTGTACTGTAGTCCTTTATTTTTTTGTGTTTCATAATACTGAAAGATGCAGGATACAGGTTACCGACTGCAAAAAGATCTCCGAAGATCTAGATCAGAAAGCAAGCTTTTTTAATCGAACCAAATGCCTCACAGTAACCGGCTACTGATGCCTATAAATATTCAGTAAGTTTGACTGCAGTGGTGCGATTTGTGCACAGCTAAATCTAGAACCAACCCCTTTCCCCCCCCTCTCTCCCCTCCATGGAGTCCCTTTCATGTCCAGGCGGCAAATTATGCGAAAACAAAACCTTGAAAGCGATTGAAAGTTTCCATATTGCCTATCGACCCGCTGCTGCATTATTGATTAAATAAACTACATGTGCCACTGCATAATTATAATAAATGACGATGGAGAAACACTTAATGAACGTAAGTAATTGCCATTTCCAATCGACATCTAGAGAGGAAGGAGGTTTTCAATTCATTGGAATAATTATTTTATATATGTTGTCTGATTTTAATGAATTATGTTTTGCTTTGAAAGGGATGTTTCTTAAAAAGTATTTTAAAAAGGATAATATATTCTTTAATTTAGTTTTTTTTTTGCTTTGAAAGCCGTCGTTTATAAGTATTAGTTACAACAGACTAACACCGTAACAACACTCTAGTTGTATGATTTAGTAACATTGAAGTAGGTAGGTTGTACTACTCGTTTTTTAAACAATTCATTCCAACATCGCGAATATTTTGTGGTCTGCATAATGTCTTTCACTTTACTAACTTGTTATAAAAATGACACCCCATATTACATTCATTATACTTATTAAAAATTTCTGATAAATTTTCCATGGATGTCAAAAGATATATCCTACTGGCCGACATTTTCTTTGAAAGAATGGATAATTGTGCAATAAGTTCACTAGTTACGAACTTATAGATGTCAGATCGTTGTCCCGTATTTTAGCTTTACATTATATAATGCGTGTTTAAATTGTTAGTTTGTTCTATGCGCTCGACATTACCAAAGGTTGTTTAACTTTATATCCTCTAAACTCTGTAAATAGTTATTCATCCTTGACGAATTAATCGGATAAGGCAACCTAAATTAATGCGAGCCATTTAAGTTTTATCTTTGAGGAAAATAACACAATTAGAACTTTATTATTGTTTTTCAAAATATTCATCACGTAGTTTAATACATTTTTCCTGTCACTCGAATCAGTTAATAAAACATTTATTCCACTCTAAGGTAGCGTAGGTAATGCGTCGACTGCTTCTTCACCGGACTGAAACCCCGAAGATTTTTCTTAATTTAAGGAAATGTAAAGAAATCGTTAGGGCTTAGGTCAGGACCGTACGGAGGACTGTACGGAGGATGGTCAAGAATTTCTACGTTTTCCTGCTTGAAATATTGAATCGTTTGACGAGCGCTATGTGAGCTTGCGTTGTCATGGTGTAGGATCATGCATCACTTTGGGTTAGATTTCCTAAGTTCGGCGATGACTTGTGGTAAACAAACTGTGGTATACCATTCTCCATTAACCGTTCTACGATCTTCAATTATTGCAATCGCAACATGACCATTTTTTGCAACGAACGTGGCCACCATTTCCTTTGAAGTGCTTCGAGAGCGAACAACTTTAGTCGGCTTTGGCTCGTCTTGGAAGACCCAGACTGTAGACTGTTGTTTGGAATCAGGATCGTAGGCATTGATACAAGATCCGTAACCGCTGATGTCGTAAACGTGATTTTACTCTCCTCGGTTAAACCTTTCAAGAGATTTCTTACACCATCTGACACGGGCCGCCTTTTGAGCGTCGGAAAGCAAATACGGCATCCACCGGCTTACAAGCTTTCACCACAATCACACACCAAGCGCCTCGTGCAAGATCTTTGAAATGGCTGTCCCCGAGATGCCCAATAACGCCTCTATCGCTCGATATGTCACGTGACGATATTCGAGATTAATTGTTTCACAGCAATGGTGTTATCTTCAATAAATGCAGATTTTGGACGTACTTCACATGATTTGTCACTAAAACTGGCATGTCCTACCTGGAATTCTAAATACCAACGTAATATTCGACAGTCCGCAGACATGGGGTTTCATCATGGAACACAGATGTTAGTCTTCAAAATACTGAAGCCGTGTTAGGCCTCTCCGAAAGTTATAATAAATTATTGCACGCACAATTTTCTTAGAAAGATGCATTTTCATACGTGACCTTACAGATTCGAAACAATGCTGTGACTAAACAAAAGTATTAATCCTAATACTTTCAATTGTTTTAAGATTCTGAATTGAAACAAATTTGAAATATTGAACTGTTCCAAATTCAAAATTAAAATATATAAATGACTATAATAATATAAATAATATGACATATAATAATATAACAAAATAAGCATTTTAGAAAATAATATATGGGTATAGTGTATATCTATAGTTGTTTTAGTATTAGTTATCTGTAGTAGCTTGTATGTATAGCCATTATTATCTTAAGACATTTTGAAGTAATATGTAAAGCTTGTTAAAAATCTAGACGACAGGCTGGAACCACAAAGTAACTCCTGCGGTACAGTTTTACGGTGCTGCGGTACGGTTTTACCTTACGTTAAGTTTTCTTAAATTTTCTCATTTTCCGAGCAATATTCTTAATTTTTCTTTCATAAGAACCTTCTCGTGACAATAACAAACACAAAAAAAAGAATTTGCGAAAGCGGTCCAGCCGTTCACGCGTGATGCCGTGACCAAGGGAATTCGGGATTCTTCCCACTAATCCCACTAATGTTATAAATGTGAAAGTTTGGATGGATGGATGGATGTTTGTTTGTTACTCTTTCACGCTAAAACTACTGAACTGATTGCGATGAAACTTGGTAGATAGCTGGAGCTTTTTTTTTTGTGCGTGTGTAAACCCCCTCGGGCCGTCACCCCCCGGGGTTTTCGGTGGGGCGGTGTGTCGGAACCGAACCGACTAAAACGACACGGTGTGCCGTACTGCGCCTTAAGTAGGAGGGATCCGGGAACAGAAAAAGAAAGAAAGAAAGAAAGAGAAACATTTATTCTGACATTCACAGGACCGCACACAATTTTTTTTACAAAAAAATAAATAAAAATAAATATATCGATAGTAATTAAAGTGCCCTGTGCAATGCCAGAAAAGGCACCTATCTCAGCATATTGCTGCAGCCTGTGAGACTGCAGCGCTGGTATTATGATAGGGCCTGCGCCCGGCAACATCACGAGCCTATTATGTATGTGTAAAAATGACAAATACAACAAACGTTAGTCTGGTCGTGTAAGTAGTAACAGCTTTTATATACCAACGGCATCTGGACTTACGCGGTTGAAACCGCGTAAGTCCCTAAGGTCGAATCTACGCTAGCATCATGTAGTAATATACCTAACAAGCTTGTCGTTAAAAGTCAGTAGCTTGGTAAGTTTTCAATTTAAAACATTTTTAACCGACTTCAAAAAAGGAGTAGGTTCTCAATTCGTCGTTCGTTTTTACGTATGTTCACCGATACTCGAAGAAGCCTGAACCAATTTAGAAAATTCTTTCTTTGTTTCAAAGAGTATACTTTGCAGGTGGTCCCATTAAAATTTTATCGAAATCAGTTGAGCGGTTTCTGAAATATCAACAAATAACTAAAAATTCTATACATGGATGATATTTTCGTTTACTCCGAAACCTCGCTGTCTTATTGCAGCAGTGCGTTTAGTTGGCCTACCCATATTATATTTAAACAAAATACAATTTATCATAGTTTAGGCACATTGAAGTCGGTGATTCTTTTTTTTTTTAAATAGTTATAATGAAGACAATTTTGAAGAAGAATCACTTGACCAAATGTTGAAACGAAAAATTGTTTTAAGTAAGAATTTGATACTCTACTATAAAAATCCTAATGAATTTTTGAGACATATAATAACTATGTATGAGACTTGGATTCACCAATAAACTCTTGAAAGCAAAGTACAATAAAAACAGTAGACTGCACTAGGTGAACTCGCTCCAAAAAGGGCAAAGTCAACGAACAGGATTATGGTGAGTGTTTTCTGGGATGCAAAAGGAATAATTTTTATTGATTATCTGAAAAAGAGTAAAAGTAGCTGGTGAGTACTAATCCAAAAATTATTGCAACGTTTGAGCCATGAAATAAAGATAAAACGACCTCACCTGGCAAAAAAAGTCTTGTTCCACCATGACAACGCTCCAGCACATTCGTCAATCGTTGTGATGGCAAAAATTCACGCTGTAATATTCAAATTGCTTGCTTTTCGACCGTATTCGCCAGATTTAGAAACCTATTTCCTAACCTCAAAAAATACCCTGGCGGAAAAAGATTTCAGATCAACGAGGAAGTAATTGATACGTAAATAGCTATTTTGAGGGGCTTGACAAATAGTATTATAAAGAGGCTTTCATTAAATTAGAACACCGATGCAAAAATGTATTAGCCTTTCTGGAGACTATGTTCAGAAATAAATAGAAAAAGTTAAAAGAAATTGTTATTTTCTTTGTTGAGCTCGGGGCTTTTCCTTCGACTCTCGTGTAAAACGCATGTTGTATTTTCCATAGTCACAAATACAATTATTATGTACATACAGAGTATCAGCATAGTATCTATGGATTAAAACCTCTAATCATTTGGTATTGTAGAAGAACGCTGGTAGTTGAAATAATTTCTTAAACACATTACATGAAGCAAATTAGTAATTGTCACTAAACACCTCTATCACCGTCTAACGAATAAGCCGTGTGCCGGTTCGACTAGCTAGTCGCGAATTATATTAAATCGACTACTTGCTTATCCTAATATACCTATTTATAATATTTACTTGAGATGCTACAAATACTCGTAGAAATCCTGGATTATCTTATTCATTTTTAATAAAGCCATTATCACATTTTATTACATGGGTTCATCTATCATAATTTTTAGTCGACGGTGTGTCTTATAGGTCTAATTATCTTTTTATACGTCTAATTACTTAGCAGTTGTCAGGACTCTTATGCACGTCGTAGACTTTCTTTAAAAATCAAAAAAGTACTGATAGCCACTTTTATGCTCATTAGATGTGTAAATCGCACTGGAATGACAGTAATATTAATACATTTTTGTTTACCCGACACGCGACTTTCCGATAGCATCGATCGTGGTCACATTCCTTAACTACTTTGGATGCATTACGTAATTTTTATCTTTGCAGCTCAACTGGAACGCGAGAAAAGCATGGAAGAAACAATTGCCAGTCTACAGTCTCAACTCGACTTCCTGGAATCGCAATATCGAGGCCGACAAGAAGACATTTTGAATCTTCAAGTAAGTAAAACCGCATATTGTTTTTGATTTCCAAATTCTCACTGGTATAAGTTAACTATAGAAATTTTATTATTGTTACAAGTTAAGTTAATACAACCAAGTTGGCAAACTAGCACAAGGCCTGGTGGTAGCCACCGGAGTATATAATCGGTCACGACACAATAGTGTCACTCGCCTATTGTCGTTATATTGATCTCATTCGCCCGCAAAATTTGCCAATTTTGCCATTAGTACTGGGAAAGTACAATCATCTCTTAGTTGAAAATTCTTTCACAATCGACTGCCTGTGAAACTACCAAACTATTTCTAAATTCCGCTATTTTCCAGATCTGAATAAAGGATAAATGACTGATCGTGGGCATTATTTGGCCGCATGTTACTCTTTTTTTAAGACAAGGCAGGAAATAGTTTTCAAGTATCCTGAGGCTGTGGTGGTTTAATATTTTTCATTAACAGCTTTTGTTTTTAAGGTTTTAGAAATTATAAGACATGAGATCACCCATTACATTTGAAACGTTTGTGAAGTCTTTGATGATTTTGTTATGTCACTAAAATATGAATGATCTACATAGGTACTACGACTAACGTACCTAGAATGCTAACATAGCAATAAACGTTGAATAGCAACGCTAATACTTTTTTTACGCGAAAAGTAGGAGAGAGCCAAGACATGGTTTATATTCTTTGAATATATATACCGCGTGTTCGTAAGGTATTTTATGTAACAAATCAGCATTTTACCCTCCTATTCACATGTACTAATTAAAACATACACTTAATATTACGAGTTTGTTTGTGTGGTTGAACGCGCTAATCTCAGAAACTACTGCTTCGAATTGAAAAAATATTTTAGTGTTGGATAGCTCATTTATCGAGGAAGGCTATAGGCTATATTACATCACGCTACAACCAATATTAGGAGAGCATCGATGAAAAGTGTTGCAAAAAACGGGGCAAATTTATCTTTCTTATGTGACGCAGACGAAGTTGCGAACTAGTGTTAAATAAAAGACTTTACGAAATCGCCAGCGTTCTGCTCACATGTCTTTGAACGGTTGATATGTTTAATTCTTAAATTCTCATATAAAATAATAGCCCGAAATAAAAAAATTATAACCCGAACTCAAATAAGGAAACGTTAGTGTTCGATTAAAATCGATTAAAGCAATAAAAGGTAGCTATGGCGTGTATTAGACGGCCTTGATAAACCTAGAAAACGGTTAATTAGGATTTTAATATGGCTTGTTCCTGTTTTATGGTTAGATAAAACATCAATAAACTATTGCACATACTAATTGGTTTTTAAGATTGAATTTACTAAAACCTGATATTGCTATGCCGTAATGAAGAATGATATTACATTTCAGAAGACTGTAAAATTCAAACTAAAGGAAATTAATTTTTAATGTAAACTTGTAAAGGTGTCGGCGGACATTTGACTAGCTTACTGATTAAAAATTGATTGTGCACTTCGATCAAATATACCATAAATATTTGATCGGCGCTCTAAAAATAGCACCAACTGGATTGTGCAATGGTGTTGTAAGCATAGTTGAGCTATAATTTCAGATGTAGTCGAAAAATGTTAAAGTATGCTTTAAAAATGCAAAGAAAGCATGAAAGGTTGTACTTTCGATAAGTAAAATATTTTTATGAATTAAAGCTTAATTTTTTTTAAGGCAGTCATAACAGTAATTTAAAATTCAATTATTTTTCAAATATGTGGCTTGCGCACCTGTCTTTTCACTCTCCCGAGTGTGCGTGTGGAACACATACCACGAGGAGTCTAATACGCTCTATCGTGATAAATATTAAACTACAGATACTATACATTGCAGTTTTTGTATCAAACTATTAGAACATATTATATAGGTATTGAACACACACACAGGTACAATTACAAGAAATCTCATTAATAATGATCTCCATTACGGTTTTTATTACTGTTTGTATATTATCAAGTTAAGGTTATAGATTTATATGATCATTTCGTACGTAATACTATTTTGTATTCTTTTTGGGGTTTTGGAGTGTCGAGTTCCAGTTTGTTTTATATATACTCAGTGCAAATTATGTCTTACTTATCTGAATGTTGATTACGTGTTCTTAATTTCTCCTGGTTTTAGTTTTAAGGATTGAGCCAGAGCTATTCATCACAATTAAATTGGTAAACGCTAAACTAAATTCCTTGAGGATATAAAGAAATATTATTAAAGTTAAAGTCTCAGATTTAATATGTAAATCAGGGCATGATACATTTTTAGTTGGAATCGTACCTTATAAATATTACCGCGATATTAAATATCCCGGATTAAAAACAAAAAAAAAGGCGATCGCAAAAGTTTAAAAACAATTACAGCCTCCGAATTTTAATTTTTTTTGAGTTGAAAAGCGATTGGAGAAAATAAGTATATTTCGCCGATGTAAAGTAATTATTTATTAACAAGTAATAGACTCTTATATATAGCTTTCACTGACCATATATTTTTGTTGTCAGAACAAAATCTTGACCGACCGTGGTGCCAACAATACTGCAAATCATCATAACACAAATAACGCCGGTACTTCCACAACCATCACACCAGAAGTCCTCACACTGCTAAGAAATATGAGTGGTAAGTTTATTTTTCTTGTGTTTTTACTCTTGACATTGTTTGAATTAGATATGCTATATGGTATTGCAAAACGTACTTATTTAAAGCAACAGGTACTGCGAATCTCTTATTTTGTATGTTTTTCTGATGATAATGATATCTCAATATGTTCTATAATTTTATAGACAAATGCCCTTGCAAATTACTATGTATAGCTTAGCTTGAGTCTACAATAAATCGCTATATTGCATAGAGTAATGACAGTGAAAATATTATCTAAGTTAAATAATTTTATTTGCTTAAACATATAAAAAAATATTTAACTTAAGTAGTATTTTGTCACTAAAATATTTTTAAATTATCTATAGATTTTCGAAAGTTTAACTAAGAAGTAAAAAAACACGAAGTTTTGGTCGTGACAAAGCTGCGCCATTTCCACTATACAGAATATCCGATACTTAACAGTTATTATCAAAGTAAAAATCAATATTGATTGAAAATTGACAGCCAAGTAATATCACAAGTGCAGAGGCCTTTCAAGGTTCCCATTACACAAAAGTCCCAAAACCTTTTAGAGGGTTCCAAGTGTTATAACATCATCCAGAAAATACTAATTTAAATGTATACAAAGATGTTAAAAGCATTCCATCATATAATACAATCAACTTAACACAGTAGACTATAGTAGGGCATTAAAAGTTAATCCACTTATCAAGAATCTGAAAACCAGCGCTGCATGTCATACATGCAGCATATGCTGAGATGACGGCCATTTTAGCCTCGCACAGAATAGGACCTGTTTCTTTTTTTTTCTTCTCTCTTTGTTTTTAATTTAGAAAGTAATTTATTATAAATTTTAGAAATAGTTTTTTGTTTACTTTATATTTGTGCGTGTACTAAATAAATGTTTTTCTTTCTTTCTTTCTTTCTTATCATGCGTGCGCTTGACTCTATGCAACTTGGGGAAACCCTCTGACGAGATCCCACTTAGTTTTGTAAGACATGGTATTGAACAACGCTGGAAACGAGATTATGCTGTGCGATTCATATATTTTTAACTATTTATTTATCATTAACACATTTTATGTACAATGTTAATATAATAATAATAACTTATATATGCAAAGCTGCAAAATTTCATGGTTTTGTAAAATATTTAGCAACTTCCAAAAAGTTCTGTCCTATTTATAAAGTTAAGGATGTCAACATATTTAAACGGTTATTCGGAATACCAGTCAAAGCACGACTAATTAGTGAACTATTCGAATAAAAACTTTCGTGAGTGGTATCCATATTAATTAACATAACGGTTACACTCACGTGTATATTTCGGGGATGCCCGGCTTGTTTCGCACCCAACGGGGGCCCTTTAGCAATAGGTGCCAGACTGGCACCTGTCTTACCCGTCAGTCTGGCACCTGCAACCAACGCGGCAGGACGCCGCACCCCTATATATCAATTAATATAAATGCACTATATTACAAAAAGTAGCCAAATGTTTTGAGTAGCTTTATTATATTATTATGAGTATGCATTGGTAAATTATTATTGGTTATTGGTTCATTAATTATGCATTTGACCCAAATTATAGTGGAATAGAATAGAATTGAATTAACTTTTTTGTACACCAGTGTATATTGCTTACAGTAAGTTTACTGCTTACAGTAAAATTGATATGTACAAAGGGCGGCCTTGTCGCCAAAAAGCAATTTGGTGGAGCAACGTAACATGTAACATGTTGGACTTTTTGGTTGGCGAAATGTAAATTAACCTATTATAATTACATTATTGGGACATACTCTTGAATTTACCAGTTAATTCCCATTAAGTAAATGACATGTTGACGTAAACGGGAATACTGTAGAACTGGAACAGGAGTACTGATTGTCAAAGGCAATCTTGAAATTCTAATGACTTTGTAGGTCCGTTTCTTTGTGGATTAGGTAGATATATCAATGCAGGGAATCTGCATACAGGAATCAAATTGCACAAACATAGTTACACTGTATCAAAGGGATATCAGTTACAGGAACATAATACTAATCCTAGTGCTCTGATTGAACAATATAACATTGCCTTACCGTGCGCTATATATAAAGCTTATATAATATACGTATGATGGGTGATACGTACGTACCTACAAGTCATACGTTATTCATATATAATAACTAGCTGTCCCCGCAATTTCACCTGCGTTTATGATCACTGCTCCGCTCCTATTAGCCGTAGCATGATGTTGTATAGCCTTTAACCTTCCTCAATAAATGGGCTATTCAACACTAAAATAATTTTTCCATTCGAACCAGTAGTTCCTGAGATTAGCGTGTTCAAGCAAACAAACAAACAAACTCTTCAGCTTTATAATATTAGTATAGATAATCACAATTTTTTCAACACACTTTCTTGCTCAACATACAAACACATTCATACATATACACACACACAGTGCTGCGAGCTTTTATTTTAATTAGAAGCTATTCTTTTGTTTCTGTTTCCAACAATTATGTTCATTAATCATTTTTATTTATTAATGGCAAGACAAACTTTGTTATGATAAAATTTATATTGTCAAACAGTATACGAGTATAACTGGTCTTATTAAGTTTCAAACTGTACAGTAGGGGAAGTCGTCGGTGTCAGTCACACAGTTTTTACTAGCTCAGAGATCGTAGTTTGGCTCTATCGTTTATGTGTATAATTAAATATTGTCCACTATATATTAGATTAAGATAGATCAGCTGTACCTCGTTTAATTGAATAAATAAATATTATTATTATTATTTACATACATACATTCACGCCAGTATTCCCATAGGGGTAGGCAGAGGTGTATGAAACACCCACATTTAGCCAACTAAAATTTGGTTCTCACACACGGTTTGAAGCCTTGAGGTTAGATATGCGAAATTTAGCCATATTAAATGAAATGAAACCATAAATATGCTTCTCATGTGTGTTCGAAATTTAAGCATAGGGTCCTGTCACAACGTAATTTCTTTTTTTTTTACGTACTTCACTGATAACTCGGTAATGTTAAACGGAGTTGAAACGGCTGATATCACACTTATTTCTGACTATAATTGCCAAATTGAAAGATGAAAACCAGACGCTTTTTCTTTACAAAAACCTTTGACCGCACATCGCTTGTATGCCCTAGAAATAAGACGTTGACTTTGGCCGCCTCTTGAACGGCAGACGACCTTGGCATGAGTTCTGTCGGCATTGCTCACCGTGGCTCGTCTTCAACTTGTTTTACCTAACTATTCCAAACGCTTGTAATACAAATTCCGATTTCATCATTCATTTCAGTAGCATGGGCTAATTGTACTAGTATTCGTGTTATCCGTTCCAGCTAAGCTAAATGCTTGTGTTATGCGTAGATACACGTCTCGGTAGCGTACTGGATGTGGTTCAACTCATACCCACATGATTGCAACTCCGATGCGCTTAAGCCATTACGCTTCCGCCGCTAATACTCAGGCGAAAATACTTACATTTTTAGTTTTTTAAGTTTCATCATGATCAGCTGCGATAAATAAAACTCTTCTAAATGCATAGTTATTTGTAAACAAATACCAGATAACCTTAAGACTTATGATTTCAATAACGGTTTATTGCACAATACATCGCTAATAAGAAAAACACGCTATTCTAATTTAATTATCATGGCACTGCAATAAATGCTTGAACGAAACGAAGTTTGAACAGGAAAAATATCATGACATTGAGATGAGTAGGTACATAAGGTAAATTATTGTAAACTCTTGGGTAAATAAATGAAAGACTATTCATATGAGCAAGATGGCAAATAAGCATGCAGTTTTAATAATAGAAAGCGGTCACCTCAACCTAAAGATATTTGCAATATAATAATATGTGGGAACGGCGAAGTTCAAAATACACATTTTATAAACATTTAAAATGCTTATTTGTTCCCACTAGCAAATTACGCCAATAGCCAAAGGGAATCACACATCCCTCCCAAACAAAGGCAAAAGTACCTAGGCCATAATAGTCTACAAAATTTAAATATTAATACTTGGCATTAGCTACAACAAAAATATATCTTTTGCATACTCATACTCATCGAAAGTTGAGAACGTTTTTCCATCGCTCGAACGGTCATGTGTGCGACTCTAGCGCAGCAGGCGAGGCTTCAGGGTTGTACAAAGATGACATAAATAAAGGAAAGACTAGATTTTTTTTTTTGATGAAATTATAAGTGTTCTTTTAGAAAATTATCCTCTATGAAATTTTTATTTTTAATTATAATAAGTAATGAAAATATTGTGAAGCCTTTCAAAAGTGATGTGTACAGTAAGAAAATTTAAAAAAAATTTACTATGTGTTCCATATCACATATTTGTCATCTCGATTACGGATACGGTTGCGTCTGAAAAGATAAATCATCCTCCTCGCCTTTTCCAACTAAGTTGGGGTCGGCTTTCAGTCTAACTGCGATACGGTCAAACTTCGATATTTTACGTGAAGCGACTGCCATCAAACCTTCACAACCCAAGTACTAGGCGATAACAAAGTTCTGTAGTAAGACCAGATTGTCGGATTTTTTACAAGTAACGAATGCCACAGATGTTCGTATGGCAACCGGGACCGACGGCTTAACGTGCTCTCCGAGGCACGGAGGGATCTCAATGTGTTAAGAATGGTCACGCGTTATCTATTAGGCTCAATTTTTAACTATTAGTAGAAAAGCAATGTTTATTTTATTAAGTAAATAAGTATTTTTAGAGCCACGTGGAAATGGCGAGTAAAGAATAAATACCTAAAACATTTTTTTATTCTATTAATAAAATAAGTAATAACTAAAATCAGTTGTGTAAACCATTTTCAAAGGATTTAACCGATTAATAACGTACGTCTAGTAATATTATTTATGTATTTACGGGAATTAACACGATCACTAATAGGTATTACATACCTCTGAATTGCCTGACGTTTCGGCCAGGTTGCAAAAACTTAGTACATTTAGTAATAACGTAAAATAACATAATAAATTATTAAGTAATAAGAATATTAGTAATTACTTAGATACATTTCTTCTGTCGGAAATTTAATTACATTTTTCATTGGTTCTCTGGCTTTTACACTCCTCTACTGCACATTCATTGCGTTCTTTTGGCATTTTATTTTTAATATAAATACCTACCTTCCGTGCAAGCGAAAATTAATTAAAGTAAATAAATTAACTTGATTTTATAAGTTTTTAATTTAAAACCCAGCGAAAATGCCTTTAAGAAAACAAAAAGAACCTTTTGGAATTCAGCGAAATGTAAAAGAATGAGGCCAATTAGATCTCAAGAATGAGAAAGAGCACTCGGGCATCTGAAACACTCAAAATACACCGTTCCGTTCAATCTCTTGCGATCAAGAACTTATAAGCTGACTGAGAGGGCCACGCACTGTCAGGCAAGTTCAAGACTTTTGCCTAATGATACGTCAGTAAACTACAAACTTGTACAAGCAGTAGACAATACTTTGTGTGACATGAGGCAACATGGCCGACCACAAGCATAAACGATGCTAGTTATTTTAGACAAAGCCTCCCCATAATTCCGCGGATTAACACGAGCCGATGAAATTAGTGCCTATCTAAAAGGTTCTATTTAATCGGGCACGTTATGGAGGAAACCCAAAGGAGCAGGAGTTCTGGAGAACTTGATATTTATTACGCATCACTTGAGATAAGCGGGACGAATTTGGCTAAATTAGGTTTTATTTTATTTTTGTAAATTACAAAGTTCATGAAAATCTGAACGTGCTTTTTTCGGTCTATTCCAATCTAATCCCCCAAGCAAATCCACCGGGGGATTTTTTTCACAAATTATTCCACTCTAATCCACTGGTGGATTTGTTTCTACTTTTTGTACTACCATATACCACTGTTAATTTGTGGATTTGTTTCTACTCGTTATACCACTATATACCACTGTGTTAATTTGTTTCCTGTAATGGAAAATCCACCTCATACCAATATTTTTTTAACAAATGAATGAATTGGTATGAGGTGGCTCATATCAATTCATTCATTTGTTAAGAATTTTCGATACACCTCACACTTACTCATAATTTTTACTAACTGCTTCGTTCTTTTCTGTCAATTTTCAAACACTTTTTGATATTTTTGATGCCTGTAACAATTAAACAATTTTTTTTTTGTCCTTATTTACTTTTGAAGGAGTCAATAATAGTTGGCTAGACACCTAAGCAATAGCGACAAAACAAACAATATGACAAAACAAACAAATCAAAGCGTCATTAAAAAGTATTAACATTCTTGTAATTTATTACACTGTGTATTTATTTTAAGCAATATGTCATTGGTGTACAACAAAGATTATTTTATTATTATCATCTTCCTCGCTATCCTTTTCTAAAAATGCTCAATGCGATTTGTCAAAAATTATAATATTAGCTTATTTACCAAAAAAAAATATTATAATATCACCTATGTAATATATATAATATGCTAAAATACTGAAAAACTGTGTCAATTATTCTAAGAAACAATCAACCCATTTACAATTTAAAATAAAAAGACAAGGCCAAGGCTACAAGAGCTTATAATGAAAAGTAGATCAGATTCACAGAAAACATACAATCATAATAACAGTAATAAATCAAAACGACTTTACTTAAAATGATCCTACATAGTAGCTTATGCTTTCAGTGAATACTTTACCATTTCAAATGATGCAACCTTTACCTACTTCAACAAATGACCCACCCATACCTGACAGAGTTCAAACCTGTATATTTCTTAATCCTTATTTTGATTTTTTTCGAGTAAACATTAGTCTCAATAACATACGATCCATGGCATATGATGAAGTCTCGGCACATATATCCAAATCATATGCTGCAATCATCTCACCGATTTTAACTTATAAAATCAACTTATCCTTATCAGAAGGAGTGTCCCCTGATAAATTTAAGTTTTCTATAGGCAAACCTACAAGAATAAAGAAACATTAAATACATCTAATTACAGACCGGTAGCAAAAATATATTAATACCAATATTAATCCATGAAAAAGTAATGTTGAATGAATTAACCCAGGTTACAACTTAAATAACAAGGAGCAGCATGGTTTTTAACAGGGCATATCTATTACACTACAAGCAATCTCTCTTGTAAAAAATGACCAGAAACAGTACTACTTTTAGACATAAGTATGGCGTTCGATTTAGTAAATCATTTAACACTTATCGATAAATGTGATATATATGATGTGTATACGGGATCCTTACTCAGAATGGATACAAAGTTATCTTAGTTAAAGAGAGCAATGTATAGAAATAGGCTAGCTATAATATAAATATAAAATAAAACACTAATTTCAACATCGCACAGTTGCATATTTGTAAATAATAGATCAGGAGTACCTCAGGGAAGCATTCTTGGGCCACTGCTTTTCCTTTTGTATATTAATGACTTGCCAAAGGGAACAAATCATAAGTGTGTGCTTTTTGCTGGTAATGTCTCAATATCTATACCGAATAAAAATAAAAATGAACACGAACACGAAAAAGAGATTAATGAGTATTTAAAAATATTATTACAGAAAATAATCTATAATTTAACTCATCAAAAACCAGATTCATACAAATTTCAAATTATAAACCAAAATCTCAAAATATATCCTTACACTATAAAAATTTAATCATTAGTCATGATAACAGTATAAAACTGTCGATATTGGACAATAACTGCAATTGGAAGGCACTCAACAATTCCATCACCACATAATATAAAACAAAGTCCCCCGCCGCGTCTGTCTGTCTATTCGCGATAAACTGACGACCTACTGAAAGGATTTTCATGCGGTTTTCACTAATAGACAGAGTGATTCATGAGAAAGGTTTAGGTGTATAATTTGTACCCGTGCAAAGCCGGGGCGGGTTGCTAGTATGTAATAAATTAAATATATATAATATGTTTATGGCCTAAAACAGCTACAAAATACAAATAATTATGAAGCTGCTCTCAGCGCGTATCACGGTTACGTAGGTTCTATTTTGAGGCCTTCTTCTGTGGGGCAATTCCACGGAAATAAACAGGGTTTTATAAAAAATGTTTAAAGGCAATAGCGGAATAGCTCCGTCTATCAGCCTGCTATTGACCAATACTTAGGAAGTTTAATGTTTTGACTTTGGTATCGTTAGACATTTTTGAGACAGGTATGGTGTTCACTAAAGTAAATAAAAGTTGTAAATTTATAAAAAAGAGACCCCACGAAATTAAGAATTGAACTCCATATAGGAGCATGGAGCATTCTTCACAATGGAATCAGTTATTTGATATCAGAAAGATTACGAGTATATAATCACATAAACACATTCCAAAGTCGATAAAGGGCCCATTCCGAAATTTTGCTTGAAACTTGCGCCTACACACTTATTCCCTAATTTTGATTTTGAATTAAGTATGAAAACCAGTAAAGATAAATAGCCACTGTTTCTTAGTATTTCCTAAGTATACAATAAAATTAATAAATATCTGCATACCACTGATATGGTTAAACATGCTGAACTGTACAACATTTGTACCGTGTTTAAACACAAATAAATCAATTATATTCTATAACGATTTAGCAGCTTTAAAAGCCTAATCTAAATATATTATGCTTATTTTTACTGATAAGGAATATAAAACTAACTAGTTTCACGTATCTTCTGCTAGGAACTCACGCGGCTGCAGGCATACACACCAAGAATCTTCAACAACTCCGAACTCCGTTCGTGTACCAACTGTTGCCGCATCTCATGAACGATCCCTACAGTTTGAAGCCAGCGTACCACATGAGGGGTGGAAGAAACTTCTGTGACATCGTCTTCGGAATACCAACTGTGAAACGAGATAAGGAAAGCTACCTTATGATTACATTACTCGTAAGTAAAATTTCTATCAATGCATTTTTATTCATACCAAGGAAATTTATTTTACAGCTAAATATGTTAAGTCGGGCCGGGGAGGCCTGATGATAAATAAATAATTACACAATAACCTATTAAGTATATCGAGGGTGTTAATAAATAAGATCAGGTATCTTTTGGCCACGTAATATAAAAAGAGGTTATTATAGGTACAAACAATTGCAACAATTTATAAGCAAAAGGGAAAGCCTCAGTAACCTAGAAAGGATTTAAATAAAATTTATCTGTTCACAATAATCACCACACCACTATGATATAATTGAAGGAACACAAGTGCTATTTATCCAAAAAAAACAAGTGAATATCAATTTTTTTAAGTCCATCCATTTTTCCGCATATTTTGACACTGCAAATTAAAATATAAACATAGGTCTAGAACTGGCCTGTTGGTCTAGTGGTTAGTAACCCTGACTGCTGAGCCAGAGGTCATGGCTTCGAGGCCCACCCAGGACAAATAATTGTGTGTGATATAATAGTATGTATTTAGAAATATATAAGTATGTTTATCAACAGTCTGGTTACCATACGAACGAACCCTCTGCCTCGTTTCGGATCAGACGGCCATGTGTGAGATGTGTGGAGTTATTATATTATTATTATAGGTTATCTTCCGTCAGCGATCATGAAATTTGGCAAGAAGCGACACACTAAAGTGAAGGCATATTTTTTTCCCACTTTATAGCCAAGTTTATTTACTTTTAGCCCTATTTAAAATTTGTCAATTTCTTCAAATTTAATTCGACTGACAATTACAAAAATGTATTGAGATTGAGGCTGATTTATGTACATCCATAACAGAAATCTGGTGATCGATTCAGTGATTCACGTGACTGCGACATTTTCTACTGCATCCGCCAGGGAGCTTCATTGCTGCATAATTTAAAATGTTTTGTATATTTGTTTCTAGAACCTTGTAGCGGGCATGTCAAAAAGTGAAGCAAACACTGTATTGATTGTTGTCATGATAGGCGAAACAGATTTGGAATATGTAATTAACACAGCTAAACAAATTGAGAGCATGTAAGTATACATTTTAAGTTTTAAATCCTCCCTTTAGTTTGAACCGTACACGCCCACTGCACTGTGGGACGCATTCAAGTAATCTTAGACTTAAAATGATTTCGTGGTGTCCTAGAAAGTCTAGACAAACAAAATTTTAAACATCTCCTTACCCACCTTAACAAAAAGTCGCAACACACAAAAAAATATTTTCTTCATTGTCACTTTCCATCAGGTAAGTAAAGTGGTTTGCTTTTGTTTTGTTAGTGACTAGCGGCCTGCCCCTACTTTAGCCTGGTTTAACAATTGTCTGGAACAAGGTAACTGTTAAATGTTGAAAGAATTATTCAAAAAGGTGCAATGGTTTTAGAGATTACACTGTATACGACCTTGAGTATTTCCTTTTTTTTGTAATATTAGTATAGAAAATACTTTGTGTTCCGCTGGTCTTTTCAGTACGGGTTTGGTTATATAGTATATAGCCCTTCTCCATTCTTTTGTGTGTTGGTGATCTTGGTTCTTTTACGAATCTGCTCGTATCGAATGCCTTCGCGTTACCTTATGCACGATAAAACAGTGCTGTACGAGTATTACATTATTTCACTAAATATTGTTAAACTATTTGGTGGACTAACTTTTAAGCTTACGCGTTCCATGATATAATTATGTATATGTACTGGAAGTAACGCAATCACGTAAAAGGTGTACCTTTGAATTTGTGAACCCTGATGTTTCGACCAGGCTGCTCTGGCCGTGGTCACAGGCTGACTGGTTCAGTGGCGCACGCCCGCCATCGTTGAGTGAGGTAGAAAGCTCTTCATCATCCCGCACACATTGTCGATATTTTTTATATTTTTGAGTTGCCATGTACCGTCACATACTATACTAACAGTGTTTATCCGAATGTGCATAAAAGCGAGGTTTCATGTTTTTTAGAACTCTTTCGATTTCACGCTGTCGATAATTAAAAACCAACTTCCCGATTATACTACTACTACTACTAGGTATATGTTTTTAAGGTAGATTTCGAAGAAAGTCTACCTATTGGTTTTGTACCAGTTGTCGAGTTTTCCAAAAATTTCTTCACACGAGGTCTAGTTATGATCCCTAGACCCCAAAACAACCGCCAGTTAATATATATATACATATATATATGTATGTATATATGTATGTATGTACCTCAATTTTATCGGCACGATAGAGGTGGCAATTATGAACCGATTGCTTTCAAACTTGGACGACAAATCAACAGTGCAAAAATGAAGGTTAAGTTCGTGGATGTTCTCTCAAAGGGTGGGACTGGGGGGGCAAATTTAATATATATATATATATTGTTTTTTATAAAAAAATATATATATATTATATACTAGCTGACCCGGCACACGTTGTTTTGCCATACTAATTACTTCCAATGAATCTTTTGGTAGTCAAATTAAAAATAACTAACTTATTGTGGGGATGGGGTCTATGACTGAAAAAAGAATGGAGCGCTGTGGTCTATTGACGGCCTATAAAAATAACAAAACACCAACCATTCATTTCCTTAATTCAAAGTACTTCATTAACTTAACTGACATATATTATTTAAAGTTTTACAGTGGGAGAGCCATGCTTCGGCACGTATGGGCCGGCTCGAAAGGAGTGATATCATGGCCTCACAGAAAACCGGCAGTGAAGCAATGCTTTGTTGTACTTCGCCAAGCGAGTGAGGTTACCAGTGGCCCTAATCCTTCCCTCTCTCTATATTCCCCCCTATCTCTCTACTCCCCTCCTCTCCTACTCCCACCTTAAAGGCCGGCAAGGCACTTGTGACTCTCGAGTTACAGGTGCCCATGGGCGGCGGTAGTCACTTACCATCAGGTGACCTGTCTGCTCGTTAACCCCCTATACCATAAAAAAAAAGTTTGACATCGACTTGACGGCAATCGATTATTACAATCGATTATAATAAACGCACTTTCTATTTTCACTGGGTTATATACATACTTTAAAAAAATTGTACCAATGAAAGTAAAAATACTAATATCGCTATTAAAAACAGGGGTTGATCGTAAAGGGTTGAAAATTCAGGGTTGTATGTATTTTCTAATGCTGTTTCATAAAAAAAAATATCTAAAAATTAAAAAATAATTAGGGGTCGACTACCCTTAACATTTAGGGGTATGAAAAATAGATGTTGTCCTATTCTCATACCTACCCAATATGCACACAAAATTTCATGAGAATTGGTCAAGCCGTTTCGGAGGAGTTTAATTACAAACACCGCGACACGGGAATTTTATATATTGGATATACTTTTTAACTGGCGGTTGTTTTGGGGTCTATGGATCATAACTAGACCTACTGTGAAGAAATTTTTGGAAAACTCGTCAACTGGTACAAATTAATAGGTAGACTTTTCTTCGAAAATCTACCTAAAAGTTTATATATCAACAGGGCAAAAATTAAGGTTAAGTTCGTGAATGGGCGATCCCCAAAGGGACAGATTTAAAAACAAAATTATAAAACACGAAATCTACCTCTGCGGGCCTCCCCTAGTAAGTTATGTTTTCAGAAGTCTTACTATTGACCGTCAAAGTCATTTGGACCTAACAGATGTTACCCCAGACTCTGTCCACGGCTGAAGAAAACGAAAAGCGTCAAACTCATCCGTCACTTCGTCATTTCTTCAGTTAACTCTCAGTGATGCATACAGAGAAACAGAGACCCAATTCGTTAGAACATTAGCTGCAATCAGCAAAGATCTCTCCAAAGAGAATAGAGTGTTCACCGTAAGAAGGTTTTTCCCCTACAGGCGAAAATTCTCAGTGAATCTCATATAATCAGGTTTATCCTTACTTCCTTATCCTTACTAATATTATAAATACGAAAGTAACTCTGTCTGTCTGTCCGTCTGTCTGTCTGTCTGTCGCTTTTCACGCCAAAACTACTGAACCGATTTAAATGAAATTTGGTACACAGATAGTCTAGACCCTGAGAAAGGACATAGGCTACTTTTTAATGCGGAAAAAGGGGTGTAAGGAGTTGAAAGATGGGGATGAAAAATTGTATGAAAGTAGTGTCAATTAGCCTAAATAACTTAAAATTCTAACCAGACACTATTCCACGCTACTTTTTAATGCGGAAAAAGGGGTGTAAGGAGTTAAAAGGTGGGGATGAAAAATTGTATAGAAGTATTGTCAATTAGCCTAAATAATTAATAATTCTAACCAAAGACAGTATTCCACGCGGACGAAGTCGTGGGCACAGCTAGTATTGAATAAATTGTATATAATACATATTATGAAGGCATCAGTGGCGTGAATTTGAACGAGTTGCAGAGAGTTTCCTTTACTGTCCCCTGCATGAATTGCAAGTAAAAGTATGGCGGAGTGATATACAGTGAATCGATTTTGCGGGGACTTTTTTAACTCTGCATATTATTTTAACAGGTTTCAAAAGTACGTTGAACAAGGTCTCATCGAAGTAATATCACCATCTGCTGCTTACTACCCTGACTTCGAATCCCTGCCAGCCACATTAGGGGACTCTCGTAAGCGAGTTAAATGGAGAACCAAACAGAATTTGGACACTATATACCTGATGGCCTATGCTCAGTCCAAAGGCACCTTCTATTTAATGTTAGAAGACGACGTCGTGGCTAAGAAGAACTATGTCTCGGTATGTTTCAAATATTAGTTTGTTTGTAAATGCATTAATTTTCTGATTCATACTACCGGTCACAAAGACAAAGTAGTGCGGCTTCAATTCCCGTTCAGTTCAATGAATAATGTCTATTTACATTGGAGGTGTTTCTATGCATAATACGTATGACATTTAGAAAAAAGCAGTATATATAAATGTATGTTTATCGCGTGGTGGTCGAATTTCGACCATGGTTTTTTTCTATGGCCAGTATAACTTGAGCTGTCGTTGTATAGACTTACTTACCATGACAGGTCAACGCATATACAGGACGCGTGGTGTTACATTAAGCAATTTTCACGTAATTTTATACGTTGTAAGACGTATTGTTTAACAATTTTAGCTTCCTGCACTTCTTCTATATATAATCTGTAAATATTCCAAAATGCACGTTACTACGTTCGCGAATTTTTTTTAAAAAGGGGTACAAAGAATTCTCTTCACGTATTAATATAATGATTCTAGAACCCATAATACAATATCAGCTTAGTCTAGTCTAGATAGCGTGTCATTGTCCAAGACTATAATATTATTATTCTCTTTATTTATTTAATATACATATAAATTACATTTTTAAATTCATTCACTATAAAAAAATAAAAACAAATATATTTAAAAATATAAAAAATAGTGTCCCACCGGTATCGGGTACAGGGACCAAGCTACCGGTGGTTAGGGTTCCAGAGATAGAAACCTCCTCACTATGCGTGCCGTATCAAGGAGGACTGCCTTCTGCATCAGGCTCTTAATCCAGCTGCCTAACGTGAGCCTCTGAAGGTGTTGGTCGAGGCTCTTAGCAATTAACCCATGGGCCGAAATGACTATCGGCACAATGATTGCTGAATCCACATCCCACATGTCGACAATCTCGTGGGCTAGGTCCAAATATTTTATTTCTTTATCTTTTTCGGCTTTTAAGAGATTGTCGTCATGGGGAATGGTGATGTCAATAATCATTGCTCGGCGTTCTAATCGGTCTATCACCACTATATCAGGCTTATTGGCAACAATAGTCCTGTCAGTGATGATAGATCGATCCCAGTACAATGTTGCACGACCATTTTCGAGAACTGGGTCGGGCACATACCTGTAGTACGGTAACTCGACAGCCACAAGATTATATTTAACAGCAAGTTGCTGATGGACTATCCTGGCCACTTGGTTATGTCTATGCAAGTACTCGCCGTTGGCAAGACGAGAACAACCAGAAATTATATGCCTGAGGGTTTCTCCGGGACGATGACACGCCCGACAAATGTCAATTGTGCCGTCCTTCAGGATATATCTCCGATAGTTATTCGTCATAACAACTTCATCTGTAATTGCACAGACAAAACCTTCAGTTTCTCCGAAGAGGTCACCGAACCGTAGCCAGGATACTGATGCTAATAAATCTATATCGGGCCCATTTAAGGCCCGATAAAAACGTTCATGCATCGCCTTGCTCTTCCATATCTCCCTGCGGTCTATAATAGTAAGTACTGCTGGTTTGCGCCAGTTCTCTTTTCCTAGAGCAAGCGGAGTGAGTCCGTTGTCAACTGCCACCACATCCCGATACACATCCAAGTCAACGGAGAGGAAGTAATCTCTAAGGTTGCATACCTCGCGGTTATGGAGGGTCTTGGCATTTAAAAAACCACGACCCCCACATTTCCGCGTTATATACAATCTCATGACCGATGAACGTGGATGGTGCATTTGGTACGCAGTAAGCAGTGTACGAACTCTTCTATCCAGGGTATCTAGTTCAGTCTGAGTCCATCTAAGTATGCCAAAGGAGTAGGTTAGGACTGGTATGACCGAATCATTATAGGCCCGCACCTTATTACCACCTGACAAAAGACTTTATTATTATTATAATATTATTATTGCTCTATCCATACGCACGCTAACGTTTTTCTATGTTAAAGAAATTTATCAGAAAATGTACCACAATTTCAAGAAGATTTTACTCTGAAACAAATACCTTAATACGTGGTAGTGCAATGATTGTGTACTGGACGGGCTCGAATGCCAACCAGCGCACTATCGACGTGAACCCACTCCTTTGACGAAAGAGGAAACTAGAATCCTTGAATTAATTGTGTGTCCATCGTTTATAGCCTTTATATTAAATTAAGCAGCCAAACATTTAGTTAGGTAGAAACTTTTTTTGTGACCCACATAGTGATGGAGTAAGCGTGCTTTTCTCCTCCACTTCACTCTGTCTCCGATATCAACTATCTATCGAAAACACTGCATCTTCAAACGATGTATCCGCTTTTGAACTAATGACGTCGTAGATCTTACTTAGAATCTTCATTCCTGCAAGTTGACTAGCCCAACAGTCCAATTATTGAAAGGCAATATATTCTTCTTCGATTCAGATTGTACACTAATAGTATAGTACTACTATGATAGTAGTACTATACTATTAGTGTACAATCTGATAATAGTGTACTACTATGATAGTAGTACTATACTATTAGTGTACAATCTGAATCGAAGAAGAATATATTCGCTTTCAATAATTGGACTGTTGGGCTAGCGACAACCTTGGCGCGGTTGATAAAGGAATCTGATTATTACAATACTGCCCTTTTTCTGTGAATCGCTTTTTTAATATTTATTTAATAATTTCAGCAAATAAAGCAATTCACAGCAGCAACCACCGTTGTCAATCCGAAGTGGTTTTTTATAGAATACTGCCACGTTGGTGGTATCGGCAAGCTGTTTCGTACAGCCGATCTCGTAAACTTCATCACTTATGTCCAGCTCTTCTACAATAACATGCCCATTGATTGGCTATTGGAGAGTTATCTTGCTGATAGAGCCTGCACCATCGACAAAACTAGTGTAAGTTCATAGTTTTTTATATTTTGGTTATCACAATCTTTTTTACATCAATATACTTGGTGGCCATTGACCTACCAATAACTGGTTAAAGAATCAAGCACTGCTGGCTGCAACCTCTATAAAAACGTGTGCATGTTGTAGGAATAATTATATTAACATTTTATAATATTCAGTTTTATAGCCTTGCAGCACAATTCAATTTAGCTTGCAATAATTAATCTAGAAGCAAGACTGATTTATAACGTCAAACGTATTGCGCGTTCGTCGATTAACTGACTTGTTTTCCGAACATCGTAAAATTCATTGAAATTGGCTTTTTCAGTAGTGTTATTATTTTTATAATAACACAATAGTCCACTTTTTACAGGTGTAGCAAACACTTCTACCAAACAAAGTCTGGTATATATAGTAATTTTATATATCTCTTGATAGGGCAACTTGTAATGTTATTTACATTACATTTAAGTTGCAAAAATAATAAAAGACTTACCGTTTGTATTGACACTCTCTCATCTAACTTAATTACACCCGGTATTATCTTTATTTGAATTAACTACAATACACATTCAGTGCTTATAGTGTAAAGGAACATGAAATAAACTCACAGGCATTAAATGTAATGTAAACTCCGATATAGGTGTCACATCGTATAATGCTTTGTTTGCCGCTGAGTAGGGTTGCTAATTCTACGAGGTCAAGTTTAAAGATGGTTGTAACTTTGACAACAAATGCCAGTTAAAATGACGTTTTCATGACCACCAAAATCTACCGAATGAGATCATGTCATGACCATGTGAGATCTAAACGTCATTATCTCTTTTAAACTAGACTACCTATAATAATCGAAGAAACCGTTTAAAGAATAGAACGACGGTGCCTCGGTCCTCTTTCTGAATGCTTTGTACCATTTGTGATATCAAGTTTTTGATAATACAGCATCACAATAAGTCTTCTCCCAAAATTCAAAATTACTCGATACAGAAAATTCCATTGGTAACCCAACATTTATGTGCATACATTTGTAAATTTTACAAGTTATTATAATATCTATGATTCCTTTCAGAAAGCTTGTGGCGAGGCAAAACTTAAAATTAGACCTAAATTCACTTCTTCACTTTTCCAACACATCGGACTTTATTCATCGTTAAAAGGAAAAATTCAAAAAGTCAAGGTAAGACTCCCTAAGTAGACGTCACACATTTTACTATCAGCACTGTTTTCTTTTTGTACATTACTTTTTTCTTGATTTATTACATTTTACATAGTTATCGCTACGCGGAATATAGCCCAGTCAAGGAATTAAATACTCAACTTTTTTATTACCACGCATTTATATTTTTGGATAAATTGTAAAAAAATGCGCTGATGAAGAATTTCGATACCCGCAGTCTGGACTAGTTTGGCGTCATTTTTTTAATAATTTAATGAAAGAAAAATACTTTTTTTACATTTCGTGTGATATCTCGTTTCCAGTAAGTTTTTCTCCATTTTAATTCGCCAAATTAATAGCACTTTTTAATATCATGAGAAGCTACAATTTCAGAAAGTTTTACACTTCTACGTACATTCCTTTTAAAGTTATGAAATGTTGAAAAAACGCTCTTTTTTAACTTTGACCTTCATTTGCCCTTAACGGCTTTGAACAGGTCTCATTTTGTAGGTAATTTAATGGAGAACAAAAAAGCTTTGTGCACATATGAAAATAAAAACGTACTGAAAACGAGATATCACACGAAATGTAAAAAAAGTTTTTTTTTCGTTAAATTTCGTTAAATTGTTAAAAAAGAAATACTTGTCCAGACTGCGGGTATTGAAATTCTTAATCAGCGCATTTTTTTTTCCTCATTATCCAAAAATAAAATGCGTGGTAATCGAAATGTCCATTTTTGATCATAAAACAGCTAGGTTGACTGGGCTACTAAGTGTTTTATTTTTTCCCCGTTTGATAGTATTTGGCTAAAATAAACATTTTTATCGTTCCATATGAAAGGTTTAACAAACACATTTTAAATCCAAAATTTTATATTTTTGTTAAGTTTAATGTTTGTATGACATTTTTTTTATTTATGTTTCGTATATCCAAATAAAGAAAGGATATCTAAAAGATTCAAACATTTAAAATATTTAGATGTCACCTTACATTATTTATTAACGTCTGGAGTTAACCTTCTCAAAGATGATTGATGCTGTCGCTTTTATATTTACAGAGAAAATCATGATATTGTTGAGAATTGGAAACAAACCAGGAAAAGTGACAAAGTCTTAATTTTTATATTTTTGTCATATATGTAGATATGAAGGATATATTTTATAAAGTTGTGACTTAAATCGATATTATTACACCGTTTTTTTTTATTTGAACTGCACCTGTTTTGTCTTTTCTTCAGTAGCAACTATATTTGTGTTTTAATTCATTGTAGTTAGTAATTTGAAATAATTTGTTTTAGTTGATTAGATATGAAAGAAAAAATTACAGTCTAATCGTCTTATGTGGCGTTCCTATAATCAAGAAACGATCCGTTTCTTGATTATAGGACAAGTCGATTCGGACGCTAAAAGTTTCTTTGAATATTTAACGAAATTTTACCGTCCGTAAGCAAAACGAATCGTTTCTTGATTATAGGAACGCGGCATGAATGTTGCGGCTCGGGTGATGATCAATCTAACCTGTGTTTCCAATACGTAAATAAGCTAATTTCTATACTCATCAAAGGACTATACTAGCTTATCTGTGTGTTGGACTTAACACAACAATATCGTATAGTATCCACGTGTATTTTATTTGGCCCACATCTTCTGAAATAATTAATAGATTAATGGCGATTACACTGAAACCTAACTATCATTATAACTGTAGGACTTTGAGAACATACATTTTATTGATCATGTCACACATTTTTGAGATTAAATTATATGTTAAAATATTCCAGGATTCAAAATTCGGCTCTGTGCCAACTTATTACCCTCATGCCAACCCACCCGTGAAGGTTATTAAGACAGACATCGAAGAACATATAGATCATACTCTGAAGAGGGCCTACGATGGGCAGACTTTTTTCTGGGGAATTAAACCAAGAAATGGAAATTTAGTAGAGTTCTGGTTCGTAAAACCAACTAACATTGAAAGGTACAGCAATAATTCTATCAAACTCTATTATTCCTTTTTCAAAGATAAATTCAATAAGCGATTTAATTCCATACATACAAACAAGAATGTTTTCTTTTTTTTAAATGAAAATAAAATTTAAAATTGTTTTCGGTACTTTAAACCACGGAACTCTGATGTTAATTGAATGTGTTTTAAAAACGTAAATTTATTTTAAGGTACTTATTCCGAAGTGGTAATATCGAACATGTATCTGATAAATTTTACGACACCACAGTTGAAGTGCTACCGAAATCACGCTCACCAGATGGAAATTTCACTGTGGTTGGTTCATTCGATGAGTTTGGCATAGCTGAAGGAGAACTCAAAAAGGAACCAATTGTTGCCATCCGATTAAAAGTAAATAGTAACAGCGCTTACTGGGCCATCCTAAGCGAGGTAAGTTTTGATTGAATAATCTTGATTTTCTTTAAGCCATTCTGTTTCTTCTATGTAGTAGGGCGCTACATAAGTTTTATCGTACTTTGTGATTTTTCTTTTCAAAGCATTCTCGAGAGGCTTTATCTTGACGCAAAAGCCAAGTATCGAGTCTTGAGTTTGGACGTTCATTTTTTTTAAGGCTTCTAATACCTGAGGTAAACATTCCTCTGTATACCATTCAGGAGTAAAAGTCTTCCTTTTATCAAGCACAACCGTAGCCAATATTCCTCTTTTATTAAAAAATACAGCAACCATTATTTTTTTTGCTGATCGGGACATTTTCATAGATGTTGGCGGTGGTTCACTTTCAACCACCCACACTTTACTGTGGGATTTAGTAGCAACGTCGAAATAATACAGCCAACCTTCGTCACATGTAACAATCAAGTTAACATAGATAGGCAGTCTTCAACATTTTTTAACATATCACGAGACCAAATCACACGCTGCTCTCTCAGCGTATCAGTTGTCAAGTGCCGTACCCAAAGAGGAGTGAACAAAGTTTCCGTACTTTCAAATGGTCGTAAAGTATCAGATGAACATTTAGTGCACTTAACATGAGGGTTTCCTCGATCTGTCGGTATGTCATACGTCGGTCTTCCTCCAATAAAATTCTTAGTCTCAATGTTCTTACCAGTAGTCACTTCTATGGGCCTGCCGGATCTTGCATCATCCTCCAAGTTAAATTTACCGCGATTGAATGGAATATACCACCGTTCTTTGATCTTTAGAAATGAACAAGTTCCCTCAGTACACTACTCATTTCCTCGAAATATTTTTGTTTAATTAAGCCACTTACATTTGCTTGCCTTAAAATAAGTATTTTTTTAATATCATTTAGAGTTTATGAATATGACTTCAAACCACAATATTATGATATCTATTTTGCATACAAGAAAACTTATGTAGCGCCCTACGTATAAACATACCAATTAGTCAGGAAGGGAAATAATTGTTTTTGAACAATTTGCTAATGCTTTATACCGCATTACTGCGTGACGTGCGCGTTGTTAGATTACTCTATATAATAATATATTCACGTTATCGCAATAATGATTCTAGAAAAGCCAATAACAGTGAAGAGCATACCACAAGGCTTATATTTAGAACCCATACAATGTGCTAGAAATGCTATTCATATTTATTATCTTTACTTTAAATTTTTTACAAAACTGTGATCTAATATTGAGCTATATATATATATATATAGGTATTGCAAAAAATAAAATTCTACTCCATGCATCTGCGTTCGTAGTTAAGGTCGCTAACAAAACATGTAAGGATGAGTCATAGGCGTTGGTAGTAATTAGTCAATAGTGGATTTATATACATAATTATATATACTAGCCACGCGGCCACGCGTTGCTGAGGCTAGAGTATTATTATATATATATATATATATATATATATATATATATATATTTATAATTTTAATTTAATTATAATTTGTAAAAAAAAAACTATCCTATCTCTCAAGTTGGACGAAACAGCAATTGTGCAAAATTTCATTAAAGTCCCGATATGTATTCTACTACTTATGCAACAATGATTGCAGTTTAATTTGAGATTAGCGAAATAGCACTTGTTATAACAATGCTGTTCTGTTGTAAAATTAGATTGATATTTGAACAAGTCTGAATGGTTTCACATGTTACTTTCACGTACCTTGTCTGTTTGTTCCATAGTTATAGTTACCTGCAGTTCTCTTAGGACGAATTCTTTTAGCCCAAATATATTTATTTAAGTTTTAATATGCTTATAGCGTCGCACTCACTTGTCTAGTTATATTTTTACCAACAGTACTCATTTATTAAAAGGCTTTCATCCTGTTATACAAACTGCAACCCGTCACCGTTTCAGTCAAAATCACTATATAGCACTATCTGCTCAATAGTTTGTACCTCTTGATTTATTCTGATTGTGCATATGAGACTCCTATATGTGACTAATTACAACTTCATCTACATAAGTTCAACATCCAATGTTTTTTTCTAATAATTCGATAATTTTTTCCGTCCACAGTGTACAGTTGCAAAATAAAATAATAAAAATATGTAGCTTGGTTTTTTCTCATAATTGACTATCGCTCGAAGTTAATGTAACATTCGATTGAATACTTGAAATTTTCTGTATCCGTAATATATTTGTTTTACGATATTGAGACATTTGACACTGACACTTAATACGTCAAAATTTAAATCTAGATATGGGATTACATTATTTATTAATACCAAGTTTATTTGTTATTATTAATATCAAGTATATCTACATATTCTTCATCAACATCGACAATTATCTATCTATCTAATACCTTTAAATGAGCAATTCTTGTATATATTTATATATATATATATATATATATATATATATATATATATATATATGTAATCTGAATCTCGGAAATGGCTTCAACGATTTTCATAAAACTTAGTATGCAGGGGGTTTCGGGGGCGATAAATCGATCTAGCTAGGTTTCATTTTTAGAAAACGTAAATAAAAACCGAGCAAAACTCGGTCATCCAGGTACTAATCCTTAATAACAGTACATGTCTGAAAATATTTTATCTATTTACATTGATTATCAGATTTAGATCATTTAAAACTAAAGTCTTAATTAGTTCAATCATTCTGCGACTAGAGAAATAGTTTCGAGGCACAGGTGTACTTCAATGTTACTCAGGTGATAATGTTATGATCATTTGTTTTCCAGATTGAATTGAAAGAGCAGAGTCGACCCGCAGAGAGCTGACACCGTATCGACACCACCTGGGCAAGAATATTAAGGAATCTCATTAGGCAACCGCTGATGTGAACCGTATCAAAAACAAGCAAACATCAAAGCTAAGTTTCTTGAGCGGTAATCATGTACATAAGCCGAACATAATGTTCCTTTAAAACTCTAATAAGATGTATTTTTCTATTATATTCTATTGTACACGTGTTCTCAATGGTGTCGTGTCTCACCTCAATCGTGTCTAATGTAAATTATAAAAACTTCTTATGATAAGTAGATATATGCTCCTATGTCTAGATAATAATTCGTAGAGTATCGGTCATTTTTCTTTTGCAGTATTTTACTGAAATATAAAAAAAACCATTGAATTTCAATACATGGAATACTTACTCCATGAACCAGTCAATGCATCACTACTATTAACCAACAATTAAACAGTTAAACACTGGAAATACACAATCTAGATATTTATAAGCTAT
The DNA here is from genome assembly GCA_949752705.1 of Callimorpha dominula. Taxonomy (NCBI): domain Eukaryota; kingdom Metazoa; phylum Arthropoda; class Insecta; order Lepidoptera; family Erebidae; genus Callimorpha; species Callimorpha dominula. The sequence goes on along the minus strand of OX456990.1, from coordinate 25,834,689 downwards.
AAATACACTATTCATGTACTAGAATTATTCAGGTGTTTAACCCATTGAACACTTGCATCGTTTTCTTTTTAATTTTCGTCTTTTAATTTGCACAAAGTTCAGTTACATGTTTTGTTTTGATGGTTTATGTTTATGCCCGAATTCAAATCCATCCTGGATTTGAATTCGGGCAATGATGATGCGCTACTGATATAGAATGACCCCGACCGAATTCGGGCAATGATGATGCGCTACTGATATAGAATGACCCCGACCGATATTCTTATCGATTCATTGTTCTTTTAGTAAGAAAAGACAATAAGGGCTTGTGGCAAATACTTAACTTCAGTATCTGACACCGATAGAACAGGTCCAGTTTTTTTTTTATTATGGTATAGTCGGCAAACGAGCTGACAGGTCACCTGATGGTAAATGACTACCGCCGCCTATGGGCACCTTTAACTCAAGAGTCACAAGTGCGTTGCCGGGCTTTAAGGGGAGAGTAGGGGAAGAGCGGGAAGAGGTGAGAGGGGGATTAAAGGGGTGGAGAGGAGGGAGAGGGGAAGGGCGGAAATAGGGGAGAGGGAAGGGTTAGGGCCTTCGGTAACCTCACTCACGCGGCGAAAAGCAATACAAACATTGCTTCACTGCTGGTTTTCTGTGAGGCCGTGGTATCGAGCGGAGTCGAGCCTTCCCATACATGCCGAAGCATGTCGCTTGTATTCTTAATAAAGGGCCTGAAACGAATCGGGCTTTCCTTGACGTGAATATAACCTTATAAATTTAGCATGTATAATAAAAGGTTATATTTTTTACTAAAACAACAAAGAGCTTTCTAAAAGTCGGTCAAAGCACCTTCAAAATGAGCAGCGGGTCAGTAAACAGCATACATTTAAAATACTCCCGACTTAATAAAACCTTCGCGATTAGAAAAAAGCTAAACAGATTTTCATAAAAAAATACTAAATCAAAACATACAGACAGATAGATACACAAATATAGACGTGAAACTTCTAACTCCCTCCTCATTGCTTCAGGGGTTAAAATATAATGTATCGTAGACTTATAAGATGTTATATAACGTCGTTTTTCATCGCTATTGGTTGAAAAAAAAGTAAGTTATGCGTAGACATTACAGCTTACATAACCAAAGCTTAGGTTAGTTAGACTATTAATAAACCCCTAATAAACATAAGTACCCACTTGCACAGAATATTATACTACTCAAAACAAAATAAGGGCCACTAAGTTTTTTTTGCTGTATCACGAAAACAGTAAAGTTAATAAATTGTTAAACTTAGGTTACTACAAAATCATGTAAATACAAAAACAACTGTTAGCCTAAATTGCTTACTATTTGGGCTAACAGTCGTTTAAAATAATGATCTTATTTTTTAATCTTAAACTTTATGTAGAAATTAAAGAAAACTAATATTAAATGAAAAGTACTGTACTGTATCGATCGAAATCAAAGGAAAACATTAAAACAATATCCAATTTAAAATTTTCTTAAAACGATGGCCAGTACTTTTCAAATTAGGAACACGAACACCAGCATGAAAGAGATCAGACACCAAAGAGTTCGTAATATTTATTTAATACTACTCATCAGTTACCTCAGTTCACTAGTCCACTTAAATATAAATCAGCTAGTGGTCCTTATTTTGTCTTGAGTAGTATATACTTACAATAAGTACCTAGTTACACACGTACAATAAGTCGAGCACGCAGTTCCTTTCATTGTTGAAACAGTCCGCTTAATCGCGTTGAACTTTCAAATTTTAATGATCAAGACAGTATGAACAAGATCATGCAGATCGGTTTATTAGTACAATCTTGATGTAATGTTCCGTTTTCAAATGTAATTTGTGTTCATTTCTCGAAATGTTTGCATACTACATCGGTGACAAACTAGCAAACGGCTCGCCTAAAGGTAAGCGGTTACCGCCTATGGACGCTTGTAATTCTAGAGGACTCACATGCGCGTTGCCGACCCTCCTTTCTCGTCCATTCGCATAATGATCTGTTTTGAGTGCTAAATTACATTGCATGAACATTACACAAGAGTAAGTGATAATTAAGCGTTACTACTTAAAATGTTTGAAAAATTAAATGTTTACCTATAAAAATCAGTTTGAATTAAAAAAAAAAACAAAAAAAAAAGTATAAACCAAAAAGAACTGAATCGTTATTGTTACTTGTTAAAAATTATAGAAAATAACTAGTTATAAAACGTTACTCGTATAAATATGTACATTTTGTACATAAAACGTGTCTCTTTCCGTTATTGTAAACTGTGCCAAAGATGTGTTCACTTATAGATGCCATATAGAGTAAGAGCCCAGGGCTATCTTATTTTCTACCAGACAAAATGTGAGTTGCTATGTACTTTGAACCTGCTAAGTACATGCTAAGTTCACTCTAAGTTAAGTTACTGTTAGTTAACTCGCTTTAACTTTAACTAAAAGTTACGTCGTTCACTCGCTAGCCACCTCGTCGCGCGCCATGATGCTCTGTCGTGAGTATTCGAGGTGCAGTCCCCGTCATTGCACGGGTCAACTATCACTTTGAAAAGTCTGTGGAGCTCTGTAATTCATCTAGCAGCGTTTTCTTATTCCTGTTTACTACTATTTACTAACTGTAATAGACGTGAGGCGGTCGCAAGTAGTTTGGCTACTAATTAAAGGAAAAACAATACTTTATTTTTATTCTTTATTTACGAACCCCTGCGGCGGGCGACGACAGGTCACCCAACTGCATAGGCGCCCAACGTGGGGCCGTGTGCCGTGTGCCTTTCGCAAGGGCCACCCCATTTCTTCCCGTGGGTGCCATACGAGGCGACTAAGAGATAGGATTACGCTAGAAACATTATGATGTTTACATTCCTAAAAAGTGCCTACTAGACGCTAGGCGGCGAGATTGGTATTATTTTCTATTTCTCAATTTTTTTGTAGCTACATCTTATTACTAACTCAACTCTGCTTTCCCTCAGGATACGGGTGTAGCAATATATATGTTATCTATATATTTGTGTTATACGAAACAGTTTGCACCGTATATTCATTTTCAATTTTTACTTTTGACTATTTTTTTATCACACCTCATTATTTTTTGCATACCTTATTTTTTCACTAATCACCTTATCGTAGCTAACTTCGGACAGGTAATTGTAAGGAACACCTTATTTAGTTATCACTATTGTATAAATTCATTCATTTGTTATGTTTAATATGTTTAATTGTTGCTATAGAATATGGGAACGTACCCTATTAAATTATTTTTGGTTAACAAAAATGAGTTGACGTATGAGGTGCTAATTAGAGGCAAAATACCTACTGGAACCGGTTTAGAACCCCGTAAACGAATTAATAACTTAACTGCATTGATACCTACCGAATACTGCTAACCGAAAATGGCAAAGTTGTCTCGAATTACCCGAATACTGACAAAAAATCGTAACAGGACGCACGACTTGCTACCCCCCAAAATGTCAATTCTCTATTGAATTTCTGCCTAGACAATAGGACACTGGGGTTCTACCTCTATTCGTCAACGTTATTCTCGAACTTTCTACGTAGACCATAGGATATTGGGGGTACTGCCAACATGCGTTATTCTCGATTCTCTACCCAAAGAACTAAAGAAATAGTAATAAAATAAAAATAAAAAATTTAATTATAATCTATCTGAATTAGTGATTGCCTACGTCTAATTGGTTTCTTTTCGATAATTAAAGATTAGACACATAACTTGATAAGGAGTATAATTATTAACTTTTTATTGTCACTCTGTCTGTTAGGGTTTCGACTTCTAGAGTAAATTACCGTAGACTGGATGAAAGCTTGAATGTTAAAATAAGGTTGCGCGATGTATAACGTTTTAATGTTAGGATTGTGCAAGGTTTAGCAACAAGTTCACTGGATAGGCGTAGTCGCATTATCCATTTAGGTACGAAAAATCCTTTTGTTCGCAGCAGGTACGGAGTACAACTTAACACTACTCTATTCCTCATATTTTGTCTTTTAGGAAATAAGTTACGTCTTGCGTACATACTTGTACATAGTTATTCTAACCATTCATCGACAGATTATAGACTAAATTTCAGTAAAAGCTTCTTAAATTTGTTTTAAATAAATTAGGAACTACAGTAACAACTAATAGTATCAGTGATTTTTCTCTAGAGGAGCCACTCCGCCTATATCGAAGCCATTACTCACGGGTTGTTTGGGGAGAACTGTAGGCTCTCCAATGGAAATATGCACAAGGGTTTGTGTTTGCCAAGTTGCAAGATGTAATGCAGTATAGATGTAATCAGTCCGCTAAATACGTTGTTTATTGTTAATAGCTGTAAATTATATTGAAATAAAAGCAATAGTTATGGCATTTCCTGTTGAAAGCAAGTATACTACGAGGCTGATTTTCTTTATGGATAGCACCATCAGTCTCCTGGCTTTATTTTTGTCCCTAAATACCTACTTAACTCCGCGTATCGCGCTTTAATTTATCTCATTGAAGAAGCGATCCCGTCGCAGAAATGCAAGCGTTTGGTTTATATTAGTGTTTATTTATTTGTTTGTATAGAGAAGGGTCATGAAAATAAAAGAATCTTTTATTGAATGACGAACGTGCATGTTTGAGAGTAAATATTTTCTCTTTTCCACCTTTATGAATTGTCTTATATGGCGTGTTCGGGTGTTGTATAAGAACTGCTTGTATGATAAAGTGTTGTCTTACATTAATAACATTCCACTTACAATACAATTCATTAGTAAGGAATATGATAGGGTAAAAGGTAGCAACATTTAATACTGTTCTATGTGGCATCTCTAACGGTTTTATAATCGTTTTAGCAGCACCAACCCAACATGAACGCAATATGTGATAATAGATTGGCAGAAGGCAAAATAGACATTGCGTATAACGGTATGATTATCAACGTTTCGAAGTGGATTAAATTTGAATATCAGTACCCGGACTCTGCCCATGAGAATGTTTATATGGGACTTAAAGTTTTAAGTCTTATCTAATGGGATTTCCGGACCGATACGACCTTCAAACCTTTTAAACATACTCCCATCTCAACGGCAACGCACTTCTGACTTTTGAGTTGCTGGTGTCCATGGGCGACGGCAGTCACTTACCATCAAGTGACCCGTCAGCTCATTTGCCCCCTATAATATAAAAAAAAGTGAAGACTGGTCGGGTATACACCGAATTGCCGCAAATTCTCCGGGAAGCCATCTCCGATTAGGCCCCTGTTGGGCGGTGACGGAACGCCACGTTATCGAGCCGAAGACCGAGCGGAGATGTTTGCCGATTTTCTGGAAGCTCAGTTCCAGCCAAATCCTGCCCATAACGTGCAGCAAGTAGCAGAGGTCGAGAGGAAGCTCGAACAATACTTCGATCGACCAATAGCTCTGACAGAGAATCCTATCGTCGTCTCCCCTGGCCAAGTCCATCGGATGATTCGCCGAACACAGCCCGACCGGGTCACCAATGAAGCTCTGCGTCACTTACCTCCACGAGCAATTCACTCTGACACGCTTCTTCAATGGTATCCGCACTGGACACTTTCCCACCGCATGGCGACTAGGCAGAGTCATCCTGCTGCCTAAACTGACTACTCTCGACAACGTCGAAGTTGTTCGAAAAACTGCTACTGCTGCACATGGCACCACAACTTGAGCCACGTGACGAACAGTTCGGCTTTCGCGCCGGACATTTATCTACGCACCTAGCGAGGGAAATGCATGACATCGCGGTCACCCGCAATAAGCGCGAACGAGTCGCCGTCTTTCTAGACATGGAGAAGGCATTTGATCGCGTCTGGCACACTGGCCAGCTGCATAAGCTGTCTACATCTACTACTCCTCGCCGAGTAGTCAAGATTGTGGCCACCTTCCTGCAAGACAGACGCTTCAAAATGGCGGTTGAAAGCGCCTTATCTACAGAGCAGCTCATTAGGGGCGGTGTGCCCCAGGGAAGATGCTCGTCATCAGTGTGTATACAAAATTGTTTTTGGTTCCTTCTTTTGTTTATGTACATTTCTAATTTCCGTTGAGGTTTTAATGCTATTTCGGTCGTACATTTCAAGTTTTTCTTCAAGTGCTGACAACTTGAACACCATGCTATTTTGCTCCTTTTCCAAAGATATTATTTTACTCTCCAGTGGAAATAGTTGGTTGGAGACAAAGGTCGAAGAGTTTTCTAATTCACTAGTCGAAAGTTGTGGGCGGACATTATTTCTCTCATCGTTTCTTTTATTTCATTTTTAAAAGTCTCCAGTTCGTCACTGGTGACCGCACTTGATGGGTGTTTTCGTTTGTTTCGCTGAGTTACATTTAATTGCACGGCTTCGTCTGCATAAAGTCTACTAAGATCGGACTCGGATCGTGATTTTATACTTTGGTTTGGCGGTGTCCTCATCAAATTCCTTGATAATACTTCAATCGGAGGAGATTTAGGTGTTTTAGATATTGTGTATGTCTTAATACATGTAGTAAATACCAAAGTATTATTATAAAAGGTCGTGATAAAATTGTACTTAGACCACATACAAAAGTTACCCGCTAATCGCCATCGCTCGTGTATTGTGGCGAGCGTGACGTCTTGTTGCTTGCACTCGGTAGCTGCGTTAGCTGTTGCTGTGTTGTTTGAGCCTAGTACGTCACGTAATTTTATTTAATATTATTGTCGAAGATACGTTATTTATTAAATGTTTTAAATTAAAAGTTGTACGGGTTACACGTCTGTTCGCTATCGCGGTCCGGGGGAAGGGGATAACATGCATACTACAAAACTTCTTTTACTGTTTTTACAGGCTGATATACTCACCAAATTAACATTTGAACTGCCTGTCTTACGTCGTCGACGAAGGCATCCCATCGCAGATTTTATTAATCGTTGACGCTTTGTTAGCTTCATGTCATTCAAATAATATTAGGTACTACCATGTGCTTAGCGTGAAAAGAACTATTATAAAAACCTGTAAATAATCAATATTTTTACTGGTACAATTTGTAAATAAATGTATAGGCATTTTAAATTATAGAGAAATAGAGTTTGTCTATAAATGAGCAATACTAGGGTTTTGCATTGAGCGATTTGAGCTTAAATGTCGTGTACGCCCTTGAACCCTTTTCGGATTTTGTCTAATAGGTTCTGGTATGTTAATTATGTCTAAATTATAAGGAGCTCATTCTAGAAACAACACGTAGTTGCTGTAGTTTATCGGTTATAAGGAAAATCATATACTGATGATCGGCAGTCTTGTTGTTGTTCAACATGGTAGTTATGTTACTCGGCTAGTTGTAACACCAACCCTTTTACTCTTCTTCAAATGTATAAAAAACCCGATAATCTCAATAAAAGTTAAGGTATACATTTAATATATTGCTACGGAACCATAGCTTTAATGTGAAGTGGATTTATGTATACTACTACGATACAATTAAATAAGAGAATGCCAATGGAATGAATATAGGGGTCAGGGCAATAATTGTATTTATGTATACTACTACGATACAATTAAATAAGAGAATGCCAATGGAATGAATATAGGGGTCAGGGCAATCATTGTATTTATGTATACTACTACGATACAATTAAATAAGAGAATGCCAATGGAATGAATATAGGGGTCAGGGCAATCATTGTATTTATGTATACTACTACGATACAATTAAATAAGAGAATGCCAATGGAATGAATATAGGGGTCAGGGCAATCATTGTATTTATGTATACTACTACGATACAATTAAATAAGAGAATGCCAATGGAATGAATATAGGGGTCAGGGCAATCATTGTATTTGCCGTTGTCGGCTAAACACGCTTGCATATATTATTTTGATCGATAACGTCACATAGTCTTAGCAGTCCTTGTAGGACTGCAGTATATTATTTTTAATCAAATGTTAATATTTTCACATTGTGATTTTTATTTAAGGTATATTTTGTTACGTGTGATGACAAGCATTTATTTAAGACCAATGATCTTTAATATAATTATCTTTTTTAACTATTGATTTTGTTTTTTTTTTCCTTATTTTTATTTTAGTTATTCCTTTGAGGATTATTTTTTATCGCAAGTGTTAATATATATCTGATAAGGATAGCTAATGGGTATGATGATCTATAACACCTGAATAGTTGAACACAAGCTGAATAGACAATAACATTGTTATGATATAAATATCAGTGCAGAATACTAGAATAGAAAATAAATAATACTATTACAAAATACGGTAATTATGTACATATTTTGTATCTATAATTGAAAGAGACAGGTTAAAACAAGGGAAAATGTAGTAGTTAAGATAATATCTAACCCTCGAATCCTTTTACTAGGTAGATAAAAGTTAGTCTGTCTTAGGTTTGGGACAACTTTTTCACAAAAATGGTTCTGGTCATTGTTTATATAGAACATTCTTTATTTAAGCTATCTGTGTACACACACATTATACACAATTGCCTTTGCAGCAGGTTGCCTCTGTTTGTGCACTATCCAATTACAGGCAAACTTAAATGTTTGTGTGTGTAAGCTTGTGCGTGACTAATTTATTCGTCACCCCCTTAACGGTTACTTGTAACATTACATACATTTACTTGTAATTGTACATACAGTTTATACTACAATTATTATAGAGACTAGATATCAATCTTATATCATTAACATTAATGATCATAAGATCTATAATTTATTTTTAATTTTATTTTATTATGATATCGAGTTTGAAAATAAATATGAAGCATGTTTAACTGAATTGATGATTGTATGATTGTAGTACTTATAGATTTTGACCCGCAAGTCATTTATTTGTGCTGCTTTCATGAAACGCTGAAAGACATTTAGTGAGATTATAATAAGAACTTAAAATAACTATTAAGAAGTTTCAATTGTAATTATAATGTTCAATATGTACGGAATAAGTAAGTTATTGTCATCAACATCCTTACAACCATAAAATTAAAAATTTTCAGGAGGTAATTAGAGATAGCATTTTAGGTACTAAATGCGGCGACAAAGCAATTATATTTACTATTAATCCAGGAAATAAGAAATCAATATTCAAAATAAGAATTTGCAAAAGTCGATTTGTTATAACTTCTCTTCATTTCTCTCTCTCTCTCTCTCTCTTCATCAAATCAATTTTCAAAATTTCTATGCTGAATACATTGTAATCAATAAACGTTGTGTTGGTTTATGTTTAATACGAAGAGGCTGTGTTCATGGTTGTCTTTCTATAAGACTTTAAACATACCTATGCACTAAAACAAAATACTGCAATGCATGGCACTGCACGCAAAAATTTAAAAGCCTGGTTCTTAAATATTCTGTCTTATAGAATAACTTTAGTAAAACCAAACGGATATTATACTTCCTAAGGTATTGCTATCGAAATAGAATTCAAAGATTTACATGAACGAAATGAAAGAGCGACAAGTTAAAAGTATCCGATTCCATATTAATAATGTACTTTAATGTTATCATCTAATCGTGGTTATTGAAGATAAAGCGTCCTATATCTTTCTTTCATCCTATGTTATCCTTGCTTCACTGCCGGTTTCCTGTGTCCCGGCCCATACGTGTCGAAGCATAGCTCTCCCACGAATAATCTTATTTATATTCCTCTGACTTCAGTATTGCCTTTAATATTTTATTTTTATTTGTTTTAAAAAAAGACAACTCCCGCATTAGGAATATCCCCTGTCGCAGGGCAAATAAAAAATATTTTAGTACAATTTTGCTATAAGTAAAAGTATTTCAAACTAATATTATTAAATGGTTAAAATATCTAAAATAATCAACATTCGATCAAATAATCAAATTGATCTTTCGGAACAACGGGTATTTAGTTTAGTTTTCCATTAGCTTGTTTCCATTCTTCATATGTTTTGTCTTTTAAACAAATTGCCTGATATCTATACATGATATCAAATCAAATGTTTAAGTTTATTTATTTATTTATTTACTTCCAACACACATTGTCATTACAGGTAAAAATACCCAATACAACAATGCCGGCATAAAAAAGTGAAAACGATACACTTTTATAGAATGGATGCAAGAAATAAAAATACAAAGAAACAATTAACCATTAGAGTTAAATAAACTAATGTTACCCTCTCGAATTCCGCCAATGTACACGTAAATATGTCTAGCCGTTGTGATACAACGTTCAGAGTATTTAAGGCTCGTGCCATCCGAGCATATTTATGTAGGTTGGTGCGAGGTGCAGGGACCTCGAACACGTTAGCCCTTGGCGCCTGACGCAGTTTGGTGTTTGGTACGAGCAGCTTGACGGTTTGTAGAATTTGCGGATTGTTTAATTTACCGCTGAACACTAAAAACACGTACTTAACCACGGCTAAATTTCGTCTTACTTCAAGCTTATAGTATCCAACCATCCCTATAACAAAGAGGGCTGGATACATAAGTGGATAAAAGGGATATTCACCGTACTGTTTCCAGTATAGGTAACGGGTAAATTTAATTTGCATGTTTTCCACCATCAAGCAAGTTATCAGCTTAGTGTCGGGGGTATGCTTTAAGAACACTAGCGGTTGCGTTTGTAAATCGAATTAGGAGACTCGAGTTAGTACCAAACCCATATGATTAGGTAGATCATAAATATCCGATCCAAGCAACCCCAGAATAGAAGAATTGGTAAGCAATCAGCATATAAACATAATTTGAAACAATTGTTCAGCTGCATTTGATCCAAAAACTGTCACCCTTAATCTTATTTCTTTAAGTTAAAGTTAACCATGGTTAGTTATTTTAAATGTAATAATCTGAATGTGTTAGTATTAAGAAATGAACAATAGTCCGTAATATTGGAATTGTCCATTAGTCTCTAAGTAGTTAGTAGTCGACTCCCAGTTTAACTTATTATTATGTAGCTTTTTAACCATCACATATTCGAAATTTTGGCTAAGATCTACCAGTTAGTATTTGCGTACCTCGCGTTATTAACTAGATAATAAAGTCTGACGATGTCGACAAAGCAACAGCATATAGTCAACTATATTACATTTCTCAACCCTTCATTAATTCGAAATCTCTTATGAAATTCATATATCATACATATTCGTATATTCATGACATCAACAGAAATAAACGGGCTGTGTGCTGAAGATGAGTTAAACCTTCGCAGTCACTAATCATCAACATAAATTATGGAATCCAGAATCCAGAAATTATTTCAGCGTTATCACGAACACTAGAAGATTCTTCGGCTTCGCACGCGTCTTGAATGCGAGAGCATGATATGAGATTTATGAGATTGAGTACCTAATAGAGTCCGAGGCTTTTGACTAAACCACATATTAAAAATACTTACAGTTTATGTGCGTTAAGTTGGGAGTCGACACCTGTAAAAAGTCAGGATAATTTTCGATAATTATGTAAGTAGATACTTATAAGTATGTTATTTACTATTATCCATATACTGTTTAATTCGGTGTTTATATCAATCAATGTTATGTGAAACGATTACAATTTTAAATAGTTATAGGCTGATGTCGCCGCATCAACGATTCTTTTACAGACGTGCAAGTTCTTGACTCTGTTTATTTATTCGAGCTAGCATGCACTGCCATGTTTATTTTACCTTCTTTTTGTTGAAAATCAACAATTCTTGAACAACCATTTTTCATTCGTCATATGTATATATCATATTTGTTTTCATCATGCATGCATGCTAGGCCATGTTTCCAAGCAGGTCTGGGAACAAAAGAAAAACAGAAGGATCCTGCTGCTTCACAATGCCAGGCATGTCGTGGGAGTCGACAGAGGGCAAGGGTCGTCTTACCTTCTCATAGCCCTATCTAAGATACTAGTGCCGGAATCAAACACATGATGATAGCATATTTTATGTTTGTCATGGCATTTTGTCCGTTATCGTTGACGCGCTAGTAACGTAGTATGATTACTGATGCAGAGTCAAGAACTGTGTCAGTAGTAATTTAGTTTTTAGTCAATGTTGTGACTTAGTGATGTAAGGATAGAAGGTAATAGGTACATTAACCTAGGAGTACTAACTTTATATGTAATTCATTGCGTCGTGTATTCCAGAGATCGAGAGAGTTAATTGAGAGAAACCGTAATGGAATATGATATCACAATGGGAATGGTTTCGGTTCATGTTATATAGAATTTAGATTGAGATATTAGTTTGCAATATATTGCAGCCCGTCATAAAGCAGCTATCACGCACAATAGTAGTTTTAAATTAATGTCTTCCAAAATCAAGATTATGTAAATCTTGTTGTACAAAAATTATAAAATAAAATACAAATTAAAATTTTGACTTATAACGCAAAGTATGAACATCTTGTAAAAACTACTGTTTCAAAATGCAAAAAAAAAACAATTTGTTTATGCCTTGGATTGACTGAATGGCAAATATATTTAAGCCGAAAACGAAACGCCCAATACTAGTTTTAAATTAATGTCTGCCAAAAAATTTACATGTTTTACAATAAATAAAACACGAAATAAAAAAAAAAAACCGGTTGTGAAAACTTGAACATTAACGTTGTGCATTTTTGAAAATTTTGAAATGGTTGGGGAATAATTTCGCACGAATTGCTTTATTTATTACTATAAAAGTACTATCATTTTTGTGGTTAAATACAAGATTCATCTATTGCGCTATCGTACACAAACATGACAATTTATAATACATTAAAAATTTTACAAAAAATCAACTTTCATCCGAGGACAGAGGACATTCGGACATCAGGGTCACGTGTCCTGACGCGAGTTTAACATTTTTTATTCACCAAAAAGTGCACAACGCCGGTAAAGAAGTTTTTACTTTAAAAAAATGCAATACATTTACATTTTGAAGTACAACCCAAAGCATTTACTGTAAAAAAATATTACAAAAGCAAAAAAAAAACAATATATTTATGCCTTGGATTGTCTAAATGACAGATAATAATATTTACGCCACCACTACAACAGTAGTATTTTTAAATAAATGTCGTCCAAAACCAAGACTTAAAAGGGTTGTGAAAAAAAAAAAAAAAAAAATACTATAAATACGCAACACATTTACATTTCGGCGCACAACCCACAGCATTTAATGTAAAAAATATTTAAATTGCACAAAAAGAACAATAATGTATATGCTTTGGATATAGGATTACGCGATCACCACGAACAAAAATAGTTTTAAAATAATATCTATTGAAACCAAGATTGAAGTGTGTTGTGAAAAAGAATAAAACCGCCGCCCAAAGCATGAATATCTTGTATAAAAATATTTAAAATGCAAAAAAAAATGTTTATGCCTTGGATTGTCTTAGTGACAAATGTATTTACGCCATCGCTACAACAATAGTAATTTTAAATTAATGTCTTGTAATACCAAGATTTAAAAGTGTTGTAAAAAAAAACAAATAAAATACTATAAAAATGCAATACATTCACATTTCGGAGTACAACCCAAAGCATTTACTATAAAAAAATATTTAAAATGCAAAAAAAAACAATAATGTACATGCTTTGGATTGATTAAATGGACATACATATTTACGCTAACGCAACGCACAAATTAATATCTATCGGAACCAAGATTGAAGTGTGTTGTAAAAAAAATATAAAATAAAAAAAACAAATAAAATAGTATAAAAAATTTAACACTTTTATATTTTGGTACAAAACCCAAAGCATAAACGTAATGCACTTGTAGTGTAATAATTACATTTACAACAAAAAATAGCCAATATGTTTATGCCTTGCATTGAATAATTGTCAGAAATATTTACGCCATCGCAACGCACAGCAGTCTTATTATAAACAAAAAAAACATCTAAACCACGTGTTGTTCATCTTGGCGTGCCAAGGCCTGAAATGGTAAAAAAAAATACTAAACAAAAAGCAGATGCCAAACATGTAGGCCTTCATCCTTGGATGTCTTAATGACAGATATATTTACGCCATCATTACAACAATAATATTTTTAAATTAATGTCTTCGAATACCAAGATTTAAAAGTGTTGTAAAAAAAACAAATAAAATAGTATAAAAATGCAACACATTTACATTTCGGCGTACAACCCAAAGCATTTACTGTAAAAAAATGTTTAAAATACAAAAAAAAACCAATATATTTATGCCTTGGATTGTCTAAATAACAGATAATAAATATTTACGCCATCACTACAACAATAGTATTTTTAGATTAATGTCATCCAAAACCAAGACTTAAAAGGGTTGTGAAAAAAAAAACAAATAAAATACTATAAAAATGCAACTCATTTACATTTCGGCGCACAACCCACAGCATTTACTGTAAAAAATATTTAAATTGCATAAAAAGAACAATAATGTATATGCTTTGGATATAGGATTACGCGATCACCACGAACAAAAATGGTTTTAAAATAATATCTATTGAAACCAAGATTGAAATGTGTTGTGAAAAAAAATAAAACCGCCGCCCAAAGCATGAATATCTTGTATAAATATATTTAAAATGCAAAAAAAAAATGTTTATGCTTTGGATTGTCTTAGTGACAGATATATTTACGCCATCGCTACAACAATAGTAATTTTAAATTAATGTCTTGTAATACCAAGATTTAAAAGTGTTGTAAAAAAAAAACAAATAAAATGCAATACATTCACATTTCGGCGTACAACCCAAAGCATTTACTGTAAAAAAATATTTAAAATGCAAAAAAACAATAATGTACATGCTTTGGATTGATTAAATGGACATACATATTTACGCTAACGCAACGCACAAATTAATATCTATCGGAACCAAGATTGAAATGTGTTGGAAAAAAAATATAAAATAAAAAAAACATAAAAAAACAAATAAATCAGTATAAAAAATTTAACACTTTTATATTTTGGTACAAAACCCAAAGCATAAACGTAATGCACTTGTAGTGTAATAATTACATTTACAACAAAAAATAGCCAATATGTTTATGCCTTGGATTGAATAATTGTCAGAAATATTTACGCCATCGCAACGCACAGCAGTCTTATTATAAACAAAAAAAACATCTAAACCACGTGTTGTTCATCTTGGCGTGCCAAGGCCTGAAATGGTAAAAAAAAATACTAAACAAAAAGCAAATGCCAAACATGTAGGCCTTCATCCTTGGATGTCTTAATGACAGATATATTTACGCCATCATTACAACAATAATATTTTTAAATTAATGTCTTCGAATACCAAAATTTAAAAGTGTTGTCAAAAAAAACAAATAAAATACTATAAAAATGCAACACATTTACATTTCGGCGTACAACCCAAAGCATTTACTGTAAAAAAATATTTAAAATACAAAAAAAAACAATATATGTATGCCTTGGATTGTCTAAATGACAGATAATAACATTTACGCCATCACTACAACAATAATATTTTTAAATTAATGTCTTCGAATACCAAGATTTAAAAGTGTTGTAAAAAAAACAAATAAAATAGTATAAAAATGCAACACATTTACATTTCGGCGTACAACCCAAAGCATTTACTGTAAAAAAATGTTTAAAATACAAAGAAAAAACAATATATTTATGCCTTGGATTGTCTAAATAACAGATAATAAATATTTACGCCATCACTACAACAATAGTATTTTTAGATTAATGTCATCCAAAACCAAGACTTAAAAGGGTTGTGAAAAAAAAAACAAATAAAATACTATAAAAATGCAACTCATTTACATTTCGGCGCACAACCCACAGCATTTACTGTAAAAAATATTTAAATTGCATAAAAAGAACAATAATGTATATGCTTTGGATATAGGATTACGCGATCACCACGAACAAAAATAGTTTTAAAATAATATCTATTGAAACCAAGATTGAAATGTGTTGTGAAAAAAAATAAAACCGCCGCCCAAAGCATGAATATCTTGTATAAAAATATTTAAAATGCAAAAAAAAATGTTTATGCCTTGGATTGTCTTAGTGACAGATATATTTACGCCATCGCTACAACAATAGTAATTTTAAATTAATGTCTTGTAATACCAAGATTTAAAAGTGTTATAAAAAAAAAACAAATAAAATACTATAAAAATGCAATACATTCACATTTCGGAACATCACTACAACAAAAGTATTTTTTAAATTAATGTTGTCCAAAACCAAGACTTAAAAGAGTTGTCAAAAAAAAACAAAGAAATAGTATAAAAATGCAACACATTTACATTTCAGCGCACAACCCACAGCATTTATTGTAAAAAATATTTAAATTGCAAAAAAAATAACAATATTGTATAAGCTTTGGCTTGAATAAATGGATATACGATTACGCGATCGCTACGAACAATAATAGTTTTAAAATGATATCTATTGAAACCAAGGTTGAAATGTGTTGTGAAAAAAATAATTTAAAAAAAACGAATAAAATGCTATAAAAAATTTAACACATTTACATTTTTAAGTACAGCCCAAAGCATGAATATCTTGTAAAAAAATATTTAAAATGCAAAAAAAAAATGTTTACCTATGCCTTGGATTGTATTAATGATAGATATACATATTTACGCCATCGCTACAACAATAGTAATTTTAAATTAATGTCTTGTAATACCAAGATTTAAAAGTGTTGTCAAAAAACAAATAAAATGCAACACATTTACCTTTCGGCGTACAACCCAAAGCATTTACTGTAAAAAAATATTTAAAGTGCAAAAAAAAACAATAATGTACATGCTTTGGATTGACTAAATGGATATACATATTTACGCTAACGCAACGCACAATATTAGTTTATAATGAATATCTATCGAAACCAAGATTGAAACGTGTAGTGAAAAAAATATAAAATGAAAAAAAAACATAAAAAAACAAATAAAATACTTTAAAAAAATGTAACACATACTTTTTGTTATAAAACCCAAAGCATAAATATAATGCACTTGTAGTGTAATAATTATATTTACAACAAAAAATCGGTTGTCTGTAAAGTCGGTTTACTGACGATAGTTGAACGTGACAACGTCATAGGAACGCCTCAGAGCGAGGTAGCGCCGCATGAGTCATGTTTTTTCGTGCGTGCAGCAACCTTATTATTATTATAAACAAAAAGAACATCGAAACCACATGTTGTTCGTCTTGGCGTGCCAAGGCCAGAAATGGTGAAAAAAAAAATACAAAACAAAAAATATATGTCAAACATGTAGGCCTTGGTTATCAAAGTCAATGCCTAAATGTTTGGTTTAAAAAAATATATACAACATAGCACAACATACACCGCACACTGCCATTTTTAAAATTAGCTTGTAATCATTTAAACGTAAAATATTATAAGATTTGTGGCGGACATTCTGATATCATTTTCTAATGCGTTTGGAAAATGTACCTATGTTATTTTTAAGTTGTTGAAATGAGGCAGTGAATTGTGTCAAAATGTTTAGGACTTCTAGTGACAATGTGCCTGCTCATGTTATGTCGATGTAAAAAAAATATGATATGATGATTTGTTTCATTTTCTGATACCCTAACACATACGTTGTCTTTCTATGCATTTTCATATTTAACACAATGATAATATTTGAAGCAAACAAACTGCTAAGTTAATTTTGGATGCAAAAACATTGTAGCACTTGAGAATCGATACAGTAAAGTTTGTATCTATTACTTTTAATTTGACTTGATAGGTGTACTTACGACTTTCTTAAGATATGGCAAGTAGAGATCTGACAATGAGAGATATGTAATAATGTATCAAGTAATGACAAAAGCATGGTTGTCAAGCGATGCCAGACTAATAAATTAGATTATCCTATTAATATTATAAATGTGAAAGTTTGTGAGGATGCACGGATGTTGTGGACGGAGTCACGCAAAAAACTACAGAACCGATGGCTATGAAACTTGGTATATAGCTGGACACCTGTATTAAGTCACAGGCTACTTTTTATCCCGATATTCCCACGGCATCGGGATTTATACATGTTAAACCGCGGGGTGAAGCTAGGATAATATAATAATTTGACACATCTCGCACACGGCCGTCTGATCCCAAACTAGGCAGAACCAGTATTAAGGTAATATAGTAATTTCCAACATACCATGACCAACCAGATCATGGTTTTATTTTGTCCAATGTCCATGCTTAGAACCGTACGCTAACTGCAAGCTACAAAACAGCGGCTACGCAGTCAGCTACATTAAAAATTAGAAATGGCAAATTAGAATATGTCTTGATGTCGTTTTTATTATGAAACTAGCAACCCGCCCCGACTTCGCACGAGTAGTAGAGACTTATTCAACAATCATCATCATGTTTTAACCAATTTACACAAAACTTTAACAAATTATACACCTAAACATTACTCATGAATCACTCTGTCTAGGGGTGAAAACCACATGAAAATCCGTTCAGTAGTGTTTCAGTTTAACGCGAACAGACAGACGCGGCGAGGGATTGTGTGTGAGCAGAGCCCCTAACCCCAACGCAGATATACATGGTTTTTCAACAATTTTGGAAAAACATGACAGTTTTGACTTTTTACTTGTTGACATGTCAGAAGCTTTGGTACATGTTACAATGAATTAAATTACGCTCGAAATCGACTATGATAATGGTAGATTTGTAAGAGCTACTTTTCGGTAAATTCAACTGTTACCTACTGTTAACAAATAACACCTGGATAGTAGTAAATAATAGTACCTGGATGACCGAGCTTCGCTCGTTTTTTTTTTCTAAAAATGAAACCTAGCTAGATCGATTTATCGCCCCCGAAACCTCCTGCACACAAAATTTCATGAAAATCGTTGTAGCCGTTTCCGAGATTCAGATTATATATAAACATACATATATACAGAATTGCTCCCTTAAAGGTGCCACACAGCCACCAAAACAATAAATTTATAGCAAACCAAATTTCACGATTGCATAATTTCACGGAGTTCAGCAGTTAATTGCCCACCCTGATCATACGATTTAACACCACTGGATTATTCTTTGTTGGGCTATGTTGAAGATAGAGTCTATATAGAGCCAATCGAATCGATTGCAGCTGTAGAACTTAAAATCCGTGACGTGATTGACGGAATAGACCCGCCATTTTGCCAAAATGTGATTGAAAATGTTGATAAAAGAATCGACATCTTTATGCATGACCGTTGTGGACATCAGCTGTCCCTCAGAGGAAGAGCTGTCCGATATCAATTTTTACTTATAATTGGCATACCTTTTCAAAACAATAAAAAGTGGAATGATTTTCATAGAAATTTTTTGGTCAATTTTAATTTAAAAAACAAAGTTCTTGTTAAAAACCCCTACATTTAACATACATACTATTCTTAATCTAAATATTGAAGCCACAAGATTGGTAGTAATTAATAGTATTTCATGTTACCAATGCTGTTCACCACAGCACTGGCGTTTTGCTGCTTTCCACAGGTGAGTATAGTTTCCACATCTTGTTGCCAACGCCTCAGTGGAGGTCGCGTAGGGTATAGAGAGTTAGGGCTGATAGGACACAAGGACCACTGCTATTCAGAGGGTTCACCACCATTAAATGGTATCAACAGAAAAATTATTCTGATTAATAATATTAAAATAGTCTGCAAACTACACACAGCGCCCTATAATTATATTTCTTTTGATCTGGAATATTTCGTATATATTAGAATCCAGATTTTGAGAATAACATAGCGAGTAGGTTATTCTTTTTTTTTATGGTGTATGGAGCAAACGAGCAGACAGGTCACCTGATGGTGAATGACTATCGCCGCCCATGGGTACCTGCAACTCAAGAGTCACAAGTGCGTTGCCGCCCCTATAGGTGCAAGCATTGCTTCACTGCCGGTTTTCTATGTGGCCGTGGTATCACTCCGGTCGAGCCGGCCCATACGTGGCAAAGCATGGCTCTCCCACGAACAAAATTCTCTAACATGCGGGAGGAACTAGGTCAAAGTTGACCATGATTCATTTTAGACTACCAAACCTGTGCTTCCCTTTCGTTTAAATAGATTTTGTCAATTAATTGCCCCTCGGGAACAATACTTTTCCTGGATGAAATTTAGGTACCCTTTTTCTTGCCTCTGATAACGCATAAGCAATGTTTCATGATGAACGATTAATTAGTTAAGACGTGAAAAGTAACTAAGAGACAACGAAACTCGCATTTATTAGTCAGAATAGTATTGTGTGTCATTAAAGAATCTGCCAAAGGTATCGAAAGATTAAATAAAACATCAGAATGATTTGCTCATACATCTATTGAATGAAACATTGGTTTAATCTACGTTATCTACCATTTACGGAGACAATTACATGTCCCATCATCGGCTTTAACATGAAAACTACGGTTTTGGTTATATTATATTGATTCCTCTCAAGCAGATTCAGTCTCTTTACTCCATTTTTATAACTACCTCATTTTCCATCATTGTAAAGATTTCACTTACTAACAACATCTTTTATACTCGTACATGTGGTTGATATTCTCATTCAATTCGAAAATCCTGATACCGCGATTCAGATCAGATCTGTTATTTGTGCAATCACTTAGACAGTGTCTCTAACTTGTCGATGAATCCACTTGATTGAAAATCAGAACTTATTATATGGCTTCTACACATTTAGTTAGGTATAAGTATAGTCGATTAAAACATGAGTAGGTACACAATATTCTTAGAAAATGTACTCTTAAACTAGAGTACAAGAAGTCATCGAAAATTGATAAAATTTTGGGTGTAAATAGGAGAGCGGAAAAAATACTGTCTTCCTCAATCCTTCCATCATGCTTTAAACTAGAAAACTTTATAAGTATTTTAAGCAACCTTGTTTTAAATATTAAAAAGAACATTGACTGCCTCATGCCAGCAGATTGAATTAAAATCCCAGTTCTGAACCTGAGACTATTCGATGTACAAACATCGAATAGTCTCAGGTTCAGAACTCCTATTGTCACTATGAGAAATACTTCAAACTAATGCCAACACAACAATTCAACTGGAGGGTAGAAACATCACCTCTATATTCTTGAACATTCTTTAAGAATATCCTAGCATCCGACTGAAATTAAGATATACATAACCACAATAGTCCCTGTAATTAAGTTCAAATTTCGGATTACTTCCCTTTTTTTATACTGCATAATTTAACTATAATACTGTTGGCATAATTTGGATCAAACGACATGGCAGCATTTGCAGTTTTTGCATTTGGCACTAAATATACCTACATTCTTCTAAACTTTGTAAGGCTTAATTACTTACGTAAATTCCTTATTAACTCGGTCTTTTTTCTTTTACCCCCCATAGGTTAGCTGTTAACAAGAAACTGTTTAACAGTTCACTATAAAAACTTAAAACTAAACCATATAATAATAAAATTGACCACCTTATAATATAAATTAGTATTAATATAATAATAATATCTTTGTAGTCTTACATTCTCGCCTTATAATCAAAGAAGTTTAATACATAGTTACACAGGGTGCCTGTTCTGGACGCTTTCTAGTATTGTAATATATGTGTAACTATGTATTAAACGTTAATAGAGAAATGGAAAATATCGCCTATTTATAATCCACGTCGTAATAATTAAATAGGTCATAAAAAATAATTCAGTCATTTTAGCTACAGTAAACTTTAGTAGGAATAAATACAATGTTGTCCGTTTAATGTATATTAATACCAAAAATATTATTAAAAATGTTAAATAAAACCTAAATAATTCCTTTACAACAACCACTAACATCCTGTCTGATACTTAAGTACTTAAGTTTCAGTCTTAACATTTTGGTCTCCTCAAACTTTAAAGCAACTCCAAAAAATCGACTTACAGCCAGTAAAAAACTAAGATAAGATTTAAGATTTTACCAATGATTTGGAATAGGCTCATAAATCTAAGTCGTTAACATGATATTTTATTATAGGCATTTCTGTAAGGAAGGTTCAAGGGATATGAAATAGACATAGAAATTTAATGCAAAATGTGATGGTACAACAATCGCATTCAGTAAATATGACTGTAGTTAAGAGGCTGTGTGGAACGGTGTGCTAAACTATCTACTGCTAAAAAAGAACATAATAATTAGTCTTTAGTCTGTAGAAACACTACATAGACATCCAGATGACCAAAGACAAGCGAAAGTGTTAACAAACCTTGTAATCTCAATAATCACAGTTAATACAAGTACATAGATTACTATTAATGATTGGTAATATGTTTCAAAATGAATACATATGCGTATAATATAAATCCAAGCTTGACGTTTATTACGGGCGAACATGGTATACCTAATTTGAAGGAATTGGATTAGCAGAAGTTTGACATTACAAGTGCGAAAAAATCTTAGGCCTTAGCCCTTGGAATAACTAGAGCTTTAAATGGAGCCGCTGAAGGAGTAGCTCCATCGATGTGGTCCAACGAAGGCAAAGGCTCTCCAGGGGCTTTTTCGAACGCAAATTTTTGGAGCATTGAAGTAGTGAACACGAATATGTTACACTTAGCTAGAACATCGCCCATGCAGCGATGCTTGGCCAGACCGAAGGGAAAGTAGTGATCGGGTAGAGAGACTTTTCCGTTACGGAGGAAACGTTCCGGCTTGAACGCGTATGGATCCGGGTAGAGGTTTTCGTTCATTAAGATGTTGGTAAAGTTGCTCACAACCATTGTATTCTGGAAATAAAAATATAGAAGTGTAAATACAAAGAAGTATAAAGACATGGTCTCTGTGGGCATAATCGCAAACTGTAAAGATTTGCATCTAATTTGAACAGTCATGACGATATTTAAAATGAAATCTTTAGTATGTCATGAAATAATAATAATAAATCGAAGTAATATAATAAACAGGGCTTTATCTAAAACAATATCTTATGGAGACAACCAGGGAGATGAGTTAGGTTTGGCTAGAGCCGCCCCTCTTATCTAACCTGCTTTATACACACGAGGCGAACGACACCAGGAGGTCAAATCGACTACCCCTTCACACTGGTAAGTATAACCTATACCAAGGTTAGTATTAGTAAGTAAACTTACCTTGGGAATTCGGTATCCTGACAAAAAGGTGTCGCGCACTGAACGGTGAGGGACCCCAAAGGTGCGCCCCATAAAATGGCGCACACATTCGTGAACGATGGCGTCGTTGTATGGCATGCTAGAATGTTATAAATAAATAAATTTAAATAAAGATTTCTTTCTAAATCATTTTCAAAATAAAAAGTTGATCGAGACAGAAGTGGTAGCTATGTGCACCCTTGGTTTATGTTATGTAGTATGGGGCTGTACCACCCTTCGGCCTCATCATCAGTTAATTATCATTAAAATTGAATTGTTAGATGACAATCAGTTGCTAGGAAGTATTTAACGACCACATCCCGCTCTTCATACAGCCCTGGCAAACAGCAGAAGCTATGTTCATGGAGCTGTTTAACCAGATTGAGTATTTTGTACAATGAGGTACTTCCCCTGTCAAGTGACACCAATATGAGCGAATTTCAGCTGTGCCTTGTCTTGTGTTTCATCCAGGTGTGCTAGATCAAAACTAATAAATATAGGATTTAAATATAGGAATACCTAAGTCTGAAAGAATGTATTATTAAATATTCTTACTTAGGGCGATCTTGCAGACAAGGTGGTCGGTCTCCAACAACTCGATCAATTTCCTCTTGTGCTTTCTTCTGAATATGTTGTTCTCGCACCAGGTAACTAAAGCAGAAACTCAAACTCTTGCTCGTCGTCTCTGTTCCAGCCATAAACATGTCCATACACATAGCCACAAGTTGTCCCTCAGAATAAGTGTCAATCTCCCCCTTCTCTTTCAAAATCCTAATGTAAGCGTCCATGAAATCCCTATCTTCATTATCAGGGTCGAATCTTGCCTTGTGTCTGTTTATCTCGTCACGGAGGAACTCCCAAATCTGCTTGTGGGTTTGTATAAATTTTTTGTAACCAGATACCGATGGAATTATGACACTGAGGATAGGAAAATGACTAAACGCCGTTCCAACCATATCAACAGTAGCAAATAAGTCGAATAAAAGAGATTGGAGCTTCTGCATCTGAGGATCGCTGGCCCTGTAACGGATCCCGGCCATCATAGTCCAAAGAGTGTTCAAAATATACGTATTAAAAAAAGAATGCATTTCGATAGCAGCTGACAAAGTGTTTTCACGACAGACTGCCGCCATGACGTCGTTTATCATATGAGCAGCTTCCCAACGTGCTATTTCCTGCATTCCTTGGCGTCCGAAACCGAACGTTTTAAGGTGAGTAATTAGAAAGCGCCTCTGTTCTTTCCACAGCTCTCCGTCAGTTAACAAAACTCCACGCCTCTCGCCCCAAGTGCGAGTTTGGTAGAATATTCCTTTCGGCCTGCCGTCGATATCTTCGTTGAACAACATCTCTTTATTAGCTTCAAGGGAGTTGACCATCACAATGCGATCTTTTCCAATACGAAGGCCTAGGCAAGAGTTTGCAACTCCGTGCATTTCGGATAGTAGATTTACGGCCTTGTATAAGTATCCGCTTTGTTCGCGAAGCTTGTACACAGCCATTGCGCACCCTATAAAGGGTACCCAGTCCGGTCCCGGTGGGAAGTGTCTTGGCTTCCTGCTATCATAGCATAGGCGTAGGAAGCCCCAAACAAATAGAAGCAATACTGCTATCCACATCTGAAAAAAAAAAGAACAGGCCATACACACACTGGAATAAAGAGAGAATATCACTGATCAAATGCTACGGATATTAAGAGTTAAAATATATTATTCGCTTTGCTGTGCCTTATTCATATAATCATATTAGAACCTGGATGACCAAGCTTTGTTCGTTTTTTTTTTTTTTTTTTACGTTTTCTAAAAATGAAACCTAGCAAGATCGATTTATCGCCCCCGAAACCCCCTGCATACTATACTACTATGCATACTACTATAATTTCATGAAAATCGTTGGAGCCGTTTCCGAGATTCAGATTATACATGACTTTTTGTTTGACTGGCCTGTTGGTCTAGTGGTCAGTGACCCTGACTGCTAAGCCAGAGGTCATGGGTTCGATTCCCACACAGGACAAATAATTGTGTGATGAGCACGATAACGACTGGCTTAGCAGTCAGAGTCACTAACCACTAGACCAACAGGCCAGTCAATATATATATGAATATAATATGTAATATATTGGAGATCTAATTCAACTAGAACAAAATTAACCGTCCAGAAAATCTGGACAAATGATTAACTGTATATTCTATCAATTTTAGAGATTCTAATTGCATAATTACGTTACGTTGCGTACATGCAAGTGATTCAAGTAAGACTATTACGTGTGAACACACACACTTTTGGCCAGTTGGGAATTTGTCTGGTCCAATCGGCCTTGTTATAAAATTGTACATCGTAGACATCACATTTCTTCTTTAACAACGTCAGTAATAATTACCGACGTTACGCTTAAAAATATATTCGCTTTTAGAATAGGTACTATGAATTTCTTAAGATTAATTTGGCATTACCTTAAAACTACGTTGTTTACAATTTTACTCGTATACATATACTGAAAGTTCTGCGCTCCTGGCCGCTCATAAATGTTTGAATTTCGATTGTTATATTTTTTTTTAAACATAAGAAACGATTCGAAAAGCAATAAATATGTTACTTTACATGTAAATTGTTTTATTAATGAGTTACGTAAAACTTTCACTGTATCCCACGTAGGTACACAAAGTAGAAAACTATTTACAAATTACATTAATTTAATTTTTAATGTTACTGCCTTAGTTACTAAAAATCTATGAATACCTACGAGTACATAAAACACAGCAGAAATGTAGTAGATGAAACTACTACAAATTATTTAAAAATTGAAATATTAGAATGTGTTCTCTCCCAGTAAGCACTAAATCAAAAAACGTACAAACAAAATACGAAACGTCGTATGTAATCGCCAGTGGAGCAAGACCGGGAACGGCACGTAACTAGTTACATCTACGTTACATGAGCTGCGTAAGAGTAATTACTTCACTATACACACAAGTAAAATAGAATGACTGAGGATAGAAGTGATAAGAAAGAATGTTTAACAAAAACTTATCTATAAAGATAAGGAGCTCTATGTTTATGAATAAAGTTGTATTTTGTAAAATATTATTAGGGAAGTACCTATGTTACATAGGTATTTTCTGAGTAATGAAAAATGGAATAATGCAATGTCTCAATTCATTGTGAACTAAAAATGAAAAAACTAAAATGATTCAAACACGGGAAGACGGTAAAGTACGGCACTCTGCTGAAAACTAAGTTTGTCATGCTAGTCTGTACCAAAAAAATTTCAATCGACGAAAAGTAAGTATATGTACCACCTAATATACGCTTTAGGCTTGCATCTCTTTTTATGAGGACCTCCATATTGCCAGATTGATTTGAGAACTATGCATTATCTAGACTCATTTAAACACCCAAGGAATCAATAAAGCTAAATTTTAAAATGGATTAATAAAATTTCCCCAAAGATGGCTACCTACTTTCTAATTAAAAAAAAACCCGCATTAGATTTGAATGCGGTCTATAAGAAACGTGCACAACGGTGGCCCTGCTACCTGGTGGTGCAAATCCTAATCTTTTATTAATTAAATAATTACTATAAAGCAGTGAAAAATAGCATTTAACCAGGGGCAGTGCGCCCGGTGCAGCCGCAACGGGCGCGGTCATGCAGATGGCGCCAAATCAATAGATCGGGGGCGCAACAAAACAACTTTTTAAAGGTAATCCAATTCTTTTTACGGTAAACAACATTTTGATTACATTTTTACATTTTTATCCGCAACAACCCTCAAGTATGGGGTGTCCAAAATATTTTGTATTTGAGGAACATCGCGGCAGACTTGCCCACCAGTTACACTAAATGGCGTACATATACCACAATCTGATGAGGTAAAATATCTTGGTATGTACCTGGACCAACGCCTAACTTGGAAAAAGCATATCTTTACCAAACGTCTAGCAATGGGACAGCAATTACGAAAAATGTTCTGGCTGTTAAATAGAAATAGTCAAGTCACTATGGAAAATAAGCTTTTATTTTACAAGTGTATAATAAAACCCATCTGGATATACGGTATAGAACTATGGGGCACTGCCGCAAATTCAAACCTGGAAATATTGCAAAGGTTCCAGTCAAAATTGTTGAGAATAATTGTAGATGCACCATGGTACGTCACTAACGAGAGACTACACCGAGAACTTGGTATCAAAACAGTGAAAGAAGAAATAAAAAATAAAGTCAAAACATATAGTGTAAGACTGCAGCTACATCCAAATATACTTGCTCACCACCTTATGGATGATATATTTCCAAGTACTCGGAGACTAAAGAAGAGAGTACCTCAGGATTTACTTTAAGAGGATATGTCACTGGATATATACCTCGCAAGCCGCTATAATCATCATTGTGAAAATATTGCTGAATGTCACCTTAAAAGATTGCAATAACAAAGAGGAAAAACAATAAAAATATGAGGAACAAAAAAAAACACCCAAAAATGGCCGCAACTGCATTTAACTACGTGAAATGTATTGTTGCATTTCTGGATGTTCGAACACTTCAAAGAAAAATAAAAATACGTCAAATGGTGTACAATTCTATTACTTTCCCACGAATAGTACTCACTTACCATGTTTATGTGATAAAAGACGTGAGTGGATAAATGCAGTAAAAAACATATAGTATGTAAGTATGAGGTTTAAAAACAAGTCCTTTTTGTAACAAATAAGTATCTAGTTATTAAAATAATGCATATAAATTCTTCGTTTCTGGGTAAAATCAATATTTTCGAGTTGAATTTAAAACTTCAAAATGTCCAGCAAATTTAAACGGTTATTCGAGCAAGCGCCAACAATAAATATATGTTAATAATAGTTACATGTTTATTCCTATGCCTCGTAACACCTTGAATACGTTTTAAGCATAGAAAGGAATCATTTTTACGTTACATAAATCCCCTTTAAAATAAATGTAAATTGCCTCATTACTATCCATTCATTCGTAATGGTACAAGTTGCTGCATATTTCTTACCAATTGCAGGTAACTGAAACTGACCTTAGTCAATTCTCTACTAGAAACCTACTGACGAATAAAAAAATTTGAAAAAGGATCATTAAAGCAGTGACGTAACTTTACCATCTGAGGCCCGTGGCTAATTCTTCGGATGTGTGTATCTGACACGAACTTGGCCTTTATTTTCTAACTCGTGTATTTTATTAGGATTATTATATTAGATAACTTATATTGATTGATGAAAAAAATTAATACATTTTGTAATTGTAATTAGTGCCTCCTGTGTTCAGGGCCTTTGGTGCCCGGGGCCCCCTTGAGTCGGGAGCCATGGCATTTTTCCTGCTCTGCCACCATATTGTTACGCCACTGCATTAAAGTACAAAGACCAATCGATAAAATCCTTATAAGGTTTTTTTTTGTGAAATACTTAAGATAAGTATAATTTAAAGATTTGATACTTACCGTAACTGTATCAGCCATTACGACGATTTTAATTATACATACGAGTATATATTATGAGTAATTATTCAGACTTCAGAAGATTAAAGATCGTACAGCGTACCTACGACTGTTGCGGAATATTGATTATATTTGGGATGCTGGAAGTCTTAGGGTGGCTATCTGCAAAATATCCCGGGATTCGGCCTAGTTGTCTATCGCAAAATACCTACTGGTTAAAATCCGAGGAAAAAATGAGCGGGCGATGGAGAAAATAATAAAACATAGACAGCAAGGTGTATTTGAATTTAAAATAAGATTCATAAAAGATGTTTTAATTTAGGTTTACAACCGGTCATCAAACGTAAAACAAAATAACGCCCCCTGTCATTAAATGATAAAACTAAGTACTAATTTTTATGTTTGTGTTTACGCTTTCTAGATGGCGTTAGTAGCATTTCAAACTCTTGTTACGAGTCGGGGTTAGGGATTAGATATATTCACCAATTTGTTACGAAATACACACAATTTATTTAAATAATTCACAATAATCACAGTTAACAATAATACTAATGTAGGGGATAAATAAATAAATATTAATATTAACTGGTTGGGA
Source organism: Callimorpha dominula (assembly GCA_949752705.1). Classification (NCBI taxonomy): domain Eukaryota; kingdom Metazoa; phylum Arthropoda; class Insecta; order Lepidoptera; family Erebidae; genus Callimorpha; species Callimorpha dominula. The sequence continues at coordinate 25,805,655 of OX456990.1, read as the reverse complement.
TTGAAACCTTTTCGAGTTAAATTAACAAAAAAATATTTAATATTTGAAAAGCGCAGTGTACATTCAAATTATTATCAACAAACAATTAATTAAAAAAAAATCGTTATGAATTGTAAACCCGCTATATGTAGGTAGGGTACTTTTTACTAATATCAATGTTGCCTACAACGAAATATAATAATTAGAATTAGTATCCAACGCTATGATCGCTTGCACTCCTTGCTATTCTTCGCACTTGTTACTCGCTGATCGCTGAAATAGAACTGCCTGATATAGTTCAAAAGTTATCTCAAAGACAGTTCGTGAACTTTACTGAAATTTTTTTGTAATAGCTGTCTGGCTTCTATTAGTTCCGTTATTCGCTAACAAATGGCGCTAAGCATATTAATTCAGGCGATCGCAACAATGCTATTCGTTAACAGATGGCGCCACTGTGTCAATTTAGGCTTCCGCTATGTTATATTAATTGTATGATATTATGGCTATGTTATGTAATGTGCGAATAGAAGGCGCGTCCATTTTGCTAAAAATAACACCATTTTGTTTTATTTATAAATGGGTTTCCATCAGTTACTTTTAATTGATAGATATCTCATAATTTACAATACAATTTATTTTTAATAGTTTAAATTTCAAATTTGCGAGCATATTGCAGCTACGTTTGCAAGAGTCAGAAAAGGCATCTACATAATGAAATTACTACGGGACGTAGTTCCGATAACCTGTCTACATGACTTTCTGCGAATCGTTTATATCGTACTGCAGGAACTAATATTACTCACCTTATAGGTTTGGAAAGGGCACAGCATGCAGTGTTAAAAACTCAGGTGCTTGGTGTCAGAAGGCCTATATGTCCTAAAAATTACACTAAGCCACACTAAGAAATAGTTAACACCAGGACTTTGAAGACATGATCAAGAGACGGGTTTACAGGCACCCTCTCCTCCTCCGCGCCTTTTCCCAACTAAGGTGGGGTCGGCTTTCAGTCTAACTACGATATTTTACGTGAAGCGACTGCCATCAGACCTCCACAACTCAAGTACTAGGTGATATCGAAGTTCTACAGACTCCCTCTCGTTAAGGTAAATACTATATTTGCAAAACGATTCTGTGCCTATATAAAGCCTTTTGTATCAAATAGATTTAACGAACGCAGCCAATGTAACATTTCGAAAAACCAAATCAATAATCGTACTAATATTATAAACGTGAAAGTTTGTGAGGATGTATGGACGTATAGATGTATGGATGTATGGATGTTTGTTACTCTTTCACGCGAAAACTACTGTATGGATTTTAATGAAACTTTACAATAATATAGTTATATATCAGAATAACACATAGGCTATAATTTATAAAGATATTGTGTATATTCACCATAATATAACGATAAGTGTCAAGTAAGTCGGAAAAAAATCTGTCATCTGCGAGCTATTCTGGCGTGGGGTGGGAAAACTGTAAGAGTTACACGAATATAATGTACAGTGGGATTGTTTCGCCTAAATAGTTCTACAAAAAAGTCCGCGACAGTATATATCTATATTTTATGTGTAAGCCATTATTACCAAAATAGAGAACCACAAAAACAATAGTTACGACTATTATATAAAAATGCGGGCGAGGAGGTGGGGGGGGGGCATCGCTCACCGCCACGAGTCGTGAGCCACCCGAACGCGGCCAGACGCGTGAGGGCAGACGTTGTTGACGGTTGTGTCCGTAATGGGAATTTTCAAGACACTAGCGATTTGCTAAAAGGCTCTGTATACATACATTTCTATAATATACTAGCAACCCGCCCCTGCTTTGCACGGGTACAAATTATACACCTAAACCTTCCTCATGAATCACTCTATATAGTAGTGAAAACCGCATGAAAATCCGATCAGTAGTTTTTCAGTTTATCGCGGACAGACGCGGCGGGGGACTGAGTTTTATAATATGTAATGAAGATATTGAATGTGAAACAAATTTGAAAGTTTGTGAGGATGTATGGTTTGTTACTCTTTCGCGTAAAAACTACTAAACCGATTGCTATGATACTTCCTATGTAGATAGCATGAGACCTGGATTAACACATAGGCCATTTTTATCCCGATATTCCCATGGCAACTGAGTTACGCGGGTGAAACCGCTGGGCACAGCTAGTACAAAATAAACTGCTTACCTGGACTTATGAACAAACAGAGAGCTTTTTAAAACCAGTAATTTAATCTGAACACTACAATTCAATTTCAACTATATTAATATACGTCAATGTCTACATCTCATGGTATATCTCGCACTGTAAAGACTTCCTACAGGACAGGCTAAGCCTTTTTTTTGTGGAATGCTCAAGACCGGTACAACTTCACCGATTACACGAGGATGTGGTTATAGTCTGGAGTTGAGGTATGCCCTAGAAAGATTATTGTTATTTTAATCTACTGCATTAATGTTTCAACGAGTTAACAAATGTATTAAAATACTTGAATAATAAACTATTTTAATATAATTTTACCGTAAGGATGAAAATACATACGTTAATAATAGTGTCGGAGGTTTTTGGAATAATCAGACTTAAGTTCATTACACACTATACCGTCACGACTCCACCTCAGCAATTAAGTTGTCATTCAACCCCCGCCAGAATTCGGCTGCCTGTCAGGACCTCCGGCGGCGTCGAATAGTGTGTGGTCTTTCCCCCTCCTACATAGAGTAGCGTGCGTGGGAGCCGTCACGCCACCGATCCAGACCTGCCTATCTGCCAAACCCACTGCTCTTACTTCAGCGCTCAGGGAGGCCGGAGATCGTTAAGCGTCTCAGGACAGGTTAAGCCTAGTGTACGAAGTTTTTGGAATATTCAGACTTAAGCTCATCACACACTATACCCTCACGGCTCCACCCCAACAATTAAGTTGTCATTCAAATCTGAGCTTTAAAACTTGGTCGTATGATACATTTCATAATGTCAATACGCGGTTACTACCCGCCGTCGGCTTTTTCATATTGTCATTATGAAATATAATAAGCTACCACGGTTTAATGCTCAGATTTGAATGACAACTTTATTACGTGGGTTGGAGCCGTGCCGTTACCGTAACGTTATAGTGTGTGATGACCTTAAATGTTCTTTAGAAACTGAGAAACTTTACTTAATGTTATAATTTTGTAGTAATATTGCTTATTTTAATATGAAGAACTTGTATTACTTTTGGCAAATAAATATATATTATTATTATTTATATTTAAAATTTTGAAAAAGATACAAACTAACTAAAATTCGAAATCACTTCGGCATATAGATGCGCCGCGTTGACGCTGCCATCACTTCATTTTACGTATTAATTAAGTAATTAGCTTGTTTGTGTTTGGCGCCGACTCATAATGACTCAGGTATTTACATTAGTGTAGGAGTTTAGTTACTCTAACAAGATTAGTTACGCTAACAAGTTTATTTTTTCTCTTTTCAGTTCCTTTCTACTTTCGTCGGTTTAATCTTCTATTAAAATGTTTTTTTTTACCTACAGAAATTATTATTAGTCTTCTCTGTTTATTTTGGGTCCTGCAATACAGTGTCAGCCAGCACAACACAATAAGGTTACCTTATTTAGATTTCTGTGGTGTCAGCTATTTTTAGCCTTTGGACGGAGTGTCTTTTGTAGCTGACATTATGGAAGCGCAAGTATTCTAATGAGCATTTAAATCGTTTACAAACAATTCGTTTATAAAACAACAGTATTATGACAATACCTAATTATCAATTAATTTTAACCTCTCAAACAAAAAAAAAGAAAAATGAAACCTATGTAATGTTTTAATAATAGCCAAGAAAAGAATGAATATTCAACAAGTTTAAAAATAAGAAACTATTTTTGTAAAAAATGTACCACTATAGATGTTGGCAACACTGTATTACTTTCATCCCATATTACGAGGATTCAAAAATTTATACAATGTTTTTAATTGATTAGACATAAAAATAATAACACTACTATAATATAAATAAACTATTATAAATTAGTTTGATTCAATTTATAATTTTGCGTAACACATAATATCGAATAAAAATAACTCCTCTTACTTTAAAGTCGGTAAACACTGACAAATAATACAACCTCTAGAGAACATGGGGATTGGCTACAATGGCCACCAACAGACAAATGTTAACCCAATTTTTCAACCGTAATGCGTAAACACAAATCATAACAAAATTAAAACATCGCATAGTCCAGAGCCCTTAACACAAGAATGCAATCGCGGTGCACAAAAGTAAAAGTATATTTACCTTGCGAGACGGCGCACTAGCTTTCACTGTTTTATGTCCGGGACTCGAACGAGTATATGCGCACCCCGCCAACAGTTCACGCAAGGGGCGCGCGTTACACCGCGCTGTTACGACGGTAATCCTACATTAATTGAACTTAAAGACTCTGTGGTTGGACCAAAACATGCTCATTACCGGGATGACCAACATCTTATCGTAGGAAAATATAACTATCTTCAGATAAATTATTGTTAAATAGTTTTATTTACGAAAACGCAAACAATTATTATGAACTACGTATATATGAACGGTAACACAATCAAAGACATGTTATCCAAAAGTAAAACGTAAGATATGAAAATGTTCGGTGGAAATCAATTTAAATCGTGGACTAAAATTAAATGTGATAATGCGTAGGTACACTCGTGAGCAGCTCAATACTAAGTTGAATTTAAGTTGCCTGGATTCATAAAAAAATAGTTACATTTACTGAAACATTTTTTGAAGGCAACCTCTCATAATGTTTCTATATAAATTTTCTTCAAAGTTCCAATGAATGTTTCCCGTTTACTAGACACTACCTAAAAGAAATTTTATATTTAATTAGTTAAGTGGCAACGGCATATTGTTGCAATATATATATACCTACTCTACACTTCATTTCAGAACAACTAGAAAACAAAGAATAATAATCCTAACAAACATTATAAATGGGAATGTCTAAGGTTTTTATACATCAATGATTTTTTAACAATAAATAAAAGGGATCTAACAAGTTTAAATTATCCTAAGTTACAGTTAAATTGGTTGCGCTTCGGTGTAAGTGCACCGAGTACCATTAGGGAGTGTAACTCCGAATAGTGCACTTAATTGCGAATGATAAACATACCACATTAACAGTTTCATTTATCAGATTTTATGTACTAAAAAATATGTTGTCGCATAAGGCTCATCGTCTTATCAAATCGCTTGGCCTTGACAAGCATTACCTACCGCTTTGGGTAAGCGGTTGTGGAAGAGAAACCAAGGCACTCAACGTAAGTACCTAGCAATAGTAGTTAGATCCCAGATTATGTACCGTGATACCTGCAGTGCCGGTACAAACCCGTCAAGTGGCTCTTATATGAGCTCTGTATTCCATATTGTTATTTTTTTTGTTACATTGATAGGGTACCTTGCCAGAGCCCACAGAGTAGGTAAGGACCTACTCTCTGGGACTCTTTGGCACGGAACCCTATTACTAAGCCTCCGGTGTCCTTAACAATCGTTGTATCTCTTGAACTGTAATAGCAGTAACTACTTAGTAATCGTTGGTAAGAGTTATACAACAGAAATCTGAATTTATTTAGATTTCTGTTGTCAGATTTGAAATGAAACCAACTAAAACCGCACGGTGTTTCGTCACAAGTCTGTTGATAGGGACTCGGGTATACCCTAGGAAGAAAGTCTCGAAAACCCCGGCCGACCTGAAGCCACACGTTTGCGTGCGAAGGTCCCTTGTCCCCCTTCCGGTTTACAGAGGCGCGCGCAGAACACTTTTCGCAAACTTAATTAATTCATCAATGAAAATAAAATATAAAAATAATGAGAATAAATTATACTTAGTAAAAAAACAAACTAAAAACTCTTTAATAGCAAACCTAATAACAATTTTTTTTAAAGGTGAAGAGGTTGTTGTATGTGTACACTGTGTACAGTCCACGGGTTCATTGTAATTTAAAAAATAATGTTAAAAAAAATATTAAGTTGATTGTAAAAAAGCGTGGAGTGCTTGTCATCAAATATTACAAATTTTAATAGTTCATTGGCAACTATTTATAAAAGTAGACTTATCAAAAAAAAACTAGTAGGTACAAAAGCACCCCCCATCTTTTTTAAACCATAATTTATTTAGCTATTACGTACGAAGTAGCGTTATGTTTTTATTCACCTTTTATTTTCGTGCTTTTTCCGCTAGACGTTCATCCAGTGCTGCCAACTCACGGTAAATCTTCAAAAACTTAGAGAGATGTAAGGATGCAACTATCTGATGCCGGTGTTTCGTTTTATACAAGGGTCAAAATAATCGTAGTGCGTTATCACTGTTATATATTTAGAAACAGATGGAGCTCAAATTTTGACATAGGTAGCAGTCTTGATAGTATGCACATCAATAACTAGATGGCGTTGTTTTAAGTTTATATTCAGCTGTTTTTAATTAAATCTTTAAGTATTTCCTCTTTAAATTTTTGATTTCGTGCCTTTTGCAAATTTTAGAGTACCATTTATGGAAACTCTATCATTAATATGGGGGACGTAAAATAATTATTATATCTAAATATCGTAAATAACCTAATAGGGTCATCGGTTTTCTTTCATACATTTCATTCACCCCAGGCTCCATCGATCTTTCTTGGTCTTTTATCTGGCTGTGTGTGAATTTGTTTTACTATTTGACACTAAGTCGTGAATGGTATTAAAATTTGATATTATGCAAACATGAAATAGACTTAAATTAAGTTATTAAATTCATATGTAGGTATGTTATTCAAACAAACCTACTATAATTTGTCGCATTTTATTGTATAGGAAGAAAAAGTACAGTAATATTTTTGGAAAAGTAAATGATAAGAACGTAAGATGTAAGTAAATGATGGCGATATTCACAATTTAGTATTTTTACGCTAAACCATCGCGCAAAAAACACATATACAAGTATAATTTGAAATATAGTCACCACTACCGTACGAATTTCAACCGAAAGCAGCTCTTAGATTCTCAATCAATAATGATAACCGTGGTAATTTTAAAAGTCGTTCCAACGAAATACCCGTATAGAATCAAAGATAGGCAACCCTTGGGCCTGTGCGTCATCAAAACTAGGCTAAAGCTACAATAGCTAGTGCTACAATATGATGCCAAATAGTTTACTATTTATATTGTAGCACTCTCCTGAAGATTCTATAAAAAAAAGGTGACCACTCGGATCCGTCCAACTACAGACCTATAGCCATAACCACCTTGTTCTCCAAGATAATGGAATCCTTTGTCAACCGCCAGCTCCTTCGGTACTTAGAAGACCACCAGCTACTCAATGACCGCCAATACGGTTTCCATCATGGTTCAGCTGGTGATCTTTTCGTATACCTGACTCACCGTTGGGCACAGGCGATCGAGAACAAGGAGGAGACGTTGTCAGTAAGTTTGGACATAGCGAAGGCCTTCGATCGGGTCTGGCACAAAGCCCTTCTCTCGAAGCTTCCTTCCTATGGGCTTCCCGAGAAATTATGCAACTGGATCACCAGTTTTCTCGCAGACAGAAGCATCAAGGTCGTTGTCGACGGTGCATGCTCCGACTTCAAGTCTGTGAATGTTGGGGTCCCACAAGACTGTGTGCTATCACCCACCCTGTTTCTTCTGCATATCAATGATATGCTGCAAATCAGCAGCATTCATTGCTATGCCGATGATAGTACGAGTGATGCCTTGTATACCGACCGCGCTAACATTTCTCGGGAAAACGTCACTGAGAGTCGATCCAAACTTGTGTCTGAAATCGAAGCCTCCTTACAAGGAGTTTCCGATTGGGGTCGACTTAATCTAGTCCAATTTAACCCAACGAAGACACAGGTTTGCGCGTTCACCGCTAAAAAGATACCGTTTGTCGTATCATCTCGCTTTGAGAGCACTTCCCTGACTGCCACAGCCAGCATCGGAATCCTTGACGTCGATATCCAGTTCCGCGGTCACTTGGAGGGTAAGGCCAAATTAGCCTCGAAGAAGCTTGGTGTGCTCAACAGATCGAGACAGTATTTCACCCCGGCCCACCGCCTAAGACTTTATAAGGCGCAGGTTCGGCCGCATATGGAATACTGTTCTCATATCTATGCAGGCGCACCCCAGTACCAGCTTCTATCTCTTGACCGCATTCAACGGAGAGCGACTCGAATCATCGATTGCCAGGATATTTCAGATCGGCTTGACCCCTTGGCGTTGCGTAGAGATGTAGCCTCACTCTGCATTTTCTATCGCATGTATCATGGGGAGTGCTCCGAGGAATTGTTCGGACTTCTACCGGCCGCAACGTTTCGCCATCGTTCAACGCGACAAAACTTTCATCCCCATCACCTGGATAATTGGCAATCCACCACTGTGCGGTTTTCCAGATTTTTTTTGCCTCGCACAACCAATCTTTGAAACAAATTGTCGCCTACGGTATTTCCGGACCGATACGACCTCCAAGAAAAGAGCGTACTCCTATCTCAAAGGCCGGCAACGCACTTGTGACTCTTGAGTTGCAGGTGTCCATTGGCGACGGTAGTCACTTACCATTAGGTGACCCGTCTGCTCGTTTGCCCCCTATAATAGAAAAAAAAATCTAGTAAGGTATCTCCAGTAAGAGATGATAAATTAAATCTCTACTTTATTGAGGCTAACATTTATTCATACATTTACTTTTTATATTTTACTACTTACTAGCTGTTATCCCCGACTTCGTTCGCGTAGAAATTTTGGTGAAATCTATCCAAATTAATAAACTTTTCGTTACTTAAACCTTCTACTTAGTATTAGAAAATATGAAAAACATTGATGAATGAATGAATGAACATGAATGAAATTGGTTAGTCGTTCTCAAGTTATTGCGTGGCCGAGGGAAATAGGGATTCATTTTTATATAAATAGATATATATTATGTTCCGACGAGCTTTCAATCGACTACCACTTTCAATATAATATATCGCACTGCTATTACGAGACTGTATCAACTCAAAATAGGGTAAATTTGAGATAATTCATTTTTCACACGTAAATATCAATTCCCTACTCGTCAATAAATATAAAATAATAATAATACATTGTAATAAGCCAAAATTTTCAACAAAACAACTAAAAATAATTCTTTTTTTTTTATTTGTTCAGATATTAGCTCAAAAATATTATTGAGTATTAACTCAAAAATTGGAAATAACTTGATAACCTGCAATCATTTAAATAACTCATTAATACAGAAATCCCTTAATTTTATCAATAATCTATATACAGTGTTCACTTTTTATAATCTTTAACAGGAAGCGACTAATCAGTTTTCTGTCGTTTCTGAAAAAAGCTACATTTTGAGTTGATACACTCTTGTAATAGCAGTGCGATATATTAGTTTAGGACCACCACGGTTGATGTCGAAACTTCAAGTTTCCGATCGTCTTCTCTTTTTGTTCAAATCTTTTATTTTTTATAAAAACAAAATCCGAATTCAACAGACCTTCTCACATACCAGTATTAATAATATTGTTATCACAAAGATTGATATGCAGCAATAATTCATATTCCTCGTATATAAACAATCAAAGACAAAATTTTATAAATACGAAAGTACCTGTAATGTTTGTTTGTTATCGTTCAACGACTAAAGGGCTGAACGGATCGTTATGAAACTTGGCAAGTAGGTAGATTATATCCTGGGGAAGGACATAGGCTACTTTTTATCCCGCAAAATGTACGGTTTCCTTGGGATAAATTGGAATTTCCACGCGAGCGAAGTCGCTCAGCTAGTAGGTTATAATAATCACGCTACTTAGCATGTCGAAATAGCAACAAGACAGTCTTTAATGTATTGTAATGTATTTTAAGACAAGTCGTTTTCGTGGGGTTAGGTTAGCAGTAAGATGGTTATGGCCCTGATATATATATATATGTAGTTATATCCCTACTAGGGATATATTAATATAGGTACCGTAAGATTGTTATATGAAAGCGATTTTAACTGTGACACGAGAACGATCTAGCAATATAATTATCTTACTAGATTATCTAATGAAATTATTGTAAAATTTATTGGTAATGAAAATTGATTGTTATTTTAACGATTGACTGCGTTGTAATAATTTCGTAACAAAACCTAATGATTTTTATATTAATGGCTTAAGCAAAACATAAATGTTCTATAGTCACGTGGAATAGAACATTGTTTGTTTTGGTTGTGATAATTTCGTAACAAAAGCTAAAGATTGAAGGAAGATAGAAGTAGTGTAGGTACTTACTATTTGTTGGGACAGTTCTTAATTATGTACAAAAGTTTTATAAAGTAGATACTTAGGTACTTTCGTCGATTCTATGCCTTAATATAAAACAGATTGTTTACTTAATTAATGTTAATTATTTTATTTGAATGACCACTTACATCAGTTGTTGTTTTAGTAGTGACGATTAAGTAATAAAAATATTTAACCGATGAAAATAAAGGAGGGTTTCAAGTTGACCGTATATATACCTATATTATTTTTATGTATGACCACTCATAGCTTTCTACAGGGTCGTCGTATTTAGATATTTTTTTTTTATTGTATACCATAGGGTATACCTTAAAGTTGGTCCCAATTCAACCCTAAGGTTGAAAAATTAGGGGACGAATGATATTTACCCATTGGCTTTTTCCCTGTGAACCGATTTTGTTGAAACTTATCACACATATTATGTAGTACTACTAATGATACTACAACATGTCGGAGACTTGTAGTTGATTATTTTAGCCACAAGCGTCTATTTGCCGAAGTGTTTTCGAATTTCATTTTTTGTTTGTATATTTGGCGTCGACTCAAATTGATTTAGGTATTTACATCGAGTTTAATTACACTAACAAGTTTATTTTTTCCTTTTCAGTTCATTCCTCCTTCCGTGGGTTTAAGTTTTTGTTAAAAAGTATTTATTTCATTGGACCGTTTGATTTAAAATGGGAAACCAGTTGTGCAAATAAAAAAAAAAATATATAGGTATATATATATAATTATTTCACAACATTAATCTAGTAAGATATTAGTAGATCGTCCTCTATCATAGTTACAACCAAAGTAAGATAGCTATGAACCGCTTTCATATAACTATGCAAATCAAAAAATCTTAATTAAACAATACCTACTTGAATCTTATTACTTTAAAGGAGCAATTCTTGTATGTATGTATTTATTTATGTGGGTATCTCGGAAACGGCTATAACGATTTTGATGAAATTTTGTTTTCAGATAAAGTTTTGCACTTTAAGTTCAACTGCATAGCTGTATTTCATGTAAAAACACAATTTAAAAAAAATGTCGAAAAAGCTACCGAAGCTCGGTCTCCCAGGTACTGAACTAAATTCTAATTAAGCATGCAATAGCTTTTATTGCTTGTTTTTTTAAACATACACTTTCGGATAAGGCTAGATTACGTGTTAGTACTTACACAAATACTTACACTACACCTGTACGCAGGCAGAGGTGCATAATATACCCATATTTTCCCAACTAGAGATAATTTGGTCCTAGTCACTTAATAGGGCTCAAGCCTATTGCCGTCAACCAGGCACTTTTGGAATTAAAAATGGGAAGATATTGATTGATTGAGAGTATAAAGGGAAAGAAGAAGGAATACCTATAACTCAAACGTTTGCCAGGAAGTGTTGTGAAGGTTTAACCTTTTATAAACATAACTTATCGTGTTTTACAATAAGTGAAAAGCCGGAACGAGATATGCAAGTGTATAGAAACCGTTTGACCCCTTTTCGAGTCCGATATATTCTTATCAACAATTACTATGGTATGCTCACTGACCATACAAATAAGAATTTCTATATGGCCACTATAATTTGAGCTGTGATAATTTTATGTTTCAAAGTAGAGAGAGGTCCCGATAAAGTGGATTAATTCAAGTACCCGATGTAAATTGTGCTATGATGGTGTGGTTGGTGGTTCAAGTTGTAATGGGTGATGTAAAAGGTACGATTTTGTGTATTTATGCCTTCATTTTCTGCACTTACAACGCTTTATACAAATATAGTTTCACACAGTAGTTAACCAACTTTCATATTTTCAATTATGTACCTACTTAAAAAAAAATCTAGGGCTTATCGAAAACAGCTCAAGACGAAGGCCCTTGCCGCTTATTGCCTCTACCGTACATAATATGGCTGCCAATCAATCTTGCTAATTACGTTCATGGTGCTTATTGTTCCGTTTTCTGTTGTTTGTTTTTTTAGGTAGATTTTTCAAAGAAAAGTTGTCGAGTTTTCTAAAAAATTCTTCACAGGAAGTCTAGTTAGATAAACATATATATATATATTTATTTATTTATATATATGTATGTACCTCAATTTTACCGGCACGATAGAGGTCGCAATCATGCACCGATTGCTTTCAAACTTGGACGACAAATCAACAGGGCAAAAATTAAGGTTAAGTTCGTGAATGGGGGATATTCCCCCATAGGGGGGGCCTGGGGGGCAGATTTTCAAAAATAAATTTTTTCAGCATAACTTTTTTCCTATGGAAAATTTTGGACCGTTTAACATTAATAGCATGCCCATAGTAAATACGAACACTTTTTAATATGAACCGTAAATGATTACATCCTTAACTTGAGAATGGGGGGGAGGAACCCAAAATTTGTTGGAAAAAAATTCGTAGCTCCGAAACTGTAAACCTTTTTACAATCGGTAATATTTTTAAATGAAAGCTAATTTTTTATTTTACTCTAAAAGTAGACTAAAAAAGTTTTTAATGCAACTTATATTTTTGGAGATAAAAATTAAAAAAACGAAATCTACCTCTGCGGGCCTGCTGCGGGACCGGATTTTTTTAACTTAAGCTTATTAATAAGCGGGTATAGGTGTCAACAAACGCTTGCAACACAAGCTCTTTTAGTAATTTATCAGTTGATATTGTAAGATAAGTTCTAATGTAACCGAAGAGAAAGCAAAGGCTCCCAATTTATCAATTACAAACGATATGACGATCACAAAAGATTATAGTCATAAACTGCAATATTAAAATGTACTAATAGGTACTAATGACAAAAAAGGACTTGAAATTATTCCATACTTAGTTAGCATTCCTCTGTGGGTTTGTGTCCCGGGTTCGATTTCCGCTCCAACAAACAAATACTTATTTTCATTAATTTGTCTACTTACAGATGCATATAAATGGGTTTATGATGAAGTGATGTGTGTGATGTTCTAGAACTCGCAGAAGAAGTTATGCTAAGTTCGTGTTTAACTAAATTATCCGAAAATATGCAGAATAGCCGGATTTGCTACAGTCTTAATTTCAGGTTAGTTGCTCAAAACACTCGTGCATCCTGTGTTTGTCTTTTGACTACGAGTTTATTTGAACATAGTTAACGGCCGGAGCTTTAAACAATCTTTATCTACGTAAAGAGGCCTCTTCATCATTAGACAGATGATTATATTCGCGTTTAATTAAAACAATAATTTCATCACCACAATATATAGATATTGGCAACTCTGCATTATACACGATAATACATAATCAGGGTTGCCAACCGTACTATAATATAAAGTAGATATAGTAAGTATATTTTTATATGGTTTAAGACATTTATTTTCTCAAAATTATAATTAATTTCGTTTATCAGAGAAAATACAAGATAAATATAGTACAAAAACCTCGGCTAGGCCATAAACATTTCTCAAAATAAACAATAATAAGTATATATTTCTATCTAGAATGGAGCACAAAATATCGCATCATTTCCTCACCGGTCGAGGAACATAATTATTGTCGCTACCTAAGATGATTATAAAGGTATCATGTCGTTATGTATGTGTTATCGCGACTCGCGAATGCGCCGGCGCGCCGCAGTGACGAACCAACGCTGTGATGGTTTTGTAAGCAGTAAGCGTGCGATTTGTGTATTTTGATTGATATTAAGTACTTACTTAATTCGGCAATGGATTTTTATACTATTAAATTTAACAATAAAGTCTAAGTCGAGGCGTTTTTTTTATCAAAGCCACCTATCAAAAAACACAAATATATTTTTATTGAATTGATTGATTTATTCATAACGGTTTTTTTAGGTAGATTTCAAATAGGTAGATTCCTATTGATTTTGTACCAGTTGTCGAGTTTTCTAATAATTTCTTCACAGGAAGACCTCCTGTGAGTGTGAGTTATGATCCCTAGACCCCAAAACAACCGCCAGTTAAAAAGTTTATATATACATATATGTATGTACCTCAATATTACCGGCACGATAGAGGTCGCAATTATGCACCGATTGCTTTCAAACTTGGATGACAAATCAACAGGGCAAAAATAAAGGTTAAGTTCGTGAATGGGGGATATTCCTCCAACGGGGGGGAGAGGGGGGCAGATTTCAAAAAAATAAAAAAAAAACACGAAATCTACCTCTGCGGGCCTGCTGCGGGCCTGGTTTTTTTAAATAACAAATATATTCTGATAGTTACAACCACAAAACTAAAAAGAAACTCAAGTACTTTGGTAGATGAAATTAAAATGTAGGCAAGCAGCCCTTTCGTGTATTTACGTACCGCGCGGGTGTAGTTAATTATTTCAAGGCCAGCGCCGGCGCCCAGTCACAATTCACCACGGCAGGTGGAGATACTACACGCCGCCTAAATGTATATTTGTGTTAAAACAACATACCTATACTTTTTAAACTAGTAAACTTATCATGCCAAAAGACGTGACAACAAGGTATAAGTTACTTAAATGGAATTTGATTTTTGCGCACTGAGAAGCATTGCTTCTATATTTTATTTAACACGACTTACAAGAGTTATAAGTATGTATGGTATCAAAGGATTTACAACATAATTACTAGTGTTATAAGCTTATATTGTTTGTTTGTTTGTAACTGCACGTACCTATTTTTTAGTTGGGAGAAATTGTAACTAATACCTGCAATGTGCTTTAGAATCTCCAGTATTGTTTAAGAAGAGAATGAAAAGGGTTAAAAGAAATAATATTCTCAAACATTTAGACACACACACACACAAAAATATGAAGTACCTCATGTGTCCCTCGCATAGGATCTGGAACTGTGGTGTTGATGGACAAATAAAAAGACTGTATTTTAAGGCTAACAGACCAATAACAAAAAAAACTTCATAAACTTAAAATAGGTAACTTAATTGGTAATGACAACCCTCACAGTTAAATTATCCGCTTTGAAAATTAAATTAATTACAACGGTAGGTATCGATATTTTTGTAGGGAGTGATTTATCTGTTACTTAGTAACTACTCAGCCATCTGTGCTATTAGTAAAGCTGTTTGTTAGTAAATAAAGTGTAAAATCAAGGTAAAACCTTCACGAAATAATCACATTCCTTAGTCGCACATTGAACTGCCGGCTTTATTTAGAAAAAAAGTTATGCAATACTAAGGCGTTTGGCCTTGGCGAGTTTTTGTCGGAATAACGAATTTTGGGTTCCAACAAGTTACTTGTTGGGGCTTCAATTCAAGTAACGTATTTTTAATAAAGGGAGGGCATTGACCTGTTTAACGGCTGTGCAATTTAGTTAAAGGTTTCATAGATGAAGTTTCTAAATAAATGACCATCATCGCTAAAAATGTCAGACTTGTATGTATATACTTACTTATAAGTCTAACATAGAATGATAATGTAGTATATAGTTGTTAAAATATATAGTACATTTATACTAGTCTCTTTATTTATAAAGAGCGTGTACGGTGACGGTAATTCGCTGGAACTACCGTCACCGTCTGATTCGAAAGTATTTTTTGTATATGAATATTTTTGCCAAATTCATGAGGCATAGTATAGGCTATCTAGCATTAGGTTACACCTATTAGTTAACCTGAAATTTTGTTCAGTAGGTCGGAAGAAAAAGGACTCCCGAGCTGCTTTATCCGACTACGCAGTACGCAGGCGTATTTAATTGTGGTCGTGGCTTCTTTACCACTATAGTAATTGAAAGAATGTCTTCTAAGTCCAGAAATTGAGAAATTAATACCCAGATAAGGTTATACATATAATTCATTCGTAACACTGTAATTGAAAGCCGGTTTTAGCGATGAATATTTAACTAGGCGACCTTGATTTCTGATTTGAATAACGAATTTACACCTCGACCTGTCAACAGGTGCATTTGAAAGTTAGACGTCTCACCTCTTAGCTCGAAGGTTGCTCAATGCCGTAAAATAAGAACTTTTGCACTTACTAAACTTTTGCTTATTAACGCGACTGGTGACGTCACCGGAACAACCATGTTTCGGCACGTAGGGCCTTTCACGTAATTTTTAAAGTTGTAAGACATATTGTTTAAAATTTTTAGCTTTCTGCACTTTCTGAAAATTCAGGTTACTACGTTCGCGAAATTTTCTTGTAAAGGGGTACAAAGAATTCTCTTCAGGTATTAATATAATGATGATTCGTTCTGATGAGTTTTTGTCTACCTAGGCCATTACATTAGCGAAAGACCAATCAGGTATTTTTTTGGGGTATGCATCGTTTGAAATAATAACAAAAGTTTTGATATGACCCAATTTCATTTAATATACTTTTTTTAAATATAAGATACGATACGATCAGATGATAATATGATGACCATCGTCGAGTGGGCAGGGCGGCAGCACGGGACCCTTTCCTTCCGACTGACGCAGGTTGTTTCCGGGCACGGCTGCTTCGGGAAGTACCTGCACTCGGTCGCTAGGAGGGAATTGAGTCCCGCCTGTCACCACTGCGACTGCAGTGAGGACTCGGCTCAGCACACGCTGGCGGTTTGCCCCAGTTGGGCGACGCAGCGTCGGGCCCTCACTGCAGTCATCGGAGTGGATCTGTCGCTACCGGCTGTCATTCGCTCCATGACCGGTAGCGACAGGAATTTTACCGCGGTCGCAACCTTCTGTGAGGAAGTCATCTCGCAGAAGGAGGCGGCGGAAAGGGTCCGGGAGGACGACCTCCACTCGGACCTAATTCGCCGCCGGCGAACCGGGCGGCGGAGGCGCGCTTACCAGCGCCCCATCATAAACCCCGGTGGGGTGACGGCCCGAGGGGGTTTTTAATCATCTAGTCGTATTCACCATAACGAATTAAAATAAACATAAAACTTATTTATTTCTAAATATGTATATGAAAGTTAAAGTAGCACACTAAACACAGGAGGAGCCGTAATAAATATATAGTTATGTATACAATAAAACCTAGTTGGTTGGTTGGTGACGATATACGCATCGATAGTTTCACTTCCGCTCTCAGCCATGATGGCGGAGTTCCTCTTATATATCTATTATAGTGCAAAAGGGACCTAGGGGATTCTAAGTGAAAATGTGTAATAGAATTTTTCATTTAATCCAATATTTCTCTTCACCTTTTGTACTCTCTGGATACCTTGATAAGAATTACACAAGACACAATTTACTACAAAATACTATTTTTAATACAATGCATGTAAAGATTTGCAATGTAGTCTAGACGTACTTCTTAACAACATGACGAGTTGAGTTGTGAAACAATACAAAATTGGTATAAATGTCTGCCCATGCTTTTATTTTCTTTTAGACAGTTTTGATTAAAATAATAATCGATTTTATTTGAGGTGAAGTTTTTAATCGATTTTAGAAAAAAATTTAGTCAATTTTAGCTAAAAATACTGAACTCGTTTAATAAATTAAATGACTTACGTTTAATCCAAACTAAAATTATAAAGCTGAAGAGTTTGTTTGTTTGGTTGAACGTGCTAATCTCATGAACTATTGATTCGAATTGAAAAATTCTGTCAGTGTTGGATATCCTATTTAGTAAGGCTATAGGCTATATAACATCACACTACAACCAATAGGAGCGGAGCCTCAATGAAAATTTTTTCAAAAACGGGGAAAATTTACAAACGCGGACGAAGTTGCGCGGTGACCCACGCAGTAGGTATATTATACATAAGAATTGATTATGAATGTGACTTAGGGTACAAGTTACAAAATAATCTAGTGTGTATCATCTTTAATTCTTTAAGTTTGAGTTTCATCATTTTAAATGTTATTTATTGCAAATACAATCAAATACAAGTAGGTACTGATAACTATAGACGAAAGGCCTTTTATAATGATTTAAAACACTTAATAGTGATTCATATATAAATATTAGGATCGAGCACCAATTACTGGAGAAAAAAAATCGATTGCATTTGGTTGAATTATATGTTAAAATATTTTTGTTTATTTTATGACATAATATATGTTTTAGCTCAAAGATACAAAAATACATGGTTTTAAAGTGGTTATAAAAATGAAATTCCTATTATTTTTTAGCGTGCAAATAATACTAAAAAGTTATTTTTTTTTTTAGATACATATTATTGAAAGTCAAAATATGTCACAGTCGTTAGAAATTCTATATTTTTATTTTTTGTTATTTTTTTATTGTGTAGGTACTTTCAAATCATTTTTTTCCTAAGAAAATACCTCAAAATTGCGCGATTTAACTTTAAAATTAATAAAACCATCTCTGGCTTTTACTAGTCACAGTAAGAGATACTTCACTGACCATCTTTAGTCATCGCCCTACTGCCTCTGTATGTGCTTGCAGCTCTTTCATGATATATGCCGCTGTCCCTTATATTTTAGGTCCAAAAACATTCATTTACGACGCCGAATGTAATTTCAACGCGGCAAACTTAAAATAATTGCCTATTTGCAGATGCAACATACAAATTTGTGTGCCTCGTTGTCGCCCTGCGGATAGTTACTAATTACAATACACAATTAATGGACATTGCAATTGATATGTTAGCTCTACAAAGAAACAGAAAATAATTATTTAGGTATAATTTTTGGGATACAGAATTTTGGCAATAGCTGCTTAACATTTTCTACGACATTCGTGGTTATGGGTCACAAGCACTTTTCTTCCTAAAAGTCCTTTATCTTTAGTTCCTTTTAAACATTTACGAAACCAAGAATGGGATGGGGATGGGAATGGGAGATAAGGAATGAAAAAAAATATGAATTTTGAGGCCGAGTTTGTTTTGGGACGAGATGACGAACGACCCATGATTATATATCATCTCTTTTATTGTTTTTATGTTACCACGAGTATTGTTTACTAATTAAGACAGTTTTCTCGTTCTCGTAATAAAGATGTTATATATAGTTATGTTATCATAGTATCATAGTTATGTTTACTGTAACTCTACTGTATGTCATGGAATTGTTTTTGCTATAGTCACATGAAGAAAATATCGTTAAAAGAAAACTGTACAAGTGTGATTAAGACTCGCGCACTGAGAGTTCAGTATATACATATTAATTTGCTCCCTTAGTGATTTGTGACTCCCTTGAAATACTGAACAAAATAATAGCTAAGGTCAACATAATACAAACCATATTTTTCAGTAAACAAAATGTTTTCCCAGGCGTTCAAATCTCCCTTATATTTTTTTTTTAAATATAACTAGGTACAACCGTAGGCTCGTGCGTGGCTAAGTGGTAACCGAGTAGGTTAGCACATTACGAAGTTAAATAATACTAGCCAGGTCAGTCTAGGATGGGTGACCATTCTTAACACATTGAGACCGTCGGTCCCCGGTGCCATACAAACATCTGTGGCATTCGTTAGGGGTAGTTGGAGCCCTAAAAAGTCCGACAACCTGGTCTAACTACAGAACTTCGAAATTCGATATAGGTCGGATGGCAGTCGCTTCACGTAAAATATTAAAGTTCGGCCGTACCGTAGTTAGACTGAAAGCCGACCCCAACTTAGTTGGGAGAAGGCGCGGAGGTTGATGAACTAGGTACAACCATAAAATTTATGTGTCAAGGTCTACACTCACTTTAATTTATAAATATAGTTTACACCCTAAAAAAAACTTAACGCGCCTCTGACTAGATTGTGTAGAAAATACAACTGCATCTGCGCTGCGCACAGTAAAATTTAGATTTTGATGTCTCCCTGCACAAATTCAGAAGTGCTATTGCAGAAACGACAGCCGCATCTCATTTTATTTATTACTTTTTGTTTGTTTTTTATTTTATTTACGGTAACACTTCCACAGACAAACTAGTATATTGTTTTCAATTTGACAAAACTCAATGTTCAGGTTAGCACCCTTATATGTTTTAACAGTTCAGTGCTTTTTCCCCACATCAAAAATGCACAAACGTGCCTAAAGAAAAACTATGGAACCCAAAGTGCCATCAAAGTGATCACGAATTGTAATATAACACATGTTGGTGGAGCGCCAATATATTTATAGAATGCATACATAATCGCACCATAATATATTTCGTTATATTATAAATTTCATAGTCTTTATAGTGAACCACATTCTGTTTGTCGAATGCAATTGGTGCTGGTACTGCTGTAATATTGCCAATGTACTCGACGATCTCAAGAGATGGCGTTAGCAGTCTTCAAATAATGTAAACGCGCTGCACCTGATTGGTGCAAGAAAAAACGGACATACCCTGCTCTCATCGCTTTTCGCTAAGAAGACGCCTTTAATATATAAAAATTTTGTTCCGCCACGGACATCAGTTATATTTCTCGTGAAAAGAAGCTGATTTTCCGTTAGTCCTATAGCCGTGTAGTGTTTGGACTCGCTTGTAACCTTTACAAGGTGTATGTGGAGTGCTCCAGTCTACGATCGTGACCGGCCGGTCAATACCTTGCAAGAGACCGTAGAAACCTCGCCGCTGCTCGCTGCCTTCTGGAGGATCGGGACTTGGTCGGTGTTGCAGGTTAGTGCTGGCATGATTGTTTTGATCGATAGAAGTGGTTTACTTCCCTACACCTCGTACGCTAACTGTTGAGCAATCACACCCTGGTCGGGCTATTTACACGCCTGACCATATAATTTGGTCCTTACGAGTACGGATAGGCCAGTGATTCACGTAAATATTGGTGAATTTACTTTTCTATTCATATCATAAAAAAGATTCACGTAATTCTAGTGAATTCTTGCCGCCATTTTTCCTCGCTCACAGATTTACGTAAAATTGGTAAATTCTGTGTTTAAAACGCACGAGAACTACGTAATTATTGGTAGACTCGTATTTAAATATAATTAATTGTTAGATTTGGTGAATTACGTATTAATTGGTAATAATATCCATTATACTCAATTTAGTTGAACTTATTTATACCTACCCACTTATTAACCGCTCCACCACTGTACTTTACGCTAAGTCATTTTAAGATTTAAATTTAATTTGTGTTTTTACACTAACTAGGTAGATATACCTATCACTTTGTAGTTGTATTGTGATATTATTTTATAAACATGACGGAAAGCGAATCAAGCCGCGAAGTCATGTTGGTTATGTTGAATCAAAAGAAAGAATTATTATTTCAACGTATTAATCGTATGTACACATCGTCGAAAGGTATAATTTCTTTCGATTCATCAACGCGAGCTAACGAGAATTTTCTGGCTGAAACGGAGATGATAGATGAGTTACGCGATAAATTTGAGTCCATTGTTGATAAAATAAATAATATAAATTTGTTATCAAAGATTACGGTCAATCCCGAGTATTCTTGCCTCGATTCATTTGATGATTTATACTCGAGAGTTAAACGCGTTAGAAATAAAATATTAACCACTTCTAAGGTGCGTTCACTCGAGACCAGTAGCTCGATCAAGTCCGTAGTGAAATTAGAACCTTTAGTAATTCCGAGTTTTGACGGACGCCCTGAAAACTGGAATACCTTTTATCAGTCTTTTAAAGCTAATATTCATTTGAATCAACAGCTTTCTGACTCGCAACGTGTACAGTATCTAATTGCTAAACTCACCCACGACGCACTAAAATTCACTTCCGGTATTATTCCGTCAGGTGAAACATATAAAATACTGTGGGATAGTTTGGTTAAGAAATACCACGACAAACGCTCATTAGGTACATATTATCTCAATAATATACTGGACTTAAAAACTTGCTCGCACACTGCGAACGCTCTTGATACCTTTGTTAGTAAATACTCCGCTTCGATTTCAGCTCTAAAAGGATTAGGCATAACAGATCTAACTGATTTTATTTTTCTTCAATGCGCTTTGAGAAGGATGGATCCTCAAACCATCCAAGCCTTTGAACTTTCGATTCGGGATGTGGAAGTGCCTACGACACAACAGCTTATCGCTTTTATACAAGATCAGGCTAAGATTTTGGAGCGCTCAAACCCGCGAAATTCGTCATATACGAAACCCGCTGCTGTTGTTACGTCGCCCTCACGCGACCGGCGCGTTCATCACACCTCCAAATCTTTTGTCGCCAGTGAGTCCGCTAATAATGCAAATACTCTCACATATTCGGCGCCCGCAGCAGTTACCGCGAATTGTTGTTTGTGTAGTGGTAACCATCGACATTTATATGATTGCGCTCAGTTTAAAAATATGCGAGACGCAAGGGCTAGATATGAGTTTATTAAATCGAAGTACGGTTGCGTTAATTGTTTAAGCACTTTACATAAACTTCCGGATTGTAAGAGTACGTCAGTCTGTTTCTGTAATAAAAGACACCATAGGTTATTGCATTTTGATAGTAATAATTCGCAATCGCATGCGGCTATGGTAAATACCGCCGTCGCGTACTCGCCGCCGCCCGCTCATCGAGCGACCGTTACTTCGCCCGCGCCTTCTCATCGCGCTCACACGACTTCGTCATGCATTCGAGCGCCCCCGCTTGCTACAGAACCAGTTACACATACACAGTCTTACACTTCTTGTCATAAGGGTGATATACTTTTGTCAACCGCTCAGGTATACGCGCGCTCTAAGGGTAGCGCTGGTATCAAATCTGTAGTTAGGTGTTTGATAGATAATGGCTCGCAGAATAATCTAATAACATCTGCTTGTTCTAGTTTATTAAATTTACCGATAATACCGTTGAATAATTCCTATGTTAAAGGTGTTGGTTCCGCTTCAAGTCCGATAATCGGTTATGTTCATTTAGACATTGAATCCCGTATTTATCCGGATCAGAAATACACTATACATGCGCTTGTTGTAGAATGCATTACGGATCAATTGCCTTCGAAATTTATCGATTGTGATCGCGACCTAGATTTTCGTAACCTTCCGCTCGCTGACTTAAGCTGGAATATTCCGGGCAAGATTGATTTATTGTTAGGTGCCCAGCTATTCCCATTTATATACTTAGGAAATATGGTCGAGTGTGGGCCGCGCGCACCGTGTGCTTTATCTACAACATTTGGTTACGTACTTATGGGAGATTACCCGCGTAAACATATTTTACCTACTGCCGCGTCTTTTTCTGCGTTAGCGCTTAATGATATAGTGCAAAAGTTCTGGGAACTTGAAGAAGTACCCATGAAACGCTTGTTGTCACCAGAAGAGACAGATTGCGAAAATATTTTCACGGCTACCGTGACCCGTGACGACGTAGGTCGTTATACAGTTGCATTACCGTTCTGTAGGGACCCTTCGGAATTAGGTAATCCGCACGCTACCGCTTATCGCCGTTTCGTTTCACTCGAGCGTAAGCTCCGTCAGGCACCGATAGTGCGCGAAAATTATAACAAGGTTATTCAGGATTATATTGATAACAATTACCTCAGTCCTGTTAAAGAATCTGAGCCGTCCTCTGATGGTTATTATATACCGCATCACGCAGTAGTCCGACCTGATAAACCGATGCCGCGCATCGTATTGGACGCGAGTGCTAAAACGCATACAGGACTTTCGCTTAACGATATATTACATATTGGACCCAATTTACAGGCCGATCTGTTTTTATTATTGTTAGGTTTTAGATTATTTCCTATTGCAATGAACGCTGATATAAAACAATATTATTTACGGATTGGTGTACCAGTAGACCAACATAAATACCTACGCATTTTATTTAGATTCAACGAATCGGAAAAAAATCGAACTTATGCCTTTAATAGGCAACCTTTCGGTCTCAAGTCAAGCCCTTACATAGCTATGCGCACTGTGCGACAGCTGGCTACTGACATGAGTCCGCTCTATCCTGATGCCGCGAAAGTGGCAGAGACCTGTCTGTATATGGACGATTTGGTTCTTTCTATTGCAAATGAGGATACTGCCACGCAATTAGCTCACAACTTGATTAAGTTTTTCAAATCGGGTGACTTTGACTTAGTGAAGTGGTCTAGCAATTCACCAGTGCTACTTGACTCGCTTCCCGACACGCACCGCAAGTCGCTTGATTTTGATGTTGACAATAATGTCTCTAAGGTCTTAGGTCTCTCATGGGAACCATGTGAAGATAATTTTCATTTCACATGCGCCGCAATTAATGAAAGGTGCACCAAGAGAAACATACTCTCGATGGTTGCACGACTATTTGACGTGCTCGGATTGGTCGCGCCTGTGATTCTCTATGCCAAGTTGTTAATTAAGGAACTGTGGCTCAGCAAGTGTGATTGGGACGATCCTGCACCGGAGCACATACGCACCCGTTTTTTCGCTCTTGCGCAAGAACTTCAAATGCTTGACACTTTAAGGATTCCACGTCATGTAGGCGTCGAAGTTGGTTGTGAATTACGTCTTGTTGCTTTTTGTGATGCTAGCATGAATGGTCTGGGATGTGTCATTTATGCCCATTGTACCTACCCGTCTGGCATTCAAACTCGCATTCTTTGCGCTAAATCAAAGGTTTCGCCAACAAAAATCACTACGCTCGCTCGCTTAGAATTATGCGCTATTTTACTTATGTCAAAATTAATAAAAACTGTGCGAGACACATATGCAACACGTATGACCATTGCCGGGATATACGCATTTTCTGATTCCACTATTGCTTTATCATGGGTTCATTCTTCACCACATCGTTGGTCAGTTTTCGTCGGTAATCGCGTCGCTCAGTGCCAAGAAAACTTGGACTCTAAACATTTTTATCATATTGCCGGAGCTAGTAATCCAAGTGATTGTCTTTCGCGTGGTATGCTTCCATCGCAACTTTTGACCCACGATTTGTGGTGGAAAGGTCCTCCGTGGATTCGCAGCTCATCTGAGAAGTGGCCGATTAAGCCATTCTCGCTTAATAATTGCTCTGTCTTGCCTGAACTCAAGGCAAATGTGTTGGCTGCCATTACTCACACAGAGCCGCCGTTGCTGTGTACGTTAGCACAACGTGTTTCTTCTTGGGAAAAGTTGCTACGTATCACCGCATATGTATTAAAATTCGCAAGACCTAAAGTTAAGGTCGAACCTCGTTCTATAGCAGGGTTGACAAGTGCTGAGAATGCGTTAATTCTCGCCGTTCAATCTGTGCACTTCTGTGAAGATATCAAATTGATCAAGGCTGATAAATTACCTTCAAAAAAGCTGCAAAGCCTCTTCGTCTTCTTAGACAAACAAGGGATTTTACGCATTGGAGGAAGACTTTCTGGATCAATGCTTCCTTTCGAAGCTAAACATCCGGTTCTTCTCCCTAAACGCGATCATGTCGTTGACTTAATAATACAGCATTTTCATGTTGTTAATTGTCACACCGGACCTGGACTTCTTATGTCTATTATACGACAACGCTACTGGATCTTGGATGCCAGGACTGTTATCAGGTCCAAGTTGCGAAAGTGCAACACTTGCTTTAAATGCAACCCAACGCATCCAACGCCTATAATGGCTGATCTTCCTGATTACCGTGTTTCAGAGGCCAAGGCATTTTGTCACACTGGTGTAGATTACGCTGGTCCGATAAGGACAATCCTTTCTCGCCGCAGAGGTCAACATGCGCAAAAGGCGTACATCGTTCTTTTTGTTTGCATGGTCACACGTAGTCTACATATTGAAGTGACCAGTGATTTAACTACTGAAAACTTTCTAGCCGCTTTTAAACGCTTTATTTCCCGTCGAGGACCAGTTTCATGTCTCTATTCCGATAATGGATCTACTTTCATCGGTGCGAAGGCACATTTAGATGAGCTGTATAGTTTTTTATTGAACTCTAGCTTCAAAAACGCGCTGTCGAATGAGTTGCTCTCTCGACGCATAGAGTGGAAGATGATTCCCCCAAGATCACCAAATTTTGGTGGGATGTGGGAAGGGAATATAAAGAGCATGAAAACGCATTTATATAGAGTAATAGGAAGTCAGTTACTTACATACGAAGAACTGCAAACTGTTCTTACTCAGATAGAGTGTATTCTTAACTCTCGTCCATTGAGCGTATTATCGTCAGACCCTTATCCTGAGGTGTTAACTCCCGCGCATTTTTTGATGTCTACTCCGTTGCAATATTTACCCGCTGCTGATTTGTCAGATCAACGATTGAGTCTGTTAGAACGTAAAAAGTTGTTAGATAGTATGGTCCAATCCTTTTGGAAGAAATGGCACTTAGAGTATTTGCACACGTTGCAAGTTAGGCAAAAATGGGCTACTCCCGACAAACCGGTAGAAATCGGAACTGTTGTTCTTCTTGAGCAGGAGAATTCTCCACCGTTGCATTGGCCGTTAGGAGTAATTACGGACGTGTTCAGAGGCTCTGATAACGTTGTACGCGTGGCGATAGTTAAAACGCAAACTGGAATTTACAAACGCGCTGTAACTAAATTATATCCTATTCCTACACAATAAATTCAACTTAGTTTAAACCTTATTTTTTAGTTTAGGCCGCTATATTTATCATATTTATTATTTAATCGCATAATGCATGTGTTACTCTCAGTCAGTTAGAAAATTCGCGTGTTTTGAAACATCTTGTGATGTTCCAAGGCGGGGTGCATGGTGGAGCGCCAATATATTTTTAGAATGCATACATAATCGCACCATAATATATTTCGTTATATTATAAATTTCATAGTCTTTATAGTGAACCACATTCTGTTTGTCGAATGCAATTGGTGCTGGTACTGCTGTAATATTGCCAATGTACTCGACGATCTCAAGAGATGGCGTTAGCAGTCTTCAAATAATGTAAACGCGCTGCACCTGATTGGTGCAAGAAAAAACGGACATACCCTGCTCTCATCGCTTTTCGCTAAGAAGACGCCTTTAATATAAAAAAATTTTGTTCCGCCACGGACATCAGTTATATTTCTCGTGAAAAGAAGCTGATTTTCCGTTAGTCCTATAGCCGTGTAGTGTTTGGACTCGCTTGTAACCTTTACAAGGTGTATGTGGAGTGCTCCAGTCTACGATCGTGACCGGCCGGTCAATACCTTGCAAGAGACCGTAGAAACCTCGCCGCTGCTCGCTGCCTTCTGGAGGATCGGGACTTGGTCGGTGTTGCAGGTTAGTGCTGGCATGATTGTTTTGATCGATAGAAGTGGTTTACTTCCCTACACCTCGTACGCTAACTGTTGAGCAATCACACCCTGGTCGGGCTATTTACACGCCTGACCACATGTGTACAAAATAACAATTACCACAGTAAAAAGGTAGAAACTACAGGCGGTTTCGCCTGATTTAAAAACCGGTATTTCGCAGAGCTTTTTCTGGAACATCAAGGACCACGACGTGTTTGATTCTTAATTGATTTATGAAAATAAAAGTTATAAAACCGACTTGTTTTACTAAAAAGGGGAGAAAAGCTTATTTTATATACTACCTATATTGTAACTATTTGCCAAAATATGAGCAAAATTGCACGTGAAAAAGTGTATTTTCAAATACCGTGACGTGAGAATTTAGGCAAAATGTGGTGCAAGCCGTGTCACATTCAGTTCTATTGAATAGCGTTGCGTTTTAGTAATGTATTTATGGTTAACCAACAATTGTTTACAAGCTTATTACTTACATAAGTGTAACAATTAAGTAAAGGTTAACACCGCATGCATATAATATTATGAACTCGTAGGTATACAGTTAAGAAATATATTAAATCTTAAATTAGAGAAAACATTAGATATCATATTTTTATAATACAACTTCCAATAATGACAACAATGGTAACTTAAATAATGACAATAAAAAAATTAAGTACAACAAAAAAATAATAACTAACATTCAATTCATAAATTGATTAATCTTACTATAAAAGTTACCAATTGTATTGTGAAATTTCCCAAGGTTATCGTTATAAATGTCTACTATGTCACTGAAGTCATCAATTACTTTGCAAAGCCTGGGAACTGGCAAGTTAGCACCCAAAACTGTTCTACGTTTGGGCGTAAGAGCGTTATATAGCGTATATATTGATGTTCAATGTAGAACGCTTGGTTCAAGGAAGCGCTTGGGATGTCCCAGAATATTATTGTTATTTCTGTAAGGTACAGATAGTAATATATAGTATTCGGGTTTATGTAGATACTTTACAAAATGAGTCAAAGCTACATATTTAATTTACCGAGGCAGTAATCAAATCGTCAAGTCATTGTCGTCGTGCTACGCATTGGCGCCCGAACAATGGATGAACAAGACAATGCTAGCCTACATTAGCGGTTCGTTGACACACCAAAACCAAGCTATTGTAGAAGCTACTAACATATGTAACTTTTTGTACCACTATACCTTTGTAAACCTGAGACTAGATGAACTCTTGAGTAGAAAAAACCAAAACTTTGTTAAAATAGAATAGCTGTCAGTTAGGCAGCACCAATAAGGTTTCCTTAGGTTAAAATAAATTGATTTCTCATTAAATTAAGTGTAGTAATCAAGTCGTTTTCTTTCAAACCCTTGTTAAAGAGAAGGTATCGTCTTAATTGAGTGGCAAATGATTTAACAATGTATGTAGTGTCAGTTATTGGTATTAGTCAACGATTAATGATCATCCTCTTGAACCTTTACCACTTGTTTTGCCGGATAGTTACTTACAGTGTAACCTGATCTTAGGACGTGAATTCGATCCGGAACGGTGATGAATAACAACCAGATTTAAACGATATCAAGACTGATGTCGTAGGTTGTGATAAAAATTACCTTTTATAAACTTTTAATCGATTTTCCGATTTTTTCATAACCGGCATGCCTACCACACTTGATGAGATTCGCTCAGTGCGAAGGCGACGTATAGGATGTCTAGTGAAACTTAGCACAGTACGTAAGGAATTATTGGACGCAAACATCATACGACCTAGCTGTTCCCCATTTGTGAACCCTGCTCTCTTGGCAGAGAAGCAAGATGGTTCTGATCGTGAGGTAATAGTTAACCGACATCTTAACAATAACATTGTACCCACAGAACTGAGAATATTTCATCGTACCTGACCGGGATCCGTTACCTTTGATATCGAAATAGATTGCTCGTCTCAATGAAAATGTGAAATAATTCGCGCTACTTCACCAAGCTATATTGTGGAGTGGTTTCGTGTTGTTAGCGGACAACGAAATTAGATCCAAAGTTCAAAGGTCCTTCTAAAGTAGTCGATGTTTTAGAGGGCAATCCACTTGATGGATATGCGTATTGAAGTTCTGATCCATACGCTGGATGTTTGTGAGAGTAATGCGATTGTTGTTCGGGAGGGGAGAAGTGGCCTAAAACAATTTTATTTTTTAGTTTTTATAAGCTTTGTTGTAAATTGTGGTTGTAGTAGAGTTTTGATAACGACGACTGTGGTACCTGGCTGTGGCTTTTGTGTAGTGGTTGGACTTCAGTGATAATTGTATTTCGGATTCGATTGAGTTAAAGTAAAGTTTGATTAAAAACGATAGTTACTTTGCCTTTTGCGTAATGTGTCAGAAATGGCAGATTGGAACAAAACGTATTTTCGTAGGATTTTCTATAGCAAGTTAACCACAGGGCAACTGTCACACGAGGGCGTGTGTGATCAAGATGGCCGTGTCGTAATCAAGACGTTTTCGCAACGCCGCGCTCGATGGAGTTAATGAATCAAATCTAGCTAGCGTGAGCTGACACTAAAAGCGGCAATCTGCGTTATTACTTTCAAGTTTTTCATTAGCAAACCAAACATTACAAATAAAGTTATATTATGCGAACGAGCAGAAATAAATTCTAAAACGCACATGTAATCTAAGCGGAGATCATATTTCAGTACATTTACTTCAAATTTTAAACTTTTAATGACTAGGATACGTGTACCTTCAAGCATGAATGAAAATTATGAGAGTGAAGAGAGCAAAAGGGATATAACCTAGGATTATGGTTCCATTATTATATTATATTATTGTCATACTATTTGCTAAATAATTATATGTATTATCTCTGTATATGATTACTTATATATGTATATATTTATTTAGTAATATGTAGTACTAGCTGCGCCCCGCGGTTTCACCCGCGTAAGTTCCGATGTGGATTTAATATCGGAATGAAAAGTAGCCTATGTGTTAATCCAGATCTCCAGCTATCTACATACCAAGTTTAATCGCAATCGGTTCAGTAGTTTCTGCGTGGAAGAGTAACAAACATCCATACATCCACACATCCACACATCCACACATCCATACATCTATACTTCCATAGATCCATACATCCTCACAAACTTTCACGTTTATAATATTAGTAGGATTATAAGTAGTACACACACGTCAGCTATTCGTTCATTTGTTCCTATCACTAAATCCATCCAAAGTTTGTCTTGTATAGATCACAAAACTGGTAATGACTGATAGATATGGGAATATTTAAATGCTTACTCAATCATGCCCTAGCTGCTCAACGGATTTGAATGTAATTATGTGTAAAGATTGGATCTTGGTATATCACAAAGCACATAGGAAACGAGCACGTGGCTGCCTACAGGATAAATGATTACACATAAAAATCTTTATAACAAAAAATTAAACCGACGAAAAGAACTAAAAAACAAAAAAGAAATAAACCTTTTAAGTCTTAAGTATTAGGCTTATTTACATAAACTATAAAATTTGATATAAACTAATTTTGAGTCGTCGCCAAACAAATGGTAACCTTGAGGTATACCCTATCTAACAAAAGATATTATACGGTCGAATTCAGCACCTCCCTTTTTTTCGTCGGTTAAAAAAGAAACAATTTAATATTTGTACAAACTATTGTACGAAAATTTCGAGAAAGTGGCGTACCTATATAGGACTTAGAAATATTTTTCTCTCTCATTTGATCTTTCTCCTTCTAAAATAAAAGATACATCAATCAAAGATTGGTGATGACGTTTAAATAATTGATGTCAATAAAAAAATATACAAAATCATTTTTAAGTTAGTGAATTAAATTTAATTAATTTGAAATTCCTCACCAATAGACACGCCGAGGATGATATTAATTATACAGACATTTGTTAAAAGCATAGGAGTGTAAACAAATATTGACAATGCTATGGTCTTCAAAATCCATAGCACTTAACGCTCTTCATGGCGGTGACCTGATTATGTAGATACACCTTATAACTCCATGTGCTCCTCCACACAGTTAATGAATTAGACCGTGAATATATGTAAAAATATGCTTTTTACACCTAACGGTACCTACACCGCGCAGGGCAGTGAATGGGTTAATGTGCCCACTCGAATAAAAAGAGAAAGCTCATCAAGGTCACTTTGTTTATTTGAAGGGTTAAGTTTGATGGTACGAGAATATTTTTTTACACGTGCATTGTTATTGCATCATTGCTTCTAAAGATTGTAGTTATAATTAATTGGAACTAATTCAAACCCAACACGTCAGTTTAGTAATCATAGTAAAGATATATAATGTATTTTTCGCGGAACCCTAATTATTATTCAAAAATAAAAGTAGCCTAAGTTACTCCTTATAAGTGCTACAAAAGACCAGAAATGGTCGAGGTAGCATTAGGCACTTAAAAACAATAATAATAAAAAAATACTCCTTATAACACCAGTTATCTGCCAGAAAGTCAAGTGGAAATCGGTCCACCCGTTCCAGAGATTAGACGGAACAAACAAACAAACAAAAATTTTAAGAGTGAGCTTAAAAAAAATTGTTATTTCGACATTACAAACAGACACTTCAATTTTATTTATTTGTATTGATAATTGATAAGGTGAGTACAGAAAACGTTTTGACATTTAGGACTAAGGAGTAATTCGATTGCTACTGAAATTAACCAAATTAAGTAACGTACAAAGCTTCTATGGGAAAATCAGTTAATACTAGCAGCGCCTCACGGTTTCACCCGCGTAAGTCCCGATCCCGTGGGAATGTCGGGATAAAAGCCTACGCTTTAATCCAGGTCTCTAGCTTTCTACACACCAAGTTTCATCGCAATCGGACCAGTAGTTTTTGTGTGAAAACATTACAAACATACATCAAAAAACACAAATGTTTCCTCTTTATAATATAAGTTTAGATTACGAGTATAGATATCTTCATAGCTTAAAAATAGCAACAGTCGTGACTAACGAATATTAGCACCAAAATTATAAAAAAACTGTAAATACTTACGCAGTAAAGGCAAGATTCTATCAATATTATTATAAAACTACTAAAAAGCCCTGGGTACATGCATCCATGACAACAGAACTAATATGGTGTTAAGGAAGAAAACACCCAAAGTATATCACAAATTCTTTAGTTGATTAAGAAGAGGAAGAAAACCATAAAATATTATTATCGTAACTTGCTGATTTTTGTGACGACAGCAATTTTGTTTAAACATCACTTTGTTGTTTAAACTTAAGTAAATACAGAGCAGTGGCGTAACAATAGGGTGGCAGAGCCCGGCTCAAGGGGGCCTCCGGGCACCAAAGGCCTTGAACACAGGAGGCACTAATTACTAAAATATTATGCCAATTCTATATGTATGTGGTTGCTATGTGTCTGTTAAAATTCCTCGTCAAGACAGCAATATTCCTATTGTGAGTTAAAATTCAACAAGTAAGTCTTGAAGAATATATGAAACTAACTAAAATTTTATTTTAACAAAATTATGAACACCACCTTTTCTGAAGTCTGTGCAGGGGATACCAGTGATGAGGGATGAGCCACAATTCATTATTTAAAATAAATTCCAAATTGAGTCAATTCACCTGAAACTGCACTTGTATTTACACCTACTGACAAATTTAATAAGCCCAAACCATACAACGAAACGCAACGAAATAAAAAACAACACAACAACATTATTTACGAAAGAACACAGAGAATACCTCATGTCCACTACCGTGACGACGTATCTCCATAATGACAAAAAAATCCATCAAAACAAAGAACCATAGTAATCATAGTATCCTACAATAGTAATAGTTTAGTAGGTATGTACCCCCGGAAACTGTACGATGAATGAACGGTTAAATGAGTAACGGTTGGCCGCTTGCGCTGGACAAACATAACTTTTAAACTTCGTGCAGGTTGCACTGGCCGTGGTCACAGGCTGAGCGTAATGTAGTGTTTGTATTCTCTTTGGCTGAGCGCGTTAATTCCCAAATACATGATCATATAATACAGAGTAATGTAAGCGATAGAGGTTACTAACGTCTATATTAATATTCCAAAATTCTTGTAGCTGGAGCCCTACAAAGTCCGACAATCTGGTCTAACTACGGAACTTCGATATCGCCTAGTACTTGGGCTGTGGAGGTCTGATGGCAGTCGCTTCATGTAAAATATCGAAGTTTGGGCGTATCGTAGAGTGAAAGCCACAAAGCCCAGCGAAGGATGATGATGAACTGTTCCTAAAAAAAATGTAAAAACAGAAGAGGACGAAGTACGGAGAATTTCTGTTATTTACTGACTGATTTTGAACATATTGTTACGGGCTGAGGTTCGGGATTAGAAATGTTAACCAATTTATTACCAAAATAGACACAATTTATTGCAATAATTCACAGAAACAAACAAGAACACAATTACAATTAATTCTCATAGTCTCAGTCGCGGGTAATTCGTAACACCTCTCCCTCCTTAGACATGCTCGGCCCGAACACGATCCCCATGATAATGCGCCAACCGATCAACATGGACGATCTTGGGAGTGCGGTAGGTTACGTCATTGAGTCTGGTCACTACTTTGTACGATCCGTCCCATTTCACTTGCAGCTTCGAAGATTTCCCTTTTCTGCGAACCGGGTTACGCAGCCAGACCAGAAATCCTTCCTCAAAACTTCTGTCATTCACCTTTCAGTCCTACCGGGTTTTTATTCTCTCCGACGTCTGCTGTCCTGATTGTGTGTCCGTTGTCCGTAGGCAACCACAGTTCTTGACCGAAATTTGCAAAGGCTGGTGTCACTGACGTGCTCTCGTGGACTGCACTTCGGTACGACAAGACGAACTGCTGGATGTGCTTACCCGTACAGTCGCTTTGTCTGCATTCCACAACTTGGCCAAGTACCTCTCAAATGTCTGAAGAAACGGTTCCACCATTCTATCAGACTGAGGGTGTCTCGATACGTTTCCTGGAACACCTGGGACTCAAAAGTACTCCCTTGATCACTGTGAATCTCCAAAGGTACCCCAAATTGACAGAAGACTTCATGGACCAGCTCACAGCTACCGTGCTTGCCTCTTTGTTCGGAACTGCAAATACTTCCAGCTGCTTAGTGAAGTAATCCATGACAACCATGAAATACTTGTTGCCATCCTCACTCTCCGGAAATTTTCCTGCTACATCAACGGCAATGTGTTAACACGGAGCTCCCACATTGTACAGCTGCAATGCACCCCTGCTGCGTGTGTGAGGTCCCTTTATTGCTGCACAACTGGTGCATTTGGGACACCAGCCTTCTACATCGTCGCGATTGCGTAAATCCAATAAAAATGCTCTCGAATTTTCAACAAAGTCCTTTTCACATCCAGATGGCTCCCTAAAAATCCAACGTGGTATAACGTAGAATCTTCGATACCTTGACTTAGGAACAACCATCTGAACAGGTGACAGGTGTTCCCTTGAGTATTCTCACATTTACGGCACAATACTCTATCCTGAACAACCAAGCTGTTCCACTGCGCCCAATACCCCTTCGTTATGGCACTCATAGCTGCAACGTCACTCCACTTGGGCCTCAGAGCATTGGCTTTGACCCACTCGAGGATTGGTGTGACATCTATGTCCTCTTGCTGCGCCTTTCTTAAGATTTCCTTCCACTTATTACTAAGGTCCGTTTTCAACATACGCACAGGCACTGTTTTCTTGTCACAACGATTCAACACACGTACCGCTGAATCACCAGTCGTCCTCATCGGTGTGTGCCACACTCCACGACGAGTAATCGTTCTTGCTCGCTATCTGTTTCCCCTCCTGCTCGGCGGTAGGATTAGCCTCCTTCCCCTCCTTCTCTCCTGTGGTCGTCTGTCTCTTCATCTTAGGCAACTAGGCCGTAGGTGTAGCATCTGGGGCTATATTGGGGTCGCTCACGGGTGATAAACGTAGTCACCTGTCTAGCACGGTGGGCTCGGTGGTCTTGCCTTACTGCCTCCACCTCCAATGCATGGGTAAGGGCAGCCTTTAGCGTGGCGTGATGCCAGGGCCTTACAGCAGCCCTGACCGTCAAGTCACGAATGCCGTCGACAAAGGCTTGTACCAGATTACACTTGACCAGTGCAGGTACCGACTGGTATGCCTTCCGCACCAGCTTCCAATCTCCAAAGCCCTCTGCTGTAAGTTCTCACCTTCACACTGCACACGTTCCCTTACCTGGGCACGGAATATGTGCTCCAAGTGCGCATCACTATCTCGACTCCAAGGCCTCAACCAGCTGGTTGTAGGTGACGTCCTTGCCGATAACCTCCAGTACAGTCCATGCCTGGTCACGGAGACCCAGTGATAATTAATAGATGGCCTTCCACCATAAAGTTTGAAAACCGATTTAAACCTTTGAAAACACAAATAGTCTACCTGATTCATCTGCATGACAAGACAAGACTCTATAGATTGACAATTAAGCTTTCCAAAAAGTTCTCAATTACACATTTCTGAAGGCACTTATTCAAAGGAAATTAAACTTAAGTTAGCAAAATAAAACTAACTTAAACTTAGCCAAATAAAAAGATCTTGTATATTTTTACAACGAAAGTCAATAAAAGCACGTGAAGTGCATTACATTTCAAAAGTGAAAGCTTTCTTATTATTGTAGGAGCGTTGGCTTTATAAAGTTTTTATTAAAATGAAGTGGATGAGCGGTGGCTATCCTCTAATGGTGTATGGACCATAGAGCAAAACAGTCTTAAAATGTCCATGCTTAGAGTGGAAAACATAATCAGATCGATTTATTTTATTACTGTGATCGACCCATTGTATTCTTCGTTATATTGATTAAGTACAGAATTATGTATATCTGTACTCTGTCTCTCATGCTTTCAGGAAAATATCTATTGCGTTAAATCAAAAGGCTTTTTGGGCTGGGAACAAAATATCAAAGACCACTTATTGCTAGGAAAAACTTATCCCAACTTCAATGTATCTTATAAACTACGAAAGAAGTCCTCGTAACTCACAACGGGCACTCTGATTTTCACCTGGTGTAATACGATAATGACCTAAAAATATGAGCCCTCAAATGTTTAAACAATTCCATCAGAGCATTCTGAAGATCGGGAACTATAACTGATAGAACTATATTGACTGGCCTGTTGGTCTAGTGGTTAGTGACCCTGACTACTAAGCCAGAGGTCGTGGGTTTGATTCCCACCCAGGACAAATAACTGTGTGATGAGCATGATCATTTGTTCTGTATCTGGGTGTGATTTATCTGTAAAATGTATGTATTTAGAAATATATTAGTCTGTTTATCAGCAGTCTGGTTAACATAATACAGGCTCTGCCTAGTTTGGGATCAGACGGCCGTATGTGAGATGTGTAAAATTGTTATTATTAACTATCAAAACTACACAGATCAAAAGTGTTTAGGGATCAATTACGTTTTAGAGTATTGCCGCAATTGAAGATTATTATTTTAACTTCTTTGGATCGTTATTGACCAATATTTGAATAAAGTTCTGCTCAGTCGTCAGATCTCAACCCAATTGAGCACGCATGGGATATGGTCACAAGATGTGCACTGCCGAGTATGGATGCAGCACAACAGCTTTTTGACTTGTTAGAAAGAACGTGGGCGGCCGTTCCTCAAAGTGATTTTGATGAACTGATTTTAGGCATGCCAAATCGCTATGGTTGTGTGATTCGTGTCAATGGTGAAACTACAGATTATTAGTTTCTTTTAATCTTTACTATAAATTTTAAAAATTCCTCATTTTTGCCTTTTTTGCCATTTAGTTGACGACATTAACTTAGGTTATCGTCGTCAGTATAATTTTTTTACTTAAAAATGTACTTGATCCCTAGACAATTTTGATGTGTGTAGTTATTTTTAAATATCTATATGACTAAAATAAAGATAGACTAGATAATGCAAAATATAATATATACCTTTCGTTAGGATCTTCAGGGTCGGTCTTTGGGGCGAAAGGATGTTGGTCATCTGAAACAACTGACATATGGCAATACAGTTAACATTAGACATAGGTACTTATATCAATACTAAAAGTAGTAAAGTATAAATGTGATATATTTAAATATTCAGCCCTATTACTGAAAACCTTTAAGATATTCGTAAACTCCTAATTCTTTGGTAAAGCACGGTAAGTTAAAGTCGTTGTTGTTTTAAATTACTAAATGATATGATTTCAGAATTTGTTATTATTGTACATTGAAAGTTTAAGCTTTTGCACAATGCTCTTCTTTTTCATTCACAAGTGTTTGAATTGTTTACAATGGAATTTTATATTATAACACCACATACTATAAAACAAAGTCCCCCCCCCCGCGTCTGTATGTTCGCGATAAACTGAAAAACTAGATATAACAATAGACAGAGTGATTTATGAGGAATGTTTAGGTGTATAATTTGTTAAGGTTTTGTGTAAATTGGTTGAAATATGATGATGATTGTTGAAGATGTCTCTACTACCCGTGCGAAGCCGGGGCGGGTTGCCAGTATTATCTGGACTGATGGGTCAGACAGGGTGCGACGCTTATGTCTAATGCGTCCTTCTCAATAGAGGAGAACAGTTCTCGAGACAGTGATGTAGCCAGGCCATATTTAAAGTTTGATTTAAAACGGTTTGATGTTGTCGTTGCCTCGTAGTTTTAGTGGATTGAATTACGACAAAACCACTCCGTTGTGTCTAGATAAATTAATTCTTCTATTTATTCTAGATAGACAAAAGGAATTCATAACGACGTGACAGGTTGCTTATTTTATTTCCGCCTAGTATCTATGTAATGAAACTACCTAGAGAGACAACACAATAGCTTATTTTATAATATTTTCTATAACAATAGCAGCATCGCGTGGCGAAATCTCATAATATCAAGCAAAATCAAAACAAAAAAAATGTTTATGGTTATAATATCTCTCAGTCTTTGTTTCGTTCAATAACTGTGTGGTCGTACATTATGGCTCAAAGATTAGTTCTTCTTTACGTAACTGTGAAATATTGTGCTGTGAAATATAGTGATGGACAAATATTCTCAAACTCACTTATGACATTCTCGTCACCCACAAAAATTACGAATGAACCACCGCAGGAGTTCTCACCGACAATTAAACCAGAAATATCAGACGCAAATAACAAAGAAAGTGATAGACTTGCAAGTTTATTCATGAAAATAGAACTGCCATCTTACAAAAGCAACATTGACAATACGAAATCAATTGATAGGTTCATTAAAACATTTAATGCTGGTGTTTTAAACGTGGACACTAGACTGAGTTTCAGACATCTCGTCAACAAATATGGATGTGAATTCGAACGTCATGAAGTTCTCACAAAAGATGGATACTTATTAACCATGTTTAGGATACTCGGAGAAGGACCATCTGTATTTCTCATGCATGGGTTGTTAGGAAGCGCTGATGATTTCATCCTAGCAGGGCCAGATAATGGTCTGGCTTATTTACTGGCTAGAGAGAAATATGACATCTGGTTAGGCAACGCTCGGGGTAACAAGTATTGCCGACGACATAACTTTTTGAATACATCTGAAGCTTTATTTTGGAATTTTTCTTGGCATGAAATTGGAATCTATGATCTTCCAGCCATGATTGATTATGTACTGGGTACAACAAACCGGACAACTTTATCATATATCGGATATTCGCAAGGTTCAACAGCTTTTTTTGTGATGGCTTCTGAGAAGCCCGAGTACAATGAAAAAATATCTTTAATGATTGCATTATCACCAGCAACTTTCATGACCAGGGTGCGTACACCCCTAGTCAGACTCCTAGCACTAGGCACGTCACTATTGTACGAAATGTCGGGAAACATTGGGCTATACGAGTTTGAACCCAGCCCTAAATTAGAAAAAATGTTGAGGCTGCTTATTTGTGGTAAAGGCAAATTGTCCCAAATAGTTTGCAGTAATCTTATGTTCTTGATTTCTGGTGTTAACCCAACGCAACTGAATGTAAGCAATTTGCCTGTTATATTTAGTCATTTTCCTGCCGGAGCATCGATGAAACAGTTCACGCATTACGCCCAAGGTTTGTTATATGAAGACTTTAAAAAGTTTGATTACGGTAGCATGGAAAATTTAGAAAGATATGGAGAAATTGTGCCTCCTAGTTATACATTGGAAAAAGTAGTGACTCCCATTTCTTTGTTTTGTAGTGATTCTGATTGGTTATCTGACGCAAAAGATGTAGAAATACTGAGCTACAGACTAAAGAATTTAGTAGATATTTATAGAATACCTAACGATAAGTTTAATCACGCCGACTTCATAATTGCTAATGACGTAAAGAAGCTCGTTTATATAAGGTTACTTAAGGTTTTGACAAGATTTACTGTTTGAATTTAATATAGCTTTTAAAACCACATTCTGACGCAGTCTTAGCGTTAAGGTCCGCCAGATCATTCAGGTCTTTTATGAATATAAGCGCAATTTCTCCACTCCTACCAGGCTAGTCCTTCAAGTCTAGGTGAAAAAATACATGGCAAACATGCTTGAATTATTTCGGAAACGTTAGATTGTGAAACGTCGATTAGACATTAGTGATTAAAAATGCTAGGTATTTAAAGTGTGTTATATATTGTCATATGTTTCTTAATAAGTTACATAATAAATAACATTCATATCTTTGTTATTTTTTAACTTTGGGACTGTTTTATTAAATCGATAGGCTATATATATTTTTGACTTTTAATTTAACCTTAGTGCGTCATCATCATCATCATCACCGTCGTCGTCATTGTCATTGTTTTAAAATAAAAATTATACGAGTAGATCAACACCATATCAACACAGAATGTCACCGCAACAATATGTTGCCTTGTTAAAAGTAAAAAAAACCGGGCCCGCAGCAGGCCCGCAGAGGTAGATTTCGTGTTTTTTTTAATTTTTATCTCCAAAAATATAAGTCGCATTAAAAACTTTAAATGTCTACATTGTAGAGTAAAATAAAAAAATAGCTTTCATTTAAAAATATTACCGATTGTAAAAACGTTTACATTTTGGGAGCTATGAATTTTTTTCCAACAAAGTTTAGTTTTCCCCCTCCTCTCCCCAAGTTAAGGAAGGAATCATTTAGGGTTCATATTAAAAAATATTTGTATTTACTATGGGCATGCTATTAATGTTAAACGGTCCAAAAAATTACCAAAAAAGTTAAAGGAAAAAAGTTATGCTAAAAAACTGATTCTTGAAAATCTGCCCCCCAGTCCCCCCTTTGGGGGAATATCCCCCATTCACGATCTTAACCTTCATTTTTGCTCTGTTGATTTGTCGTCCAAGTTTGAAAGCAATCGGTGCATAATTGCGACCTCTATCGTGCCGGTAGGTACATACATATATACACATATAAATATCTAATATATAAAATTCTCGTGTCGCGGTGTTTGTAGTTAAACTCCTCCGAAACGGCTTGACCAATTCTCATGAAATTTTGTGTGCATATTGGGTAGGTCTGAGAATCGGACGTCTATTTTTCATCCCCCTAAACATTAAGGGTAGTCCACCCCAAATTTTTTTTTTTAATTTTTAGATATTTTTTTTTTAATTTTTTGTTATTCGATATGATGAAAAATACATACAACTTCAAATTTTCACCCTTCTACGATCAACCTCTGCTTTTTAATCGCGATTTTTATATTATTCTCTTCAATCCACAGATCCGCCATAGGGTTGCAAGATGGCAATCGAATATAATAATAATTACAATTATAAAAACGTAATAAAGTACGATAAATTTTCATGTATAGTTTATAATTATCTTTCTATATACGAGTATATTTCTTCTGTGCGTGTGTATGTTCCTGAACTCCTCCGAAACGGCTGGACTGATTTTAATGAAATTTTTTGTGTCTTCAGGTGGATTCGAGAATGGTTTAGATTTACAATTGGACCCCGTAGATGGCGCCGCGATAGGTTTCCAGAAATAATATTTTTTAAGTTCAGGCAGGACAACGTCTGTCGGGTCCGCTAGTATATATTTATTTTCATAAAATTTTATTGTATTTATGGTTCACTATTTTGGTAATAATGGCTTACACATAAAAGATAGATATATACTATCCCGGACAACTAGACCTCCTGTGAAGAATTTTTTTGGAAAACTCGACCACTGGTACAAAACCAATAGGTAGACTTTTCTTCGAAAATCTACCTAATTATTAAAATAACAAATAATGTAGTGTTGCAGGTAGTTAAAATTATTATGCCGTTTGAGGCTTTCTGTGGATGCAGCAACAGCGCTAGCACAACCTTGTGCACACCACTAAATCAAAAGACGTGCTTTGGCTAGCAGATTCGCCACGCTCAGTGTGAATCTAAAAACAAGTTTGTCGTAAGCGTTTATTACTTATCTTACTATATAGTCCACTATTGATTAAAGCCCCTTCAGGCATAATATTGAGGATTTTGAATTTGTTCCGAATTAAAATGTGTATATTATTTGGGATTCTATTATAAAATCCATACACAGTAAAATACCATACGAAATAATATTATGAAAAAAAATTGTTATAGTCAACTCAGCCTGTCCGTTGTTCACTGCTGAACACACATACGTATCTTCAGTAGTCGTAATATTGTAATATATTCAACTAAACAAGAGGAACGTTTGAACGTGGGAGAGCCATGCTTCGGCACGTATGGGCCGGCTCGACTCCGCTCGATACCACGGCCTCACAGGAAACCGGTAGTGAAGCAATACTTTCATTGCATTTCGCCGCGTGAGTGAGGTTACCGGAGGCCCTAACTCTTCCCTCTCCCCTATTCCCGTCCTTCCCCTCTTCCCTCTTTCCACTCTTTTCCCCGTCCCCCTCTTCTCCTACTCCCACCTTAAGGGCGGCAACGCACTTGTGACTCTTTGAGATACAGGTGCCCATGGGCGGCGGTAGTCATTTACCATCAGGTGACCCGTCTGCTCGTTTGCCCCCTCTACCATAAAAAAAAAGAACTATAAAACACAACCAAACAAAGAAAAGTGGACTGAAATAGTAAATTACGTAGCAAGCGACATGAACCTTACTGGCCTACAAAACCAAGCGACTACATTAATTAGTTGCTGAGTAGCGGGAATATTATAACTAGAGATCGGATAATCGGATGCATATTTACCTAAAGTTATTTTTTTGATAGCAAATTATGGAA
This sequence comes from Callimorpha dominula, assembly GCA_949752705.1. NCBI lineage: Eukaryota > Metazoa > Arthropoda > Insecta > Lepidoptera > Erebidae > Callimorpha > Callimorpha dominula. Next base: position 25,763,265 of record OX456990.1, on the reverse strand, counting down.
GCGGCTTCTAAGTATTTTTTTATTTACGAATGCAGTTGTATAGTCGCGTCCCTACCTGCGCACAATCAAGTATAATTTGCCGTCTCACTCGCGCTCTTACAAAATGCTTACATTTCTTGGGGTTTAATAGGCCCGATTTGACACTTGTTACAACGATATAAGGTTGTTTTTGCTTCGTCAAAAATTACTGACAATAAAAGTAGGGAAAAGCAACCATTATACGTTGTAACAGAGCAAGTGTCATTTGTGTCAAACTGGGGTTTATTAAATCTCACGGAGTATATGTACACTTAAATTTGAATTTCCTGGAATCGCGGGATTCTTTCGATAAAAAAGTGCTTTCCATAATAGCCAACATCTCAACTTTAGGTAAATATGCATCCGAATATCCGATCTCTAATTATAACGCTCGTAATAAACTTATTCACGTTCTCTACTTTATCAACATTTATTATTATGACTTTAAGTTTTAATGAATGAGTTTTATTTAGTAATACCACAGATTACTAAGTAGTCACTACGTACCAGATAAATCACTACCTACAAAAACGTCCATACCTACCGTTTTAACTACCTACTCTTTCCGAGCGCCGACCCCTGCATGCGAAAATGAACTTTAATGTCCTTAAAACACGATTATTATTGCCTTGCAATAGCGCATGGTTGCGTTGCCGTAAGTGAGTTTAGGGTTACCTCTTTTTATGTAATATTAAATATCTATATTTTTATAAAAAAAGGCTATGTTAATTAAGTAAAGTTTTATTACACAAAAAATCGGGTGTGTTACCTGACTTAGAAAAGTGTAACACTTAATACCACGTTCCCGTAAGTTCACTAATACGAAACACTTAACAACAAATAGCTTCTCCGAAAAACTTATCGCCGAAGCCACGCGGACCTTGCTTAACCAAACCTCTAACGAGAAACATCAATAAATTATTCAAGAAAATAAACTTAAAGAATTTGTCGTAGCGTGATGTTATATAGCCTATAACCTTCCTCTATAAATGGATAGTCCATACAACACAAAATATTAAGAATTTTTAATTCGAACCAGCAGTTCCTGAGATTAGCGCTTCAACCAAACAAACGAACTCTTCAGCTTTATAATATTAGTATAGATGTAATGTAGTGATAAATCTAAAGAACAATGTTGCATATGTATATTATTGATGCTTGTTAATTAAAGTTGAGTACCTACATCCAAATCTTTTCCCAATCAAACGCGTGAAATTCACTACACGAGTAGATGCGTCTGTTGTCCTTGACGACAATAGTGCCGACAAAATCTAAAAACGTAAAGTTTTGGTCGGGTGGACCACAGAACACTTATGGGCTGGACGCACCTAGCGGTGCGTTTTGCTCTTGGATAAAAAAATAAGGTACGTAGGTACTAAAGATTTTATTTCTTGTAGCCATGGCATTCTTATAAAAATAAACTAATAAAGTAAAATTATAAAATTAAGGTAATTAGGACTTACCTAGTAATTAGTACGTATATATTTTTTCCATAAATGGAATCTTAAAACCATTTCAAAATTACCTATTTTCTTTACTATTATAAATATTAAATAAGAATTAAATTGAGCGTTAGCGCGCGGTACAGCTGTCGGCAACCCACTGCGCGAGAATGCGCATAAGGGCCGCCAGCGGCCGTGCGGCCGGTAGTTGTTTAGCGCACGTAAGTACATCGAGTGGCATAGGCCTGGTAATACTTGCATTAAGTAATAAATAAAACCCATTAAGTTTATGGGTAAACTATTATTAATTACTTTTATTACAGAATTAACTATTTGTATTCGAAATAAACACTTCATTAATTAAATTAATTGTATAATTCAAATGATTTACCATTCGAATTAAGTAGGTATTTGTATATTAAAGAAAGGGCTTAAAAATCCTTACCTAAAAAACAACTCTATGTGACAGTGAAAACCGTATTAACTCTTATTTATTTGTAACAGAGACCAAAACATCAAAATGGAATAAAATATATTTGAAAACAAAAAAAAACTGTGAGCCGTCACGGGAAGCCTGGCAGATGTGAAACATCGACATTATTTTGTAAAAGTAATATGCAGAAAAGAACAGATGAACTAAATATGTCATTATGATAAAATAAAATATTACGATTTTTTTTCCAGATAACGTGCGGATTTACGAACAGATTTTGTTAATTATTATATATTGCACATAAACTACCAGAAACCATGTCAATTTGTCTGTATTTAAAGTATCTAAAGGTATAAAAATACGATTTCGAATTACGTAAAAATTCAAAAATAAAAGCGTGAGCGCGCGGTACAGCTGTCGGCAACCCACTGCGTGAGATTGCGCATAAGGGCCGCCAGCGGCCGTGCGGCCGGTAGTTGTTTAGCGCACGTAAGTACATCGAGTGGCATAGGCCTGGTAATACTTGCAGTAAGTAATAAAACCGGACAAGTGCGAGTCTAACTCGCGCACTGAGGGTTTCGTAAGCAAACAAACTAGTATGTAGATAATATGTCCATCTCGGGAATCAATTCTCGAAGATTTGTGTCGTCTTTTCAGAATGACAAACTTAACTTTGCGGTTGCGATGTACGACAAATTCAACTTTCCAACCACGAAATATATTTTTTTGTAATCACAAAAACTATTTTTTATGTGATATAACAAGAAATTAACGACTTTCGGATATTTTTCTTTGCTTTTGCTGTCAGACCTTGCTTTTTACCAAAATGTCATGGTTCTAGGTCAATGGAAAGTACCCTATAGGTTTTGATTTACCTGCGATATGTTCAAACTTGTTAAAATCTAAGACTTAAGTGGCCATATCTTTTGATTGCGTTGACTTAAAAGCTTGATTTTTTAAAGCTTCAAGGTACCGCAGACTTATGTATTTAGTATTAATTTTAACTTTATGCGTCCACGAGTTCCTGAGAAAAAGGGTCTTCACAGACAGTAAGACGGACAACAAACTGATCCTATAAGTGTTCCTTTTTTCCCTTTTGAGGAACGGAACCCTAAAAATCGCTGCTGATAAAAATGTTATCGACCATTTAGTTCACTGCTATAGGAAATAGGGATTCTAGAATAACTTTCAAAATATTGAAAGATGTAAATTCCTTTTCTCCAATACCTTCAAGCTAAAGTTAGTTGAAGTATTTGAAAAAGAAACAATTGTGGGTATGGCTGTGTTGAGATCACGGGCAAAATTCTCCCCCAGATAGACTCGACAAAAGTTTTACAGGCAAGGCGTCTTTGTCTCCTTTGTATCTACCTTCGCATAGAAATACAAAAAGTTTTTCTTATAGATTTTCACCAATATTGGCCCGCACAAAAACGTAGTTAGTGGTTGGCAGTAGTACTACTCCTTGTCGTGTTAAAACTGTTGTAGAAATTTGTATGAAATAATAAGTAGTGGCATCATCATCTTAGTTTTTGACAAATCATAAACTTTAATATTTTTTATTTATTAAATAGTAAACCACATCATACATATTAATACATTTATAAATTATATTGTTTAGTCTTCGGTCTGGTATGTATGACACTTACGGTGTACATAACATTGGCTAGTTACAGTAGAGTGCTAAAGAACAAAATAAAAATAACAAAAAGTAAACAAACAAAACAAGCTAAAGAAATTTAACAATTTAAACAAACGTTAGTTATTTTTGATATTTGATTAACAATTAAAAAATAATAAGAAACTAGAAAAAAGTAACGAATATAGTTTTTCACAGTCTTACGTCATATCTAATTACCTGAGGACTGTTAGAAAATATATTTTATTTATAGGTGACATGTTTTGGGGCTGAAAATAGGATTTTTACAGTTATTTCCCTATTGCTTAACCATGTTTTGTATATTTGTTTTATTTTTTGAGTTGATTTGAGTGGATTTAGCGTTTAGCATCGAGTAGTGGTGATATTTTTAAATGTTTTATTTGTCGGTAGGTATTGAGATAAGGAATTAGATGGTGTTCAAAAATTTAAATTAAGTTAGCTCCCTTTAGATCTTGGTGTGCGATGTCATAGTTTTATTTATGCTATTTATCTTTTTCTTATGTTATCTATAACCACGGAGCAGATACAAAGTCTAGAACTGAATTATGTTTATCCTTTTAACACATATTTCCGCAGTTTCAGATTATTCCGCAGTAATGTTCACGAATTTGTGTATTGATATTAACATAGACATGTTGACTAAAGTGACGTGCGTTGTAAATCTTAGTATTAGCAAGATTGATAAATTAGTAATTATAGTCTCATTCTTGTCTTCAAACTATCTACTTGGAATTTGTTTACACAACAGACCACGACGCAAGAATTATACATAACATTTTTTTTTTCTACAATTTATTATACTTAGTTTGTAAGTCGGCTTAAAAAAATTATATTCGCAATATTTAATATTCAATATTTGAGTCAAGTTTTAGTAAGATTATAATAATAGTGACTCCACACATCTCACACACGGTCGTCTGATCAAAAACTGTGCAGAACCTGTACTATGGTAACCAGACTGCTGATAAACATACTTTATAAATACATACATTTTATAGATAAACTACACCCCGTCACAGAACAAATGATCATGCTCATCACACCATTATTTGTCGAAACCACGACCACTGGCTTAGCAGTCACGATCACTAACCACTAGACCAACAGGCCAGATAATTCATAATTTAAGTATGAATTTTCTATTCTTTGCGAGTCCTGAAGTTTTGTACATACAAATCTGTTTCAAGGAGTAATGGCACAGCAGATTTCTGTAACAAATGGAAATACCAGACAGCTCCAGTGCCTCTAAACGCAGACCGCAGTTAGACAGTAGCTCGGTCCTTCTTTTCGAAAGAGTGGTCACCGGACAGGGCTGAGGGGATAAGCTAGCTAGCTAGCTTGGTTGCATTTACTATTTCCCTTTAGTTTTAGATTTATCTACCCGTTTATCTATATGTAGGCAACTGCTGTGACAACAATCTAACCGGTAGTAAGTTTAAGAATACAAAAGCTAACTTCGATCGAATATTCCACGCTATATATCTATTCAGAGTATCGTATACTGGCGGCAGATGTTCAAGAAATATCTTACTACTGTTATTTTTTTAACTTAATACGGAAAATTACTAAAAAGAGGGGTGTTGTAAGTTTGTCGTGTCTGTGTGTCTGTCTGTGGCATCGTAGCTTGCAAACGAATGGACCGATTTAAGTGCGTATTTTTTTTTTTTTAAAGGCGATTTGATCGAGAGAGTTCTTATCACTACATATTATAAAACAAAGTCCCCCGCCGCGTCTGTCTGTCTATTCGCGATAAACTGAAAAACTACTAAACGGATTTTCATGCGGTTTTCACTAGTAGACAGAGTGATTCATGAGGAAGGTTTAGGTGTATAATTTGTTACGAATTTGTGTAAATTGATTGAAATATGTTGATGACTGTTGAAGATGTCTCTGCTACCCGTGCGAAGCCGGGGTAGGTTGCTAGTATATTATAATTAAAGAAAGCCTGTTCAGCCGTTCGAAGATGATCAGCTCTTTTCTAATGGTTGAAGGGATTTTCGAGTCGGGGGTGTTTTAAATTTATGATTTTTCACATTATTTTCTATTCATGAAAATAGAAAATTGTGTTTATATTCAGGTATAATAAGCATTTATAAATAACACGAAGACTACGAAACATCGCAGACAAACATGTTCGCTTAAGCCTATTAAAACGGTTTGTTATACTTTCATAATATTATTTGCTTTTCAACTGTCATTGCATAAGAAATACTTTAACATATTAAGCTTCGAATATGTTAGTTCAGATATTTTTAAATTGTATGGAAATGAATGAATGCCAATTAGTTTTTAGTTTTAGTTTTAGCCAATTAGTTCGTTGTTAGTTCAAAGTAATATTTTATTACGGGATCTTAAAGTTTATACAACCTTTTAATTGGGAGAGCCATGCTTCGGCACGTTTAGGCCGGCTCGACTCCGCTCGATACCACGGCCTTACAGAAAACCAGCAGTGAAACAATGCTTGCATTGCTTTTCGCCGCGTGAGTGAGGTTAGCGGAGGCCCTAATTCTGCGTTCGCGGATCCCTCCTATTTAAGGCGCAGTACGGCACACCGTGTGGTTTTAGTCGGTTCGATTCCGACACACCGCCCACCGAAAACCCCAGTGGAGTGACGGTTTATTACCAGTATTAATTTTTTGTAGCCATAAACAATTTAGATATTTTTTTAATATAACCCACTGCGGACAAAAGAAAAACAAATGAGGTAGGTACTCTTATTTTTGTATTCGTAATTATGATTTTTTGTATACTTAAATAAGTACCCCATTTAAACTTGCTGAAGTGAGTACTGTATAATATAAATAATAATAAAAATAGGCAGTCATGAGACTGCCGATAGAAGTGAAAACTTAAACGAAACGACCAACTTAAAACGTCACATTAGCAGTTTGATGACATTAATTAATAAGGAGCTGACAGAACTCAATGTTTAGATAAGCGCCCTCTAGTGGATCTATATATGTATTATTAGCGTGACGGTCATGAGTTGAGTGCTTTTTCCCCATAGCAAAAATGCACAAACGTGCTTAAAGAAGTTTTCACTACAAAAGTTATAATAACCTCACACATCTCACACACTGATAAACATACTTATGTTTTAAACTGTTAGTAAATTATGAGCATAAAAATGAAACAAACACTATAGGATTGGAAATGGTGATTATTTTACCTTTCAAGTTAACCGTAACCATCTTAACGATTTTTTTTTCCAAAATGTATATGTGATATATTATATTATGTAACAGTATGTATTTTGATTGACTAACCTTCACAAAAGTTGTTCTATAAAGTTTTAATAGTTAAAAGGATAGTATGTTGTCGTTGTGTGGTCGCACAACGCACAAAACACATTGGCATACAAGAAAGTGCTTTTTAAACACCATACAAGTAACAAATAACATAAATGCAAGTGAATCCATAAAAAACTCACATTTTGCTTGTATTGCTCTTGTGCTCATATATTTTTCTTTATTCCAATATGTTTTCAATACCATTTTGTTCAAAGGTATTCAAAACTCAACCTAAATAGTTTGGAGTCAGCAGTGGACATTGCCTTATTTGTATTTTTTAGAAGACTTATCTGCATGCAATTTAATTCCAAGTCAAAAGGCTAATAACGAAAAAACACTTTGATAAAGAACTTTGCATACGGGTAGGTAATTTTATTCATGAAAAAGTTCATTACCATTTTTTGCGAGAATATTGAATGGCTGGGAAGGTGTCAAAATAAGGTAAAATGCGAGACCCTCAAATTGCACTTTGCACTTTCATTGTTATTCTCTTGGAATTTTCAATAACTTGAGTAACTGTCGTCCTCGGTTACACCTTAGGGGTCTATCGTTGCGGTAGCGACTTGATAATGACTGGCCCGTTGGACTAGTGGTTAGTGAGCCTGACTGCTGAGCCAGAGGTCATAAGTTCGATTTCCAACCAGGACGAATAATTGTGTGATGAGCATGATCATTTGTTTTGGTGTAATTTATCTATAACATGTTTTTAGTAATAAATAAGGATGTTTATCAGCTATCTGGTTATCATAGTACAGGCTCTGCCTAGTTAGGGATCAGACGGCCTTGTGTAAGGCATCCAACTTTAAAAAAAATTGCTACTTATGAAGTTGACTTACACACTTTTAAAATAATACAGACTGAATGGAAAACCATCAGTAGACGGTCACATTATACCTAATGACTCTCTGGTCTGTTTTCTTTATGTTTTTCTGTATGTTATGTTTTCTTTTCAGAAGGTGAGATGAATAATATATATGTCTAGGTTAGGTTAGGTTTTCACGGGCAGTTTTCCGCAACTCCACGACGAGGCGCGTATTTTGCGTTGGTGGGAATAAAAGTTATTCGAGCCACCCTAACTCCCCGAAGAATCCCAGTAACCCCTTCACGTTACCGACGATCTCGGAGAGTGACCCTGGCGAACCAAGGTACTTAGCCCGGTATTCTGCAACCCCCTGGCAGTCCAGAACTACATGGGTTGCTGTTTCCTCTGCTTCCATGCAAGCACTGCACAGTCCGTAGCACCTATAGCAGAAAGGTGTTTATTAAACGAGCCATGCCTGGTGATAGCTCCGGTTCCCACTCGCAGCTGACGCTTGTTCAGCCTGAGTAGCATCTTTGACAACCGGCTGTTGATGGCGGGAAGTGCCGCCCTCGTCTGCCGGCAATCTTCATGGCTTGCCCATATGAAATTGTGTTGGTCTCTAGTACGCATGGAAGGGAGGGGCACTATGGGTTCCGGACCCATGGCGCACATCTCCGATGTACCTCTAGCCAATTCATCTGCTGCATCGTTGCCTCTAGAGCCGCTGTGACCCTTTATCCATTGCACTTTGTTGAGTTCGCATACCTCATTAAGACGTTGGTAGCACTCGTAGATCAGGCCCGAACTGATGACATTGTCGTCGAGGGCTTGTAACACTGCCATGCTGTCGGATAGTATACGTATCGATTGATCCTTTACCTTCCTTGCAGTGACAGCTGCTGCAGCCATGGAGATACCTAAACACTTGGCCTGGAATACTGTGTTATGGGTACCTAGAGTGGCTGTTGTTTTTATATTTAGGTCCTCTGAGAAGACCCCAGAGCCAGTGCCATACCTTGGTTTGGAGCCGTCAGTGAAAATCCTGAGCTCACGAGTGTCCAGACCCTCGATGCGTTGGTCTTCGTGTAATTGGATTCTATATTTTTTATCAAATACGAACCGTTTACGGATCCGGTCGGTTTTGGCCATCGCAATCGGTATGTCCTTGAATATCTTTTCCAAAATCACCGTATGCGGGCTTCCGTTGTCCCTCCATAGGTGCAGAGTCCTTAGCCTTGTCACAGCTAGAGCTGCTTCCTGTTGTATATATAGGTGCAGAGGAGCTAGATCCAGCATGACTTCCAGGGCTGCAGTTGGTGTAGTCCCCATGCAGCCCGTAATCGCCGTGCACGCTAGCCTCTGGAATTTTCGTAATTCGTTCTCGACGATGGTCAGCTTAACTCGAGGCCACCACACGATGGAACCGTAGGAAATAACCGGGCGGATCACTGTGATGTACAGCCATAGGATGATCTTGGGGGATAGACCCCAGCGTCTGCCGATCATCCTCTTGCACTGCCAGAAAATAATGCTCGCCTTCTCTATCTTGTATTCTATGTGGCTACTCCAGGTCAGCTTGCTCAAGAACTACACCTAGGTACCTTACCTTTGGCGATACCATGAGTTGCTTGTTGAACAATGTGGGTAGACAATAGTTACCCAAGGCTCGTTTGAGAGTAAACATTACCAGCTCGGTTTTAGATGGGTTGACTGACAGGTCAAACTCCATGCACCATCGCTCTACTAATCGCACAGCTGACTGAGTTAGCTCGCAGACCGTACTTGTGACCTTACCTGATATAAGTATAGTCAGATCATCTGCGTAGTCGACCGTATAATAGTGGTTCGCATTTAGTTTAGTGATGAGGTCATTTATGACCATATTCCACAGGAGCGACGAGAGTACACCACCCTGTGGGCATCCCCTAACCAATTTGGCTGCCTGTGACTCACCTGCGAACCGTACTACTCGTTTGCTGAGCATATTGGTGATCCAGTCTGTGAGCATCTGTCTGACCTTGTGGCGCTCCAATGCGGCACGAATGCTAGTAAAATGAGTTCTGTCAAAGGCCCTTCTGTTTTACAGCTGCCTCTATTTGTTCTACGACCCGATGAAGCGTTGATTTTGTAGATTTACCTGAACTATAAGCGTATGTTTCTAAGCGCTCCTTCTCTCAGCTCTCTTTCACACAGTCTCTCCAATGTCTTAAGCATGAAGGATGTGAGACTGATAGGCCTGAATGATTTCGCATTAGTGTAATCGTTCTTACCCGGCTTGGGGATGAATATAACTTTCATTTCCCTCCATCCTTTAGGGACGTACCTTAGTGCAATGCGCGCTTGTAACAAGGTGGCCAGTATCCTAGTGACGGATTGCCCCCCCCCCCACTGAAGCAGTGCATTGAAAATACCATCTGGTTCAGCCGATTTAAATGGATGGAAACATTGGAGAGCCCATTGAACCTTACCTTCGGTTGCGATGTGCTCCGCATATTGCCAATCTTGAGCTGTTGGTTTATTTGATACATCGTCATGCCAGTTTACTGCCTGTACTAACTCGCATCCTGGGAAGTGTGTTTCTAGTAGAACGCGGTTGGTTTCTTCTGGTTATGTTGTGTATGAGTTGTCGGGTTTCCGAAGAGTGCCAGCTCTCGACATCGGTTCTTGATTAGATATATTTGTCTAATGAAAATGCTAATCACAGCATTAAAAAATCCATAATTTTATTTATCTCGTTATTCGGGTAGCTGAAAAAAAATCGATGATCAACGATGAATTCGCGATTTTTTAGAACTAAACTTTTATCTTTCATTAAATTGGTATGTGTACATATGGTACGTATGATATGTTATGGTATTTTAAAATAATTAACCACGTGAACCGCGGCGAACGATGTATACGGCTCAACTTTTGCTAATTCGCAAGTAGTTACCTTACCCTATACATCCTAACTTGTTTTTTATATGAAGCCGTAGGTCGGTATTGAATTAGCTAAAAGCACACAAAGTGCTGAATCGATCTCCTCAACAATACAGCGCTAACCCACGACAATCTTACTATGTCTAGACACACCCTGAGATCCACGGGGGGCTCTGCTTTTGATGGAGGACGTAACACTCGTTTCATCAAAACCCTAGGGTGGCTTATGATAGCCTAAGAGGAGCGCTCGTGCGTATTGTGCGCTGTTGTATGCCACCTTGATGGCAAATCGGATCCCCCTGGAGATCCTCCTCCCGGATACACTCCGAGCGCGCCTCGAGCGTGGGATGACCAGCAGCAAGTAATCAACTTGGACTACAGCAGTGAGAGCAAGACTGCACGCGCTAATAACAGGAACTGCTGGTTTGAAATGAAAAATTATTTTAGTGTTGGATAGCCCGTTTATCGATGAAGGCTAAATAACATCATGCTACAACTAAAAGGAGCAGAGCATCAATGAAAAATGTTGCAAAAACGGGTAAAATTTACAAACGCGGACGAAGTTGCGCGGGACAGTTAATACTCTAATAAAGAAATGAGAAGAGAACTGCTAATTTTAAATAACACTCAGTACTGGTTATACATATACATGAACGTCAGTGATAATATCTTCTTTATGTAGGTAAGGTTATTAATATATTTCTTTTGCGTTATTGATACAATATCATGTTTATTGGGTGTCAAAATTACTACATCGGTAGAACATAAATAAATCTACTAAGGACCTAGTTTCCTTTCTTTCTTTCTAGTATTCTCAGTTGTCAGAAGATAATAACATTTAAAGCAGCCTTTATTAGTGGAATCCTCATGGATAGCCACCAGCATATTAGAATCGAACCGTCTAAAACACTCTCGGTGTACTAACTTTTAAACTTTCGCGTTCCATGATATAATACTATTTACGTATTTACAGGTATTAACGCGATCTTGAAAAGGTGCCTGTGACCACGGCCAGTGCAACCTGGTCGAAACGTCAGGCAATTTAGAGGTATGTTATACCTTTTCGTGATTGCGTTAACTCTCGGTGTGTTTCGAGTGTAAACTGAAAAGGAAATCCCTTTGAAGTGTAGTTGACATTGCTGCAGGCAAGCAGACAACGAAAGAGTTAAATACCTCATCAATTAGGTAGTATGCCACTGAAAAGGTAAGTAAATAAGTATTCTTTATAGTATACCGAATACATATATTATGTAAAAACACAATCGGCGGCAACCTCATTTTCATTTTAACCGGATTTATTTATTTAATGATCAACAAATGAACATAATTAAAATAGTGATTTGACAACAGTAAGTCGTGCCTTGTTATTTCATACGCCAACAAGTGCACTTCTTGGTAGCATGTTGTGGCTAAGCGCGTATAAGTGTTAGAACGTTTTCTGAGAGACGATAGACCAAACCACACACTGCCCGCACCGATAAAGTTGAGCACTCACAGTGGGCTTGGTAGTGGTAATATTTCTCCAATGCGACAGAGGTAAGTCGCGCAGTAATCGATAAATACCAACGTCAGCTGTTAGCAGTGTATCTCACCACTACGGTTGTATCGTGCACAATATGACATTGTTATTTTTTTTAATTTGCTTTAAAAGTGAAATATCATATTTTTGTTCCAATTAATATTGTTTGCATTTATAGCAGTTAGAAAAAGCTTGCAGTTTCAACCTATTTTCATGGCACCGAAACCGAAAAGTTTCTGTTTGCGAGTTTTACAAACGTGTGACTGAGTTTTATTGTAGTGACTACAATAAAACTCAGTCGCACGTCGCAAACTCGCAAATACAAACTTTTCGGTTTCGGGGACGATGAAATTGGACGTTACCGCAATTTCGATCTCAAAAACTCGGCTATGGATTTATAGTATTGATGTTTGATGCTATGGATTAGACCAATTGGTCTGGAATTTCGGTACACGCCTTCAATTCTGATAACAATACAATTATTGTATTCAGCAATGCTTTGTAAATCCAAGATGGCGCCGCCGATAAATTTCGAATTAAATATTTTTCGACTACCTCTTTGATATGGATATCGAATGACTTGACTAGTAGAATACAGTACACTATGAAAAAATCCATATATTAAGTAACTGATATAAATATAAATATTATTTTGAAACTTCCAAACTAAAGTTTAAAATTAACTGACAAAGTTAAATTCTCAAGAATGATGATTGTCTCAAGTGTGAGAAAAACAAACTCATCGAGAGCAGAAAAATTTCGAAGGAAGATGAGTGACATTATGGAGTTATATGTATTTACTACCAAGAATGTTTAAATATACCAAGAAAAATTTATAAATTTTTCGAAATTAGCAATCATTTTTTAGCAAAAGTAACGTTCCCAAAATACCGAAAAATCTTTCTGCATCACAGTTGATATACAGAATCCTGGCTATGCCAATAAAACCCCTTGTGATTGTTTTATCGCACACCTTTACACCTTTTATCGTCAAACACGATTATTACAGTCTACATTTTCTCGTGTACATTTTCCACGGAAATATGAAATTATTTCGCGTCAGAGAAATGTTACAATATTCCCGAAGCATTTTATTTTATAAACCGCAGCGTAATGAGACTTCACGTTGGAAATTAAATCATGCTGTATTTAAAACTTATTGCTCACAAACTGCCACGCTGAACGTATATTCTTCGCTTTTCTCGTTCTCTTTCTTCAAACCAAGCGTAGTGGGTACGTATATTAGCTTAGCACATCCAATCGTGAACCCCATAATAAAAATATATAAGGAATTTGTAGGTAATTTGTAGTGCAAGAATTTATTTTGTAGAGCTTCAATATCGCCGGATACGCTTAGATGTGAAAACTTAATATCAAGCTAGCACATCTTTCCACTTTTATACAATACTGCCAGCGCCCCGCGGTTTCACCCGCGTAAGTCCCGGTGTCGTGGGAACATCGGGATAAAAAGTAGCCTATATATTAATCCAGGTCTCCAGCTATCTACATACCAAGTTTCATCGCAATCGGTTTACTAGTTCTGGCGTGATAAAGTAACAAACAGCCATCCATCCATATTATCCATCCATCCATTAATATTAGTGGGATTATGAGGTTCACGATTGGATGTGCTAAGTTGATATACGTGTAGCGGTCCAAGGACACGGATAAACATACGCAAATACAGTTTTTTTTTTGTAAATACATATATAACATGTGTACTAATATTTGCATTGTATTATATTAAGTAGGAATTGAAAAAAAAAAATGTTATTGAAAAATAATATTAAGTCTATTTTATTTCAATTAGCAACTCTCGTTTCGGCTCGTTTTAAGTTTATAGGTAGGTAATGCTAGACTAATTCCATTATTCAATAATCATAAATTTAAAATATCGACTTGAAAATCCCTTTAACGATTAGAAAAGGTCTGATGATCTTCGAAGGGCTGAACATATTTTCTTGAATTATATCTAAGAACACTCTCGATCAAGTCACCTTTCAAATAAAAAAAACCCACTTAAATCTGTCCATTCGTTTGGGAGCTATAATGCCACAGACAGACACACAGATACACAGACACGCACAGATACGTCAAACTTAGAACACCCCTCTTTTTGCTATCGGGGATTAAAAAGCGACGTAGAACGAATGAAATTAAAATGATCTAAAATAATACCAAAATAAATGAATCTTCCTTTAATTTAGAGTGATTTAAGTCGAAAGTTAAATTAGTTCCTTTGTCTGTTCCAACTTCAATCAAGTCCTGCGGTCGACTTATGGAATTTGTGATATCACCGATGAACCAACCGAGTTAAATAACGGAAGCTTTTTTTACTTTTATTACAAGATTCAAAGTTTCATAGCGTTGAGATTCCTCTTGCCGATATTTTTCATATTTAAATATCTTTTCAATGTGATGACTTAGAAGCTTGATTTTTTTTCATCCTTAAGAGACCGCAGGCATAAGTTTCTTGATGTTAATATCAACTTGATGCCCCCACGGGTTCCTGAGAAAAAAAGTCTTGACATACAGACGGACAACAGAGTGATCCTATTAGGCTTCCTTTTCTTTCAGCTTAAAAGAGTGTGATTTAAGTTACTGACGTATCATCCACTCTCTTCAGTCAAACTGATTATTATTTTTAATAAAAAATGATGTGAAAAATCATCGAATGAATTTTGTTACGGTATGAATATAAGTACTCAAGGCACTTTTTTAAACAACTTTCACATGCTTCTTTAGCTTCACCACCACTGAAGCAGCCGACAGGGAAAAACTTGTTGTTTTAACTTTAAGTCCGTATGAAATGACTTGTTCCAATGTAACGCTACCACTATACGTGCTAGTTAAGTTAGGTTTAAATTAAGTGCACCACTGCAGCTGCAGTGAGGACTCAGCACTTCGACGCGGCGACACTACGCCCGAACTCCACTGCTGTCATTGGAGTAAATCTCTATCGCTGCCGGCCATCCTACGCCCCGTGGCTGGATCCAATTCTCCGTCGACGCCTCTGGCGGCGAAGGGTGCGCTCTCTAACGGGTGGATGAGATGGGTTTTATGTCCTCCTCCCGCGAAGATTCTATATACTCGTGTGTCTGGAAATCGCCCAACTTTTAGGAGCAGGATGGCACACCGAATGGTTTTAGTTGGTTTAACTTCGACACACGGCTTCACTGACAGCCCCGGTAAATTATCACCCGATACCATCCCATCATACATCCACGCGCTAAAAATAACGATTAAATTAAGTTATCCTGTTTGGTTCGTTATCCTTAACAAGTCAAATGTTTCTTTATTAGCATAGCTATTGTATGCGGCTTTGCTCACGTTAATATAACAAACACAGCACAGTGCTTTTTGTGCATGACTTGACTTTTTGAGGACTTTTCATTTTTGGTCATGTTTTGTCAGAGGTACAGAAAAGGACATAGAGAACACTCCCTGTCCTTTTCTGTCCCTCTGGCAACATGTTTGCAATATTTCATGATGATTGTTTGGGTAGCTGAGACATAAAAACGTAATAAACAAACTAACCCACTTTCGCATTTATAGTATAGTTAGGAAGTTAGCAAGTGCAATAAACGTTTTACCTCAAAAACCCAAAAACTAACTTACGCCAAAAATTAACTTAATAACCAACAGGCCACTCTAATCCGACCCATTTTCCAAACAACGAAAGAACAATTCTATTTTGTTATGATATAATAGAAACAGATACAACAGAACTGTAAGTAAAACTAAGAATGAAGTCATACAGATACTAAAACTTTACCTCTTAAGTTTGCTTAACCTTGAATAAAGAACTTAACAATACTTTTCTGTACTACTAATCTAACTTCTACTTAAGGTTCTCAAATCAATCAATCAATCAAAACCATTTATTTAAATTCAACCATTATGGGTATTTTTTAATTGTCAGGAGTAGTAGTCAGTCAGACTAAGTCAGTCCTGAAGTAGTTGCCTGTTCCAATACGTAGATCCAGTGGACGAAGTACTTATTCTAGAACTGTACCTACCTATTGTCTTTTAATCTATTCAATAGACTGAGGTTTTTTGTAACATATCTAGCATACATAAAGGACATTCCTTGCAAAAGTGTACACTGTGTAGAAAAAAAAACGTGACTCCCCAGTATGAATTGCGTACGGTTATATTTTTATAAATTGCTAAGGTTTCAAACTAAGATATGGCTCGAATGATCGCACACGTGGTATCTATCACTCGTTTGCGATCCATCCAAAACTGCACTGAATTTGGTAAAGATTTGAGAAATTTTGGTATAATCTATATAACAGATTATTGAATAGTTACTACCTACGTAATCTATACACTCATCGAGAAACGCTCGATCTTCCAGAATTTCTGGGGCGATATCAGAAGTCTATCATATTCATCGCAACATACTTGATATTCCTTCGACGACTCACAGCCGCATAACTTTCATAGACACCGCGGCGATCGCTTCTTCATATCTCGCTTGTTGCAATCATGAACTGGGTAACGCGTACATCCAAGTTGATCACCCTGCCGGTACCGTAGTACATATCGGAGACATATTTGGTGATACACTAACTGGTGTTTTTTGATGTTACGCCATCGAACTCACCAAATACTGAATCGTTTTCGTTTGTAAATATACATAGGGCACTCTGAAAGTTCTGCGCTCCTGCCCGCTCATAAATGTTTGAATTTCGAATGTTATACATTTGTAACACGAGAAATTCAATCTTTGATTTAAAAAAAATTCGAAGATTCTGACAGTACCGTCCCTTTACATATTAGAAACGGCTTCATTTGTAAAAAGTAATACAAATCTATTTCCGCATATGGCAGATATTATTCCCTGAAATCGAAGCGATAAAAATAAACGTTGTCTGCAATCATACGTCTAAGACTGCACTTATGCGCAAAAGTGTTATTTGCATGGCTCCAAACTATGCGTTTATAATAAATTTCCCAAAAGTTGAAAAGATCTAAGTAGCAAAGCATTTAAGCAAAAAGAAAAATAATTTCTTGTTGAAAAAGCCTATTATAATGCTAGTGACTTTTTAAATTATCAATTTGATTTGATATAATTAAGTAATTAATTAGATAAATTTGACGTGATATTAAGATTTAATATAAGATTGTTTGACATTGTATACATTAATTATAGACTGATAAATATTAGATACATCATTAATATATACACATTTATATAATATTAACTGTTGATATCGGTTAAGTGGTACGATAGGTTGGTTAACTTTTCTGAACTTGACTTATTCACTACTAAGCCGAATGTATTTAATCAAACCCTCTCTAAACATTGGTTCGAATTGGTTCAATAACTGTGTAGATGCACTTCATGAGGTATTGTTATGAGTGAGGTAGTATTATAGTTAGGTATGTACACCATCATTGTAATATTTTTATTTTATTTTCTTAAACAAACAAGCATCATTGTTATTTAAATGCGAAAACATGTAATTGGTAACTAGCTATATTATTTGTTGTTATCTTTAAGTTGTTAATACTGTTTGTTTTCCGATTAAAATAAAAAAAAAATAAAAAATATCAGGTCAAGTGATAGAAATAGATCGCTGAAAGGAATTTATCCATAGTTATTATTTAATCAGGTTTAAATTCGCACGTCATTGCATATGGCAAACATGTCTTGAACTTTTTCCAACTTTATATCTTGCATGCGATTGTTTATTGTATGTACACATGTGTTTGATCGAATAAATAAATTATCTTATCTTATCTTAAATTATCTTATCCTTTATTGGCTTCAAGGAGCGCAGAAACCAGAGACACACATTGCACTTGTATTCGAATGTATTGTTGATAAACGTCATATCGTATCATATATATATATATATCTTCATATTCGGCGATCTCACACAATCGATGCATATCGACGCATGTAATTATATTTTGGATACGTAGCTGCAAAATCAAACTGTTTCCCCAATTTTTATATTCATCAAGTTCCTGATTCCTGAGCTGCCTCCCACTATGAAAGCAATTTTGAAGACGCAAAATTATAGCTTATGTTACTCAGTGACTGTATAGCATTCTACTAGTGAAATAATTTTTAATCGGTACAGTACTTGTTGAGTTTATTCATTACAAACAAACAAATCTTTTCTCTTTACACTAACTTTACATTTACTGTAATATTAGTGTCGATGTAGATATAAAAACCAATCGTGTATGTGCGGTTGAATGAACAATGTCATTGAGACGCTTTACAATTAAGTACAAAGTGGTTTTGGAATTTCTTCATAAAAAAATAATCTAGGTAATACAGCAAAAAGGATGTTTGTTACTCTTTCACGCAAAAACTACTGAACCGATTACGATGAAACTTGGTACCTATACAGATAGCTCGAGACCTGGATTAACGCATAGGTTACTTTTTACCTCAATAATCACCCGGGATCGGGACTTATGTGGGTGAAACCGCTAGTATTCCATAAATTAAATACCTACCATTAATTGATCCTTTGTATTATTAACACAAAATTGCCTATTTTAGTTATATCCCTGCGTTTTTAATTAGACCATGGCGCAATGTATTTGTTTTGTGTAATAATATTAAAATAGAACCTGCTACAGCTTCAGGTACAAATATGTACTTTGTAATTTGAAAAACAGAGATTACTTTCCATTGAACTGTTCTTCCGTCGCCAGCTCTGTCTACAGCAGATGTAAGCAGATAATCTGCATTTAACTAAATCTACAACAGAAAGAGCTTGTGACCTTAGTTTCATAAATTATATTTTTATGCTTACCGTAGTACCGTAAATACTTTAAAGTTAATATAATAAATAAATAATTATACATTAATACGTTGGGCTAATTCATACATTAGTGTGGGTTAGTAATGACGTCAATAACCGACCCACAAGCGTAATTAAAAATGAATATAGGTTGTATACTTCCTCTTAGAGAGGAAAAGAAGAGAGGATGGATGATTTCAGAAGTATTGCATGCCTGGGTTAGCATGTTTCAGATCGATAAATGACCGACTTGGGAGAATTTAACTTTATTTAACAGGAAAGAAAGGATTAAACAATATAATCGCATATGAGCACACATAATGAACGCCCCAATTAGAATATTGCAGCAGTCGATTATTGGAGTTGAAAAGCAACTTAGAATACTTGGCCAGAAATTTTGTGGAAATTAGTGACGTTAAAGACAGACATCACACAATAATATTTGTTTAATAATAATTTCAGTTACTTATAAGTTGTAACTCAAATGCACAGCTTAATATTATTTCGGTGGAATTCGACTCCGGGTAGCGGTCATACTTTATCTCTCTCCATCTCTTCTTTTTATCAAGCCTTAAACTTAAAATACAAAATATAAGTATTAATTACGAATTTGCTATCAATTATATGCCAGGAGTAAGCGCAAGCAGACTGCACGCACGCAGTGCTACATTATATATTACAATATAAAGTTTTTAGTTTGTCCATTCCGAGAATCGAGGCTACACTGAGAGCTTGTCTATTACCTATGGAAATGCATGTATTATACATGAGTAAACATTGCTCTAACGAACTAAAAACAAAATTGCATATTGTAAGTGTTGTAACTTTGTAACTTTTGAAGTGAAACTTCTTCAGAATCGTTAAGATTTGAAATTGAATGAAACGAAAAACTCACGCTAAAAAGAGATAAACATTCATAAATAGGATTTAGCCTGCGAGAGAATGAAATAGAATACAAGTATACAGTGTTTCCTATAATCGCTGAAAAGAGACAAACATATACATAAATAGGATTTAGCCTGCGAGAGAATGGGATAGAATACAAGTATACAGTGTTTCCTATAATCTTCGTATGCTAGCACGTGTCTTTGCGCCTGCGTACTACGAAGCCTTCTTGCGTCGTTCACGTGTACGATTTTTGTGCATTTGCGTATTAAAATTCGTTGGTTATTTAACTTAGAAGTTTCACTTATGCACTTGAACCCAAAAGTGCCCGATTGTGTTAGTCCCGGACGTTTAAAATCGATTATTTTTGACTTTTCAATGCTTTTTGAAGTCGATTTAACTATTAAAAGTGTTTGTTTTTCCATTTTTACGTTCCTATTTTTAAGCTATAAGTAGTTGATATCGTTAGAAATTATAAATTTTACGGGCAAAAGAATAATACTGATATTTATAAGAACATTTAAGGGTTGGTTGATCCAGATTCTTGCAAGCTCGGTATCAATTCAAAATATCTACTAGAAAAATGTTGAGCACAAATAGGTTACAAGACGCGATGCCAACTTTATAAATCTTACATGAATGCGATTTAACAGAGAATATAGGTCGGCACTAATATAGATGCGATACACTCTGTTTAGTTTCCTGCTTGCTTGCTAAACTAGGTATATCCGTTGAGCCAGAAAATAGATAATAGCAGCTCAGAATTATTTTAGTAAGTACATAAAAGCTCTTAGACATACATATGAGGGATCCCCGTGTATGTATGCGTTAGAGCTTTTAATACGTAATCAATAGTGGCACAGGTATTTTTAGCTCTGATCATTGATCAAAGGTTGGATGATGTTAAGAAGTAGGATTATGGCTGGCATGGTGTATGCTATAGCGAAACAATGAAATGAGAATAAACAAGAAAGCTGTTATTCCAAAACCTAGTACACAACACAACAAAAAAGATAAAAAAAAAACCTCTTGAATCTCTGTGAGTCTACGTTAGTTGAGACGGAACCGAACTCAATAAATTACATTATAATTTAAAAAATCCTTCGCTGCAAACTTGTATGTAGATAAATCGTCCAATTACGGAAATCGATTCTCGAAGATTTTTGCCCAAATTTATACAGATTATTATTTTGTAGATCCTCTTGCCTGGTGCGATTGCCAAGCATTTTAATGAAGAAATAAAGATGTCTAATTGTCTAATATTGATTGTTGTTAGTTAATAAATTAGGTAAGAATTGAAGCTTACCACTTTTTGATACGATCTCATTTGTTTTTGTAGATAGGTACCACCCTAGAAGAACTATTTATCTACCTGTCTATTTTGGTAGTGTAAGTGACGACAAATAAATTGTTTAAGCTTAATTCTTAACCAAGCAAACGGCAACTAAAGTAGCCGGTTTGTGTTGACACTAGTTCACAATATCCAGTTATCGATCTGTGTAAATTGTGGAAATTGTAACTGACCGTCAAATTGGAAACCTATTGGACTGACAAACCGAAATTAGTCGTCAAAGTGGCAGGTAACGTTGTTACAATTAAAACAGAACTTTACGTTCAACACTAACTCTTGTCCGTTAACTAGTCTAATTACTTACCTTGTATTTAATGAAAAATATCGATAACACCGTTCTAATTGAATACAATTAAATTTGGAAGTAAGAAATAAGTACCTACCTATTCCAGTGAAGTCTAGTAACTTGAAGAATTCTTGGGTAATTCTTGTAAACGGACGAATTGAAAATATTCTCTCACAAATTCAGAAGATTGAAGTTGTGGTCACCTACACAGGTAGGTGTGTAAAGACTGGAGTTAATAAAGGTGATAAGGCCTTAAAATGTAGAATTTATAATAATACTCTTTGCTACTGGACTTCTGGCTGGAAGATCGGAGTTTCGATTACATTTCCTCGGAATTTAACTCCGCCTAAATTGTGTAAGAGGATTCGTCAACGACATTTCTTTGCAGAGAACCGGCGCCTTGCTCTCGTGTCTACATCCCTGGCTCTTTGTACGTTTTGTGAATACTTCGATATTTTAAAAATAATTTATTAACGTCTGGTTTTGTACATATTTTTCCAAAATATTTTGTTTTGTTATGTTGTTTTCAGTTTAATCTTGTTACGAAAGATTGTCTACTTATATAGACAGCCTTTTTGAAAGTCAATTATGTTGAGACTACGATGTTCATTATTAACCGACTTGAAAAAAGGAAGAGGTTCTCAATTCATGGTTAAAATTTTATACATCGATGATGTTTTCGTTTGCTCCGAAACATCGCTGTCTGATTTGAGCAGTGCCTTTCGTTGTCCTAACAATTACCAATTTAAACAAAATACATCTACTGTCCACTAAAAAGCACATTGAAGTCGGTGATACTTTTTTTTAAAAGATAATTATTTTAAAGACCAACTGGCTCTATTTTGGCCTCAGCAAAGACGTGGGTAGAGCTGTTTCATACGCAGTCGTAGTAAAAAACAGTAAGCTTTTTTATTTTCTTTCAAACACATTAAAAGACCAGTAAAGCTTTAATTTTAAACGTTCATTTTAAACGCAAACGTTAACTAAGTAAATACTCAGTTAACGATTGCCGCTTAAAGTGCGGGGTTGTGAGAAATATGCAATTTCAACGCTGTGTTTTTTTCGCAAGTAACTCGAGTGTTTTAATCCTACCCCGTGTTCTGTAATTTTCAAATCAAAGTAGGTACGAAGGTTTTATTGGAATATCGGCTTATTATTTTTTATTCATAGTTGCGGTATTACATTTAAATATGGCTATACTTCGTATTTTAGGATTTATTACAACTATCCGTCTTTACCCATCAAAATTTGAAGGGGTAAGATGAATATTAAAAATTTCGATCTTTCCTCGCTTTTCCCCGTTTTCAAAAGTCATACGTAAGTACAGATGTTCTCAAATTGTACCTTTTATGATACGTTTTATGATCTTTCTGTTTATGACTATGCACAATAATATCATTTGTTCAAAATAAAAAAAAATGTTTGTGTATAAGTGATTCCATAAACCGTATTGGAATTTATTATATTTATTTAAAATAAAGTAACGTTTTGTTTCAGCCATTTGCCTGCGATTGTATACGAATAAATATATAGAAGAGAATAATATCTACTCAGTAGTTACCTACTCCAAAACATTCTATCGAATTACGAATAAAGTTTAATACAGAGTTGCTAATGTTATTATTAATAGCAAAAAGGATTTATTTGATTGATAGTGAAGTTTTATATTAATTTAACCTAGCAATTAATATGAAAAGTTTGAAAGCCGTAGAGGTTTTCAAACTTTTCATATTGTATTGTATTTCAATCTTCCCCCGGTGGGGTAAGATTGAAATACATCAAAGAAACAATTTGTTTTATCTTTGACAACTGAAGACATTTTGACACTACAGTCAGTTTTGAGTTTTAGAGGCACTAAAGCTATAGACTTCTGACCATCAACGTCTGACATTCATTTGAACGATTTTAGAAACTATTTCGATCTTTCCCCATCAGCCTTTCATCTGACCCCAGGCCCATTATCGTGGTAACATTTTATTCGTTTATTTTTTCTACTTTGGAACAGATTCATCAGATATTTATACATAATAAAAAATATACTCTTTGCCTTTTATTTATGACTATATTTTTAGCGCAAGGTAATTTTTATTATTCTACAAGCATTCAAATATGTACAACACCCCCCATCTCATCAAAACACCGTTCGTCCCCCACTCACCCTACCTATATTGCTCACACTCGTAGCATATTTCTAGCGCCGCGCTGTTTTAAAATGTCCTTGTATAGGTAGGTATGTGTGGTATTCTTTATAAAAAAATATTATCATCATATCTTCCATGATGGTGATTTCAATTTCAGTTCACGACGCTTAAATGTTGGGAGAAATGATTGCTCTTCAATGATAAGGCATTTAATGTGTGTAAAGATGTGTAATTCGGGAGTTAATCGCGATAATATTCGTGGATCGGTGCAATTCGGTCGAAACGTCGGATAAAAAAGAGGTATTGTACTTTTAAGTTATTATCGCGATTAAGTCCCGAATTACACATCTAATAATATGTCTGTCTGTATGTATATTTAAAAACAATTACATACATATCTATACTAATATATAAAGCTGAAGAGTTTGTTTGTTTGCTTGAACGCGCTAATCTCAGGAACTACTGATCCGATTTGAAAAATTCTTTCAGTGTTAGATAGCCCATTTATCGAGGAAGGCTATAGGTATAACATCACGCTACGGCCAGCAAGAGTGGAGCAGTGACCATAAATGCAGGTAAAACTGCGGGGACGGCTAGTTATAGATAAATTACATCCAAACACAGAACAAATGATCATGCTCATCATACAACTATTTGTCCTGGGTGGGAATTGTATCCACGACCAGCTTAGCAATCAGGATTACTAACCACTAGACCAAGGCCATATAATGGGAGTTTGTTTATTCTCAACTGATATAGAGGATCTTTCATCCAGACAAAAAGTATAAGTGTACCCGGATACCTGAATTTACATAACTTATTTACCTAAATTAACAACTTCTACATTACCGCGAACGAAGGCATGCGCAAAAGGTAGTTTTAAAATAAACGCATGTCTCAATAAGACAGTATTAAGAAACTGAAGAAATGAAATATGAAAACGCAATATGCTGTTTAAGTTCAGGTCTTTATGATGGTGTATATGTTTTTGTAGAAGTCCCCTGAGATTCAGAGCTACCTATCAGAGGCAGCCAGTCGTAGCATGTTCAATTTACGGAGCTTAATGTGAGGACTTAAATTGAAAGACCATATTTCAATGTGATCATGGATGATTTTAACCGTTAAACAGTGCAAGTATGTTGTTCTATTAATTGCCGTAATCAAATCTGTGCTGATATAATTTACCTAAATGACTTCGTGTATTGTTAATCTTACTCGGAAGTTGAACCATACATATAGAGGGCTATGGAGTCTGAGAGTCCCGGAATTTTTACTCACTACTCCAACATCATCTAGTGAAGACGAGCTGAACTACGGAGTAACTATTAATCCTACATCGCTCTATGAGACTTCTCGCGCCGATTAGTGTAATTATATACAACTTCCCAACATCAACCGTTGGGCTGTTCGCATCACCTAGCCTGGTCGGAAGATCCTTCCTTTATGTTGGAGGGATATAACAGCCGTTCCTTCACAACATTCAATCACTTATATAGAAATACATACATACATAGGCTCGACAGTAGCGTAAACTACTGAACCGATTTTGATGAATGAGGTATCGATAGATTCGTAATAATAGTCTAGTTGACATAGGCTCTATAAATTCAAACTGAATTTAATATGGTAGACTTTACACGTAAATATCTGACCTCGAAAAAAAACAATTGAGACAATCATGATATACCAAAAATAAGGTCTTGACGAGCACATTACAAATATCTATAAATATCATATTGTCTAAGTAGATAAATATTAAATTAATAACAAAAAAGTAAAACTGCACCACGTACGGCGCGGTTAGGGTAAAACCAGGATAGATAACGCGGTGTGGGACAGGTGCCTCGTCTCCGAGATCCTGGCTCTCTAAAGTCGCAACATCGAATTAATTGTTTAAATCACTCACTCACTCATCACACAATTATTTGTCCTTGGTGGGAATCAAACCCACGACCTCTGGCTCAGCAGTCAGGATCAATAACCACTAGACCAACAGGCCAGTCAAATAATTTCATACCTCGTTATGTTATTCCTAGAAAAATAATCACCGATAGAGGAACATTATTTTTATTAACAACAGTGCAACAGGTTTGTAAACTTTCGAATATTACACATTTAAAATCAACAGCCCTATCACCATACACTTTATGTGATATACACAGACTTATTGGTAGAATCGTCTGAATAACACTTTATAAATGTATGTAAATATATGGGTGTATTTATTTATATGGTATAATATAATAGTTTATTTAGTTTAAATATTGTATTGTATTTTTAAGCAGTTTCATATATGTATGTATAAAATATATGTTCCTAATATTGTTCTTAATTTTCTAAATTTATATTCGCAATTTTAGTTATAATTATATGCCTGCCACACACGTCTCTGTACCACCCAAAGGTTGACTGGTAGAAAATGCCTACGGCATTAAGTCCGCCTCATGCAATTTATCTGCAGGAAGTGTTATAAATAACTAAATGAAATATAGAAAACAGTCATAAACACTTAATCACATATTTATTTTTAGGATACAAACACAAATAATATACATAACAATTGGAGTTCATGGTTACCATACTGGTGTTTTAATTTGGGACGATCCATTCTGAAACAACATTGGAATGTCCGCATGTTACTCGTGCTTTGGAAAACTATGTACGCTTTATAATTTTTTCAGACTATGCTTGTGAACTAAATAAAGATTGCAGAAATCGTAACTAGACGCAAAAAAGTGTACTAGTAAGTTACTACGTAAAAATCGATATGATGATTTTGTAAACTCATTTTCATATAACAAAGGTGAAATAAATTAGATCCATTATACAAAGGTCCTAATGTTATAATTAGAGAAGAACAATCTAACGTTAATGCTACATAAGGACTATGTAATCCATAAAAATAGGACCAAGTTATGTAACAAAAAAGACGTTTTGTAAATTTGCCTTTATTTGAGACTTCTTCTCTGTTAAAAGGGGGCATGGTGTATAGAACACGCCAATACATAATCATATATATTCATTTAGATTTTAAGGCAGTCAGAATGTAAACGTGTTGCAATAAACACCTATTATTATGTCAATATCATATGTTTTACTCATAGTGCCAACCGTGCAGTATGGCACATTTATTCGGATCGATTCTATTCCGATACAGATAGTCTGAGGGGTAATCTCGTATCCCCCTTTCAAACTTAGGTCACAGATAAGATATCAGTGCTTAGGGGTTTACTTCACTGTTAGAGATTCTACGTCGAGAATAGGTATAAACTGAAAATTCAGGCGAAAAGGTTCTAAATCACACAAATTTTTGACGGAACTCTCGTAAAATTTAAGTATCTTCTTGTAATGTCAAAATAATAGTTTCTTTTTAAGCTCATACAGTTATTTGCACGATACGTATGCCTAAAAATCAGTTTTTAAAATGTTCTGTCTCTCTGTCTCTGTGGCAGATTGCTGGTGTTGTAAGGAGTAACTTAGGCTACTTTTATTTTGAAAAAAGAGTTATGGTTCCGCGCAAAATATATAAATATGCACACGCAAGCCAAGCCGCCCGGGACGGCTATTCTTTTATATAAATAAAAACCGGACAAGTGCGAGTCTTACTCGCACACCGAGGGTTCCGTAAGCAAACTTGTTTGTAGATAATACGTCCATCACGGGAATCAATTCTCGAAGAATTTCCGAAAGACAAAAACTAATAAGCAATCTGTATATATATGCGCGTTATTCCATTAATATGGAGAGTCAAAACTATAGTCGCGGCTTACCTAAAATGAGATCCTATATCGTGGGGGGTCCACGGGTCACGGTTACATCTCAAGGACATCCAATTCTGTTTTTACTTACACGGACCCCTTGCAGGTCACCATCGACCCCTGGGAGTCGATATAGACCACTTTGGGTATCAGTGATCTAAAGCAACCCACCTATCAATAAAGTGGTCCATACAAAAGTTAAAGAAGAATAAACTCTGCGTTGGAAGATACCAGAAGTGCCGATAAGTGGATGTGACACAACGTCTGCACTCTCAAGCCATTAAAACAATAAAACCTTTGCAGCAATTATGTCCGACTCGTCTAATTTTTATGTTTAACGCTACTGGCCTAATATCACGTGTGTGGAATAGCGATGCGGTGAACGGAGGTAAAATAGGTACTACCACACATTTTGGTTTCACGAGCCATGATGAATGACTCGTTGATTTGCGTGCTAAATGTGTGTTTTAGAAACTGATACCCTATAGCGCCTTTTAGAACGAAGCCCATGAGAGAGTCTTTAAATTGTAATATACAGACTGTCTGTTATAAGATTATATACACATTGAAAGAAATTATTCAGTTCTGTTCAAATACAAGGAACGCAGGAACTTCCTAGGAAAATTCCTTGCAAATTGTCATCAGGTAACAACTAACAACTATGCAGCTTGTTATAGTTTCTGCTAAAGCAGTAATTAAAATTAATTATCAATGCCGGCATAGTTGATATGATTCTCGCACAATTTACGACAGGGGTTGATCTTGTTAGTACAGTACATTGTTAGACGATAGATTATTCCGAACAACAGTAAATTGATTGACAGCAGCAAGGCCCGAGGCTTCACACACGTTGCATGCAATCTGTCGGATAAGCTCTCTTTGAATTAATTGAACCCTCACCATTTCTTCATGGGACTACTAGATGCAGACAGAAGTTCGATGCTTTTCGGTTCGAGTCGCCAAAGCCTGGAACGAACTGCCTACGTCTATTTTTCTGTTATAAACGTAATTATTAATAGGAGAGGAAGGAGATCCTATATACAATCTGACCACTTGCATATGAACAAATATGCCTGTTGTTTACTGTCAGTTCTGGTGCAGTGCATATTTTTGAAGTTACATAAACTTTTAACTAAAGTAACTTTCAAAAGCGGCGGTACTATAACGGCTACGGATGGAAGGAAGAACGGACTTGCGATTAAGTAGCTGAATTTAGCTTAACTGGAGTGGTTTACAATAAAATAATAACGACAAAAAATTAAACAAAGTTATGTATTGCTTTCAATATCAACGATACTGTATAATATACAAGTGATTTGATGCCCCAATCGATTGACTTCCAAACGGTATTGAACGATTGGGATCGTCTTCCACGTATTTTGCGAACCCAAGAGCCTGTCTTCTAATAATTTAGGTGCCCATAAGTAAACAAAATTACGCTATAGTCATACCCATTGACATTGAACGAAATAACCATAGTCATGGCATAATCACGCCTTGACTTTAGAGGCGTAATGTGACGTCAACTGCACCATACATATTTATTTGAAACTTGCATATGTAATATATAATACGTAAATATTGTCCTGGAACGTTAAAGAGTAAAGTTATAAGTTTATCTTGGATAGGCGTGTACCATCTTCTTCATTTTTTGTCATCTTCCATCAGGTGAGATGAAAGACAAACGCCTATTCCATTTTTAAATAAGTAAATAGAAAACAATATGAGTGATACATTTCTTACGAACGTTACGAAGTTACCGGGTGGTAACAATTTTTACACAATTTTAGGAGTATATCAATAAAGCACCAAATCATTTTCATCTTACAGCGTATTCACATAGGGACTAGGGTTACCAGATAGGAAACTCAAAATATCTGGAGAAAATTTAAAAATGTCGGGATTTTGAGGTTATTGTCGGGAGAAATAAATATAAAAAATAAAAATGTAACTTTATTTTTTAAATTGTACAAAAAGACATTCAATAGACAGACAGTCAACCTAGCTGTTTTATGATCAAAAATTGATATTTAAATTACCACGCTTTTTTTTTTGGATAAATAGTGAAAAAAATCGCTGATTAAGAATTTAGATACCCGCTGTCTGATTCAAATTCAAATTCAAAATCATTTATTCAATTAAGACACTAAGTGACATTTATGAACATTAAATTGAAGCCAGAGTTAAAATCATAGATCGGCACAAACAGACGCCACAGCATGTACTGGATTGTCAAGGTAAATTAGGTGAGAAACACCAAAATCTATTGCCTGTTTGTGTCGATCTATAACTTCCAGTTTCCAAAATGCGTAGGGCCTTATGAGAAGAATACTGGCAAAGAAACTCATGGCCACTCTTTCTTAAAGTCAGATCTTCAGGTACAATAGTGTTAGTGTTACACGAAAGGTAAACAGGATGCAAGCTGATGCCACCTGAATTTCAATTTATTGAAATGCTCCAAAAGCTAACGTACTAAAAAATAAAAATCACTCAGTGATACCGTCGAAGGTTTGAACTTATTAAACATAGAAATCATTCAAGGTGCACATCTACCTTCATTCAATTACAAAATCTACAGTTAAAAATAATTCATGACTGGATTAAGAGGCTAGAGTTGCAGTTGAACGAACCAAAATAATAGTATAGGCTAAAGCATCGCTGACTAGGCCGACCAGTCACCCCAAGCAGCACCCGTTCACGAGTATGACGCATGGACCAGCCATCATCTATTTCGCCATATCAGAGGGAAAGAAATGACCCGCCCCATGACGACGCCGCAAGCAATGACATTTTAGTGAGCATGACGAACCATAGTCGAGATACTGATAAAAATCACTACTAGTCAAATTACCATAATAAACGTCACGCATTACTTTCAACTGACAATGGTTTGTTAATAATTTAGCTTAATTATAAGACAAAGAAGTTTGTGTGTATATACCTAATGACACCTTAAGCCCAAGACTGTTTGTCGTTTACATAATCGTTGATCGTATAGTAGGATTTCCTAATAAGGTGATTTTTTACAGTTTGCTTGAATTTATCTACAGGAAGGTCGCTAACATGTATAGGAATTTTGTTATAAAAACGTATACCAAGACCTTCGAACGAGTTGTGTACTTTATGTAAGCGATGATAGGTCCCAACGAGTTTAGACTTGTTTCTTGTATTAATATTGTGTTTATCACTGTTTTTCTTATAACTATTAATGTTGTGCCTAACAAACATAATATTTGCAAATATATACTGTGATGCAACAGTTAAAATGCCTAAATCCTTAAACAACTCTCGAAGAGAGACTCTAGCACCTAAATTGTATATGGAGCGGATAGCTCGTTTTTGGAGAATAAAATTCGTTTCAACATCAGCCGCCTTGCGCCAAAGTAGTATACCATAGGACATAACGCTGTGAAAGTAGCTAAAATAAACTAGCCTAGCTGTGTCCGTATCAGTGAGCTGACGTACCTTCCAAACTGCATAAGCTGCCGAACTAAGCCTACCTGCAAGGCTGTCTATCTGGGCTCCCCATTGTAGTTTACTGTCTAATGTAATTCTTAAGAATACTGTTGAGTCTACAATACTTAACATTTCATTATTTAGAGTTAAATTAGTACCTAGCTGTTTTACATTTGGCATAGTAAATCTCACACACTTTGTTTTATTTGAATTTAGTAGGAGATTGTTAGTTGAAAACCAATATAATACATCATTTAGTGCCCTATTCATATCGTCAAAAACTGTTTTCTTACGATCGACTTTAAAAATAAGTGACGTATCATCAGCAAATAGAACTATATCACAGAGATCATTTAAATAATAAGGTAAATCGTTTATATATATGCGAAAAAGTAGAGGGCCTAGTATAGAGCCCTGAGAAACGCCCATAGTAACCGGTAATCCAGAAGACCTCGCACCATTGACATCTACATGTTGAATTCTATCCTTTAAGTAGGAAACAATTAGTTCCAAAGCAATACCATTAACACCATAATGTTTAAGTTTAAGAAAAAGCGTGTTATGTTCTACACAGTCAGAAGCTTTTGAGAGATCGCAAAATACACCTATCTGGACATCTGGACAAGTGGGGCGTCATTTTTGAAGTGAAAACTTCTTTAGGAACGTTTGTGCAGTTTTGCTATGGGCAAAAAGCACTGAACTTGTGACCGTCACGTTAATAATACATAATTATATAGATCCACTTGAGGGCGCTAATCTTAACATTGAGTTCTGTCAGCTCCTTTTTAATTAATGTCACCAACCTGCTAATGTGACGTTTTAAGTTCGTTGTTTCGTTTAAGTTTTCACTTCTCTTCGGCAATCCCATGACTGCCTATTTTTTCTTTTTTTCAATTTAACGAAAAAAAACTTTTTACATTTCGTGTGATATCTCGTTTCCTGTACGTTTTTCACTATATGTGCCTTAAGCTTTTTTGTTCTTTATTAAATTACCTACAAAATGAGACCTATTTAAAGCCGTTAAATGCTTTTGTTTAACAAAAAATGAAGGTCAAAGTTAAAAAAGAGCGTTTTCTTCAACATTTTATTACTTTGAAAGGAATGTATAGAAACTCTTAAACTTCTTGAAATTGTAGCTTGTGATAATAATAAAAAGTTCTATAAATTTCAGCGAATTCGGTTTTAACCTTTATAATTTATTAATAATTATAATTTTTTTAGCGTTAATTGCTAAATACACCATTTTTTTCTAACTACTAAAATTGGTCGGACCAGCTTAGAAAATTTAAATTTATGAGTACCATTTAAGTTTATGAGCCGGTTGAAATTTTAAAGAAATCTCGATTTTAACCGATTTTGTAACGATATTTTGAGGTTTACTTTTTTTACTTTTTATAAAATATCGCTATAAAAACGGACACCGGGACTGTCGTGGGTGAAACCTTGAGGCGCAGTTAGTATATATATAAATACGCTTCTGAATTATCTTCCTGTTTGCATTTGTCAACCTCTTCACTATTACCTAAATAGCTTAGACTTTTGGTTATAAGGCTTTAAAGGCATGTTTGACACAATTGTTAAGAACATGGTAATTACAGTTTACTTTAATCAGATGATCGTTTGTCTCTTATAATTTTTGAACCACCGAATTGTTTACGCTATGTTTTGCTGAAGTTTTATCAGCGCTGTATTACTGGTACTATTATGATTCTGTGGCTGTATGCAGTTAACGGTGTCTGTTTTAAAAAGCAATCTTCTGTCACTGTTTTATTTAAAATCACTATTTCCTAGAGAACTTTCGGAAAAGCCTTTTGTCTGGAGATTTTGAGATTTGTCGGGAATCTGGAGATCACTGAAAATGTCGGGAGAATCCAGACGAATCCCGACCATCTGGCAACCCTAATAGGGACGCTGGTTTACAGGGTGTCCCCTAACAATGGAACACTAAGTTCAATCACTGAAAGAACACAGCTCTAGCATGCACTTACGAAAAGAATGAAAAAAAAAAACCACCCGGTTGAAAGTTATGACTGTTTGAATTTCCAGGTATCATTACTGCCGTTTCTCATAAAAGCAGGTGGAATGTGTAAAGTTAAAGTATTTAAATCGAACATGTATTTTAGTTTTTTTTGCAATTATTTACACCGTTATTGAGAAAATCCATAAAAATTAACTGTAAAAATAATGCTTAATTTTTGAAGTTATTTTTTAAGGATTTTCCACCCTGTTAATAATTTATAGATTGGCAATATCCGCGGCTTTGCTCCCACAAATATTGATATTAGAATAAGCCAAGATATTATTTCTAATGATAGAATAAAAATAAATGTTTTTTTGAAAGGGTTTTTATTTCACAAAACGAATAAGGGTTAACAAAAACTTCAATCGCACAAATATGCTGAAGTAATATGAGCGAACTTACACATTATAGTAAGCTTATAATAGCTAGCTATTATTATAATGTTGTCATTTGGAATCCTAGTAAAAAACTGTAAACACTTATGTTTGAAAAAGTCAAACCTAAATTCGCTCTTCATGTATTTAAACGGATAACCTATCCTTGCATGTTTGTGTCAGTTATGACTAAAGATCGGATATTCGGATGCATATTTACCTAAAGTTGAGATGTTGGCTATTATGGAAAGCACTTTTTTATCAAAAGAATCTCGCGATTCCAGGAAATTCAAATTTAAGTGTACCTATACTCCGTGAGATGTAATAAACCCCAGTTTGACACAAATGACACTTGCTCTGTTACAACGTATAATGGTTGCTTTTCCCTAGTTTTATTGTCAGTGATTTTTGACGAAGCAAAAACAACCTTATTACGTTGTAACAAGTGTCAAATCGGGCCTTTTAAACCCCAGGAAATGTAAGCATTTTGTAAGAGTGCGAGTGAGACGGCAAATTATACTTGCTTGTGGGCAAGTAGCGACGCGACAATACAACTGCATTCGTAAATAAAAATATACTTAGAAGCCGCTTCCATAATTTGTTATCCAAAAAATAACTTTAGGTAAATATACATCCGATTATCCGATCTCTAGTTATGACTGGTCCAAACAGCTTACGCGGGATTACACACGCGAATAATGCGTTGCTGAGTGGTAAAGTAAATAATCCAGCAGTACGCAAGAGCGTGCAATTTGACGTATTTGATGGATATATGGACGGTGTTCAATAAATGCAAAAGATACTTAACATGATGTACAGTTCGACATGATTGTGCTGTCTTCAGTGTCTGTTTCTGAGATGTGCTAACTGTCAGTTATGTCAGAATATTAATGGAAACTGAAGGCGCTTCGACAGAAACTTGGTACTAGGGATGTTACGAACCTTCGAATTCGGTTCCGAAACGTCGGAACTTCCGATTGATGGATTGATTGACTCCGATTTCGAAGGTCTTAGATCGAAACGATATGTACCTAAACTGAGTCGTGAAGGACTTTTAATGCATTTTAGATGTAATACCAAATAATATATATTATAATAAGTAGAGACTAAGGAGGATAGTGATAAAACTCTTGGCATAAGTAAATTTAGGAAATTAATGAATGATGCATTTATTTTGAGGGATATCAATAACACCATGTGAAAGATTAGACATTCTATTTTACATGAAGTACCTACAAAAAAGACAATAAGTCTTTTTTGGTGGTATTTCATTACGATTGTGATTTACCTAAATACGTGATTCCTTTTCAAATACATACGCCTTCGTGCTTACGATATTATAAATCTCATAACCAGTGACGTAACTATACCATCTGAGGCCCGTGGTAAAGTCAACGAATGGGGCCCTCCCTCAAGGTGCCACACACAAAGCGATCGCAGTCGATCGATGGCAAAAACCCCTACACACACAAAAAAAGTGGGTTTACGTCAATCTTATGGCATGGGTAATGGCATTAGGTAGACGCTTCAGGCACGCGACAATTATAACGGTAAGACCCATCATAGACCATTGCCTGGAGAGGCGACATGGCAGTCTGGTTGACACAGGTGCTCACGTAAGTGCTTGTGTCTTATAGGCCCGGAGCCAACGTCTTCACTGCACTCCACACTCTAGTGGAGTCTTCAGCGTGGACCCTACAGGGATACGACCTGGCGACGGCTATTGATGTGGGAAGCCTCTCTGGTTCTGTCCATGGTCCAAAGTGAGAGTGCGTCGGATTCTGCCGTCTCGATTTGCGAGGAGGTCATGTTGGAAAAAGAGGGGACAGAACGGGATCGGGAGAGGACAAACGCTCTTTCGTCCTGCAAAAGACTCACCGGAGAGCGCACAATGATCTCCAATCTCCATGAGCGCTGGCCTAGAGGTAACGGGTCGGGTTGACCATTACCCTTGCAGAAGCAGGCCTGAGACGGTTGCGCGACGTGTTCTTTGATCTGGAGGGGGTTAACGCCCACCGTAATTCACGGTGTGTTCGCTTGCTGATCAGGCGGCCAGGGGCTGCAGAGGTTCTCAGAGGCTTCCCTGCAACAGACCCACCTGTGACGGAACGCCATGTGGTTTTAGTCGGTTCGTGATTCCACTTCAGCTTTAGCTCCGGTGAGGTGTTGACCGGCGGGACCCGACCGGACAAATGCGAGTGTGACTCGCACACCAAGGGTTCCGTAAGCAAACAAACTTGTATGTAGATATTACGTCCGCTTGAAACAATTCTCGAAGATTTTTGCTCGTCTTTGCCGAAAGACAAACCAGTTTCTAAATTATATCGATTTACGACAAAGTCAACTTGTTTGTTTGGAAAAATATAAGTTTGTAATCACAAAAACTATTTTCTTTTTATGTGATATACGAGTCTAACAAAAAATTTATGACTTTCGGATTTTTTACTTTACTTGTGCTGTCAGACCTTGCTTCTTACCAAATTTCATGATTTGTTAAAATCCAAGGCTCAATGGCCGTATCTTTCAATTGTGTTGACTTAGAAGTTTTATTTTTTTACAGCTTCGAGGAACCACTGACATTTAAGTATTTTATGTTAATGTCAACTTAATGCTTGCACGGATTCCTGAGGAAAACGGTCTTGACATACACATAGACAGACGGACAGATATAACTACAAAATAAACAAATTTCGCATTTTTTCCGATACTTGTGCTCTAAGACCTTGCCTCCTACCAAATTTCATGATTCTAGGTCAATACTAAGTACCCTATAAGTTTTGATTTACCTACGAAATGTTCGAATTTGGTCAAATCTTAGGCTTAAATAGCTGTATCTTTTGATTGCGTTGACTTAGAAGCTTGATTTTTTTACAACTTCAGGAAACCGCAGACATAAGTATTTTGTATCAATTTCAACTTGATTCGTCTACGGGTTCCTGAGAAAAAAGATTCTTGACAGATAGACAGACAGACAGACGGACAAACAGACGGACAACAAAGTAATACTGTAAGGGTTCCCTTTTTTCTTTTTGAAAAACGGAACCCTAAAAAAGAAAAGAAGTAAGAAATTTATTTTGTTTTCTCTGATTTTTGAATACTCTGTGCACGGGTTACGCGGCGCGGAGGGCCGTTCATCGTGTTCAGTCGAACGTTGGTCGCAGTAGGGGTACGTCGCGCGTTGTGTTAAAAAATAGTTCGATCGACATCACATGTAAGCGCGATGGACGTGCTGCCGAGCGGCAACTTGTTCCGTGAACTTCAGGATGTCACCGATACTGGCTATTTTGAGTGGAAGCTGTCTCTAGAAGACTACTGGCAACAGGTGAGTGCTGCGCGACCAAGTTTTCTTACTTCTCGTACGTCTACGCTATGCGAGCTGAGCGACTCATAATTGTCAAACAATTTCGAGTGGAGTGACAGATTAGAGTGACTGTGGGCCCGCGCCTGCGTAAAATCCGCGGTCGATTTTTGTCCGGAATAACTTAAAACATTATAGTATAAGGCAATGCTTTATATAAAACAAAAATGATAGATAAATTGCCTGCTATAGCGGCGCCATGACTAAAAATATCCGAGAAGAGAGATTCGATTGACGCCACCACCACTAGTATTTTTATTGATAGGGTTCGCGGAATTTCATTTACCCCTTGTAAATAAAATTCCGCGAATCGTTGTTCCAGGAAACGTTCACTTTCGATGACTAAATCGATAAATTTCGTTTTCACTTTCAGCATAGTATCAACACTGAAGTGCAGGTGTACGCTCGTCTATATTTGTAAATTGTATTAGTTTCCTGTTTTTGTATTAACGTTTTAGTTTGTAATAAGTTTATTTTGGCGAATTATGATGCCCACATTTTTAAGCTTAGGCATATCGTTGTAGGTAGATATACTGTTATATTGTTTGCATTTCCTTTTTTATTCTTTGTTGTGTTTGT
The DNA here is from genome assembly GCA_949752705.1 of Callimorpha dominula. Lineage (NCBI taxonomy): Eukaryota > Metazoa > Arthropoda > Insecta > Lepidoptera > Erebidae > Callimorpha > Callimorpha dominula. The sequence goes on along the minus strand of OX456990.1, from coordinate 25,726,207 downwards.
TTTTAGCTAACGAAAAAAGGAGTTTAACGTGTGTATCTATGTGTCCGTGGCATCATAGCTCCGAAGCAGATGAACCGATTTACTTTTTTTTTGTTTGTGACTTGGTGATTTGATCGAGAGATTTCTTAGCTATAATTGAAGAAATCTGTTCGAAGGTCATCAGCTCTTTTTTGGTCATTGAAGGGATTTTTAAGTCGGGGTGTTTTAAATTATTATTTAATTATTCAGGATAAATTTCGTTAAGTTGCTTATAAGTTTTAAGTAAGTAACTTAATTAAATTAACCAAAAAATTTATATATACCTAGCTCTTAATTTTTGGACTTCAATAAGGCGCGATTTATTAAGTGTTATTTATATTTTAAGCAAAGTGGTGCTTTAAATATAAATGTTTTTACGGTTCGTGAAGATGATGCATGGGCCCTGAATGCATTCAGAAGTCCCGTGACATTATTAAATGATGTATTAGGTACATTTATCACCTGTCCTACTAGTTCATCGTTTCCGTGCAGGAATTTCATGTTTGAACAGTGATATCATCAATACCTGACTTAAGTGTTCAGGGTTTCGTACCCAAAGGTTGCCGGAGGGACCCTAAAGGTACTATCCGCTGTCCGTCCGTCCGTCTATCAGCGCACTGTATCTCAAGAACCGTATTCCGTAGACAAATAAACACAAACGTGATTTTTTCGGCGTTTTTTGCTCGACCTTTACAATCGCTGTAGCTCTTGAACCGGAATAGGTAGGACACGTGATTTTCTTAAAGAATTTGTAACACTAAAGCTGCCATAAGAACATTTAATAAAAATTAGCATAAAGTTCAGTATATTTAAACTAGACGCACAGGTAGGAACTACGAAAACTAATGAAAAACCATTTCACTTTTAATACAGTGAGCTAATACGAAGGCATCTGGTCGAATACCTTACTGTTATAATATTAACTAGAAGTTCCCGCGCGGCTTCGCTCTCGTGTGAAGAAACCTGATGGTAAATGACTACCGCCGTACATGGGCACCAAGGGGAGAGGGAAGGTGTTAGGGCTTCCGGTAACCTCACTCACTCGGCGAAAAGCAATGCAACGTTGCTTCACTGCCGGTTTTCTGTGAGGCCGTGGTATCACTCCGGTCGAGCCGGCCCATACGTGCCGAAGCATGGCTCTCCGACGTGTTAATCAATCACGAAGTCAATCAATCAAATCAAAACCATTTATTTCAATTAAACCAATAATAGGTATTTTTGAATTGTCAGGAGTAGGAGTCAGTCAGACTAACGCAGTCGTGGAGCTAGTTGCCTGTTCCAATACCGTAGATCCTATGGAGAAGGACATGCACGAAAGGACACTCTTTTTCAAAATGTTTTTTACAAATTTCTGGTTACATCCTACTTCCTACTCATATTATAAACGTGAAAGTTTGTATGGATCTATGGATGTTTGTAACTCTTTCACGCCAAAAGGATTAACACATAGGCTACTTTTTATCCCGATATTCGGACGGGATCGGGACTTACGCGGGTGTAACCGCGGGGCGCTGCTAGTTGCTTATAAGCGTAAAATAAATGAAATGTGAGGACAATTTAACATACCTATTATCCTAATATATAAATAGACACGCTTATTACTACTACTATTATATTAGCAGTCCGGAGATGACCAGCCCCGACCAACGTAAATATTTATATATTTTGCGGGAAACCCTAATTATTTTTCCAAAATAAAAGTAACCTACGGTACTCCTTATAACACCAGCTATCTGCCAGTGGAAATCGGACTACCCATTCCGGAGATTAGCCGGAACAAACAGACAGGCACACAGACAAAAATTTTTTTAGGCATATATATCGTGTATGAGCTTAAAAAAACAATTATTTTGACATTACAATCAGACACTTCAATTTTATTAATTTGTATTGATAGGAAATAAGGAGCCTTTTCTTTTCGTGGAGTTTTAATAAATAACTTTAAAATTAAAATGTGATAAATGCTCGTGGCCAACCCCCGTCTACATTACCCTACATTCGGTTTTTGTGAAATTTCATAATATGTTAATATACCAAATGTCTATTTTCGTTTGCGATTGTGTTTCAAACGTCAACGTTTATAATTACAATTGGGAGTAGAATTATCAAATTTCACACAACCGCTATCAATTCATTATCTACATACTTTACACCGTCTTTTATCAAGTTTTAACAAACATAGGTTGGGCTAAATTTCGAGTGTACATCAATTATCTTTGTAAATGTTTATTGGAATTACAAATCAAATTTAAAAAAAACCCAACACCTCAAAGTCCAGCTTCTTTAATTCAAAAACAACCCTTCCTTTCGTTTGGGGAACCTGCAAATAATAATAACTTCACACATATACACATACGGCCGTCTCATCCCAAACTAGGCAGAGCCAGTACCTTTTTAATCACCAATTTGCACTTGTTTCACTTTGATCTTCACCAACAATTTCAGAGAATCTCGCTCCCTGTGTTAACAGTAATTATCAAATGATATTTTTATATCTGGAGTCTCTGCACGGGAGATTTTATCCTGTCCATGATTTGTTCACGGACAGGATAAAGTCTCCCGTGTAGAGATTATACACATAATAGCGTAAGCGAACTAATGTGGGCCAAATGTTTATTTTTTAAGCTAATTTACACTTAGTTGCATAGTAACGAGAGTCTCTATTTATTTGTCAATGAGTAACCATTATGTACGAACTGGTAACCAGACTTCTGATGAACATACTTATGTATTTCTAAATACATACAATATTATAGATAAATTATACCCAGACACAGATCAAATCATCATGATCATCACACAATTATTTGTCCTGGTTGGGAATCGAACCCACGACCTCTGGCTCAGCAGTCAGGGTCAGTAACCAACAGGCCAGTCCATTCAAATGTGTAACGACACCACGACAGTCATTGAAAAATTAAGTCATAAAGAAAACGATAAATATAATAAGATACAAAGCCTACTTCGAAATAGGACAAAGTTTATTTGAGTAAGTGCATTCTTTATAGTTCAAAGTCAAATAAATTTACTCATCTAGGTCGCAACGTAACACAGCTCATAATTATGAACGTCGCCGTTGCTTGGTCTTCACCGATCTACAAACTAAAAAAGTTTTCTTATCTCATGTAACGTTAGTATGTTGTTGCTTCGATGTTTTATAAATATTGAGACTGAAGTTCGTTTATCATTGTAATACCTGTTTACAGTTTCATCCATTTTAAAATGTTTTGCTGCTAACCAGGGTACAGTTGCTTAACTGTTGACAATTTTACTATTTATTAGCTCTGAATAAATGTTATAATTTCGTACACAATAGTTACTCATTGGCAAATAAAAAGAGACTCTCGGTACTACGCAACTAAGTGCAAATTAGCTCAAAAATAAACACTTGGCCTATATTAGTTCGCTTAGGCTATTATGTGTATAATCTCTACACGGGAGACTTTATCCTGTCCGTGATTTGTACTCCAGATATGAAATGTCATTTGATAATTACTGTTAAACACAGGGAGCGAGATTCTCTGAAATTGTTGGCGAAGATTAAAGTGACACAGGCAGGTTTTTTATCTACACGTAACATCCCTATAGAATTACGTCATTGCAGTTCTAATATTTTAATTACAAATTGAAATGAAATTAATGACAAAATGAAACAATGCTGCGTGTTTGTCTCGCAAATAATGTCGTAAGTGTAAATTGAGTATTGTTTTCTTTTAATAAAAAAGATTAAACAGCTTAACATATTGTTTTAATATCTTAAACCTTCCATTCAATTCAGACTGTTAGCTCGAAGGTCTATAAAATCCAAAAAAAAAAATGTTAATTTTCAAAATTTCTGTGTTTTAAGTGTTAAACAGACAATCTTCATTTGTTAAAAATATAATTGGAATGGACCTTATCCGCAGTTCATGTGACCTTTCAGCTTACCGATTGCAAATGGTAGCATTCAGTTAGTAGTTTCTGCTAGTAGTTTGAAACTACTCCATAGAGGTGGCATTGATAACAAAGCTTAGCTTAAAAATCTGGTAGATTTAGCCAAGTTGAAACTGTTTTTTCTATTTATTTAAGACCCATAAATCTACTAGTATTATTATTTTACATTTTGTTTGAAGTTGGAATAGGTTGCAACTTTTAAAAGTGACTAACAAGACCATGAAACGGTATTGTTATTGTTCCAGTATGTTATGTACCTAGTAGATACAAATAAGGAAACAAATGATCATATGCCTAGCAGAATCCATATTCCTCTAAGGATAACCATTGTTTAAATATACAAAGCAACTCATCCATATTTATATTTACATGCTATTGATATTAAATGACGTGGTGTTTCTATGTCCTTCTTGACTAATCCTACTAGTCCTACTAATATTATAAACGTGAAAGTTTGTGAGGATGTATGGATATATGGATGTTTGTTACTCTTTAACGCAAAAAGTACTGTATGGATTTTAATGAAACTTTACAATAATATAGCTTATATATCAGAATAACACATAGGCTATAATTTATGAAGATATTGTGTATATTGGCCAATATATAACGACAAGTGTTAAGTAAGTCGGAAAAAAATCTGTCATCTGCGAGCTATTCTGGCGTGCGGTGCGAAAACTGTAAGAGTTACAAGAATATAATGTACGGTAGGATTGTTTCTCCTAAATAGTTCTACACAAAAGTCCGCGACAGTATACGAGTATATCTATCTTTTATGTGTAAGCCATTATTACCAAAATAGTGAACCATAAATACAAGAAAATTAGATTTTTTATTTCCACTTCATATTTAGCAGTAACAAATTGATTTTTATCAAAATAAATACTTTTATCGCTTCTAATATTCAAAGAAGATAAACTTTGCCTTTTAAAGTACGTAATTTGGTCAAGTATTTTAAAAGTTACGACGATATAAAATTAATATAAAATTGTGCGGTGCGGTGGAGGGGGGGACATCGCTCATCGCCGCGTGACGTGAGCCACCCGAGTCCCGAACGCGGGCAGGCAGACGCGTGAGGGCAGACGTTGTTGACGGTTGTGTCCGTAATGGGAATTTTCAAGACACTAGCGATTTGTTAAAAGGCTCCGTATACATACATTTATATAACACTAGCAACCCGCCCCGGCTTCGCACGGGTACAAATCATACACCTAAACCTTCCTTATGAATCACTGTCTATTAGTGAATACCGCATGAAATTCCGTTCAGTATTTTTTTAGTTTATCGCAAACAGACAGACAGACAGACAAACGCAGCGGGGGACTTTGTTTTATGTTTTATAATATGTAGTGAAGATATTGAATGTGAAAAAAAATTGAAAGTTTGTGAGGAGGTTTGGATGTTTGTTACTCTTTCACGCAAAAACTACTGAACCGATTGCGATGATACTTCGTATGTAGATAGCTGGAGACCTGGATTAACACATAGGCTACTTCTATCCCGATATCGCCATTGCATCTGAGTTACGCGGGTGAAACCGCGGGGCACAGCTAGTATCTTAGTAAATGTTAAATAAACTATTAAAGGGTTGGTTCTGGTAAGCAAAGTCATCTTGAGTAATAAAACCTCGGACCACAGTTTTCCCGTAATCTATGGCGAACCTGCAAATTTGTGATGAAAAAAAAAGTCTACCAGTTCTTTTTTTTTCCTTCCCTGAGATCCCTGGTGTAAACTATACACCAGGGGTCTCGGTAACAGGACCCGGTGACTTCGATTTCAACATACCACTTCAGCGCTTACCCGGACAGTGTCGTCACACGTCACTAGTCAAGAAAACGGGTTTTGTAAACTTTATCGTGTTAATCATCACCGCTAACCTTTAATCTGGTTGCATTTCCATCAATTATTACAGAAAATGACAGAATGGACAACATTAAAGTGCCTGTGGTCACGTCCCCAACGGACACTACGTCGAATGTTGCTCGCTCGAACACCGCAAAGGAAAACTATTCGTGTTATAAACAAATTCTTAGTTACGCTGTACTCTGCATCTGTTAATTAAATATCTAGTAAATCCCGCGACACAATGATAATAAAAACCAGAAACAGTAGGCGAACTGAAGCCCATCAAACACTTCGTTCAAAACCAATATCTAATACCTTTAAACGAGCAATTCTTGTATATATGTATAATGTATATAATATATATAATCTGAATCTCCGAAACGGCTCCAACGATTTTCATGAAATTTGGTATGCAGAGTGTTTCGGGGGCGATAAATCGATCTAGCTAGGTTTCATTTTTAGAAAACGTAAAAAAAATCGGTCATCAAGACATTATTAGGTATATTACATGGACTATAGGCAATCGGAAAAAAACGTTCGTGGGTGTTACTGATTAAAGATACCGGTGTCAGTCGTCACACTAGTGGCGCGCGTAACAGTGTAACGTCTGACACCGTCGCGATCGGGCGTTTCACTCCTTGATATAGAGCCCCCGTTGGGTTCGAAACATGTGAGTAAAACCGTATAATAATAATAATAATTTGACACATCTCACATACGGCCATCCGGTCAAACCATAGGCAGAACATACACTGTGGTAACTGATAAACATAGTTATATATTTCTTAATACGTACATATTATAGATAAATTGCACTTAGACACAGAACAAATGATTGTGTTCATCATACAATAATTTGTCCTGGGTGGGAAACGAAACCTGTATAAAGCGTGCTAGTTCTTTGCATCCAGCAGGAAACGCTACGTAAACATCGTCTATATTTAGAGCCGTTTATAGGTAAATACTAATTGTTTGGCTTACGATAATGGTACGCAAGTTTCGTACTTACTACAATCTCATTTTGGGACAATATGCCGGGGCAAAGAGCCACGGCCATTGTAAATCCGGAAATTAGTATAGTTCCATCTAAATCTTAAATATAACATACATAATTATGAACAACTGAAAAATATATTTTAAAAAATTACATATAAATAGAAAACTATGAATCGTAAGCCTGCGGTCACCATCTTGTTGTGGATGAAAATAATTACTAACTTGTTTCGCCAAACACACAAGACTAATTATTTCATTAGGCAATCAAGTAGACAGTCAGCCTGATGGTAGACGATTTCTGATGGCTTTAATCACTCTTGACGCCAAAAATTCTGCCTCTGTACCAAGTGTTGTGAATCTGTAAAGGAATCAAGTTGATCGGCTTACACCGCGCTCGGCTCGGTTGCAGGTAATCCGCTTAACTTGGGCTAAACTACGTAGCAACCAATATAATTGGACCTATATAGACTAGGAATTTGTTTTACTATACTGCTCCGTGATTGTATTTTAAACCTAATTCTCAGTATAAGCTTGTCAATGACGTCAGAGTTAAATTAAAAACATTGATAACACTCATTAAGAACTTTTTCACTTACTTAAAATGCGCACTGCGCGTCTGTATTCAATAGGGTCTCCTTTTTTATGGTACTTGACTGCGTGTGCTCTTTGACCGCCAGAGCGTAAATGCATCGGCTTTTACACATTTATTATTTGATTGCTTGATTATATAAACATAAAATACACAGAAAATGTTAATATATTATTATAATACTTCTATACTTGTACTCTGGATCGATTTTGATACAATTTTTTATCAGTTTGAGTGGTTTAGATACACAATTGGACCAGGTAGATGGAAGTGGGATAGGTTTCGTGGATTTTTTATGTTCTTGCAGGACAACGTCTGTCGGTTCACTATACATACGAGGTGTATGTATATGACAATGGAACACTAACTTAAATTCGACTTCACTAACGAAATTCCTTATTTTATTAATTTTGGAATGTTTCATTACGTTACTAAGTACATCCTTTTTTCTCAATAACTGAACAGTTAGTATAGTTCTAAGAATTTAAACTTCAAATGCTTTGAAATGACATTTTCAGTCCCAATATAAGAAATGGGAAGATTTGTTTTCTCAAATGCTGGCATGTCTTGTCATGTCTTGTCGTACATGCTTTTAGTAGGTTAAAATCTTCCAATATTCTTGTGACGGGTGCATATCAGTTTTTTCTAAGTTAATTTTGTGTTACCGTATAGGGTGACATGGCCAACAATGAACCAGTAAAAGTTCGAACATTCAGAAATCCACCTTACGTGACTGTATTAAAGATCTATTGTGATTAGACGACAGGAGATATATTACATATTTGTTTTATATACAAATTTCAACTCTTAACTCCTTTAAAATCAGAGTTATTACCATTTTTTTAAGACGGCGATTGGTCCATTGTGTACAACCATAGGCACACAGTGAACCGGGGGGGTAGTTGACAGTGAACCACTATGTACACTGTGAGCCATTGTATTAATTACTTTTCTTTATTGATAATTTAAAGAAAATTTTGATAAGGAACATTCCTTATCGTCGTTCAGAACAATAATATATTTATAATTGGTTTTAAAAAATGTTTATTGATGTGCATTTAACAGCAATAATCATATAAACTCAGAACAAACAACACTTGTTAGAAATATAATTAGGAACTATGACTTTATTAATAAAGCTTGGCTTTTTTAAGTCTACCTTATAAATTTAAACAGCCTTTTAACTAGTCTTACAATCAAATTTTAAAGATACTAAAACCGATAGAAAGAATCAACATAATACTATAACATATCTAATAGAAACAAAATCACCATAAAATGATAAAGGAAAATAGAAAAGTGACACATTGACTGGAAATGTGTATATGAACAATATGTTTGGACTGCGGGTGAGATGCTTATTTCACTTTTTTTTTCTTATTATGTGTACCTGCTGTGTACCTCAGAATGCTTTTAATGAAATCCATTGTACTTCTTTTGATAAAAAGTTATACAATACGTACACCTGCAGTCCTAACGTTAGAATGGCGGGTGTACATATTTTATTTTATATCTTTTTATCAAAAGAGGTACACTGGATTTCCTTAAAGGTACACTGAGGTACACTACAGGTACCACCTTCCTGTAGAAAAGCAGCTCAATTCTGTGATGTACACCCGTGGTCCTAACGCACACGACGCTACTTGCCAATTTCTCCCGTTTTATTCCTCCGTTTGTGAAAGTTGGGTTAGGCTGCGTCGTGGTAAACAAAGCGTATCAAAGCACCGCATATGCGGGCTTCGTTTAATGCTTTACGTACGAATGTTCATAAAACTTTAAAAGGTGCTTTAACTACCAGATGTTATATCCCTTTTACAAGGCTTTATTTAACCACACCTGTTATTGTCTCAAGTGTTAGCCAGTTAGTCAAATTTTACAGTTGAATAGAAATTTAGCCTTCCACGGTTTCTCTTGATGACCTCGTATTCAGACTACAAGCACCGGATGTCCGGGTCCACCTCCATCAGAGTTACTTTTAAATTTGACTCCACAGTACCGCTCTTTGTTACAGTCTTTGAAAAAAGGCTGGGTTGAGCAGTGAGTGTCCCAATCTACGTAACCTTTGCCGATAACTGTGGTGTATTTAGACTATCTACTGATAGAGGTGAACAGCTCATGAACCACCTTTAAAGTTGATAAACTTGTTTTCAACAGTAAAAATTTAATGTCTAACTTATAATATAAATACAATACAACTGTTACTATACTCGTATTCCTGCTAATATCTGATCTAGAAACAAAATGGTCGAAATCTTCATTAAATAATGAAGACATTAACTATTAAACCTGGGGAAATATTTTGCCTCCTGTTCAAAAGATTTTTGTTCTCAGTAATTGAAGACGGCGGTCACTTTTTGCCATCACACCGCCACTGGCAGAGGGATAACCTTCAAACTATAAAACAAGTAAGTTCTGTTCGTGGTAGCCGATTGTGGATTTTTGGAAATAGTCCGCGGTGAAGCCGTCCGCTCCTGGTGCCTTCTTGGAATTAAAGCTCACCATCGCGGTCCTTAGCTCGTCTTTGGTAAACGGCGGATCTCTGAAGTCATCATGACCCGGGGCGTTTATTTTTCGTGCTAGTTCTCTTAGCTCTACCAAATGACTACAGTATGATCTACTATTAAAAGGTCTATAAATTACTCGTACTGCGTTGATTATACGCGCGAGTGATGCCTCTGTAGGTTAGTTTTCGTATTAGGAATATAAAAAAAGACAACTATACTGTCGCAGTCTTTTTTAGTTTTATAAACTTAAACAAAACATTTAAAACAATCTAGAGACACTATTCTTAGTAGCAGACGAAAAACATTGTCATCGACATACCTACCAAGAGATAAACTCGGTGAAACGATAATGGTTCGTTTGTCACAATAAGCGTTTCTCGATTTAGGTATAGAGAGAGGTACACACGGCGACGACGGTGACGTCATTCGGTCTAAGACAGAGATTGTAAAGTCTTGTTGTTCATATATACATTGTGTCTTAAGAACATTCGTTCTATTTATGTAATTGGACCTGTTTTAATATAATTTTAGTAGTTTAAGCTGTTATAAATAACTAAAGGCCACTGAATTATCAGAATAGAATATCCGTACTAAAACTTTCATTTTGAATTTGTAGAAGCCTATGTTATTCTGGATAATATTTGTAAGATATGTATGATGCATTTGTGATGTGATGAGTGTGATGACCAAAACGATCGGATTAAGTTCCGATTCAAACCTCAAAGGATGACTGTCCACTGGTACTATTATGTATTCTGTGCTTATGGCAATAATTACATTTAGAAATATCTATACATTCATTTATAAATGTAACGATTCCGCGCAAGTTATCATAAACTAGAATTACGTAAGGAGACGGAGACGTATGATTTATATGAAATAAAAAAAAAACAATAGATGGCTATATCTATACAAATAACTCTTGACCGTTGATCAGATTGTAATAAAACTTTGTTTTTTTTTTAAAAAGACAACTCCCGCATTAGGAATTACTCCTGTGTCGCGGGGGACTTCACAAACATACAAACAAAGAACACCCAGACTCAGGTGGGAATCGAACCCACGACCTCTGGCTCAGCAGTCAGGGTCACTAACCACTAGACCAAAGGCCAGTCAAGTTGGCAGGGTCTTCTGAGAAGGGAGGGAGGGAGGTTTGGTTTGGTTTGGTTTGGGCGTTTGGTTATCTCAGGACCTGCTGGTTCAAATAGAAAAAATATTTTAATCTTAGATAGCCTATTTATCAAGGAAGGCTATAGGCTATATAACATCACGCTACAACCAATAGGAGCGGAGCATCAATAAAAAATGTTGCAAAAACGGGGAAAATGTAAAAACGCGGACGAAGTTACGCAGGTCAGCTAGTAGGCTATCACTATATATTATAAAACAAAGTCCCCGCGTCTGTCTGTCTGCTCGCAATAAACCCAAAAACTACTGAATGGATTTTCATGCGGTTTTCACCACTAGATAAAGCGATTCATGAGGAACGTTTAGGTATATAATTTGTTAGGGTTTTGTGTAAATTGGTTAAAATATGATGATGATTGTTGAAGATATCTCTGCTACCCGTGCGATTTTTTTTAGTTTACTAATAAACTACAAAAATAAACTCAAAATAACCTGGAGTTCTTTCACACCGAAAATATAAAATAAATATAAATTTGTAACATAACGAATGTTACCATTTTAGTTTGCTTATCCTTCTCCATTTTCATTAGAGCCCGATTTATTTTTTCAAGTAAATGTAAAATTTTGCCGTTAAATCGTTGCTTTTAAATTGGTTGTCAAGGTTTATTGGCGCAAGGCCAATTGAGTTGCCGTACGTAAAATGAGGATATTACAGTATGTAAGCAGTATGAGCACCACATACGGTTGTCGGTCTGCTTCTTAGTAGTACAATACTGACTTCTACAATAAAAAAAAAGGTTGCTTTAATCGATTTAAAAAAAGTTTCTTAATTCGACTTTATTTTGTTGTGTATGTTGTGCGATATTCTCGTCAGTTGTGAATTTTTTGGTCTTTTAAACAAACACTTTAATTATCTTAACATATTATAACTATGTAAACAAATTAGTTTTCATCGTGGGAGAGCCGTGCTTCGGCACGTATAGGCCGTCTCGACCGGAGTGATACCACGGCCTCACAGAAAACCGGCAGTGAAGCAGTGAAGCAATGCTTCATTGCTTTTCGCCGAGTGAGTGAGAGGTTACCGGAGGCTAACCTAACCCTTACCCCACCCTCTCCCCTTCTTCCACCCTTCCCCTACTCCCACTGTAAAGGCCGGCAACGCACTTGTGATTCTTGAGTTGCACCTGCAACTGCCAATGAGCGGCGCACGGTGGTGCGATAATGGACATATATCCCGTTTTTTATATGGTTCAGATTTCAGAATTTTCTAACTGATTAAAGATCAAAAGATTACAATTGTACACGTGATGTGGGCATGTTAGTAGACTGTCTCACAAGTATGCAGCATTTTTTTATTTTTAATCCATTCAAAATTCGGTTGAGGCGAGAATTTTGGCCATTATGCACCACCGTGCGGGGTCTGCTCGTTTGACCTACTAATATTATAAACGTGAAAGTTTGTGAGGATGTATGGATGTATGGATGTTTGTTACTCTTTCACGCCAAAACTACTGAACCGATTGCGATGAAACTTCGTATGTAGATAGCTGGAGACCTGGATTAACACATAGGCTACTTATTATCCCGATATTCCCATGGGATCTGAGTAGCTAGTACCATATATAAAAAAACTTCTACGACAAGTTTAACCTACTACTAACTGTCGCATCGAAGTAAAACTTTGTATGTATGTGTAGATTCCATGACAATACAATAATTTAACATCCTGGAGCTGATCTGATGATGGAGCCACGAGGTGAATAGTTGGCTACTAGATACCCCTTGAGTTTGGGCTCCTAAGATACGTTTTCGTAAATCCAACGATGGTCTGATGATGAATACTCGTTTACTTTTTGATTCGGTCGGATAAAATGGTGTTTTTTAGTTTTATTAAACTACTAGCAACGCCCCGCGGTGTCACCTGCGTAAGTTCTGATTCCGTGGGAATATCGCCATAAAAGTAGCCTATATGTTAATCCAGGTCTCTAGCAATAGCTGGATACATCATTATGATTACATCCTTGGCATGTAATAACATACCAAGTTTCATCGCAATCGGTTCAGTAGTTTTGGCGTGAAAGAGTAACAAACATCCATACATACGTCCTCACAAACTTTCACGTTTATAATATTCGTAGGATATTATTTATTGGCCAAAAAGGTCCGTTAAATATTTAAGAAAATAAATTGACAAGGTCGACTATTACTTTTTTTAAAAACCTCACAATTTACATTATTAGTAGTTTGGGATCAGGCGGCTGTGCGTGAGGTGTCTCAAGTTACTATTGTTATTACATAAATGGTAATAATTTCTGAGATAACAACTTATTGTTTCTTCTTCTTTTTTTGGTTAACTGTTCTGTTTTGTTAAATTAAACTTTCTTTTGCCTAGCTAAAGAAGTTTAAGAATTATTCTCAGTTAAAGAAAAACATTGATTTTGTAATGAAATTCCTAAGAATACAGAACCTTGACTTCCTAACTAACATTATGAATAATTATTTTACGCTTTTTGTTACGTCTTCATGCGTCAACCGATCATGAAACGTTATTTACACCGTGCCAGGGTACATAAAAAGACGGTATTTTTTATCCAGAAAGAAAGCACTGTTACCGAGCGAAAGAATAAACAAAAAAAAAACAAACTAACACAAAACAACTTGCAAGTGCTTTTATGGGAAAGATGATCTGTCTCTTAATCCAAGAACAGTAAATAAATAAGTACCTGTAATTACTCACTTTTCATTACATATTTCCGCCGTACAGAAAACCCGATACTATTGCGGATAGTGATGTTAATCTCTATATTTAGTTCCAAACAAACCATTATTCGTTTAGTCTAGACTAAAATGTAAACAGTTTTTATAGACCAACCAATAGAATACCGTAATATATGTATGTTGGTTTAATTTTTTGTAAAAATTATTTTATTATTTTGCCGCCTCGTACAAGAGTAGTTTGACGTTTTATTGAAAACCATTGGACATGTGAGGTGTAGTTATTACCGATTGGCGAATAAACAATAAAACAATATCAAAAACTATGAATGGTATGCATAGATTTAAAGTGTTTGAAGCTCTTTACAAATATTTTATATATTACGTTTTTTTAATACCAACGAATAATGGCACCAGTTTTTTTTATGGGATAGGGGGCAAACGAGCAGAAGCGTTATCTGATGGTAAGTGACTACCGCCGCCCATGGGCACCTGCAACTCAAGAGTCACAAGTGCGTTGCCGCCCTTTAAATCCCGAGGAAATCCCGAGTTACTACTATTTTGTAAAATTCTTGTACTTCAAACCTGCTTTATTTTATTGATGAATCGCCACGCAATTAAATTATATTTTTATCAAGACAACTCCCGCATTAGGAATATTCCTGTGTCGCGGGGGCTTCACTAACATTTAAACAACGGACACAAAGAACACCCAGACTCGGGACAATTATTTGTGGATCAAACAAATTCTAGTCCCGTGCGGGATTGGAACCCACCATTGACCACTTAAACCATTGCGCCACCCGTGCAGTCAAATTAATTATTCAAATGTTAAAGCAAAAGAAAGTTAATACATGTAGAAATAAGTGTTAAAATACAGTTTCCAGCCCTATATTTAACGTTCATAAATGTCACTTAGTGTTTTAATTGAATAAATGATTTTGAATTTGAATTATACAAATATATTTATATAAAGATTGTAACCGTTAATTGGGTTGATCGAGATTTGCCTGAGCAGATCACGATATGCCGCTATTTTGTGGTTTGGCCGATTATTTCGGGACATGCCCAATATAAAGTTAGGCAGATCGATGCGAGCAGCCTATTTGTCACTTGGCCACATCGAGATATGAATGGCTGGTCGCATCGTAATGTAGTTCCGTTTCACGACGCTGCTGGCCAGTAACGCTGTTTGCGCTCTCTGTTAGCTGTGTTTACGTAAGAGAAAGATGGTAACGTCACAAGAAATCGAAAACTGATAATAAAAGCATAAGTTAATTTCCATTATCATTCATAAGTGTACTACGAGGTGCAGTTTTAAGAATTAAAAAAAGCCGAAAGCTTACGTGATGGTATTTGTTTTCTTTCGAACTGACTAAACTGAAAAACTAATAAGTCTGTATTTTAATAATTACGGATTTTTTTAATATAATTATTATCAAAACTTTACTATATTTATTTTACATTTACGGAAAGCATACAGCTATAAATGCGAGTACAGCATATCGTAAATGAGGCCAGTTACAAATTTTCGCCAATAATAAGAAAAACTATAACACATAATGTACACAGCAAAAGAGATACGTTTAGGATCATTGATAGTTCAGTGTAGTTGTCTGTGTACACATTTAAAGCTAGTTTTCCAAAAAGAAATTACCTAAACGCCTTTTCAGCGTAGGTGTACTAGTATAAAAAATGTCGATTTCAACATTCCGGCATGCTTGGTCAAACTCGTTCATGCGATTCGCTCTAATAAATATACCAGTTCTGGCGATAAGTAGTCCTCACCACAGGAGTGTACAGTAAGTCTGATGTGCGTAGGAACACTGATGGAACCCGTAAGCTGATTCTGCTCACCAACTCTGGCGTATCGAGCGATCCATTCATGATTTTGAACAATAACGATAAGTCTGCTATTTTTCGTCTCTCATAAAGAGGAAGAATATGAAATTTCCTGCAACGACTGGAATAATTGGGTAGATAGCATTCAGATTTATATTGGATGTACCTAAGGACTCTCTATTCTATCTATAAATGTGTTGTAGATAGGATTTCAGACCTCAGAGTTATATTAAAGTTGACAGCGAACCAGGGAACAGTACAAATGTTCTGATGATGCTAGTTATTTTGGTCACCGTACAGAATTTATTTGCCCAAACATGTCCGTACAAATAGCCAAACGAACGTTGTGAACACCCATCCCCATTAAACCTGATTGGTGAATCACGTCATTAATGTTAACGTTGACAGTCTGCTGTCCTCTTTTGCCGACGCCCGAGAAAGGTTTCGGCGTGACGTGTGGTGAGTACAGTACCGACTCTCAACACAAATTATAGAAACGTGGAGCGGAAAGGGGCTTCACAAATATTGAGGGATTCGCCGAATCTTCCGGAACTCCACAAGTGTATACTTGGTAGTTACAGTTTCAATAATATTCACCGTTGACAGTTCGTTCAGTCTTCTTTTCGCCCCCGAGAAAGGTTTCGGCGTGACGTGTGGTGAGTACAGTACCGCCCCTCGACACAAATTACAGATATATCGAGCGGGTAGGCGATTCTCCGAATCTTCCAGAACCTCCCTGGGGTACTTGGTAGTTACAATTTGTGTCCATTTGTTAAATTGTTTTACATGGACAGTATACTCGTACATTTATTTATGACTGCCAGAGGGCGAAAGGTGTAAGCGTATTTATGTAATATTGATGTTGGGTCAACATACGACTAGTCGATACATATAAACTTAGCTATAACTAATACTATAAATCAGCTGGCAGCCTATTTATCTTTTGATAACGCAGATAAGGTACGAATTACATTTACAGATATCAATATTTATGTTAAAATGCATGTTGATATAGATATCATGTATTACGTTAGCAAAAAAATATGTTGCTTTTATTATTTCTGACCGGGAGATAATGAAGGCACATATGTATACATACTGATACCAAAAAAGTACTTAAGTATGCTAGACGCACACTATTAAATTAAAAGATGTTGTTAAACCTTGTTATTTCATTACTATTTGCGTTTGTGTCGGTGACAAAGCGAAATTTAAGTCTGTTGTTGAGTGTCGTTTGGAGTATTTTGGCTGTGAAATGATATTTTTACAACTACTTAAAGTGAAGACTTTTCGGAAACTGCGAAACATTTGGTAATTTGCAGACTTCTTACTTATAAGTGGCGTAAGCTGTAATTTTTCAAATAGAAGGTTGGTATACGGGTACTAGGTAGGAAGTTTTAGGTAATGTTTGCAACTAATTGCGTAACAATATATATACAGAATGATGTTACAAAAAGGTGTGGTCATATTCAAGCTACACACTGTATATGATGTAAGTATTTTACCACCCAAAAAGTTAAATCCGTATTCCTAATAATGACGTGACAAGAGAATTTTCTTTTTCATCGATATAGTGAGTTATCGATATTCGACTTTTAACTTCACCGATAACAAAACAATACTAGCGAATAAACTCTGTGTTCAACCCCGAATTCGTTACAACCTAGTACACAAAAAAAAACATTTTATGATTCCAAACTATCTACGCAAATCAAAGTGTTTGTCCTGGATCACAAATTTATTCGACGACACCTTCAGCACCAAGGTGTGGTACTATGGTACCATATTATGTATATATTATGTAATTAATATGTTTAATATATACATATTTAACATATTGATGAAATGGGTATAGGTACGAAATCCTAAGTGGGTTAGGTATGTAGTGATATGGGTTGGCAGTGATATTGGTTAAGTAGGGTATGTCACATGACAGTACTACAGAAGAGCTAATAGACTAGATAAGGAAGGCAAAACAAATAAATAAAATAATTCTAAAACAAATAAATCTGTTTGTAATGTCAAAATAATAGTTTTTTAAGCTCATATTGTGCCTAAAGAAGTTTTCATTTAAAAAAAAACAGCAGTAAACACAAAATCAAAAACAGCTGACGCTCGGGTCAAAGGGAACACATCTACATCAACTCAGGACAGCCAAGCGCCGCTATTGGCACTATAAAATCTTGAGACTAGCTCAAAGCTAATACAAAATTGCAAGGAAAACCTGAACACACTGAGGCAATCAAACAAAATTACATTAAGATAGGTACCATGCCACTCAGGTGTTGATGGCAATGAAAAAGCCGAGCACGCCAGAGCTGGTGCAGATAGCCGACAGCAATGACAGGAACCATTCTGCGGCATCACCAAACAGCGAGCTTATTCAATCCTAAACACCCAATATACATCAATGGCAATTAACAGATGGAAGACCACGACTGGTCCAAGACACTTGAAAGCCTTAATAAAGGGATATGATAACGAAGTATCAAAAGAACTTCTGGACCTCAAAAGATACAAAACCTGTCCAGTAACAATAATCCTCACCAGACACTGCAAACTGAACAAATATAATATGTTCAACCTAAAGTTGGGCGAGAACACAATATGCAGATTCTGTCGAGAGGCAGAAGAAATTTCCACAAAAGCAATGCATATGCGTTGCTTTTGTGGCCCACTAATGCGGCACTTAATTAACCTAGGGTTGCACATCATGAAACCGAAGGAAATACAAACAATCACTGCTGATAGGATCTAGAGGTTTCTCGAAGCCATAAGTCTGAGCAGTGAACTTTAAAGCAGGAGTGCACTACAAACGACCAGACCATGGTCGAGGTAGCATTAGGCACTTAAAAAAATAACAAGTTTAATTTATTAATTGTATTGTATTAATCGAATTACGTACGATTACGTTTTTTCAAAGGAAGCGGGTGAGAAAAGCGGTATGTGCTAGATTTCGTTACTCTTGACGGATCAATTTATGATGAACGATTACTGCACCTGGTATATAAAAATCAAAAAATATTAATTGATTCGTGGCGGTAAAACCGCTGTTCAAGGACCTCTCTCTCTCTCTAATCATTCGCACTGGTATAAATATTTCTATTGGTGTAATAATATAAATACAGAATTGAATTAATATAATTTATGAGTCATCACAAGTCTCACTCGGTAACAGGTTTGTACAAACAGAGTTGTATACTAGTGTTGCTTCTGTGCATGTGTGTGTGAGCATACGTGCAATGTTGCACAGAGTAGCCGACCAAAGAGACTGCATTTAATTTATAAACTGTTATTCCTGACAGTTCATTGAGTAGCCCCTTCGTAAATCGGTGCGGCATTGACCTATTAACTATAAAGCTTTCGTTTTCGTAACGGTCAAGTATTCATTCCAATTTCCATGTAACATTCGGTCAATAACATTTTCAAAAGGTTTGATATTTTTAATTTTTCTCCCAAATGATGGTTTTTTAACTAAGTACATTGATTTAGATTACATTGTGGGTAGCTTAAGGAATGCTGTTCGAAGTGTAAGAATACCTAAGATTTTGATATTTTTAATAGATATTAGCGAAGGAGAATAAATAGTTTTTTTTTGTTAAATTAATATCGACGAAATATTCGTAATACATGCGTCTGAGTTTGAGGTTATTAGTATAGAAGGGAATCAGCTGATTACTTAAACTTTTTAACAAATAGTTACGACATCATAAATGTTTAACAACAACTTAATCCCTAATCCTAAAGATTACACTTTAGGATTAGAGATTATTAATTATTTTTATAAATTTTAGGTATTTCTTTTTTCTTACAACTTCTTAATACGGGTATAATAAGCGCATGGCTTACCGTGTCACCGTTACCGGATGCTATACAGATATATATATATATACCTAATAGGAATGTTATGGATATGAAATTTCGGATCTGGATCCGGGTAATACCTAAGTATAATATACCGAGATAAGTTTACGGATATGAAATTATTTCGAATTATCCGATAGCTTCGTTCAGATTCGGATTACGGTTACAAGATATTTAAGGGATTGTAATAGGAAAATTCTAATAGATAAGGCTTGAATTTACACAACCATTTCAGCTACACAGAAATACCAAATATAAAAACTTGACAAAACATTTCTCATTTAGACTCCGTTCCTATCCGAAATGATTCGAACTTTTATTTGTATAAGATTCAGTTACGGTTTTGGATAGATTTTTATTTCGGATATCCGATTGTTTCGGTTACGGATAGATTTTTATTTCGGATATCCGATTGTTTCGGTTTCGGATAGATTTTTATTTCGGATATGCGATTGTTTCAGTTCTAGTTGCGAATTTTAATAAAATCTCTGCAATATACTCTGCTAACACCTGAGCCGTGAGCTGTGGTGTCACTCGCAAAAAATATATAATTGACGTTTTCGGGGGTCAGACCCACAATACTTGATGAGCTGGTAAATTAATCCATACTACCTCCGCACCACCACTGCAGTTAATAGTTTTGCACCTTTTGCACATTTTGCGGTAAGGTCTGCAGTCGGCGCAGTCACGCGCAGTGGGCTGCTCGACAGCTGCATGGCGCTCACGTGCTTTTATTTTTTAAAGTACAAAAAATGTAACACTACATCTTTTTGATATATTCTTTAAATTCTGTAAAAATCTGTTATGATTGACATGGTTTCTGGTAATTTATGTACTGAACATGGATATAGATCCAGTAAGAGAAAAAGACCCGGCAGCACTGTTAATGAAATTTTAAAAAAATATGCATTTGACCCTATTTGCCCTTACAAAAAGTTTAAATAAATAATTTGAATAACAAATTTATTTATTAAATCTTTTTGTAAGGTTTTGGAATATTTCAATTCCACTATAAATATAGTTATAATTTGAATAATGTAAATAAGAAATTGCGATATTATTGTTAAAGTTTCAATAAATATGATAGAATCTTATAATTTTTAACAAGTATGTCTATTTGTCAGCTTCTACACAATATTGTATTGTTATGAAAAAAAAAAAGAAAAAATAAGAGATTTTAGAAAAGGTACCTAAGCAGGTTTGAGATGAGATTGCAGGTAGAGTATACGAAACAGCCAATAAAACAAATAACAGAGTACCCTCAAGTTGACATTGAAACAGTTTATCAAATGACATACAGACAATGATTCATTGTTGTGAATCACTTTTTAATAGCGCGTGTCGATTCGTTATTTATACAGAATACCTTATTTATCTGACCGTATATAAGGCCGGCGTGATGCGCGGCGTCATTGTTAAGTTAATGTAACGCTTTTGCTCCCGGCTTTATTTAGAAGAGACGTGGCTTTATTATATTTTGAACTAGTTCAGTTGACGACTTCTGTAGTGCATTCGACTGCCACGCCACAGAACAGGTCGCGGATTCAATTCCCGCGTAGTGTAACGTTTGTATGCACGAATATGTCTATTTGCACTGATCTGGGTGTTTCGGGGTGTTATTTGATAATAATAACTTGAGACGACTCACACACAGCCATATGACAAATTAGGCGGAGCTTGTATTATGGTAACCAGATTGCTGAAAAACATCGTGCTCATCACACAATTATTTGACCTGGGTAGGAATCGAACCCACGGACTCTGGCTCAGCAGTCAGGATCACTAACCACTAAACGAACAGGCCTAGGTAGGTATGTATTTACAAAACAAAAATATATCTAAGTATATCCGTGTGTGGCGACTTCCACATATAGCAAAAAGAAACATACTCCAACATCATCTTCAACCTACTTATCCTGCATCGCGCTATGAGAGTTCTCGCGCTGATTAGTATATATACAAATTCCCAACATCAACCGTTGGGCCGCGACCCGCCAGGCATGATCACCTCGCCTGGTCGGAGGATCCTCCCTTTGTGTTGGAGGAACATAACACCCGTTCCTCCACACGTGTTCTAGAATCCATAATAATGCTCTGCTTAGTTGGGTCTAGACAGCGATGTATAATGTGTTTCAGATTATTATTATTCCTCTTTATTTATCTTAACACTTATAAATTACATTTTTAAATATGTACAAAACAATATATATTTAAAAATATAAAAAACAGTAGACCACCGACATCGGGTACAGGGACCAAGACACCGGTGGTTAGGGCTCCAAAGACAGGAACCTCCTCACTATACGGGCCGTGTCAAGGAGAACTGCCTTCTGCATCAGTCCCTTGATCCAGCCGTCTAACGCGAGCCTCTAAAGGTGTTGATCGAGGCTCTTGGCTATTAATCCATGTGCAGATATGACAATCGGAACAATGATTGCCGAATCGATATTCCACATATCGACAATCTCGTGAGACAAATCCAAATATTTTATTTGTTTTTCTTTTTCAACTTTCACCGAGGTTCTCGTCATGAGGAACAGCGATATCGACAATCATTGCGCGGCGCTCTAATCGGTCACCACTAAATCAGGTTTATTGGCAACAATAGTTCTGTCAGTGATGATAGATCGATCCCAATACAATGTGGCACGACCATTTTCGAGAACTGGGTCGGGCACATACCTGTAATATGGCACCTCTGAATTCACAAGATTGTATTTAAGGGCAAGTTGTTGATGTACAATCCTGGCCACTTGATTGTGTCTATGCAAATATTCCCCGTTGGCAAGACGAGAACAACCAGAAATAATATGCCTGATAGATTCACCAGGACGGTGGTACGCCCGACAGATGTCTACCGTACCATCTTTCACGATATATTTCCGATAGTTATTCGTCATAACAACTTCGTCCATAATTGCAAAGACAAAACCTTCGGTTTCTCCGAAAAGATCACCAAACCGTAGCCAAGATGTAGAAGCTTTAAAGTCTATATGAGGCCCATTTAGGGCCCGATAAAAACGACCATGAAGTTCTTTGCCCTTCCATACCTCCCTGCGATCATTAGTACTAAGTACTACAGGCTTGCGCCAGTTCTCTTTAGCCAGAGCGAGCGGAGTGAGTCCGTTGTCCACTGCTACCACACTACGATGCACTCCCACGTCAGTATGAAGAAAATATTCTCTAAGGTTGTATATCTCGCGATTGTGTAGGGTCTTAATGTTTAAGAGTCCACGACCCCCAAACTTTCGCAGGATATACAACCTCATTACCGATGAACGTGGGTGGTGCATTCAGAATGCAGTCAGCAGTGTACGGACTCTCCTGTCAAGGGCATCCAATTTTGTCTGAGTCCATCTAAGTATACCAAAGGAATACATCAGAACCGGCATGACCCAACCGTTGCAGGCACGCATTTTGTTACCCCCTGATAAAATACTTTTAAGTACTTTTTTCAGGCGGCCAAAAAAGCGCTCCTGCAGCGCTTGTTTCATATGAGATTCAGGTATTCCCAATGACTGTGATATACCTAAATACTTGTAGCTTTCAGTTGCAGACAGAGATCTGAGTTTTGTTGAATCTGAAAGTTCGACTCCTTCAGATTCTACTATCACGCCTTTCTTTACATGCATGACTGCACCCTTGTCCACACCAAATTCCATCTTGATAGAGTTACTAAAGTTTTCAGTCACCTTCAGTAACGCTGTCAATTGCAAATTAGTGGGGGCAATAAGTGTCAAATCGTCCATGTACAGAAGGTGAGATAAAAATCGATCGTCTTTCTGCAACCTATAGCCTAGCCCTGAACCCTCGTAACAGCGTACTGAGAGGATTCAAAGCTAGGCAGAACCACAAGGGACTCAAACTATCACCTTGAGATATACCCCGCTCGATCTTTATTGGTACATCGTTTGCCGCAATCTGCCAACATCCTGGAAAGCGAAGTGCCGTTCTCCACTGCCCCATACATGACTTCAAAAAAGTGCAAAGAATTGTATCAATTTAATGACGAATAAAGGGAGGACACTGGCTTCTGTAACACAGTTCTTACTAGTACAGGAGTCAAGGAAATCTACCTGTTTGTAACTATGTTTGTGTCCAACAAATAAATAAAAAAAATATATATATATTTTCTGTGAGAGAATATGACCCTTACAGGTTGGTTATTATTATTATTGTTATATTAATTTACTTTTGGCACAGATTACATGATATTACAGGAACAGAAGACTCACTCAGCAAAATCATTTAAATAATAACGACTCTGACTCCCACACAGTAAAGTGCAATAAATCAAATCAAATATAATCGATTGAACTTCTAAATATGCGCCGGTATTAACATTTTTTAATAACCATTGTTAAACAAACAAATAAGTAGAACATTCATTGAATGCAGTCCTAAGCCTGAAGATAAGATTACCGTGGTAACTACTAACTAAGCAGCCGCACACTCACACAAAATCACGTGAACTTGTAACTAGTGACGAGTCTAAAGTAACTAGTCACGTTACGTTTCGTGGAATTCACAAAACAATTTTTTTTTCTTGCCGATTGCGACGGGATATGTTATTATTAACTTTCACAGATACTTCACACAGCTATGGATGCAATAATTGCAAGTGTGTTGTGTTTAAACTTATTTTTTGAAAACAAATATTTTTTAAGGGCTGTTGCAGAATAATTACAATCTATTTCGGAAGGCCAAAAAGGTCATTAAAGAGAACCCAGAAATAGTGGAGATAGACTTTTTATATGGCTAAGGTCTATAAAGCTATGTTAAGTTATACAAAGTTTCGCTCGGAGAGTCTAATGAGAGATTATGTAACATTTATTTTCCTCGTCCAGGGCCGTAGCCCTGGACGAGGAAAAGAAATGTTTGCGCTGCAATCTAGGTCAAAATATACTTATTTTAGTGCATACTTACCTTAACTACAGATACTATAAGAAAAATGGTTATTTACTCTGGCAATATCTAAAATAACATTACAATGAACATTTCTTACACCTAGACGTCGAAATTTTCGATCGAAACTAACAATGTAGCAACTGTCAAATGTGTGTGGGTCTTACGGTATGTTTATGTAACCATAGTAGATCCAATAGGTACGTACATAATTAAATCAATGTTTAGTCTGCTATTCAATGAGTAAGATTAAAAAGCAGGATATTAAAGAAGTTAGTAAAATCCAATCCCCAATAAGCGTCGAATGTTTACACAAAGCTCGTAGTAAAAACTCCATTTACTGTTTCATATATCAGTCTAGTCTACCTTTGACCAAACGGTGATATTGGATCAACATGTCTGGTAAATAAAACGTATTTTACCTTCTAAATAGCGCACCGCGATTCAGTCCTGATATACGAATCTAAAAACCGGGCCCGCAGCACGCCCGCAGAGATAGAGTTCGTGTTTATTTAATTTCTTTGAAAATCTGCCCCCCAGTCCTCCCCTTTGGGGGAATATCCCCCATTCACGAAGTTAACCTTCATTTTTGCCCTGTTGATTTGTCGTCGAAGTTTGAAAGCAATCGGTGCATAATTGCGACCTCTATCGTGCCGGTAAAATGGAGGTACATACTACGTAGTACGTACATATATACGTATATATAATTATAAATATAAACTTTTTAACTGGCGGTTGTTTTGGGGTCTAGGGATCATAACTAGACCTCCTGTGAAGAAATTTTTGGAAAACTAGACAACTGGTAAAAAACCAATAAGAAGACTTTTCAAAATCTAATATGCAAACAAGGCGCGAAAGTTTAAAGCAAATATATATTTGCATATCTATATTAAATTAAATATTTGCATATTATATTGAATATCGCTTTTGCAAACTTTTTTAGTTTAACTTAAATTTTACAACACCGTCATAGGGATTAATTACTCGTACATATAATTATAATTGTATAATTATATGTACGAGTATATACTTGTTGGATCATTACAGAATACGTATAAAGTCTGTAAGCATACGCCTCCTGTTATAAAACAAAATAAGACACTCTTTATATGTTACTAAATTTCATTTAAATGAATAAGTTTCACTATTAACATGTTTCAAGAGTGCCTACGCATCAAGACCAGGTACACCTTCTATCAAAACTTTGAAATCTATCTCCACTAAATCTCCACAATGTCAGACATAGGTCCAAGTATTGTCAGTTTCAAAATATACCAGCGTTTCACTTTTACAAGTACACTATAGAAATAAACTCATAGACACATTGATTGCCTAACAAGCGCCGGAATAATAGGGGCAGTGACATCATATAGGGGCTAGGTCGTCCCTAAATTGAACTTTATGAACAACTTTATTTATAACTGTGATGGAATAGAGACCATCTGTGATGTTTTGCCGGAAGATCGTGGCCAAATGCTGATGATGTATAAACTTTTTTACACTTTCTCATTATATACACAGTTACAGTATGTGTTGTATTTATCAAATTAACATGACCAGATTATTTTAAAATTGTCTCCGTCAATGTTTTAGTTGCTGATATACACTTATTGTGGAGAAAAGATGCAAAGATGATATTAAATAGATATTAGATGGTATATGATATATCGCACACCTAGATCCAAACAGATATTATCTCAAAAAATCCAATCCAAAAGCATAAATCTGTATAGATTTATGCTTTTGGACTCATGGTCCTTAAAAGTATCATACAACCACACGGGTTTCGTGTTGTTCTTGGTTTCGTATTTAAATAATTCGTTTTTAAGATTTCTTTACTGGCATAAATTGTGCAAATACATCTCAGTAATGTAATGGATTACTAATAAAACATCACTATCCGACTTTTGCTAAATACGATCTTGTGCTGCCTTGGTTTAATGACTCTTTCCTTGATACTTAACCAGTTCGCGGAACAATCTAGTGAATCCGTCACAATAAACATAGGTATTAATAGTTCTACTAACCTAATCTAATTCCTGTCCTGACATAAGCAGAAAGGGCTCGTGAAAGAGCGACCACCGACCCACGAGAGCGAGTTACCAGGGCCATAGCTTTATACGGCGATCAGTCGTCAAAACATTATATCAGTCTGGCTGTAGCTGTAATATGCTGATACGTGGAACGCACAAGAAACGAAATCAAGACGATTCTTTCAGTTGCTATTCCCTATACTCACTACAATTACGTCCAAATATTTACAACCAACCGTCAGACCATCACTTATGCTGCAGTGACAAGTTATAAATAGTTTTACTTTATCGTACATTGTTACTAATAACTTGAAAACACTATCACATACCTATCTCAAGTTTTCCGTTTCAAAATCCGCAAAAGGCACTACGCCGCGTATCGAATGAAATCCTAAACTGACAACGTTCCTTACATTCACTCCACACAAATCCAAACCCGTCTAAATTATTCCTTAGTCATAAACTAGGCTCCATTTATAAGATTAAACAATGAATCCTCCAACTGTGCTTGTTAGGAATTAGTTGATGTTGATATTGTACTGGGTGGGATTCAAAACCTCAAGCATTTAATCGGAATATACTCGTACCGGCGTTAAATATAGTATTTAAATATAAATATTATAGAGTATTTTTATTCCTTAAAGAGGTTAGACTTTCTGTCAAACCAGTTGCCGTTAATTTCGTTTTCCTCGAAACTGTTACCTTACATATACTCTTGTTTACTTTACTATTCTCTGTCTGATAAACCGACGACCAAAACAGAAATGTAAATATTAAACAAGTACAAAAGCACAGATTACTAAGTAGTTACTACAAAAGTAAGATTAAATAGCCAGGCTTAATGTAAAAAAAACGTAGGATACTTCATATATATACTTTTCAGAGTTATTTGTCTTTATTCATGACGAGCCGTCCCCACAGTTTCATCTGTGTTTATGAGCACTGCTCCGCTCCTATTGGTCGTAGCGTGATGTTATATAGCCTATAGGCTTCCTCAATGAATTATCCAACACTGAAATTGCTGTTTTTCGAAAAAAACGCGAACGAAGTCGCGGGCACATCTAGTATTAGTATAAGTAAGTACGCTATTTCTATTTCACGATGTATAAAATAAGTTTTCTAGAAACTACTGAGTTATTTAAACATCGCGTAAGCTCTTACCGAGAAACATCTCTTGAAATGCTTTTGCTTCAATTTAACGGTAAGTCTACACTTTGAGAACTTGTGTTAAAGCTTATTATTTATAATATTTATTTATGACATTTCCGATTGCTTTAAATTCTGAACTATTTGTTATATGCAGATAATCTGAAAATATATCATGATATTAACCACACTGACGATCTTGAAAAATTCCAAAGTGATCTTGATCGCATTTCTGTATACTGCACCAATAATAAATTAAGTCTTAATATTCATAAATGTAAATCTATAACATTAAGTAAGAAAAAAACAGATAAATAACACTTACACACTATGTGATGTGCGATTAGAAGCTGTGCAAATTATAAAAGATCTCGATGTCACTTTAGATCATAAACTACATCTAGATGTTCACATTGAAACTATAATTAATAAGGCTTATAAATGTACGGATTTATAATGAGATCAGCCAAAGATTTCACGCAAATATCCACATAAGTATCTTCGTCTATACAAATCATTGGTTCGGTCACAGCTGGACTATGCGGTATCTATTTGGAACCCCTTCCATAATAGATACAAGGAGAGTCTGTAGTCTGCGCTAAGAAAGTTTATGTACACTATGCAGTACAGATGTTACCAAAACCGTTTAAGTTATGCAAAATTATTGAATAATTATAATATGCTAACATTAGAAAATAGACGTAAATTGCTCGAATCAATGTTACTATATAATATCTGCCATAACAGATCCGAGTGTCTTATAAATACAATTGCTTATAGAATACCTACTAGGACGCACTGCCGTAACCCCTGTCAATTACTCGCCACAACACGCTATCGAATTAACGCAGCCAAACGTTCACTTATAACCAGAACTTCAATAGTGCCTATAGACATGGCAGCATTGCGTCCTAGCATCTTTAAAGGTAACGTAGTCAAATTTTTAAATAATCTGTTTTGATGTGTAAATATATATATATAACGCCTCTGTAATCGCCTTTTAAAGTCCTTTGTTTTGACGCCCCACTTGATGGATTTTGAGGGAAAAAGAAATAATTTTTCATAACATAATTTGAAGCCAAAACTACATACATACACTCCAAAAAACATAATCCCCCTTCCGCAGTAGGATGGATAGACCTGCCATACTTATTTCTGGCGCAAATTTGAACAGAATTTACTCAAATTGTGGTAAATGGTGTTGGTGACACGTTAATTAAGTTATGTTTGTAAGAAAACTATATATTATATACTCTGTATTGAGTTACTGTTAATTTATTTAAATTAACAAAAAATAAATCTGCTTTCGCTGCCACTGCAGTGCAGAGATTCAACTTTAATTAGGATTCTTTGATAGAGAAAGGAAGTTGGTATATTCGTACACGACTTTTCAATAGAACTTTCTAAATTTGAAAGGAAATAGACATTAATTGCACACCTAGGTCTAAAGCACCTTTTTTCAGAAAAGGTGAAAAACTAACTGTGCACTGCAGGAGTTTTGGAGGTTTATATGCAACAATGTATTCATATTTGTTAATTTTTTGAGTTGAGCCCGTGATGGTGAATTTAGCGTCTAGCGTCGAGTAGTGGTGATATTTCCAAGTTTAGTTTATTGGCCAGTAAGTATTGAGATAAGGAATTCGATGGTGTGCTTTAATTCTTTTCTATCAATCTGGTTTAATAATATTGACATATATTTTAGAGTACATTCAGTTTGTATAATATAAGTGCGGACAAATGGATGTCTCGTAAATGGGGTCTAGCTTCATGAAGAGTACCTTCAAAATGACAGTTGATTACGGTTTGTCGGCACAGATCAGAAATTTCTAGAGAAAATAATGGAGCACTATTAAATCACACGACGACGAGATGAGCTGAAGTCCTCACTTCTATAATTTAAGTTCCTCGCGCAGTATGGGAAGTGGTGCCATAGCAAATAGCACTGCTTAAAGCCGTGACCTTCACTATAAATTTTAATAATTTCTAAGCGTACTTGAATTGTACCGTTCCCTGTTTAAATGTCAAGACTTAATAAACATATCCTATGTTCGAAAGTGTAGCTTTACCAAAAAAAAAACAGCCAAGTGCGAGTCGGAATCGCGCACCGAGGGTTCCGCGAAATATTTTTATTATATGATGTAACTAAAAATTTACGGTTTTCGCAACTTTTCTTTTACCTGTGCTATAAGACGTTGCTTCGTATTAAATTTCAAGATTCTGAGTTTACGGGAAGTACCCTGCAGGTTTTGTTTTCTTTGACAGTGTCGAAAATTTGCGGAAATTTGCAACATAAACGGCTGTATCTTTTGATTGCGTTGGCTTAGAGGTTGATTTTTTCACAGCTCCAAGGGACAGTAGACCTAAGTATTTGATATAAATTCCAGCTTAATACCTCTACGCGTTCCTGAGAAAAAAGGTCTTGACAGACAGACAGACGGACGGACAACAAAGTGATCCTATAGGGGTTCCGTTTTTTGCCTTTCGAGATACGGAACCCTAAAAAGGCCGAAAAACACGGCCGAAGCTGGAAAGACAAGTTCCCTTAATTTCAGAATTTATTACACAGTTAAAATGTGTCTTAATTTGTTTCAATGTATTCTTTACATTATATTATTCTATCAGTGTATTACGACAGTATTACTACAAAATGAGCATTAAACCTGTTGGTTACAATATAGCAAGTTCAAATTCTTCCGTTCTCTATAAATACGACTAACAAATTGTTAGTCACACTTAAAATTATCATAGCGGCATAACCAATCAAAGCATGTATATAGTGTGAGCAATGAATATTTATTTAGTTATTTATCAATTAACATTAAAACTAAAGAAAATTAAACACAAATAAATTCCTACACTACTTCAGTTGTCATTTATCTTAGTTTATTTCTGCGATCATTTATTTTTTTTTACTTTTAAAACACCGTCTATTACTACTTAACTACTTACTAGTTACCAGTATTGGTTATTTTGACATGACTTTTATTTCTTAAGTAGACGAGTGGGGGATAACCAAACCGCTGATACTACACTGTATACGTACTCGTAGAACGAATGACACGTTCTCTGTTATGGTGAATTGTGTTTATTCTGTTTAATTTTAGATAAGACACAAAAATTGCCCTTTATTCGTAATAATAATATTAAAATAAGACAGGTTTTGTTTTCTGAGCTGTTTGCTGTGTTTATGTTACGGAGCGGCTTTTCTTATCTACCTTTATAAGTTCTTACGTTACCTACTGAGAAAACTATGACGCACACCAGTAAATATGTTTAAAGAAGTGTTACTCATAACTAACACATTCTACCATAGTATTTTACGTAATACTGCTATTCATTCATAATTAAAAACTACATTTTTATAAGATTTTTGTAGGACACTACGCTTTTTGAAGTTTACTCCTTAAGAATCGATTTGCATATAAGGCGCCCGTTATAAAAAAAATATGAAGAGTAAAATTTAGTGATCGGAGGGCAGCGTAGTAGATATGTGTATACCTTTATGTTATGTATATGTGTAAATATATACAGAATATATAGAGGGAGGGAGGGAGAGAGGGAGAGAGAGAGAGAGAGAGAGAGAGAGAGAGAGAGAGAGAGAGAGAGAGAGAGAGAGAGAGAGAGAGAGAGAGAGAGAGAGAGAGAGAGAGAGAGAGAGAGAGAGAGAGAGAGAGAGAGAGAGAGACTCCAGGAAATTGTAAACTCCAGTCGTGCGTCGGAGCTGACACGCTGACACACACACATTTTTTTTTTGTGCGTGTGGAAACCCCCTCGGGCCGTCACTCCACCGGGGTTTTCGGTGGGGCGGTGTGTCGGAATCGAACCGACTAAAACCACACGGTGTGTCGTACTGCGCCTAAATTAGAAGGGATCCGGGAACAGCTTTTATTAAGACATCCGGACCCAAGTTCACTACGCTACGCTAACCTTGCAAAGTATTAGATTCGTCTCAAAAGAAGGATTAAATTGTATGAACCAAGATGTTGTTTCTTTTATTCCTCGTTGGAGCTCTTAACTCACTTTCTGTTAGTAAAATATTTTTATTATACAATAAAGTTTCTACTTTAGCGTGTTTGTTGTAATGATGACAAAGTAACACCGTTTCTCAGACATTTTTCTCTCACAAACTGTAATGTTTTTGGTATATTTTGTCTAGCGCTAGACCCTTCTTCTAGCACATATTATTATTTACCTTTTTGTGGTATGAATGCCCAGGGGTTATAAACCTTACCGGGGCTAACGATGTTAAGTATAAAACATTTTCCAACCCAATTTGACTTAATAGGTACATCGGAAAATGTAACTTCTTAAGTTTACCTAAGAATTACATACGAACTATATATATATATATATATATATACAGGCTACTTGATAATAACTTCATTCTGTTCAATGAAAAGTTATGGTTGGATATCACATTCGAATAAATAATCCACAATCTAGGTATAAACGTAGTATAACATTAACGTGAGAGAGCCACGCTTCGGCAAGTATGGGCCGGCTCGACCGGTGTGATACCACGGCCTCACAGAAAACCGGCAGTGAAGCAATTTGCTTTTCGTCGAGTGAGTGAGGTTACCGGAGGCCCTAACCCTCTACGTACCCCACCCTTTCCCCCTTTTACACCCTTCCCCTATCCCCACCTTAAAGGAAGGCAACGCACTTGTGACTCTTGAGTTGCAGGTGCCCATGGGCGGCGGTAGTCATTTACCATCAGTTGACCCGTCTGCTCGTTTGCCCTCTATTCCATAAAACAAAATAAGTTACCAACATGAGATTAAAGTGAAAAAGAAATGATTTAAACTAAACTTAAAAGACAGAAATTTTACTAACGTATGAAATCTGTAAAGATGAGCTTTCGTTTCGTGTTTACAAGTACATACATTACAATAGTATTACAATATACATACCTACTCACTACAATTTAATACATTTACGTTTTAACGACTTGAAACATAAGAGAAAAGTGTGACCCTTTATGTGCGGTGTAAAACCGTTCAACTTTTAATTGCTTGATTGATAAATAATTGAATTGATAGGAAATGATATAGAGTGGCGCATAATCTAAACGATAACACTGTGTTAATAAATTAACGATTTTGTTTGTACTAAATGTGTACAATAGGGAATATGCATGTTGTTTAAATTTACTTGAATAATTTTCCCTTGAATCTTTATTGTCCACATATTATGCCTAAACAATTATTTTCTTATTTAGTTCGTCTTTAATTGCAAAAATATTAATTAAAATATGCAAAATAAGGGAGCGAAATTCAACTTTGCAAAACGCTTCACTATTGGTCGAAACAAAACATGACGTCAAATTCCCCGTCCTGTCATATATCGGTGCCTATATTCGTAGTGTTACGGAGAAAGATAGATGTTTCTGTGGTTTTTGCCCTTAGCTAGTGCAATTTAGGCATTCTAGTGATATTAGAAATTATCTAGGACGATGACTGAATGTAGTTTTGTCAAAGAACAATCGGACAATCTACCGAAAATAGATGCATTCATGATGACTACATATTTTGAATTAAATCCAGATTTTACGTCTGCTGAGGTCAAAGGAGTGAAATCCGCAAGGTAATTATTATAATACTTCTTATATTATAATCTAAAGGATAGGTAAGATATGTATAGTTAGTTATATTCATGAAGTTTTATTGGACTTTTGTTACTTAGTTTAAGTAGACAAGCAAGTTGCCTTCTGCTTGATATTTAAAACCAACATAAATGACCTACTGCTGACTAATTCACACTATTCTAGCAATTAAATTGTAATATGCTTACATTAAAGTGATCTTCACAACAATATAAACACGATATTGAAGATACTTCATCTCTTCTCATTAATTTACACCATTGTTTTCGTATTTCACATTATTATTTTGAACAGGAAAAAAATACTGTATTGGGTGTACTTCTTATAGTGTTTTTACACATAAGGACAAGGCAATACTTATAAAATGTTTTTTAAACTTTATCCATCGTCTATTAATTACAATACATAGTAATTACAACTGAAAATCGGTATAAAATTACTGTAACACTTCAAGTAAGCATACTAAGTTTATGAAACAAACACTGAGCGTGATATCTGACGTCATCCAAGGCCCGCGAAATATGGCGGCGTTTAAACAGATCAAGTTTTATCGATGTTTTCAATGTTATTTTCAAAATTAATTTGAACATTGCCGAGGTTATTTATATTTTTTATTAGAGTTGAATGATGGAACAAGTCAATAAAAGATAAAAAAAAAATACATGCATATTCCCTATTATTATGAAGCAAACGCGGCACCGCGAATTTGGTGCTAACTAACGTACCTATGCAGTTCATCATAAAAGCATTTTTTTAATCTTAGAATCTCGAAAGGGTCGATGACGTCTGTAGCGAAGAACAATTCGACTCTTCAAACGTCTAATAAATACAGTCGAATTCTACTAACCACTAAAAAACTACACCTTTTTCACTGGAGAGTACTACTGTTAATTTGATTGGAAAGGTATAAGTGACTTGACTCGTTTTGGGTCAAAATTTACTAGAAACTGTTTCCTATCAGTAGAACCGTTTGCTTATTTATCAACTTATTTGTTTAAAATTAAAAATAAGTTTCTTTTCATTCTACAGCTCTTCCTTGACTTGCTTAAAACAGCTGTAGTATGTTATTATGCGAAGTATTAAAAAAACATTTTTCTGGAATATAAACCATACAACACTAACAAGGTATGTTATTAATGGCAATACAAATATCAGGAATGTAGTCTAAAAATGTGTGTAACACACAATTTCAGACTACATTCCTGATACTGTAAAATTATATACATTCCCGATATAATAATAATAATAATATACGTCTTTATTGTACACAAAAAACATTCAAGAGTAAAATTAATAACAATGACGGTTTATACAATTGGCTGTCTTGCCAATCTCTTACAGGAAACCGTGAGATGAAGAAAAAAAGTGGAAATAAATTTAGAACAGTATGGTGCACGTTTAGTACATTATTTAATTATGTGAAATATCTTACGAGTAACGAAATAGTACACATACAAGTCCACTATAAACATATTTATAAATACATAAGTACATGTAGAAATATAAACAATAATATATTATATATGACACGGTACCATAGCGACTTTTACAAATGGGCAAAAGGGAAATTATGAGTTGACATCTCTGCTAGTGATAGATAATTATCCTCGACTAGTTTTTTAAAAAGAGGTAGTGGTTGTGCGCGTCTAATTTCCACTGGAAGGGCATTCCAAAGCCGAACCGCTTTATCAGAGTAGGAATTATTCATGATCTTGGTCGAGAGTCCAGACATTTTTAATCTCAGGTTCGCTGATGATCTCAAAGATCTAGGATGCGTATCGTGCAAGAAATTAAACCGTTGTTTAAGGTAATGTGGAGATAAGGGGTTAAATAGAATATTATATAACAATGAAATATTGTCTAACAGACAAAGAGTCTCTTTAAAACTACCAATTAAATGACTCACCATTTTTTTAACCTTAATTGAATAAGTATTGTTTTAGATTATTTT
The DNA here is from genome assembly GCA_949752705.1 of Callimorpha dominula. Taxonomy (NCBI): domain Eukaryota; kingdom Metazoa; phylum Arthropoda; class Insecta; order Lepidoptera; family Erebidae; genus Callimorpha; species Callimorpha dominula. Next base: position 25,691,136 of record OX456990.1, on the reverse strand, counting down.
TTTAGTAGTAATAATCCTATGAATTTTAATAAAACTATAAATATTCTATAAATTTCAGTACTAAAAGTCTCATTGGAAGTCGTTAAAACTGCATATTATTATTATATTTTGAGTTTGACATCGTGTAGCTGAAACCAAAGACATGTTGTCTATGCCTGGCGGAATAGACAACATGTCTGCCGATAATGAGGCTGTTTATGACGCACGGCGGGACCACCATTTCTTGTCCTAGTTCACTAACGTTTACGGACACCAATAGCGTTGGTGGAGTAAGTATTATTTCGGCCTTCCAATGAATGTTTTTCTGAAGTTTGAACATTTTATCTTGACTTTTGGTTTGCGTGGGAACTAGCGGTTTTGTCGCAATAAATTAAGAAATGCTCTTCGAATATGATGTTAATTAGATTAAAAAAACACAATTATTGTAATCAATATGCAACGACGACGACCTGAAGAAGGTAGCAGGGATGGACTGGATGCGGAAGGCGGAGGACCGGGTGCTGTGGCGCACATTGGGAGAGGCCTATGTCCAGCAGTGGACTATGATAGGCTGATTGATTGATGCAATAAATGCATAAAACATGCTTTTAAACGTCGTATGTTAATGCTTTGTCTCTAAGTAGGTGAATCGGGAAAATACATGCATCCAAAAATAACCTTCACAGTAATCATCGGTAAAAGAGCGAGAATGACATCACCCATTGAAATTGTAACCAACGGGTAATAGTTAGTTCATCACAGACGTTCCTGTAAAATACTCATTGGATTTTAAGCCTAAACATGTTAACAATATAGATTAGAACAGCTTGAGTTAGTTTGCATGCATTCGAAAAATAAACACTTAGTGTTGTGACCTTCTTCGATTAGCCATGCAATTCCGATAGTTAACGGTATTCGTATCCATAACCGCCGAGCGTGAAATATTCTAGTGACATCTGGCTGTATCCGTTCCGTTGTAATAAATATCGTCGTGCTATTTTTAATTTAAAAAAGTGTAAAAAATGACTGTAGGGATTCTTTGTTTACTGTATTAAATTATTTATAGTTTATTATATTTTGTTAAATAATATTTATAAGTCGTACGTTGTACTTCTAGTGTTATAGCACAGAAATTTTAATAAGGTTTAAAAATTTCTGTGTGTTATAGTGTATGTTCCTTAGTGAGGTTTATAAGAAATAAATAACGACCAGAACAAAAATATAAATATTTCATTTAAACACAACAATACGAAATCAATTATATTCTAACACACTATAATGTCCAGCATCTGAAAATCCAGAAAATAAAAGATGTTTAACATTCCTTCCTCTGCCGTAGTCATAAGTTTTAGGACAATTGTCTCTGTGGACTTTGAAAGTATAATCTGGGAAAAGTTCACTGACACAGTGCAGTTCTACATGCCCTGCGTATTCTCCATCAATTGACATCAGTTTTCGGTAATCGCGGGCAGTTAACACGTTTAATCCATATGAGGAATCGCCAATAATAAAGTCCTTATACCGTGGCCAGTTATCTTCAATCCTTTCAACCACGCGTAATCGAATCTCTCTATGTCGCTCTTGAGTTCCATAAATACTGAAAGAAACAGAACGAAATAAACAGTTTCCATCTCCTCTGATCGGAATCACACGTCTCGCCATTCCTTTTCTTCGTTTCTTGTTCGGGCGTCTCCGTTTTCTGCTACCGTTTCGGCTATGTCGACTCATTGGTTACGCACATCCCTAGTCGCAGTTCTCCGAAAATGGCGGATGAATTCTTAGACATCAACATGTTTCCTTCAAGTAAATTTAAATTTCGATGTATATCATTCTTGAATTTCGAAATAGGAAAAGTATAAAAGTTTCGATACGAGTTAATAAAATAAAAATTGTCAAAAATATATGTAAAAAATTTCAGCCATTTTTGTAATAATTTAATATTTTTATTGACATTATCGATTTTATTTTTATTTGTCTATGTTGTTTTGTGGCCAGTCACATGATTTATTTATTTACGGTATAGGTACCTATAACGAGCCTAGAACTGAGTCAGTATTTGTCATAGTTTAAAAATGTCACCGGAAATCACGTACTCTTTGATGAGGTGTTTTCTTATTATTAGTATTTTTAAATACTGCTTGTTAGATTAATACTTTATGCTAGAAGATGTATAAAAGTATGATCATGTAATTTGAATGAAGTAATTTTAAAAGCATTAAAGTGCATAGCGGCGCGTCCAATTGTCTCTGAGAGAATGGATTAACAAGTAATAAAATATGTAGTTTTATACATATACCTACGTACGGACAGTAACGCTATCACATAAAAGGTATTACATAACTTTGAATTGCCTGACGTTTCGACCAGGTTGCAAAGGCCGTGATCCTGCGACCACGGCCAGTGCAACCTCAGTGGTGCACGCCATTCGTCGTTGAGGAAACAATTGCCTACGCCTGCTGTCTGGTATCGATGCAAGTTTCGTCCTTGGTACACCAAACGGTCTTTCATGGCGTAGTGTGTAAAGAAATATCGATTTCGAATAATTGATAAACAATTTTATGAAATAAAGATATGAATTTGAAATTAAAAAAAATGACGACACGATTAATGACGTTTTGAAGGTGTTCTTCTGCCTAGTATACTAAGTGTGTGTTCCGATAGGCACGGCGAGCACTGTAAGGTTTGACGTCAATTTGTATACTGGGAAGCCGTTCCTTTATAGTTAGATACTAGTTACTGTTTAAAACGGAACGCAGTCCAGTATACTGTCAGTTGTCAAACCAAGTCAGTTGCCAAATCGCATAATAAAAGTGACAGTGTGAAAGCACTGAGATCATTATTATTATTACCTCGAAAATTCCAGTGCTCACAGTACAAAAATGGCGACGTTTATGAACGTCATATGTTCCCTACGATATTGCGGCAGTATACTGTCAGTCTATAACGGACGGAATTTCTCCCCAGGCAGTACGAGCACTGAACCGTGCTCGCAGTGTATATCGGAACATACCAAATGTTAAATGCTTCAGCCTAACGTAGTGTTTGTATACTCTTTGGCGTCAGCTTTGTACAAAAAAACAAAATGTATGAAACGGGCGCAAAAAAAAATATTGCGGCTTTTCACTGTTTAAATTGTCAGTGTCAATTGACAATTATAATAATAGTTACCTCTAGCCTCTAGTTCCCTATTATAATGACAATTTCATTTGAACTGTTTTGAATTTTAATTTTAACTAATTTTTTTAGTTTTGTGGACAATTCATTAGTTATTCTCAACGTTCTTTGTGTCTCTAAACATTAAAATGTAATACGGAACTTTTGTAGTGTTCGTGTGTTATTTATATTACATCCGGCCGAAGTAAAAGTGGAAAACGTCTATTTTTGGTAAAATTTCATTTAGACAAATAAAGGTTAGTACAATTTTTTAACAGTCGCTAAATAATGATATTTAATGTCTAATGATATTTATCTATATATAGGTACGATTATATATAGGATTTTATGTGGATTTATAAACTAATAGTGTTGTCGCTAAGCTGTAGATGTGGCTAACGATATCGATGTTCACAGGTCGTTAATATTTTCTTTTGTAACATTTTTTTAGGTGCAAGCAATGGGTGAAAACTATCGGAAAAGAAGATTAAGTTTACGTACCGATAAAGAAACTCTTCACGAAAAACTATATTTGTGGTAGTAATTTCGCTTCAAATAATTTAAAAAAAGGATTCAGTTAAAAAACTGCTATTCCATCTCTACAATTAACAGCAGAAATGTTCCCTTGCATGTAGCTTATGTTTATTTGCGTATGTTTATCTCCATGTATTTAGTTATTTCCATGCTTGGTAAGTAGGTAAATTTCTAATAATACTGTGATGGATTTTATCAGAAACACAGCAAACTAGTTTTGGTTTGCTGTGTTTCTGATAAAAAGATTTTGTTCAAATTGATCATAATTAAAATCTTTGCAACTATATTTTAAAACCGTGCTCTGGAGAACTATTCCATATGATCTTTTTACAACGGCATCGCTCCTGGTTCATCTCTATTTACAAAAATTTTAAAATTTCGTATAATTTTTCTTTATTTTCAGGTTTCGTATTAGTAATAACCCGAATTTAGTTTACTTTTGATCTTAATAACGTACTTAATAAATTTGAGTTTATTTACTTATAATCCTAATAACAAATGTCGGCTACGTACCCGTTGGACCTATAAATTTTTACCTCATCTGCAAATATGACCCTTTGGACCTTCAACAAGTCCTCCAACAAACAAACAAAGTCCTCCGCCGCGTCCGCCTGCCTGTTCGCGATAAACTGAAAACTACTGAACGGATTTTCATGCGGTTTTCACTAATAGACAGAGTGATTCATGAGGAAGGTTTAGGTGTATATTTTGTACTCGTGGGACGCCAGTAACGCCGGGCGGGTTGCTAGTAAAAAAACATATAGATACGGTCGAATTGAGAACCTACTTTTTTTCGTTGGTTAAAAATATACCTTAGAATAAATTATTCTCAGCAATATACATTGTGTTGAAGGTACACGAATAATTTTTTTAAACATTGCAGTACCATAAATCAAATAATTAAATTACATTAAATTAATAAATATATAAATATAAAACACATTAAAAAAAAAAATTTGGTCATCAGTCATTATCATAAAATGTTTATTATTGTGTCCGCTGTTTGTCATTTATAAATTCATTTAAACTTTAATACTTAGTCTTTCCTAAATAAATATGACTAATTTGTTTTTAAATAAGTTTGTATATACCTTTAAGTTCCGCAGGTAATTTATTATCCAGAAATACTGATTGGACTCAAGGGCTATTTTTAACTACACTAAGTTTTGGTTGAATTGTTGACGGTATTTCTTTTCTTCTTGTGATTTCTCTAATCATTCTTTCATCATCATCAGCCCATCGCTGTCCACTGCTGGATTAAGACAAAATCAAATCTATGCAGATTCTTAACAAAATTTACTAATTAACAAGAATATAATATAGTTATATAATTACGAATTAATATAATATAACTATATTATATTAATAATATAATTATTAATTAACGTTAGTAGTAGTAGTAGTAGTATGATTAATATAGTTACGAAGTGTTCTAAACATGGTTCTGTTTGCTTAAGGCGGAGCACTGTTCTGATAGTTATTTTCTGTATTGTATCAAATGTCGTATGTACATTATATTGGTAGCTATATCCCCAAAGTAAAATGCTGTATCTCAGCTTCGATTCTACCAAGTCAAAGTATACCCTCCCTTATTGATCTAGACTGAGTTCTTCTCTTAAGCTTCTAATCGCATAACATGCAGAACCAATAGACTTGCTTATGGCCATCGTCTGCTCTTTCCAATTGTGTTCCAAAAAATGTGTCAATGTTGACTCCTAAAAGTTTTACGTTATCCATCACTTTTACTTTATTACCAGAAGGCAGTACTTTTAGGTTGGCATTATTTATTACAGTAGACTTGAACAATACACATTGAGTTTTATTTATATTAAGTTTTAAATTATTTATACTGAACCCATTCCTCAAATATTTTTAATACTGTATTAATGTTGGATTCTAAATTTAAAATATTATCTGCTGATATTACAGCGTTTCTGTCATCCGCTAAGATAATAAGTTTTGTATCTGGAGTACGGATTTTTAAACTCAATAATTTATTAAATTCATTCATTCATTTAAAAAAAGCTAGCTTTAGCTTAGCTTAGTTTTATCAATAAAAAACATAATTGGAAACAGTTTTTTTCATTACGGATAATAGCACCTACTGATTCTGGTCGCACTTTGATCAATGGGCAAATACCAATAATATAAATAGAATTCATACAAAACAAGAGAAGAACGGGTTAACACTTTTAATTTAAATACAGTGCTCAGCTCAGATCAATAGCTCAGCACGAGCGATATCTTTCTGTTTTTTTTGTTAATCAGTAATTATGCTATTAATAGTGCTTAGTTTGTGTATTGGTTTTTAATTATTGAAATCGTTTGAACTATTTAACCGTTAGTTAATTTGAAGTCAGACAAATAGAAAATAATCATATCATGTTTTGACAACAGACTAGAGCTAGACACGCAAACGCATGACTCTTTGACAAACACAAACCTTTGGCTAAGATGAATACAATACCGTCACAAGTGGAGGCTGGAGCGTATCCCAATTACAGTAAAATTTAAATAGATTTTTAAATGACTGTTGTTATTCGAATTTTATAATTTTTCCTTATGGTCAATTTTGTCAATTAAGGCAGTGAGCAAGATTCCTGCATAATTTTCCCTATTGTACTCTAACAACATGTTTCATACCACAAAGTATGAGATAAAGATGTTAACTGCAGCCTTGCTAAAGCCTTATTAACGACATCTATCGCTTAGTTTTTAAACTGACTGTACCTAGAACTGTAAGTGCACATGTTCTTTTTTATTAATTATCAATATTTTTGTTACGTTATACTTATTTTTTTGTATTTCTGAGCTAAGCTATTTGATATTTGCCATAAAAGGCTACCGGTGACAATGTAACAGGTGTCGTGCGGTGGTCTATTGTTGATGGTTGAACATGGAAGATTAATAGGAGAGCCTTATTACTTTACATAACCTAGTCATGTTTGGGCTGCATTCGACTTGTCAAGAGAATTGCACATTCGACTTGACAAGAGAATTGCACATTCGACTTGTCAAGAGAATTGCACATTCGACTTGAGAAGAGAATTGCACATTCGACTTGTCAAGAGAATTGCACATTCGACTTGACAAGAGAATTGCAGACACTAAAATTGTTAAATAATTTGTTATAAAGTAGTTAGTTGTACTCCAGTATAACTTGACCTGTACAAGTCATACTGGTCATCTATATACAACAAAACATTTCAAGGTTATGAATTATGCTCGTAATTCGACCGCCAGGCGATTTCTACTTTTTACAATACGGGTTAATATCGCAGAGTGTAGAGTAAGTAAGAATATGTATCGAGCCTGAGGAACTTATATTTGATAAGTTAATTAATGTATTTTTTTTTCTTTACAGGTAAAACACCTTCCAAGGAAATCGATTCGACGACTGCATGTAGGTAAACCTACTCATTTATATAATAATATGCGAGAAGAATTCTTCGTAATTCGATTTTTTTAAGCAAACGCGCACAGATATGAATGTGAAATTTTAATTAAATAGGTAACTGAAGTTTATATGTAGAAAAGATGCAGAAAGCTAAAATAAAAAAAAAATGTGCTATAGGTTTAAAAAGGGTCCAGTAAGTATATATTTTGACATGTTATGGTACAAAAGTGTACCTATAATTACCTACAATGAGTTCAAATTAGACTGGCCAATGAAACAGACCAAAAATTAATTAAGGTCAAAAATCGACGACCAGGCAATATCTGGTTTATATTGAGGCGCGTAATCTTTCCGTCCGTTATTTTATGAGTGTTACTGTTTCCAAGAGTGTTATCAGGGCCTTTATTCGCTTTTAACTTCGTTAACTATAAATTTCTTTGTAGCGCTCACAATTGTCATTTATATATGTATATCTAGTATTAAAAGCTAAAAATGGCTTTTTATCAACGAATATTAATCCAAGCCACGAGCGAATACAAATTACCATACACTTATACCAAAAAAAAATAAAGATGATATACCAAACCGGTACGTATTTTATCTCATAAATTTACATACGAGTGAGCGGGATGGCTGAAGTTCTTTCTCTGTCTGTATCATAGGAGTGATAGAGGTAGCAGGATAAGCCTACGCTTTTGACTCGATGAGGTAATGCTTGGTAATAGGCAATAAGAACCAGGTGCTTCAATCGGAGCGCCATTGGAGTTGTCGGTTTGTAAACGTAGAAATTACGTTCGAAAAATAGCGCTAAAGAAAGTATGCTCTATGGAAACCATTACTTAACCTAACTACCTCGATGGTTGCACTTATTTAAACTATCTCGATGGTTGCACTGATTTATACTGAGGTCCTGAGTTTGATTCAATAGCAAGCAAATTATTAACAAATAGGTCCTTTGGGGAAATTATCAAACGATTTCAAGAGAAGTAGTTACAAGAAAGATAACATTGACGTCACGGTAATATAAGTCAGAGAAATATATATACATGGGCGCAGCAGCTGTCGCCTCTGGCTAGCAGTAGATAATTGAATCTCTATAATATTGAAATAATGTTCTTATTATTATAACTTTATTGACAAGCAACACACGGCCCAACGGATGATCAACGATTTACCAGTGCCTTATGCACTCACATCTTCCTACAATGTAAAAAAATTAGTGGGAAGTTACATTTTACTTACACACGACCGTGATTTTAAAAAGTCATTGTGACAGTGGGACCGATTTAAGCAAAAATGATCCAATCCACAAGGTCTTTGATATGTTAAAATATACCTTATTCTGAGGACATAGGTCACAAAAACTCAAAATTTTCAGGTTGTGGATTATATCATTTTTGCTTAAATCGGTCCAGTTTATAAGTGCTGAAATCGCCAGTTAAATGATACAAAATTTTTTTAGGGATGAACCAGATCACCAATTCGGCGTCTATCTAATCTAATGTAGACTAAATATATTTTAGAAGTTCATTCCGCTATTGTGAACAACAAATACAACATATCGAATGTTACATTTTTACGATTCCTTCGGGAGCTTGTGTTATGTACCTGTCTGGTACTAAAGCGCCTTCGAGTTTATACAGAGCTTCCTACCCATACCCCGTGACCTAATTTCGATTAACAACGATTCAATTCACACACATAATATATATTATCTTGTTTAGTAGCGAAGTTCTATAATTGAACATCATTAGTAGGTAATAGAAAGAAAGAAAGAAAATGATTTATTCTGTAAAACAGCATACAACAATTTTACTACTACTTATTATAAATGCAAAAGTTTGGATCTATGGATGTTTGCTACGCAATCACGCCAGAACGGCGGTGCGAATTTGGATTAAGTTTGGGACGGAGATAGATTATAGCCTGGAATAGTACCTAGGCTACTATTTATCTCGGAAAAATGTACCTACGGTTCCCGTGGGGTAGATTTAAATTTCCACGTGAACGAAGGAGCAAGCAACAGGTATGATGCTGAAATCCCTTCGTCCCTATAAGATGATAATCCACTATAAAATCTTACTATATCTTTCCCGGCGCTGTCGTTTTGCTCTTGTGAATTAGATACAACTTAGACACAAACAATTAAAATATTTTATTAATAAATTTTATCCTCGGGGTAATTTTATATTTCTCAGGGTTTGCTTCTTAGGTTGAACCGAGGTTGCCTGCAAGAGACCCACGTGTGACGTAACATCGTATGTTTCAATCCGTTTGATTACCGCTTTACCGTTAGTCTAAACTAATATTATAATAATAATAATCCAAACTAATAGTATAAAGAGGAAAAATTTGTGTGTATGTTTGTAATGAAATGTATTAAATATGTAAAATGATGATATATAAAATGTACCGCAACAATGCTCCCTTGACGCACATGGTAAATATGTAGTTTACAGTTTTTTTTTGGAATGCGTCATCGTCACCATCACAATCCTCCAATTGAGAGAGTGTCCTTCAAATGAGTGGTTAGTGATGATGTTCTCGTGCCACTAGACCAGCACTGAACAGGTAAATAAATGCTTAAGTGCTTACGTAACTCCGGGCTGTTTTATTACAGAATTAGTTCTTCAGACTATTGACCTTTCATGCTATTGTCTACTTTCGGCCCACGTAGAATCATGTCATATCCCATAAATGTCTTGTCAGTTACAACAGTCTCGCGATCAACATTCTTATGGAATGAGTCATGAATAAGGTCATCGGATTATATTAACATCAGAAAAAATATAATTCGGTAAAAAATGTCGATTGGTAGTCACACGTGTTTAAATTTTTTGTTTGTTACAAGGTGTTAAAGGTTTATTCAACTTAATCATCTAGAGGTTGCATCAACTTATCCAATTTTTTTTAAAAAACATTACCTACTACTGAAAATCGAAAATATTCATTTGAATCGGTCCACGGCCTCAGATTAAGCAAATATGAAACTAATTTGTTGCAATTCAATCGATCGTTTAGGTACCGTTCGTTTGTAGCGTAAACAGTGTACTCTAGTGAAATACTTGTGACGTCCTGCTGTCCGATAAATAACCTTGCTTATCAAGTCCATTGCTGGCTAATCCATTGCAAACTAAAATTACTAATCCCTATAACACGTAAAGGGCAAGAACTAAGTACCGTTTGCGATTTTAGGTAAGGTAAGGTGTTCAGGCATCCGTAACTGTGCTTTCGTTTACACCTTATATACTATGTACATATATATTTTCTTTATCTTTTTACAATAGATACGAGTATTTAGTTCTTAAAGGGCCCAAGCGGCCAAAGCAAAATATGCTGGTATACGTTGTGATTCAACGCTGCGTAATATTTATTTCGAGCCCGCACTGCCGCATGTCCGTAGTACTATTATTTATTCGTGAGAAGCAAGGAATGTAAATGCTTTAGTAGCGTATTGGACGCAAAGAGCCCCAGACTCGAGGCAGACAAGTTCACCTATTCATCGTAAGTTCTACTAAATATCGATCGGTATTTGCTGCAGTGTAGTGTATAAGGCGGGCGTAACTTTTGCAGTTGAACCTTTGTTATTGTTAGTATATTAGAATTATTCCGACTTAAACATATAGGTAATGTTATGATTAACAATGTTTAACATCTTATTCACATATAGTAAATTAAATTGTGGACAATCTACTTAGCGGTCTTGGTACTCAATTTCGCAAACAAAATTTAGATTTTTTTTCGGAAAAATTATACAAAAAAAAACATACTTTAATGTCAGCTAGCGAAAATAAGCTGAACTGTATGGTAACTAGTAATCCTGTACTGCTCAATGAAAGTTCTCGTGCAGAAAAGTATATATAGCCGGGGCCGAGCGCGCGAGCGTTAGGCCGCTGTCCCCCAGGCCAGATCACCTTGCCTGATCAGAGGATCCTCCTTTGTTGTTGAAGGGATATAACACTCATTCATGCACAACTTAATAAGGTTATTGACGGCAATATCATAAACTGTTTTGGATATAGACTCAGTTACTGGCTTCAACTGAAAGATAATAAAGATCTAAGTATACTTATTTATAAAAAAAATCGTGTCTCGTTGTTGTGTAATGAACTTTCCCACAATGTGTGATGTTTGGTCCAACTTGAGAGATAGGATAGTAGCCTAGCCGCAGCAACAATAAATATAAAAACCGATGTAGCCGTTTCGGAGGAAAAGATATGGACATCCTTACACTGGAATCATATAAGTATGTATTTATGCTTATAGTTCACTATTGGCTACCGACATTTACTACCGTACCGGACTATATGGTTCTGACGTCACTTGGTTATAATAATACTAGAAGACGCCATTAGCCTCTTTGGCTACTAATACTGAAAAGACATGTGGCATTATCTAACATTTCGGTTACGGAGAGAGAAAGTGCTATATAGTCGTTATCAATACCGGTTTATCGTCTATTTCAAGGTCAATGTCAGTAGTTGTATCATACTCGTTGATACAGCTTAGACGGTGGGCAACTTGTTTGTGTATATAGATAACTTTTATAGACTGGAGACCAGAAACTGGTTGATGCTTTACGTCTTTTTTTTTAAATTTCATTGTTTTCATATGAGCTCTTTGGTGTTTTGATTATGTAGGTACATATTTTATAGTATTCGAGTTAAATACATTTTTGGGTCATGGAATCATCGGTTGAAACGATATGTTTTCACATATGCTGCAAATATTTAATAAGTTTAGGTAATTTGTAACATTATGCGAAAAAATGCTACCCATTGCCACACTACACACGCCGCATATAATATACTTACTAGCAGCGCCCTGCGGTTTTACCCGCTTAAGTCCCGGTACCGTTAGTATATCTTTATAAAAAGTAGCCTATGTGTTAATATAGGTCTCCAGCTATCTACATACCAAGTTTCATCGCAATCGGATCAGTAGTTTTTGCGTGAAAAAGTAACAAACATCCATAGATCCACACATCCATACATCCTCACAAACTTTCACGTGTAAAACACTAGTAGGATTATATTATGCGGTGCGAGAGTTTCGGCCGCACCGGGCGCGGTGATGCGGGGGGGCACCGAAATCAATAGATCGGAGGCGCAACAAAACAACATATTAGTAACATTGTTTCACATTTATATCCGCAACAAGCCTCAAGTAGGGGGTGCCTAATGAGGACAAAAAAAGAAAAAAGGTCATCAAATTCTTTTTACGCGGCGAACAACATAGGAAAATTGAGGTTTTGAATTTATAGGGCCACTTTGGGATCTCGCACCACCTAAAAATGTAGCTAGGGCCGCTACTGCATAGAGGGTTAATTCCCCCAGGAAAAATCAGAGCATAAGAATTTTTTTCGCCGCTCGTCTGTTCTAAGTATTTATTTGTTTTGTTAAGTGTTATTTTAATATTACTGGTTTTTATTTCAAAGAAATCCCAAGACAAGGCAAATTTAGAAAAAATAAAAATCTTCATATCTCTGTAAATAAGTCATTTTCGAAAAATCCCAGTGTTTTGTGCCTGCATTGTGTTGCATTAGGTAGGGTCAAGGCGGCAACAGTGGTTTACTTTTTTATTTAGTGACCTACACTTGATTTGGAAGGGTTTTGGGAAGATGTAAATGGTTTAGTATATAGTTTAACTAATGTATATTCATAATTTTAATCGTTTTATTTAAAAAAAACAGTATATCAGGAGATAAACAGTATTTAAAGAAAAAACTAATTTGGGCCACTGTGTACTGGGGGTCGGATACAGTGAATCGACCCTAAGTTTACAGTGAATCATCAATAATAGAAACCAAACAGTAATGCAGTTTTTGGCTTTTTATCAACCTTTATTTATTATTTTATCCAAATAATATGTATATGACACGTTAAACATAATTACTTTTAGCCTTAAAATTAATAATCAGGTAATTTAACAAGACTTTTCAGTCTCAAAGTGACTTTTCAGTCCTAAAAGTAAAAAATCAAATAATTTAGCTCTTTCATCTTTTAGTTATTAAGTAATCAACTGGTAACTTCCACATAAACTAAGTGCTTATAACTACTTATTCAGTATTTTGCAAAAACAAATTACAACCTTAGTCCTTTTGCTCTTTAGTAAACTCTTTTAGCCTAATAATTAATAATCAGGTAACTACTTTAACTACTTCAGTCTCAACGTCATCAGCTGTGTGTTTCCCGATTTTATGGGACTTTACTGGACGACCCACCCTAAAAAGGAAAGTAAACAAAAATTATAACATTTTCTTAATTTTTCTAAAATTAAATTAATGTGTGGGTAACTGTTATTATCAGTATAGTACACACTGGATCACGATCCACTGTGTACTCAAGGGATTTGAGCCACTGTGTACAAAACCGCCATTTTGGATTTAACCTATACCACACGCGTTGGATTTGCGTAAGTCGAAGTGAATTATACGCCAAAATGACCTCGATTAAACTTATTTCTTAGGAAAAATATTAATTTATTGATATACCGAAAGGTTCGTGAACAAATACAAAGTACATCTTACCTTAAAACTCCCTTTTTCTTTGGCCAAAACAAAAAACCACTTATTACACATATTAGTTAGACCACCGACGCGGGCGAACTGGTTGTAACATGTACCTATCGGGAGACCTTCCGAAAAATGGGAGAGATAGGAAGCTATCTCTGATACTTTCTAGATAATGGCCACTGCGCCACTGTTGCCGCTATAGCCACTGTTGCCGCCTTGGCCCTACTTACGTTTATTGAACTCGAGATACTTCTTTTACTGAATTTGCTATATATTAATGGTTTAATATTGTGTTACTTAATTGAGAAGACACGATCTCAGAAGTCGTAAGTTTTAATATGATATATGTGCTTTATGAACCCAATGTCTAGCTAAAATATAAAACCAGAAAACATTACGCGCTCTCAAATTTAGTGATACTGTATAATTGTTTTGTCTATCCCAGCTGTAAACAGGTTGATTCAAATTCTAAGTCTAAAAAGGTATTGTCAGCCCTATGATAGAGTTGCAGCAATCGCATCAAATTAATAGTAATAATACTTATTCATGAAGTCTTATTTGTTTTCCAGTATTTGAGGTCAGTTAAAAGTTAGAATAGACTCGGCTAAGAACAAATTTCTCAAAGGAACTTCTGCAATTTGACCTCAATTCCGTAGTTCACTGCAAAGTATTGAATTAGAACAAATTCAATAAAGCTGAATTGTCTATGTGAATTTAGAGATCAGTATTAATATGTTATTGGCAATAATAACTAAAACTTCTGAACGACAACCTATGTGTGTACTGGATAGCGACAAAATTGCTTAACTTCGTAGATTATGTTGCACCTTTAATCATAAATTCGAATTTCGAAATTTGAATTCATTCAAAATTTACGTTTTTCGAGTTTACAACAAAAACCGAATTAACTTCGTCAGTTGAAAAGCACTATATAGCACAGATTACTAAGTAGTTACTAGTAATATGTAGGTACAATGCAACAGCCGACTCGATACTATGAAAACGACAGAGATAAAAGATCGTCGTTCTCTTATTGATTAACTCGCGCTTACATTGGCGTTCATGTCGATACTGGTAAAGTGAGCGAATTCAGTAATGAGCCATTCAAGACCTACATAATAATAAAAGTGAATTAACTACGAACTTTTTTTTTAACTCTTCTAAGGTGTATTCTTGATTGAAATAGTATAATTTTCTATCTTATTCTAATACATACTTCATTAATTACGCTACACGTTCTGTTTTTGTAATTGACCTAACCCATCTATTTATATATATATATATATATATATATATATATATATATATATATATATATATAAACTCGAAAAACGTAAATTTTGAATGATCATGACCATGATCATCGCGTGTTCTCTCCTTAGCGAGCCGGTGAGTATCTGAAGTCTTTTGTAGATGTAATTTTAGATAGATTTCGAAGAAAGGTCTATCCATTGGTTTTGTACCAGTTTTCGAGTTTTCCGAAAATTTCTTCACAGGAGGTCTAGTTATGATCCCTAGACCCCAAAACAACCGCGAGTGAAAAAGTTTATATATATATGTATATATGAATATATGTATGTATGTATGTACCTCAATTTTACCGGCACGATAGAGGTCGCAATTATGCACCGATTGCTTTCAAACTTGGACGACTAATCAACAGGGCAAAAATGAAGGTTAAGTTCGTGAATGGGGGGTCTCAATCCTCCAAAGGGGGGCATATTTTCAAAAAAATTAAAAAAACACGAAATCTACCTCTGCGGGCCTGCGGCGGGCTCGGTTTTTTTATGATTTTTTGAAGTTATCAATCTAAACATGTCTAACTTTAAACGCGATTTCCCCAAAATTTAAATTCTGAGTTAATTCAGTTTATGAATAAAGGTGCTATGTATATACATACATTCATTACGGGCGCTTTTAGTCAATCTCATCGTATGTAGGGCGCTTTCGTGCACAATGTTATTGAAATATAGGTTAAACAAGGTCAAACTAGTCGATATCGTTGTCTAGACTCTAGACTAATGAATGACAAGTTGCGTTGGGTGAACGAACTATGACCCTATAGCTAGAGCATTGTCTCCTTGAGGTTACTTGTGGAGCTAGTTACAAAGGTGGGTAACGTAAGGACTTGATTTTATTTCTATTTCAACTCTGTCTCCTATGGTAGGGCAATGAACTTTCCCGCTTGCTTTTACATACCAATGTACAGATTGTATACCGCCCAGCGGAGAATCTACTAAACATACTCGTATAGGCGTTTCGATCTACGTGACTCTAAAGGAGATAATAGCGAATATTTTAACCTATAGCGTATTCACCATATCTCAGATGTAATCAGCCCAATTTTATTTCGACGCGGTATAGAGTTTGTTACTTGATTCATAACAGACTCTTGTCAGATCCTGAGTGTGAACTTATTAATTACGAATATCGTCTTTTCTAACACCTACTACCGCCAATTCCATGGCTCGGTAATAGTACCTACTTTTTAACTGACTTCAAAAAAGGAGGAGGCTCTCAATTCGTTAGAATCTTTTTTTTTATGTATGTTCACCGATTACTTGAATACGCCTGAACCAATTTGGAAAATTATTTTTTGGTTTCCCAGGTGGTCCCATTTAAATTTTATTAAAATCAGTCGAGCGGTTTTTGAAAAATCAACAAATATCTAAAAATTGTATACGATGATATTTTCATTTGCTCCGAAACATCGTTTAGTTGGCCTACCCATATTATATTTAAACAAAATGTTGTCGCCACATTAAAAACTCTTATTTATTTTATTAAAAATAGGGCCAAACTATAATAGATGATAAGTAATGATAACACAGTTCACTATTTAATTAAAATAAGTTTATAGATATTATTTTGACTGGTTATACCGGTAACGCAATACTATTGGTCGATGGATAAATATTAACAAATTGTGGGATTATAAAAGGGTAGGAATATGTGTAGAACGATGGACTTGAGTGCTAACAGGAGTACGAACAACTTGGCAGTTGCTGTTAGTTAGTGATTTTCATAGTTTATATCAGTGGTTTTGAGACTGTTTCTGACAAAAATACATCTACTTTCCACTAAAAAGCACATTGAAGTCGGTGATACTTTTTTTAAAAAGATAATTACATATATTAATTACCATTCAAGTGTTCTTTTCAATATGCCTACCCTAAATGAATCGAGGCATGTCCTTTCTTATTACACCAAACAATAACGAAGTTCAAAGTTCATTTATTTTAAACCGAGGTAGAGACCAAACGGCAACGGCAAAACAAAATAGTCTTATTGTAAAAACAACTTTTACAATTCATTAAGTTCAATATTGATCGTAACTAACTTAACTGATACTATTTACTGATTGAAAAATATACCTAGATGTGGTCCCTATCCTAATCGCTATATACGAGAACAATTTTACTGCAATTACCATGATCATCGCGTGTTCTCCCGGTGAGTATCAGAAGTCTTTTGTAGACGTAATTTTTATATTACACCGCCAAGAAAGCCACTTGCAATACCTCGGCCATCCTTTCCAAGGTGTGACTATGATAAATGAATTTATTTTGCAAAATACTTTTACTCGGTTTTTAGGGTAAAATTAGATGGCGGAGGCCGTGACTTACAAAAGAGAATTCTATATCTATATATATATATATATATATACATAGATATAGAATCATAGATATAGAATAGATACAGACGTATCAACAAAAAAAAAAACACTACTGTACAAACGTTCGCCTGCTATTGTATGTCTGTGATGACCGCTTTATTAGTCGCCATCTAAAATATTCATTCAGCCAGGTTCAATCTGCCACCAATTCGAAAGTTCTCTAGATATAATCTAAGTGTATTTAGTTTGATGATTGAAACTGACCTCCATTGAATATGCCACGAGATTCGATTTACTGGGGTTGGTTCAGGGAAGTTAAGTTGCGGCGAGCCAAATACGTCGACGTATTAGGCTCGCCAACAAATTGACTGAACTAATGTAATTTAGCATGAGCTTAATATATTAAGTGATAGCTTGGAGAAGATTGGTACAGGGTTTCGAAATATCGAACTTTATCACGAAATTGAATTAAGATCGGCAATATAGAAGTAAATTAAAGTCTGATTTGATTGTAATGCATCGATTTTTGTGGTTTTAGCTCGCACAAAATGATGATGATAATCAAGTCGAGATCGCAGATTCTAGATCTAGCGGTACTAGAACTACTGAATACGAGAAATTTTTTTTCAACAAATATAAAATAAGGGCTATTTTTAAAATTACCCATTTAAAAGCCTAGCTTAGGTGGATAGTTTGATGCGCTGACCATTACCCGCGCACCGACTATACCTACGCGGAATGCACTGCTGCCGCTGAACCTCGCCAATCTCGCCAGATCTCGTAAGAAAGGTTGAGATAGAGATCCCGCGAGTACAGGATTGCATTTCACTAATGATGATAAAGTGTCAAACTAGTGGCTACATAATTATTATCCTTTCTAAAACACAAAATTGTGTAAATGTAAATTAATGAATTTTATAGCAATGTCAATAATTAATATCCATACTAATAGTTAGTTAAGAAATATATGTGCAGAGGCACATATATTTCTTAACTCTAAATACTCTAAGAGCTGTGGGTAACACACTCCTAGTTCTGCACTGATATTCTTAGAACCCAACTAGTAACCATGCAATACAATGGATGTGTTTTTCGTATAAAACAACTCTCTGTTCGCCCTATTCTAGTAGATGTGAATGTGAGTGTTCAATTTACACATATTCTACTTTTAAAATAAAAAACTGGGGAAACTGGCACGTTTTTGTAAATCGTGTCAACGTCCAATGTGTGTCAACGTCCATAAAACTATTAACGTGGGCTATTGACTAAATGTAAGCAATAACAGTTAAAATATAAACGTAGAACAAAAAGCGTAGGACTGACTTTAAGTACTTAATACTTGAAATTTAAAGGCTACTTTATTATTAACCTGGCCGACGAAGTTGATTAACGATTAAACGACAATCTAAACAATGGGTGGGTCGCTAATGTATGGGAAAAAAATAAAGTTATTTAATCGTAATGTAATAGTGATATTATGTTGTATTGGGTGTAAACAAATAATAGTCGACCATAAAAAAATTAATTAAGTCATATCTTTAGCCCGAGCATGTTATACAAAGATTCAAGATTTTTCAAAAAAACGTCGTTTGGTTAGACATGCGTAATTTATTAATAAACCACTTTAAATTAATACAAACTTTAGAAATATCAAGATTAAGTCACTAAAAATCAAAGTTGTACAAAAAAGTGGTTATATAAAACATTAATATACAAAAAAAAAATCTGCAACTTGTTCTTTTTTAGGCACAAAATCGCATTTACTCTCAAATCGAGGCATAAGTTTCTGTCGACAATTTTCGCTTGTATCAACCCTTCTCTGGATTTTTCAAGTCATCAGAGCATTTTCCATTAATAACTGACGTTGGTATTTCGTATAAGTATTTTTGGTCAGTACTTAGATCATCAAATATTATTTCTGGAAGATCACTTTGTATTTTTTTATAGGTTGTCATTGGCAACTTTTCGCAATTTTCTAATAATTTACCATTAGGACCGACATACGAGGCTGGGCCAGTAGTAACACCATCTAATTTGTTGAATAAATGTCTCAAAGGCAATTCATTGAAATGTAGCATGCAAATAATCCACTGTAAAGGGCGTTGCAGTCTTTTTCGAAGAGTCTAATCACGCCATTGAATTTTCTGTGTTAGTGATCGTACCATCGCTAGTCATTTCCCTAATATGTTAGCGAAAACCTGCGATCGTAATAGCATAGGCATAGGCAAACTTTTGACTGATTTTGTAGCTTTCTTGTTTACTTGCGATGTAGAGGGTAAGTTTAGCTTATATAGGGGAAAAAAAAATCTTCAGGCTCACTGGAAGATGACGCCGACTCCTGCTGCTCTGTATTACACTTCTCTTGGTTTTTGTTAGTTTTCATATCAGATTGTTTTATTTTAGAGGTTCGTGAAACTTTTTTTTTGTAATTTTGTTGTAATAATTCGGTATATTCCTCCAATCCGCACCTTCATTTCTTGTCTTTGGCCCAGCAGAAACTTCTGCTCTTCTTTTGGTACCTTTTTTTCTCTAGGACAACAACAAGGTTCAATTTGCTTACATTTACACGAACAAATATCGAATAAAACTCTGGTGTGCTGTATAAAATCATTTTTCTGATCAGCAGATAATCTTTTTAATGATTTAATTAAATTTTTGCACTTTGAATCATAAGCTTTTATTTGCTGAACGACTTTTGTGTGTGACACTATAGGAAGGGATGATTTTCTCCAAATATTTTCTACTTTTGAGTCACAAGCTCGGCAATATCTAAAAAGAAGGTTCGTTGATGGTATTTCTGCAAATTTTAAGTTGTAATCAGTTCCATTCATAACATTTCATGACATTTTCGTAGGTTGGCAATACATTGTCCTTAATATCTTCGGCACTCCCGAAAATAGAGCACTAATAACTTTGTCTTCTAGTTTCCATTATAATCTATAAGTTTTTAAGAAAGAGTAAAAATAATAACTAATGAATGCGCCCACTACTGCACTCCTATAATATTTTTAATTCACTAAAACCAAACTATAATAATGACGATACTACGTGACGCAATACGAGTGCGGCCACTTTTGACTACCTTCTTATTTATAATTATAAAAACTAAACTATTTGTAAACGATAACGGGCTTAATAACTCTTGTCCCTCAATAGCAACACAATAATATGCGATTAGTTTACAAAATAATGTTTTAAGTGCTTTAAAAGTACGTCACTCGAAACCACTATTTTATACTTTTTTTTAAAACTTGAGGGTCGATGCGCGGGCTGTTATACTAAAAAATAAATTAATAATATTTTACAGGTTTGTAATTGACGTAGTATTACAACATAATTTCACTACTACAAAAGGATATTTGAAAAAAAAAAATTTCGACTCACCGGCGATGTCAATTCTGACATTTTAAATAAGTAGAATGTATTCCATACTGTTTGGCAAACGATTTAAATACATTCCGTATATAAATCATAAGTGACATATCTAACGGACATTATAATTTGTTTAATCTATTTATTTTGGATTATTTTGATCAATAATGCTGGCCGTTAATTTATCATAGATGGTCTGATAACGGAACTAACATATTACATAAAATATAAAAGTACTTAATAATGAATACAAAAGTACTGCAATCATTATAATAATATATAATTTATTTTCTCACTACAATATATAGTTTATAACAAACAGTTTAATAAGAATACATAATTTGAGTAAGTATACATATATTGTAGGAGACTGGTGCCTAAGCTAGGCTCTAATTTATAATTATAACGGACCTGAGTAGACAAATGAAGTTCTATTTTTGTGATGAAATTATACTCAAGACATCATTATATTCAATTATTTAAAAGTGTTATCAGAAAAAGTGATGATTTCGGAACAATTTCTATAGAATTCGTTGATGTTTGCGTGCTGTCCCAACTCGGTCAAAATTTTATCGAGTTATCCATGAGGACGTTTTCAATAAAAAAGCGGTGTCTGCAAAAGTACTTTATAAGCGGCAATAGGCTTTACTTATGTGTGACTAAAAATAAAACCAAAGAAATATCGGTGTTAATACACCTGTTTCTAACACACCCTTCTGGGGTACTCAGGCATTAGTAGATCAAGACCCAAGAAGAAAGCTGGTCATAATATTGTTCAATTAACAAAGCTGTCAAGTTAATAGTTTTGTCAAATCAGTTTCAACTATTCAAACATTGATCAAAGAAGTAAAATTTGACAACCCTGTTAACTGATCTCATTATTAAATCAGGGTGATGCTTGTCAAGAGATTTGACATACGATTAGTTAATTTTATGATTGTTGATCAGCCGTTCCGAAACCAGAGTTTTTCTTTCCAAAGGTCTTTACTAACTTTCAATAGGCAGACTTTAGCAGATATTCAAAATTTGAAGAAGATAAAGATTAGAGGGAAAAGTGCATTTAAAATTCGAAATCGCTAAACGATGAATAGTAGATGATAAAGTCAGCCTTTGAAATGAAACTTTTCAAATACTAGTAATGTAAGACGAAGAGGCGGTTCGAGTATTGAATAAAAATAAACTTAAAATTGCGTTTCGTAGGTATAAACAACAGCTATCCAACTTTTTTTTTTTTTTAACGTGTGACTGTAACGTACTCGGTGAAGTAGGTATGTCGGAATCGAGCCGACTAAAACCACACGGTGTTCCGTCACGAGTGTCTATGCTTTCGAACTAACAATATAATATTACGTCTAGGTATATAAATATTTTTTTCAAATCACAACCGGCTTCTATGCGTCCTTCATTAGGGTTAATTTTTTTTTAATTCTATGTGTCTACCAAATATAACCTATCCAATAAAAACACTATTGTCATTTATTTACAATTGTCTATGCATATAATTATCCTTTAACAATGTATAACGGACTTCAATACATCTAAATCATGCTACTTGAAACTTTGTAGGTTAAAGGTTTTTGACTTTTATCGTCCTATAAGTTAACACATCATATTATCTCATCACATAAAATTATAGTTGTAGAACGCCTTAAGTTTTTTAATTCGGTTAAAATCACCGAGTTGTACATAATATCTCGATGGTTAAAATCGATTTTTTTATACATTGGTACAGGTAAGAAACGCAATGGACATGTAATCATGCGTGAAAACTGACTTTCATGTGTGTTCATTGCGCTCATTATGTAATTGCTCGCCATAGTATTGTGTTAATGTGGAGGAAGTCGGTCACGGCCACATATATTTGCTAGACTTGAACCTTTTTTTATTGGTCAGAGTTAGAACCCTACTGGGGGAGTACCTATAACCTACCTACACAGCAGATTACGGTTAACCTCCTGCTGTATGCATGGGTATTGCAACTTAAGATGAGATTATTAAAAAGGATGTCTTGCGATGAGTCGATAAAATTAATATCGTAATGGATATGTTATATTTTTTTATGGCGCTATAAACGGAAATGTGTTTGAGTGAGCGTCTATCGTGGTTAGTATCTATATTAATAATTCGGTCAAGAGGTACGGTAGACTCGATTGAAACCTTACCTGAATCATAAAACATAAAAAAATTATGATTTCGAGTCGACACAATATTATATCCGCAAAATTCGGATTGTAGAGATTTTGTTAAATTCTAATGGTGCAAATGGCAGTCGCCATATTGGCCACTTGGATGCCATCTTGAGTTCGTTAAGGCCGATTCACATATAATCTTGAGTTCGTTAAGGGTGATTCACACGTATATCTACTTACATTTTGTAAAAGATTGTGTATTATGTGAGTCACATTTCACCCGAGCGAAGCCTTGTTTTTATGTAGTAATATAATAAAATGTTACATATATTATGTAAATAAATGAAATCTGTGAGACAGAATGTAAACAATGTTGGAAGAAGAATTCTTAATATGAATAATTGAATATGGCATTTTCGAGTTTTCGACTGACCGGTAGGTAACTCAATGACAGTCATGCGTCTTAGAATGGAATAGTGGTCACACAGAAGATTTTCTCCTATGTAACGGTAAATAGATGCAGTTATTGTGTAACGTTATGTTTTTCGTTAAGTCTTCGTTAGTAGTAAGACAAATGGAGTATCCTATAATTATAAGCGATAACCACCAGATATGCGGATGCATTGATGTGATGATGGTGTAAATAACTATTTATATTTCAGAGGCCCCCACATGGGATAATCTTCGTTTTACTGTAGTAGTAGTTTTAGTTTTAGTACAAAAGTAAGAACAGATTTAATTAAATTGGTTCATTAAACAAAAAAAAATTTCTAACAGATGTAGTAGCATGTGAGCAGTGAGCACAATTATCCAACTCAACATAATCGTTACTTCATATTTAATGGTAGCTATAGTAATTAGTTATTATAAACACGCATATGTAAAGCGTTAGATGATGTCAAATGCCAGTTTCATTGAGTAGATTATACAATTCATAACACCAGCCAGGAATTCCATTACATCTTCGTTATTAACACCCGACGCAAAAAGAGGGGTGTCATAAGTTTGACGTATTGTCATGGTAATGGGTATTCTACACAATGACTGTTAAGTTATACTGAACAATCAATAAAACAAAACAAAGTTCGTCGAAATTCGACCACCTGGCGATCTTTAAATTCATATTTAAAAAAAAAAATGTCTTTATAATTCCTCTAGTAAATAAAACATAGTTCTACCATACGGTAGTCTACCGTATTGGTTCGATATTTTATTCGATATCATAGAAACAATAGCCTATCGTTTTTACGCACAGTGTTATGTTTCGAATCAATACGCGCTTGTTTACATTTCTCGAACACGTCCTAAACTCAAGAACTTAAGTTTTCCTTAAATGGCATACGAAAGCTAAAGTTAACGGAGTCAACTTCTTTTGTTATCAGATTTTATAATCTATTAATTATGATTATCCCCGTTAGTTATGATTACAGTTCTCAGTTCTTGTTTTACTCGATGCCGTAAAAGCACTTAACTTGTAAAAATCATTCCTTATACCATAAAAAAAATGAGAATAAATAACATTTAGAAATAGGAATTGTCTATTTCAATAAAGCTCTCTTAGCTTTTAAAGCTTCTCTTCTCGAGCCCTTTACAAACAAGAACTTTTATACAATAACTAAATCGATTTGCAACTCACAAATAAAAAACTGAAAGCAATTTTATTTATTATATTGTAGCGATAAAACCAGCAGCTCGTTGTACTGTAAATAAAATATTTTATAAAAGGAAAAGTGAATTTAAGTACCTACTTACTTACCCTTCGGGTTGGATCCATGAGAAATCACTACATATTATAAAACAAAGTCCTATAAACTGAAAAACTACTGAACGGATTTTCATGCGGTTTTCACCAATAGACAGAGTGATTCATGGGGAAAGTTTAAGTGTATAATTTGTACCCGTGCGAAGCTGGGGCGGGTTGCTAGTAAAATATAAAAACAACACAAAATAATTTACTAATGTTAATAAATTTAATTTTAGATATTTATATAAAAGTTAAATAAATAACATAAATTAATTACCTAACGAATTTTAATACGCAAATGCACAAAAATGATACCCCGTTGACATTGACACATTTTCTGATGGCTTGGTAGTACGCAGGCGCAAAGACAAAGATTATAGGAATGGAGGAGGATTATTAAGTTGTAAAATTGGCATTCGAACAGCGCAAAACGCGATTACTTTTTCAATGTTCTAGTTCTAGCAATGAAATCATCTTTCTATATTTTCTTTTTACCAATAATTTAGAGTGCGCGAAATAGTTTTTTAAAAATCTTGTTAAAATATAGATAGATAGATAGATGTACTTACTCTTTATTGTACACAAGCGAATAGGTTACAATATTTTACATATATTTACTTACTAGCTAATGTTGTACAATTGACGAATATATTTGCTCTTTCAAATACTAATACAGTATCAATGCAGTAGTCATGTAACTGTTCGTTATCTACTGCATTTTTACACGCCACTAGCTTTTGCTCGCGACGTATGTTTTTGTCAATCAATCCTGGCCTAAAAGTTATTTTTCGGTCCCTCGGGAATAGTACTTTGGCTTTGGATGAAAGGTATACTTTACTGGACCTCCCATGCAAAATATATCGAAGTTCCATTGAGTAGTTAAGCCTGCAATCGTACAAATAAACAAACAACCAATATCACATTAGCTATGGGAACAAGCTTGAGCTCCTTCTAGTAAAGAACCGTCGGTGCCTATCTGCTTCCCGCGTATTATCAACTCTATTCAGACCCATTCAACTTCAGCAAACCTATTTACCACCAGCAGACATACAGTTCTGTAGGCTAGAGGTTCTTTGCTTGTAGTTCGCCTCCAGTTGAAGCAACTATCTATTAACGTACTCCTCCAATGCCTAATGAAGCCTCAAAGAGCAAAAGCATGCACTACGCGTTTTTTGTTTCAATAAAATTTATCATCTATCAGTTTGATTAATCAGCTACGGTTATTTAACAGGTTGCCCATTTAACAAATTCCAACCATTTTCATTGAAGTAATGAAATACACCGCAAGTATTTTATACACTTAATCACACTGGAGTTCACATCACCAATTAACGACAGCACAAACATAATGAGAATAATTTTGACAAAGTTCAGAGTAGTATTCGTTATTGAAGTCGTTAGATATTGTAATAAGACGAATATTCAGTTGTAAATTATAAATGAATATTAACATGAATATGGATTCAGAATTGGAAATGGTTGCCGTGTGACATGTAGGCAAATTAGATGACATTATTTCTAAAGTTGTAGTTGGAATTCTCGATTTATTGAAGTTCTAGGTAATGTTTAAAATTTTTAACAGTGTTGGTCTGTGTATATACATATGCATTTATATTTACATTTGTGTGTTTATATCGCTTATTATAACTACATAATAATATCCTCATTTATTACGCTTCAATAAATAACTGTAAGTATTTGTACTGACAAAATCAAAATCAAAATCATTTATTTCAACTAAACCATTATGGGTATTTTTGAATTGTCAGGAGTAGTAGTCAGTCAGACTAAGTCAGTCGTGCAGCTAGTTGCCTGTTCCAATTCGTAGATCCAGTGGAGAAGAACAGGCAAGAAACTCCAAGGACACTCTTTTTCAACATGTTTTTTACATATCACTGGTTACATTGCTTATATGCGCAAGTTAAATGTGAGGACAATGTAACGTATTGTTCTTAACTTTAAACTACTACTATATGTAAGTAATAGCAGTTCGGAAATGACCAGCCCCAACCAACGACAAATACATACTACGAATTCCCGGGCAATACCTACTTACCTACCTTACTTACTTAAAGGCCGGCAACGCCTCTCGAGTTACGGGTGCCCATGGGCAGCGATAATCACTTACCATCAGGCCCCCCGTCTGCTCGTTTGCCCCTATCAACAGTTACAAGTGAAGCTAATAAAAGCGTGTTAATAACATAAATTTAAAAGACCCATCAACGAATAGAAAAGAGGTGATGATCTGCGAATGGCTGAACAGAGTGCGTTGTGCATCCATTCCCCACGGGGCTCATTATTATTAGTAAGATTTACAAATAGTTGTTCTGAACCTGGTTCTGGGTATATAATATACTAGCAGCGCCCCGCGGTTTTACCCGCCTAAATCTAGATCCCGTGGGAATATCGGGATAAAAAGTAGCCTATATGTTAATCCAGGTCTCCAGCTATCTACATACCAAGTTTCATCGCAATCGGTTCAATAGTTTTGGCGTGAAAGAGTAACAAACATCCATACATACACACATCCATACATCTACACATCCATAAATCCATACATCCACACATCCATACATCCACACATCCACACATCCATACATCCACACATCCATACATCCACACATCCATACATCCACACATCCACACATCCATACATCCACACATCCACACATCCACACATCCATACATCCATACATCAACACATCCATACATTCACACATCCATACATCCATACATCCACACATCCATACATCCACACTATTATCAACATATCTTGTCTTTATGATATTTTTTCCATTGCGAATTATATTTAATAATAAATTGTTAGAACATCTCTCTGCAGGTACCAACATCCGTTGAAAGTACTTTGAGATGCGCGCAACTAGCAACAGGCTACATAACATTGTAAAACCAACTCTAGCCTGAATAGTCCTGTTTAATACATGTATTTGCCAATTAAACCGAGCTCATCTAACAACGGCGCTGGTTTAACGTAGGAAATATACTTTGATAATGGTCTAGGCGACTTATTGCCATAAGAAAAAAGGACATAAACTTGTAAGCCCGGTTTCATCTTGTTATCTCAACTTCACTAGTATGGCAGGGGTCGATACCTAAAATATAAACATTTCTGGTTCTTTTATATTTCAAATAACCTGTGTTCTATCGTGTTGCATAACTTCACAAAGTGCTTCTCCTATACCATCGAGAATTTCCCAGTATTCATAGACAATAATTATTTCTTCTTTATTTTCTGACTGGCCTGTTGGTCTAGTGATTAGTGACCCTGACTGCTAAGTCAGAGGTCGTGGGGTCGATTCCCACCCAGGACAAATAATTGTGTCCTTGTGTCATGTCCTTTACTCTGTGCCTGGATTAAATTTGTTTTTATTTATTTATTTAGATACATTTACAATATTATTACACGAAAACTCCCAAGGCGATATTACAAGCTTACAACTAATTATAATAAATGATAATAAACAATTAATATTCATAAAAATAATTATTATAAATCTATAATATTTCAGAAATAATGCAATTTTGGGCTACTTCTGTGAATTTCTATAATATGTATGTATTTAGAAATATATAAGTATGTTTATCAGCAGTCTGGTTACCATAGTACAGTACATACACTATTGACATATTTGACATACAAGTGAAAATTGAATCAATTATCTCCAACAACTGCGCTCAAATCGATACGACGCGACGTCCACTCGCCGGCCATGATCGATCAAATTTAATTTGTGGGATTGTGCTCTAAAGGGTCAATGAATTAATTAGTTCAATTGAGTGTTGGTCATACCAGAAATTTCTAGGGGTACGTTAATTTCATATAATAATCATGGTATGCTAACATTGTTCTTCGTACTTCTTCAATTCACCAATTTTATATTCAAAAATTTTTCGTTATTAAGGCTACTGCTCTAACTTAATGAGTGATGAGACAGTGTTATACCTATATATTATATTTATACATGTATAACACGGCCTCAAATAAATAAATGTATTAATAAAATCCTCAATTGGCCAAAACGTTAAGTAGTAATACTGTCACTATTAGACCCAATAGCGATTGTACATATAATATTGTACAAAAACGTATGTATCCTTGTCACGCAAGTGAAGATTACACAGTAGGTTTTGCTGTCAGTTTTGCCACAATCAAAACGGCGATTGACGAATAACCTATCGCCTAATGCAGTGATTGACGGTTGCATGTCGATATTATTTCGTCAATCACCAACGAATATCCGTCAATCATGACTTTTAGTAATTATTGACATTTGCATGAGCGTCCAATGGATGCCTTACTCATTGGATAAACACTACTCCAGTCCACGATGGACATCTATCAGTAAAGACAACTACATTCTCATGAAATGGTAATTGATAAATTTTACAATCGGAACAACGGAAAACCGTTGTGAAACAAAGTCTTTCTGTAAATGAACCGATAAAATGCTAATAAAGATAGGGAGGCGCTGTGTGGAAGTCCACAGGAGAGAAATTCCACACAGCGCCTCCCTATCTTTTTTATTTTTTTTTTCTGATCGATGTCCGTCGTGGACTGGAGTATTTTTTTTTCTCTTATGGCTCACGGTTCGTATCGCTCCTAACAAGTTGGACTGGAGTAGTGTTTATCAGTTACGGATCATCACTAGCGTGACAAGGATACATGTCTTTTCGTTCTTGTGCAATGTTATAATATTTACAACTATTTTTCAGTAGTAGACGTCCCAAAGCTGAGATGATGATGAAGTACAAAACTAGACTTTTGCAGATGATCTTGGTGAAAACTTGAAATGAGATTGCACACTGTGTATAAACAGAACATTCTCTGTCTATGGTATAGAATAATTACTTTTATTGAAGGAATTCAACAAGTTAATCTAAGTTATTTAGACTTTTGTAGTGAAAACTTCTTTAGGCACGTTTGTGCACTTTTGCTATGGGGAAAAAGCACTGAACTTGTGACTGTCACGCTAATAATACATATTACATCCACTAGAGGGCGCTAATCTGAACATTGAGTTTTGTCAGCTCCTTATTCATTAATTTATAAAAATATAATTAGTTTAATAAAAATGAAAACTATATCCTAATTTGTCTGTGGAAGTGTTATCTTTACTTGAATAAACTTGTTAACTAAATACGTAGTGAAAATACAAAACAAAAAACACGAAATATCCAGGGATACCGAAATCTGTATGTAGCATGTACTTGTATGGGGTAAAGCACTGAACTCGCGTGACCGTCACGCTCAGATGGCATATATTGTCATGATGACATATAGATGTGTCTGTGTATATGTATATATATGCGTGTATATGTTTTCACTTCTGACGTGCAGTCCTACGACTGACAGTTTTTGATTTGATTTTTTTCGAGTTGTTTGATTGTTTGTTTAAATGCGCTAGTCTGCGACTACAAGCCGGATTTGAATAACTCTTTTTTGGATAGAGTATTCATTGAGATTATAGGCTACGTAACATTACGCTACGACCCTTATGTCAGCGGAGCAGTGACCATAATAATTATAGGTGAAGCTGTAGAGAATAACTAGTTACTTACATATAAAAATAAAATGCTGTTTAATGGCAGGCGAAACGGTTGCGGTATAAAAGTTCTTCCAAGTATCGTATTTATCCTTAAAAACTATGTTTGGAAGACCCAACACATGGAAAAGTTGCCCAAAAATTTACTTATTCACTACTAGCAACCCGTCCCGGCTGCGCACGGGTAGCAGAGACATCTTCAACAATCATCATCATATCTCAACCAATTTACACAAAACGTTAACAAATTATACACCTAAACCTTCCTCATGAATAACTCAGTCTATTGGTGAAAACCGCATGAAAATCCGTTCAGTAGGTAGTTTTTAGGTTATCGCGAACAGACAGACCCGACGGAGGACTTTGTTTTATTTCTAACATTTAGTGATTTATAGCTGAAAGGATTCGGATTAAGATTGGCGCACAGGTATATTCTATTCTGAACAGATTATACCTTTATATTTTTTGGTGAAACTATCTAAACATGTAAAATTTAATACACGCTATTGTTTTACTGTCGTAGTTCACGTTCGCTGAATAGTCAATAGATTGAAAGGGGAATAGGGGATGAAAGGGGAAAGAGGGATGCAAGATTTGTCCAGCTCAACTTGGCAAACAAACACACAACAGTATTTGATGTTCGCCTTATGCCCGGTGTCTGTCACGTTGGAATGTTTAACTAGCAAAACCCATATTGAATTATAAATTAGTCCGGCTTACCTGAGTTAAATGTCTCGCTATCCAGATATATACTCGTATACTGTCACAGTAAGCGTGTTACGTGCATTGATTTATGAAAAGCTCTACGTGTTAAAGAAAGGTGTGACAATATTATATGGTTCGTTATGTATATATGTACAAAAATACAACAAAAATGTGTTTGAAAAATAATGCTTCAGTAAACGCCTTACGTATCTAAACCAGATATTAAATTTTTATGTAGATTTCATTTATTATTTAAACACCTTTCATTATCGTTTAGTGTAATAAAATTAATGTGAGCGCTTTTTAACTGTGTTAGAATTTTGATTTCGATTTGTTCATATGAGGTTATCAAGTCTCAGGGAAGGTATACAAAAAGATTCCCTACTTTTTATACTTAATATTCTCTGAAAAAACTATTAAATATAATTTTATGTAAAAATAAATGAACTAACCAAAAAAAATGTACCTTTTAATAATTTATTACAGATTCATCTTCTCAAGTGCCCATCACCCATCCAAATACTGACATATTTACATGACTCTAGCAACTATAGTTTGAAAAGAATCCTCCAAATTTATGTTTAGCTGAAAGTTAACACTTTCCCATTTAATTTTGGTTTAACACGCAATATTTATATAGCAATAATACTTACCATTGACCTATATATAAAGAAAATACCAGCTGGTATCGAAATTACTCGATCTCGAAGGACGGGCATAGGTATTTTTGTCACTCTTTCACAAATGATATCTAATGAAACGAATCCTTTAGCGTAAGCTATTTAGGTTTAATATAAAGACACAATTTATACTTCGTTTGCTTCTTGTAAATCAAAAGTATTGATTTTCAAAAAAACAATTAAGCTCTTTGTTTAAAACGGTTTAAAAATCAACAAAACTCAGACGAACGTAAATAATTTTCTAAGATTGAAAATATTTGTTGAGAAATTGTACTACCTTCTGTACTCATATAATAATTCGTAAGTCTGTCCTATTTTAAATGTGTGTGAACGTTCCAGGATTATAATTCATTTAATTTACATTTCCTTGTCCAAGATCCACGAGTACGTAGACAACGATATGAAAACTTCTAACACTCTGAGATAAGAGAAGATTAACCAAACGGACGTATCGCATGTCAAAATTAACAGGCTGCACTCCCAACCAGTTCTATCTCTCTCCTTCTCATATTATATATGCGAATGCGAGTTTCTTTATTTATTACCCTTTCAGGTCCTATTTATTCAATTGATTCCTATAAAAGGAGAATGTCCATTCTCCTTAATGTGTTGGGCTCAGAATGGTACATACAGTATTAGATGTGGATTTAATCGCGATAATATTTATTGTACCTTTTAAATATTATCGCGATTAATTCCCGAGTTACACATCTAATATGTATCAAAGTCGCGAAACTTTAAAACAATTGGTACCTACAGTAGTACCTGTTTAAGAATTTAAGGTGCAAAACCACCCAGCTATCAAGGAAGCGTAGTGAAATGTTTGTGAATAGAGTTTATTAAACTGGCAAAATACACTGCGCTTCGTACATAGACAGTAACACATGTATATGTACGAGTATGTTAAAGGGCACGTCCTAACATCGTAACAGAACAAGTATAACAGAATTACCATCAAAGGACATGTTGTACGAGTATCCGTTCGACCAAATTGAGGTTACTTTGAATCCGAAGCTAGTTACGTTAGGAGAGTCAAAGTAGTTAGTGTCGGCACTCGGGTCCCGTGGAACGTAAGCTTTGCATTTAGTAGAGTATTGGGAGTTTTGAAAGTGATGTCCTAACTCATTTGGTTCTTTCAACTTAAGTAAATAAATTCACAAAGTTTGTTGATTTTACTAGTAAAAATGTAAAGATTGATTTTATATTGATTGATAAAAAACTATTATTTTTAACCGACTTTAAGGAGTTCCTAATTTTTTTTTTATGTATGTTCCCCGATTACTCAAAGATTCCTGGATCGATTTGTAAATTCTTTTGTTCTTTTGTTAGGGTCCAGGTGGTCCCATTATTATAAGGTGAGAATCTTAAAGAAGTCGAGATAATTAAATTTTATAGGCACACTTAAAGCGATTTGGGTATTCTTTATGGTGATTCGTGCTTTTTAAATTAAATAAGCTTTTCTCAGGATTGGTCTTATTAAATTTAAAGAAAATATTACACTTCTAAGGATGGAAATTAGGGATGAAGTCGCATTGAAGTCGGTGATACTTTTTTAATTAGATAAATATCGAATAAAGAGATCAACGTTCTTAAGGAAAGGTCTATTTATAAATAAGACTTCCATTCCATTCCACGAATCCGTGGAAAAGAATTCTGACTTCTTATCAATAAATTAAAAAACAATCGGTTATACTAGAAAAATTAAGTAAACCTTTACTATGTTACTCAGTAGGGCCTCTTTTTAGCTAGGGTTATAGAAACTTGCAGATTTCCTATAGACGTCCCATATGAGGATCGAACCTGAGACACGACACAGCGGTAATCGGAGCGGCGACGGTGTAAACCACTGCACCGTTAGTGCATTCATTCGGAAGAAACAGCTTGAGTATCTCCCTAACAAGAGTAAATATAGTTGCACAAATTTGTACTGTAGCTTTGAATTCACATAAAATTCACGGAATGTTGAGAAGGTGATGACTAAGCTGTATCGACTTATTACATAGAGGAAATATGAAGTCTGTTTGTTCTAGATTTCACCCGTGCCATTTTACGCCACATTGTTACACTCGAATGATTGTAGCAATATACACTTGAAAAAGAAATCAACTTCAAAAAACACTAACCAAGGGCACTGAAAAGTGAAAACTAATCGATTACAAACTTAATTGGAAACATTACATGTGACACTTTTAATATAATAGGTAACATTATAAAGGCACTAGGTACCTCCTAGTCCGTTTGAAGTCGAAAACCTGAAAGCTTTTACCTAAAAGGAAACGTTTGTCCATTTATATGCAAAGGTTGTCTGCAAGAAATTGCAACTAGCGGTAAGACCGCTCTTTGTATCAGCACTCAATGTTTCTATCTTATGCTGTACAATAAAGAATATTGTATTGTATTGTGAAGGAAAATCCTGAATTTTTTCTTTTATTCTATCTAGGTGACAACCAAGCACACGGCTCGCTTGTTTTCAAGTGTTTACTTCGTTTATACACACAGCAAACATACGGATGTAAATTATAAAGCATTTTCATCCCTGCAAATATTTTACAAGGTAAATAAACTCTTATTTATTCCCATATCTTGTATATATTTACACATACATACACACACGGCAATAGACAGAGGCATTAAACCATTAAACACCTGCATTTATCCAACTGTAAGTATTGTCATAGAATCGAAGGTTTGCTTACAAGTGAAGCTATAATAATAATAATAACTTGACACATCTCACAGACGGCCGTCTGATCCCAAACTAGGCATAGCCTGTACTTGTTAACCAGACTGCTAATAAACATACTTATATATTTCTTAATACATACCTATTATAGGTAAATTACACCCAGACACAACAAATGATCATGCTCATCACACGATTTTTTGTCCTGGGTAGGAGTCGACCCCACGACCTCTGGCTCAACAGTCAGGGTTACTAACCACTAGACCAACAGGCCAGTCCAGTAAATATAGAAGATTCAAACTTTTAAACTTTCGTGTTCCATGATAATTATGTTGACGGGAATTAACGCGATCACGCTTTTAAGGTAATAACAGCGTGTAAACATACACTGCAAAAACCGAAAACTTACGTAGTTAGATGAGTTTTAATTACTTGACAGGTAAGACGCTGCGCTTTTATAAAACTATCTTCGTTTCAAGCGCAAGTTCCGTTATTAAATCATAAATAAAATCTTTAGAATTTATTGAATCTCTCTCTATTAAACTTGGCATGAAACTTTAAGGACACTCATTGACATCGCATGACTATATCACTGAGTACATTATAAAGGTCACGTCACCCCTCGATTGACTCAAGTAGCCGCTAATTGTAACGAAATTGAGCTAAATCTAGAGGTTAATCAGCTTATTCAAGTGTCAGGTATGAGTGATTTTAGGTATCCCTTGTTAACCTGGAATGAGGCCTTCCATTGTTTGGTGGGTGAATTACATAGACATAGCCGGAGACTAAGAAATTAATTCCTTCCCAAGTCTTACTGCGCACTCCGACTATAAGCTCTCATGTTTTTAGTGGGTCACATTCCCAACAATGTAATATCAGAAGGTTTTTTTTACACATGATATTTGCAAGTAATATCAAATTAGCTCCTTGAAGAAACTGAGCAATTCCGAATCCGTGTTTTTATATATATATATATATATATATATATATATATATATATATATATATATATATATATATATATATATATAGAAGACCCTAATCTGTGGACGTTTGCAATAACCAGAGACACGTTTCTGGCTTAGCCAAACACCCTTTATCTAAGAACCGTATACTGTAGTCATTTTGGCAAACCATGACAAGCATTTAATACCACAACTAGCCGTCCGGCGTCCCCGCAGTTTCACCTGCATTTATGGTCACTGCTCCGCTCCTATTAGTCTTAGCGTGATGTTATATAGCCTATAGCCTTCCTCGATAAATGGGCTATCTAACACTATAAGAAATTGGACCCAGTAACTACTGGGTCCAATTTCTTATAGTGTTAGATAGCCTGTCAATTTTTTTGTTTTGTTGAACGCGCTAATTGCAGTAACTACTGCAATTAGCGCGTTCAACAAAACAAAAAAAAATAAAAAACTCTTCACCTTTATAATATTAGTATAGATTAAACCATTTGCGCCAGATAGTTTATTGTAAATCGCACAATACCATACCACAGTATAATATATATTATACATTATACTGTGACCATACTGTTCTTCTGCGTTTGATTAAAAAAAAAAAGTCTAAGTGCCCGCCAGAAACTACAGTAAAAAGCAGTCTCAGGCCTCATTAATTATCTCTCCAAACACAAATCAATTTCTATAACCCCCTGAATGTCCTTAAGTGTCAATCCAAGACGCAATCTATCAGAGTGCACAGTTTCATACAAATGCTTTCAATGGTTGCGCTGATTCACCAATATTCACATTTATAATTTTAGGATTCATTATAGCTATACTCGTTAAGGTTCTGTCATCCTCTTAGGAGGCGATGAATTGGAGATTCATTACTGCTTTCTATAAGAGCCCATAAAAGGACAACGTGTGAGAGACCGTTGTCCTCATCCGTACAGCGGAGGGTATAAAACTAGAAAGGTAGAAAGCTAGAAAAATAAGCGTAGGTCCCTACGCTTATTTTTCTAGCTTTCTACCTTTCTTATTTTTGGCCGGCATTAGAGTGTGAGCACGGAAGCAATAAAGTGGTTATCTAGCAAGGCTGAAGCCGGAGGGATGTTCTATAGATTTAATTAATGAATTGTTGTGTTGGTATCCCGATTGAAATATTTAAAAAAGCCGCTCAAGTTAATTATGTGACTAATCTGCACACTGCATAAGTACGTATATTTTTGGTATTACACCGCTGAGTAAGATGGCCTACTGTTACGGAACCAGCAATTTGCAAAGTGATTTGGTAAGTGTTTTAAATAACATCTCACTCGTACAAAGAAAAAATATTATAACGATGATATCCTTGTTTTTTTGAGTTAAGTAAACAGCATTGATCGTTATTCTCGAAGATTTCATTAATGTATGTATTCATGACAGAAGGTCGTAGTACTGTATCTTTGTTGATAAACGTGAACTGTTAACATAAGACGATAGTAAGCATACGATGTACGGTTGTAATTGTAAATACTATCATATGAGTCATTGGTTAGTATTGGTAAATAATGAGTCGGTTGGCCGGTGGATCCACTTGCGTAAGATAGGCGATAGCAAATGCTAACAAAATGCTGTATATATTTCACACGCATAATGGTTCACAAAAAATGCAGAATAATTTAGTAATACTATTACTTAGTAGTGTAGTTGGTCACTTTGCAATGTGACAAAATTATTTGTAAGGCTTGATAATAACATTTTTTAGTCTGGGTGCACTGTACTGTACAGCGTATCTGTTGAATGCTGTCATTGAAGTAAACTTTAATGGAAACGTGGTTGCTCATTATGGATTTGATAAGCAAGTTCGGAGTCGTTCAACGAGATATGGAAAGGGATATGCTTGCTGTTTCTCTGTGCGATCGAATCAGCAATGAGGAGAAACGCAGACGAACGAAGGTTACCGACATAGCCGAACGGGTTAGCAAATTGAAGTGGCAATGGGCGGGGCACATAGCACGTAGAACGGATGGTCGATAGCCCGAAAAGTTCTTGAATGGAGACCACAGATCGGAAAGCGCAGCGTAGGACGCCCATTACCGCGGTGGACAGACGACCTGGTAAAGATCGCAGGCCGTCAATGGATGCAGGCCGCTTCCAACCGGTCTTCTTGGAAGTCATTAAGGGAGGCCTATGTTCAACAGTGGACGTCCTATGGCTGATATGATGATTAATAGGACATTCTTAGCTCCCACAATCGCATTTGACTTTTTAACTGTCTATGAGATTACGATGTTTTCACTAAAAGAGGGGTGTTATTAGTTTGATGTGTCTGTGTAGCATTGTAGCTCCCATACGAATAGACCGATTTAAGTGCGTTTTTTTTTTTATTTGAAAGTAATGATCGCGAGTGTTCTTAGATATAAATTGCAGAAAAACTGTTCAGCAGTTCGTAGATCATCAGCTCTTTTCTAACCGTTGAAGGGGTTTTCTAGCCGGGGGTGCTTTAAATTATAAATTTTTTGTTATTTCTGAGTGAGAACTATGAACTAAATGCTTGATTTTAATCCTATTAACATAATTATTTTCTCCTAGCGCTGTTTATGAGTACTAAGGTCATTCTATAAGGTTCCATATTCGATAAAGTACAAACAGTCTGATAATTATTGAATGCTTGAGAGGTTCGACATCGAAATATCGACATTTAAACTCGTTGCAATCAGACCGAGAAAATTTCTCCAAATTGTAGGTCACAGCCAATGCACAGATCTTTCTAGCAAGGTTCTGTACATTGAAATATATTATCATCATACCAAAGTTAGTTAGTTATATAAGTTATAACATTTTTATTGGGGCTGACCCTAGTTTTCGTTATTCCATATGCTTTGCCACTTCCAGAGTAGACAAAGTAATATATATATATATTTTGTTCCAGTTATTTTCTTAGTAAATATCTGATAATTCTATATAAGCCTCTGATAAACAACTAAGTGATGAGTTGCCAACGGCACAAAACGTTTATTCGATATGATTTGCCCTTTACAGTATGAGAATTGGTTATATAGTTTATGAGATAACTAGCAACCCGCCCCAGCATCGCACGGGTACAAATTATACACCTAAACCTTCCTCATGAATCACTCTGTCTGTTAGTGAAAACCGCATGAAAATCGTAGTTTTTTCAGACAGAGAGACAGACTCGGCGGGGGATTTTGTTTTATTTAAAATTACTAAAACGCAAAATACGGCTAAAACCCTTCACTATCTTCGGAAGAGACCCGTGTCTAGCAGTTGGACGTTTATAGGTAGTAATGAAATTAAGATTTGAGTTTGTTTGTCTTGTGTGCCTTTGTTTCGTCAAGTATGATATTTTTATTTCGAAAAAAGCAACGTGTCCTGTAAAAAAATCATGCAGATGCATGCAAAGTTAGTATGTGATAATGTCAGTCCAAATATCAGATGATTACTAATCCGGGCGCCAGAGCCAAAAATAACGCGAAAAGTGGTGGTCTTTTATAACAATAAGATACTAGTACAATACGGTACTAATTAACAATTTTACAATAGGCTGTCATTTTACAAACAAAACATACTAATGTCTGTAATATACTCGATTTTCATTCAATTTTGAATATTGCAACGTGCATTTTCACGCATTTTAATTTCTTAGCATTTTTCATCTTTCTCGCTTATTTAAACAATGGAAACAATTTTCTAATTTTTTTTAACGCCTAATCCTTAAGTAAAATCGTCGGCTTAACAGCTTTTGCATTTAACATTTTGCTCTAAAAAGCAATACTTTTTAGATTTTTAATGAAACCCGAAAAAAAAGCCGATTTTTAAGTTATTTTGCAATAATAAACAATGACGCGTATCTCCGTCGAAGTAGACACTTTAGTATGTTATTCTACGTATTTTTCTTTAAATTTTAAGCCAAGTATCGTATTGTTATAAAAGACCGCCACCCTCAAACGCTCTGGTGCCCGGACTATACGTGGGTTTAAGGATTACGTTAGATATAAGTAGTTCTTTTGAAAAGCGAATGACACTATATAAAGTTCATAAACATATAAGAAAAACTTACCTTAACTAGAAAAAATAAAGATGAAGTTTGAATTTACATTCGCTGTCCCGTGCTGTGTACCGTGCAATTGTAAACTATCGCAGACGATTGTCCATCTGGATTGGTTATAATTACGATAATGGTTTGTTTTTTTTCTTGTTTCGCCATTTTCTCTTGACTTCTGCCGCTACTAGCTTCAGACGTTAGAAGTGTTCTGACTGCTGCAACAATAAACAAGGAACTTATTCTATTTTTTTTTTTCAGAATTTGTATACTTCATTTTAGGCTATACCAGGGGTTTCCAGGCATTACATCTCGCTTCCAGAACAACAAGTGCATTCTCAATTAACCGTCTTGAAGTTACATAAGAGTGATATCGGAATTAATGTGTTTGGATCTTATTGGTAGTAAGAAGATTGACTTTACTGAATGCGTATGCTGAGAAGCAGGGTCGGGTGGCTATTCAGTAATATGAGCCACAGTCCAAGAAACCTAACTTCAACCCGGTCAACTTAGAGAGCTCGTATTGAACTTGCTGACAATTTACTCAGTTAGCTAATGTTTATATGGCCTAGAATTAAATACTTTTAACAAAATAATAATATTACTGCCTTGTTTGGCTGCCGCCTACTTAGAAACGTTGTTAAAAATGTCGATATTATTTTTTTGAAACAAGATTTTTTAGTTAACGTAATGAAATCAAAACATACAATTCAGATTGTACAAACTGTATCCGAAATCAACGATATCGCCAACAATTTTGTAACTGAAATCAAACATTTCGGTTAGCACTGTCTATAAATGTCAACAAGGTAATCAACAACATGATAAACATTAATTATTATGATGCATTTCAAATATCATATTTGACATAATTAACTGTTAAATCTGTCATTTATTCCAGCTGTTATATCCAACCGATGTACCAACTTCTTTTTAAAGAAATGTGTGCATGCACAAATTTGTCATTAAGCATTGGAAATCAGATAATTTTCACTCTTCTAATTAAAGACCATTCACTGGAATGAGCTCTTTTATTTGAGCTTTTGCTCACATCAATTGGTTAAGTTGGAGGGAAGCTAGCTGTCAAAATTCAAATAAAGTTATCAGCACAATGCAGCACAATTCGAGAGGAACCGTGCTGCATTGTGCTGATAACTTTATTTGTTTCCTTATTCTGTATTTTCTTAGCGAATGAATCACTTTTGCTTCGCGAATAAGGAGTGGTTCCTATTGGATTATATGTGTTGCTCTCAGCTTATTAGAGTTCTTTGAAGAAAAGTATATTTTTTCCAGTTTTTATTGAAGATTTTGCTAGGACAAAATAGGGAGGCGATAAGGTTGGTAAGTACAAGTAACGCCACTCATGTGGCAAGATATTATAGTACTGATAAGGGCTTGCCTTCAAGAGATAGTGCGCTAATTATGTCATTCTTATGGGTGTTGGATCCCCATGCTAATACGCCAGAGATGTCAGAACGATAGCCGTGTAAATTGCTGCATCGCAAAGAAAGGGTTTATAGATTAATATTGTAAATATGTATATGCCAGTCGGTTTTCTTGTTATCTAACCGCTGTTCTAGTGTTAATAATATAAATTTAAACCCCAGAGATGCGAGAATAGCGATATTTCACTAAAATACCGACATTCTTGCGGCTGGGTTCCAGAAGTAAGCTGGTTCATAAATCTTAGATGCAACGGCTATCTTCTATTTTCAAATTGTTTTCTACCACCTGCTAAACAGTTCCACATAAACCGCAACGTCTTTAATTTTAGATAAAACCTCATAAAATATCGAAGAGCAATCGAAATAGATTTTTATTGACACTTAAACCCTTGACGTGGAGACATAAAAGGTTCGTAATACGTAAGGTGCCTAGTCTACTATGTCTATCTCAATTTGGTAGAATTAATGAAAAAACCTGCCATTAACTTTAAAAGAAATTAAGGACCTTGAAGAAAATGGAAACATTGTCCACTCCTCACGTATTCATTCGTACAGTATCAGTAGCAAAACTAAAGTATCTAAATATCTTGATATCAGATTACAACAGGGTCATTTAAAACACGGATTACTCGATAAAACGAGTCGATATAAATGATAGGAAATTTCCAAGGTTCAGGACAACTAGAAATATGCCGGGCGATATATGCGACTCCCCCGTCTTCAGATTGCATTCCCATGTTGAGAAATAGAAATACATAGCTCCACAGCCTTCTGCATACTGCGTTGTAGAAATTTTCTGCACTTGAATGCGTATTCCGTGCATCACTGAAAATAATCCTATGAAGGCGGTGTTTCATGTCTGCTGATTTGCAAGAATAGCGTCGGTGCTTAAAATTATTGATTTTAGAGAATGGCAATGAAATTGTATTTTCCGCTAGAGTGTTTTGTCTTTAGAACTTGTCGCTTTCTAACGAACATGAGCACGAAATCGGCGTTGCATCTCTGTTCACAGTAAAATATCAACGATTTATGATCGTTTGGCATACTTAATTCAAACCGACTGAATTTTGAATTACGTCGATATTCTCGCAAACCAGCGATGGTATACATAATGTAAACTGCCGGCACCTCGATTGTATTCCAAATCTACTAATGTACCGTCTCACTCACTCTAAGTGTATTATTATTGTGTATTATTTAATTTTTTTTTTGTAACTACATGCTAGAGTCACGCCCCGTTTCAGTGATATAAGTAAGTGGTCCCTTGACATATACACCCTGTATAGGTTTGAATAATTTTAAGCGATTGTATTTGTTTTTGTTTAACTAGATGAAAACCCGGCTTCGCTCGGGTGAAATGTGACTCATACTCATAATACACAATCTTTTACAAAATGTCAGTAGATATTTTTGTAGTTATCGGTTTTCAACGTGTAGCCAATATGGCGATCCGAGTGGCCAATATGGCGACTGAAATTGCACCATTAGAATTTAACAAAATACTTGACAATCCGAATTTTGCGGATATTATGTTGTCGACTCGAAATCATGACTTTTTTATGTTTCATTATTCAGGTAAGATTTCAATCGAGTCTAACGGACCCCTTGACCGAATTATTAATACAGATGTGTGCAGCATAAAGCAATGTGCAATATTTTATTGAAACAATTGACACATGTTTGAATATCTTTGCAATTTATTTCTAAATAAATGGCAGGAATATCAAACAATACTATAAGCCTCATAAAAAGTTTTAACCATTACCTTAACCAAAATTCTGTTGATACCCTATTTAATTTCGAAATAGACGCTTTATTTTGAGGTTATTGCGATCGTCCTTCAGCTTATTAGAGCCGATATGCACGATGTTTCTGCTCAACCATTTACATACCTAAGTTGCGAAGTCCTGTCGGCTTCCCTACTTAGGTTACGCACACAATGTTTTATGTGTGTAATGTTTATTTTGCTTAAAGGTGTGATTACGTGTAGTCGCAAATGTGTGACTTGGTGTGGGTAGGAATTAGTCATCAGATAAACTTTCATCATTGTGTTGTTATGTTTTGACATTGCTTATGTAGCCAATAGCCAATCTTAATGGCTTTATTGTTTAAAATTGTTCACTTAACGCTACTGCCTTAGACCATTCATAGCGGATCATTATGTTTATGATCTCATAAACAAAAATATCGTTTTTACCCCCATACTCTATCTTTAACAGTGGCTAAACATTTTGAAGGCAGAATTCTAAAGAATTTCCACACGCTCATAAAAGACTCTTCATTCCGGGCGGTTTACCCAAGGAAAAAAGGTTGA
The DNA here is from genome assembly GCA_949752705.1 of Callimorpha dominula. Classification (NCBI taxonomy): domain Eukaryota; kingdom Metazoa; phylum Arthropoda; class Insecta; order Lepidoptera; family Erebidae; genus Callimorpha; species Callimorpha dominula. The sequence continues at coordinate 25,648,318 of OX456990.1, read as the reverse complement.
TACCATTTGTAATACGAATATTTTTGTTTTGCAGGTAATTTTTTTTATGACAAGGAATGGGATTCAACGACACCGTCGCCGCCGTCGGCTGAAAAAAGTATGTATATATATCAAAACAAAGTAAGTAACGTAAGAGTTAACAAATTTTATTAAATGTCACTTAAAATTTATTGGAGCTGCGATACCGCCTGTACTACATGTAGTTGTTATCGTTATGGACATGTGTTCCGTGGTTAGGAGGAAACACACACGAAGAGGCTATAGTCCATGGTACTACTAATAATATAATTAATACTGGTAACAATTTTAATAGAGGTACTCTTTTTAAAACATAAAAAAGGGCTTACAGCAGATTTATAAAATCTTGTAATTGTCTCCTCCCTACAAAAAAAAAATGCGGTTAGACAACACTAGTGTTGATCTGCATTTTCTGTAAGTGAAAACGGTGGCCTGAGTTCCATAGCAGAGGGAGTAGGGCTAGCAAAGCAAATGTGACCTTATTAGTATTGCCAAAGCTTATAAGCCGTGTGCTTATTAACTAACTTGGCTAAAAAACGACTCTCCAAACTAAAGAATTATCCTTTTTTGTGGCATCTTACACATACAAGATATACATGTAAGAAACAATAAACAGTCTTCACGATGCCAGCCAGCGCGATGACTATTAGTTATATTTAATACACTCTGGTGTCTGTCATCTTAATATCTTTCAAAGGTTAAATGGCAGATAATGCCTGCTTAGGCATTATCTACCGTCCGCCTCATGAAATGTGGAATGTGCAGGAAGTGTAAATAAATAAATATATAAAGAGGGTAGAATTCACTCCTTTTACAGCACAACATACTACGATATACAAGTTGCCAAGAGCCAGGGTACGGTAAGCAAGTTACACTTTAAACTCGTTAAAGTCGTTACTGGGAAAATGCTAGTACCACGACACGAGGGTTCTTTGATGGAAGCGACGGTTAGTCTTTGCTTATTTAGTCCTAAGAATTACTCAAAGGCAATTAGCGCAACATAGAGGAGCGTAAATAAATTTAGAAGGAATATAGGTACCTACGGGTTCGCATGTGTACAGCCGGGAAAAATATTTTGTTTACTGTGATTGAAGAGGATTATATTTAAATTTTTTTTTTCTAATTATTGGAGTTAATATTCTACATTACTTTAGGGCTCTAAAGCCGAAATCCTACTGTAATTTAATTTTGGCAAGCTCTTCAGAAAATAAAGGTGAGATTGAAGACAAACGCCTCTTCCAATTTATGAATAAAAAAGGACTTCTTTAAGGCTTTAGCTGTAAGAAGTTCAGATATTTATCTACTAAAAATAAACCTGTATATAATCTGTAATAAGGTATGAGTTTTGGGGTTAAAGGCATATAGCATATCAATGGCTCAAATTTAGACACTTTCAGTACCTGACTAAGCTAAGGTCTGGTGCAAAGTATGGTGGTGTAAGTGCAAAGTATGTGTAAAACGAAATAAATGAACAAGGTCTTTATTAAAACATTTTGAAAGACAACTCCCGCATTAGTCGCCGGGGGGGCTTTACAAACATTTACCCTATGCTTATAAATAAGAATAAGAATGTTTATGTTACTTAAAACTATTATTTTCATGTTTATAGAAAGCTAATGGGATATTTATTCATTTATTTAAATAAGTTTATCTTAGAAGTTCCACAATAGATAAGCAAATTAAAGTTTTTTAATATGGACTTGGTTGGTGACCGAGACTGCGAGGAAAATAATACTAGGGTTCTCGTAACAACATGTATATTTCCACAGAGTTCACTACAGTGTTCTTGGATGGTAGCAGATAATCAAACCTCAACCCTAATAGTTCAAAAGTTTGATTATTTATACAAAAAATGTGAACGAAAGCACATCGCACATCGTCCAGGAGACAATAGATATGTATACTTTGCACTGGTGCAATTGTATGCTTCTAGGTTGGATGTCGAACAGTTTTTGAAATCATATTCATATTTTTGAGAAATTTCTTATGAGTGTGTGAATTGACGTACTAGTTTCAAATTCGTCAATTGCTTTTCTTACTAAATTATTGAAATTATTTATAAGTTGATGAATCAAAATGTTCATACGATATACTTCTTGGAAAGTACAAGTAATACACTATTATCATAAAGATATGGACATTTTGAGAATTCTTACCTGTATTCTTAGGCTTATCGTTTACCACATTTTACGACGACGATAGTCAAAACAATTAAACATTATTGACTCTTTTGAACTTTCAATTATTACCATAATTATTTAATACTAGCTGTGCCCCGCGGTTTCACCCTCGTAAGTCCCCACGCCATTTGAATATCGGGATAAAAAGTAGCCTATGTGTTAATCCAGGTCTCCAGCTATCTACATACCAAGTTTCATCGCAATCGGTTCAGTGGTTTTTCCGTGAAAGAGTAACAAAGATCCATACATTCATACTCGTACATCACAAACTTTCACGTTTATAATAATTATTAGATGCCTACACTTATTTTATCTTGCATTACACGACACTATAGGTATACGAATGTCATGAAACAAGTAATCTTTTAATGTTTTATCGGAATGTTAATGTCTTGCAAACCTTTTATTTATAATGATTTTCACTGGAATCACCCTGACAAATTTATAATTTATCAGCCAAAGATATAATGCCGCTGTTCCGTTATTTTGAAATTGTAAATGAGATACCGATGAGATCGATTTGTGTTTTGTGTAATCTATATAATATATGTATAAAAGTTGATCTGTGTATTTATGTTGATTTACGTGATTTTGATGAAATTTCCAGGCAATCTTCAGATTAGCCCAGCGGGTGATACTGTTAAGTTTCGTTCGGATCAACAGACAAAATGATTTTTTGTTTCTTTTGTTTTTCTGGCAATATTTGGTACGTGTGCTAAGCCGGGGCGGGTCGCTAGTTATTCTATAAATGTCAAAATAATGTTTATGTTCTTCTCTTCACAAAGTTTTTCTTTATTTGTACAAAACTATAAAGTCAGAAGATCAGAAATTTTTTTAAGACAGTGCCCAGACTTTCCACTTTCCTAATACATTTTTCTTTTTAAAATATAGTAGAGTGCTGAGATTGAACATTTACGTTTCCTTTGATATTGCTGTTAGTAGAATTACGGGAACTACGCTTCACGGCGCTTGCCTCTGATTAAATTAGAAGACGATTTTATAAAATAGTATATATGAAGAAAGAAAGAAGAGAAAGAAAATCCGTTTATTTTGGTGCTGAGATACAAGTTATATTAATTAATATACCTATATCTATATCTATAAGTATATCTATATAAAAAAAAGAAAAAACAGAAATCGGGAATTAAAATACAGTAAGTAGGTACATTAAAAGAAACAGTGGAGGAACAATAACGTGTCCACACATTGAGACCTCACGCCGGACGCCATACCACAGATAAGATAATAGTTACTTCGTAACAGATACATCACTCCCATACAAAACTCAAAATACCTACGTTATAATAGCCTACAAAATTGAAATAATAATACCTGGCGTTAGCTGCGACCAGAAATATATCTTATTAACGCTTATGGAAAGTTGAGAACGCCTTGCCCACCGCGCGACCTTCGTCTGTGCATGTAGCCGAACTGCCGGACACTCTAGGGTTGTACAAAGTACACAAATAATGAAATAAATTATTTATTTAGGATATGTCCCGATATACACTGCAAGCACTGTTCAGTGCTCTTACTGGGGATAACTTCGTTCCATTATGAACTGACAGTATACTGCCGCAGTATCCTAGTGAAGTATATGACGTCATAAATCGTCGCCATTTTTGTACTGTGAGCAATGGCGTTTTCGAGGAAAGGTGCTCTCAGTGCTTTGAGCATGTGATCAACTACAATTTTTTTCCAGTTAGATAATAAACAATTATTTGTCGAAATATGTTCATCACTTTTACCATACATAGCCCCATTTAAATAATTCGTTTATAAAGTTATTATGCATTCGGTTACTTAAAAAACAATATTTTCTTTTAATAAAAAGTAAACTTACTTTTATTATGCGAGTAATTGTCAATTGACAATTGACTTGAATATTAAATTTTTAAATATAACTACATTCAAACAATTTTTTTTCTTGTTGAACAGATAACTTACACATATATATGATAATTATTTTCACGTCAAAACAGCGCCAAAAAACATAGATGTAAAGGAACGGCTTCGCAGTATACTAAATTGACAGTTGTCACATTGTCAGTTCTTATAGTGCTCGCAGTGTATATCGGAACACACACTTGATAATAAAATTTATGGGTGTTGAGTTTTATATAATAATAAATAAAAATATTTCCCCTATGAAATTTATATCTTTAATTTTATAGGTAATTAAAATATCCTTAAACCTTCGATAGTAACATAAAATGTTGATGCTGTAGACATATATATCACTATCACTACATCACTTCATTTTACACCGCCGCGTTTGTCTGTCTATCTGTTTACGATAAACTCAAAAACTACTCAACGGATTTTCATGCGGTTTTCATCAATAGATAGAGCTATTTATGAGGAAGGTTTAGGTATATAATTTGTCAAGGTTTTGTGTAAATTGGTTGAAATATGATTATGATTGTTGAAGATGTCTCTGTCACCCGTGCGAAGCTAGGACGGGTTGCTAGTAATGGCTGTTGCGTAGACTAGACAAAAATACTCTTATAATTTAATACTTTTGTATTACATATTATGTTACACAAAAGTATTAAATAACACATAACTACCTACTCAAATAAAAACCTCAATCCGTGGCGCTCTCAATATGTTTTACATTTCAGTTATTATTTTCACTATATTTCTAACTATATTACATATTGTGTGTGAGAAGCAGCCGTCAGTTCGCCTTGCCTACAAGTTACAAAAAATTAATACGCTGGCAGTCCACACCTACTAAGTTCGTCACCTTTCGTAGAAATTATGGGTTTATTATTGACGGTTTAATAGACTACATTTATTACAACTTCACTCTGGCTAATCACTCAAAACCTGATTTAGTGCAACATTTTATAGAATATATTTAAATAACATTTTTTTTTTTTTGAGGAGATAACTATTATTTATTATTAGTACAGCCACGCGGCAATGGCGAGTAAAGAATAAACACCTAAAGTATTTTTATATTATATTGACAAAACAGTAATGGCTAAAATCATTTTTTCAACTTATTTTTAAATGATTTTACAGATCACTAACATCTAGCAATAACGCAATTTAACATAATAAATACATTAGGCAATAACTAAACATCTCCACTTCATAATAAGTTCGATTTGACATTTTGTTTTTATTTACGGAGAATACTGTTCTGCCGTGCTGAGAGCACGCTCTCAGCTACGCGTTGTCGCCCCTACTGACACTTTTACCGTGGACGGATAGCTAAATTGGTAGGTATATAAAACGCGACCTCGAGTGAGTGATGTAGCCCTGGCCATGCCAACCCGACTACCACAAAGTTGAAAAATTTGAAATTCAAAATAACTGTAACTTTGTGTTTTCTTCTTTTTTCTCGTTTTACGGATTAACTGTTCGTTCTTATTTAAAACATGCTGACAGCGTGTTTTAAATCAAATACAAAATATAGGTTACAACAAACCATTTATCGAGTACTGCTGTCATCTCTGGGCGGGAAAAACTAGAGCAGCTTGGACTCGGTTCAAAGGACATGCTTTGCGACTCGTCGACGATCCGAAACCCTAGATGAGAGGAGACACTTTGTATTCCTGTAAGTAGGTAAGCGAATTTCGACATAAAACCTAAATTTAACAGGAGTGAAACCGCAGGCCGCCACTACAATCAGGCTTAGAGCTGTTTAATATGCCATACCAAGTAACACAGAATAGGTATTACATCTATTAATATATACTTATAATAATATCCTGTATAATTGGTGTTTAATTGACTATAGAGAATGGATTTACCCTTTGGGAAGTCGTTACAGCCGGTACAAGTTACACATACATATTATATTGTATTTAGGTGAGATTACACTATGTAGTTATTTTGTTTATATATTTTTTTCTTAAATATAATAATTAATGATTTTGATTGTTTGTTCGTATTTTACTCTATATAATATAATATATAATAATAATAACTCCACACATCTCACACACGGCCGTCTGATCCCAAACTAGGCATAGCCTGTACTTGGTAACCAGACTGCTGATAAACATACTTATATATTTCTAAATACATACATATTATAGATAAACTACACCCAGACACAGAACAAATGACCGTACTCATCACACAATTATTTGTCCTGGGTGGGAATCGAACCCACGACCTCTGGCTTAGCAGTCAGGGTCACTAACCACTAGACCAACAGGCCAGTCAAGCCAAGTCAAGTCAGCCAGATACTCGACATACATATGCCAAATGAAGAAATATTAACATACATACATATAATACATAGATTATTAATATATATATATATATATATATTATATATATATATATATATATATATATATATATATATATATATATATATATATATATATAGACGTACACACATAGTTATTATAGACATAGACAGTGATTTTATGTATGTTTTACTACGCTAATAAATCGGTGTGGCTCCATACTCTACACCTGAAGAAGAAATGAGAAGAAATTCTGTGATAAAATATATGTAAATATTTATTATCCTATCTACCTAAGTATGTACAAAATATTAAATTCAGATTCATCGAAATTTCAGCGTACACTGATATCTTGTGTTCGGTATTCACGTCAAAGTACACATTCTACACAGAGGATTACAATTTTCTGCACAAAGATTAACATAAACTGCTAAACGTTTGAGCAATGCTTTGAAACGAGGGTAAGTATTTTGCTTTGCGCGGTCTTTGTATCGTTATGATATAGATTTAAAATATTCAAGTACAATCATAGTAGACTTTGATCGTAGTAAGGAAAATACGAGTACATGCCACATATTCTAAGACTGCGGTTTAACAGCATTAGAAAGAAAGAAATATTTTTATACCTGCACTGTGGTTTCGAGTCATTTAAGTTTTTAGTTACTTACCTATCTACTAAATGATTTTCTTGCATTTATTATTGATTGATTGACGTGCGTATATGTGTGTGTGTTTATTTAAAATACTATATTTTGAGTACATGGTGTTGATACATATAATCCGACACACTTCAACAATATGACAGGTAACTACACTCTAGATGAAAATGTTCATGAACCTGTTTCGTCAAGGTTTGACCCAAAACACACTCGGAATTGCTAATTTATTTCATAGATTACGTCTTCTAATTGTACTTTGTTTTTCTTTCAATAATGTAAAAGCTTAACCGAAGTACAAACAAAATGCAGCTTAATTGTAATAGTGCACGTAGATTAAGCTCTTATTGATAATAATAATAAGTTATTTATTCAGGCAACAAAACTCACATTAAACAGTACATACCTACCTACAAATTATATCACTCATCACTAGTTCTTCAATATAATATAATAGTTAAAATATAAAATAGAACATTACATCAGCCGTTCAAAACAAATTTGACTAACGTAGATCACACGGATGCATAAAAATAAATAAAATAATAACTGAACTTACTTAACTACCACGATACTATAACCACGGATACACGGATAACCAATACTCAAGCATAGAGCTATCCAAGTACTCAGTAAGTGTGCGAGAATAGAATTTTGTGAACAACGGATACGTTCCCAGAACGATGCGACAACGTGATCTTAAGATTGCAAAGAAATCAGATACTCTGGCGGTGGCAAACATATCAGATGCATTATTAGATGAACGTCAATTACAAATTATTTATGTAATCAAATCCTGCCTTATCAATACATACATAATATAATTATTAATAAGGCAATGCTATAATATATTCATCTAAAAGGTAGATAAAAATACAAATAGTGAAGTAATTTGTACAGGACTAGCAGCGCCCCACGGTTTCGTCCGCGTATGTCCCGATCCCGTGGGAATGTCGGGATCAAAAGTAGCCTATATGTTAATCCAGGTCTCCAGCTATCAACATACCAAGTTTCAGTTCAGTTCACTGGTTTTTTTCACCATCCAAACTTTCACATTTATAATATTAGTGAGATTAGCCACGCGTTAATGACATTGCTGACTTTTAATTGGTATATAATCTATGCAAGTGTCTATAGACTACGGAGAAGAGTGCATCCAAGATAAATGGCTGATTTGTATTTTTATCTACCTTTTAGATGAATATATTATAGCATTGCCTTATCAATACATACATAATATATTACATGAAAATTTTATATGCGGTCGTAAAAATATTAAAGTTTGTTTTATATAAGGAAAGTGATACCCCCTACCTATACAACTCGTAATATACGGAAAAGAGATAAATTTCCCGTACGGCCTTCAAGGCACCTCTAAATAAATGTCTTGCAGAGCGGGGAGGGAGTTGTGGTATCTTATGTAGAAACAAAAAATATAGAATAGGTAGTCATTGAAAGTCTCATGTATCACAATTATGAGTAGATCCACAACATTTATGCGTTAAACAACCAATGACTTAATTTTTTTTTAATTTTGCGACATTCTATTTAATTTGCAAAAGAGTGGATTTCGCAACGCGACACCAGTGTCCAGTGTCCATTACAAACTTAACATAAGGACTCTTCCTTGTAGCGTCGTTGTGCGTGGAATTTTGCACACGGCGTGGCGGGCCCGGCGGCAGAGTATCGCTACACCGCTGTTTCCATGAACGAAAACTCGCGTGAAGCATCGTTTGCCGCATGACTCACTCAGCGTGCAGCATAACAGGCTGCGTCTGTTATTTCAACTAGTGTTACTATGTATGACTATCCATTTTTATATTATGTTTAAACGGGACTGTTTATTTGTATTCATTCTTAAATCTAAATTAATTGTAGTTTCTTGACATTTGCGTAAACGTTTTTAAGTAAAAGAAAACGAAGGAGGCATTCCAAAAGTATCACGATGCCCTATGGACTATAACTATATATATATACAATTCTACTGGCATATGTTGAGCCAGTACTGTCTTACTGGCTCAACATATGCCAGTAGAAGTAGTTACTGCTGTTCTTACTAAACCAGGTAGTGAACAAGTATCTATATGACCCTCTGAATGGTAAGTGGTTATCGTAGATCATTATCTTTTTTTTACTGAACTGAATTCGTACAACACAACACAACAACACTCTTGATGACAAACGGTTATAAAACATCGCAACACCGAAAGCGACTCTCTCGATTAATCTCTCCCCGCCTTCCCCTCACGGAGCACCGGCCCTCATGGGCCCTCATGCCCTTATTTACCAGCAGTAACGTAGTACGTTAATAGTGCTGGTTAACAGCGATCTTCTGTAACTGCTTCTCTAATAGAGGCTTCAATTTAAATGGAAGTCTGCTGAGACATACTTCGTTCAAAATTAATTTCCATACTAGTATATTTTTCGCAGTAGTTTCAAATTCAGTTTGGGTCCCGATGTGTAAAATCTTCAGCTCGAAATAATGAATCTATGAGGCAACAATACTAGGTTTATAAGCCCACATAATTATAATGTAAGTTATTTAAAGAAACTTCAATTTCTAGTTCCATGTGTAAGTAAGTCTATGGGTTGTCGACCGACCGTCCGTGAGCATGGAATTAACCTCGTTTCTCACTCGTAGCGATTTGCCAAAGTAATCTATACAGCATGCTTGATTTTCAGTTTGATTTGTGTGAAAGTTAACTGGTGTTTATTCACTCAAATCGTTTGGAATTCCTTGCTTAATCGATTTAGTTTTAGAGTAGATATTACATAACTAATGAGTTCTAATAACGTCGAAAACATAACTAATGTCGAAATGGGACAGTAAAGTCGCCAGCGTTCAATAGGAAGTTTCCCAAGAGAAGTAGTACAAACTGCACTGATGCATTCCGGTCATCTCCCGGCTTACCTACCGACCGGACGGATGCCTATAAATTCTTCAACACAAGAGGTTTAAATTTTCAGGAACATTTTTTTCTTAATGTTATTTTATGGCCCGCATGAGTATCAGTAGTGATCGTAACCTATGCACACTTTTGCTGTGCTAACCCTATAAAAGCTTACCGTATGAATAGTTTTATTTCCTTTTGTCGCCGTGCCCATATCAAATAGATGTGAAACGAAATAAAGCGACCGGAGTCTAAAATGGAAAAGTTTGTGTTTAAATCGTTACCTCGTCAATACTTCCCAACAATTCAGTAAATATTACACCTTCTATATTTGCTCTACTGAGCACTTAAAATAAATTGATTTTTAGAGTTATAATCATAAAATTGCGTGGATTGCTGCGCTTGTTCGTATAAGGAAAATGATGGTTTTCCTCGTGTTGATATGTAAGTTTTTCTAATCGTTTTGATAATATTGGGATGTGTAAATATAGCTTTCTTAACGTAATTAAAAATTGCAATGGTTGTGTTAAATATCTCTGTGTTAATAAAGTTATTAATCGATGTGATGAAGGTTGGGAAATTACCGTGGGAATGATGCCTACTCTCAAATGCTATAGTCATCAGATTTACATGTACATGAAAATAAAAAGAAATCTACTGAACATGAAACAGCAAATACATACTTAAACAACATACACAAAAATAAATTAATAATAACAATTTTAACTTTGCGTCGGTTGGAAAAGATATTCTTATTAATGATTTTATATTCGTAAATCTAACGATCAGAATGTCTAATGCTATTGTTAACATATTTACTTCACTTAAAGTTATATTAACTTTGATCTGTATGGAATTATATAAACTTTATGGCGTTCCTTTAGTAGGTATGGCTCACGTTGGAAGAGCAAATGTCCAGCAGTGGACTCCAATAGGTTTATTGAATTGATATGAAAAAACAAATGTGCAGTTCCACTACAAAGCACTCTCTGGTGCAAGACTGGGGGTTATATTTACCACATTGTTGTCATAAAAAATAATATCTGTAGAAATAAAATGGTTCCAAATCAGAAGACGTGATTTTGTCACGCCTGCGTTCTATACAAATCTAGAATATGGCGATCATCACATTGTAGCCCATCTAATTACATATCCATAAACTAATAAAGAGTGACAAGATAGTAACCGTGCACGATGTCTTGTATAGAATATTTTTCTTTCATATTTGTTAATATTGTGACAGATAGGCATATATAATAAACAGTAATGCCATTTTCCCAATAGACGTTTATATGACGTGTGAAAACTTTCCAGAAATTGACCATGTCGGATTCGAACCGACTAAAACCATGCGGTATTCCGCCACGTAGCTTGCAAGGGGGCTAACTATAAACTATGGATAAACTCCATAAGAGTCAGAGAGAAAAAGTCATTGCTCTATAACATTATGGCAGCTATAAAATGTACTTTTAAAATAGGTTCCGTAATGCTATAAGCATACTAACTGATGCAGGCAGTTACTCTATGGCATTTGCTAAGCAATTAACAGTTCCTTCATGAGCTGAACCATAAAATTGACGGCTGTCTTTGCAATTAATTTAATGTTTAACGCTAGCTAGCTTAACTTATTAGAAATCCTAGAACTAATTTAAATCACTTATAATTCGAACAGTTATCCTAGTATTCTATAGAGTATATATCCTATAGAGTATTCTATACAATTAACTTGGAGCATTGATAAGGAAAAGTATTACAGTTCAACAATGAATTATCCATTATAAACGTCTATAAATGCGCGTATGAAAGCAGCGGGCCTAGCCCTAGCAGATAGTATGCGAATAGTAGTGCAGTCGGTAATATTAGGCACATACCCACATCAGCTATTTTAGTTCCCCATAATAGAGGTGATCCTGTGGGTACTTTTCTAAATTCTATGCTATAACTGAGTTTCATAATATAAAAACTAAGTAACAATTTTCCACACCTACGAATCGATCCCAAGATAATTATGGGTCTATAAATATGCCTCTCACGGAAGGCCGGTATATATAGAAGTGGGTGTAAATATATATCACAAAACCAATCAACAAAGACCACGGGTTGGTTAGTTTCTTAACTATAGAAAGTAAAGTATTAAAGCAGCCTTGTGAAAACATAATAACTTAACTAAAAGAGTTAGCAAAAGTACGAGTAATTTGTAACGACTGTTACTATTAAACTTTTATTGTTTACTAGCTGTCCCGCGCAACTTCGTCTGCGTTTGTAAATTTTCCCCGTTTTTCATTGATGCTCCGCTATTATTGTATGTATCCGATGCTAGTTCCTGAGGTTAGCTCCATTCAACCAAACAAACAAACAACCTCTTCAGCTTTATAATATTAGTATAGATAATATAAGTTGAAGAAATAATTTTAATATTACTTTCACATCTAGGTGCTGTTTTATTACCCGGGGAAGCGTTACCAGACAATCTCAGCTTGGCAAACTTTCAATCAGTTGAAGATACGCAGATGCAGAATTTGTCATGGAATATGCATTCTGAATCTACTGAGCTTATCGGATCAAACGACTCTGTAGTATTTAATACATTCGTCAAAGTATTACTGGAAGCTTCGAGTCAACGATTGAAAAATGTAAGGGTAAATGTAAGAAAAACATATGATTTGTATAGTTCCGATATCCCAGAAATTGAAAGAGCGTTTGCTGATGTAGAAGTAATGTACCTCCAGCTAGTACAAGAAAAATTGAAGAAACTGATAAACGGTCAGCCCCTTACTGTGACGGACCACTTTATGATAGATTTCATGGATGTCTCTAACTCTATCTTCGGCAAGGTTCTAGAATACCGTTTACAAAACGTGAAAGACAAAGATATAATAGCGCCTACAATTAAATGGAACCCCCCTTCAACGTTGAAACAAAAAATTCTACGCCAGCAAATAAAAATGTCAACGAATTATATAGAAAACTACATTTGTGATACTTTACAAATTTGCAAAGATAGGTACTATTACAGCGACTACTTGATTGATTGGTTACGAAGTCTCATGAACTTGAGCCAACAGGATCTAAAACGATTTTTCGCCCCTGTACCGGAGGTTTTAGAAAATCACAAGCACTTTATGAAATCAAATATTAAGTTTCGTCAGACAATCAAATATCTAATTAACGCTGATGCTGTAGTCAAAAGAGATACTTTGGACTTCGTGGATGAAGTGTTGACCAATCCTGATAAAGTTTTAAAGGTAGCTCCACCTGCTTTAAAAAAGAGTGTGACTCTGTTACGAGAACTCTTTGTTTTGATAGACGGTGCTTACGACGTTAATGATCAGAATATAGAAACTTTAGAAAATATAACAGAATCGCTAAGAGATTGGATAGACGGCAATAGTTTTGATGTACATAAGATTCTAAATGCAATAGTAGAAAATATCAAACTGAACTTAAAAATATGGCCGCTTGATGTCCAGAATAAAATTTATTACGTGTGGTCTGATGTAATAATGTTGTAAAAGCCTTATTAGAATTGAGTTTGAGTAATGTTAAGTGAATGATATATACATGTATGTTAATATGGCGGTTTTTTTTATTAAATTAGTTTCTTCTGATTCCTTATTACATTTTATAACTCTATATTTTTATCGCGGGTACAAAAAAAGAGTTAAGTTATGGTCTGACTATATGATGATATAATTATTCACTTTGTGTTTATACATTTGTTAGATCTCCAGACATTTTCTTCTATAAGAAAGCGTTGCAGTGTCAATTATCTACTATCGTTAATTCGCGGGTAGATCGCCGTTAGGCTTGATAATTGCTGACTCCTCGATCTTTATTGTTTAAAAGCTTTAGTTTGTTCTATTTAGTATCCAATAAAATGTAACAATTCGTAATATATATAAATGAAACACTTCAATGCAGTAACTTATCGGCCAAGTTATAGCTGCAGCATGAGTTGTTTTAGTTTTGGATCTACTTAGCTACACATTATTCGAACAATTATTGTGTTCAAAAGATCAAAGAAACTTCTGTTCATTAAATGTGAGTCTTGACTTATTGGATATACGCATCGTGTATTTATGTTAGGCTTAATGCATCATTCATGCGTCATGAACGACGTTCATGAAGTTGCGACACAATTTGCTCGCAATATGTAACGTAAAACAGCTGTAGGTCAAAGTTTTAAAAGTGGAACAGTACTTTGTTAGCATATATTATTATGCTTCTTTGTGCTCGTATATGGCTATGCAAAACAGTCAATACAACATTTTTTTATACTGCGTCGCGTCGGTCGGAAACAAGCTCATGGCCCGCCAGATAGTAAGCGGTTACCGTAGCCTATGGACGTTTGCGATGCCGGAGGACTCGCATGTGCATTCCCGGTCTTTTAAGAACCTATACACTCTAGGAACAACTTAGGAAAAAACCTATTCAGTGAGCTCATTCCACAACCGGAGCGTTTGCGGGAGGAAATTCCTCTGGAATTTTAAGTTTCAAGGTGTGAAGATAAATGCCCTGCCGGTGGCGAGCGGTGCATTGGTAGAATACGGCCGTGGACATCATGTTAAACGGTTTCTCGGAGCACAACTCGATATAGTTTCTCCTAAGACAGGGTTCAATACCGCATATTAGTTTGGGATTGTCGACGATTCTCACATCACGTCTTTAAACCGAGTCAAAAGGCCCATGCTGTATCCAGGTAATCCCACCCAGAGATGACAGCAGTACTCCCTATGGGAAACGCCTTGTGACTTGTATAATAAATCTTTGCCCCGGGGTGCTTATAGAATTCTAGCTTGATTTTGCCTTCCCTTCCAAGTGATTTTGAAACTGGACGTCCCTGGAAATGACGTATCCCAATACTCTCTAAAATGGTAATATCTGCGTCTTGCACTCTATTTTGGACACAAGTTGTTTTGGACTGTCTAACACAGTAGAACGAGGAATTTTGGCACGGCCCGTGTTATAACTTATAAGCAATAATAATTAGCAATTGATGTCATCAATAGACAATCCTTGATGTGCAGGAAAAACAGCGTTAAGATTAGCACAAAACCTTGTGGAACGTCCGTGTCCATTATTTTAGAGCAGCTGTCTACTACGGCTCTTATGCGTCTGTCAGAGATAGAGATAATTAAATCTTAAGACTTGCATCCTAATCCCAGCGAGTTAATCAGAAAATATTCTATAATATATGATGTTTATTTTAGCATACTCGTTTGCCGCCTTACATGTTTATATTACAATTATTACCTTCTAATATTTTGATATATTTTTTTTTCAATTATGATTAATACACATAGTAGCGAATTATTATCTCAAACCCTATTTCCTCAAAGAGATCCACTGATAAATATTCTCAGCCGAAGACCATTTGGAGAAAGGAATTTAACTAAGTTTAAGGGCAGCTTAACTATAGATGATCAATGTTCGTGACAATTAATCTTTCAAGAGGAGAGTGAATAGGTTTCTCATAGATAAGCGATCAGTGCGTGTACCATCTTCGCCTTTATCGTCACTTCACTTTTGAATAAACTACGTAGAACAAAAAACGAATGTCTCATTTTTTTCTCTGAATTATATAACGCGTAGAACATACTCGTAAAGGTTTTAAAGTTGAACATCTAATTTCTTATTCAGATTCTATATTAAATCGTATGAATTTCACTCGTTTGTATCATCGGCAACGAGTAGTAATCGAGTATCATTCAGTCACATCGCTCTAAATGCTTGCACTTTCCCATATAACCAAATGATATAATCGTGTGAGTGATCTCACCACATAGCTTTTCAGTGTTATTCAATATTTCCTTATGTTATTACTTAACTGATTGTTGAAATTATTGTCGGTTGTAAGTTATTGATAAAACATCAGCATTCTGTATTCACTAAAGTTACACTATCAAGTGCCTGTGAGGTCTAACCTTGTCGGGTTTTTTCGGTGTATATACATACCTATGTGAATATAACCTAGGTGCACATGTTTTTATTAATTATCAATACTTACAGACATTCTTATACTTATGAAGTTTAAGTTTTTACTAGTAGTTGAATTATTTTTTAGGGTTCCGTACCTCGAAGGGAAAAAACGGAACAATTATAGAATCACTTTGTTGTCCTTCCGTCTGTCTGTCTGTGAAGACTATTTTTCTCAGGAACGCGTGGAGATATCAAGCTGGAATTTATATGAAATACTTAGGTCTACTGTCGCTTGGAGCTGTGAAAAAATCAAACTTCTAAGCCAACGCAATCAAAAGATACAGCCGTTTATGTTGCAAATTTCCGCAAATTTTCGAAACTCGCAAGGGAATCAAAACTTACAGAGTACTTCCCGTTAACGCAGAATCTTGAAATTTGGTACGAAGCAACGTCTTATAGCACAGATAAAGGAAAAATTGCGAAAACCGTAAATTTTTAGTTACATCATATAATAAAAATATTTTACGGAACCCTCGGACTCGCACTTGGCCGTTTTTTTTATTACATACTAGCCGTCCCCGCAGTTTCACCTGAGTTTATGCTCACTGCTCCGCTCCTATTGGTCGTAGAGTGATTTAATATAACCTATAGCCTTCCTTGATAAAAGGGCGATTCAACACTAAAATAATTTTACAATTCGAACCTGTTCCTGAGATTAGCGCGTTCAACTAAATAAACAAACAAACTCTTCAGCTTTATAATATTAGTATAGCTGTATAATGTTATGATAAGGAAACAAACACAGTTACTTCTACATTTAGACTATTATTATTTGGCTTAAAATTCGGTAATTTTCCTGTGAAATATATCTCTATCAATCTGGAATGAACTTTTATTATCAGCACGGGAATGTTGCCCAATGAACACACCAGGTAATCCAATTTACCAACTAGTTACTTATATTAGGACCTTACCGATGGAATTGGGGATATTTATTACTGACTTTTTTTATTCTAACTAGAATTAAAATTTCTAAAAAATAAAAAAACAGTTCATTTGTTTTTCGCTGCTCGATATTTCTGTGTATCGCTGTTTTTGTGAGCTAAAAATCAATTTGGCACTTTATTTTCACATACGAATTCCGTCATGGCAGAATGCGCAGTACGCAGAACGGACGGCACGCAAAATGAACTACCTGTATGCACTAGGTACCGCAATTGAACGCTCGATGCGTTTTTGGTATGATCGCTTCCGTTCTAGAAATTGTAACCTCAACAATAAGCCCCGTTTCCGATCGGATACAAAAGTCGATAGTTCATCATAGTAAATCGATTCCCGTCTCATTGTTTCGTTTGAAAATGCATGGATGGTACCTACTTTTAAATAGTAAACGTGCGTTAACAATAATGGCTAATGCTTTGGATTAAGAAAAAATATTAAAGGGTTCAAAACGTCGCTAAGATGCAAAAGTTATTTTATCAAACCATACTTATCAGTAAATTGTCGTAAACCTACCAATATCCCAACAAACATCGTCATTGAAATCTAAAATAGTCGCATTCAGTCATACAAGCAAACCCTTTATGATTTCATTTAATTCGCAACTTTAACTTTCAACAACAGGGCTTGAATTCATTTGTATATTTATTTGTACTCAGAACACGTACATGTACACAATGGATGCCCATTTTATGGGTACTCGGTATGATGAGGAATGGTACCTCTATTGTATTGTGAATAAAGTGCTATGATTCAAACTGTGTGATGCTCTCGAATATTTTCTGTTTTTTAAACCATTGTTGGCAAACCATGGCCCACTGTAACGGTCCTATCATTACGAGGACGAAGAGGACAAATGGTGTAATGCCCTTTGGGCAAAATATTTTTGGTCAAATTTTACTTCCCAAAAAAATTTTCGCACTAGTTTCACTTACCAAAGAATATTTAGGAAATTTTCATTTCGCATTTTATTCCCTTTGTTCAATTATCATTTGGCGTCATTTTACTTTGTCAAGTTTTATTAAACATATTTTATTTCTAAAACACGACAGCTTTTACCTACAAAGTTTTATATATATTTAAAGAACTTATAATCAACGTGATGGACTCCATTTCGAGCAGTTGCTTCTGTACAGGGAAATGTGAGTGGTTGTAAATGTAAATAACTTTTAAAAAGGTATGTAAGTTGATTATTTTGTAAATAGCTCCAATTTTTCAAATACGCCTGAAATATCTACTTAGAGTTCTTTTACAATGCATGTTTTCGTTATTGATACTCTAAATAAAGTTATTTAACACAAAGTAATTTTAAACAAAGTATTTCTGACGGTCCTAAGCCCGTGTTAAATACGCAGGAAAAATTGGAGTATTATTTTACGTAAATATGACTCGACAGTAGGTATCAGCTGACACGCGTCATTGATGAACGAGTGAATATGGTTGTATGAACTGTATGTTTGTTACTAAAAACTAAACTCGAACGAGTGAAATATATGAGTGAATGCCAACTTTATTATTTTACCCAGTACAGTTTATTTAGTTTCTCTTTTTGGTACTACGAATCATCCTAAGTTATCTTGTTTCATTTCAAAAACCATTAAAATGTCACAGTGTATATAAATATATATTTAATATAATGTGAATATGTATTTATATAAACGATAAGATGAAAAATAGTCAAAGTTTTATCTCAATTGTAAGATGAACGGTTAGGAACAAGTCTACATTTATTTATTGACATTTTGTTTTAGTGTTCTCTAAAGCTCTTTTATGGTAAGTAACTCTGTAAAAAAATGTTTTCAAATTTGGACTTAGTATCGACACACACATATAATAAGTAAATTTAAAACGTGTAAAAAATAATTTAACATTGATTATTATCGCACTGTGTTTGCATACAAACTTGTATCGCAACATTCCTGTAGTCGCGACTACGTCATCGTACCTTAAGCCGCTTAGACATGAACGATTAAACGCAATTTGCTAAAACCGCCGATGAGGGTATGCGATTATTATATACAGATATATCGACGGTCCTATACGGATCTGACTGAAAGTTGGCCCACAAAGAGAACGGATGAGACACGCCTGAACATAGCCGAAATGCGAATGTTGAGATGGATGTGTGCTGTGTGGTGTGACTCGGATGGACAAGGTGAGAAATGAATACATTAGATGGAGCCTAAAAGTAGCACCAGTGGATGAAAAGCTGAGGTTATCGTGGTATGGACATGTGATGGGGAAGGATGAGCAAAATGTGATGAAAATAACTTAATGTATGGATGTTGACGGGTACAAGAGAAGAGGACGACCAAAGAAAAGATGGATGAACTGTGTGAAAGAAGATATGGCTAGAAAGGGAGTAAGCAGTGAAATGACGAACGATAGAGTAGAATGGAAGAATAAAACATATTGCACCAATCCCAAATAAAATTGGGGCAAGAGTAGGCAGATGATGATGATGGTATCGAGAGGTCAAACGGGCCCGTTCGCCGCACTGCGTGTTGTATCCAAATAGTTCACATACGATTTTATATAAAAGGAAAGACAGGATTCAATTAGCGATGGATGAATTTAAGATTTTTCTGCAAAAGAGTGGTAGAGTGAGTAGTCCTACCCGACTAATATGTCTTGGTACTCACACAAGTCGCTTTGGTAGCTTATGTCATTTAGAAATAACTGCTTCTAAAGTGAACTGTAATTGTATAAAAATACAGACAATTACAACAAAACAAATAATTGTAACCTACGTATAGTGGTTACGATCCGAGTTTGTTTGTTTGACCACAATGCAGCGCTTACTCCGTAACGCGGCCGCCAATTACTCATATTCATAACCTTGGGCGTTCCCGTTTGCTATTAACACTCGTGCGTTAAGCAAACAGGATTATCATTAATCCAGAAATAGGAATTCCAATCCT
Source organism: Callimorpha dominula (assembly GCA_949752705.1). Taxonomy (NCBI): domain Eukaryota; kingdom Metazoa; phylum Arthropoda; class Insecta; order Lepidoptera; family Erebidae; genus Callimorpha; species Callimorpha dominula. The sequence goes on along the minus strand of OX456990.1, from coordinate 25,628,523 downwards.
AAACACTTTTACATGAGAATTCATTACTTAGACATTTCACAAAATAAATAAAAAATCTTTCAAATAACAAGCTGTACGGAAAGACGTGTTAGTTAATTGTCTACAAAATTGTAGAAGTTTCACAAAATTCCGTTTTGGTTTTGGAGTGCCGTACCAGAAGAGAAACTGGTATTATTATAGGATCAATTTGTTTTGTATGTAATCTTTTGTTTAAAAGATGTCAATAATTAAAAATATTGGGTGTTTAAGCGTTTCGTGCAATTAAATCAGAAGCTTGATTTTTTTACAGTTTCAAGGGACTGGAGACATAAGTGTTAATTGGAAATTATTACCTCCAAGCGTTCCTGAGAAAAGAGTCCTGACAGACAGTCAGACGGACACAACGAAGTGATCCTACTGAAGGGTTCCTTTTTTATTTTGAGGAAAAAACGAAATCTTCAACTTTCTTATGATAGTACAGATATTTTCATACTTACCTAATGTCAAATTAATACTATTTTATCACATCAAAAGTCAATTTATATTTGTGTTGTCAATAAAAGTATATTATTTTAGAAATGGAGGGAAATTTCATCCACAAAATGGAACTAAACTCAATTAGGTGGTAGGTTTACCAATTAAGCCACCAACGACAACTAATTGCGAATAACTGTAATCAAGCGTGCTGGTATGGATAATACCAGCACGCTTCAAATCCTATAATAGTTTAGAAACAATGTACATCGTGAACAAAGGAATATTGTGATATCGATTGCTGTTTCACCGTTTCGTGGAATTTACAGGATAACTTATATATTTTATACCTCTATCCATTCATGGGTGAGCTTTTCTATCCTAGATAATCTATTATTGGATTACATGCAATAGATTATCTAGGATAGAAAAATTATACAAGTTGTACAACATTATACTAGACGACTTGCGATTCTTACAGTAAATGTGCGTTCTTAAAAATCTATAGAATCTATATTAATATTTAAAAGCTCTCTTTTCTGGGACTTGGACTTGGATTAAAAAATATATTTATGTATTGGAAAGAGGGTTTAAGTAACATCGCGTTACGGCTCTTAGGAGTGTAACAGTGGCCATAAACGTGAGTGCCAATTCGACTTGAAAGCTGGTACCATTTCAATTTGGTCCAGTTCTGACAATGGCATCCATGAGAAAACCATATAAGTATTTTATTTGAAGTCGGTTTTTTTTAAAGAATTATTGTACGCTGCAGGATGTTTTGCCGCCAATATAGTGTACAAAACACTGCCTGGAGAAGAATTATAAGCGACATATTGGTGGTTTCCAACGTAAACGCGAACTAAGTAGCGGGCACAGCTAGTAAGGAAATAAAATAGTTATAATATCAAGGAACAACTGGCTGTCTGTCGTTAGCGACTTTCTGGTTGGAGGATGAATAAAGAAGACAAGATTTCGACAACTTCAACAACGAAAACTAAAACATGTACGTTATGTCTGTATGACACTTTACATAAAATGGTGACGAATGGAAATGTAATAATGGAGGCCGACAAGAATTGAGATCATGACACAATTTTCGTTGGCTGCCCTTATCAATGTTATTAGACACCAATAATTAGATTACTGAAAGGTTTGTATCTCTGTCCAAAATGTCAATCATAGGAAAAGAATCACCAACGAACCAGAGACACCACACACGTAGAAGTGTTTACAAGCTCCGAGACAAAACGCGAATCCTAAATATAGTTATCTTTAAAACGGCCAACACAACAAAAAAAAGTTTATACCTGCGAATTTTTAAAAAAGAAACGAATTCTTGTATCTTGTTGTGCAGCGCACATAAAGATATGACTCATTGGCGTGTAGGTATTAAATCCAGGGTCATTCCATTTTTTTAATATAATTTTAATTTTTCCTCTTCCATATTTGCGTGTGTTGTGTAAATGTCACTTAAGTAACGCTCACTGCAGTTTATTGTTATTGAGGCGGTCAATTCTCCAAGCCAAGTGATTGTAAACAGTTTAAATATATTATACTCTTAAGGTAACCAACAACTAGACAACACACCCTATGAGATAGGTTACTATAAACTAATTTACAAGTAATTAAAGATAAATGGTTTTACTCACGGTTTATGTCGGTGATGCTCGACTAGTCTCGGACCCGACGGAACGTGTGGCACCTGCAAGCAATGCGGTATTTATAATTTTATCCCATTCACGTAATAGGGGGCAAGTCCTTTGCAGATAACTGGACAAGTCTATTGCCGCCAACCGGGTACTATGGGAATTAAAAATGGGAAAATTGGGAGTATATTTAAATGGAAAGATAGGCAAGAATGGAAGGCAATCGAAAAAAAGGATCAATACCCTTTTCCTTCCATTATTCCTTATACGAATGGTTATATATATACCGGTATATACCGGGCAGTCCGAGCCTTAACTTAGATAATACTTTTATTCAATCAATAAATACTTTGGCATCACAACATGGAATCTCAAAACACTAGAATGTGACAAAACTACAGCCGATTCACTTCCGCCAGCCTAGTATTAGAATCAAATCGCATATTCACTTTCCAGAGTAAGTCAATGATAATTGAGTTAGCACTTAGGAACTGCTCTGCGTGCAAGGGACTATGTCGTTGATGACTATATCCCGGCAATAGCTAGTTCGAGTTACAGATATCCGGAGTCCCCAAACCATCCGTATAAAGAATAATGGGAGGAAAAGGATATTGATCCTTTTCTTTCGATTGCCTTCCATTCTTGCCAACCTTTCGTATTCAATATACTTATTCCCAATTTTCCCATTTCAATATACTTAATCCCAATTTTCCCATTTAGTTTTCAAAGTGTCGGTAATAGGCTTGCCCCCTATTACCTACATGAGTGAGAATGTGGAATTATAGTTGGCAAAATGTGAGTGATTAATACCCTTTCGGGCATACAGGTGCGTATTTATTATCTTAAAGTATTTGTAAAATTGATAGTGAAAATAAATACTGTAAATTCTACAGTATTCTACAATCTTTTTATTAATTATTTAAATACTTACATACAAAATAGTTACATAATAAAGCACTAGTTTCATCTACATGTGTGTCCGATGTCAGTATCAGAACACGCTTGGAACACCGCTAAGGTGAGTGAGATCTATAAGACGAGTGGCGTTTGTATTGTCAAATTTAAAAAAAGAACTATTAAAGTACGCCATATTGCAATTGTAATTGAATAAAGTCGTTGGAAATAAATGTATTGTATGTATAAATTTAACTAGCAAATTGATAACTTCGAACATTGAACCGACGTATGTCATCTACATTTACGTGACACGGTTGACAATCTAAATGTATACTCGTGAATGGCATTCCTTAGCGTTGTTGCATAAACAATTCATAGTAAATGTCAGATTGTGTTCGATGTATGAGCTTAGAATGACGTTGGTTATTGATACTTGTACATGTATGCAACTGATTTGTTACCAAATAAAGTAGTTTTCTGAATGGCAACTCTTTTTTACCTCTGCATCAACTATTTAGTGGTTTGTAAGGATAGGTCACCTCCGCGCTTAAAACCTCGCACGTCATTCATCATCGCAGCTAAATGACGAACACGGTCTTTTACAAAATCTTCTACGGTTAGATTTGATGACTATTTGTTTCTTTACTTTTTTTGCTAAAGAATACTAGAAACGCTGTCTAATTATGGGCTAACGTCTGTAGTGTACCTACTGCGCGGTGATCGACTGTGCAATCATTCAAACGCAAGTTCCGTTCCCTATTAATAATTAATCTACCAATCTTATACACGAATACATTAGGTTTTTTTATTGCCGATAAGAATACCTTTCTACTTAGTTACTACTCTTCGTGTCAATCAAAACGTTAAATTAAACAACCTCTCTAAACGAGCCGCCAGCGGCAGCCCTCTGCTGAAAAATACGTAATTTTTTTGAAGTGAAATTCTTTTTAGACAAGTGGGCACTTTTGGTGTAGGGAAACATATATATACAGATGTGTGTGCTTTCATGTCTGACATGCAGTCGTACGACTGACAGTTATTTTTACTAGAAATTAATTTACCTTTAGCGTGACAGTAATGGACAATTTGCGAGGCGCAAAAAATAAAATGTAAAACTAATTACGAATTCGCTGAAAACGCTTCAAACATTTTGCATTTATTGGCGTTTCACTGAAAACCCTCTACAACGGCGAATAATATAATTGTTAATTGTTGTTAAATATACCATTGTAAATTACAGAGCTACTACAAATAAAACATATTTTGTAATCAATTCAGCATTTTAACGGAATGCACTTCTAAAATCAGCTGGCTAGCTTGACTTATAGGAATCAGTTTCATCTAGAAATGGCAAAACAATAGTTACAAATAGTAGTTGATGACGATTAAAAATAATGCCTAAAAGACAGGTTACTTGAATTCCTGAGCCCTCTTAAATAATTTATACTAACTGGGGAAATATTATAGTTGTGCCAGATAGGTAGATTTTCTATAGGCACAGTAAACATACAAACCTTCTGCGAAACCGGTTTTGTCAAAGAAATGTGTAAATATCAGGACCTACAAATGAAGACCCCTCAAAGACTGCTTGTATATCCAACATCAGAAATAAACAACATCATAGGCGTGTTTCTACCTGGATTAGTATAGCTACTAGGTACTTAGATAGTAGTGCTCATCCATTTGGTTTGGCCTTGTTTTATAGTGATCGGTTCACCAGCATCAGACAATATTCAACTATGCTATCGTTATTATTCGTTTAGAATTTTATTTTGTCTCTCATTAAGCATCATTAAACGGCACGGTGTGTAAACCTCCCAGTTGATGGTAATGTTTGCCAGCATCTGCTAACCTAAGACTATGATTAAAATGCTAAGACATTTGGTTGCCGATCCTGCCGATCCCACACTGTCTGAATACGTCGTAATATAGATATAACTTTCGGGTAACAGTTTATTTCTCTGCTATGATGATTTGACTGTAGATGCAATATTATCAGATGATCATTCAAAAGAAAAATAATGAAATGAATCACTGCATATCATAAAACAAAGTTCGCCGCCGCGTCTGTCTGTATGTTTGCGATAAACTGAAAAACTACTGAACGAATTTTCATGCGTTTTTCACTAATAGACGGAGTGATTCATGAAGAAGGTTTAGGTATTTTAGTTAAGATTTTGTGTAAATTGATTGAAATATGTTGATGATTGTTGAAGATGTTTCTGCTACGACTGCTACCCGTGCGAAGCCGGGGCGGGTTGCTAGTCCTTCATAAATAAAACTGAATTATTTACATGTATTTAAATGACGTGGCATTACTAAAATTGAGTTTGCATGAACATTAAATTAATAATTCGCTTTGAGGTAGATTTTGAAAAAAGTCTACCTATTTTGGTATTGTACCAGTTGTCGAGTTTTCCAAAAAAATCTTCACACTTCACACTATGATCCCTAGACCCCAAAACAACCACCAGTTAAAAAGTTTATAGATACATATATGCATATATGTATCATATATATATGTATGTCCCTCAATTTTACCGGTACGATAGAGGTCGCAATTATGCACCGATTGCTTTTAAACTTGGACGACAAATCAACAGGGCAAAAATGAAGGTTAAGTTCGTGAATGGGGAAGGGCAGATTTTCAAAAAAATTAAAAAAACACGAAATCTACCTCTGCGGGCCTGCTGCACGCCCGGTTTTTTTTTAAATGAAAACTAATTTTTTATCTTACTCCACAATGTAGACATTTAAAGTTTTTAATGCGACTTATATTTTTAGAGATAAAAATTAAAAAAACACGAAATTTACCTCTGCGGGCTTGCTACGGGCCCGGATTTTTCAATTAAAATTATATATAACATTCATGGAATTCATTGGGCTTTCATTTTTGCATTTTTCCACACAAATACTGGTTGCAAAACGCGTAAAAAAATATTTACAATCTTGCGAGTATCGACTCAGCTTCATGATATTCGCTTCGCTCGAGCTTAGACAGAGCTACTAGTATTAATTAATTGCCTAGATTTCTACGTAGTATATCCTCTCATCCGGTAGATGAAGCTTGTAGTTTGCTCGCAAGGTATTTTTTGTAAATTATATGAAAACTTTACGCCTGTGAATGTCTAGTTTTCTAAAATGAAGTGGTAATTTTACTCGCGAAGTAGACTATGAGTCATATTGAATGAAGTTCTGACAAAACCATGCATCATAAAGCAATAGATTGTATCTTTAAATGCAATTGAACTGAGAACTGACATTTTATTGTCTAGAAGTTCTATTTTGGTTAGCATACATATATGAATGTATATGTAATACATACATATATGTATGGTCATATCACTACCATATTCTACTGGGTAAGTAAATATAGAACATTGCTTTAATTTAATAGTACACTATGAGTTGCCAAGTATTTAAGTGTCATCCACTATCAAGGCGTGAAAAAGAATTATAGTTTTGTGGAACTAAAAAAACCCTATTTAATGGCGAACCGAATGAACTCAAAAAGAGTTCCACTATCCACCTCCTGGTTTCATCATCAGACCAATGGTACCCTTTTTGTTGTGCGTGTGGAAACCCCCTCGGGCCGTCACCCCACTGGGGTTTTCGGATGGGCGGTGTGTCGGAATCCAACCAACTAAAACCACACGGTGTGCCGTACTACGCCTTAAGTAGGAGGGATCTGGGAACAGCTTTTATTAAAACATCCGGAGACCAACGCTACCTTTTTTTTTTTTTTTTTTTTTTTGTGCGTGTGGAAACCCCCTCGGGCCGTCAGCCCATCAGGGTTTACGATGGGGCGGTGTGTCGGAATCGAACCGACTAAAACCACACGGTGTGCCGTACTGCGCCTTAAATAGGAGGGATCCGGGAACAGCTTTTATTAAGACATCCGGAACCCTCCTAGCGCCTGCCCGCAAAAGCGCGGGCACCACCTTCGGGTAAAAACCTCTCATATAGGCGACGTCCAGGCACACGCGGACGCCGCCTCCTCGCGGGGGGCCACTATAGCGGGTGAAGGGGAAAACCCGTCCCGTCCACCCGCGGCCACACTCAGGGCGGCATGAGGCGCTGGTAAGCGCGCCTCCGCCGCCCGGTTCGCCGGCGGCGAATTAGGTCCGAGTGGAGGTCGTCCTCCCGGACCCTTTCCGCCGCCTCCTTCTGCGAGATGACTTCCTCACAGAAGGTTGCGACCGCGGTAAAATTCCTGTCGCTACCGGCCATGGAGCGAATGACAGCCGGTAGCGACAGATCCACTCCGATGACTGCAGTGAGGGCCCGACGCTGCGTCGCCCAACTGGGGCAAACCGCCAGCGTGTGCTGAGCCGAGTCCTCACTGCAGTCGCAGTGGTGACAGGCGGGACTCAATTCCCTCCTAGCGACCGAGTGCAGGTACTTCCCGAAGCAGCCGTGCCCGGAAAGAACCTGCGTCAGTCGGAAGGAAAGGGTCCCGTGCTGCCGCCCTGCCCACTCGACGATGACCGGCTGGAGCGCCTCCACGGCGGCAAAGCCAGCACGTGGAGCCTCCAGCCGGGACGACCAACGAGCCATGGTGGCTCGGCGAGCGGCCTCACGCCATTCGCGTACCTCTTCGGGCGGGGGCCGACTGCCGCTTCCCGCCCGGAACTCAGCCGTTCGCCGATATACTTCGGCGAGCACTTCCGCCTCCAAATCCCACGGGGGAGTCCCGGCCAACGCGCACGCCGCCTCTGTTGACACGGTGCGGTATCCGCGTATGGCTCTAACCGCCATCACCCTCTGAGGGCGCCAGAGGCGCGCCCTATTCTGGGCGGTCAGGGCCTCCGCCCACACCGGTGCACCGTACAGTGCCATTGACCGGACAACCCCCGTGTACAGCCGTCTTGTAGCGACGCTGGGTCCACCCAAATTGGGCAAGAGTCGCCCAAGGGCGGACGCAGCGCCGACCAGCCTTGGAGCAAGCTGCAGGAAGTGCTCGTCGAAGCGCCACCTACCGTCGAGGATCAGGCCCAGATATTTTATGTGGGCCTGAACCGGTACGAGGACCGAGTTGACCTCGATAGAGGCGCCAGGGGGTGGACCACGACGGGGCCCATGAAATAACAGGGCCTCCGCCTTATCCAGGGCCACCCGCAAACCCAGCGCCTCGATGCGCCCGACCACCAGAGAGACTCCCCTGGTAGCCAGGCACGCCGCCTCTTGAAAGTTTACCCCCCGGGCTGTGACCAAAGTGTCATCGGCGTAACAGATTACGCCGAGCCCGGGGGGGAAGTCGCCTCGAAGGGCCCAGTCGTACCCCATGTTCCACAGGAGTGGTCCAAGGACAGACCCCTGCGGAACACCGCACGACATGGGCCGACGACTCAAAACTCCATCTCGGTCCTCGTACATGACGGTACGCTCCTCTAAACAGTCTGCCACTAGCCGCCTCAGGTACCCTGGCACTCCGTGATAGTGGAGTGCTTCCCTGATGCAGCTAAATGGCAGACTGTTGAACGCGTTGGCGATGTCCAGCGACACCGCCAACAGCACACCGCCACAGCTCACTACCTCTTCGGTCACGGCCCTCAGGCGCAACATAGCACCGACCGTCGAACGCCCCGCTCGAAAACCGAATTGTGCGTCCGACAAATCGGGGCCGACCTCGCACAGGTGCCGGACGATGCGGGCAGAGAGGACCCTCTCAAACAATTTACCCGCCTCGTCCAACAACACGATGGGCCTGTAGGCCGCAACCGAGTCGGTAGGCCGTCCCGGCTTCCTTAAAAGGACCAGCTTCCCGCTCTTCCAGCAGTCAGGGAAGCGCCCGGACGCCAAGCAAGCGTCGAACACCTCCCTGAGGCGGTCGGACATGTGGTCGAGGGCTAGGGCCAACACTCGGGCAGGGATCCCGTCTGGCCCGGGGGCGGTGTTCTTGGAACGGATCCGTAGAACAACCGCCCCTACCTCCGCCTCCGTGACGGGCGGAACACCATCCTCCTCGTTCTCCCCGTCGTCTCCAGCCAAGGGGGCCATCGACGGGGGTACGTGCTCCACCCGTTGCGGGAAAAGGCCCTCAACCACTCCCCGCAGGAAGCTGGGCTGGAGAGTCTCCGTAAGGGGGGGGCCCGACGCACGGAGCTTTAGTTGCGCCGCGCGATATGGGCGACCCCAGGGGTCACGATCGAGACTCTCCAGCATCTCCTTTCTTTTTTCCTCTTTGGCGCGACTAATGGCCAGCTTCAGAGTTTGCCGCGCATCTCGGTACTGCTCCTGACGCTGGCCCTCTCCCCCATCATCGCGGTGACGCCGCCGGCTGCGGGTGTAGGACCTCCGGGCACGAGTACAGGCCGCGCGGAGGTCCGCCAACTCCTGGGACCACCAGTAGACCTCCTTCCTTGGAGGCCGACGACCTCGAACGCGGGGCATGGCCGCATCGCAAATCTGCGTGATCGCATCGCGAAAGCGGCCCGCCCCCATGTCTGCCTCCTCGGTCAGAGGCCGCGGAGACAGCCAAGAATAAATAATAGCTGCCTCCTCCAGTAAGTCCCTGTCCAACTTGGTAACAGCCCACCGCGGGAAACGGGAAGAACGCCGCGCCGTGTGACCCCTTCTGGGGTCCTGGGTCCGGGAGAGCTCGAATCGGATATAGAGGTGATCCGAGAGCGTCTCAACCTCTTCCAGGACACGCCAGTTCCTTATTCGTGCGGCGAGAGCAGGGGTAGCGAACGAAAGGTCCACTATCGACCCCCCCTGCTGTCGCACGCACGTGTTTAGAAGACAGAGGCCCACCGAAGCCGCCCACTCCTCTACGGCTTCGCCCCGTGCGTCCGTCCTGGGGGAACCCCACGCAACGGACTTTGCGTTGAAGTCCCCCAGCACTAGGAAGTGCCCAGACGCTAGTCGCCGCATCGAGGTCTCCAGGTTGTTAAGAAAAACCTCGAAGTCGCTCAAACTCCTGTTGGGGGAGAAGTAGACACCATATATGGTGATCCCCCCCCATTCGGCAGCAACATATCCATTACCCTTGTCTCTTAGCGACAAGGGCGGGGAATGAGCTGCCGTGGAGCCGACGACTGCCACGGAGCCGTCCCGGTCACTCATCCAGTTGGAACGGGGAGGAACGTAATAGGGCTCCGCAGCTACGGCTACACTGCCCGACCACTCCGCCATAGTTTGCAAGAAAAGATCTTGCGCACCGGCAGAGTGGTTGAGATTCGTCTGGACAAGGAAGCTGGAGACTTGGTCCATTTATGAAACCATCTCTACAGCCTCCTCCATAGGCGACGACGTTGACGCACGGCTGACATCGGCGGTAGCCTGGGTCGACTGGCTAACCCCCGATGTTTGCTGAGAAGCGCGGGCAGGCTTGCAGCCCCCCTGGCCCATCTGGTGATTGGCGGGCAGATTACCCGCCGCACATGCTGGGCAGTGAGGGGCGGCGGAACATTCCGCCGCCTTGTGCCCCGGTCGACCGCAGCGGAAGCAAAGTCCGCTGCAGTCAAAGCAACTTGCGCACTTGACGCGTGTGTGCCCCGATGATAGGCATTTGAAACACCTCATCGGTCTCGCCGTCAGGACTGTGACTCTGGCGTTCACAAAACCGATGAGGAGCCTGCCGGCGTCGCCCAAGGTTTTGGCCGACGCCACGGGACAACTGACCCACACCGCGCCAAGGCCCCCTGGACCGGGACGGATGGTGCCAACCCTGATGTGGTCCGCGTTGCAACCCGTCCTCTCCCGAACTGCAACGCGGACATCCTCGACCGTGACAGAATCGTCCAGGCCCGAAATGCGCAGCTCCGCGCACTTGGTGGGCCTGGCAATCTTCACGCCATCCGTCATTGGGAATAATCCCCGCAGCTTCTCAGCAAAAGTGTCGGCCGCCCTCACACCTTCAGCCCCGGGGAACTCTAAGACCCGAGCTCCCGTCTGGGCGAGGCGCATCCTTACACCTGAAGCCCCGAATTCACTGGCGAGGCTATCCCGGGCTTTTTTAAACACGGCCGCGTAGGATAGCCCGCCATCTGCCACCTCCGGTGACACGGTGATCACCACAGCCGCCGTTTTTGGCGGCTTCAGTTTTCGCGACCTCTTTGTAGTGGCCACTGCCACCGATGGCGACTGCGGTGTAGAGGCTGCTTTATTGGTAGCCTTCTTATTCCGCTTTCGGGACTTCTTCTTGCTTCCCTCGACTTTTTCCCACCCGTCGTTAGAGGGGATAGATGTCGAGGGGCCAGATGCGGAGGGGCCAGATGCCGAGGGGCCAGACACAATTTTGGCACCAGAAGGAACTGTCGTTCCTTTAGGTGCCGGAGTGGGAAGGGGAGGAAACGCCGCCGCTACCTTAGCCGAGGCCTTAGTGGGCTGCCCGGCTTTCGACGCCACTGCTTTTGCTGCGGCCTTAGCCGGTCTTCCGGTCTTCGGCGCAGCTGTAGGGACTGGCGCTGATGTCGCCGCGGCATAGGAGACCGCGACGCGGCCACCCGAGACGGGAAGTGGCGTCGGGCGCGATGCAGCCTTGGGCTTATCACCGGCTAGAGGCGGTCGGATGATGGGGGCCGGAGGAAGCCTTGCCTCCAGGCCCTCGAGGCGCCCGTCCATCATCCTCCACACCGCGTCAATGATTTGACGCAGGTGGGAGTCTGGAACTTCGGAGGGAGAGGGGGCGGAGGGAACAGTCTGCGCCGCAACAGGTCTCAGTGAGTCAGGGCACTCCGAACGCGCCCGAAACTGGGCAAACTGAGCGCTCAGTTCGGCAACCGGCTTAGTCAGGCGATCGTTTGACGCCGTAAGGCGGTCATTCGCCTCTCGAAGGCAAGCTACGTCTTCCATGAGGCTCTCAACGACCCCAGATACGGTGGAGGAGGAGTCCTTCAGGGCCCTGACGAACGAACCCTTCAGGTTCGTGGACTTGGTGGCCACTTTGTTTATAATGGCCACCGCTGCGTATGTCCTCTCCTTTAATGTCACCGGTGATTGAGGGACGGAACCCCCTTCCACCGGTGCACGGATCTTCATCAGGAGATCCGCGATCTCCTCCTCCGCAACGATTTCGCCCTCCGCACGAGCTCGCGCGTACACTCCCGCCTTAGAGAAGGCGGAACCAGCCGGAGCTGGAATCGGTGTACGCGACCTTGACCTCCCTCTTTGGCTACTAGCCATTTTGGGAGGGAGCATTTCTGTAGATGGTTCATCATCTTCGTCCCTTGAGCGACCTCGCTTTCGGCTGTCGAGGTCGCGGAGCTCAAGCTCCATCTCCACAACCTCAGGATTGGGATTTGCCACTTCCGTGGAAGATCCGGCCTTGGAGCGTAATCGCTCCGACTGTCTGCTCCCAGGAGTCATACTGACTTCTGGGAGCTCCACCGAACGAGTAGTCAGACATGAAACTTCATCGTCGGTTGACGAAGCTTCAGACGCTACCTTCCTACTTCTCTGGCTTTTTTTTGTTTCTTTTATCTCCTTCTTTTTTTCCACAGTTATGTTTTTTGTTGTTTGTTTTATAAGTTTTCCATTTTTAGACCCACGATTGGGGGAGAAATAAAGGTCGACCCGGGCAGAGATCCCCCAATACCCGGGCAAGCGAAATTTTATGCCCAACCGAGGGGGCCGCAGGTGCCCCGGCTGGGAGTGCGCTTGCGACTGAACTACCCATCAGCCATGCATCCCCTGGTCACGCACCAGAACACGGGATTCGGGGTGATTTTTAGAGAGGTTTTCTTCCTCGCAGTCCGGGCGGCTAAGCCAAGACCCTCGTCCCCGATTGGAGTCGCAAAACATGACCACGACTCCTTTCGGGATTACGATATGCCAACGGTGGCCAGGAAACTAAATTCCCCATGCCTGCTCGGTGGCAGTGTGAGTGCACGCCGAGCCCGTCTTCGCTCTCCACTGAGGACAGGGGAGAAACTCCGACCCATGGAAGGGTCCCTCCTTCGTGATTTTTTACCGAGGTTTTCATCCTCATAGCTCCGAAGAGCGAAGAGCCAACAAAGGAATCGGCAGAAACGCCCGCTCTGTTGGACCAAGCCTCGACCGAGTGGCCGAAGAAAAATGGCCTCCTCTCCTTACTAGAATAGAGACCAACGCTACCTATCCTAACCTGTTGGACTTGTGAACACGAAACATATGAGCCCAAACTCGAAGGATTTTTCATTACTAGAAGAGAGGCGTTATATGTTGTTGGCAGATATTGCTGATTACTATATTTCTTTTATATAGCCACTTATTTCGTCTATCTATAACTGTAAGTTTTAACAAATTATTCTTGTAACCTATATAGGTGCTAACTACTATCTAAGTTCATTAAATCTCGATTTAGTCCACAAATATTAAAATTAAAAAATATGGGACTTTATTTTTACTTTATATAATAAACACAAACGCACAAGGGCACGTATCCCTTAATTTTCATAAACAAAATATTGAATTCTAGCATTCACAATGCGCCAATAAATCAGAAGAAGGTAGCAGGGATGGACTGTATGCGGAAGGTGGAGGACCGGGTATGTCCAGCAGTGGACTATGATATGCTGATTAATTGATTGATATCAAATCACCTAAATAAAAAACAATATTGTACGAATACAAATCAGTCGCTTTTACCTGCAGTCGTGGAGCTGAGATTCCTCGTTTTTAATATTCGGACAAAGTATGGAACATATTTCAAATAGTATGGGAAATAATTTCGATCATGTAGACATCGTTCTACTTAATAATTGTTTTGAATACCAGTTATATAATGTACATGTGTAAAGTTGGTCAGTAGTTTTGACACAGGTATGTCTACTACATAAAAATTGTATCCCTCGATGATAATAGGGATGAAGATACTCAACAATAGAATTTAGTTCACAATATATGACCGAGTGTTTTAAGACTCGTCTCCGAAGAAACAATAAAAGCAAGGATTGAAATTTTCCATTACATTTTTCAATAAGGTATCGCGTGGTACTGCTGTTATTCACGCAGATACACTTGCAGATTTATTTCTGAACTAAAAAAGTTAATACGCAGTGATTCTAGTGAAAGCTGGGAACAGGATTGGTGACTGCTCTTAAAAAACAAAGTATCACTTCAGGAAATTCGGTGATATATTGTATGACTTCGAAAAATTAGATTCATTATTATTTACAAATTTGTTATTATTTTTTTTATTATAAAACCATACATTAATAGTAAATGATTTGACAACGGGGGGTATGACGTCATGGCCCCTTATTTCATACATGTTTCTACCATGAACTTAGTAAGTATATTAAGTTTATGGTTTCTACACAAAGTTTCGTTTTAGCGTTTAGTATAGAGGAATTGATTTGATTTGGCAGTCCAGTATTGGTGATATTCTGAATTCAAACTTAAAATTACAGTTTGGGTATACCGCTTCTGTCACCTCTGTGCCGAAACATTGTGACACTTCCTTAATTAACCAATACTCTAGGCACCTGAGTCACGTCAAAGCACAATCTATGTTTGTACTGTAGGGTTTATATTAGGGGGCTATTCACGTTAGTTGGTTACATGAACAGTATAAATGATAACTTTCGCATGCGGCTGCTACGATCGTTACGCGTAATTAAGTAATGAAGATAGTTACAGCGTCTACAGTCCAAATACGGAACAATGATTTATGATTTTTATAACTTCATAGACAATATTTTTAGATAAAGTTTCTTGTGATATTACACTATAATAGTTTTCACCGCACCCTGTTCTACATAAACCTACATATAGTTGCCACAGTATTGCCTTAGGTCTACTTCTAGAAATAGATCAGCTGTGCTGAGCTGTGCAGACGGAACATCGGTTACTCAGATTGCATAATGTGTGTGAAGGATTATGCAGGCCCGCCCACTGGATTCAATTAAATTACCACCCGACTGTTGACAGATTACACATCTGCAGGCCTAGACAAGTGGCTCTTCAATTTCTATAACGACAATAGAATAGAAAAATAAAAGTATGAGATTGACTTAGCCAAAGAAATATCACGTGACTAAGCGTAAAGAACTTTGAAACGATAGACAAGTGTACTAACTCTCTATTCTACTAAACAAAACATAAACAGCGTACGCCAAATACTATATATATTATATACTATAGTACCTAGCCAAGTGGAACTTTTGACAATCGCTTTCGGTATGGAGCGTTCGTTACGGAGCTAACGCCAGCAACGTAGAAAACGAAACAAAATGTCGATTTTGACAATCAGCTGGTAATTTACGTGGTATTTTGATATATTGTTGAACACAATATGTATAAAATGGACTCGGTACGACTTTTGTGTGCTGCCCATAACGAGGAATTTTGGAGCAGACGTCAAAAAAAAAATAACTTGAATACTTTAATCTTGACAATATAACGTTTGGGCGTCAACGTTTTTAGAAGTGGAAACGCTAAGAAACGTTTGACACTTGTCTAAGCCTGCAGCACAGCGAAATACGCGTACTACACACGTCCACTGATGGTTCTAGTAGTAGTAGTAGCATAATAAACCATTTTCTGTCTGCTTCTAGCCTACACTTGCGATTATTTACTTACATATCGATATAATGCGTACACCACCTCAGGACTGAACTATATGCCGATAGTTTAATCACAATCGTCAGACGATAGCGATTAAACTTCGTCCGATTAAAAATCACCAGTGCACGGTAGTTCTTTACGGGTGACGGCGCGGCGCGTGCACAGCTAGTCATTAATCAATACATTAATACAAATAAATAAAATTGAAGTGTCTGTTTGTAATGTCAAAATAATAGTTTTTTTAAGCTCATACAGTTATTTGCACGATACCTATGCCTAAAAATCAGTTTATAAAACTTTTGTTTGTTTTTTCTCGCTAATCTCTGGACTTTCACTGCCAGGTAGCTGGTGTTATAAGGAGTAACTTAGGCTACTTTCATTTTGGAAAAAGTATTAGGGTTCCAATAACGAAAGATTTTGTTCTAATAATATATAAAAAACTTTACTCTGTATAAAAAAAAACACTCCAACCCTTAAGGAATTCCCTCGCTACTAATGACTAAAACCATTTTGATAATAAACACTGTCCAGCCAGGAATAAACTGATAACACACCAATCCACGCGTTGAAACGGCACTTATTGAGTAGATACAAAACGCCTTAGAAACTTAGAACAAATGTTTTTTTAAATAACATATAATATATCATGTTTGGTAAAAAATTCAAAGTGTTGAATATCGGATTACATTCTTTATTCATTTCGGGCAAAGGTGCCTGTTTGTTGGTGTATTTTTTGTAACTACATACTAGAGGCATGGCCGTTTCAGTGATTTAAATAGCTGTTCCATTGTCAGATACACCCTGGATATGTAAACTTAAAATATCCCAAATTCTCATTCATGATTTTCTGATCCCCCCCCCCCGTCTTAGTCACATTTGTGGACCCCTCACTGGTGTGACGTCACTAATTTTGAAACTTGACACCCAGAGCTATTCTAAAATTATTTTTTTAGTAAAAGTGTATTTACGTATGTAGTCTTTCGTTTACAGGTAATGTTTTGTGTTTATACTTTAGATTTTGACATGTAACGTCACGAAACCTGTGGCCCCTCCCATCCCTTGACACACAAAGTCACACTTCGTTGACCCCTTAACGTGAGACGTATTTATGGATGATTCCTAAATAAGGTACAAAAATATCTCTTCACGAATTAATAAATAGATAATGTTCCATTATAATCATTAATAAGATCCATATTAACGTTGTCAAAAGCAATATAATATTTAATAGAAATAGATGTCCAATTCGCTTCTAATGGAAACAGCTCATCATTTTATCATATATGGAAACAAAAGATTTTGTTATAATCGCTGAATTGATAAATTATGAAATCCAAATACTTCAACTATTTTAGAGGAAAATTTCATTG
The DNA here is from genome assembly GCA_949752705.1 of Callimorpha dominula. Lineage (NCBI taxonomy): Eukaryota > Metazoa > Arthropoda > Insecta > Lepidoptera > Erebidae > Callimorpha > Callimorpha dominula. The sequence goes on along the minus strand of OX456990.1, from coordinate 25,611,665 downwards.
CTACAGAAATATTTAATATTATCAGAATTTTCTCAGCGCCCGCCGTTGCTGATATGATATGAATCTTAGGCTATTTATACAACAATCAATATAACAATATAAATACAATACTATCAAGAGTCAGTAGATACCTAGATACCCGTGCGAAGCGAGGACGAGTTGCTAGTTACTTTTAGCTCTCAGTACTTATAGTGTATTATGTATGTATGTATAGGTATTTTAGTGTATTTACATCCACTGTTATCCAACAACTAAATGTTACTTGCGATATGGAACTCCCAATAATAAACTCATAAAGAACTTCAACAGAAAAGACGGGTCCTTAGGTTCCTTAGCCGCTAGAAGAACTCCCCGTAAACTCGTATGTCACAGTTTTGAATCCCGTAGAAATCTGTATCCTAATATAATCTAAAAGCAATCAGTATGTTAACAACCCTTCCATGACGTACACCGCAAAATCTAATTTCTATGTGGCTATCTCTAAGTAAATTTATATACTGGTTGGCCGATAGTCCAATTTCAGGTCTCTAGACCGGGTTATTGAAAATCGAATTGTACCAAGCTTACCCTAACTGGGTTTACATAGCTCAGTGTAATAGATTGCTTTATATATTATAGGGTATCCAATTAATACGTTTACTATTGAATACTTTAGTGTAGGTGTTCTGAATCCCACTAATATTATAATCCCACTAATCCCACTAATATTATAAATGTGAAAGTTTGGATGGATGGATGGATGTTTGTTACTCTTTCACGCAAAAACCACTGAACCGATTGCGATGAAACTTGGTATGTAGATAGCTGGAGACCTGGATTAACGCATAGGCTACTTTTTATCCCGATATTCCCAAGGAATCGGGACTTACGCGGGTAAAACCGCGGGGCGCTGCTAGTATAATATATTTCAAATGTTTACGTTTGTAGACAATTAAGTCGTTTATCTTGTAAAAAACTAAATACAAAGAAATGTACAGGTGTCTTAAGTTCGTGTCAATATGTACTTTTCTGTTTGTCTAATTTTATAACATACATTTACATGTTAAACCCAATACAACAGTGAAATCTATTGCCATCTTTTGACTATTGACACTCTTTCTGATATTCCTAGTAAATATGTGCATTTAACATTTTTAGATTTTTATTTATATGGGATAAACAAGTCTTAAAAACGAGTTTGAATAAACACTTTAAAAAAAAAGGTAAACCGACTTCATAAAGCACTAAGAAAGGGCACTCAAGTGAAAAATAATCTATATCAAACTTAATTGAAAAGACGAAGACAGAAAAAGAAAGAAACAGAAAAAAGAAGACTTCAAACAGACCAGTAGGCGGGGTTCTCGGGGACTCCCTTCCTAGAGTATACCCGAGTCCCTTGCAATAGACCCACTTATGTAGGAACACCGTGTGGTTTTAGTCGGTTCGATTCCGACATACCACTTCACCGCCAGCCCCGGTGAGGTGATGACCCGTGGGGGTTTCCTAAGGTACCTGGTACGATTTTTAGTGTAGGTACGTACGTACTGAGTAGATACGGTATTTAGAACATTACTTTCCGTAAAATCAACAAACACACTATATCTTATTACTTTAAACGAGCAATTCTTGTATGTATTTATTTATTTATGTATCCATGTATTTATATTTCGGGTATCTCGGAAATGGCTCTGACGATTTTGATGAAATTTTGTATACAGATACAGTTTTGCATTTTAAGTTCAACTGCATAGTTGTATTTCCTGTAAAAACACAATCGAAGCTCGATCTCCCAGGTACCTACGCTGTCCTTAATTTCTGAGGGTTTTCCTCGTTTTCCCTCAAATACCATCATCAGATCCAGACTTAGTGAAAATGGGACCACCTGGGAGCATACCCTTTCAAACAAAAATAATTTTACGGACATGCCCGGATTGGAATAGTTTTTGGCCTTTTGACATATTCTGATCTTTTCTAATCGGCAAAATTATATAATATAATTTAATAATTTTAATCGTAATAGTAATAAAGAGGATATTAATATAATTTAAACATTGTCGGCAACACGATAACAGGTCTAAAAAGTTTCTTTTTATTTAACCACACTGTGGCTCTCGTGTCGATTTGTGCTCGTTCCCTGCTGGCTTCAATTAGCGGTGACGTCATCACAAAACATACACCGTACACGCATACCAGAGTCTAATTACTCTTGAACTACTAATCACTTACAAAAGAGGAGCATTTGTACTGTTGCTAGTGCGGTTTATGTTTAAGGCTTTCGCGCGTTTCTGATCGCAACCGTTTGTCAAGTCATCATTGTTTAATTGCCTTTATAATTATGTGAACTAAACATACATATAAATATCAGGATTAATACAATTACCATAAGCACACAATTTATCAACGAGTTATTTACAAGTTAAGCTGTACTCTTACAGCTCAACTTGTAAACAACTCGTACTAGATGGTATTATGGAAGCCCATCATAATTTTACCTACTTATAGCTAAACGATAAGATAATAATCTTTATTACTAAATTTTTTTTTTTTAAATTGGTCCATAAGTGACGAAAATGTTGGTGAACACGCACAAAAAAAATACATACAGGCGAACATACAACCTCCTCCTTTTTTGAAGTCGGTTAAATATAAAAGAACAACAATTATGTCTTCAATTGTTCTTAATTTGCTTACATTACGCCAAATTTACTAGAAAGTGTCAAATACTTTCTCCTCTTTCATCGTTTATTTAATTTCAATAGACTCTTAACTGCAATTATATTATAGTTACTAAAAAACTAGGAGTTCAATCTCAAGATAATAGACCGGAATGGACCTGGTCTGGCGGTACTATGAAATTGACTTGGCCGTTAAAGCCAAAGTACTCTCTTAGAAGGTGGCAACAACTTAAAAGTTATACGCATTCGCTTTTGCTCTATTCATTAACTATAAACATGACAAACTAATATCGTGATGTAACCCACCTTAAGAGTCAACAAACCAATTTTCACCCTGGTATCGAAGCATTACTTTCTCCGCACAGCCCTAAACTATTGACAGCCCTAAACACCTCATTGTAAACAGTACACACACGCTATAACAGGACAGTAGAACATTAATGGAAACAGAAGGCATTGTTTGCTCGTTTGACGGGGGCCCTTTATTCCCCCCCGTCGGGTCCGAAACTAGTCGGGCATCCCCGAAATTTACATCTGAGTAAAACCGTATATTTTTACTAATAAATTAAGTCTATTTTTATAAATCCATTAAACTTAAACTTTAAAAATATAATTTGTTTGAATTTTAACACCACGGTGAATACACCCTGCAGTTGCAGTGATGACTCACTGCATTCTTAACGCGAACGAACTATAGCATAATGTTCATGCATATACGTGTCGATGAGTAGGTAAGCAGTGACTCATAGATAGTGATTATTGGCATCTCAGTAGGGTATTACACTGCGTTTTTACCTACATCATGGTGTACTCATAGAGGCATCAGGCAAAGTTTTTACTTTCCAGCTTCGGTTAAATATACCATAGAAACACGTTCGATAACAAAACTTGCGTCAAATAGTTTCACCAGATAGTACTACGCTACGGTAAATTTTTCCATGAAAATGCAACGAAATTTTACCGTCCGTAAGCAAAACGAATCGTTTCATGACTATAGGAACGCGGCATAAGTGCATGCATTTAATAAGCCATTTTAATAATAATCCTAAATATATATAAATAAAAAAATCCTAAAAATACATATATGTAATTCCTAGTTTGATACAAAAACTGTAATGTATAGAGTCAGTAGTTTATTTATTTTACCACAATGGAGCGTACTGTACTCGTGGTACGTCTTCCACAAGCACGCTGGCCAGCACGCTCGCAAGCACGCCCGCAAGTACGCTCGCAAGTACGCCCGCAAGCACGCTCGCAAGCACGCCCGCAAGCACGCTCGCAAGCACGCCCGCAAGTATGAAAAGGACAGGTGTGCCAGCTACGCATTTAAGCTAACAGTTTGTTACAGTACCATTATTACACATTAAAGTTATCTTAAAAATGTTTTACTTATCGATTTCATTGGTTTTTGTGTTTCTTTCATATAGTTTTTGCATGTTTTTATTACACTTGTAACGTCACAGTACCTAGCACGGGTGTGGAGCGTTCGAAAGCAAAACTGCTTACAACAGATTTAAGACCAGTTTAGTAGTTGTTGCCAATTTTTGAGTGCTGATCAAAAATCTGTGATATAATATATGATCGAAGTTTTCCAGTAATAAAAACAGGGGCGGTGAAAATATTCACATTCAGAACAGTTTGTGATACCTCACAATGAAATACAGTTTCCGAATAAATTAACCGTAACTCGCAACACAATTATTGAAGGATTATTGTGTGAAGTTGGCATGGTCTAGGGCTGTTATCCGGCCGGGTTTCCTCGGATTTGTCCAATTTTAGAGTGCGTCTGGGGAGCGTCCGGACGGGGTTTTGAAAAGGTATCCGGGTAAAACCCGGACACTCTGTGTAAGAGTAAAATTATAATTATTCGATGAATCTGTTTAAATTAATAAAAAAGTAAATGGAAACTGCGTTTTATAATTATTTTTATTTGGGTGTCCGGGTAAATATCGCGATTTCACACATGTGTCCGTAGCTTTAAGTTTTTGTCCGGCGTCGGTAATTTAAGTGGTGGTATGCCTAGTTGAGTCTGACACATTTAATCTTAGCCCTCTTAAACATGGATGGTAAAAGATGGGGCGCTTCTGTTTATAGTCCGTAAACAACTTAATGAAATATTAAACAGTACTAAAATGTTTTCTCTTCTTTGCAGGTATATCTTCACGGCTGTTTTACTTTCGATATCTTTTAGACCATGGGTGGTCTAAACATCAAGGACGTCAAGTAGGTAACTGCTGTGCGATAATATTAAAAATTTAACCTAAAGTGCAGATTGCTCAATCATGTTTTAATATTAACACATTACGCCCATAATATGAAACAACAAAACATGCTGTGCGAAACAGACTTATTATTATATATTTATCGAGGGGGCAATGAATTGCCTGTCGGTTTCCTATAGAGTCCAAGAAACGCGACCAAAATTCAACATAATATTCAATAAAATCTATTTATTTTTCCCATCTATTTTTGTTAATGAAATTATCATAAAATGCCTTACTGAGCAACTGTTTTATGACGATGCGTCGCATAGCCTTGTATTGCGGTGATTTTTTATATAACAATACTTTATTATTATATATTAAATAGACTTACGTATAAACTAATTGTGGAAGGTGCACAGTATATACTAAAATCGCTTTATATCTGTATAAATAAGCCGTTAATTAATTCAATATCTCTTATTACCAAAGCTCATTCTGCTTAGGTTAGAATCTATCAATGGAACGAGGTAATTACTGTAAAAAGACATTAGGTTAAAAAAATTACTTCTGCTTAATAATTTGTTGACGTGTCCTAGTGAAGTATTCATGGAGATCGCAATCAATGTAGGAAAAAAATGAAAATACCTATTGTTGTTTTTTAAGAGTTCTGTTCCGCAAAATGAGTAGGTAAAGGAACTCTTATAGGATAATAGCAAAATACTAAACATACCCCTGTACTATCACTATAGGTGTCATAAAATCTCTTTTCATCAATATGATACCGTACCCAGAAGGTAGGCACCATTGCCATACTGAATAGCATATCCCTTCAGCCAGAACAACATGAGCCTCCCATTCTATTTAATATGAATCTTCTATAGCAAATTTTTAGATTTGCTCATCTGGAATGTGTTAAGACCGCTTTACAATCTAATTGATCAGGTTGCGTATGTAATATGGAAATTATAACAGACAGTTAAATTTAAGTAAACAAAAATTTTATTTATATGTTTGTATATTTTAAGACGTTGTGTACAAATTAGTATTTACACGAGTAGTAAAAGAATTAGCTAACGTTGAGTTCAGTTAAGTTAATGGAATCAGAAGCCGTAATAAGACCCCAATGAAATGTTATCGCGAAGACGTATTTGTTTACATGACGAGTAGCAGTGTTTGTAAACATCACCGGTGCATCCGACGACGTGCTAAAGAGGCTGATTCGTTGCGAAAGCGGTCGCGTATCATTTTAAACATCGGCATGTTTAATTACTTTTCAATAATTTTATCTTAACAATGCCTTTTACAAATAGAAAATGGTTTTAATTACGTGTAATATAGAGAACTTACACAAACAGTAATAAATCTGAGAACATGGAGGAATGACATCAGAAGAAACATACCTATAGGAATTTGAACTGTTAATGTAAAAATATGCCAAGTATACACTAATTATTGTTTTATAAACTCACTTTATCTTTGAAAATATATTAAGCATATTTAAAATAATGCTTATTCTTGATGGAAGCCATGAAATGGACAGACTGCAGTTAGCAACAGCAGGACAAGCAAAAGAATACGTGACAATTTGAATCTCATTAATTAAAAAAAAGCAAAAACCAAAAAAGTAAAGCTGACTGTGCCAATGCAGTTTAAAAAGTTCTAAAACCTCCTTTTTGCGTGTTGGAGCTACGGGGGTTATAAATTAGTCGTTTGAAGGAAAATGGAAGAGCCGGTTAGGTTTTACAATATTGTACATATAAGATAAAATTTAAATGAATTGGTATATTTTATCAAAACAAACAAAAAGAGCTCTATTTCATTTACTATCAATAAATACATGACAATAAATGTTAAACATGTTGTATGCTCGGGGACCTTTAAGCTTCTTTGTCTTGCCGTACACTTGTCATTATTTACAATGAGTTAGGTTTATTTCGTAACTCTGTCTATGTCTATACCTAAATGGTATATTATTCGTATTATGAAATAAGAAATAGGTTGTTAGTCCGCCGGCGGGGGTTGCCGGTAGCTGCAAACTTTTAACCAATTTTTTCTTTGTTTTTTCTCAAATTATTTATTAAAACTTTTTGTAAGATTTAGAATATTTTCCACCATACAGTTTAGTAAATTTTAAAATTAAATTCTAGAAATGGGAAGAACTTTATTATTAGTTTTTGTATAAATACTAAAATATTTCAAATGAAAAATAATCGTTAAGTACTTCATTTACAAAGCAATTTTTATTTTATAAAAAAGTATATTGAGGGGTAAACCAACACATTGCGGAGCAATAATAATTGTGCTTACGAACATTTAGGTTAGTTTTCGTAAGCCGGTACCTAATTAAAACGGTAGGTATCGATATTTTTGTAGGGAGTGATTTATCTGCTACGTAATAACTACTCATTGATCTGTGGCAAAGTTCTGTTCTGATCTGAAAAAGCGTTTCGGCCCGTTCGCGCAGCAGTACGTACGAGGACTCAACAGAAATATATATATATATATATTTTTTTTTTAAAGAATACCAGCAACTTGGGTCACACTAGTATTCTTGTTAACCCCTCCAGCTAAGCTAAAATGCTTGTGTTAGGAGTGGGTTCGAACCCGCAACCACTTGATCGCAAGTCCGACGCCTTAGCCATTACGCTACCGCCGCTTGCTATTTAAAGATTATTCAAACAGTATTTGAATCAAAACTGATCTAAATACAAAGTCTGGATTACAGTGTCCCAAAATTCAATAAGCATTTCATACGAGTTCGTCAATATTATCTACTAAAGTTCGACTTTTTTGTACTAGATACGTTTTAAATACCTACATTTTTGAGTACGCACTTTGAAATTTTACGATATATGTAGTTACATCATAATGCGAATTTCGGCATTAGTTATACATATCATAGAAAGGTGTGGTCACATTTAAAGGTCGTGTAAGAGGCGTGAATGAAGTAAATCAATAAAAATTTAACATAAAAATATTAAAAGAAAAAAGAATCGGAACTAATTATTATTAATAACTAATATTTGATTTATCAGTAAATTTGTAAACGTACTGATAAATATTTTTTTTATAGACTATCGAATTAAACGTACGTAATTAATACTAATGATGAAATGAAAATTACAGTTTGACATCAGTCAATCACACAGTCGGTAGGTACACATCAATATTATCGTAAAACTCTACGCTTTAAATCCTCAAGCACACTGTTAATTCTTTGAATAAGCCGTCCTGAGAACAGCTTCGTTTATATTCCCATTAAATTTAACATAAACTTTGGTGTTTATTTATTAAAACGTTGTACTAATAAGCTTCTACGTTGTTTACTTACGTATGTTTGTTGCAAAGGCTCATCGCTTCGTCTCCGGTAATTTAAAGAGAGCTTCAAGTCGTGTAATAACTATGAACCACATGGCTGATATGGGTTTTTGGCTTCCAACTTCTAAATTAAATTTAGTGTTGTTTCTCCGTTATAAGTTAGGCGGTAGATAACCCGACGCGATGGATGATAGATAGAAGGTATACTATTCAGCATGTAAATTTGTTTAGCGCGATACATGTCGCTTTTTCAAAGTAATTGATAGAATAATCGTCGCTAGATGGCGGTTACGGTTACATGTTGCCATCTCATTTTTTTATTTGCTGATAGCTAATATGAATAATGATAATGGCATCCTTCTAAGATCAATATCATATTTTACGCCACAGTGCGCTTCCGTGTTCTATGGCGTTTTACTATGTAAGAATCCCACTTAACTACAGTTTTGCGGGTTAACTTAACTACAGCTCAACATCAGGAATACATTAGAAATTGAATACATTAGAAAAGAAAATTAAGATATCAATATATGTAAAACTAATATGTATAATATAAAAACTCCTAAAACTTATTGATGTCAATAATTGCACAGTACTTCGTAAAATCTATTTTTTCAAGTCTGCTAACTTATAGCTATGTATATATATGTATACAGAATACTCCATGCCATGAGTCAGTGTTACAATCTGCTATACATATTATATTATGCTCATTATTATATTACTTAAGTATTATTTAGCTTTTTTTACGATGGGAAAGAAACATAATCGGCTAAGATGTTCTTGTATTCAATGGGCGATTGTATCTCCAGAGGAGACACTTGTGCTGACGATCTTGTAAGAATTTTTATATGTATACTAGCAGCGCCCCGCGGTTTCACCCGCGTAAGTCCTGATCCCGTGGGAATATCGGGTAAAAAAGTAGCCTATATGTTAATCCAGATCTCCAGCTATATACATATCAATTTTGATCGCAATCGGTTCAGTAGTTTTGGCGTGAAAGAGTAACAAACATCCACATTCATACATCCTCACAAACTTTCACGTTTATAATATTAGTAGGATGACAATTTTGAAGTAGATACCACTACACACTACATTGTAGTAACTTGTAAAAACCATAGTATGTGTTTAAATAATGTTTCATTTCAAAAAGAGATATATAAAGATCTTATAAGTTTGAGTTGCAATTTCTTAGTAGGTAGACTCCGGTTAGTTAAATTTATAATTCGTCAAAATTCATAAATTGTTACTCTTAGTAGGGGAATAACCGAAAATACGTTTTAAATAGACACCGATGTCAAAAAATGATTACTTGGCCGACATAATTGTATTTCTCTATAAATATTATCTATGAATATTCAAATCATGAAGTTTATTCTCTTTATACACCTATATATACACACACCTATATGTATATATTTATAAATATACGAGTAGGTAGAAATTTTTGTGTTGTCTCTAGAACGTTTACCAAACTTGCTTCTGTAATTATTACTAAAATGTATCACTAATAGCAAATTCAAATGAATTAATATGTTCTTGGTATATAGTTTTTAGTTAATTAAGTACGAGTATGTTAAGGAAAACCAAAATGAGTTCCATCATAAACTACATTCCACATTAAAGTATTGAAATAATAATACAATAAATATAATCTGTCATTGTACTGAAACCACATGGAATATCCGACTTACGACCTATGGCATATTAAATATGTTAGGAGAGGCGTAGAAACCGCGGCGTAGTTAATATATAAAATAATAAAGGAAGCATAGATCTAAGAAAGATCTAGCGCAAAAGGCTAGCTAAAAATCAGTTAGTTCGATGCTCATTCAAACGCTGCGTCGCGTCATCCGTTCGTTTCTAGACTATCGAGTTAATTAGTACCTATTGTAGGTTTATTTGTTCACAATTAACTAATTATTTTTTTAATAAAAGACAACCCCTTCGTCGCTGCATCGCCAGAACAGATAATAGTACCGCGATAGAAAGAGAGGCAACATCTAGATGGATATAACTGTAGGTAAATTTAGCAGAGTGATGTATTCTGTGCTATTAGGACCAAATTAAAAATATGGTTTTATCGGATAATATTTATTTTATTTATAGAGATACGGGTAACAAAATTCAATGCCAAGGTTTTCTTACTATGGGGTTCGCTATTGTTTTAGTTGAAATCCAAAAAAAATGGTTACTTGATGGTAAATAATTACCGCCGTCCAGGGGCACCTGCAACTCAAGAGTCACAAGTAGGGTACGGGTGAAAGATAGGGGGGGAGGTTTAGGGCCTCCGGTAACCTGCTTTTCGCCGAGACTTTTCGAGTGAGTGCACTCGGCGAAAATACGTCTTGTCAATTATGACATTCATAAGTGTAACTTTTTGATGTAATTCAATCATTTAAGTTTATATGTGCTTTGTAAAACAGATCTAATTTTGCCGTAATAAAGCATACAAGTTGTTTTAAGAAAGTTGACAAGGGAAACGACTTACGTCTCGCCGGTACGACGCGTAGATTAGAAAGAAAATGCTGAGAAAGAAAGTGGGGAAATAGGTCTCGGAAAACTGTGTGTTTAATGAAATGCGTATATAGCCGACACGGTTATTGGCTACGAATGTAAAACGGCTGCCCCTTTCTTAAAAAGAGAACAAATTGAGGACGATTGCTAAAATGAATGCGACCGATAAGTGTGAGCTAGGTCAAAATCATTTATGCCGCGTTCCAATAAACTAAAAACGATTCGTTTTGCTTCAACGAAATTTTACCGTCCTTTATTGGAATCGATCGCGGCATTAGAAACATATTCACGTCATTTCGTTTAAGAAGTCATTCCGGTATTCCGATAAAAAATGTTTATAACTTTTGGACAAATTTGTTTTAAATGTTTGACTGTAATACAGGACTTTAAAGGAAATAAATTAACTAACGAAAAAGTACACGCATTCTCGAAATAACTATCCATAAATCGCTCAAACGATTGTATGCCTCCAGTGTAATGGGAATCGAATTTACGACCCTCGAGGCAGGTACATTTTTTTTTACATCGTTGCTATTTCAACCATTGCATCAGTATTATACGTAAGAATCTATAATATTTAACTTTACACGTTCCACCTGCTTTTATGAGAAATCGAGGTGAAAATACCTGAAATTCAAACAGTCATAACTTGTAAACGGATAGTTTTTTTTTTTTTTTTATTGTAACTGCATGCTAGAGTCATACCCTTTCAGTGATTTAATCAAGTGTTCTATTTTCAAATACAGCCTGTACAACTAATGACGCATCTACCATAAAGCCCAGAACTCGAACCTTGACACTTCTTTTTGTTTCCTAAAATTTTAGTTCAATTAGTAGGCCATCAAATGCACGGACCGGTTACTGACAAGCGGTTACCGGTAGCTAAACGAATAAGAATATTTTTTATTATTACTGTTGTTGAAGTGCTTACTGCCACCTCGACCATTTCTGGTCTTTTGTGGCTATGGCTATGGCTTCGAGAAACCTCCAGATCTTTTCAGCAGTGATTGTTTGTATTTCCTGCGGTTGCATGATGTGTAGTAACCCTAGGTTGATACTTCGGTGTTCGAATAAGAATATAACAAACAATAAAAAGATTTGCCTAAGAGTACACTAGTCAACGCGTAGAACTTATCATTGATCATGACTAATATACGCTGTGTCAGTCGAAGCTAGGGCCTGTCAGTAGCTCTTACCTCCGTACAGAATTCGATAAACGCACTGACTGCATTAATTCAAAAGAAAATTATTTTGTTAGTTGTTAGAAGCCTCAGATTTCCCGGTAAGACGCCATTACACGGTAGGTTTTGCTGTCAGTTTTGCCACAATCAAAAGGTTGAGTGACGAATAACCTATCGTCTAATGCAGTGATTGACAGTTGCATGTTGTCGCCACATGATACTCTTATTTATTTCATGAAAAATAGGGGCAAACTATAATAGTTGATAAAACAGTTAACTATTTAATAATAAAAAAACGACATTGGTCGGCCTGACAATGATGGGATGATAAAAAGGCTAGGCATGCATTATAAGTTGATAACGATCACTTGAGTGCTGATTGAGGTGTGAACAACGTTGCAGTTACTGAATTTGATAGTCTATAGCAATATAGGTTAGAATGTTGCTAACAGGTATCAACTTATTGCGAACGGCCCGCATAATTCCGCAATTCCAGTGGCGAGCTAAAGCTGCTCTCCTGGATGTATTGATTGCGACCCCTACCAATTTGTACTCGACAAACTACGACTAGAGAATTTACAGTACAAAGGTTAAATATCGGAATTACGGCTGATATTTTGAAAGGTAATTTCAGCCTTACTAGTTACGTTTTATCCCGTGAATTCTTCACCAACAAAAAAGTCTGAAAAATTTAGATAACTATACGAAGATAATTGTCATATCTTGATGATTTTTTAAAAGTGAGTATAGTGTATTGTCTCCCTTTACAAGTACATGTCATTCACGTGCTAAAATATCCTTGTCATACAGTTTTTCTAAATAATATATTACGTAGGTAAAATTAATCACAATACAAAGTAGCATTGAAGGTATGTACAACACGTAGTAAATTTATTACTTAAATGTTTATGTGGTTAGTTGGCTAAATGCCTTCGCATCAAGTGGTGGCTGGTGTGGTTGAGTACAGATAATTTCCCAGTTGGACATTTGTACAATGCATTTTGCCTGTGTTAATTTTATTACAGGTTTATAAAGTCCACGGCGAACGAAGACTTGTCTTCTTATAAATTGTAATCTATTTTAAGAAGAGAGTAAAATAAAAGAACATTTTAATTAGCATTAAAACTTGATCTATAAAAAAGAAGAATATTTAACAATGAATCCATATGTAAAAGAGTGTGTGAGTGTGAACAGACAGCACTACATTATCGTTAGCGTTAGAGATCGGAGATAGAAATGAAAGATCTAATTTTACCTAACCCAAAACGAAAACTTAATTTATTAAGAGTGAAATTATTAATTTTTTCATAAACATTTAGAAATATTTTTGGATACGACCTTCAAATCGACCCATTATATCATAGCTGACCTAGTTGCCGATATGCAAATTATATTCTAAATTTAAATATTTCCCTTTCCGTTAGCATGATACGGATCGTGACGCCACACAAAAACGGTTAATTTGCATGCCATAACCCCAAAAGAAGTAAGTGACAACATTGTCGAATTTCAATTCTTCTTTTTTGAATTCGAAAACGGATTACTTAAAAATGCACCAGAATAAATATGATCAAAAAATTATTAAACTTTTATGTTCGTAAAGCCACCTGCAGTGCATGTGCATGTGTGACGAATTTAGCAAGACAACTGATTTTGATGATAAAATTACATTATTTTGTTTTGTTTAAATACTGAAAAGAGGTCCATAATATTTGAATAATAATCACCCTTACCGTGTAATTAGTATTACACGGTAAGGGTGAAAAAAATGTTGCCAAAATTAGTAGACTTTGCATGTGTGTTGTGAATTCGGCTGTCTTCGTAATAATTTTTGTTCTCTATTTTTCATAATAATTTAGTTATAAAAACCGAGCGCCAAAAACAATACCCACATTCTTTACTGATGGTTTCGATACGAATCAATGTAGACTCTACCTCGTACCATAATCAAATTTATGTTTTTTGTGTTTTTTTCGTTCCTATATACAATATTTTGTTATGGAGTATAACTGGATTCGTGTCGTACCCTGTGTTTGATAAGAGTTTTTCTGAAATACCAAAAGATCCTTAACACTACTTTTGCAACACACAATAATGATCAATTGAGGTCAGGCGGACCGCGTGCTTCTTTGCTTTCACCCCAAGTACATATAAAAATAATATCGTTTTGGTTACAATTCATGCGTGTTTGCTGTGAGTTTATATAGTACGGACACCAGAACTAAGTGCAGAGAAGGGGACAGATGACAGATGACAAGATGGCGTTTAATTGTTAGAAACCCCGGGAGTCAGGACGACAGAGAGTCGTGATCAGTAGTTAATCGAATTTGCCATTTAAGCAGACACCTACTGCTGTACTCGTATGTCACTAATTGCATGCCATAATTTGTATTAGAATAATCTATATATATAATTCCATTGTTGTTCATTAGTCTCGCTAAGACTCAAATACAGCGTAACCAATTTGTTTCTTTTTTGTGTTTGCTTTAATACATTGGTGGTATAAAAAATAGGGAAGACTCCAAAGAAAACCTACAAAATCTACAAATTCAAAACTGGTAATTTTGTATGGAAATTCGGATAATGGATGGCGTAAAATAGATTCGTAGGTGATATACTGTTATTTCTTTTTCTTCGTAAAAAAAAACAATGTAGATTTAAAGAAAATACTTGGTTAAAGCGAATTTAGGTACACTTTCTGATTATTTTTTATGATCTGCCATTTATAGTGTGCATTACAATGCCGAGGATACGACAAGCTGCTATAGGTCGTCGAAGTTAATGAAATGATGTACTGATGACCTGTATTTAATTTCACAGGGAGTTAGCTAGTGGTGTAACTATAGAGGCCCGTGGCTAATTCATCAGGTGGGGCACAAGTTCACCCTTGGTGCCTCGTTTGCTTAGGGCCTTGGAGTCGGAGCCGGGGGCCCTATAAAGCCATGGGCCCGTGGAATTTTGCCCGCTCTGCCACCCTTTTGTTACGCTACTGCAGGTAGCTTATACATAAGTAGAGAACGTACAGATTTGGAACAGGACCGGATTAGGTGTAAGGGCTCTGACCACATTATATGAAAGTTATTTTTTTGTAATTGAGACCTGAAAATTGGCCGGGAAGTAGCTTATAAGTAAGAGTACGAGAGTATTGGCGGACGGCCAAGAATGGATTTTGCTTTAGGGCAAACATGTTTAAGGACTCTCGCAAGTTTATATGAAATTCCTTAGCTTTTTCTACTGGAGGTCTGAAATTTGGCAGGGAAATAGTATATAGGTAAGGACACGTTTGCTAAGAAAACGGGCTGGATTAATAAGTTCTAAGCGCTCTCGCAATTTCACATGATTTTTTTTTAATAAAAACTTGAAACTTGGCAAGGATGTAGTATTTTGGTAAGACACGCAGCCAGGAATTTTGCGACTCAATTAAGGAGGTCTAAGGGCTCTTGTATCTGACCTGACCTGAAATTGGGTAGGGAGTTAGTTTATATAGAGGTAGAACACGTCAGCTAAGAACGGATTTCGCGACAGGGCTGGATTAAGGAGGTCTAAGGGCTCTCGAAAGTTAATATGAAAATCGCCAAATAAATTGTAGAAGATACGAAGTTCACCGGGTCGTCCAATATTTTATAAAAATAAGTACCTATAAATACATGGAATACGCTAGCATTAGCGATTTCTCTCAACAAATTAGTTTGAAACTTGATTTGGGTTCAGTATAGGAAATTACGAATATTTTGACAAAAAAAGTAAATATCCCAAAAGCCTAACGACATTGTCCGAAGTCCGTTTATTGCTACAAAACAGTTTACAACAAAAATATTCGAAGCTTTCCTTTTTTATGTCACTAACTATTACTGGAAACTGTCTAACGAAAAAGTCGTATAAAACATTTTGCTACACTGTTGAGATGTCAAACAAAAAACGTTAACAGGCATAAAACAAAATTCGTACACGGCTTGGTAAAATGTTTTTTAGAAGGTTTGGCTTAGCAAAAATGGCTGACAATCATAGTCATGGTGAGGTGAGACTCACCTGTTATTTCTTCTGGACAGACATCCAGCTAAAACAGGAGCAGTGTTTCGGTACTTAATTCCTTACAACAGACAGTAAGTCCACCAGTATGTAGGTGTGCTGCACGAAACTAACGTGAGAAATCCGCACTTTCGAGGAATGAAACTAAAGTAGGGGTCACCCACGCTCTTAACCACGCTAACACTAAATCATTTTTGTATTGAACGAATCCCGAACAGATTGAAGACCGTTTTCATCCGGTTATACTCTCGGCGAGGTTTTATATTTTTCTAAACTGTCTAACAACAAAGCCTCACTAACTAATATATAAATTCAAAAGATGTTCTGACAACTCCTAGGAACCTATTATTGTTACCAGGGCATTCGGTTGAGGGTAGTTAAAGGCCGAGAAGACTGAGGGTGCAAAAATGATTATAAGCCCTTTCGCTGGTAGGCTATGTATGAATTTTCATTTAAGAGCGAAACATTTCGAGGTATTCAGCGCGTTACGTACGCACGTATGTTTTTTTTTTTTTTTTGTTACAAAATACTTTCCATTCCACAATATTATTACTTATATTTAATGCTACAAGTCTACCGTTTACTAAAATATTATATTGTTATTAAAACTACGAATATAAAACGTGGAGCTTTCCTCATACGTTCACATGACAATAGATGGACAATTGTGTTATTATGTGCCGAATCCTATACCTTTGTACCCAATTTTGCTCTGACAAATTGAATAATATATATTTTGTGAATATCACTATAGTTAAAACTATGTTGTTGTATGCGTTTGGTTGAACTGTTCTTGATGCGTCCGGACCCTTATCGTGAAGACAAGTCTTTAAGAGTAACTACTCTTGCATTGTAATTTTGATGGTTAGACGTGGGTGGTTAGTGATTGATCGGTATAATTTATTATTGTCCTATTAACCTACGATACATTGTTAACAGTTTAGTCTCCATTCAAATGTTACCTGAAACTCCTGGAAGACATTGCTTTTTGCGATAACTTTTGTATTTTAGGTATTTAATATCTGTTTCTGTATATTTGTGTTCCTTTGCTTTAGCTGTACAATAAATAGTATTTATTATTATGATAATAACGCAGAAGACTCGTTCTTCTGTGTTATCAATGTAACATAAGGTTACCAAACAAAATTGAGTAACTGCTAGCACTGACATATGTATATACATTTTTGGTTTTTAAAATGACTTGATGTGGAGAATATTAGTTAGATAATACTAGAGATATACCTAGCTTTTTACTATTGCGGAATGAGCACACTGTCCGAGACGACGGAGTAACGATGAAGAAAGAGTATGTGGTTGCCAATCCACCCAGAACATTACTGACATAGCCTAATTCTAAAACGAGATTAAAAAGAATACTGCTAATGTGTGATCCACGTTTCTCAGTCTGCCTCCATTAAAAATCAGAGTTGCCTTTGAAAAATCCCTAAACACAGAAGTAAGCCCCGAGTTAGTAACACTGTAATCAGTTCACACTTAGTTTATAGCATTATCTCTACCACTATTTTAAAATAAGTGTTGCACACTCGGGGTATTTCCTCTAATTTACTAACTAATTAAAAATAATTGAGCTTTTGTCTCTATAAAATTAATGAATACATCCTTTTTTTGTCGAACCGAATGTAAAAATATCGGAATAAAAAGTAGCCTATATGTTAATCCAGATCTCAAGCTATCTATATACCAAGTTTTGTTCGAAACTTCGTGAAATTTGAAGTTGTTGAGAACGATGCCGAATTGATGTTTTCCATTTGCCGATGTACTCTCCAGGCGGAGGGTGGCCGTGGCGTTCCTGCAGGAGACTCGGTGGAAGGTCAACAGATCCCGGTTCATTGGGAATGGCTACAAGCTGATCTACACGGGTGCACCTGGTGGGGAGAATGGGGTAGCCGTAGTGCTCTCGGGGGAGCTCCAGGGCGACATCTTGGAGGTAAAACGCTGTAGCGACCGGCTTATGATTGTGAGGGTGCTTATCGGTGGGGTAGTTACCCACTTGATAAGCGCCTACGTGCCACAGGTCGGATGTAGCGACGCCGATAAGATGGCGTTTTGGAATCTTCTCGGAGAAGTGCTTCGTGGGATCCCATTGTCACATGGGATCGTTTTGGGTGGCGATCTGAACGGTCATGTGAGTGAGGGATGTGGGGAATTTGAGCGCGTTCACGGTGGTTTTGGTGACGGTAGCCGTAACGCGGAAGGGAAGGACATCCTCAATACGTGTGCGGCTGCCGACCTTGCCATCGTGAACACGTATTTCAAAAAGAAACCCGAGCATCTCATCACCTACAAGAGCGGGAGGAATGCTACCCAAATCGACTTCCTACTCACTAGGAGACATCACATCAGCAAAGTAGCCAACTGCAAGGTCATACCCGGTGCGAGTCTCACTGCACAACACCGTCTTCTTGTCATGGACCTCTGCGTAAAGCCGAAAGACAAACGTGTCGAGCGCTTCCAGCGCCGAATTAGGTGGTGGCTGCTTGATGAAGTCACGTCCTAGGAGTTTGCTTCAACTATCGGTGACAAGTGCGCGGTGGTGAGGGTGAACCAGTTCAGGTTTACTGGGACAAGATTCAGGCAGCGATCTTTGGGACGGCGAGTGAGGTGCTTGGTGTGTCTAAGGGTGGTCGCAAGTGTGACAAGGAGACATGGTGGTGGAACAATACAGTCCAGAGAGAGATCAGGGTGAAGAAAGTCCTCTTTAAGAAGTGGCAAACGTCCAGATCTCCCGAAGATCGCGACGCATACAGGGTGGCAAAGCGCCACTAAGAGAGCTATAGCCAGAGCCAGACAGGACCACTTACAGCCACTGTACGATAAGTTGGAATCGTCTGAGGGGCAGAAGCTCATCTATAAGTTGGCGCGCTCCAGGGTTAAAGCGGCACAGGATATTTCCAAGTGCCGCTGTGTAAAGGACCGTGAGGGCAACCTGCTATGCGAGGACCTCGCGGTGAAGGAGAGATGGCGCTCGTACTTCCACGAGCTGCTGAACAAGCAGTACAGAGAGGTGCAGCCGCCGGGCCTGCCTCCAAATCAAGGACTAGTGCCACCGGTAACGCCTGCAGAAGTCCAGAATTGTCTTCGCCGCATGAAGAATCGGAAAGCTGTCGGAGCCGATGGAGTCCCCATTGAAGCCTGGAAGGCGATGGGGTCTCGTGGTGTGGGCATCTTAACCGACCTTTTTAACCGGACCCTCCTCACCGGTATGATCCCGAGCCAATGGAGGCTGAGTATCATTACTCCAGTCTTCAAAGGCAAGGGATCGGTGCAGGAGTGCGGTAACTAACGAGGTATAAAGGTCATGTCCCACACCATGAAGCTCTTTGAGAAGGTTATCGACTCTCGGATCCGACAGGATGTACTGTCTGAGTGTCAATATGGGTTTCGCCCTGGTCACGGGACTATGGACCCTGTTTTTGCCCTAAGAACTGTCACGGAGAAATACAGGACAAAGAATACGCCTCTGCATTGCCTGTTTCTGGACATGCAGAAGGCCTTTGACTGTATTCCTCGCGCGATGATCTGGTGAGCACTACGGTCTAAAGCGGTTCCTGAGGCTTATATTGACATCATCCGAGACATGTACAGTGATTCCGATTCTATAGTTCGGACCGCTTTTGGTGACACTAAACCCTTCCCCATCACCGTTGGAGTACACCAAGGGTCCGTCCTCAGTCCGTTTCTGTTCAGCGTGATATTAGACGTCCTGTGAAAGAGCAGTAGAGATGCACATGAGCGGCCTCCATGGCTGCTCATGTATGCTGACGATATCGCTCTGGCGGATGCGGACAAGGGTAGGTTGGTGCGACGCGTGAAGGCGTGGAACGAGTCGCTTGAGAACGGCGGTTTGAAGCTCAACGTGGCGAAGACCGAGTACTTGGCCTGCAACTCTACAGATCCCACACCCGTGTGCATAGACGGCGACACGGTAGAGCGTGCGGATCAGGTGAAATACCTGGGATCTGTATTTCACGCGTCTGGTGACATCGATTACGATGTCAAGACACACATTGCTGCCGCGTGGGCCAAATGGCGTGAGGTGACTGGTTTCATTTGTGACCCCAAGGTACCGGTCAAGTTGCAGGGATAGGTCTATAAAACCATCATTAGACCTGTCCTTATATACGGCTGTGAAACGTGGCCGTTGCTGGAGCGACACAAGCAGGAACTGCGTGTCACGGAGATGAATATGCTCCGGTGGATGTGTGGAGTAACGCAGAAGAACCGCGTTTAGGAACTCCCGCATTCGCGGCAGCCTTCATGTCCGTGACATAGCGGATAAATTGCAGGAGTGTCGTCTTCGCTGGTATGGCCACGTTTTGCGACAACCGGCTACGTACGTGGGGAACAAATGTCTGGCCATGCCGCCTCCGCCGGGCCCCAGCAGGAGGGGTCGACCTAAAAAGTGCTGGCTTGACGTCGTAAGGGGTGACATGCGTGCCAATGGACTCAGTATTAGGGATGCCGAAAATCGTGCGAAGTGGAGGAGAAAAAGTCGGAAGAAGGACCCCGAGTACCGAAGCCGAAGTTTCGGTTGTAACCGGGAAGCAACGCCATGATGATGATGATGATGCCGAATTGATGTTTTCGGGTTTTCGGCGACACTCTCGTTTACAGCAGCAATGTTTTCTAGAGACCGACCGGTACGTTGACGCAAAGGATTCTTATTATCCATAATTGACCCAGTTTCTTCAAATTTTTTTACCACTCTTCGAATGGTTGACGCATTTTTGTAATGAGTTTTCACAATTATAACGCGTTGTTTTTTCGAAAAGCGCTCCATTTTTAATAATCGGAATAAACAGAGGTGACAGCTGTCGAATTTCAGAGTTGCCACTCGCATGAAAAAAAAAATCCAATTTTAAAAAGTGCACTCTTACTGAGACACCCTTTATTAGTAGGATTCTGTATTTTGCAAAATAATGAGACATCGCTTAACATACCGGCCAATAATGCATTATAAATTTTATTAACTAACTAATTACCTTTATTAATTGATTAATCATCAATTAATTAAGGTAATTAGTAGTAAGGATAAATGACGAGTGTTTTATCTAAAATATTTGTTGACATTTGCACCGACATGGACGCTAATTTATAGAAGGGGCTTTAGTCGCATCTAAAAACGCCTGTGGTGACTTTGGTACACTTGGTTTGAACGAAGTTCCTTTCGCGGTATATAAATATGTTTAATGGATTGAATAAATTGTATCGAAATATAGTAAACCCGAAAATATAGTAAATAAACTCGAAATTAATCTATATATATATAAATCAATGTATGTATGTTTGTCCTCTATGTCTTCTGAAACTGTTGATCAGATTGTGATGAAATTTTGGTAGAGTGTTCTGGGGAACCCCGCGAGGGGTTTACTTCCAAAAAATCTAAATAAAAAATAAAAAAAAATGAAATTAAAACAAAATAAAATTTTATAAAAGGTATGAAGTTATTTGTTGTTATTAATCTTTATCTAAAAATAAAACACTTGCAGGATTGTTGTATAAAATATTGGAATATAATATGTTTATTTTTTATAAGAAAATATATTGAAAAGGTAACCCTAGACACATTTTAAAGCCCGGAAAGAGTTGGCAATTAAAATGGTAGGTATCGATATTTTGCAGGGAGTGATTTATCTGTTACGTAGTAACTACTTAGTAATCTGTGGTACTACTTAAGCTTGTCATAATAGAAACTGGATTCAATAAAGGAAACAGTTCTATCTTACCGAAGATAGATTCGTGGATGTGGCAATTTTGTTTGTTAGAAACCAAGATTTTTGTTCTGCTGAATTTAGGAACCAAAATAACTGTTTGTAATTAGAGTTTTAAACTAAACACTAAAAAAACAGATAACGCTACATATTTTACATACTTACTATTATATTGTCTTAAGCACACATAAATTGTAATATCAACTTAAAAATCTAGGTCACGTACAGAAAATTGTAATAAGCGTTTTATATTTGTAAATTTTATTATTGAAGATTCGTGTACGTAACTGCGTGCACTAACCGATGAAGCTATTGGTTAGTGACGTAATTAAACTCATGTGACAGATGGTTTTTAGAGTTTAATAAAAAAAATTGCCTTAAATAAGGACGTAGCTATAAAATGAAAGCAGTTTCGTCATTTGTCAGTATCTCTATTACATAAAACAACATCGTCGCGGATGTGCGGTTCAAAAGTTAGAGAATGTTTATTGCTCTAAGTTCAATAATGGAATACACAATACATGCTGAACACTTTGGCAGGAAAATAACGACATTTGTATAATTTCGTTAGGTGAGCGCAGGGGCGGCCCCGACCATTCTGTTATATTTTACCTTGCACGTCGTCCCTCCTCGTCCGCTGTTTGACTTGGCCTTTAAAGTTACGTGTTTAGCCTATTTTTTTACAATCGCGCCCCCCTTTTTTTTTTGTTTTTTTTTTTTATTTTTTTTTTTATGTGTGGAAACCCCCACGGGTCATCACTTCACCGGGGCCAGGCGGCAAGGTGGTATGTCGGACTCGAACCGACTAAAACCACACAGTATGCCGTCACCGGGTCTTATAGCCAGGGCCTCAGGTGTACCCTAGAAAGGAAATCCCTGTGAACCCCAGCAGACTTGGTCGCCTGTTAAACCAGGCGACCCCACTTTGAGGTGCAGATGGTTCTGTCCCCTCTAGTTTAGAGAGGCGCGCGCGGAACACGTCGCGCCACCGTCTCGGGCCTGCTTCTGCTAGGGCGACAGATAGCCCCTTCCGTCACCCCCAGGCAAGCGCTCATGGAGGCCGGAGATCGTCTTGCACTCTCCGGCGTCTGTCAATCGCGCCCCCTATGAATACAATACAATGTATGTATTTGTTGTTTTTGTTGCCTGAGACATTGTACATTGACATGCACAAGCAAGAAAATATAAAAAAAAATAACCAAATGACAATATTTCCTAAAAATAAACCAATAGTTTACTTTTTCTGTTCTACAATTAACGTGTTTTTTTTTGTATTCGGAATACGCCTCCACCCACTAAATAAATACAGGACTCTCGCACGCGCGTTTGATTTCACAGGATTTTTGTTTTCATCACCAGCAGTGTGTCTGCTAGCTGTTGTCTACTACCCCCGAGCCTCAATATTTATCAATGGAGCTACGGCGCTAATCTAGTAAGGTATTTAAATATCAGTAGACTCATTTCCAAGAGTTAATGGTGCCATTAACTATATGACTTGCTTCACCATATCACTTGTACTATCATACTTGTATAGATTCCATTTGTCACGTAAAGCACTCAGTTTTTGTTGCCCTTGTCTAATTTAGACCAAGTTACATCAGATTACTCCATAAAAACACATTATAATACACACTACAAATGCTAAAAGCGAGCTAAAGGCGTTTTACTGGTGCCACAAAATCATTTCAAGAAGTATATAAGTCGTTTTAATCCTAGTTAAGGAAGCTTGTGTTATCATAGCGTAACTGCATTTTAGCTTTATACACTAGCAATGTACTTGTATACGTATATTTTTCGACGTAATCTTTTCATCATAATTATCACATTATAACACTTAGTGGGTTTATCTGAAGAAGTCTTATATTCATTGTATAATATGGCCTGTATTGCTGAGTGGTAAATAATCAATTTTGTGAAAAATATGTAGTTGTGACTTCTTACAGCAAGCCGACATGGAATTCACGAGCTATTAAAGACAATATTTTTTAATAATACAGCGCTTTTAAGCCTATTTTAGATTAATATAACTCTACTTCGTTTTTAAATATAGCCTTATTCTACAATGCACATTTCTTTGTTTTCAGGCTCTGCTCATCAACGGAGAAGTGTCACTGCAGGTCTGATACTATCAAGTATTTTACTATAAATGTTGTGTACTATAAGACAAGTAATATCTACTAATTATATAGCTTTCTGGACGATAAGCTAAACGATAATGAAAAACAAGTGAATGAAGAGAATTAGATATGTGTTCCTAAACGACTTGGAAGTGAATTTTATGGTCTAGTCTAGAGTTAAGTTTTATTCGTTTCCCGCATTTCTGTTTTATATTTGACCTGTCGCAGACAGTTGACATTAATAGATTGGATAAAATTGAGTTACAGATAAGATAATAGTTACTTAGGACCTAACGGAGTTACTCGCTATAATATATCCACGTTCACGTTTAATAGTCGGCTGTCTACGATATGGGCTTTTCATTAGTCTTAAGCAAACAAAGTTTAATCACTACTTCACATGGATTTCCGAACGCGTGAATTAGTGATTATAAATAAATAAATTAGACTTTAATAGATTTGTGTAGTTCTTATTTTCGTTACTTTATGCCTGCGCCGATGCTGAAATAAATGTTGTTTGTTATTTTGTCTTTCTTTGCAAAATATGCCTTAATATATTTTATAAAAATATACTCGTGTTTATTTTTATTTTTCCTTTTTTGTTTTGTACCGGATAGATTACGGTACGGAACTAAAGCCTTGTTTTAATCGACGGTTTTCAGATGTTCGTCTAAAAAAAGTTATAATTATGATTGGATTTGACTCAAAACTGTCCAATTGCGCCGTATGTATAGCACAGTCGAAGTTGAGGCTCAATTAAAACACCCAATTGGATAAATGTTTTGTAATCAACAATAGTGCTACAAGTACGAAAACTTTTGTGATTGAACCCGCGAATCTCAGATTGTACGTACCAGTCCGATTTGAAACTTGCGAACACAAAGAGGTAGTTCCAATATAAAAACTGAATGCCGACCGAAGTAGCAACGAGGTAGATGCTAAATAGGTTTACAAGCCTGCATCAAATAAAACTACAAAATTATGTGTCAAGTTCTCCCTTGTTATCTCTTTCAGGTTGACAGCAAAGGTTGTTATGCTTACCAACAAATTGTACTGAAATATCACAGCAATCTAAACATATAGTTTGGACTACCGCGATCAGTAAAACGATTGACCTCGCTAGAGATTGCGATACTATCCATCTAAATAGTTCATACGCAAACCGTTGAGTGTACGTTTATAAATAAAAACTTAGTCAAACCGGGGCCCCTAGAAGCATTCAATAAACAGTTACGCATTCAGTACTGGATATTTATAGATCCAAGACTATATCATGAAATGAAACGGTTTCGGCATGTATATGCGGTTAAAATAAAAATATTGAGAAAATCATATGGTCAAACGTATTTATTACATACATGTAATCATGCTGTAATCTGTAGACTCGTATGCTTGAGTTTGTTTTCAAAGCTGGACATAAGATATGTCGGTGCCATCTAGTTTTAAAGAACTAATTGACGTATAAAATTATCTGAAAAGATATTTACAAAAATAAATACAAGATATTTACAAAATAAAATGTTAATTAAAGAAACGTATATACCGATTTTATTTTTATTGACTCAGACACTCATACAGACAATTTAAAAAGTAAAATATATAACTGGTTGTGTATTTTTTTTAGGAATATCAGGATAAAAAGTAGCCTATAATAAGTAGCCTATATTAATTCAGGTCTTCAGCTATCTACATACCAAGTTTCATCGCAATCGGTTCTGTAGTTTTGGCGTGAAAGAGTAACAAACATCCATGCATCCTCACAAACTTTCACGTTTATGAGTAGGATAACGTAACGTATTAGGTATTGTCAGAACAGTTTAGCATGAGCAACATACAAGCTAATAACAGTAATAAATATCTATCACATATCGATGAACGTACTCGTATTTATGTGTTTGTACAAATAAATATACTTCGCCATTGACTTAAGGGTGCTTCTAACCTTTGATTCATTAGTATGTTTACCTTGACAGCAGACGTTTAATAACTTCTTAAGTTTATTTCAAACATCTGTATATTACGAGTAAAACGTGAAGAGAATTTTTTGTACGCGTTTTTAAGAAAATTCCTAGAATGGAGGAACGGGAAATTTGGAATGATTAGTTTATATAAGTATAGAAGTGCAGAAAGCTAAAGTTTTTAAACAATATAGTTTCAGTATACTGTCATGATTCGGTATGTCTAACAATGACAGTTCAACTCTTACTGGAAATAGGTAAAAATAATTATGAATTATGACCAAATTTTAACTACCAGGCGATCTCTAGTTAATTTTAATGCCGTCACTCAGTTACAGTCCTAGAATTTGGAATTGTTTTCAGCCTATTGTAGTTAACACACCACCTATTCATAGATCTAACCTTTTTTTAGATATAATCAAAGGCTCTAACATTAACTAGCAACTAGCTTCACGACTGACTTAGTCTGACCGACTCCTACTCCTGACAATTCAAAAATACCTATTATTGGTTTAATTGAAATAAATGGTTTTGATTTTGACTAACACAAAACGTAGTTCTTTTATGAGGCGTAGTGTATTATTACTTTCCATATTAACAAAGGTTTTTAAGTATGTTTCATTCTGAGATACAATCTTACTACAAAAGGATATTTTTATATTATGGGTATTGTTATAACAAGGAATTTAGACATATGATGCAAATCATAATCATTCTAAGTGTTATAGTGTTCAATGTGTTTTATCTTTATACGTTGACACCCTTATTGAATAAACCAGGTAATGACCGAACGTACTTAAACAAGAGCTTACAACAAAGGGTTGAGAATAAGGATTTAATAATCTTTACAATAAACTTAAAATCATCGCAACATAATTGAGTTGATCAATACAGACAGACTTTGAGAGTATCCGTCTTACTTTGGTGATTTGTCATGTCAAAATACTTCCTAGTATGTGTGTCGTGAAACCTACTTTCTTTGTTTAATAATGTAAAGTCTAAGCTGCGGTCAAGTGGTTACGGGCTCGAACCAAACAGTAGGTAAACATACATTATGTCTGAGGAGCCGTCTCCATCTTGAATGAAGCTCTTCATAATGGGCGTATTGCCGGTTTTTATATTAGTTCAGTCTTACTGTGTTCATAGTGTTCTTAATTTTATTTGTCCCATTTAGAAATCTCTTATATTGCTCTTTGGCTGTTTCAGAACGTAATCCAAACAAAAACTAAAAACAAAAATGTTCACAACATATGTTTCTGTCTTCAAAATTGGAAATATGTACCTAAACAACTAAGATTGTTTGTTTTTATCAAACTTTCGTGACAGTAAGCGTTGTACAGAGCTTAAACAGACTTAAACAAATTCAAGGTTCAAACCTCGAAATAAATCATACTTTATTATAATTAGCAATTTCACAAATGACGTGAAAAGCTGGTGTTTAAAAGATTAAATCAGCTTTTCATTTTGAGCTGAAAAGGCCTCGTAATCCCGGAGTGCATTTAGATTTTTAATTAAACTAATTTGATAATTCCAGTCCTATCCGAAGCAGTGTTAAAGTATAAAGTACCTATTTATTAAAAAAAAATTGATGTACTCTTTACTTAAAATTTGTTAGAATTATTAAATGCTATACGTAGTGTAACGTTTTCCGATATCACGTCACGATTCACGAACTACGCCGAATCGTCGCCGCGTCGGCAGCGTGTATTATAACGTTGCCGTCATAGTGTTCTGGTAACTTTAAATACATATTTTATCAAGTAGTATCTAACAAGCCTGAATACAGTTAGATCCCAATGTATTATAAGATTTAAGATTGATAATAAGAAATTACTTTAGTCTAAAGTAATTTATCGTATTAACGATTTTGCACTTTCTTATCTTGTGAATTATGTATTCATACAATATATGGCTCATACAGTAGGTATTATGATATTCCATCTGTAGGGAATTACATCAGGCGAGCTGTTTGGTAGTCACACCACTACTTTCCTACATTCATATTCAAATACAGTGTGTTAGAGAATTCTATGTATTTCCATGCCAGCATGAAGAACGCAACATCCCCTTTGCGTCTTTTAATTAAAGTGAAAACTTCTTTAGGCACGTTGGGCACTTTTGGTATAGGCCCTATACAAGAAGTGCCCAACGTGCCTAAAAAAGTTTCCACTTTAAAAAAAAACTGTCAGTCGTAGGACTACACGTCAGAAATGAAAATATAACTTAAAATATACACACACACATCTGTATACATATATGTATCTGAGAGTGACGTATAGGGTAAACGTACATACATACGTACGCACATATGTATGTACGTTTACGCACATACATACGTAAAATTATTGAGAATGGGTCGAGTTTGGTTTGGGACGAAATGGCGAACTAGTCTTTGCGATAAAACAGTACTGTTATGTCAAACATTCTTCAACAACATTCCAGCAACTCTGAATTAGTATCATAATTATCCTTATACTCATATAAACTACATATAGGTATCACTAACTGTAATGCTTTTCTTATAAATAGTTAATAATAACATTGGTCTTCGACTCCACAAAGTTGATATTTCAACGTATTGGACCTCAGGACAGGCTGTACAGACAAAAATTAAAAATATTTTACTCATTTCACTTATTTGGCAGCATTGAGCTCTTTATGCACAATATTAATCTAGCTTTTGAAATATTAGAAGCTTAAATGTACATGAAATTTGCTGAATACAGAAATATGAAAGCACAAGTTTAATCACTCACCTTGCACTCAAGCTGAGCAGTGTATGAAATGTTGGAATGAAATTTTGCACATGTGAATAATGGTTTTGGAATTAATGGCACCTTTATTAAAATTAAATATGGTTTTGAGATGAAATGTTGTAATAGAAAGGAAATTTTCAACTAAAGCTTTGATATTTTCACGTTGTGGATTTACTCAATCGGTTATTTAATTTTGTCGGCCTTGTTGGTTTAGTGGTTAGTGATCCTGACTGCTGAGTCAGAGGTCGAGCACTATCATTTGCTCTGTATTTGTGGCTGGGTGTAATTTATCACTACATATTATAAAACAATGTCCCTCGCCGCGTCTGTCTGTCTGTCTGTTCGCGTTAAACTGAAAAACTACTGAACGAATTTTCATGCGGTTTTCACTAATAGACAGAGTGATTCATGAGGAAGGTTTAGGTGTATAATTTGTGAAGATTTTGTGTAAATTGATTAAAATATGTTGATGATTGTTGACGATGTTTCTCCTACGATGAGAGGGAGAGATACTATGATTGTTGAAGCCGGGGCGGGTTGCTAGTACATACATATAATGATTCTTCGTCGATGAGTTTCCAAATTGCAGAACTGGACACAAAGTCCCGTATCATAACATTTTAATGTTATAAAACCCACGCTTATATCTGAGCCACATAATAACTGAATGGTAGTGTTATAAAAGTAGTAAAGTTTAAAGCTATCGTAATATATCTTGCGGGAAGTGTAACAAATGCATTTGAAAATAAACAATGCTCTTACTATACAACAGATACTGTAATTACGGACAGTTATACAAGAGCAGGTCTATCCATTGTTACATTTGCGACTTTACGCTAAGATTTGCCATCCATTACTTCCCATTGATAATAGCAACACTTGTGGAACGCGTAATAGTTGAGACAATACGCGCATTCGTGTTTGTTATCTTAAAAAAAACAATACCGTATCAAGTAATCCTTGATGCCTTCCGTGTAATGGTAGCTTGTGATGTTTGTTAACTTGGGAAATATTTACACTTATTTCAAACGATACAGAATTCTTCTACTAGTAGGTTATTTTTATATTTATTACATTAAGAGGATAAATTTGGTAGGTATATAAGTTTATTAAAGATTAGCTGTGACCTGCCCGTGCTACGCTTGCGTGTACACTTTTATATTTTTTGCGCGGAACCCTAATTATTTTTCCAAAATAAAAGTAGCCCCAAGTTATTCCTTATAACACCAGCTATCTGCAAATCTCGTGGAAATCAGTCCATCCGTTATCTAGATTAGCCCGAACAAACAGACAGACAGACAGACAGGCAAAAAAAATTTTTTTTGGAGTGGATAACAAGGCTCCTACTTGGATCCGGTAAAGTCAGGCGTTCCTGAATTACACACGTAAGTACAACGTTTATTTTTAGTTGCAATGTTACAATGTTTACAATCTACCTACCACGTGACTTGACGTGACAATCCCACATGATGTACGCATCATGTGGGATTGTAGTCATGTAATAGTTTGGATAAAACTTTACTTAGTTGCCACTTACATCATTCCCCAATTCAGACTCAAAATAGGTGATGTAACATTAGATTCCAAAACTGTTTCGTACTTGTACATAATATAGGGATTGTTAAAAAAGAATAGCTGTCTAAAAAAAGAGACGGCATAGTCTAAAATTGGAATAGCTAAATTTAAATGAGCCTAAATCCAAGCGATCTTTTGCTGGTCTGACCGGGACGGTTTGAAAAAAATATTGTTTATTAATTTCAGAACAATGTTATGGGTTTTTTTTAATGTATAGACCAACCTACGTAAAAAATATCGAAACAAGTAGAACAAAAACATCATGCAATAATGGGTAGGTGGAAAAATTAAGGTAATAACGGCTTCCGAACTAAACCTCAACAAAATTGTGGAACATCATGCAGAAAATAGGTTCCTATGTAAGTAATCCTATAAACAGGAGTTCATAGGGATATGTATCTCACATGTTCTTAAGAACTCCCGTTTGCTTCTTTTTTATTTCTTGACCAAAACCAAAGAGTATACAAACACTACGTACCAAAACCTACCAAAACCTAACCTAATTCTCAAAAGAAAGATAATGGGCACAAAGTGATACAAAGTTATAGAATATATAAAAAAATCCACAACACAGCTGTTATTCATGAAAATAAAAGTCAGCATGACTCACGAATGCAGTAACGACCTTCTCGCTTCGTAAGTAGGTGACGACGACTGTTAAGTGGACATCAGACTGGCTGACGATTTCAGTTGATGGATATTTTCATCGACTGTTTGTTACTGACTGACGATCACGATGTGATAACTGACAGGATAAAGAGTCGGATACGCATATTGCAAGGAATATTTTGTTGTAAATTAAATCATTTTGAGAGTGAGCCAAAGGTCCATGCTTCATTTTGAATTTGATCTAATTTTATATAAATGAAGAGTGTGTTTCACTGTCTAATAAAGAATATTCACAAGTTTCGGATGGATGGATACATTTACCACCAAATAGAAAAAAAACCTTATAGGGCAAACGAAACGCCATAGTATTTTTATCAAATAAAGGCTTTGGTTTTTGAGTTTTTGAGGCACGTTCTGCACTTTTGAACTTTTGAAAAAGCACTGAACTCGCACCATCACGCTAATAATACATATATAGATCCACTAGAGGGCGCTAATATAAACATTGAGTTCTGTCGGCTATAATTAGTTCAATAAATTAATAATTGTGTGTGAAACTCATATGGTAAAATAAACAAAAACATAATTGTGAATGTCAATGGATGTCACTAGTAGATGGAACATTTCTGATCGGCAATCCAAACCTAAAAACTTTCGCAAATTTTCGACACTCGCAAGGGAATCAATACCTGCTTCCCGTGAACTCAGAATCTTGAAATTTGGTACGAAGCAACGTCTTATAGCACAGATATACATCATATCATAAAAATATTTTACGGTACCCTCGGTGCGCGAGTGCGACTCGCACTTGGCCGGGTTTTTTTATTTCTACTCTACCGTTGTTGTTTGGAGAAATTCTCCTGAAATACGGTTTAATATTAGTCGCAGTCTTTTTGCAATCAATGTGCGAACCCTATTACTTGATCGTTGATCGTGTGAATGGCGCAAGTATTTTAGTCCTGTCTGCCTGCAAGACCTATGAATATCAAGGGTTGTCACTCTCACTCACTCACTCGGTTTTTGAGAGTGTTATCAAATTGTATCTATTTACTTAATAATACTCTAATACTTACTGACTATACTATACTAAAGTTAAAACCGGTAAAACTAATTTCTTATGGTCTACCTAATTGTACTACGAGGTAATTAATAATAATAAATAAATCCTACTAATATTATAAACGTGAAAGTTTGTGAGGATGTATGGATGTATGGATGTGTGGATGTATGGATGTATGTATAAATGGTAGGTTTTTGTTACTTTTTCACGCCAGAACTTCTGAACCGATTGCGATGGAACTTGGTATGTAGATAGCTGGAGACCTGGATTAACATATAGGCTACTTTTTATTCCGATATTCCCACGGGATCGGCACTTACGCGGGTGAAACCGCGGGGCGCTGCTAATAATAAATAAAACGTTTATTTGGAACAAAAAACAATACAAAACTGAAACAAAATGGAAACGATGATAGCTGCAAAAGTATAAAACTGTGGCACAGCTACCAACGCTCCCCTCCTGGTGGGAGGTAGGTTGTTCCAGACAAAGACTTAGAAAGTAATTAAATGAAATGGTTTTTTAAGTAGTCCACAACCATGAAATTTTGCACGCGAGTTTCTAACATAGCTATGATCATTCAAAACACTTTTTGAAGTTTTATCCTCTAACCCGCTTAGTATTTCTTAGTATTGGAATACTAGTAAACAAGTAACAAACAAATTCCTTGAAGGAATAATCGTCGAATTCCACGTGTAAAAACATTTCATTTAAAAGCTTATCCTTACAAAAGGCCGATTCAGTTTTAAATAAGGAAACACTAATGATAAAATCTAAATAAGATTTAATTATAACAGGAAGCACGATTGTAGTTTTATTCTCGTATTTCCCAGTCCTGCTTATTAAAGTAATAAGCACCTCAAAGGTAAATGAATAACAGAGGTAAGAGGGATTTATCAAAAAAAATCCCTCGTTGCTTTTATTAAAACATAAGTAGGTACTAAGCTCACTCACACCTTATATTTTTTATTTTGATATTGTTTTTTTATTTAATTCGATGAATAGAATGAGCATAAAAGTATGTAGATAAATAGTATTTTGCAGCTTTAAAATAAAACTTACACAGTTGTGCGACTTTATGAAAAAGTATTATAAGATCATTTTAATTTAGAATTACATTCCACTTTATGTCTCTAACTTATTTTGCATTCCACTTCTATATTTTGTCTTCATGTCTTGAAAAGTTTTAATTTTACTTTTTATGTTCAGTTAATTTTATACAAACAAACAATTATATAAACTATCTCTCTTCACCAATATCACTTAAGAACTACTTTCCGATACTTATTGAGTATAAATGACTTCATTAAGTGTTCTTCGGGACGGGACAGAATTTAATAAACCAATAATAAGACTAAGTGCTTTGCTGTCATTAACACACTTATGTTACACCGAGCGCACTCTACCGAGTGTGCCCCTAATTAGCGGTCGTTCGATGTTGTAATTTCGCACCACTACGCCTCTAAGCGAACTAGGCCTAACAGTCGCTTGTCAAACACATATAGGTATGGATACTATCAACAATCGGTAACCCTTAGAAAAAACAATCAACAAACAAATTTATATAAAACTATTTTTACATGCGAGGTAACCCTAGCCACATGCTACAACGTGTGTGACTCACGTACAGAAATACAAGATAACAACGCGTCCTTATGACTGATTGACTGTATTTTATTTTCGACTAATATATGTATAAGACTGTAAGGAGGAAATGATAAAAGTATTATATCTAGTATATATTTACTGACGCTTAACGTTTAAAATTTCGTAGAATGTTTTAATTGTGTGTAACAATAATGGATTGCTGATGTCAGTGAATAAGTGTTATGTAATAAAAATAATAATAATAACAACTTCACACATCTCACACACAGCCGTCTGATCCCAAACTAGGCAGAGCCTGTACTATGGTAACCAGACTGCTGATAAACATACTTATAAACTTCTAAATACAAACATATTATAGATAAATTACACCCAGACACAGAACAAATTATCGTGCTCATCACACAATTATTTGTCCTGGGTGGGAATCGAACCCACAACCTCTGGCTTAGCAGTCAGGGTCACTAACCACTAGACCAACAGGCCAGTCTATGTTAATGCTGATTAATCACATTAAAAACAATATTATTGCAATTGGGCAAAATCCCGACCCTCTCATCCGTAAAACCGTAAATCCCCTAAATGTCAATATCGACGTGAACCCATTGGTGAAATTATTACTATTTTTTTATAGTAACGTACACAAGTATCACGATATTTTGATTACTTATATACGTTACTATAAAAAAATAGCAGGCGCCATGCCAACAACGCTGAATAGCTCGGCCTTTGGGCCGCAGTAATAGTATTTCGGTTAAACTCTGTTCAGACTCTGAAATTTTAAACATATTTATAAACCGGACTGGTAGATTTATTAGATTAGTAAGTCTACTTTGTGTAGATTCTTTTCAACGCCATAATATTAAATTCAAATTTAATATTTTTGAAGTGAAAACTTCTTTAGGCACGTTGTGCACTTTTGCTATGGGGAAAAGCACTGAACTCGCACCGTCACGCTAATAATACATATATAGATCCACGAGAGGGCGCTAATCTAAACATTGAGTTCTGTCAGCTCCTTACTCAAAAAATAACTTAAAATAAACATAATTTTAATTAAGGTGAAAGTTTATAACGCCTATAGGGCTCAATAGCGTAAACCCTTATTCAAAATTTTGTCCGAACGTACGTCAGTTTGAAGAATGTCACTAGTAAATGGTATCACTGTCTTCAAAAATGAACACTTCTGATCGGCAACTCACAATTACTTATCAACAATTTTTTGTGAAAACTTCTTTAGGCACGTTGGGCACATTTGGTAGGTGTAGGGAAAAAGCACTGAACTCGTGAGACCGTCACGCTCAGATGACAGATGTGTCAGTCACTTCTGACTTGCAATCCTGCGAATAACAGTTTTTTATTTCATAAAATTACTTAACAATTATTTAAAGTCGTCCTTTTTTAATATTAAAAATGATGGACTAGTAAGGTACGAAACAATACAATGTTGCTAAAGCTAAACTAAATACATTATACCTACCTGTATGCCAGTATGCAAAAAGGCCGAATAACCAGTCATATTATTTGACATTTGGTGGCCATTTCGCAACCGTGGTTCAACCCAAAGCCCATCCCCTTTATGTTTCTTGACGGTTTCTGTTCACCATGAAGACTGACTACATTGTTTGTACTAGTTATCTATGGTTGTCAATGGATTAAGATCGTTGTAAGTTAGAAATTCAAAGCAGACTATTTATTAAAAGAAATAAGTAAGAAAACTTAAAACAGTGTGTATTGATCCTATTGATTGGTTGGTTTAAATAAAAATTTCAACCCTAATAATAAATAATTAATAGGCGCCAACTAATAATTATTCAGGTATTTACATCAGTGTAGGAGTTTAGTTAGGCTAACAAGTTTATTTGTAACTTTTCAGTTCCGTTCTTCTTTTCTCCGTTAAATAATTTGATAACAACTTATTTGAGATAAGACACTATCCGCAAAGAGGTGAGGATGCGAGGTGCGATATGAAAATAAAAATCATATACTTTATATTTAACGCATTTAAATAGATTAAAACATACTTTTATTATATTTTAGTTTTTTAAAACAAAACTTAATAAAAAACACAGTGCTTCTAAATATAACCATTTCCACAATGAGTGATCTAGCGCCGCTGGTTGTCGATCCATCTAATGAGATACGTCCCGGGTACACAATTTTTGAACATACTATTCATGATAAAAAATTAAACATGACCCCAAATAGGTGGCAACCCTATAGCTATCTCGGCTAACCATGGCGTGCTATAATCACGCCGTATGAGTCATCGACAGAAATACCCGTCCTCGTGTGATAAATCCTAAATAATAAGTTAATAACATTATAAATGCAAATGCTGGTATGTACGAGTATGATTGTTAGTTATTTAACCACGTGGATCGTTTGCTTTTTTTTTTCAATTTGAATAAATAATGAATTAATATTTTTTTTTTACATTTAGCAAACATTCCACTATTTAATTGCGAATTGTAGTGCAATTTAGTGTACCAGAGTAAATTGTCACCTCCACGGAAAACCGTGCCTGCCAAGTTTAAGTTAACGGAACATTTTGAGCGTCCGGAGATTTTCACAAATTCGTTCCAAACCTCGCAATAAACGGTCGTTCCAATTTTTAAATGCGAGAACGTATACCCAGTGAGCGAACGAGTGATACGAACCAGTGAACAATTGTACATTCTGTACAACTTGTTCAAAACATATCCCAGTCATTGTTTTGTTTAACAAGCATTTATTAGCATATATGTAGTTGAGAGGGGAGGAATATTCTCGTACGCAAAACCTATGGTATCTCCACGTATACAAATACAGGGTTGTTCAACGGACCACGCTTGTTGAAAGTTGCCCGATGCGTCTGCATAATTAAAAAAAAAATAACGCACAAGCCTTGTTAACTATTGCACCTAGGTAAGTATGTTCCAACAAAAAATACAAATGTATATTCATATTTTTGCAATAAAATCAAATGAGGCTTTTTATCTAAGACGAGCCATTGGGTAACTTTAGCTTACTTAGGCGGAACAGGCAACGGACCACATGGTCTGTTAAGAATATTAGCAAATAGGATTGCATGCCGAGTATTTTATGTTAGACTTACGAGTATATTATAAAAACAACATGATCGCGAAGTAAGAAGTGTTGGAGCGAACAATAAACAGACCAATTATCGCCTTTTAGCGCTACCGTTTCTAAACTCATAACCTCTTTTAACAAAATCGGTAGGTATACTACAAACCAATTGTTTGTGTTTAAAATTTGTTTGGTTCAGTGTAGTGTGTATAGTGTTATAAACACACAATGCGTTCTTTTCCTTGTAAAACATAACCGATAGCTAACTATTCATTCATTCTATATCATATAATATTATATTTATATACATACACAATACATGCCAGTATTGTCATCCAAACTAATTACTAATTCTATTTTAATAATTCGGTCAAGGGGTATGGTAGACTCGATTGAAACCTTACCTGAATAATAAAACATAAAAAAATACTGATTTCTGAATATATCCGCAAAATTCGGATTGTCGAGTATTTTGTTAAATTCTAATGGTGCAAATGGCAATCGCCATATTGGCCACTCGGATGCCATCTTGAGTTCGTTAAGGTTGACACATATATCATTCACATGTATATCTGCCTACATTTTGTAAAAGATTGTGTATTATGAGTATTTATGAGTCACATTTCACCCGAGCGAAGGCGGGTTTTCATCTAGTTCCCAAAAAAATCGATACGACAAGTAGAAGTAGCTTAAAATTAACTTTCAGGATTTGTTTACATAGTTAACATGACTCTGAACATCATATAACAAATTCACTTACGTTAAAATAAATAAATAAAATAAACATGTACTGTATAGAAAAGAGAAAAATCCTGTTGGTTTTTAAAGGAATTTACTATTTCGATAAAGATTACAAAATTGCACTTTAAGCGGATCATTCAATGAAATACTCAAACATTTACATATATAAATGACAGTGTCACTTCACTTCAGGGGTAAGGACTAAATATTACATTTAATGCTTCACTGAATTAAGTAAACATTGCAATTTATTGTTTGTTCACCTACTTTACGTGAATTTCTCATTTGACCTCAAAAACTGCTGAGCCCATTACGGCGGATACCTTGACCTTATAGTTATACATTTCCTAAAAAAAGTTTCATTGCTTTATAAATATAAAAATTAGCATTTTGGGTCTGCTTTGTGTACACAGTTATAACAATTACATAATTTGGATTTGTGTAATTCTTTCATGTCACATGATTAGCTATTGACGTAGAAGGCCGTGACCGATATGTCCTGTTCGATTGATTTTTTTATTTAAAAAAACACCTGTTAAGGGCTGGTGTAATACGAAGTTCGGCGCGCCTGCCTGCATCAAGTGACATAAGCTCTCATCACCAGTCTGTCTTTATATATGGCTTTATAATTGGTTCTTAGTCTTTTTTTTTGTATTAGGTTTTATTGGTCATGAGTTTTGTTTATTTCTAAACTACAATAGAGCTGAAAATCGTACGCAAGTATTAAAATCTAGTCCAGCGGACAGCAGCGTGCGATTTTCGGCTCTGTTTTAATGGAATAAAGTTAATATTTTTTTCCTATTTTATTTAAAAGTGCATTCCGCCGGCTTCAAAATCGGGATCGTGAGTGAAACAACTGCGACGACTCTGAATAATATGACGACAGTGCTCAGAACTTAACTTTCCACAGTGAGTTAAACTTATAACAACCTCAATTTTGCGACGGGGTTATAAGTAATATAATGGTTCTCAAAGTTAGATGTATACTAACAAGCAGTGTTTTGTATCTGCCCGTGTATGCTGTCTATTGTTTAGTACGGATGCATTAGCTGTTTTACACTACACCGGAACACTCGAGTTACGGTTGAGAACCGTATGCAGCTATTGAGTCGTTCTGCGATAGCTAATACAATGCGCGCTCGTCGTTTTAAAATATGGTAATATTATTTATTGAGGGTAAATTTAAAGGTAGTTAAGTTTCTTTAATCCTCTTGAATAACTATGCAAGGACACAGATCGATGAAGTATATGATTATATTTTGTTTCTATTGATAAAAAAAATATACCTATGGCTATAACATTTTATTACGAACTATTTGTACGCCGCCCTCACATCCATCTTATTTAATATTAAAACGGTTCTCACATCTACCGATATACAAGTAATAGATATTGGTAACGTGAAAAGCGCATGAGAATCTGAGAAAGGCGGCCGTGAAAGCCACTCATGCGCAAACGGCAAAGTAGGGTGACCAAGATAATTTGATTAGGACTTATAACAACTTTTTGTTTTATTTATTTTAATATGGAAATTTCGGGTTGCAGGCGGAAGCACCTACTTCATGAAAACTAACTTTTAATTTTTGGTATATTTTTTATTTCATAGGTACCTAATCAGAATGCATAGTGCGTCTAAACTTAAGTAAAAGCAATGTTAAGTGGTATCATGTTTATGTACATGATACAAACTCATGACCTTCTCCATACGACGCTGGGACAGCCCGCTACTTGCCTATACCATTACATACTCGTACCTCACGACCTCCCTATGCTGTCGTTAAAGAAAACTTGTGCAAATTTATGTCTATAGGGAACATGCACATAGGTGGCAACGCAAATCGACACGAGAGCCACAGTGTGGTTAAAAAAAAGAAACTTTTTAGAGCTGTTATCGTGTTGCCGACAATGTTTAAATTATATTTAAATCGTTTTTATTTTTATTATGGTTAAAATTATAAAATATGGGTTGCTGCTAATTAGAAATTATCGTCAGCGTGGCCAGAAAATGTCAAACGGCCAAAAGCTATTCGAATTTGAGCAAGTCTTAGAAGTAGAAGAAAGAGTTAGGAATCGTTTTTTTTTTATCTTTATTTTACTGAGGGTTTGATCACACAATGAACATGTCACCCTCATGGGGGCTAGATCTACATAATTCTCTGTTTAGTTGCATTACAATCTGCGCTTAATTCCTATGATAACTAATTTATATAGTATTCTTGCTTCCCTACTCAAAGGTGACGCAAGGATACTATTACATATACCTAATTCCTGTACATCAATATTATGTTCATTTTTTATTATGATTCTTTCTACATCATTACGGATACATTCCACTATAATATGGTACGCATCTTCGAGAACATCGCACTCAACACAATTTGGAGATGACACTTTACCCATTAAAGCAGCAAACTTATTCAGAGGAATATGTCCCGATCTGAGTCTAAAACTAGTGATGATCTCCTGCCTAGTTAGGAATCGTGAAAATGCAGTAATACCTGGAATTGTAGCTCCAGGGCAATTTCTAACATTTATGATGTCAAAATAACTGTAAACTATTTTCTGAACTCGGTTTTCACGTAAAAATTATGTTTGTTGTTTTTTATGATTTGTTTGTATTGAATAGTTCTACTACATACAAAACTTAGCTATTTTTACAAATATTATTATTAGTAATTTCTTAATGTTTTTGAAACTCATACTCACATTACGTTTTTTTACTACATTTATTTTTCACATAATCATAGCAAGTGAGTACTATTCGTGGGAAAGTAGTAGAATTGTACACCATTTGACTTATTTTTATTTTTCTTTCAAGTGTTCGAACATCCAGAAATGCAACAATACATTTTCACTTAGTTAAGTGTTATTTTTCACTGCTTTAATGTGATTATTTAATAACGTGAAGTGCCAATGTCCATTATTGTTTTTGTAAAAGATTGGGATTTGCGCCACCAGGTGGCAGAGCCATCGTTGTGCACGTTCCCTATGTTATTAACTTATACTTTGAAATATTCTTAAGTAAAAATTATTCTTAAGTAAAAAGTAAGGTAAAACAGTAAATACTATGATTTGTCAACGTCAAAGAAGCTTATTGGCTTCGAGCACAATGTAACAGTTCTGAAAATCATATTATTATGCTACGTTTACAGAAACAGGCAATTATATATTTAAATAAACCAAAGTTGTACACGATTGTTCACAAAATAAAATATAAAATAAAAATTGCTCGGTTTAACAGAAAACTTTAGAGAATAATTTTACTGCTTTTGCTTATTTCATTGTGATTAAACACGATCTAATACCCTATGTTGCCTTTATATAAACTTTATTGCCCCGTGTTTCATTTAAAGTGTTAGTGGGATACATCTATTAGATCTCTCATCACTTAGTAATCATTGCAATACAAATGCAAGTACTGAATTTACAAACACATTTGAACTAAGCTATAAGCGGATAATGCAAATTAGAATTCTAATTAGAAATCAATTTCTGGCACGTGTCAAATTCGCATTTATAGGAACGATTTGTTTTAATATTTTAGTACTTGAGTACAAAGCAATCATAAGTAACTATTTAGGTCACCAGTGGCACTGAAACTGAAAATAATACGCTAAATATACACGATAATTAACGATACTTAAATTTAAAATTACACACTATTAAGCTAATAATGTTTGAAATTTACGCTAAGCTCATAATGTTTAAAATTACACTCCATTAGCTTATTTTGGTTAAAATTACACGCAACTAAGCTTCTAGTGTTTACACTAGAATCTTAGTTGCGTGTAATTTCAATAATTCAATTGTCATAGTGCTCCAGCACTTTAACAATTAAATTATCAATTTAATTTACGAGATAATATGCATTGACTTTCATATTTACAAATTGGACTACAACTGCTTAAAAATATAATTTTAAGATCTTCATTCCGAAAATAACTTACACAGTTTACTTATAGAGTATAGTTTTAATAATACATTGGTACCATATTGAGAACTTTAAAAAAAATTATGTTGTGGGTTATTAGTGTTATTACCTACAACATAATTTTTAATTTGATCGGCCCTCTCCCGATCCCGAACACATCGCACATCTAGGTCTAAACTCTAAAACCGGCCAAGTGCGAGACGGACTCGCACACCGAGGGTTCCGTAAAATATTTTTATTATATGATGTAACTAAAAATTTACGGTTTTCGCAATTTTTCCTTTATCTGTGCTATAAGACGTTGCTTCGTACCAAATTTCAAGATTCTGAGTTCACGGGTACCCTGTAGGTTTTGATTCCCTTGCGAGTGTCGAAAATTTGCGGAAATTTGCGGCATAAACGGCTGTATCTATTGATTGCGTTGGCTTAGAAGTTTTATTTTTTCACAACTCTAAGGGACAGTAGACCTGAGCATTTGATATAAATTTCAGCTTGATACCTCCACGCGTTCCTAAGAAAAAAGGGTCTGGACAGACAGACAGACCTTAGGACGGACGGACAATAAAGTGATCCTATAAGGGTTCGGTT
Source organism: Callimorpha dominula (assembly GCA_949752705.1). Taxonomy (NCBI): domain Eukaryota; kingdom Metazoa; phylum Arthropoda; class Insecta; order Lepidoptera; family Erebidae; genus Callimorpha; species Callimorpha dominula. Next base: position 25,570,018 of record OX456990.1, on the reverse strand, counting down.
TTTTCCTTTAAAAATGCACTTTTTTATGCTTTTGATATGCAGCTAGAAGAAAGATATTAATATAAAATAAGTTTCTTTATGTTATTCTTAGCTATGCATATTTCTTGTAAGCTTTAGCGATGAAATGTTTGCAACGCTCGCGAACTATGCATAGGTACTCGTATATTATATATTTTTAAGAAGCCGTAGTTCGCGACTTTATTAATCTCATGCTAAGCAAATTCATGTAATATGATTTAAGCATTTTAAGCAATTGTTATTTATCTAAGATTAAAAACTTTGTTTGCAAAGAAAATCTGGATGTCTATGAGCATTTTGTAATACAGAACAAATTTATAAGCGACACTAACCATATTTTTTGAATATTTATGTTTTTTGGCACATAATATGTACAAATTGTGAAAAAACCCAAAAATCTTAGAAAATAAAAATATTAATTCGAAACTGTCACATGTTTGTGAATAGACGCAGTGTCTCTATGAGATCGATCGCAGCATTAACTAGCAGGTGACTAACATGTTAATTAAATGCAGCTGTAGACCACATGCTGAAAACAATAATCTTTCACTGCAACGGAGGATTCGATCCCTAAATTAGCGCTTGTGTGATACATTGAATTACTGTATCACACTTCCGAGAAACAGCAATGCTAATACCATAGAATTGAGAATAGTTAGACATGCTATTAGTTGTATTGTTTTCGGAGTCATTGGTCGGCAATTCACACGCTTAGACAATCATAATTATTTTACACACATTCAGAACTCTACGCTAATTCATCACAGAAGATTTATTAAATATGAATCCGGCAAGACATTTATAATGATACTAAATACACTCATAAGGTCATCACACACTATATCGTCACGGTAACGGCACGGCTGCAACCCAGCAATTAAGTTGTCATTCAAATCTGAGCATTAAAACGTGGTCGTAAAATATATTTCATAATGTCAATATGAAAAAGCCAACGACGGGCAATAAGCGCGCTTGCTGCAGCCATACAACTCGACTCGCAGTCGGCGCGCTGTAAGCTCGCGGTCAGCTCGCTGCTCGCTCACAGCACGCGGTCTGCGTGCTTACAGAGCGCGCCGCCAGTGAAAAAACTTAGCGTCGCACATGAAGACGATGAAATAAGCTTGCGCCTCGCGGGCAACGCGTGGTAAAGCAGGCTTCCCTGCTGGACGGACTTTTGTAAGAAAGGTTACCGTATGCCTAATAGTTTTCCTTTTTCAAGAAATACTACCTATTGATCTTATAATATAAATTATCTTATAAATATAACCACTGAACTGATGAAACGCGTTAATTGATACTTCTGTCAAAAAAGTCTAAACTTCTTTTTCGACACAGAATTACCGCGCGACTCGGCATATATTTTGTTTTTTACCCAGCTACGTCCCCAGCGAAATTATATACGCGAGTACGAAAATGTTTACACATGTTTGTCGGCGCGTGTGCCCCGCCTACTTATTCTTAGTTCTGTGGCTAATACCATTTCGACGCATCGACTGGAATCGGGTAATCTAGTTCAATGAATGATTAATCGATTGTAGATACAAGGAACGTCGATTTGTACTATGGTTATAATCATTTTACTATTCTATTTATTCCTTAATTAACCTAAACTTATAAATACCAGAACGTTGTAAACAGTAATCGACGCGTTTCTTCTTCACGTCAGGTAGAACATTAAACAACAACTAAAATTTATATGAACTACTGAGAACTACTGAACATTTATAAAGAAAGTTATTAACATTTTTTGTCCCTATTAGTGAAGCGGATAGCACCATATTCGTTGTCACTCTACTTCATTTATATGAGCAGCGTTCAGCTGCGCCCCCTACATTTTTCCCGCCGACTTCCGTCACAGAGCGACACGCATTATTATAGATGCGTCGTGAACACCACAATGTGCGTGATGTGAGGATGTATTTGACAACTTACTGCACTTTTGTTCACTGTAACAATAGGGACAGGAACGAACTAGCTCTGTCCTATACCGCAAAAATTGTGAACACGTTAAAATGCATCACATAGCTTAAGGCACATTAGTGTATAGGTTTTTGGTTCAAAATATATAAAAAATAAGAAAATATTGCAAACATATTTGGCATAAATTAGTAGGTATACTTAGATACCTATACCTATTGATGCGCAATGATCTAATTATCTCATCGGAACATAGGCCTCACACAAAGACGTCCGCTATGAACGCTCAATGGTCATGTTCATGTTAAATGGTGCCCAATAACAAATGAAAAAATACTTATTACCTCTTGTATGTAGGTACATTACAACAAATTTGACTGTATCCTCTTTCTATGTTTAGGGTAGGTACCCTAAACATAGAAAGAGGTTACAGTCAAATTTGTTACCTATCCTAAACATATTACAGTCAAATTTGTGCTTAATACGTACGTAATTATTTTTAATGGTAAAGTAAAAAAAAAAAATGTGGATACTGACTGGCCAGACATATTAATGTGTCGTATCTAAGCTAGGGCTTGGGACTTTAGTTAAATTACCCACGGTTTTGTATTTCAATCAATCATTAATTCCGATAATTGTGTTATTTATATTACGCTCCGAGCGAAAATGACATATCGTGTGATTTTTTATAGAACGAAGAAATTCTCATTGTTTTATAATTTTTTTGCACGAATACAACTTTCAAAACCATTCATTTTCCACCGAGTACTTTTACTATTAACACTGCCGTAGTTTCACACTCATTTATGGGCAGTGCTTCAATGTGTGGCAATGTGAACTTATTAGCCTTAAGTAGTATACAGGCTGATCATGAATTTTACCAATAAATCTGGTAGAACAATGAGAGACCATACAAAGGTCGTCAAAAAACGACCCGTATTTGGAACCACCCTAGGCGGTATAATGCTTTACGTAGCAACTCTCCCGTCCCACAGAAGACGCGCAAGGTTACGGAGAGTGCACAACGGGCGCGTGCCTCCATGAGCTTTTGTCTGACGCAGCAGAAGCACGCCCAAGAACCTGGTAGACAAGTGGTTTTCTAGGTTACACCTGACCCCCAGCAATAAGACTTCGTGATCGTGTGGTTTTAGTTGGATGACTTTATAGGTTCAACATTATAGATGCGGTTATATTTGTATTATGACCTTTTATTTACATATATTATATAATATATACTAGCAGCGTCCCCGGTTTCACCCGCGTAAGTCCCGATCCCGTAGGAATATCGAGATAAAAAGTAGCCTATATGTTAATCCAAGTCTCCAGCTATCTACATACCAAGTTCAATCAGTTCAGTAGTTTTGTCGTGAAAGAGTAATACACATCCATACATCCTCACAAACTTCCACGTTTATAATATTAGTAGCATTTTATACTATTACGTACATGGATGTACCCATGTACATAATATTATAAAATGCTACTAATATTATAAACGTGGAAGTTTGTGAGCATTTATGGATGTTTGTTACTCTTAAAAAGCTACTGAACTGATTGCGATAAACCTTGGTATGTAGACAGCTGGAGACCTGTATTAGCACATAGCTTTTTATCCCGATATTCCCACGGCACCGGGACTTACGGTGAAAACCACGGGGCGCAGCTAGTAATATTATAAAAGATTCTGATCTTCTAATCTGGTCTCTTTATAAGATTTTTAATTCGTTATCCTTTGTACTTAATCTTTATCTTAATCCAGTATAAACTTTGTTTATCATTATATGGCATCATCAACGTAAGTAGGTCAAGTCTGCCAGTGCCTTGTAACAAGAAAGAGTTTTCGTCACAACTAGTATGGCACTTCACAGAGACACCATTTAGATGGCCTTTGATCTAGAGATTTTATGCTTTTTCGTAACTCAAAAAGTTCGTATGACATGGTCGGAGAATAGAAGCGAACCATCTTACCAATCAAATTTTATGTCACTCTCATATAAGTAAATGTAATCAACAAAAAACTGGAAAGAAAGGTTTTTTTTATTGAATTAATTTAGTCAAATATATCAGAATTATTTATGTCGAATTTAACACTCAAGAAAATGTTAATGAAAACTCACGTTCTTAATGTAATCAGTTATATTGGATTAAATTTTTTTGAACTCTAGTTCCTTTTACACACGTAGCTCTATGTCCCTATATCCCGGATGTCTTCAATTCGTTTGACAACATTGCATTGTAAACGGCATAGATTAAATCTTTAGATGTGAGTTTTATTGTTAATATCCGCTTAAATGGTCTGCAACAAAAGAATGTATATCTTACGGCCAAAAAGTACTCAGTTGCAGTTGGAATTGTGCCTAATATATTTCAATAGACCACCAAGTGTATAAACTGTCATAACGCGGTTGACATACACCTTTTCATACGACTTATCTAAAAAAGGTTTTGACATATTTTTTCTATATTTCACATCTTCTCAGCTCATTTTAATCTTTGTCTAATAAACGTCAATGAATTTTAGAAATAACTTTTAGACAAAAGATCAACCTCTCAAAGGTGTTGCAAGAAAAATAAACGAGTGCATTAATTAATTATCTCAAAACTACGAAAGTGTGTACAATTCGGTTGGCTGTAAATTCAAAGCTGCGACCGGCATGTATTTTTTTTTAGTTTTTTTAAAAAAGACAACTCCCGCATTAGGAATTACTCCTGTGTCGCGGGGGACTTTACAAACATACAAGCAACGGACACAAAGAACACCCAGACTTGGGTGGGAATCGAACCCACGACCTCTGGCTCAGCAGTCAGGGTCACTAACCACTAGACCAACAGGCCAGCCATGTATAGCTAAGACATCTCTAAGTTCACCCCAGATCACACTCAAATTGCGACACTGTTCTCTAAAACTGTTGATGGATACTAGATGCTCGTAATGGAACATTAAAAAAACTTTCTGTCATTGGAATCTCATAAAGTCAGGATTCTACAGACGTCAGTAATGCTTGGGAATCATCGCACGTCATGTTTCACAATAAAGTCTTCTAAATCGACTTCGAGCTACGAAAAACCTGTTAAAGTCAATCATCTGTGGCTGCAGACAGTACGCAGAAAATATACAGAACACATGACGAGTGCATTCACAGGTCATATCATTGGCGATTTGCAAGACATTTGATGCAAATAAATAAAGATGACAAAAGAGTCATCTTCGTTAAAACGATCTTCATTATAATAATATCGGAAGCTACTTGACATACATTCTTTTAATATTCTGAAGAATAACGTCGAGTGAATACTAGTTCACCAAACATTCTAGAAGTCTTAAAGAAAGTATATATGTATTTGAGACACTTAGTAGAGTATTTCCTATTTTAGAATAGTTGATTAATCTGTTGATGTAAACATCAGTCAAATACGGCGAGAGAATGATTTAACGGGCCACTTTTATGTGCCATCACGAACCAGCTGAACAATTTCTTCACAAATGATATATCACAAATCATAAACATCTATATAAAGACAGTTGTCGATCAAAATGCTGTCCAATATTAGAATGCAGAATTTTTCGAAACCTACGTGGACTTCCGATGCAAGTCATCAAACTAAAGATCGGTGTGTGGTTATATTTTTAACCCCACCATGTTGTATAACGGGACCCACTACAAAGTCATCTCCTTGCAAATAAACATTATTAGTTGAAATTCCTAACGGATTTAATAGTTGGGGTATTAATATATGTATTTATGTATATAAATATATGCATCGCAAATGTATGCAATACAAATACACAATATAAATACCAGTTTCAGTAGCAAAATTAAGCGTAAAGATAGATTATAGAGAAGTTTTATATTTATTATGAGAATAGGTGCTTTATTATTATTACATTGGTTCCGTCATTTTCTTTCGCAGCTGTCTCTAATTAACCGACTTCCAAAAAGGAGGAGGTTCTCAATTCGTCGGAATCTTTTTGTTAACCGACTTCCAAAAAGAAGGAGATTCTCAATTCGTCGGAATCTTTTTTTTATGTATGTTCACCGATTACTCGAAGAAGCCTGAACCAATTTTGAAAATTCTTTTTTGTTTCAAAGGGTATACTTCCAGGTGGTCCCATTTAAATTTTATTGAAATCAGTCGAGCAGTTTTTTAAAAATCAACAATTATCAAAAAATTGTATCCGAAACCACTAAAAAGCACATTGAAGTCGGTGTTATTTTTTTTAAAAGATAATTATATTGTAACATAATTCCTAGGTAACATAATAATTGTGACGTGGACTTTGACAGGTACAGACTGCAGAGTATCAATGAATGTGTTGTAACATTTTTTCTCAATGTCTTGGTGTTAGATAATAATGTTTATTCTTCCCATTTATCAGTAACTATAGCAACATCGAGACTTCATAAGCGATTTTAGGAATATTTTAAATATTATTCAAACCGCATTATAGCTTGGACGTTTGGGTTTCTCCAACAACATCGAATTAAACGAACATGATTCACCAAAAGAAAAATGACACATCACAGTGGCTGTGCCAAAAGTCAAGAGGCAATTTACGTACGAATAACCCTTCCCACAGTCAATTAACATGAAATATGTTCAAACATTCATTTGAAATTTCTTTATAAAGAATTTACGTTAAACGTCAAGTAAAGTCTGCTGCTCGTCATTTTATCAGTCTTAGTTAAACTTATCACTAGTTTATCGCACACTTAAATCTAAACAGACGTGTATGTATATTTGTTTTATTGTTTGGTGTTGAATTATATTATTAACTAGCAGCGCCCCGCGGCTTGACCCGCGTAAGTCCCGATCCCGTGGGAATATCGGGATAAAAAGTAGCCTATATGTTAATCCAGGTTTCCAGCTATCTACATACCAAGTTTCATCGCAATCGCTTCAGTAGTTTTGGCGTGAAAGAGTAACAAACATCCACATTCATACATCCTCACAAACTTACACGTTTATAATATTAGTAGGATGACAATTTTGATGGATGGATGTGTGGATGTATGGATGTTCCATACATCCACACATCCATACATCCTCACAAACTTTAACGGTTATAATATTAGTAGGAAATTGCCCGGTTGGTGAATTTAGCATCTAGCGTCGAGTAGTGGTGATATTTTTATTGGTTTTATTGGTCGCTCGGTATTGAGATACTTAAGGAATTCGATGGTGTGCATAACTCAAACATTTGGTGTCCGATGTGTACATAACAGAAGCCTAAATAACAATGAAGGCCTTTTTTCGTTTCGCCAAGACACACAGTAGGTAAATGTATAAAGTAATATTACTAAAAAGCATTTTATAAAATATTAAATGAACAGTCGGCATAGCGTTCAATAGGTGAAGTTAATAGATCAAGTGATGGTCTATTGATCTAACCTAAACGTGTCTTAGCGTCCGCAAACCGCAATTTATTTGAAAATTATTTGAAAAACGTATACATAATATATATATATATATATATATATCTATCTTAAATTATATACTTCATTAATTTTAAAGTCTGTCTACTATACATCTAGGCGACGAGAGAAAGCAAGATTTAGTAAAAGAAAGATAAATTTAATATATACATGGCCTCAGATACGCGGTATTTTATAGAATGAGTAGACTTTGCATAAAAGGACTAAAATGATTATACACTTTGTCGGTGGCATATTATGTACTCTGAATTAGTATTCAGAGTACATAATATGCCGCGTTTGTATTGTTTTAGTAAACAATACAAACGCGACATTTCATTTTAGCCGTGTTATTCCAACTTATTTAGCTACTTCCCATATTACAGGATTATTAATTATTATAATTTTGTTCTCATAAATCTTAATATAACAAAGACATTGTGTATTATTTCCGTTTATGTAAATAAATTGAACTACTAAAGCAAAATGGTTAACAATATTTTCCTTACTACAAATATTCCAAACTGCGTAATGCTAGCTTACGCACACCGAATGAATCAATACTTCGACTTATTTTTTCCTGCATAAGCGTACTACAAGCCTATCCGATGAGATTAGAGAGACAATTCACATTACAATTGTCAAGTAAAATTATACCTTATTTACTAGTAAGTAAGGGATTAACGGAAGTCAAGTGACGGTGGACGTAGGTTGGTAAGGTTGTACTGTTATAGTCCAGTCTGTAGGTACTTAGTTAGCCTTGGGCGAGGGCAATAACCTTTAGGCTATGGCGAAGGCTTGTGTTTGCAGCGAGAAGGCGTAAGCAGAGATAACTTAGGATTGAATTTATGTTATTGTTGTTTATTAAAATGTGTACGTTTTATAAGCCTGTTCAATAAGTTAAGGACTTATTTCGCTTAATTGTAAATATATAGATGTCATTATTAATTTTATTGTAATGAAACCTAGTATTTTTGAAGTGAAAACTTCTTTAGCGGCGTTGTGCACAAAAAATCAAAAAACGTTTAAACTCGCGTCAGGACACGTGACCTTGATCGAAAATTCGTAAGACAGCCGAGTTTCTTTCTTAGATTTAAAAAAATGTAACGTTCGAAATTCAAACAGTTATGAGCAGCCAGGTACGCAGAATTTCCAGTGTACCCTATGTATACATTTAGGTATGTTATTACCTACTTTTTATTTTTAACCTAGTTCGACTACTACTCAACATAAATTTCTAACAAAGACTTGACAGTTCTGCATTATACGATGTTTTTCACATAAGATAAACTCTTAGAATACTAGAAATTACTGACCTAAGACATTGAGGTCTAGAATTCGTTGTCGCCATCTCAAAGAAATACCTTTCAAGGTGATAGTCGACTCCCCATGCTATTAACTTGTCTCTTACGACAGAATTATTATATGAATGCGGCATGTCGAATATAGACCGTGAAACAATTATTCAGCAGTAATTAACCTTACACCTTCTTCCAGACATGCTACGAAATGGAAAGGTATCTGCGGGAAGAACCAAGAAAGCGTCGCGAGCCGCCCCAAGAAGAAGAATGGGCAAGATCATCGTGTACTCCTCCATCACCACCAGCCTCCCCACCGTCGCCTACACCGCCTCTCTTCACATTCACCACTACCGTAAAAAGCGAGCCTGTTAGTGATTCTGATGAACCACGAGGTATGTATTTTCGTAATTTGTAATGTTTACTAGAAAGACACCAAAGAAGAATGTATTATACACCACACCTTCCTGGTCTCTTTGTGGAAGAAATAGTCCGACTACATTGAAATGTTAAAGGACAAAGGACAGTATACACACCAGGCATAAAGGTTCACACCATCGTGAGCACGAAGGATGTATAGCCATTACAAACTCCAGGTGTCTATAAAATAGTCTGCAGCTGCGGTAATTAGGCCAAACGAGATAGACTGTTTCTGAAAGGGTCCAAGAACATATTATCGTTGCTGTAAAGAACCGATAGACGAGCAGGTCAAGTATTCTTATATCTCTAGAACAAGCACTCGATGCAGGCACCAATCAGGTGATTGAATTTCACTGTACGTAAATCCTCTCGTGAAGTTATTGAAATTAAAAAGCATAAAACTTTCAATCGGGAAGAGGGTTTTAAATTAAGTACAGAGTAGAATTCTGCGATAAAAACATACCACCTCGCATTTATGCGCAGTCGGATAAACTCCAGAATAAGGACATCTGTCATCCAAAAAAAAATACTGTTCCCAATTGATACCTGAATTGATTGACAAAATTTGTGATTGAAGCCGCAAGCACAATCTAGTCATCCATATATACATACTACATACAAATAAATAAAATTGAAGTGTCTGTTTGTAATATCAAAATACTAGTTTTTTTTAAGCTCATACAGTTATTTGCTAGATACTGTCACGTTTTATGCTATGCCTAAAAAACAGTTTTTAAATTTTGTCTTCCTGTCTGTCTGTTTGTTCCAATCCATGAAAACTAAACCTTAATTCTAAAAGCTTAAGTTCTTAAGGCTCACTACCAATTAGGACCAATCAATTGTTCAATTTCTACACAAAATAAACCAACACTTTTACCGGTATGCGAAATTGAAATCCTTCGTGTAACAAAACATGAACACTTCGTTTTCCAACTAAAAACTTTGTGTTGATTTCTACGAACTGTGTAATTCCAGACGAACCGCCGAGTCCGGTACCCGTACGACGACCACCGGTTCACCGCCACCACCCACTCTCACACACTACGGATCCCCGTCGCCGTGTTCATCGCTGCGAATTCCCCGCTTGCGACAAAGTATACACCAAGAGTTCTCACCTGAAGGCTCACAAACGGACCCATACGGGTAAGCACATATTCATTGTTGACTCACAAAGAATCATGGAGAGATTTTTCGTACCTAGAATTTCCATTTAACAAGAAATAGTCAACGTTCCGTTTTCATGGAGAGTTTTGGATTGCATCGGTACTTTTTAGATGAAAGTTATAAATCTGATGCTTCTCTCACATCTCATCCCACCCTTACTTTTATATTATATTAATAATGAAACCGAAAGGATTTGTCGACGTTTTGGGTAGAATACAGGAAACCCTATGAGGCTAGACTCCGTGTCGCTTACGGGCGATGATGATAGAGTTGTATAAGATTGATGCAACTGTTAGAAACCGTCTCAGTACCACTGCTTTAAACTAAGAAAATCACCAACTAACAGTAACTGCCATGTTGTTCGTACCTCTCTCCGCCCTCAAAGTGATTGTTATCAACTTATAATACATTCCTACCCTTTTATAACCTCACTATTCATCAATATTTATCAACTGAGCAATAGTATTGCTTTACCCGGCATATCCAGTCATAATAAATTCTATAAACTAAATTTTATTAAATAGTGAACCGTTTTATCTCCGTTATATCTATTTTAACAAAGTAAATAAGAGTTTTTGATGCGGCGACAAAACTCTATGCACTTTCGTGAATGCATGTATGCGACAATGGAGAACGGTCCTTTGCTATCCGGGATGTCGTCAGTTTGTGATGATGTGTGATGTGACGGGTGATGGCAAATGTACAAGGTTCCCCTGATTATATAACCGATATATCAGGGTGACATGACAGTTTGGGTCCCTTATTTTATTTATTATTATTTAAAAAAACATTACAGTAAACATTGCGATGCGTTCTCTGCAAATAGCAAACGAATAAACTTAATTTTCATTACTAAATTACCTTAAGTTTATGGTCTCTATCTCGCGAACTAACCGTCATTATTCAAAACCACAGATAACTGACTATGATAAAACCCCGCGTAAGGAAGCACATTAAATAAGCCTCGCGAACTAATGCGTTTAGTTTCTGCATAATATACACGTATTATTAATTATGTTCATTTATTTAAATGGTATATTATATCTTATATTGTTTATTGTGTGCATATTTTATACTATTTATCATGTTATTCAATTTTATATATATGTCTGTTAGATTTTAGTTATTTTCTCCCTCCTCTTTCACTGTAATTGCCTGGCTGCTCTCCGTCCGTGTATATCACTAGGTGTTAAATACCATCGCTACTTCCCCGAGGTAGCATTACGCTGAGCTAACGACCATTTTTGACTACTGCAGTGCAGCTGTCCTTGTTACTCCATGGCCAAACGAGAACATATCGTTCGTATAAGAGCATATCATTATCGAGAGCATATCGTTGCTGTGAAGAACCGACAGACGAGCAGGTCAATGATTGCTAAATATGCACTCGATGCAGGCACCAATCACTTGATTGAGTTTCACCGTACGCAAGTCCTCTCTTTTAATCAAGAGTTGTACGTGAAACTGTTGAAATTAAAAAGCATAAAACTTTCAATGGGGAACATCGTTTTAAATTATCTGTAGCGTGGAATCCAGTGATTAAAAAACATACCACCTCGCTAGACCTACCTAACACCAGAATAGAGACACGTCGGTTTGCTTACAGAATAGGGCCACTGTTAGTAAAGTTTAAGGCGGTATATGGCAAATAAATTTATCGAAAATGTGCCTACTACCTCACGGACTCGACGACGCGGCGACGGAGAGCGTGCACCACTGAGCCAGTCAGCCTGTCAGTGCAACCTTGTCAAAATATCAGGTAAATCAAAGGTATGTAAATACCTGTTAAATACATGATCGCGTTAATTCCCGTTAACACAATTATAATATACTAGCGGCGCCCCGCGGTTTCTCCCGCGTAAATCCCGATCCCGTGTGAATATCGGGATAAAACGTAGCCTATGCGTTAATTCAGGTCTCCGGCTATCTACATACCAAGTTTCATCGCAATCAGTTCAGTGGTTTTTGCGTGAAAGAGTAACAAACATCCATACATACATACATCCTCACAAACCTTCACGTTTATAATATTAGTAGGATTAATATTAGTAGGATTATATTAGCAGCAAAATAAAAAAAAGCTTTCGTGATGACTTTGACGTTTTTCATACCCGAGATTCTCTTTTAGACGACTCTCTCCACTTCGAGTATTCATGACCTAAATCCTATAGTTGTACAAGAAATAGCTTTCCCCATGACAAATTTCCCGTTAGTCATAGACTTAAGTACCTGGGAGACCGAACTGCGCTCTTTAGCTTTTTGTAAAATCGTATTTTTTTTTGGAAAATTGCGTTTTTACAGGAAATACAACTGTGCAGTTGAACTTAAAATGCTAAACTGTATCTGTATACAAAATTTTATCAAAATCGTTAGAGCCGTTTCCGAGATACCCGAAATATAAATACATACAGAAATAAATACATACTATTATACAAGAATTGCTCGTTTAAAGCAGTAAGATGAAAGAAAACACCCTTCCAAGGTTGAATAACTTCATATTCCGCTAACAAGAACTCAAATCAATCAAATCAAAATCATTTATTTCAATTAAACCAATAATAGGTATTTTTGAATTGTCAGGAGTAGGAGTCAGTCAGACTAAGTCAGTCGTGAAGCTAGTTGCCTGTTCCAATACGTAGATCCTATGGAGAAGAACAGGCAAGAAACTCCAAGGACACTCTTTTTCAAAATGTTTTTTACAAATTTCTCATTACATTGCTTATAAGCATAAATAAAATGTGAGGACAATGTAACGTACCTATTATTCTAAAATATAAATAGACGCGCCAATTACTACTACACATATTTAAGTAATAGCAGTCCGGAGATGACCAGCGCCGACCAACGGCACCCGTTCACGAGCATGACGCACACGCCAGCCATCGTACAGATCAACCATATTAAAGGGAACCGAACGACCCGACATATACGCCACCATAGGCAGGACTTCTAGGCGAGCATGACATACTCAGAACTGCCAAGCAACATAGGAACTAAAATAGATAAAGACATTTTATATAACACGCCATAATTAGCGATTATGTTCTTTTTCTTAATAATAGAGGCATTTCTTTAGAGGCACATGTTATTATTGAACCTTCGTGCATGGTATAAGAAATAAAAACATTTTAACGCAAATTTTCGTTTCGTTTCTTTAGTGCATAAAATAAAATAAATATATGTATAAACACTAGCCGTTCCTTGCGTTCATGGCCTAAACTCCACTCGTAATGGTCATATCGTAATGTAACATAGCATATACTACCCCTCATGAATCTAGCTATCATATACAAAAAGAGTTTTTCAAATCCGACTGGTAGTTTCAAAGATTAGTCCTTTACAAACAATCAAACAAACAAAAAAACTCTTTAGCGTTATAGTATAGATAAAATAAATAAACTCTTTTTTTACCAAAGCGCTACTATATTTTAATGTTTTCTTGAACCGGAAAATAAGCGACCTCTGCCTCAGGCGTTGTGATATGTATGTAAACACCGGAGACCGTTTCGAGACTTCGATCGATCGCGGACGCCCCTCGGTGGAGGGTGCAATTATTATGGGTCACCCGTTATATTGACAGCATGTTTATTAACTTATAAATATCGTATTTGGGTACGCAAAAGGGTCCTAAATAGGCACTTGTTTTATTTGTAAATGTTTTAGCTCGAAACCCTAGTCAAACATTGTGTTCTGGTTCTGGCGAACAGGTCTGTTGTAGTAAACAATGAACGCAATGGTAAGGAAGTTACTTGAACACTATCTCCTAGTTATACCTGCGGTCTGTCAAAAATATGGCTTGTACTGTATTAAAATGTTAGGCGGATAAAACAGTAGCTCTTATACTGTCTTACTTAATTTCTCTATTATTTACTTAATTTTGCGAATGTATCCTTAACATTTCCACCCAAACATAAAGGAAGAATAATTCTAATGATAGATAATAAAAAAAAGAACTACAAAAATAAATTCTTGTTCAAAAGACTCAAACTGTACGATGCCGATGTGAAAAACTAGTGGTGCCATCTAGTCTCCGTTCCATCTATCTGTAAACCAACTAAATTGTTGTTTGGTAGAGCCTAGGGAAGCTGTGATGCCACCTAGACAATTTTCCATAAAGCTTATTTCGTGACAGCCAGTAGTAGATGCCAGTAGCGGTATTTCCTTGTATCGTTAATGTATAAATTAAGCTATCTTTCTCCAATGTTTTCAATTAGAAATAGATGGGGCTATAGTAAATAAATGCAAAAGGGTCCCGGTTAGCCGTACTGAATATAGAGGCCCCTCTATACCGACTCAGTACGGCCGGTTGTCGCAACATTAATAATTGTGTTAGCACAGTATTTAAATGTACGTTCTTAAATTAAAGTGATGTTTTGTTATTAATTATAAAAGATTACAACAATACAAGTACGCTAAACAGATAATAGATAAGAGCAGCTTTCCCTGGCAATGTTTCAAAATTATAAAAAGAAAAACCGACTTCACTCGAAAAACCCTTACTTAGCCGAGGAAATATTTTTCGAATTTAAATTTGCCAGAAACAGGAGTATCCAAAATAATCATTCAAATTTCACAATCGGAAAAGAAAACGTAGACTCATACAAGCTGTAGCTACGCTACTTAGACACCATAGAAAACTTATCTTACTATAGCAATACTAGAAAATTTGCACTAAGCGAAGTACTTAAGTCAACAAAATCTCTACCTCCCCATAGATCAGCACAATAAATTAAAGTTCATTACCCTATTAACGAAACATATTTTATCCATCATTTCAGGAGAGAAGCCATACAAGTGCTCGTGGGAAGGTTGTGAATGGCGATTCGCCCGTTCGGACGAGCTGACGCGACACTATCGTAAACATACGGGCGCTAAACCGTTCCGCTGCCGCCATTGCGAGCGCTGCTTTTCGCGCTCCGACCACCTAGCGTTGCATGCGAAGCGTCATGCGTAGCCCGCGGTTATCCCCGCGCCTCGAGTTCCCGCCCCACGCAACCGAGCGCGCAAGTAAACGGGCCGTCTTATCCAATCCGGGAATTCCGTTTAGGTTGTGTTGTGAGGAATTGAACACTTGTGATGAGTCAACTCACCCAGGAGCGACAAGCCAAAGAATGCCGCTACTTCGTAGCCGAGTCAACACTCATTACACCTGATGCTTTAAAGTTATTATATTTTGTTATAAGTTTGTGTAGAATGGTGTTTTTATTCGCAAAATCTCTGATGTTTCGGCAATTTATTACGGTTCTTTGTTGCTAAGAGTTTGATATATTAGCCGTTATCATATTCTAATTATTAATATTTTGTGAGCTATTCACGTTGTCGCTAAGCGATAGCGATGTGTTGTGCCATCGTGTGGGGAGACCCACTTGCATTTCATTTGCGGTCATATTATTTCGGACGTTCGGCTTATGATCCCACCGACGCCGAGCACAATCTTTATTATTTTTAGGCTTAGTGCGTCGCGTTACCTGATTTGTCGCGGTTAGAGACAGTTGACGCGTATATTTTGCTACTGATGTTCAGTTAACTAAGACTTCAATAAAAAGCAATTTTATATTAAGTTCGTGAACTGTTTCTTGCCCCGACACAGATTCGTATGTTTATTTTGTAAAATTGTTTATAATTATGTTATATTCGTTAATTTTAAGCTTTCTCTTTTACTCTTTCATTCCGATATTGTGCGGTCAACTGACCTTTATTTCAGTAGCTTTAAGATTTATTGTAGTCTGCACATTTTAACGCGCCATTACACACGTAGCGTCGAAATAAATTTTTAGCCTACAGGGAGGGAAACATCTATAGTACATAATTTTTTTTGTATTTTTGTAAAGTGAAAACGCTAAGTGTGTAAGAGGCCTAAAATTGATTCAGTGACTGGCGACACCATTTGGTAAGAGGCTACGTCGCGTTTTCGCTCTTGATCTCAGTAATAAACAAGAATATCAATACTTATAGCCGGTTGTACATCACAAATGGTGTTGCCTGCCAAAACACAGTCGCTATGTTTCTGTCAAAATTATAAGGGTGGTTCTTTGAACTGAATTAAACCGACCCAGGCGCGTAACGCTAATAACTTTCGTATTATTGTTAAGTTACTTATTATATCCCAGAAATAGGTAAGTGATATTTTCTAAAAGAATATTCACAATCATCGTATTTCATAATCAATAATATTGTGTTAGTCTGCTTACCGCATCACAATAAATTATTTCATACATAATATCGCCACCCGGCAAAAAAAGTGTCAAATCACATTTTAGGTACGTTTTGACATTTTTATAGCATTGAATAGCAAATGTATGCAACATTTGCTATTCAATGCTATAAAAATGTTTTGGTCAGCTTGTAAAAACATCTTTATTTGCTTATAGAAAAATAGAACAAAGTTCCCTTTTTCACTGAGCTGTTTTGTTAAATTCACCGGTATAAAAGTCGTGTTTTCTCGAAAAAGCTGCTTTTGTATTATGACACTTTTTTTGCTGGGTGGCGATATATTTACATAAAATAATGCAGCTTGGTATCAAGTATGACGGGCTGGGCAAGTCTGTAAAATCACTTACCAAGAAGTCATCATTTTACCTACTTAAGTTATGGCTGTTACGCGTAACATGACAAACATCTAAGTAATGAATCTAGTGCTAAAACTAGAGAATAAGTAAAAACAACGAGTGGAAACGGTAAAACTGCCATGTTAGGCATAATCGCAGTGTCGGTGTCAGTGATTGTGCGATCTTACTTACATACCTCCCGGGGGCCAATACGTTAGTCTTCCCCTTTGATAAGTTCTATTTAACTATTGCACATATCACACGCACTCTGTAATCAGAGATTTATTAATTTAATGTATTTATGGGACGGAGTACGACTTTACACTCCTTATGTCTATTGGTGTTAAATAATCGTTGTGAAAATATTTTGTGTGGATGGGAAGATTTTAGTTGCGATCGGTGTATTAGAGTTCTGTGGCCTCTATCGTGTCGCGCGACCTAAGGGAGATCTGCCTAAATGGTAGGTACCAGAATATACACGAATAAATTTTGTATATTATATTAGTCATTTTATGTGCGTTACTATAATGTAAATTAAAACGCAGTAGCCAGTGGGAAAGTTTTTTTTTCATATTTTAAAATTCACTATATTTACATTCGGCATAATAGTTTACGTGAATAAGCACGTCCCAATTTGCAATAGTGTAGGATTGTTACTATTAAGTAAAATAAATATATAACCGATTCTCTTAATTTTATGAATATAAAAATATAAATAAATTAATGCAAGATAAAAAGATCAAAAAAATAAAAACAGAAAGTATAATAATTCTTTTTGGTAAAAAAAAACTAGGTGCAATCAATGGATTGATATACGTTGTGACAGTCGATATTATTTGACAGCTGCTGTTTTAAGTTGGTACGTCCCTTTTTGTTTTAAAAGTCAGCCACTTAATGGAGTCAAGTCTGTAGACTGTCAATCTACTTGTTGGTGTTGGTTTTGGATGAGGTAGCTATCATTTCATCTGGGTATTTTTAGGTTGGGCACGGTCCCAAAGTAATATAAATGCATCAACCACGTTTTTGGATGTATATTATGATCATATATTAGTAAGAAACGATGCAGAAATTGATCATGAATTGATTCATCGGTCGAGAAAACAATATTATTATCATTCTATGTGATTGGTGAGTAATCTTTATGCTAACATGTATTATCAACCCCACCAGTTATCGAAGTCAAATAAAGTTCAACGTTAATATGAAACACTAATGTATAAAATGGTCTTACTTTTAACATCCTACAGCTCGGTACCAATACCTCATACAAAGTGGCGGATCTCCTTTATCCTATACGCACATTCAATTTCCTTGCTTGCCAACTGAGTAAATTGAGCATATTTTTATATGACTACACAGTCTCGAGGTAAGTGCAACTGGTCGCGGAACACTTTGCGACGCGTATAAAAACTTATATAAACGCGCTCTTACGGTTTTTATGGGAACTTTCTACTTACTTTAGAAAAATGACTAAAGGATAATAAAAAATTGGCATCCTTCACATTGTCAATACAGTTGAAAACCGAGGGGTTGACGAAGAACCCTAGTTGTTAATGTATGAGTGCGTGTGATATTTACCCACTATATTTAGTGGCTGATTCACTAAATAACTGTTTTAATTTTCACTTATTTTTATCTTTATTCAGTGTTTTGTCAAATCATGTAGGGTATATTATTATATATTTAAAGTTTAAGTGAACATGTTGCTTTAGCAAAAAAGTATTTATAAATATTAAGCAATTTTATTTTTAATAGTTTAAATGAAAAATAATATACATGAAAATATGTTGTTTACCACATCTTTTAACATTTTTAAAAGTTTATTTCTATTGTATATTAAATCTCAGCCATTTTATGTTATTAAGTATTGTTGTTGACTGTCAAAATATTCATTATTTGATGACATATTTGTCAGTAACAACAATTTAATTGCGTAGTCAATAGCAATGTTTAATGCAAACTTTAATTTGACACAATCAAGGCGCTTTTAATATACAATTAGTGATAGCAAATGCGCTTCTAAAAATCACAGTTATCTATACACAGGGTAAGCAGACTTAATGTGATCCTACATCTGCCGTATTGTACTGTACCTAATTGCTATTGATTTACACAATTAACATGGGCATATACGGAGGCTTAGTGTGTATTGCTTTTGTCGTTCCAAGGCGGATAAGCAAAGTTACAGGATATTAGAATAATGCTTTGGAGTTTGAATGAGAGAAATGTTGGATGCCCTGTATAGGCCCTGAATAAGGACTGTGTATTTCACACTTAAATGTTGGGACAGATACGTAAAATCGACGATTATATAGCTCTACGAATTTAGCTTATAAACATTCAGATTAATTTGGACAAAAGGAAGTAAAATCTTTTCCCATTTTTTTTAAATACTAGATCAATGTATAAGTGTATTGAACCGTGAAATCCTAGAGTAGGTGAAAAGAATAAAAAATATATTAATGTGATTCATAAGTTTATTATATTATTAAAAGCATAGATATACATACATGTTTGATAGGTTATGTGTAACTGCTTTGTGAATGAATATGTGTGTATTAGATAATATATGCACGACGGCTGGTAACTGCATATTTAGATTATTATAAAAATGTAACAAAGTAAGTTGTGCGTAATAACCGCTAAATTGGCTAAATATGTGTTTCTGGGTTATATTGTCAACTCAGTGGTAATAGACCTAACTTATCCAAATTTTAAATGTTGTGAAGTATGTACCTTCGTTTATACCAAGGTATCTTTAGGGAACTTTGTATCAATTTGTTATTGTTTTCTATAAATTTTATTGACTTAAGTTACTAAGTTTCCACTACTACTACAAGAGTATGGATCGTCGTAGAGTGCGGACTGTACTATAATATAATATGTAGTCTATCCCAAAACTCACATAAGATTCAGAAGTCACTTATGTCGAGTTTTGTAAATTTTGTTCAGTGTTCTTGTGAATGTGAAAATTACAAATCGTCTCAGTCGTAGAATAACGACGGAGTTGATTTTTTGACTATTTTAACATAAGCCTACTGAAATCATTATATTTTAACATATAACATTTTTCAAACCTCATACACACAATTTCAGATTTCTGAAATCATTATATTTTAACATAAAACATTTTTCAAAGCTTATACACACAGTAACGTTTTCAGATTTCATTAACAGAAACAGTAGTTTTCAAACTATTATGTAAAACATAATTTAAAAGCTTTGAAGCACTCTCCTGTAAAGTTATTTAAACTCAAATACGTCGTTTGTAGACAAACGACGTATTTATGTTTTAATAACTTTAACTACGACGTATATATAATATATCTGTGGGCTGTCTTACGTATATTAGATCATCACAAATAGTTAATGTTGTCATTTGTGTATTTGAGCTTAGCCGTAAAAAAGTATGATCCTAAACCCTATAGAAGGTAGTAGAATAAAATTACTTCAAACTTAAGTCAACAAAATTCATATAAAACATAGAGTACCGAATCCAACAATATTGGACATCAAACCTCATATATATTAGAATTCGTAAAAACTATAATAATATTAAATAAAATATACATTAGTAAATTTTTGTCATTTAAAATACGCGGCTGTGTTAGGATTCAACTCTGAATGAAATTTTGAGTCCATCGAATTGGGAGGCGATTTTGATGAAATAAAAATAATAGTATGTAAAATTCACTATTATGCAATAATTTGATAAGTCGCTATGTAAATAGGTGATTGGAATAATATAACTTTATCTAAATCACATTCCATTTGAAAGTTTTCCTTACAAATGTTTGCCATATTTATCGGTAGTGTTATATGATATATGTATAAATGTTTACTGAAACTATTGCAAGTCATAGAATTTTATCATGTTATGGCCACAAGTCTTTGACAATATCATTTCTACTGTATTTTGGGGCATCTGCTTTCTCCCTAATCATATCATGGCTTATCATAATCTGAACGAAAATGAAATTAAGAGCCTTAAATAAATAAAATATAATTAATATTTTAAATTGTACTGTTTTAAAAGATAAGAAAAAATATCCTGTTTGTTAAAGATGTTGAACTTCACTTTAAAGCAAGATAGCTTAATTTTTTTTCATTAAAAATATTTTTATTAATATTGGCATGTTAACAATCAATTAAATTAATGATTTATAACCAACGAAAAAAAGAAGGAGGTTCTCAATTTGACCGTGTATATATATATATATATATATATATTTATGAATGTCCAGCCCTCACTCCTTTATTTATGAACACTTTCATGATTCCTTTTTTGTTCGATAGAATATACCTCAAGGGGCCACCATGTCAAGGAAGTCAGGAACTTATGATGGGATCCTGATAAAATTGAGAAAAACCTTCGAAAATTGTGGGCACGAATAGTGTTTCTGTTTACTTTTCATAAGTTAATCCGGTATTTGCGTTTAGGAATCATCACATCATGAAGTTGAGCGGATGATGGAACCCATACCTTTTCTACACAATTAGAAGTTAGGTAGTAAAACTGATTTTAGTGACAGAAACCACTTAATATGCTTTGAAGAAAAAACATTTGATAGGGTTTTAAAGTATTTAGTATTAAATGCATTAAAATATAGTAGTTGTCAGAGTACTAAAAGATGATGCGAGTCACAAAAAACCATAAAATAAACACTTTTTAACAAAAAATTAAACCGACGAAAAATAACTAAAAAGCAAGAAATAAATAAACCTTTTAAGTCTTGAGTATTGAGCTTATTTACCTAAACTATCAATTTTATATAAACTAATTTAGTGTCAAGCGCCAAATAATCAAATGATTAATTACCTACGTAGAACCTTCTTTATTTCTACGTCCCTATAAAATTAAGATAATATCAGCAATTAATGATTTTGAGAAATATAACGGTCGATATCCAAGCGAAGTTTCGCTTCATATTACATTACTTAGCTATAAATAGAACAATCGGAATGGATTTTGCTTTTATAACAAGTCCTTTTATGCATTGTATTGTATAAAAACCGAACAAAGCTCAATAAGTGACCTTTCCTTATGTTAGTTATACGGTACGTTTGTGTAATAATACCAATTATAATATAGCTTGAATATTGCTTTAGATAAATTTGTTTAAAACCTTTATCGCTCATAATGGTATCAGTGACAAACACCACAATATGGAATCTGTATATAAAAGTATAGATTGTCTATTAATTTTCATTGGTTTTCCCAAAAGCCCGTCAGTATTCTAAGTGATTCTTATCTTCAAGGGGTTAACAAATAAAATGTGTGTTACGAACAAAGTACTGATAATTTCCTTGTTTGTGAATTCAAAAATAATAACTTTTTTATCTACCTACCCTCATGAAAAATCCATTATATGTCGTAACTCACGTGTTTCAGAGTTGTTGTTCAAAGTTAGACAATACTTTCATTTATATAGAAACTGTCCTATTTCTGGTAGTTGGGCCTCCTCTCACCTTGAGAGGGTTAGACTTTACCGAGGGGGGATCTTGGCCCAATACAAGTTCGTGGACTACATAAAAGGTAATAACTATAAATTGAGTTTTCCTTAAAGCAAGTGTTAGTTATTTCCAATGCGCACAACATAACATTTCACTATTCAAGCATTGATTTTTCCATACATTCGACTAGTTACACATTCAAATCAATAATAAAAAAAACATCTTGTAATTTCAATTTAGTCATCCGAAGATTAAAAATTACCTAAAATAATTACTATACTTAAAAATTGAACATAAACGAGGAGGTTCAATTCAAGCTAAAATGAAAAAGAAATAAGTGTATGTAATGTATTAATAGATAAGACAAAAATATGCCGACAACACTTTCCTACAAATCTTCATCGAATCCCCGTATGACTGATAAATCATTAATATGTATCCAGTCCATTATATGTATACAGCGGTAATCTATAGGGAAAAGATATGGCTTATTCGAACGATCTAAGTAGTTTACCCTGTCACGTGATTCTCTAGTTTATCAAAATAACTTTTTAGTGGGAGCCATGATCAACTAAGACCCTAGGTCATGTTTAGTTTCGATTTTTTAATAAGTAGCTCTGTTTTAATATGCATTTGCATTTTTGCTTTATAAATAATTTAGGGTGAGCAATGTGTCTGTCTGTCTTGGCGTTAGATGTCCGTTTTGCAGTGACTGTGACTATCAATTAAACTATGCACTATATTCCATGTTTTTTTCTCTCCATAAAACCCGCGTATTATACTTAAGTCAGTCAAATTTCAGCCGTCAGTGGTAAATCGTAGTGACGTCATGACGTGGTATGTTAACAAGTAGGTATGTGTATTTGTGGACGTAGAAAAATACCTAAACAATAATTTGATAATTAAGGAAAATGAGTAAAAGGAATTATCAACTGATAAAAAATGTATATTCATTTATAATACCGTACTGACTATTCATTTCTACTTATGCATTGGCGATTCCGTATCTGGGTCGATTGGAACATCTTGACACTGCGTTTGAGAGAAGTGTATTTTGAGATCACCAATTAGCCAAATTTTCGAGATTTTAAGAACATTAGTTGGTGATATTACTAGCACGTTTATTAAAACATGCACTGTGTAGTTTTTGTTTAATTTTAGTGGTCTACCATATTAAGTATTATTTTGCAATTAGGTACGGTGCCTTATTTATTGTTAGTAACAGATAAGTTAATGGTTATTTCTATGTTACTACATTCCATACGCCTCCCCATTCGGTGGGATATTTTAAATATCATATTATAAGAATTTTCTACTTATAACCGACTGACTGCATTTTGTTTCTTTTTTATTTTTTTTTACAAAATGACATTGAAGATATAAAAACCCAATATTAACCAAAATACTGTTTCGGTAGGTAGGTGTCTGTCTACATTAAGTACTAAAACAAATGTTTAAATAGATGAGCCTATTAAAATTTTACTTACTGTTTATAATTTAACTACACTATTAATCTTTGTGATCAATTTATGTCCAACTCACTTAAAGTTGTTTTTACCTACAGTCGGTTATATGCTATTTACATTAAACGGCTTACGTCACTGACCAGAATGATGATGTTGCTAATTACATCACTAAACTGCCAAAATACGTTGTTCTGATACTGTTACGTAAGTACGAAAAGGCTAAAGATTTTCAAAATATCAACATGTGACTATCAAGCTCTGACTATCCAGATGAGTATATATATTGAAGGGAACTTCCTTTCATATTTATATATGAATGGGCTCAAATGCAATGAAAATACTTGGTAAATATATGAGTAAATTATACATCACATGAATTGTTACCTATTAGCTTATAAATTTATTAGCTTTAATACAATACTTACAATTATTTCTTGGTTGTATTTTGCGAGTTTTTGATGGAACATCGGACAGTTAATGCAAATACTAGATATTCTAGTTATAATAGTTAAGTCTAGTTACTGTAGATGATGTCCAGTGTTCTGTTTTTATAAGTGTAAAATTGTGACATGGTTTCTATGGTTATAAGCCTATGTTAGCTGTAAAATATCTGTAGAATATTTATATCAATAGGATAGTTCTCAAAGAATATATTGTTTCATTCCGACTGTGTTAAATAAATTGCATTTTGTAAATTATTGTTAAGCGTTTATTGAAAATTCTAAATTAAAATCGTGAATTACTTTTAATGTAAAAAATTGAAATTGTTTTAGATAGTGAATCTGGATAGTCATGAACTGATTGTAAACTGATAGTCATATTCGGATATTGAAAAGGTCAAAACATTAATGTGTTATCTTGTAGTTTAAACGGCGTTTATACTTCCAATAAATAGCGTTGTATATAAAACTTAATATATAATTATTAATAATAAATATTTACAAGAATAAAATATGAATAATAATAATTATAGTTATTATTATTATTATTTTTTCTTCGTTTCCTTTCTGATGTATGTATGTCGCCCCATCGCAGGGACAATTACGTAGCATACAAGTTTTATATTATTAAATTTTTCTTATATGTGGATTTTATAAGTTTTATTTTCCAACACACTAACCGAACGTTCATCATCATCAGCCTATCGCCGTCCACTGCCGGACGAAGGCCTCCCCCATACAGCGCCAACTATCCCGGTCTTGGGCAATCCGCATCCATCCGCTGCCATCCACCTTCTTCAGGTCGTCGGTCCATCGTGCCGCAGGGCGCCCTACACTACGTTTGCCTAATCGCGGTCTCCACTCTAGCACGTGTCGACTCCAGCGACCATCAGTCCGCCTGGAGACACGACCGGCCCACTTCCACTTCAACATACTGATTCTATGTGCGATGTTGGTTACTCTAGTTCTCTGCCGAATTTGATCGTCTAGACAAACAAAACGTTATTCTGATGCAAACCCCAAGGTAATTCTAAAAATCTCAAATTTTCAGAAAGAAGACTTGGAATAAACACACAATTTACTGAACATCTACAAATAAATGAAGAGAATTTTTATCAGTCTTTTTTTTTGTTCCGAACAGTTGAAGAGGCTTGACAAACAAAGGATTTGGTGCTAATTATGTATTTAAACGGGAATCAACGCGATCACGAAAAGATATTACACACCTCTGAATTGCCTGACGTTCCCGTTTAAATACATAATTATATCATGGAACACGAAAGTTTAAAAGTTAGGATTTGGTTCTGTAAAGAAGTATTGGATGAACATACGTTGGTACAAAAGAAACCGTAAGTTCAACATTTACAATTTAGTATACGTACTTACAAACCTTACGCTTCCGGTCTGTTAGGACAGTTTTTTACATTGTACTGATCACATAATGAACAAATCTCAAAATCACCTTTTCCCAAAATTACTGATTTTCTAAATGTCTTTGTTTTTCAATGTCTGAAATAAAATTGTCAAATTGATGTACAGTCAGATACACTTTATTTGAAAAGTTTTCTAAGGTTAATCTTAAAATTAAATAACAAAACTTATATTTTCTTTAAGAAACTAAAATATTCTTAAACATTTAATAGTGGATAAGTGTATTCTCTTTTTGATTGTTGCGAATTTTTGTAGAAACTGAATTTCTGTTCAATCACAGGATTGTATCTCATACAATTGTTTTTGTAGCAGTGTATTGTGTATATACAAAAAAAATGTACTTACTTAAGTACATTTTTTTACACATACTTATGTTTATCTCTTGTCTGGACCCACTAATAAGATTCAATAATAATTAATCCAATGACTACATATTATAAAACAAAGACCCCCGCCGCGTCTGTCTGTCTGTCTGTTCGCGATAAACTGAAAAACTTCTTAACGGATTTTCATGCAGTTTTCACTAGTAGACAGAGTGATTCACGAGGAAGGTTTAGGTGTATAATTTGTTAAGGTTTTGTGTAAATTGATTGAAACATGTTGAAGATTATTGAAGATGTCTCTGCTACCCGTGCGAAGCCGGGGCGGGTTGCTAGAATTTTAATAAGATTGACAAGATTGGGTGACTAGTACTACCAGTTGTACTATTTGGTAGTACTAGTGACCCAAAGGGAGCTATTCCATCAAACAATCGCATTTAGAATAGAGATACGCTTATGCTAACATTTTTTTGATTGAATGTACCTTTTCTGTCAGACAATAAGAATTTCCGACATTCAATAACAAAGATATTTAGAAAATCAGTCATTTTGGGAAAAGGTGATTTTGAGATTTGTTCATTATGTGATCAGTACAATGTAAGAAACTGTCCAAACAGACCGGAAGCTCGATATTTGAAGGTAACTCATCAACAGGTTAACGAAACAGTAAAACCCGATATCAACATCCTGGAAAGCGCAAACTTATAGTCACTTCGTGTTGTTCTTGTTAATGTTTCCACATTTTTAATATTTTTATTTTTAATTTGCATGCTTTTTTAATAGCAGAATTTTCTACTTACAGGAATATTGCTTTTTTAGACTGTTGATGTCGATTTTAATTTACGCGACGGATTTGACAGATCGGTTTACCTGACCTGTAATTGCTCAAAATCTATTTCGTGCTTCAATACGCATGCCCGATATTGTCTGTGATCTGGACAGTTATAGAAGGTATTCATAGTCAGTAATGCTCTTAGTAAGCCAAAACTCACTTATGTATGTTTTGTTGAAGGTGTCTTCGACCTTAACCCTAAAAAAAAAGCGCGAGTTTTGGGGATTTTACCAAGCAAATTCAAATATACCGCGTAAAACACCTAAAATAACTTGTAAAGTGTCCTTTCATTGTAAAACGGAACAAGGGATAAAATTATCTTTATAAATAGTTTTAGATGCAGGTATTTAATAAAATATAGTAAAAAAATAACACATTTAATGGTATGTTCAATTCTAATGAAAAATATTTATTTGGGAATGGGGATCATACATTGTTATTTGTTTTTAATGCAACTGATTGATCTGACTCTAGGCCAGTGATTCCCAAAGTGGTCCAGGGGTCCACGGGAGACTCGGGGGTTGTTAAAAAATGGGGGTTCACTAGTTGTAAGTGGGGCTCCATGAAAATTTATCTGGTTTCGATAGTAAAGAACAAAAATGTTGGCTTGGCTTTTCCTAACAATGTAGGCAGATGATAACGCTGGTTAAAAACTCTGAATCCGATTGAAGACGCCTAGCCGGATTTAATCGAACATTTCCGATTGATTTTCAATTAGTTTCAATCGAATTGTATCCTAAACTTCCGAATGAATACGATTGAAAGTTAATCGGAAATCTCCGATTAAATTCGAATACAATTCATACTCTGATTGAAGCCGATTGAAACTCCATTGAATTTCTGACGGATTCAATCAGATTTTTTTTTATTAAAATTATTTTCATAATTTTCCGATAGAATCCGATTTTTTTTTCATCGTATTCAATCCGTTTAAGTGGTCACAGAGTAGGTTCAAAGCCGCGAAGAATTGAATTTGATTGAATCCAATTGAAAAAATTCAATCAGAAGATAATCGAAAAATAAATTATTGTTTTCCAATTGAATCTAATTAAGTGATTTAAAAAAATATAATCAGCTTGAAATATTTCAAACGGATTTAATGTTTCAATCGGAAAAATAATTATATTAGTTAACAAAATAAGAAGCAATGCATTGAACACCCGTTTATTTGCACAATTGTGCGACGGAAATGATGAAGATTTCCAACGAAGTACGCTGGTTGTCGAAAGGTACATGTTTAACAAGATTTTACTCACTTTTTTTTTAATAATAATATCAAATTCAAACCTGACTTCGCGTATTTCACAGATTTGTTCAAAAAGTTTAAACAAGTCTTTCAAACTTTGACATTAACTTGCAGTTACAGGGGGACATGCAGCTTAAATTTAATAAAAATAAAGAGTGTAATTTCAGCTTTTCTAGGAAAATTTAAATTTATGAAACAAAATATTAGTCGGCGCGAATTCTCCCAGTTTCCAAACTTGTCACAGGCAGAATGTCTTGATGAGGATTTTCAGACATACGTTCAACATTTAAATGATGACTTCAAAAATAGATTTGAAGATATAAGACACATAACAAATTGCTCGTCCATAATTCAATAATAATAATAATAAAACGCAAAACCTGGCAACACTTACCTGTTAGCGTCACATTTTCTTACAAAAGATAATAAATATGTTTAATTTGAAATAAATTATCAAAATCGGAAATAAATACATAAAATATATGTTTTGAAAACAGATTTTTACTAAAAAATATAAGAAAAA
This sequence comes from Callimorpha dominula, assembly GCA_949752705.1. Lineage (NCBI taxonomy): Eukaryota > Metazoa > Arthropoda > Insecta > Lepidoptera > Erebidae > Callimorpha > Callimorpha dominula. Next base: position 25,541,527 of record OX456990.1, on the reverse strand, counting down.
CCACATCAAAAATATGAAAAAATATAAACATTTTAAAAAATACAAAAATTTTAGAAGATTATGACAGATGTCATAGAATACAATACCATGGAACACAATAGAAATGCTAACAAGAAATCAAGCCAGAAACAGAAATGCACAACGGATAACCCCGGACTCGTCGCACAGCTCCGCCTCACAGCCGCCACTACACCCTTCGAGGACAGCGGGCAAGCAATGAGTCGTCGAGCTCAAGCTCTAACGACGAGTATTTTTCCCCGCCGACGTCGCCAACATCTGTGCGTCGGCAGGGGAGAACCCGGCCACCGACCTGCTTGGGACCTCGAATAGGGCCTCCGCTGCCGGTGGTGATATGCGCCGAATGAAATGGACTAATTCAATTAATGAAAACGTCATGCGGGCATATTATCGGGCTACAGAGTTGGGAACTAATCTTACTGCGTATTCGTTTGGTGTCTCTGTTTCAGGAGCTTGAACCAGCCGTCAACGTGTCAGCACAACGACTGTCGGATCAGGTACGGGCTATACAGCGCTGCCACCTGCAGAATGATACCGTACTTGACAGGATACGCTCTGACGTACGGGATAGCTTTATTGTCCCTTCTTCATCGCAAACTGTGAGTTTGGTGACTAACGAGATGCCACAATTACTACCTCTTGATGAAGTTGTGGAGAGTGAGGCTATATCCGTGAATACCCAATACAATGAGAGACTAAGGAGTGCTTTGGAGGATGCGATTATGGAATACAGGTCTGTAAATTATCAAATTAGACCACGTTTATCCCGTTTGCCTATGCATAAAAGAAATATAGCGCTGGTGTGTGCCCTGGATTCGCTATTGTCTAACTATTAAGTCCGCCTTTTGCAATATATTTGCAGGAAGTGTTAATAAATAAATAAAATAAGATCTTAGTGATACACACTCTATTCTCTACTGTGCGGCTGTCGCAGTATGTCGAGTAGCGGGAGTTAATTTTTTCGTAAATACCACTACTACTCGTCCCAAGTCTACTGTGCCAGCTTGGCAGTGTAGAATTGAGCGTCGTATTGTTGAGGCTAGGACGCTCATCAGTAAGCTAATTAACTTTCGATTGGGCAATACTCGGCCAAAGGAGATGCGCTTTGTGAAACAGGCATTTTTGGGGACTGACATCAGTCCTCAACAATACATGTCATGTGTCACAGAGCGCATAGACTTTCTAAAGCAAAAAGTTTATGCGTGGACAAATAGGATATGACGTTACAAAAAACGAATTGATAGGTATAATCAGAATCGTATGTTCCAAAGACATGAGAGGTGGGTTTACCGAAAATGGGAACAAGTGGATCCATGTGTGAGTGATGGGCACTTACCGGATGAAGATGTTACAAATACATTTTGGCGTAACATCAGGTCGGTGCCTGTCACTCATACAGAAGGCGATTGGATGCGAGATGTTAAGCGGTCATGTGAGCGTATACAAAAAATGCAGTCCGTTCATTACTAAATTGGAAATCAGCTGGACCGGACGGACTGCACAACTTTTGGCTTAAGTGGTTCCGAAGCTCACATGCTCGTTTGGCATCTCAATTCCAATCAGCTTTAGATTCAGGGTTATTACCCCATTTTATGACCACTGGTATTGATCATTTCTATTTCTCAGAATGGATGTAGAAGCGGGACACGTGGCACTAAAGAGCTCCTTATCATAGATATGGCCATTAGCCAACAGGTACGTCGTAACCGTAAGAATCTGTCGACATGTGGGATAGACTATAAGAAGGCCTATGACTCGGTGCCACATACGTGGCTTTTGAGAGTGCAAGAGTTGTATAAAATTTATACAACTCTTTGCACTTTTTAGAAATCATGTATGAGGCAATGGAGGACGATACTTCGCTATCCAGAATGTCGACAGATTGCGGGAAGCGATGTACCAATAAAGATTGAGCGGGGCATATTTCAAGGTGATAGTGTGAGTCCCTTGTGGTTCTGCCTGGCTTTGAACCCTCTCAGTACTCTGTTAGAGGATTCAGGACTAGGCTATAGGTTGCAGAAAGATGATCTAGTTATATCTCACCTTCTATATATGGATGATTTGAAACTACTAGCCCCCACTAATTTGCAATTGATAGCGTTACTGAAGGTAACTGAAAACTTTAGTAACTCAATCAGGATGGAATTTGGTGTGGATAAGTGTGCAGTCATGCATGTTAAGAAAGGTGTGATAGGGGAATCTGAAGGAGGTGAACTTTCCGATTCAACAAAACTTAGATCTCTGTCTGCCACCGAAACCTACAAGTATCTAGGTATATCACAATAATTAAGAATATCTGAACCTACTATGAAACAAGCACTGCAGGAGCGCTTTTTTGGCCACCTGAAAAAAGTGCTAAAAAGTCTTTTATCAGGGGGTAACAAAATGCGCGCCTGCAACGGTTGGGTCATGCCGGTTCTGATGTATTCCTTTGGTATACTTGGACTCAGACGGAACTAGATGCCCTTGACAGGGGAGTCCGTACACTGCTTACTGCATTTCGAATGCACCACCCACGTTCATCGGTAATGAGGTTGTGTTTCCCATGAAAGTTTGGGGGTCGTGGACTTTTAAACAATAAGACCTTATACAATCGTGAGATATACAACCTTAGAGAATATTTTCTTCATACTGATGTGGGTATGCATTGCAATGTGGTTGCAGTGGACAAGGGACTGACTCCGCTCGCTCTGGCTAAAGAGAACTGGCGCAAACCTGTAGTTCTTAGTACTAATGAGCGCAGGGAGGTATGGAAGGGCAAAGCACTTCATGGTCGTTTTTATCGGGCCCTAAATGGGCCTGATATAGACTTAAAAGCTTCCACATCTTGGCTACGGTTCGGTGATCTCTTCGGAGAAACCAAAGGTCTTTGCAATTATGGACGAAGTTGTTATGACAAATAACTATCGGAAATATATCCTGAAAGATGGTACGGTTGACATCTGTCGGGCATGCCACCGTCCCGGTGAATCTATCAGGCATATTATTTCTGGTTCTTGTCTTGCCAATGGTGAATATTTGCACAGACACAACCAAGTGGCCAGGATTGTACATCAACATCTAGCCCTTAAACACAACTTTGTGAATTCAGAGGTGCCATATTACAGGTATGTGCCCGACCCAGCTCTTAAAAATGGTCGAGCCACATTGTATTGGGATCGATCTATCATCACTGACAGAACTATTGTTACGAATAAACCTGATATAGTGGTGATAGACCGATTCGTGCGCCGTGCAATGATCATCGATATCGCTGTTCCTCATGACGAGAATCTCGTGAAAGTTGAAAAAGATAAATCAAATATTTGGGTTTGTCTCACGAGATTGTCGACATGTGGAATGTCGAATCGGCGATCATTGTTCCGATTGTCATATCTGCTCATGGATTAATAGCCAAGAGCCTTGGTTGGATCAAGGGACTGATGCGGGCAGTTTTTCTCGACACGGCCCCCATAGTGAGGAGGTTCCTGTCTTTGGAGCCCTAACCACCGGTATCTTGGTCCCTGTACCCGATGTCGGTGGTCTATTATTTTTTATATTTTTAAATATATATATTTTTAGGTGAATAAAGAGAATAATAATAATATTCCATAGAAATTATGACCATTGAAATACCACCATGAGTCATAAATCTTCTTTGATGAAACAGAAGTGTCGAAGTTGGCATTACAAGAGGAGCTTAGAATCAATTAGGAGCTGAAGGTGAAATTTAAAAAAGGCTATCAAAAATTTTGGCTGCAGGCAGAAATACTCGAAAAATATCCTGGGATATGGAAAATTGCGAGAAAACTTTTGATAGCGTTTTCCTTGTCATACCTTGTCGAAAAAAGTTTGTGTCGTAACAAACCTATTAACGAAAAAAATTTAGCATATTGAACATCACAGATCGGGGAGATTTGCGGTTTTCCTTACAAAACTGAAGCCAAATATTAAAATTATGTAATTCTTTTTTTATTGTTGATTTTCATTTTTTAAGTTATGTTCTTATGGTAGGTTATTAATGTTCAATTTGAATTCTATTAAGTCTGTAATCATAGCATTGTAACAAATACGACACAAGAAAATATACTACTTTTCTTTTTATTTTTCTACTCCAAATTTACAGTTGGAACTCGGTCGTGACGGAAATTTCCATCGTTAGATCTAATCTTCACATTTTTTATGAGTTTTGGGAATATGTTAGAAATGTAGCAAGAGGGGGTCCACCGAAACCAGTAAAATTTTGAATGTGGTTAGGTACTTCAGTTAGGTGTTAGGTTAGGTTCTTCGTGAAGCTTCTTTGGGCAACCGGGTTTGAACGAAGTTTCTTTTGCTATATAAAAATATATTTAATGAATTGATTAATTAAAATATAGTAAATACTATAAAACTCGATATTAAAATTGCGCCATCTATGAAAATTGCCCAAACTATAGTCTGTCTAATTTAAGAAGTACCGTTTGACGTTTCATATTTTTCAAGCCGAAACAAGTTTGTATAGGCGTAACTCACACAATTTCAAAAACCTTTGCCGTAAAAACATGGAATTATGAAGCTATTTTTATTTTATCACAAGATGTACAATTCTTAATCACTTAATTCAAATTTAAATCTTGTAAGCAAGGCAAAATAACTAAAATATAGAATAGATAGCTTTTTCTTTAGACTGCGTTTCAAAGTCACGTAGTTAGTTCCTTTACCGTAGTGTTGCGACTCTTCAAATTCACTTGTATACGAAAAATCGTTAAAATGTATGAATAATCGAACTTATTAATAACGAGTCTCTTTAAATCTAGGCATCTTTTAGTATTTAATAATACTTTAATTTCAGCTGACATTTAACCGCATTATTAAAATTAAAAGTATGTTAGTTACTGTAATTTTAAATAAATCTTTGTAGATAAAATCGCTCGTGTCAAAGTCTACAAAAAAAACCATTTTTTTTATCTGGCAACACTGCCAACTATAACCTATGCAGTCTCTCGCCATCTTGGAAGGTGACTGTGCGCGTACTTTTTTCGTTTGTGTATTTTATCATAATTTATGACTTGGCTATTACTTTTCTGGACTGATTCTTCTTTATTAGATTACAATAAATAAATAAAATATAATAACTACAATATTTATAGTGCCAAATCTAAGGAAAAAAGGGAACTAACATTAATAAAAAAATTAGTTAGGTTTCAACATAATACTTCATGAAAATGAATGATTTTAAGTCAAATTAAAATATGTCACCGCTGTTTAAATGTGCTTACGTCAACTTCAAGCATATTACTTAGACCCAACCCGCCTGTCTTGTGTAGTGTATATGTTAATCTCCGAACTTCAGTAAATCGTAAGATTTTCCAGTAAAACCTACAATTTACCAACTGTTTATAGCAAAAGTCCGAACTGCTCTTTGCTCATGTATGTGCACAACAAGTAATGACAGCGGTCAGCGAGAACCAGAACCGAATCACTTCTACGAAAATCAATAATGTACAAAGTCGGTTAGGTTAGGATGGAACTGAAAAGTCCGAAAAATAATTTCTTTTATAAAATTCTGACATTTATCTAAACACTTTGGTATATACTAAGAATTACTAGTAAAAACTATGATAAACCAATATACGTTCAATATATATAAATCTGTAAAACTGTAATCGATTAGTAAACAAAGAAATGATATCGATATCTCTTAAGAATCGGATATTGCAGTAATCAATTTCTTTGACCCCATGCCTATTCATCAATCTGTCAGAACTGTCAAATGGTGCTTTTTTTTACATTTACTATACAACAGCATCAAAGTACAGTAGTATCGAGACAGAATATGGAGATGGCGTAAATAAAATAAATCAACTCGCGCAAATCTTCTTTCCGGCTAGCCGCCATCCGCCAAATGGCTGAAGTGTAAAGTGCGATAAAAAACTTTCTTCCAAAAATCCTCCTGACGATATGCTTAAATTGGCAAATTTTATTGTTACTTACTAACCGACTACAATAAAAATCTTTTTAACAAAAAAATAAACCGACGAAAAGAACTAAAAAGCATAAAATAAATAAACCTATTAAGTATTGAGCTTATTTACATAAAGCTATCAAATTTTATATAAACTTATTTTGAGTCGGAGTCAAACAACAAACTGATTAATTATCTAAATTTTTGTATGTACATACATAGAAATGGACATGGCTCTACGTAGGCCATTAATCATTTCATTCAAAAATCAACAAATATCTAAAAATTGTATACATCGATGATGTTTTTGTTTCCTCTGAAACATCGCTGTCTCATTGGAGCAGTGCGTTTAGTTGTCCTACCCAAATTATATTTAAACAAAATACATTTTCTTTCCACTAAAAAGCACATTGAAGTCGGTGATAGTTTTTTTTAGCTACTTCTGTCCTAGCAAAAAAACCGGCAATATATCAACTTTTTGCAAAGTGTCTAGCTCCAGCTATTTAGCTAATCAGATAAGATAATAGTGCTAAAGGTAGCAGCAGGCAACACTGTCGTGGTCTTGAAAATTAGGCAAATTAATGTACACGCGTAGTACTAATCACAGAGTAACTTATATATGTAGAGATACTAATGACAGGAATGACAGAGTACCTAATTGTGACTGAGTAAATTATGTGTCGTTTGTTGTTTTAACCCGCTAAGATGTTGTTTATTTGTACTTTTAACTCTAAGGATTTAAAATTAAATCTGTTATAAAGTAGGTATCCTACTTATATACGGGTAGATAGGTATGGGTTTTACAATGCCCGGTTGTGAATTACGACGTTTAATATTTATTTCAACATCAAGATTTTTAGATAGTCATGGAAAACAGATGAAAACCATATGAAATAGATTATAGAACATATAAATCAATTAGTCGTCAGAAAGGCTAGGTAAATTATAAACTATGTATTGTAGGTAGTAATTTTTTGAGTGTCTCTCCTGGTTTTTTTACTTCTTATGGTAAGTAAAAGGGTAAGTAAATCAATTTTACACTATTTGAAGGGTTCAGCCCTAAACTTCTGTAATGAAATACATATACTGTTTCCAGAAAAGGTAATGGGTTAATTTTTTTTTTCCTAAATCTATTGAATATTACACAATCAGTTAAAGTAAATATTAAAAAAGTATTATTATTCTTTATGTTCTTTATTTATTTAAATATACATATAAGTTACAGTTGTAAATACATTCAGATATAAAGAAATATATTTAAAAGAATATAAAATAGTGTCCTCCCATATCCGGTACAGGGACCAAGCCACCAGTTAGGGTTCCAGAGACAGAAACCTCTTCACTATGCATGAAATATCAAGGAGGTTTGTCTTCTGAATCAGACTCTTAATCCAGCTACCTAATGTGAGCTTCTGGAGGTGTTGGTTGAGACTCTTGATTAACCCATGGGCCGAAATGACTATCAGAACAACTATTGCTGAATCCCCATGGTACATGTATACCATCTCGTGGGATAACTCCAAATATTTTATTTCTTTCTCATTCTTTTTCATTATTATTAAAAATTGAATTTGCAAGTCAAAGTTGCCTTTGTCTTACATAGAAACTACATTATTTAACAAAAATAATACTTGGATTTAAGGGTGTAAAGAATAAATTACTTGTTATTGTTAACAGATTTTCAAGATGAAAATGGCATACAAGAGATTATGGTTTGGTGCAACCCCACCTTCACTCCGCAACTCGAAGAGATGAATAGCAGTGATGAAAATCAGGCCATGCAAACATAATCTTAAAAAATTACCATTAAATAATGCAGTCCATCTAATGTGAGTATGGAGATTCTGACCATATTAAACCTTTTTAGACTGTCCGAAAAATTTACTTATAAAAACTTGATATGATAAAAGTTAATGTAAGGTAAATAGCTGATGTCATATATAGGCTAATTCTCTAATATCTATACTGCCTGGAAGAAAAATTTGTATAGTTCTTATATTTTTAGGGTTTCGTACCTCAAAAGGTAAATAAAAAGCAAAATTAAATATTTTTAAAAAACCCAAGACTGTTAAAACGTAATCGAAAAAGGATAAAATAATTTAAAAATCCCCAACCTAACCAGATTACCTATGTAACGAAAGATGATAAACGTAAAAAGATTTTTTATGATAGAGTTGATCTCTCGCGAAGTCGGTCATATAAACAATGGAGTATCAGTTTCATAGCACTTCCTTACGTGCCTATCTGTTTCTCGAAGATATCCTTAGATGTGGCAATAATAAATAACATATTCAACTACCTATAAACTTAATAAACAACCAAAGAATATCCACCGGGGCTGCCATTAAATGAACTAAAGTTTTGCAGTTTTATAGTAATGTGAATATGATTATTGAAGATGTTTTGAGATGACATAATGTAAACATAGGATATCTTCATTTTAGTTGAAATTTGAAATAGAGATATTTTCAAAATGTTTAATTTTGCTTTTTATTTCAGACTTATTAGAGAGCATGTACTTATTATGTACATATCTATATAGTTTATTTCATAGTGATAATATATTATATATACATGTTTACAACTATACTTTGCCTGGTACTTTGTTGTGACTCGATATCATTACGTAGAATGAAAAAGATAAGTTGATATGATGTTCAAAACATTCAGCTACAGCTCTATAATAGTCGTCAAAGAGAAGAGAAGATAGAGATAACGGTAGAGAAGACCATATTCAATTAAAGAAAGATAAATGTCAACATTGGTTTGCACAAACAAATGTTTACTGCAGCGCCCCCTAGTGAGTTACCACCGTAACACCCATCTAAGAACCAGCACCAATCAACCACGAACCCATTACTGAATACCGCATCAATATCAGACTATTCGTTTTTGAGATAAATGGCAACATTGGTTTGCACAAACACACAAACATCTGTGTCACCGCCGATTTTCTCAGGAACGGGTGGACTTAGCAAGTTGAAATTTATACCAGATATGTATAGTTTATTAGGTGTATAAAAATCAAGGTCCTGAGTCAACACGATAAAAAAAATTTACCAAAATTTACCTTAATTTTCAACATTTTTTATTTTTCACAATTTTCCCTTTACTTTTGCTGTAAGACCTTGTTTTTAACCAAAATTGACAATTCTAGGTCAACCGGAACTACTTCCCATTTACCTAGAATCATGAAATTTGGTAAGAAGCAAGGTCTGACAGTACAAGTGAAGGAAAAAATCTGAAAGTCGTTAATTTGTTATTATATCAAAATAAAAAAAAACGTTTTTGTGATAACAAACTTATATTTTGCGGTTGGATTTTTCACTTAAAAACCCCAAAGTTAAGTTTGTCTTTCGAAAAAGACGGGCAAATGTCTTTAAGAATTGATTCCCGAGCTGGACCTATACAAGTTTGCTTGCTTACGGAACCCTCGGTGCGCGAGTCAGACTCGCAGTTGTCTGGTTTTTCAGTACATATATTAACAAATATATTATAATGATAATACCATTACAATTACTTTTTCAGACTTGGTCCTATCATTTTCCACACACAGAGTGAGATATACTCAAGAATGTATACAGGGTGAATTTTTTAGGTCAGCGTGCAGGGCCAAATCCGAAACTATGAAGAATAATGGAAAGTACTCAAAGGAGTCTAGGGCCCGATTTTAATGAAAACGGAACTGCGCACACATAGCAACTCGATTTGCGATTTTCGGTGATCTACAACAGTTTTCAGTTGCTGCAATCGATGACTAAGGGCCCTATTTCATTAGAACACCATAGTGGCGACAAACGTGTACAGTTGCATGGAGGGTATCTCACCTGGTATCAACTCGGTGGCGCAACCAAGTTGTTGCCGGCGACCGAATCACCCGCTAGTGGCACCACCATTAATATGTATCAAACTATTTGCCATCTCACTCAGTCTGCCACCAGTTGCGCTACCAGGACTGTCCCTCCTTCGATGTTTATTGATTGTGTTCCTGCTAGCATACACTACGATGTCGCAGAAATTAAGTCATTTTGATACCGAAAGATTTATTATCGAAATACGAAGAAGACCATCTATTTGGGACAGTTCCTCGCAGGATTATTCGAACAGAGATTTGACAAAGAAATGTTGGGAGGAAGTTGTGGAAATATTTGGTGCTGAAGCCTTATTGGTGAAAAAAAAGACTTGGGTGAGTGATGTAAATATTTTTATTTATTAACGAATACAGTTATTTTGTAAGTACGTGGGTCTTCGTTTAAAAAATAGTCTGCAAAGTTCTCTCGAATTGTAGTCTCTAGTGGAATTTCGTTGCGTTATATTTTCACAGCATGTAATTGTCAAAGTATGGTTATAAAAATATCCATAATTATGTAAGACACATGTTTTTACGATTGATTTTGCTAATTCAATGTAGACATTTAATGGTCTGTGAATAATATTCTACTTGTTTGTTAAAATACCAAATGTGCATTCTATGTATCGGCGAGCTCTCGATAAGCCTGTAGTTAAAAAAAAATTGTTTGATACTCAGGTTATTTCCGTAGTATTAATACGTAGGGAAAAATCGTTGGTTATTCTCAGAATTTTTTTCGGGCTCTGGAATATTTATATTATTGCTTACAAGCTTCTTATACAATTCAGTTTCTTGGAAAATCGTAGGCACCGACATCTATATAAATAAAGTTATAATTTGCGTCACACACAGCAAACAGCACTATAGAAAAAAGTGTTTACGGTTATAATATAACGAACCAGAATCAGACTTATATGCTTTCCGTCTATACTATCGATACAGTGTGTAAAGTTAGCCTGTTTTTCGAATCCATCTGATACTTTGATCCAGGCAGTAGCAGTAGTTGGAAGTAACAAACATGTTTTCAGATTATTCCAAATCACGATACACACTTCTCTAATTATTGTCGTTAATGTTATTTGTCCAAGACGATAGTCGTTATAAAGGTCCATCATTGTACATCCACCTTCGAGGTACCTGCAATTAGTAAAAATGAGATGTGTAAATAAATTTTAAAGCATACCTTTCTTTAATTTTCAGGATTAAAGTTACATAAAAGATGGAAAGGTATCAGATCATGCCTTGCACGGGAAGTCAAACGTAAAAAAATATAAAATCTGGTTCTGGAAGCAATATTCGCAAAACCGAATATATATATATTATAATCAGTTACAGTTTCTTCAAAAATTAGTGGCTATCCGAGAGTCAAGAAGAGGAAGAAGATAATTTGGAGGGCAATGATATAGAAGTGGGTGAACAACCAAAACTAGGCAAACGACTGAAGATGACGATCGCTTTATCTGAGCTTTAAACAATTCTATTGAACAGAGACGTCGTGAGACAGAAGAGGTAGACGAAGACAAATTATTTCTACTTTCATTGTTAAGCACGCTAAAAGGTCTTCCACCTCATATTAAAATGAGATCCAAAGTAAACATGCTCAATTTGATGTCCGAACCTTCAGGTTATTCCAGTAACATACATGCCAACAACGTTTAATATGTCTACTGTTCGTTCGAATAACATGTGCATTTATAATCAAGAACACAATCCAGAAGGTACACAGGCTAGCCAACAGTATTATCATCCTGGATATCGTACTCAACGGCGGGAGGAGTTCGAATATGAATCAATGTCTTACAGCAAATTCTCCAAGCGATTTAATTACTTCAAACGAATCTGAACTATACATGGATTTGTTTGACATACAAGAAAAAATAACTTTGTTTGTTTTAAAGTTACTATCTTAATGTTGTTACCACTATTATAAAATCTAAGATAGAAATAAAGAAAAAACAAATTCATTAACACTGACATATTTCTTCTGTCTTAAACTCTTCACCAACTATGCAAAGAATTTAATACAATATCCAAGTCCACACCTGACATAGACATCTACCACGACTCTAAAAATTGTTTTAAAAATAAAATATTTAATTCCTTTCGAACCTCTAATAATAACAACAACAGTTTAAAGTAGTATGTACAATAGTATAAGTAATAATTTTATCTATTTTCTACTAAATTCAGTTTCGTAGAAATGTTATTTAGTTTAGTTTATTAATTGTGTTAATACATTTTTTTTTCTCTGTGTCATTGTCATAATACTCATGCTGGTTATTCCGTAATTGGCAAATGTATCAGCCATATTATTTACTAACATGTTCTGTACCTAATTTGTAATGCATTTACTGTGGATAAATAAATAAAACTTTGAAAATTTTCTTGGTGTTTGTTTTACTCGTAAGTGCACCGGGCGGTGTACAGTGGATGTGCCCCAATTAAATATTAAATATTTTTAGAGTTGGCAATAGTTAAAAAAATAATGCAAAACTAAAGAACTAATTATTTCTAGATTCAAACTCAATAAGGTTTCTTATATCGTCAAGCCATTTTTGCATAGTGCTGCTAGTAACTCCTCAAATGTGGTAACGGACATTCTATAGGTATTTTCTTAGATTCTTAAAGGAAATAAGAAAACATCATGCAATCTGGGATTTGAGTGCCGATGAATATTTTATTTCCACAAAAAAGATTAAAGCCTGGGAAAAGTGGGCATAAAGAGTAATGTGGCGTTTGAAAATTTTGCATGCCGGGGAAAAAATAAAATAGGTAATATTTTTATAACCTTATTTAGCTGCAAGTGATATTTACATCTTTAAATCTTGCATGGAACCGATCCTTCAGGACTTATAAAGTAGTATTTTGTTTAATCATCAGTATCTCACAAATATTAATTGACCGTCTAGAATACATAATACTTTTTGTGTTTGCAAGTATATTTGACACTGCATGAAAATGTAATCCCTCCTGCTGTCTAATCACATTATGCAGTATACAACATGCTTAATAATTATTTCCGCAAAATCAGCTGATACATGATTTGAAGGCTTAGTAATAGATAGATAGTCCTGATGCAATAGATAACTTAATAAATGACATAGTTACAAAACTGAATAATAAGAAAAAAGCTGCCGGTATTTTCTTAGACCTTAGTACAGCTGTTGATACAGTTAACCACCAATTGTTAATAAACAAACTAGAACATTATGGTGTACGAGGTTTAGCTAAGCAATTATTTAGCTCTTTTTTAGATAATCGTGAGATGTTTGTTGAAATTGATGCTTACGATAATGTAAAGATAAATAATAAACATGTTATAAATACAGGCGTTCCCCAAGGTTAGGTCCTTGGGGCGATATTTTTTATAGTATTTAATAATGATTTAATTGAATATACGTAATTGACAAAATTTCAGACTCTATAAAATTGACTGTGTTTGCGGATGATACAAACGGTATTGTATCTGAGAATGACATTAATAATTTGACCAGTAGAATAGGTGACTCTCTAATAGCTTTTAACGACTGGTTTACTGCTAATGGACTTATTATGAACACTAAGAAGACAAATTTGATACTTTTTCAGACTACTACAAAAAATAATGACATTCTTAGTTATACAATGAATGGAAATAAAATAGATATGGTCAAGGCTGTAAAATTTCTAGGGGTACATGTTGATTGTTATCTAAATTGGAAAGATGTACTTAATCATATAGAGAGTACAATTGGCTCTGCATGTTATGTTCTTAGGAGCTTAAGAAACGAGACGAATTAAGAGCAACTTAAGATTGTTTACTATGCGCTAGTTGAATCCAAATTGAGGTACAGTATTCTATTTTGGGGTGGTAGTTATGAATATAATATCCAAAAAGCGTTTATTGCACAGAAAAGGGCGATTAGAACTACGGTCCGGATACAGCAACAAGAGTCTTGTAAACATCACTTCAAGGACCTTGAAATTCTAACTGTACTTAATTTATACGTGATGGTTCTAATTATGAATTTTGCTAAAAATATCCACAAGTTAACTTATGAAGAGAGACAATTACGCGAGAAGACAAGACGAATGGATATGCCGTCTAATACAAAGCCTACTCTGAACTTAGTTAAGCATAGCTCAAATTAAGTGGCAATCAAAATATTTAATAAACTTCCTTTGGAACTAAAAACAGCTTTTTAACATAAATAATTAAAATAACTTAAGGCTTTTCTTGTACATAAGTGCTTATATTCCATAAATGACTTGTAATCGTTAGTATATTAAGTTTAGTTTGTAATACAGCAAAAGCAATATCGAATGTGTCTTAAAATAATTTCAATTAAATTGACATTTGTAATAAATTGTATTATTAATGACATAAATGTAATGAGCTAATATTGTTTTCGTATAAATTTATTTAGTTTGATTATGTGATATATAAATTTTGTTTAGTGTCTTGCTTTAATAATAATTAGGTAATAATTGAATGAAAATATAATTTGAATAATGTAAGTATGTAATTGCTACATTATTGTTAAAATGTTCATGAATATAATGTAATCGTTTAATTTTTAATAATTACCTATGTCTATTTGTAAGCTTCTACACAATATTGTATTGTTATGAAATAAATTTAAAAAAATAATTCAAAGGCGCATTCAATACAAAACCTTGATCGTGACAACCTGTAATACACATAATACATAATTTACTCTCTTTATATATTGTCGAATCAGAAGATTTTCCGTAGGCGTTAACATCAATAAACTGCCAAAAGTACTATTAAAATTAAAAATTGTTGTAGTTATGATACAGAGATCCAGTACCCGGTGGTTTGGTTATTCGAATATGTTTGCCGTCTATTGCTCTCAAACAATTAGAAAAATTTGCTTGTTTTTCGAATCCAGTTGCTATTTTAACAAATCGATCGTCATTTAGTTCTGGTATATACTCAGTTTTAAATTTTTATTGCATAGGTATAGCTTGATAAGTTTCTGTAACTATTTGTCTTGCAGTCGAGATACCACGTCCGAATGTGTGTTCAGATTCTGCAAAGCTACATCAAGATATTAAATACCTAAAAAGAAAAAAAATATACCTACACTTCTCTTATAAATATGGAGTCTCGATTTTTTTCACCCTTTAAGAAGAATTTGTAAAATGTTAAAAACAAGGACGTGAAACAAAAAAATCCTTAAAAAAAGTTAATTCAGTATCTCGTATTTCCTCCTCCGGCTCTAATGATTGCTCCCATGCGGTTCCTCATGGGACGGATGAGAGTCACAATCTTGTGTTGTGGGATGTATTCCCACTCTTGTATAGGTGTTTTAAGCTGGCCAAGCGTCTCCGGAGCAGGATCTTTCACTCTGACTCGTATCTACAACCCATTCCATAGGTGTTCTATGGGATTCATATATGGGCTTCCTGCTGGCCAGCCCATAACCTTAATACCGACTTAGCTCAGGTATTCATTATTTACAATGCCTGCAGTATGAGCCCTGGCATTGTCCTGCACAAAAATAAACTCTTCGCCTATAAAATGTGTGTAGGGTACCACATGCGGCTACAGACACTCTTCGACTTAGCATGACCCGTTTAATGACGGTAAGCGAGGTCCAGATCAAAAGCAAGTTCGTTTTTTCCATCGGCGCTTATGCTTCCCCAAACCATCCATGAATCGCCACCGTAACTGACTCTTTCTTCAATGCACCACTGTGCAAAACGCTCTCCCTCTCTTCGATACACCTTCTTTCTTCCGTCGTTACCATACAGCATGATCTTACTCTCATCAGAAAAGAGAACTTTGCTCCATTGAAGGTATGACCAATTTAAGTGCTCATGTGCTAAGTTAAGGCGTGCTCTTCGGTGGTCTACCGTAAATTTTGGGTCATTAGCTGGTTTATGAGGTTTCAAACCACGCTCTGTTAATCTTTTTCTAATAGTAGAATCGCTCACAGTCAATCCTCAAACCTCACGGAGCCGCTGCTGCAGTTGAATAGAGTTTACGTTTAGTGACAATTTCTTAGAGAAACTAACGTAATATACCGGTCATCTTGCTCAGACGTGACACGATATTTTGAAGACTTGTTTTAATAGAGAAAACTCTAAAAAAAGAACAATGTAACGAGTGACTCAGCTGCTAATGCCAGAAAGGAGTATGGGTATTACAAACAAATGTAATTTTTATTAAGTGTGTCAAAAGCAAGACCCTCTCAACCGTGTGCAATAAATGATAAACCTGATCCCTCAAATACGCTAACAGTCTGGCTATACAAACCAGACATTAGCAGTTGAAGAAAACGAGAATGAATTATTAGAGACAATTGCAAATAATTTTAAGAGAAAACGGGGAGATGAGAACGACTTACACTTTTAGAATTCTATACCACCTCATTTAAAAAAAGTAGCCGATGATTGTAAATTAGATCTTCAGACAGATAAATAGGTCTTTACCTATGAAATTGCCCTTCTGCAGTAGGTACTGGCTATTTCAAATCAATTTTTTTTTGGCTTAGAATTCTAATCTCAAATAAATTTTATTTTAATAACATTGATATTGTTTGTTTATTGATTAGTAATATGTTTTCATCGCATTTGAATCTTTTTCGTCATCATGGATACGTTAACAATTCGAGTAGTTATGGAATGTGAGTACCGCCGTGTCAGCAACGCGGCACAGGCGGCACGCAACATCAACGACGTTCTGGAAATTTCGACCTGAAAATTGAACCTCGTGGTCGTCTGAAAACTTTGGTCGACAATGACGAATTAAAGGCGATTGTGGAAGCTGATGATACTCAGTCTACTGTTGAATTAACAGCAGCTTTCGACGTTAGCGTCAAAACAAATTGGTCCATTTTCGGCAAATGTGCACACGCACACGCACACGCACACGCACACACACACACACACACACACACACACAATTCAGTTTTGAATGCTGGATGAATATGATATGTATAAGTGTGTGTATGATATGTATAAACATATCATACACACACTTATACATATCATATTCATCCAGCATTCAAAACTGAATTCATGCAACTGAAAGCTTACTATATACAAATCAACATAACTCCTAAATTGTATTAATGTAGAAATGTATGGCCGAACACTATCTCTTAAGTGACAGGTTTTTACCTAGTTTAAGAGGTAGGGTCCTTTATTACTGTGCATAGAGAAAACCAAAAACATCCTTATTGCATTGTATAACTTTACAAATACAATTTTGTTATTTTTTACTATTTATTAATTTTTCTATTTTCAGATTTCATTTTATTTCTCAGATTTCCTTTTGTTTCCGCATTTTATTTAAATTGTAAAATATAGGAATAACAATCAGGAATCATACCCCAAAAATTGAAATGTGTTTATTGTAGGATCTCCGAAATATTCGGTTTCTAAGTTTTTATAAATTTCTATGGAAGTAGGGTTGTCAAAAGCATTACTTGCAAAATCACTATAATAGAAAAAAAAATCTTCATGATACAGGTATTTCGTTTTATATGGATACTAGCTGCACCCCGCGGCTTTGCCCGCGTTGAAATCGATGTTTCGCAAGTAGAGAACCATATCAGATTCAAATGTTTTTTACCTAAGTTTTACGTTCACTAAAATATTAACACCATGGTTAAAATATATTAATTATAGGTACTAGCCGGGAATGTTTTTTAACCGAGTTTATAATACACAAACTTTCTCGTTTTATATTAGTATGAGAAACCCGCCCCGGCTACGCACAGGTACAAATTAAACACCCAAACCTTCCTCATGAATCACTCTTTCTATTAGTGAAAACCGCATGAAAATCCTTTCAGTAGTTTTTCAGTTTATCGCAAACAGACAGACAGACAGACGCGGTGGGGGACTTTGTTTTATAATATGTAGTGATTATTGGAAGTAGGGATGATGCAATGTCGATTTATTTCCATATCGTGTTCATTGACTTAAAAGATCTTGTGTATAACACGTGTCACATTCAAAAGAAAACGTAAGGCCTTCCTGCTAGACAACACTTATTATTCAGTATCAGATTTTATAAATGCCTATATATGTAATGAATTATTTTTATTATTATTTATGGTTACTGCTAATTATTATTATTATATTATTATTAACGTAAGTTTTATTTAAATTGTTTAAATTGGTGCTCAAATTATGTGATGTAACTAATCTATTTAATTTATTGTTTTTAACATTCGAACACAATTGTAAATTGTTTGTGAATAAATGAAATGAAAAATGAAATGAAACTGACGGAAGAAATTAAATTGTCTTCTCTGGTAAGTGTTATCTCACACATGTCATCATCAACCTCGAAAATGGTTGAGTTACTATCATCTGTTCTTAGTACCTTCGCAGGTACAGCTGGGGTTTTTATTTTCTTTTTTCCAGAGAAATGTATCGTTAGATATCGATCCGAGAATTCTAGGCCACGTTGAAAAAATCGAGTAAAGTGGTTTTTCGACCAAATTTTCGAGTGTGGTGCTCTCTGTCGTACCGCCAATACTTATTTTTTGACTCTCCTGCCTGCTTACATAACATACCTATCGGTAACGCACTACATCTTTATCACTACCATGCATAAATATTTTTGGAGAGTAACGGACATGTAGCAATAACTATAAGTTTCCACATATTTTGTAGCAATTTTAATGCAAAAAGTCTGGAATTTTTCAGTATCTAACTCAGAGCTGCTGGAGAGTGCTACTAATTTAGTATGGATGCCATCGACTATCCAATATTCTAGCCCAAGAATTTCAGCAAACGTATTACGTGTTTGTTCGATAGTGCTGTTCGAGCAGCGTTGCCGTTAACAGCGACAATACACACACCCAGACACAGAACAAATGACCATACTCATCACACAGTTATTTGTCATTTGTGGGAATCGAACGCACACCTCTGGCTTAGCAACCAAGATCACTAACCACTAGACCAACAGGACAAGTAATATAAGTCATGTCATAGTCAAGTGTTGATGTACCGTCAGCTATACATGATATTATACTAAAACTGGACATCTGGCAGAAACTGACAAAACAAGCCAAAGATGAAGATAGGACGCAATGGCACTCATTATGGAAGTCCAAACCAAATTATCCCGTAATTAGAGATTTTCAGAATCGAAAGTTTCTGTGTTGACAACCCTAACCAATATATTAAAAAATTAATAACTCAGCCGTCCTGCCGTTTATTTATTTCATATTTACGTATGACATAATATGTAATGTAAGGTTACTTTTAGCGTTAAAATAAAATGCGGATATCACAAGACTTTGAAATAAAAAAATATTTTGTCAAAATAAGAAAAAAATTAATTAAGGTGTACCGGAGGACTTTTAGATAGTTTTTTTTTTCATACAATATAGTTGCACACGTTGCCGACCGAATGGTGAAATAATATAAAGAAAATTCTAAAGCATAAACGAGAAAAAGCATTTCTATGGGTTTTTCTCAATATATCAGAGAAACTAAATATCTCCTAATCAAAGCAAAGGAATTTCGTTGGAGTTTTACTTTGAGTTCTTACTTTAGGTAAACTATCAAATAAAAGCATAAAAAGGCATGTCCCCGACTCAGCCAAAATCTCACACTGTGCTACGTGATAAGCGATAACCCTTCAGTTGACATTAAAAAAACAAAAAATGTATTTTATAAACAACATATTGCGTAACGAACACATTATGTAACACGTGAGGTTATCACGATTGTGGTCAATGGCATTACTGGGGACCCGCCCCGGCTTCACACGGGTAGCAGAGACATCTTCATCAATCATCAACATATTTCAATCAATTTATACAAAATCTTAACAAATTTTACACCTAAATCTTCCTCATGAATCACTCTGTCTTAGTGAAAACCGCATGAAAATCCGTTCAATAGTTTTTTAGTTTATCGCGAACAAACAGACAGGGACTTTGTTTTATGATATGTAGTGATAAAATACTTTCATTCATAAAGGAGACATTGTTGAATATATGCTGGACTGATCAAAAGAAATTTAATAATTAAGGGTTAATATTATAACAACCTATTAAGACAATATATGTATTTTATCTATTTCTATATATAGGCTATTTACATGCATGCGTCATAAAATTCCTCCGCATCGTCGCCTACTGGCAGTGTTCCCAGAAGGCTGGCATCATTGCCACGTTGAATGGCAATGCTAATTCTCTGTGCAAGAAAAAGGCCCGCCTTCTGGTCACGAGAAGTGTCGATCAGTCGCTTAGCTAATTCCTTATAAACGGAACGAGCACTCGGACCCCATGACCCTAACGTTTCGACCCCAAACGGCTCAAAAACATAGTTACCAATTAAATTATTGTATTTACGCCGTTTGAGGCTTTCTGCTGATGCAGCAGCATCTGCAGCACAACCAGCTGTACTTGGAAGATGTGCTGGCGCGAGGGTGTCTACGCAGGTTGCGTCCCAGACCAAAGGCCTATCCATCTTCCATGGCAGTAACGACATACCATCTGGTCTCTTCCCATCGTCTCGTACCAGACCATTGGGTTAACGTACTGCTGGCACGCCTGCCGTAACAAGAGCACGACGGACTATGTCGTTAAGTTTGGCATGTCGAGATATACGGCCTGCCCTTCTGCTACAAGAAAGGCCATGATGTCTGAGACTGTCGACAGCTTCTCCTCAGTGACAAAGATGCGGAGATACACAAGGAGCTCCTAAACGAAGGCAAGTGGCAAGGCGGAATGTGTTATCGTCCAACAAGGTGCCTATGTTGGGCGATGGAAGTGCCTGAATCCATAAGCCTGATTCCCATTCTCCCACAGCCAACAAACGAGCGCACTCTGCAACATTGGATGATGTGTTAATTAAAAAATCCCTTCTTAAAGTGCATAACGGCGCGTCCCATTGCCTCTGAGAGAATGGATTAACAGGTAAAAGAGTATTGGGACAAGCTATCTGCCAAGCATTTATGGCATCGGTCTTGCAGGACACTTCAGAATTAACCAGTGTGTTTGTTAGAATTTTCCTGGTTAACTCTTCTGTGCCGTGGACCGAAGACAAAAATGCTGGAAGGCTGACATCTGAAATTTTGCGGACGCCAAGACCACCCAAACGAACCGGTAGGGATGCTTGGAGCCAGCCTCGGTCGTCCAAAGCCACATTTAAAATTTTGATAAGGATGTTCTATGAAAGATTTTTTTTTTTTTTTAGAAAAAAGAAAATATCCTAGCAACGTGGGTCACACATTACTAGTATTCTTGTTAACCCCTCCAGCTAAGCTAAAATGCTTGTGTTAGGAGTAGGTTCACGTCGGTAGTGCACTGGGTGGGGTTCGAACCCGCAACCACTTGATCGCAAGTCCGACGCCTTAGCCATTACGCTACCGCCGATTGAAAACCATCTTCCAAGACCGGGGACCGTTTATTGTCATATTTAAATAAAAATATGAATGTATTTACAAAAACAACATGATATCCCTTAAAAATTACTTGACACGTCAAACACGCCCGTCTGATCCCAAACTAGGCAGAGCCTGCACTATGGTAACCAGACTGCTTATAAAGATACTTTTTTTTTACGTGTAGAAATCCCCCTCGGGTAACATTACTAAATACATACATATTAAAAATAAATTACACTCAGACACAGAACAAATCGGGTCAGGTGTAATAAAGGCTAACCTGTTTTATTGTCCTTTCTATTCCTACACTGGGCGGCTGCGGTGTGAACTTTTAACCTGCATGTACTACTGCGTTTGCATGTTTTGGTCAAATTATAAGAATAAACAATGTGGTTTATATAATTTTAAGAGTTTGCAATCGATATACTCGTATTTGAACTTTAGGCATTTTGTCAACAAAAGTACTTGTTTTGACTGTAACATCCAGATGTGTGACATTCAAAACAAACAATGTCTGAACTTTAACAAAGTCTATAACATTTTCGCATTTTAGTCGTTTGTTTATCTAAGTATCATATCATATCTGAATCTAAACTAATATTATACAGAAAATGTTTGCAACTAAAAAAACCGAATCTACATTTTCAGCGAGTAACAGAAATCCCTACGAAAACAGCAATATTAAAAAATATCAAAGCCACGTTATGCCATTCGTTTAATCATATAAATCATTATCCAAATAAATTAATAATTAATAGTAATTGACATGTCGAACACGGCCTTCTGATTCCAAACTAGGCAGAGCCTGTACTATGGTAAGCAGACTGCTGATAAACATACTAATATATTACTAAATAAAAACATATAATAGATAAATTACACCCAGGCACAGAAAAAATCATGCTTATCGCAATTATTTGTCCTGGGTGAGCGTGGGGAATCGAATGACAAAAGTAGATAAGAAAAATGCTCGGTGTGAGAGAACAGCCTAGTCTATTAGTTCCCTATACTTAATAATTCAAAACAGTTCAGAACTATTTTTTTTTTCAACTGGGTTTTTTTTTGTCTCAGCTCGCCAATGTTATTGTCAGCTTTAGTGATATAAAAAAAAATGCTTATAAACTGATTTAAACAAATTTTATGAAAAAACAATGAACATGTTTTTTTTGGTAACTATAAAATTACATTGTTATACGTCTATAGTAAATCGAACCAAATAGAAGTAAATTTAAGTGCAAGTTCTCTTATTAAGGAATTGGGCACTTCGAAAAAGTAGGTAAATCATAGCGATATCATATTGAAGTGAAAGAATGCATGAATTGCCTATAAGTAGTTAATTAGTTTGAGATGGTTGTATTAAGAAGAACTGGGAAGATGCTCAAATCGCGTAGAATGCGTAGATAGAGGTAGCGTAGAATGTGTAGATAGAGGTAGCGTAGAAAGCGTTACAGGTCGGGGTTGGAGACTCCCGGAGAGTCCGATTCGGCAACTCAGCGAGACGGCGAGGGCGACTCGAGGGCGGCGATTCATCACATTCATTGAATTCATTCGCGGTCCGACAGTGGAGCAGCGCGGTTGACTCCTGCGCGCTCGCCCATTTGGGATAAAACTTTTCAACATTCGTTTTTTATAACAACCGGACCACCATGAGGACCGGAGGGGTCACGATAAGGGCCCTACTCCTCGTTCTCGCTACCACCGTACTACAGGTAAGTTCGTCTCGAATCCTAGCCAAAAACCCAGCGAATACACGCTACTCAATAATACTCAACGCACGTCTTAAGTGTGCTGTGTTGAAGTACCGCCAGTGCGAACGTAAATAAAAATAATGACGACCAAGTGCGGGTAGTTGCCGAAACCCGCACTTCACGGAGGCGTCGCTAAGCTCTCACCAGTCTCCCATGACCACGATCGGTGCAATTCGATCGAAACGTCGGGTAACCAAAAAAGGTATTGTACCTTCTAATTAATATTACCGCGATTAAGTCAAGATTCACACACGAAATATCATATCTTACAAAAACATATTCACAGTCTACAAAGTTTATGTGTACAAATATCTTACGTGAATCTTTATCATGTCGGATTTGCGGCCTTAAACTACAAATTATACCTTTTCATTTTTCTACATATGTATACATATCTGTTGCGATTGGACTAACATCATTATAAAATCACCTGGTAATCTTAATGTCTGACCAAAAGTTATCTCTGCTGTACTTTATACCACTGTCACTCTTACAAGCTATTCAAGTCCTAATGAAACGGTAGGCAGTCCGTCGTACCACGATTTATTCTCTGACAAACGATAAGTAATTGCACTTTTTATTGAATGATGCCATTTTCAACTATGTCATTGCTACTAGGATGGTATGGAGTGGTTCTAATTTTATTAACACCTAACATTTTCATTAAACTATTAAATAATTCAGACTTAAATTGTCGTCCCATGTAGTTAGTAAGATATTTTGGACATCCGTATCTACATATCCAATTTTTATAAAAGACTTTGGCTACCGTATCAGTTGTTATATCCGATATAGGAATAGCCTATGGTCATCTAGAAAAAGATCTCTATATGCACATGTGAAAATTTCTGTGCCTCTGGAAAACTCTGTAGCTTTGATACAGTATGTCTATTGACTTTAATTTTCTGATTTTGTAAACATGTTGTTACCCAATTATTAATATCTTTATTCATCCCTGGGTAAAGAAATCTTTGAGATATCATTTTTCGTGACGTACGTTTACCCAGGTAAACGTACAAACGTACAAAATAGCGTTTGATTCTGTACATAGTATTAGTCATCCAGATAAACTTTTCTTCTAAACTAAAGGTCTGGCATTATTTGATGAAATTTCACAATACACTGACTTATTACTATTTGGCATTAATATTTTTCTAAACTGTAACTTACTATTCTTATCGTCTCTGAACAACTTATATTCCTCGTCTGTTTCAAGTGCGCACGCTACCTCTTCACAATCTACATAAGTAGGGCACTCAATCATCGGCCACTAAATTATTATATCCTAACATTATGCAGTATATATATATACATCTTAGAAATAAGTAAATTTGTCCGAAAATATCTGGAACTGTATAGTCAACGGGATGACCAAGAAACAAAATTTTCCTTTAGACACAAAAATAGATTAAATATACCACCTTCTAGACTAATAATGCATTCTCGTAGTCCTTTTGTCACGTCTATAAAAGTCTATAATAAATTACCAGTTGACATTAAAAACGAGACTGAATTTAAAATTTGCTAATTAATATAGCTTTTATTAATTAGCAAATGCTACTACAGCGTAAGCGTAAGAATATTCAGAAGATAGATAATATATTGTAAAATAATAAATTTACAAATTCTATTATTGTAAATAAAGTAATCAGAACGATAACTATTAAAATAATAATAAATAATGGATCAAATAATAAAAATAATAATTGAATTGAATAAGTAAGAAACGATTTTTGTTTCTTTTTTTAGACACTATTAATACAATATTAAAATTATTATAATAATATATACCGGGTGGCGTACAAACATCTGTGGCATTCGTTACGGGTAGTTGGAGCCCTAAAAAGTCCGACAACCTGGTCTAACTACAGAACTTCGATATCGCCTAGTACTTGGGTTGTGGAGGTCTGATGGCAGTCGCTTCACGTAAAATATCAAAGTTCGGCCGTATCGTAGTTTGACTGAAAGCAGACCCCAACTTAGTTGGGAAAAGGCGCGAAAGATGAAGATTAAAATTATTAACGAATTTATCAATTAATAATACATACAATATAAAAGTATCACAATTATATCCTACCATATATATTTTTCCATAGATTTATTACACTGAACGCTTTACTTTAAAATTGTATGTTTGTATTATCTTCCTCTCTCCCAAACAAACTGTACTGCGCCCCACAGGGTCCATAATTGTTACTCCTTATACTGTTATTATCACCTATGTATTTACATTATGGAAGCAATAAACTATTGAGCATTGAGTATTCTTGCCTTCGAGATGTCGTATGTCCCTCGTAAATTCGCTAATATACAACAATTGTCTAGTTCTCCTAGGCGTTTCTTTATCTGAACCAACTTTAGTGAATGCGTAAGTTAACGGTTTATGATCAGTATATCTGTGCCTCCTTCGATCATGTTTCTAAAATATGCGTTAAAGCCATGTAAATACCTAACAACTCTCTATCATACGTACTATATCTTCTTTGCGCGTCTGTTAATTTCTTTGAATAATAACCTAAGGGTTTGTAACAATTACCTATCTTTTGGTGTAATACTGCTCCGATGCATGTTTTGCTTGCATCGGTCATAAGTGGTAGCGGAGTGTTTGCGACCGGTTGAGATAATGTAATTGCGTTTTTAAGTCTTACTTTCCATTGCTGGAATGCCTCTTCCGCCATCGGGTTCCAATTGATTTTTGTCTTATCCCTTTTATTAGAGTTGTGTAAGAACTTATTAAGTTCCGATTGATATAGAGCTGCGTTTGCTACGTCAGATCTATAGAAATTAACCATAAGGAATCGCCTTAGCTGCTCAACGGTTTCCGGTTTAGGGTATTCGCTAATAACTTTCACCTTGTACTCCAAAAGGTGTTTTTGCGGTTGTTATGTTTTTATTGCTGTATTATTTCCTGCAAACAGCTTATACTTGGAGGCAGTTCACGTGGGAGAGCCATGCTTGCCACGTATGGGCCGGCTCGACTCCGCTCGATACCACGGTCTCACAGAAGACCGGCAGTGAAGCAATGCTTGCATTGCTTTTCGCCGAGTGAGTGAGGTTACCGGAGGCCCAAACCCCAACCCCCCCTCCACCCAATGACGACGCCGTTAAAAAGTACATTACCCCCGGGGGGGTACCAGCTGCGCTAGCGTTGGAGAATCCTCATCTGGGCGTCCACGCTCAGAACGCAGTGCACCTGGGCGTGAACGCTCAGGCTGCCCCTCGTACTCTGGTAAGGGTACAACCGCGCTTAAAACATCTGCTAGGGGCAAGAGCAAGCATACCAAGGCACCCCTTGCCACGCTCACCGTGGACTTCTGTAACATCAGGGGCATACATTGTAACCTCAACGCTGTTCACCACCATCTCGAAACAGCACAGCCGGCCTTGCTCTTTTTAACCGAGACGCAGATATCGTCTCCAGCGGACACATCCTATCTCTCCTACCCTGGGTACGGTCTGGAGCACTCCTTTGTTCCTAGGGCTGGTGTGTGCGTGTACGTTAGAGACGATATCAGTTCTCACTGCCTCGGCAATCTTGAAGGCAAGGACTTTTCCATCTTGTGGCTCCGTGTAGACAGCGACGATCACCCCCGCGTCTATGCATGCCTCTATAGGTCCCATAGCGGTGATGACGAAACTGACCGACTCATCGTCCACGTTCAAATGGCTACTCTGTGCTGCAGCAGATCCCATCCGCAGAGATCGTGATACTTGGCGACTTCAACACCCACCACGCTGATTGGCTTGGCTCACGCAAAACCGATCATGCGGGGAGATCTGCTCACGGCTTCACCCTGACATATGGCTTGACACAACTGGTAGCAACGCCTATGCGAATCCCAGATGTAAAATGCCACGAGCCTTCACTGTTGGACCTTCTGCTGACCTCTCATCCGGATGGCTACCAAGTCTCCGTTGAGGCCCCAATTGGCTCCTCGGACCATTGCCTGATCCGAAGGATGGTGACACTCACGTACTCGCCGCAGCTGCGAGTTGTAGGCTGCCGCCGTGTGTGGCAGTATAGGTCAGCAGACTGGGATGGAATGGCACATCGGCAGAATTGGTGAGAGACTGGTGGGTCTCCCTTCTGGAACTCGAGCTTTTTGGTCTCTTGCCAAAGCTGTCCAGGGGAATTTCTGTAGACCATCCCTTCCACCCCTGCAAATTCGTTGGCCCACGACGCTAAGGAGAAAGCCGAACTTTTGGGCAAACTCTTTGCGTCCAACTCGACTTTGGCTGACGGGGGAAACGTACCGCCGACCATACCGCGGTGCGACAGCTGTATGCCGGAAGTCCGCTTCTTCCAAAGCTCAGTGCGTAAAGCACTTCTTTCCCTCGATATTCATAAGTCGACTGGGCCCGACGGAATCTCTCCCATTGTGCTGAAGACGTGTGATCCAGAGTTGGCACCGGTTTTAACGCGCCTTTATTGGCTCTCCTACTCCCTCGGCGTCATCCCGAACTCATGGAAGACAGCTATAGTGCACAACTGTCTGGTTTTTCTTTTTAAAAGAGTGGCCGTGAGTTTGTTTGCCCGATTTCTTCTCACAAGGCTCAACCATTTGGAAACGGGCGGTTATAGATCGAAACAGGCAGATGTGATATTATGTTATCCATTTTGTTTTCTTTAATCATTTTACATTTGACGAAGCAAACTATTGTTGCGGTGACTCTGTGTGTGTTGATCTATAATTTTTAATTATAATAATTATTTATTAAATCGACGATTTCGAATAATTGATGGTCAATTTTATGAAATAAAGATTTTTTGAATTTGAATTGAATTGAATTGACCCGATCCCTAAAAAAGGTGACCGCTCGGATCCATCCAACTACAGACTTATAGCTATAACCACCTTGTTCTCCAAGATAATGGAATCCATGGTCAACCGCCAGCTCCTTCGGTACTTAGAAGACCACCAGCTACTAAATGACCGCTAATACGGTCTCCGTCGGGGTCGTTCAGCTGGTGATCTTCTCGTATACCTGACTCACCGTTGGGCACAGGCGATCGAGAGCAAGGGGGAGGCGCTGTCAGTCAGTTTGGACATAGCGAAGGCCTTCGATCGGGTCTGGCACAAAGCGCTTCTCTCGAAGCTTCCTTCCTATGGGCTTCCTGAGAAATTATGCAACTGGATCACCATTTTTCTCGCAGACAGAAGCATCAAGGTCGTTGTTGACGGTGCATGCTCCGACTTCAAGTCTGTGAATGCTGGTGTCCACAAGGCTGTGTGCTATCACCCACGCTGTTTCTTCTGCATATCAATGATATGCTGCAAATCAGCAGTATTCATTGCTATGCCGATGATAGCACGAGTGATGCCTTGTATATTGGCCGCGCTAACATTTTCGGGAAAACTTCACTGCGATTCGATCCAAACTTGTGTCTGAAATCGAAGCCTCCTTACAAGGAGTTTCCGATTAGGGTCGACTCAATCTGGTCCAATTTAACCCAACGAAGACACAGGTTTGCGCGTTCACCGCTAAAAAGATACCGTTTGTCGTGTCACCTCGCTTTGAGAGCACTTCCCTGACTGCCACAGCCAGCATCGGAATCCTTGGCGTCGATATATCGAGCGAAGTCCAGTTCTGTGGTCACTTGAAGGGAAAGCCAATTTAGCCTCGAAGAAGCTTGGTGTGCTCAACAGATCGAGACAGTATTTCACCCCGGCCCACCGCCTTCAACTTTATAAGGCGCAGGTTCGGCCGCATATGGAATACTGTTCTCATATCTATGCAGGAGCACCCCAGTACCAGGTTCTCTCTCTTGACCGCCTTCAACGGAGAGCGACTCGAATCATCGATTGCCAGGATATTTCAGATAGGCTTGACCCCTTGGCGTTGCGTAGAGATGTAGCCTCACTCTGCATTCTCTATCGCATGTATCATAGGGAGTGCTCCGAGGAATTGTTCGGACTTATACCGGCCGCAACGTTTCGCCATCGTTCAACGCGAGAAAACTTTCATCCCCTTCACCTTGATAATTGGCAATCCACCACTGCGGTTTTCTAGAATTTTTTTGTCTCGCACAAGCAATCTTTGGAACAAATTATCGCCTGCGGTATTTCCGGACCGATACGACCTTCAAACCTTAATCAAGAAAAGAGCGTACTCCTATCTCAAAGGCTGGCAACGCACTTGTGACTCTTGAGTTGCAGGTGTCCATGGGCGACGGCAGTCACTTACCATCAGGTGACCCATCTGCTCGTTTGCCCCCTATAATATATAAAAAAAAAATACTTGCTCTCGATTTTTTAAACTCACTTTATTTACGGAAATCACTAAAACGTTTTGCACCGGTATCAATTAAAAAGGTTATGTCATTTTCTCTGTCTGTGGTACATAAGCGATGGTTACCTGTTGACCAGATATAACTCTCCAACGCAGCGAATTGTACCTGTTTTAGTTTTCCTGATTATCTTCTTTTTTCTCCCTATTGCATGACATATCGCAACGGTAAGCTCGCGATCCGTACCTATAGTGGTGTCTGCAGAGCCAATCATGTCTCTTCGGTTTCCGGTGCGGTGTAGGTCTGAATCGTGATCTCGGCGCTCTCCAATTCCATTCGCCTGGACGATAATAAACAGTATCCTTGATTGTCTTCACGTCACTTCGTAGCAGCCGAAGTTCTTATGTTAACTTTGCTATTAATTCTTGTGCTAGAACTGCGTTTACTTGTTGCGATGTAGTCAGTGCAGCTGCTTAAAACGTTGACTTCTTATTACTTGGTATCTGGTATTGCCCGTTATGAGAAATTCACGGGAGTCGCGTCGTATACCCGAAATCGCACCGATTAAAAAATAAAATAAAGTGTCCACTTAAACTTTATCGAGGGCCACCACTGTTGTATACATTCAAGGGAAACACTATGAAGTCACACATATGGTTTATTTATTGAGCCCTTGGGATGTTGTCTTTATAAATTTGGAAACGCGACTGACTTACAAGTTTTTTTTTTGTTTGATATATTGTTGTTTGCCACAGATGGCCTCGACAACCTTACGCGGGCTTACGGTGAGCGCTGATCGCTCTCAACCGGAGACTTACAAGGATCAGTGTATTAATACATAAAATCTTTTAGGCACAAATGTGCCAGAACTCTGAGAATGAAATCATATATTTTTTTAATTACTATATAAATTTAAATTCAAAACAAAGAGTTAAGTGTACTTTTTATCACTGTTTGTTATTAATAATGACCCCAACAAATCCGTGTTCGCCTTTATCGAGGTTATCTCAATTCTAGCCAGAAATACCTACTTTGAGTTACTAAGTTTCCAGCTTTACATGTTCATTGACATATTATCCAAATGCAAAATAAGATAAAAAATCGTTCGTTACAAAAGTAATGTTCGTGTAATTTTCAAACGCAAACTCCTTTACAAAGTATGTATGTACTTTTTTAAAATAACTAATTTCAAAATTGTGAAACTAATTAAAAACAATTAAGAAACTAATTTGAAAAATAATGTCCTCTACTCTATGAAACAAAAATCGTTTACTAACTGCGGATTGCTTTAAACTGTTACCGATGATGCTGTTGTACGTAAACAAAGTAAAAAACAAAGTTCGAATAAAATTATATATACTTATTTCTACATAAATCCTAACTTGTTACAATATAAAGTCATAGTTGTTTTGAAATTTCTGTATTCAAATGTACTTACGGATAGTGCGTAGGTTCAAAGCCCCAACAATGGCCCGCGAGCCATCAACAGATTTGCATGACCAATTCCCTCTCGGGTGAAAACTCGTAAAATGCAGAGACTTGTATCATAAGGCCTCGTGGACGTCAGCTGCGGTTCCGTGGGGGGGGGGGGGGGGGGGGTTGAGGAGCAGCAGCCTCCCGCGCATGTCGTAAACAATATTATTTTTAGCCATTTCCTCCCGATTGAAAATTGTATCAAATTATAGCTAACCCAATATCTTCAAGAAAAAGAAAAGTCAGCTGACTATATAGAGTGATAGATTATACGTCAGCTGGTCACATGAACGTGAAATAAATATGTACTTATACGTTCAGTGATTGCCTCTCAATTGAAAATTTATCAGATGACAGTTTATATGCTATTGTGAATAAATAAAAATGTCAGTTGGCTGTATCTCGGTGGAAAGATTGTCAGCTGATCCCCAGGTGTAACGCAGGAGCCAGACGGGACCATCTATTGCCTATTTAAATGCACTAGCTGACGAGTTTTCCTTCGGCATATTGGCAGCTGATATTTTTTTGTAACTTACAAGTTTATATTAACAAGCAGCTTACGAATTATCGTCCGAGAGGATATGACGTATCTAAAGTTGTTCGACATTATGCTCCATACACTAACTGAAAGATATAATTTTCTTGTAATGTTTCGATTTAAACAATACGTCAAAGATACGTCATATACTACCGGATAAAAAATCGTAAGCCGCTATAAATATGATCTTGTAAGGTACAAAAAAATCAGCTGGCAATATGCAGAGGGAAAACGCGTCAGCTGGTGCGTCTAAATAAGCGATAGATACTTCCGTCTGGCTCCTGCGTTACACCTTTCAGGGTATCAGCTGACAATCTTTCCACCGGGATACAGCCAGCTGATATTTTTATTTATTCGCAATAGCATATAAACTGTCATCTTATAAATTTTCAATTGAGAATAAATACCTACATATTTCTTTCACGTTCATGTGACCAGCTGACGTATAATCCATCACTCTATAGTCAGCTGACTCTTCTTTTTCTTTAAGATATTGGATTAGCCATAATTTGATACAATTCTCAATCGTGAGGAAATGACTAAAAATAAAAAAAAATTCTACGTGCTGCACTTCAACCCCTCGACGGAGCCGTAGCTGACGTTCACGAGGCTTCATGAAACAATTTTCTAAAGCATTCTACGAAGTATCGTCCGAGAGGAAATGACTGACGAAATTTGTACCTGGCTCGTGGACTACAAGGAGCCTGGCAAGATTATGAAGTACGAGTAACATCTGAATAACGTTTTTATTGAGTTGCCCTGTGCTTTAAAACTATAAAGACCTTGTATATGATGGTATTTTCATTTCATTTCTCAGTATATCCAGTCGTCCAATGATTGAAATTTATTTACACACATGCATAACTGCTACACATACATTTAAAATTTATAAACTGCAAAAATTTCTAATAAAAAATGTAGTAGAGAATGATTGGAGACGGTTATTTTTTCAAGCCAGCGAATCATTTTCATGTCCGGCCTTTCAGTGTGTAATTTTCTACAGGTCGTATATTTTGAATTATTTGAGATAATGTTTACTTACAGTTTTGTTTGTATTGAATAGTACTACTAGGTATATACAAAACTTAGCTATTTTTTAAATAACATTATTGGTAATTTAGATATTAGAATCGAAGTAAATCGATACTTCGAATAGGGTTCCAGAAATATTACACGCATTAGTGGTAAAGCTTAATAAGCATTGGCAAACAATAATACCGTGTCTATAAATAAATAAGATATATTAGAATAAACTCTTAGGGCAAGATTTATTTTTAAGGTAAACCAAAAATTGTCTGTGTTCAACACTACAATCTATCTATGTTTATGTTACATCCAATTCCATTCAGCCTTTGCAGCGTAAACTAACACACATGCAAACTTACACACATGTAATAAATCATGGTTGTCGTTCCAGGTGTCAGCGGTGGGTGATAATTTCTGGGAAGGAGAAGAAGACAACTTAAATGAGTTTCTAGAAGTGAAAAATGAAGACGCGGGGGTGATCGGCCACCTGGAACGGTTCAAGCGACAATTTGATTTTATGAGTATGTTTCCTCTCTTTTATACCTACTACTAAGGTGGCAATCAAGGATACTTGGTCTCCTGATATTAACGCAATACAAATACACAGGCACAATCTGAGATTTTTTTAAAATAAATGAGTGTATGCGATGGCAACATATTATATAAGAAAACGTAAATTTATTAAGGTACAAAGTTGCACTTATTGATCATTATCTGCTCTTGTCATAATTTTATTTGGGGTTTTTAGCAATATGTGTTTTTCTTTCATTCTACTCTATCATTCGTCATTTCACTGTTTACTCTCTCTCTTCTAGCCATATCTTCTTTCACACAGTCCATCCATCTTTTCTTAGATCTTCCTCTTCTCTTGTACCCGTCAACTTCCATACATACAACTCTCTTCACCACTTTTTGCTCATCCTCCGCATCACATGTCCATACCACGATAACCTATTGCTCCTCAACTTTTCACCCACTGGTGCTACTTTCAGGCTCTCTCTAATATATTCATTTCTCAAATTGCACTTATTGATATTTATATTTATTTAAGTACCTATTTGTAAAAACTACCTACATAAAAATAATATTTTTTTACACTTGAGAAAATGAGAAAAAATATTTTAAAACACTTATTTTCACTCTCTTTTGAACATAGTTTAGTAGAAATTAAGTTTGAGAGGGTTTTTAAAAGGAAGATGAAATATGAGATTTCGGTACGACAAGTAAGCGACACAACTAGGTTTGTAGGTTTTTAAAAGCATTCTATGAGAACAATGGGTTTAAGAGTTAGCGACAACAGACGTTGTAATAACTACTCACTCTTCTATCTCACCATTCTTCTCACTAAGAACATTTTAAGCGTCGGAGGAAGGGGATGTGATGTTTTTGGAACATAAAGGAAGTATACTCTAACGAGGCCACGGGATACGTGCCCGACGCTTGTAGTCAAGTAGAACATGTACTCTACGAATTCTCGTAGCTTGATATAAGAACAATTGCTAGAAGCAGTACGTGTTGTTTTCGCTAGATGACGTTATAGTCATAAAGGTTTATATTAATGCAGTTAGTGCTATCTCGTTCTCCTTCCATTTCTTTTTTAATATGATTTAATTGGTGTCTGTATTCAATATGAAATTGTCACGTAACGAAACTTTAAATAGAGTTTTCTCTATTATAATGATTGCAGGTATCTTCAATGCTGAAAATTCGGGCACAGAAGGTGATGATGGGTATGTATTATTTTTTTTAATTAGTTATGAGTTTTCTATACAAGAGTCCAATTTCCTAATTGTGCTGCTGACTTCTAAGGGAATATGCAGTGGTTTCCCGTTGCGTTATGCAATAAACTTTTTAGAGGTTTTCTCAAGGGTTCAAGGGTTCAAGGCTTGCTGTAGCCTTTTCCAATGAGTTTCCTGGTCAGGTTGTACCGCCGTTGCTCGGCCGCCAGAGCCTGAGGGAGCACTGCACCAGCCCAATGATACGGATTATACGTATATTGGGGTTTGAGACATCTTTATTTCTTATAAGAATACAATTATTCACTTACATGAGAAATATTTTTACCGCAACAATAAAACTATGTAACGATTTGCACAAATTAACATTAAAAACACACAAATACATAAGTACACTTTCTGATAAATCCATGAGACATTTACAAGTCTAAATCATGGTAAATTCAAATAAGCCATATCCTTCATCCCTTAAATTTCCACCCTTAGAGGTCGAATATTTTTTCTCATATTTTAAAAGGACCAACCTTGAAAAGAACTAATTCAATAAAAAATTAAAATTGATTCGTAATCAGCGAAGACATCACGTAATAAAAGTAAATCTCAATCTTTTACGTAAACAATACTTGGCATTGGCACTTCACGTTATTAAATAATCACATTAAAGCAGTGAAAAATAATATTTAGCTAAGTGAAAATGTATTGTTGCATTTCTGGATGCTCGAACACTTCGTATAAAATTCTATTACTTTCAAACGAATAGATGCGGTGGTCTCAGTTCTTTAAGGCCCATCGTACAACTAGACCCCAGAAACTGTCAGAGCACACCCTTAACCTCAGCCATAGCTGAACGACACTCGCTACGATTGCTGTTTCCCGATGAAGTTGAGGGACATAGGCAGCTCAATAGACAAATCCGCAAATCCTTGCGGCACGATATCCGTTCCTTTAACACAAATTGCATTAAAGAGGCGATAGAGCAGAACAAAGGCTCCAAAGCGTTCGCAAGAGATATGTCTACTGGGCAAAGCCAGATGACGAAGCTAAAAAGGGGAGATGTCAGTATGGCTTCAACCAAAGCAAAAGTGTTAAGGGAGATTGAAAGGTTCTATGGACAGCTCTATGATTCGGTGTCCAAACTTGTTAGCAGTGCGACCAAAGACCCAAGAGCCAAACCAACCCGACATTATACGGAAGATATTCCGGATATCAGTCTGTATGAGATTAGAATGGCCCTGAAACAGCTCAAAAACAACAAAGCGCCCGGTGACGACGGAATCACATCAAGCTACTGAAAGCGGGTGGAACACCGGTACTGAAAGTCCTTCAGAAGCTCTTTAACTCTATCTTGCTTGAAGGTACAACGCCAGAGGCATGGAACAGAAGCGTGGTGGTGCTGTTTTTTAAGAAGGGTGATAAAACGTTATTGAAGAACTATAGACCCATCTCGCTTCTGAGCCATGTTTATAAGCTGTTTTTGAGGGTCATCACAAATCGTCTCGATCGCAGACTTAGCGACTTCCAGCCTCCCGAGCAAGCCGGGTTTCGAAAAGGCTTCAGCACTATGGACCACATCCACACGAAGACCGAAGAGTATAACTTGCCACTATGTCTAGCGTTTGTCGACTATGAGAAAGCCTTTGATTCGATCGAAACATGGGCTGTGCTAGAGTCTCTCCAGCGATGCCAAATTGACTACCGGTACATCTAAGTATCGAAGTTTTTGTTTAACGCCACGATGTCAATCCGAGTACAGGAACAGAATTTGAAGGCGATTCCTTTAAGGAGAGGCGTAAAACAGGGAGATGTCATATCTCCGAAATTATTTACTGCTACCTTGGAAGACGCCTTCAAGCTTCTGGAATGGCAAGGGCTTGGCATCAACATTAACGGCGAATGCATCACCCACCTTCAGTTTGCCGACGATATTGTGGTCATGACGAAATCGATGGAAGATCTCAGCACGATGCTCGGTGACCTCAATCGAGTCTCCCAGCGGGTTGGCCTTAAGATGAACATGGACAAGTCGAAGGTTATGTCGAATATCCATGTGGTGCCTACCCCCAATAATGGTTGAAGACTCGGTCCTTAAAGTTGTTGACGCGTTTATATACCTGGGACAAACAGTCCAATTAGGTAAGTCCAACTTCGAGAAAGAGGTCAATCGTCAATTCAACCAGTGTGTGTTGCCAGTGATGACATATGGATCCGAAACGTGGTCTCTCACTATGGGCTTGATAAGCAAGCTCAGAGTCGCTCAACGAGCTATGGAAAGGGCTATGCTTGGTGTTTCTCTGCGTGAACGAATCAGCAATGAGGAGATACGCAGACGAACGAAGATTACCGACATAGAGCCGAACGGGTCAACAAATTGAAGTGGCAATGGGCGGGGCATATAGCACGTAGAACGGATGGTCGATGGGCCCGAAAAGTTCTAGAATGGAGACCACGGACCGGTAAGCGCAGCGTAGGACGACCATTATCGCGGTTGACAGGTCGTCTGTGGTAAAGATCGCAGGATGTCGGTGGATGAAGGCCGCTTCCAACCGGTCTCCTTGGAAGTCATTAAGGGAGGCCTATGTTCAACAGTGGACGTCCTAGGGCTGAAATGATGAATAGTACTCACTTTCCATGGTTATGTGATAAACGACATAAGTGGATAAATGCAGTAAAAAAACATTAGTATGAGTTTTAAAAACATTAAGAAATCACTAATAATGTTATTTAAAAAAACATTTGGGTCCGCAGCAGGCCCGCCCCAGATTTCGTGTTTTTTATTTTTTTGAAAATCTGCCCCCCAGTCATCCCCTTTGTGGGAATGTGTGTCCTCCCATTCACGAACTTAACCTTCATTATTGCCCTGTTGATTTGTCGTCCAAGTTTGAAAGCAATCGGTGTATAATTGCGACCTCTATCGTACCGGTAAAACTGAGGTATATACACACACTATTAACTGGCGGTGGTTTTGGGGTCTAGAGATCGTAACTAGACCTCATGTGAAGAAATTTTTGGAAAACTCGACAACTGGTACAGAACCTATAGGTAGACTTTTCATCGAAATCTATCTAAAAATAGGTAAGTTTTGTATGTAGTAGTACTATTCAATACAAACAAAACTGTATGTGAACAGTACCTCAAATAATTTAAATTTAAAACCACTGGCGTAACCCACTTACTCTATAAATCTGGTTGTGCCATGGATCCCAATAATTATAGACCAATCTTACCAACTGTGCCAAATCTTACCAACTTCTAAAATATATTCTGAGATTAAAAGTTACTACACATTTAAATAAAAAATCGATCTAATCTATTTCTCAGAATGGATGTAGAAGCGGGACCCATGGCACAAAAAAAACTCGTCATCATGGACATGGCCATTAGCGAACAGGTACGACGTAACCGTAAGAGTCTGGCGACATGTTGGATAGACTATAAGAAAACCTTTGATTCGGATCCACATACATGGCTTTTGAGAGTGCTAGATTTGTATAAAATTTATACAACTCTTTGCACTTTTTTGAAGTCATTATGAGGCAGTGGAAAACGGTACTTCGCCAACCAGGATGTCAGCAGATTGCGGCAAACGACGTACCAATAAAGATCGAGCGGGGTATATTTCAAGTTGATAGTTTGAGTCCCTTGTGGTTCTGCCTAGCTCTGAATCCTCTCAGTACGCTGTTGGGTCATGTCGGTTCTGATGCTTTCCTTCTTATCTTTAGATTAACTCAGACCGAATTAGATGCCCTTGACAGCAGAGTCCGTACACTGCTGACTGCATTTCGAATGCACCACCCACGTTCATCGGTAATCAGGTTGTATATCCCGCAAAAGTTTGGGGGTCGTGGACTCTTAAGCATTAAGACCCTACACAATCGTGAGATATACAACCTTAGAGAATATTTTCTTCATACTGATGTGGGAGTGCATAGTAATGTTGTCGCAGTGGACAACGGACTCACTCCACTCGCTCTGGCTAAAGAGAACTGGCCAAGCCAGTTCTTATACTACTATAGATACTTAGTACTAATGATCGCAGGGAGATATGGAAGGCAAAGAACTCTATGTCGTTCTTATCGGGCCCTAAATGGGCCTGATATAGACTTTAAAGCCTCTATATCTTAGCTACGGTTTGGTAATCTTTTCGGAGAAATCGAAGGTTTTGTCTTTGCAATTATGGACGAAGTTTTTATGACAAATAACTATCGGAAATATATCCTGAAAGATGGTACGGTGGACATCTGTATGCCACCGTCCCGGTGTCAACGGGGAATATTTGCATAGACACAATCAAGTGGCCAAGATTGTACATCAACAACTTGCCCTTAAATACAATCTTGTAAATTCAGAAGTGCCATATTACAGTCCCGACCCAGTTCTCGAAAATGGTTGTGCCACATTGTATTGGGATCGATCTATCATCACTGACAGAACTATTGTTGCCAATAAACCTGACATTGTGGTGACAGATCGATTAGAGCGCCGTTCAATGATTATCGATATTGCTGTTCCTCATGACTACAACCTCGTGAAAGTTGAAAAAGAAAAACAAATCAAATATTTGGATTTGTCTCACGAGATTGTCGATATGTGGAATGTCGATTCGGCGATCATTGTTCCAATTGTCGTATCTGCTCATGGATTGATAGCCAAAAGCCTAGACCAACACCTTAAGAGGCTCGCGTTAGACGGCTGGATCAAGGGACTGATGCAGAAGGTAGTCCTCCTCGTCACGGCCCTATAGTGAGGAGGTTCCTGTCTTTGGAGCCCTAACCACCGGTGTCTTGGTCCCTGTACCCGATGTTGGTGGTCTACTATTTTTTATATTTTTAAATATATATATGAAGGAAAGAAAGAAGAAAGAGTTTATAAGTATTAAGTTTAATAAAGATTAATAATAATATAAACGATTTAAATATAATTTAAACTTTAACGGCAACACGAAAACAGTTTTTAGAAGTTTCTTTTTTTCACCACACTGTTGCTCTCGTGTCACTGACCTCTATTATACAAGTTATAGAGGTCAGTGTCTCGTGTCGATTTGTGCTGCTACCTATAGCACAAACTATAGGTTCCCTAGGTTCCCTATACACAAACAAAAAAAAATCGTATTGGGAACCTCAACCTATCCATTACCACCACTAGGTCGGCTTACTTTGGCTATGTTTATCCGTTACTAACTTAGGTATTATTTGGGAATTCAACAAATATACAGTCGACTTTTGTACTTCAGAAAAGGTGTCTGAGAACTATGTATAATCTACATTCGACGGATTCCTTGAGAACTATTTTTAGAGATAAGTACTTTCTCACCGTTATAGGTATTTATATACTCGAAGTGTGTTTGTTTGTAAGAGATAATTTAGAATATTTTGAATTAAAGTGTGAATCAGAAGCCAATATTCGTAGGAAATACAAATATGATCTATGCCTTCCTCGTATCAACAATATGTTTTACCATAAGAGTACTTACGTAACAGCAATCCGCGTTTACAATCATTTACGAGTAGACATAAAAAAATAAATAGGGAGGCTTTTAAAACGGTGCTTAAAAAATGGGTAATGCAAAATGTATTTTATAATATGAAGGAATTTTTTGAATGTAAATGACAATAAGTTTAATAAGTAATAATAATTATATTTTTTTTTGATGCTAATGTATTTGCCACTATTTATAATTGTTATTAATTTTAATTTGTATTTCTTTTTTCCTAGAATTTTTAGTTAATTACTTACTTAATGTCTTATTATCAATCAACACAACAATAATGTACCTATGCATGTAAAATGTATAAATTATGTATAAGAATATTGCACATCTGACATGGATAAATTGTTGATACTCAAAAAATAATATAATAACTTCTGTACACAATCTATGCAGTAAAGATTATTCTATTCTATTCCTATTTTGAAGCCTGTGGTGTTTGAAAGCTTCGTCTTTGAAAATTTTAATTTTAATTTTTAATGTATCTTATTTGATGGTTACGGCAAGAATGATGATCTGGAAAACTTCGGTTCCAGGTCAGTGGATGAGGGAGACACAGAACCGCGAGAGAGTAAGCTTTTTTTTTAATTTCTATCTATCATTCTAACGGCTTAATTATATAATGTACAGTAGTTAGATTTGCGTTTGGAAAATTAACCATGACGTAAATCGATGTATTCGAAAATATTTTTTCATTGCATGGTACAGTTTAACTGTAATTTAAGTACCTACGATATATTAACTGTACAAGCAGTGGCGGCCCTAGTTAAATATTTACGTGGTACGGGACTTCACAGTGGCTCCCCTATAAGTTAAAAACCTTAAACCGGCTACTCACACACCTGCCACAGGGACAATATCAGACCCTTAATTGCCTCTTTAATTGTAAGGGCAAGCACAGACAATTTCTAGATTAGTCTTTAGACCTTTCTAGCTCGCTAGATCATCCCTGCCGCATGTGTAGCGTGATTGGGAAAATTTCTTAATCAATTTCTATTATATTATTGGTGTTGCAAGGAGCTCGACAAAATAATTAATATCCATTCACAATTTTCCAATTCTTTCACAATTTCCACGTGGCGCAAAACGCTTCATTTCTGGAACCATTTCTTCACCCAGTACAACCAAGAGCCAAGGCTATATCGCCGGTTCTTTAGGGTGCGACAATACTGGTGCCATAATCAAGACTTGTGTACAACGGAACGTTCACTCTTACAATGAGCTTTAAAGTTCTTAAACTATGCAGTTGCTTATCCGTGATTATCTGTTTACCCTCTTGCCTGCTAAGGTGACAAGTGACAAGTTGTATACATGAGAAAGATTAATGGTGAATAACTTTGTTTGACAACATTTGTTCACACTGTTACGAGTATGTCCTACACAGTCTTCAAAAAGATAAATGAACTAACAAATCTATCACTCAATTTACTACTAACTAACTAATCAATCAATTTAATGAAAAACGTAGATGGTTTTCATCTTATCTGTCTAACTTTTAAGCTTGCTTTTTTATTAATTCCGAGTAACTTAACTTCTGGGCAATGGCATTTTCTATGTGCAAAATAACAAGATCTGACAGTCTTTATTGACATTTGATACAA
This sequence comes from Callimorpha dominula, assembly GCA_949752705.1. Classification (NCBI taxonomy): domain Eukaryota; kingdom Metazoa; phylum Arthropoda; class Insecta; order Lepidoptera; family Erebidae; genus Callimorpha; species Callimorpha dominula. The sequence goes on along the minus strand of OX456990.1, from coordinate 25,500,535 downwards.
CACTTTATAAAAACTTATTTACGTTCCAGTAACGTAAATAAGTTTTTATAAAGTTTTAGTTTACTGAATATATGTTCGCCTTTAGCGAAAATTACAGGTATAGTCAGCAAGGAACAGCGGTAATCTTCCCACGCATTCGGCAAAATATCTTGCCAATCAATTTTATTAAACGGAGAACTCTAAGTGGCTCTCCTGATTAAATATCTTTTAATACTGGGTTCAAGCTCGTAAGTTCTTCAATCAATTCACAACCAGCCTCTTCACATTTCCAGCCATCTGTTAAACCTGTTTGCAAATCAGCACAGGCCTTTTCCAATATTGACCTTTCAGGATTTATTTTCATGTTGTATAACAAAGACTACGTATAATTGAATTTTGATGGTTGTTTCAATTCTTCAGATGATGCTATCTTCACTGTCATTAAAGCAGTTAAAGAGGTTCACAAATTCGGCTGTTTCACAAATAAAGTATTTTTCTAGCAAGTGTGACGCGAAAGGGTCGGCTGTACTGTCTCACAAATTCCAAGCAATTTTTAGCAATTGTGAAGCGTTTGGTATATTTACATACATTGTTCACTTGAAACAATATTACAAATCAAGCCATCAAGCCACTATGATAACAAATTGCTCCATACACCTTATTGAATTAGCGACAAGGAGTCCAGTGATGCTAATTCTCTGTGCAAGAAAAAGACCCGCCTTCTGGTCACTTGAAGTGTCGATTAGTCGCTTAGTTAGTTCGGGTTCCTTATAAAAGGAAGGAGCACTCGGACCCCATGACCAAAAAATCTCGATCCCGAACGGCTATACATAATTACTGAGTAATATTTACGCCGTTTGAGCTTTTTTGCGGGTACAAGCAGCAGCGCCGGCACAAGCAGCTGCGCTTGGAAGAAAAAAAAACATAAAAGTTTTATTAAAATAAAATGGTATTTTCTATATCATTGAACGCGAAAGGGAGAAAAAATGTGTGATAATTCATCTCCAGTTCCTGAATATTGTCGTCTGAGCGCAATTTGATTGGCTTATAAAATTTGAGTGATACCTACTAGGTACTAACAGGTATCCGTTTACTATCATTCGGGCCCTCAGTTACCTAAACATGAATAGTTTCTCAACAAGATATTGCACATTCAGTATTTGTTTGTGTATTTTAGTTTATTTATTTGTTGTTTTAATTTACTTAGATACCACGTTTTGCGAAGAGAGTGAGTTCAAATGCGATGAGTACCGCTGTTTGCCGATATCTGCGAAATGTAATGGACAGCCAGATTGCAGTGATTACACGGACGAACAAGACTGCCCATTAAGTCAGTATAATATTCATTATTCTGAGACGAGTATTGCCGCGTTCCTATAATCAAGAAACGATTCGTTTTGCTTACGGACGGTTAAATTTCGTTGAATTTTGAACGAAAGTTTTACAGTCCGTAAGCAAAACGAATCGTGTCTTGATTATAGGAACGCGGCATATATGAATCCGCAACTCGTTTGTACCATAACCAACAATTTTTCTATAAATCGATTGAAGGTTAATTGTTTTGTTACATTTCTATGTGTAATAGTTTACCTTCGGTAATAGTTCCCAATTTTCAGTATAGTAGGTATATATTCATCATTTTCTTATTCACTAGGAGGGAAGACTTTCGCTTTAGTTTGTCTATCCTTCGGTACAGTAAATTTTTCTAGATGGAAGAAAACCCTATGTCCTTATTGTGACCCTGCCAATGTGTGTGCAAAATTCCATGATGATCGGTTGAGTAGTTAAGCCGTGAAACAGTAACAAACAAACAAACTCACTTTCACATTTTATAATATTAGATAGATACAAGATATTGCACATTCAGTATTTGTTTGTTTATTTTAGTTTATTTACTTGTTGTTTTAATTTATTTAGGTACCACGTTTTGCGAAGAGAGTGAGTTCCAATGCGATGAGTACCGTTGTTTGCCGATATCTGAGAAATGTAATGGACAGGAAGATTGCAGTGATGGCACAGACGAACAAGACTGCCCATTAAGTCAGTATAATATTCATTATTCTGAGACGAGTATTTATAATATTAGATAGATAGTATTGGGTGGTACTTTTCATAACTTTCTTTTGTTTTATTTACCAAAAAAGGATCACGTGATAAACTTACTGTTTACCTATATCACACAAACATCTAATTCTACTAAAAATCTAGCAGGATCTTTCAATATTTTTTTTATTTATACCTCTCATCCAGACTTAACTGAAAATAATTCAACAACTAAACTTTATACTAATTATACAAAATCTCGATCCCGAACGGCTATACATAATTACTGAGTAATATTTACGCCGTTTGAGCTTTTCTGATGGTACAAGCAGCAGCGCCGGCACAATCAGCTGCGCTTGGAAGAAAAAAAAACATAAAAGTTTTATTAAAATAAAATAAAAAGGTATTTTCTATATTATTGAACGCGAAAGGGAAAAAAATGTGTGATAATTCATCTCCAGTTCCTAAATATTGTCGTCTGATCGCAATTTGATTGGCTAATAAAATTGCATAAAATTTGAGTGATACCTACTAGGTACTAACAGGTATCCGTTTACTATCATTCGGGCCCTCAGTTACCTAAAAATAAATAGTTTCTCAACAAGATATTGCACATTCAGTATGTGTTTGTTTTATTTTAGTTTATTTATTTGTTGTTTTAATTTATTTAGATACCACGTTTTGTGAAGAGAGTGAGTTCAAATGCGATGAGTACCGCTGTTTGCCGATATCTGCGAAATGTAATGGACAGCCAGATTGCAGTGATGGCACAGACGAACAAGACTGCCCATTAAGTCAGTATAATATTCATTATTCTGAGACGAGTATTGCCGCGTTCCTATAATCAAGAAACGATTCGTTTTGCTTACGGACGATTAAATTTCGTTGAATTTTGAACGAAAGTTTTACAGTCCGCAAGCAAAACGAATCGTGTCTTGACTATAGGAACGCGGCATATATGAATCCGCAACTCGTTCGTACCATAACCAACACTGTTTTTTCTATAAATCGATTGAAGGTTAATTGTTTTGTTACATTTCTATGTGTAATAGTCAGTGGTCGGTGTAGGTAGTGCCATTTAGGATGAATGACCTCAAATGTTATATTAACATGGATACACCCCGAGATTCCTGCATTTTAAAATTTGAGTCAATTCAAGTTCGAGTTCACTTAGTTAGACTTCCCTCTGAACTTAACTCTAGGAAATTTGTTTTTTTAATTATATGTACAGTACCTACCCCTATACTGAAGCGGTTTTAATGCTCATCTTTTTGAACTGTTTTAAACTGTATACCGTGTACGTAAACTAATATAATAAAAAGAGAGTTGAGGGTTTAGCGGTTTAGAGCGATTTAGATTTATGCAGGGGTTAGCAATATACCAATAAATCAAAATATTTATCAACATTTATTTTACAAAAAGTACAATTTGTCAACATATAAATTATCTTAAATTTAACACAAATTAAATAAAACTAATTAATATATTATACAAAATCTCTACATTATATAAAACAAAGTCCTCCGCCGCGTTTGTCTGTCTGTTCGCAATAAACTGAAAAACTACTGAACGGATTTTCATGCGGTTTTTACTAATAGACAGAGTGATTCATGAGAAAGGTTTAGGTGTATAATTTGTACCCATGCGAAGCCGGGGCGGGTTGCTAGTATAATACAAAAGCGATGAGATATAATGGCTGTACTACGTTTATTTTATGAGAACATAATTACTATTTAAGTAGGTAAATTGAATCTATCTCTTTTTCACAATCACATATTTCCTCATTTTTTAAATTAAAATAAATAACTTATTTTTTCAATATTTTCTACCTTCAACAAATTTCTTTTTACATTCAAAATCCACTTATAAATAGAAAAGGAACGTTCGACATCTACTGAAGTCAGCTTATCGGGTCCCGGTGTCATAAAAACCCCATTTTTGTTGCACAGTTTTTAGTTAAATAAGCGAAAGATTTTATTATTTTAAATGTATGAGTAGAACTGCCGATTTGATATATTTATTAGTTTTTTTTAAGTTATATAATGATTCTATTTTATTAACATATTATTAGGTGTGTTTGAAGCGAATAAATAATAATATGATAGTAACAAAGTATAGAATTGAGGAGTTCGAACTGAACGAAGTATACACATATTTACCTAATTAGTACAATGTATAAATAAACAATAGCACAAAATTGCTAAAGCGCCCAGTTAATTTTTGTGTACCTATAGATTTTTAAATTCCTGCCGACTATGTATTTTAAAATGACAATAAAGTGCGTCGGCATGTCTGATTAACGGCGGAAAGGGATTAAAAATCTTAAGGTTTTTAATCCCTTTCCGACGATGTTTATAAACGAAAACAAACTGCGTCGGCATGTTTTACTTAAATGTATTTTATGTGTTTAATTTCCCACAGTTACAATTGAACAATTTTTTGTTGTTATGAACTTTAGAATTGCCCAACACTGGTGCCATTTAAAGCAATAAGATTTTTAGCTTTTTAATATGAATGAATATTTAAAAATCCCTTATGATGTGTGATGTTAGTTCACGCTAATCTCCGAAATTACTCAACAGATTTAATGAAACTTTGTAAATTTCTATTGCTTAGGTACCCCAAAACCATCCCTGACCGGGATAAAAAGTCATCTCTCTAGATGACTTTTTATCCCGGTCAGGGATGGTTTTTTTTCAAAATACAACGCCAGTGGAGCCGCGGGAATAAGCTAGTATTAGTTTAGATTTACACGATTATGATCCGTTGTAAAAAATATTTAGTATAAGAAATGTTAAAATCGCGAAACATTAAAAACGGTGTTTGTATACGAGTAATAAAGAGTCGTAACGCTATTCGGTTAGTTTTTATGAAACTGGTATTCTATTATTAAAAACTAGGTATATATAAGTAGGTAAGGTATAGTTTACCTTCTCTAATACTTCCCAATTTTCAGTATAGTAGGTATATATTCATCATTTTCTTATTCACTAGGAGGGAGGACTTTCGCTTTAGTTTGTCTATCCTTCGGTACAGTAAATTTTTCTAGATGGAAGAAAACCCTATGTCCTTATTGTGACCCTGCCAATGTGTGTGCAAAATTCCATGATGATCGGTTGAGTAGTTAAGCCGTGAAACAGTAACAAACAAACAAACTCACTTTCACATTTTATAATATTAGATAGATAGTATTGGGTGGTACTTTTCATAACTTTCTTTTGTTTTATTTATCAAAAAAGGATCACGAGTGATAAACTTGCTGTTTACTGATATCACGTAAACATCTAATTCTACTAAAAATCTAGCAGGATCTTTTCAATATTTTTTTTAGTTATTTTGTTCTAATATTTTGTTTTCAAGCCTCTAATCCAGACTTAACTGAAAATAATTGAACAACTAAACTTTATACTAATTATACAAAAGCAATTGAACCTAATAAAGGAACTGACGGTTCTGGTATTTCGGTTCAAATTTTGTTGATCCCACTGGCTACGATCAGAAGCATCAAGAATCCGAATATTACGACCGGAATCGAACTGATTAAGACAATGATGAACAAAATCCTACTACACCTAGCAGTTTCAACCAAAACTCTAGAGATTCAGGCAATAGCCCCTACTGTTCTAAACAAACTTGATCAACCAGTTCATTCAGGCTCAACCATTTGGAAACGGGCGGTTATAGATCGAAACAGGCAGATGTGATATTATGTCATCCATTTTGTTTTCTTTAATCACTTTACATTTGACGAAGCAAACTATTGTTGCGGTGACTCTGTGTGTGTTGATCTATAATTTTTAATTATAATAATTATTTATTAAATCGACGATTTCGAATAATTGATGGTCAATTTTATGAAATAAAGATTTTTTTGAATTGAATTTGAATTTGATCAGCAATTACCGGAACCTGACCAAAATTCTTATCCATTCAATTACAATCAGACTTCACAAAATCCAGACCGTTTTGATTCGAATGATTTGAATGGAAATACCGACCAGGATATATGCAGCCAGAAACCTGATGAAGAAGGTATATTCGGCCACAAATGATTATGAATGCTACTTCAGTAACAAAAAGCAATGCTCAATCTGCAAGAAAACTAACCATGAAGAGAAAGATTGCTATTTCAAAAATAAAAAAAAAATAAAAAACATGTCTCATTTTATACAGAGAATGAAAACTTTGTAGACGATTCTGGCTGCACTATACATATGACCAACAAAGAAGATCTATTAAAAGAAAAACAAAAAGATAATATTAAAGTACAGACAGCAAAGAAAAAAATAAAACTAGAGTCTAAAGAAGCTGGAAAAATAGATTTTGATACTGTGTTATTCGAAAACGTATTGTATGTGCCCAACCTGTAGAAACACTTACTGTCAGTTAATGCAATCACTAAAAAGGTAAGGTTATAATTAAAAAGAACAATGATGTCACATTAGAAGGAAAGAAAACTGAGAATGGTACTTACAATGTTAACCTGAGTACTGACCGTGATGAAAGTGCCCACTTAACAGAGATTACTGAAGACTGGCATATAAAATTTGGTCATCCCGGCAATAAAACCTTAATAAATATAATCAAATCAGTCGATGGCATCAACATAAATAAAGAAGATATAGAAAGGCTTACCTCATCCTCTGATATATGTCTTAAAGCAAAACAGACAAGATTGTCATTTCTTACAAGACGCAGATCAGAAAAAAAAATTCATACGATACACACAGACGTTCTAGGTCCTATTACACCGGAATCTCATGATGAAAAGAAATATGTCATATCTATGATTGATGACTACACAGATTATACTGAAACACATTTAATGAAAAATAAAAATGAAGTGTTTAGTCACCTGAAACAATACATAAACGAAATTGAAAGTGAAACAAACCAGAAAGTCTGTAAAATAAGATGCGACAATGGTGGAGAATATACTAGCTCTGAACTGAAGGCATGGTGCAACGACAAAGGCATTAAACTGGATTACAATCATTATACAGTAGCTTATACGCCCCAGCAGAATTTAAAAGCAGAACGGTTCAATCGTACGCTAATGGAGAAAGTTAAAGCGATGCTTTATCAATCTAATTTGGAAAATGACATGTATAGAGAAGCAGGGAGAACAATTTGGAAGGAAATGAAGATCAAGAAACCCAAGAAGAGAGAAGAAACGATCTAGACAAAGAAGAAAAAGAAAACCCAGAAGAGAACAAACAAGAATAAGAAAAAAACAAACAAGAAAGAAGAAAAGAAAATCAAGACAACAGTGGAGAAAACAAATCTAATGAAGAAACAAACATAACAACCAGAAGATCTGAAAGAAAAAAGACCATACCAGATAATTCAAAGACTATTTCCTGTTGTCCTGAAAAAGAAGAATGAATGAATGCTATATAATCTGAAAAGACATAATTAAAAAACAAAAAAGTTTGGCATTTAGTCAACAGAGCTGAAGCTGGAAACTTGAAAATCCTAAGTAATAGATGGGTTCTAAAAAGAAAAGGTGATGGAAAATGAGGATGTGAACAAATCCTGGAATAGATTATGAAGAAACTTTCAGTCCTGTAATACATAACAGCTAAATAAGAACTATCCTAGTTATTGCAGAAAACAAAGAATATTATATTATGAAGATGGACATTAAAACTGCATTCTTATATGGAGAAATCTCTCAAGGAAATAAATGAATGTGTAGCGGATAGTTTCCTCACGCTAACTAGCCTCTCACGGGAACCAAACCCGTGACTACTAAAAATAATAATGTAGCATAAGCACTAAGTTCTGTTGTATAAGCACTAAGTCTATGTAACACAAGCGTAGCGAGTAATAGAAGTGAAAGAAATAAGTAAGAGTGACACAAGTTAAATGAAGAAATATTAATGTTCAACTGTAAAAACGTTTACTAAAAAAGGTTACAGTAAAGGCAAATAAAAAGTATAAAAGCTCAAAGCACATCTATTCACGCGCGCGTCCGATCCGAGTGTGTCCTTCGAACGTCCTTCGCAGTCGCCTGCGCTTGCTCCGGCCGGTGCATAAACAAGAATCGTAAGGTTTGGAGTTGTTTATGTGCGGTAGCGTTTTCAATATAATTTTATTATAACATAATGGTGGTGGCTAAGATATTGTCCGCCACAAAGGCTATAACAAAATAGAAAGAAAAGTCTGCAAACTTAATAAAAGTCTACACGGCTTGAAACAATCTCCTCTAAGATGGAATCAAAAATTTTCAACAACACTTAAAATAAAGGATTATCACCTTTGAAGACAGATCCCTGTATTTTCAAAACTGTAGATAGTGACATCATCCTTGGACTATACGTTGATGATGGTATATTGGTTGGACAAGATAAAGAGAAGATGCGTTTATTACTAAAGGAATTAGAAGAAGATTTTGAAATGACCTACACTGAAGATCCTACATCCTTTTTGAGAATGGAGATACATAGAAATAAAGATGAGATACAACTAGGACAAGAAGAATATGCTAAGAGTGCTGTGGGAAATTTAACATGGAAAAATCAAAACCTTGCCCCACGCCACTGGTAAAACAATATAAAGGAAAGGACACTGATGAAAAACTGGAAGATGAAGAAAAAGACAAAATTAAAGAGTTTCCCTACAGAGAAGCAGTTGGCTCTCTTATGTACCTGTGTAACAAACCAAGACCTGATCTGGCATTTTCAGTGAACATAGAAAGTAGAAGCATGGAGAATACAACACAGAAAGACATAGGAAATGTAAAGAGAACTCTTAGATACTTACATGGACACACAGCTACCAAGATTGGTTACAGAGTAAAATCTGATTTGGAAAAATTATAGGCATATAGCGATTTAGATTTTGCTGGAGATCTGGAAAACAGACGTAGTACCACTGGATATATCATAATGTACTGTGGAGGCCCCATACAATGGTGCGTTAGGAAGCAACCTATAGTTGCATTATCAAGTTGCGAAGCAGAATACATCGCTGGTGCAGATTTTTTATTTTATTTAATAGGGGGCAAAGGAGCAGACCTGAGGGCAGAAGGGCACCTGATGGTAAATGACTATCGCCGCCCATGGGCACCTGTAACTCAAGAGTCACAAGTACGTTGCTTTATAATGTGGGAATAGAGGAAGACGGGGAGAGGGGGGAGAGGCGGGAAGACGGGAGAGGGGGAGAGGGGAAGGACGGGAATAGGGGAGAGAGAAGGCCTCCTTCAACCTCACTCACGCGGCGAAAAGCAATGAAAACATTGTTTGACTGCCGGTTATGTACTTAAACTTTGAGCTATCTTTTTATCTTTTGCATGTTTGTATCTCCCACAATAATTTAAAATATTGTAGCACTCTATACATACACACTTATTACACTTTCAATACATACACACACAAACACACACACACGAATACGCTACTTTGTACACCCTCTCACGTTCATACACGTACACTATCACTTTACACAAAAGAGAGGACACTTGCATGTACACTTCTTTTTTACGTTGTTAAATTAAAAATATTTAGTTTTATACAGAAATCATCTTACCTTAATGTTAATGGCTATGATAGCTAGAGAATATTATATCCGAGAGGATTAGCGCTGATAGCCGAAATACAAGCTCCGCCTGTTTCGGTTATAGATGCTAAACTCATTTGTACTTAAAAATTACAGCCTACCTATAGTTTGTAATCCTGTATACATTTGTGAAATAAACAAACATTATTATTATAAAAAAAAACAGTCAGTCGTAGGACTGCACGTCAGAAGTGAAAACATAACTTAACAATGTATTTGCATATACATACACACACCCACACACACACACACACACACACACACACATCTGTATATATATATAATTAGGTTAAAAATAAAAAGTTGGTAATAACATATCTAAATGTATACATAGGGTACACTGGAAGTTTTACGCTCCTGGCCGCTCATAAATGTTTGAATTACGAATGTTATTTTTTTGAATATAAGAAACTCGGTTCCGTCTTACGAATTTTCGATCATGGTCACGTGTCCTGGCGCGAGTTGAATTTTTTACCCATCCCAAAAAGTGCACAACGCCGCTAAAGAAGTTTTCACTTCAAAAAACCTTGGTTTTACCAACATAAAAAGTTGCAAAACCGTTTATATCTGTTGTCTGCCGACTTCGCTTGGGCCATTGTTGTTCTCCAGTGTTCTTACAAAAAAATCGTGTACGGTACTCTTCGTTATGTTAGTGTGGCCTCGACGAGGGTACCCTAGAACATGTATTTTTTAGTTGCCTCCAAAATAAATCGTCCTCCAACTTGTATAGTCATTTCTCAATATTGAACATTCCTCTACCTATAAACTTTGCCTCCCTTCCCTTATGTCGTTCACCTGTCGCAATACTATCAGACTCTGATTTGAATCCTTGTAGGTTAATACTGGTGTGGTATTCATATGTATATTGTTATTATTATGTTTATTTATTATTATATGTATGTAAGAAAGTGTGTTATATTTGTAAACGTTTGTTTCAGTGTACTAACACTCCAAAACAAGATTCGCGACGAGTCCAATTTTGACAGAATTAATGTTCCTTTTCTCATTACACTTCATTATTACACTTCATCAATAGAGGTCAGTGACTTCATCGCACGACTGACATTGGCAGAATTGTTGACATCGGCATCATTTGCCATAAAGAAAAATAGAATATAAATATATAGGATCATGGAATTCAGATATCCTTTTTAAAAACACTGTTGCGTCACTTTTAAGTCCACCATATTTTACCTTTCTGTTTGCAAAATAATCTCCAATAATTTTTTTTATTTAATAGTACCTGTGTCCGTGAAAAGTCCTCCGAAACCGCAAAATGTGAAATTGAATCCTGGCGATACTTTGACCTTAAGATGTGAGCTGGTGGGAGTACCTGTACCTCCGATCTCATGGCGCTTCAACTTGGGACATGTACCTTCCAAGTGTACCTGGACAAGCGACAATGGCATCAGCGAACTAACCTGTCTTAATATGCAGGTGAGGGTTACAATATCTGTGTCTTCATATGACTAAAGAAACCGGTGTGTTCCTTCTATCTCAAAAATATCGCGCAGACAAACATGACGTAGTAAACGAAATCATTTTGGCCTTGCTCATTGAATCCTATTTTTTACTACTAAGGAGGTAAGCAAGTACACTGTGCGCTTTATGATAAGCGAGGTACAAGAGTAAAATACAAAAATAATTTTATTTATCTGCCTGAGGAAACTAAATACTTCGATAGATAAACCTGGTAGGAGGTTAGATTATTTTTTTGTTTTATCTCTGGTTTATTATGAAAATACTTTCTACTTAAGTATGTATTTATACGGGAATTAACGCAACCACGTATGTATTACATACCTCTGAATTGCCTGACGTTCAATTCAAAGGTATGTAACACCTATTTCGTGATCGTGTTAATTCCTGTATAAATACATAATCTTCTATATATATAAAAATGAACCTCCTGGTGACGCTATAACTTGAGAGCGGCTTTACCGATTTCATTCATCTTTTTTAAAATGTTTCCTAATACTTCGTAGAAGGTTCTTATATTAAAAAAAAATAAGAAGATTGCGCAGAAACTTAGAAAATTTAAGAAAACTTAACGACTACCTTTATTATAAACTTTTTAATGTAACCTTAGCCCCATCGTTATATACTCTATGCTAAGCACGTTTGAAATAACTGTCCATAGTGTTTGTATCATAAACTTAATATACTAACGTAAGTTACATACTGAGTTTATGGTTTGTATACTCTTTGTAACTGTCAGTTATTTAACAGTCAGAGACAGATCGCACACTTAGTATTGTTTACAAAAATAGAGTCCAAATATAAAAAAAAAAAAAAATTGCATAATTCTAGCGTAGCGTTATATTCTCTTTGCGTTAATTATTTGTATCGGTCGGAATCAAGGACTCCATCATGGAAATCCATGGTCGGCATTAGGAAAACAAACAAGCATTACAATAAACAACATGTTAAGAGATAATAAAAAATTACAAACATATACAATGGTGCCAATTCTGTTGTTACAAAACTCACCAAACTAGACTAAAAATTAGTTTAGTCCTGCCAAATGACGTTCCGTATTCTGAAAACGTAGGATTAAACTAATTTTAGTTTGACAGCACTAAAATTGGTTAAGTTACTCAACTTGGTCCAAATTTACTCATTTGCTATTCTGTTGTACGTTTTATATATCTAAAATTGTCTAAAATTGGGAACGTCACACTGAAATTAGACGACATATAAATACATGCCGACTAACTTTAGTGATATAAAGATCTTTGAATTTTTGGATAAAAAGTAAATATTTTTTTATATGATGAATATCGAATATGTGATTTTGGCTTTGTTCGCTTTGGCAGAAAGGTATGTATATTTTAAATTCATTTTTTTATAAGAGTGCTTACTGTTTACATTAAAACTAAATAATCATTAATTCGTGACCTGATGAAATTATCAAGAGAGAATAAAAGAATAGAGAAAAACATACGAGACAAATAATTCCAATCCGTTTGAAATGGCACAGGAAAACTAGCAGAAACGTTTTAGGCTCTACATCTAAAGCTTTTCATTTACTAAATTATCTCGATAAAGGCTTTATCCCCTAGACATCTAAAGGTTTGCTTGATTTTTAATCCTCTTTATGCAATAGCACTTTCCCCATAATACAAACGTGGTGTGCAATTATATAATCTACTTATGTAGGTTCTTATATAATATTTTTCTAGTTTTATTTGCACTCCCTTTTTTGCCCAAGGAAGTTATCAAGCTCCTGTAGGGCAAGACAATTTTATTGCACTCAGTCAAACTTCTGTGAGCAGGTGCATTGCAAAAACATCAGATGTGATAGTAGAAGAGTTAACACAAAACATTTTGTATTTTTTTTCTTATTATCCTGCTCATCAATTTTAACCATAGATATAGATTTATATGTAAATTGTAAATACATTGTAATATTGATTGATATTGATGAAATTTTCAGTTTTGAAGAATTGTTCAATATGCCCAACACCATAGGTGCAGTAGATGGGACACATTGCAATAGCAAAACCACCAATAACTCACTCTACTGCACCTGGAAATCTGTTTTATAATAGAAAAGGATTTTACAGTATTAACTGTCAGATTGTGAGTATAATCCACATTAATTATAGTAATTACTTTAACAAACTGTAATAATAACAAGGTAGCTGAGATAGACTGGATGCTGGTGAGAGGCCTATATCCAAAAGTAGACTGCAATAGGCTAATTGATTGATTAACTGTAATTAATATACTTCCACCTGTAAATCCTAAATTTAAATTTACTGCAACCTATGATCTATCTGTGCCTATATTGAGTGAGATTAATGTTAATTATTATACTAGCTGTTACCTGTAGCTTCGCTTACTTAAATTTTGAAAATTACATCAGAAGGGCAGGCTAGCACAGTCCATCTTTGGGCATAGCTTTAATACTGGCAGTATTTGGGTAATTACTTCAGAAGGGCACGCTATCTCAGTCCATCTTGGGCATAGCTTCTGTACTAGCAGTATCTGGGTAACCTTTTGTTGTTTGTTTTCTGAACTGCTAAGTAGTTTTATGGCGTTACATACAACCTTGCCTTCAATAATTGTTATGCTAGTCAGAAATAATTTGGAAATGTGCAATGGACGGCTTAAAACAAATTTCATTGTCTACATCACCATCGCTGCCTTCAGTACCAGCCAGAGCGAACTGTAATAATCATTTTAGCATGTTGCACCCTCTTTAACATCGTTTTTGATTACTTCAATTGAATAAAACTCTAATTTAGATCATTTTTTCAAAACAAAATTATAATGATTGTATTTCTACATTTCCAGATAATAACGAAAATGATGTGGATGAGGAGAATCATGATTCTAATATTTTGCAAAGAGGACCCAGGTTTCTTGATACGGACATGGCATATTCAGGAAAAACTGATATAAACACATTTAAATTAAACTACTAGTAAATGTTATTTTAATTAAAGCTTTCTTTTTTATTACTAATATAATCCACAATTAACATTAACAAATAATAACTAAAATTTTTAACATGATATAATCAACTCAACAAGAAATCCTGGAATGGAGGCAGTCCCTATGATATCTAGTATCTTTCACTCTATATCTGTAAGCTCAGATCTAGTTGGTCCTTCTTCTTTGGCCTTATTGAGTCACAGATGTTACGCCCCTTTGTCTTCACTTTTGCCCTCCATAAACTCCAAATCTAGACAAAAATAAATCACAAGGTATTAGTATAAGCATATTATGATATCAGGAGGTACTAGAGTCAATCTGGGCACTACCACTCTCATAATATTGACTTTAAGTAGCAGTATGATACATTGAAAAAAAAATATTCAAGATTCCTCTGTCCATTTTTCCTTTTTCTATGGAATTATGCAAGCTTACATAGTGATGGTAACTGTTTATCATCAGGTAGCCTGTGTATCTGTTTGTTATATCAATCTTATAAATACTTATGAGACCTTTCACATACTCGAATCATATCATATATTTTGTATAAATTTTGATTTTTCGTGAACGTACGGTATATCCTCAAACGCCTCTTCACGACATTTTCAAGACAGTATGAACAAATTATTATACTCAAATTATTGTAAATTACTTATGCTTTCAACAAACAACACTTACATGCTGCCATTGCTGTACAGTGGTTACAGAAGTTATTACATTACAGCTTAGTTTGTAGAACTAGTTCGATAACCATGCTTGAAATTCCTTTACGTTTTGATTTGCCTATTTACCTGAAAAAAATAAAATAGACATGGTGAAAAATGTCATTAAAAAATTTAAAGATCTTCCTCTGTTGTTTCCATACAAAGGTTGTCTGGAAGACATCCCTTTTAGCGATAAGACCGCCTATTGTACTTGCCGCTTAGTATGTTGCTACTAAACTGTGGTAATTGCTGTCTAACTGTGGTGTACAATAAAGAATGTTCTATCTATCTATCTTTCTAAAGGGAGTACAAAACAATATTGTAACGAAATTGTCTTAATGTTATGTTATGTTATGTAAATACAGTAAAGACGTAAAAGAGTAGAATAATAAAACAATTTAACAAACAAATTTTTGTTTTTGTTGATGCGTTTCACAAGTTACAATTTTTTCTATTATTCTCCTTCATCGTGATTGATTTATTTATTTATAACTTTAGATTTATTTAAAAAAATAAGTTAATTATATTTATTTGGGATATATGTCAGCTTGACTTGCACATATTCATTATTAGCTGTTAATTAGACAGATAACAACAAAGGATATACAGTGGGTTGCCAGCTATGTGAACTCAGTAGAACAGTATTTACTAAGCTATGAGCTGGAAATATGATACTTTGTTCGGTACATAATTATAATGTTCGTAAACAAACATTAACATGCATTTAAAAAACCTAAAAATGTTGTTTCAGAAGATTTTATTCTTTCACTCTTTGTCATTCATTCTTTACTTTTAAGTAGCAGCAACACACTCGTACTTCACTTTTAGTTCTGTCAAATTCAAATATAGTGCTGTCCTAATAAGAACTAAATTTAATTCAACGAAACAACAGATTACCATGTTCGATATCTCTTGACTAAAATAAAAGATTCTTAGTGAAATTTTAGTTTAGTGTGGTGAACAACAGAATTGGCACCAATATCAAAATATACAACAATAGAAATAATTATTATTCCAGTTTGAATTGAATGACAGGACAACGTCTGTCGGGTCAGCTAGTTAAGTATATAATGGAACGCGAAAGTTTAAAAGTTAGTAAAATACTTTCTAGTAAGAGGCTCCTGATTTTATTCAATTGAAACACATTGCACAAGGTTGATTTAAGGCTATGGCATTAAGTCTACTTTCTGGCAGTTGTTATTTTTACGCAAATCAAATTATTAAGCTCTTATGCATATTATCGTGCTCGTAGCCTAATGACAGCGGAGCTTATTCTTGCGAGACTATGAACAATGAAGGAACGACGTTTGCGACGCCGGAAGCTATCGTGTTCGTGAATAAAACTGACCTGTGCGGCACAGATGTGTGCGGGCTGTGCCCTCGGGGTTACTTCAACAAGTGAGTAAACATACACATCTTATTTTACAATACACATACATATATTGAAAGCCAATCTATTGTTGATGTATATTGAGAACAAATAAACCTTTTACACAACGGCTATAACAAATAAAACCACAGTTCCAAACACACAATTAATGCGTAAATAAATCGTTTGTATTAATTTCAAGAAAGATATGTTAATACACTTAAATTATTTTACTATTTAAATTGTTTGTAAAATAAATTTAGGTGAATCATCAATTTTTATACAGATTCCAAAAGAAGTACAGGAAATCTAGATAAGTTTTCGTTGCCCGTTTTAAGCTATTTACCGTTTAAAGCTCAAAATTACCAAAAATAGCCTTGTGAGAGATTAACAATATAGAATAGGTAGGTATTAAAAGTTTTTTAATTTTACAGCGGGGCTCGATCTGAAAGTGAATGCATTCGTTGTTTCTGCTTCGGCAAGTCGTCACAATGCCGGAGTGCTGATCTATTCACATACATGATGCCTACACCCTTGGGTGAGGGAGGCACCAAACTTGTTGGTATCGAGCCTAGCCGAGTCTACATCGACACCCAGCCCATTTCTAACCAGTATTATTACCAGCCTCTCAGGAATGGCGCCTCTGTAAGTATTGTTGCACGTTCTCTAAATAATATGCAACGTAGTTTTTTTTAAACTTAAATCTAGCGGTATGTAATTTAAATAGACTTAATAATATAATTCAAATAAAATTATGCATACGGGTAGTAGGCATGCTACTATGTTACAATAATTACATAAAGCATGATGCTAGAAATGTAAAACAGAAGAAGCTCTGTCGTAAGCTAAATCTGGCTTTACTTCGATTTATCTGTGAAAGTGATGTTTAATAAATAAATAAAATAAAAATAACCTTTATTTTGCTACTACGTACTTTACATGATAACTAGAAATTACGAGATTAATTAACCTACACTAAAATAATTTGGGTATCACAATCATATGTAATGTATTATTATTATGCACTTTTATATATTCTTACTTCTTTCTTCTACATTGTTTAAAACAATATGGTCTAAGATCCGGCCGTAGAATTAGTGCGCTCATCGAGTACTTGCTAAAAACCAATTTTTTACGTATATTTATGATTAGGAGAATATATATATATCTACCAGGCTGCCTATTAAAATGTGGCCGCTAGTATTTTTAATTAAATTATTGTTAAATGATTTTTGGGACAAAATGACAACAAGACCCTGAAAAATCATAGATGCCGTTGCGCACTTGGCCGCACCTCTTCGCAGCCAGGTAGAAACAGGTATGATTCTGACACATTTATACGTTCATAACGTACACTTATTATTTATATATCAAATTAAAGCTATTTTTTTTTCTGTTTATTATGATATACGTCTGCCTAATTAAATTTGGCCGCAAATAAGGTCTGCTGGCTATTAAAGATGGTAAATATTCAGGGTAGAGTGAAAGAGTCCTCGTCTGGCTAGTGACTTTATGGCAATGGCTATGCTATATGCTAATAATGCTATAACGCATGCGTCATTGCGCATGCGTTATAGCATTCGACACATGCGCAATGGATATCAATCAAAGTCAAGTCAAACAGCTAGCAATCGCTATCCTCGTCTGACTTGTTATGTTACGCGCTAACTCTCTCTCACTCTACCATAAATATTTACCATCTTTAATAGCTAGCAGACCTTATTTGCGGCCAAATTTAATTAGGCAGACGTATATCATAATAAACAGAAAAAAAATTGCTTTAATTTGATATATAAATAATAAGTGTACGTTATGAACGTATAAATGTGTCAGAATCATACCTGTTTCCACCTGGCCACAGATAAGATAATAGTTACTTCGTAACAGATACATCACTCCCATACCAAAACTGAAAATACCTACGTTATAATAGCCTACAAAATTAAAATAATAATACCTAGCGTTAGCTGCGACCAGAAATATATCTTATTTACGCTTTTTGAAAGTTGAGAACGCCTTGCCCACCGCGCGACCTTCGTCTGTGCATGTAGCCGAACTGCCGGACACTCTAGGGTTGTACAAAGTACACAAATAATGAAATAAATTATTTATTTGGGGTATGTCCCGATATACACTGCGAGCACTGTTCAGTGCTCTTACTGGGGATAACTTCGTTCCGTTATGGACTGACAGTATACTGCCGCAGTATCCTAGGGAAGTATATGACGTCATAAATCGTCGCCATTTTTGTACTGCGAGCACTGGCGTTTTCGAGGAAAGGTGCTCTCAGTGCTTTGATCATGTGATCAACTAAAATTTTTTTCAAGTTAGATAATAAACAATTATTTGTCGAAATATGTTCATCACTTTCACCGTACATAGCCCCATTTAAACATTTTTAATTCGGTTATAAAGTTATTATGCATTCGGTTACTTAAAAAACAATATTTTCTTTTAATAAAAAGTAAACTTACTTTTATTATGCGAGTAATTGTCAATTGACAATTGACTTGAATATTAAATTTTTAAATATAACTACATTCAAACAAATTTTTTTCTTATTGAACAGATAACTTGTACATATATATGACAATTATTTTCACGCCAAAAAACATAGATGCCAGTATACTGGACTGTGTCCCATATTAAACAGTAACCAGTAAAGCTAATTATAAAGGAACGGCTTCGCAGTATAATAAATTTACGTCAGTTCTTATAGTGCTCGCAGTGCATTTCGGAACACACACTTGATAATAAAATTTATGAGTGTTGAGTTTTATATAATGATAAATAAAATTATTTTTCCTATGAAATTTATATCTTTAATTTTTATAGGTTATTAAAATATCCTTAAACCTTCGATAGTAACATAAAATGTTGATTCTGTAGACATATACATCACTATCACTACATCAATACATTTTACACCGCCGCATTTGTCTGTCTATCTGTTCACGATAAACTCAAAAACTACTTAACGGATTTTCATGCGGTTTTCATCAATAGATACGGGTATTTATGAGGAAGGTTTAGGTATGTAATTTGTTAAGGTTTTGTGTAAATTGGTTGAAATATGATTATGATTGTTGAAGATGTCTCTGCTACCCGTGCGAAGCTGGGGTGGGTTGCTAGTAATGGCTGTTGCGTAGACTAGAGAAAGATAATCTTATCATTTAATACTTTTATATTACATATTATATTACACAAAAGTATGAAATAACAAATAACTACCTACTCAAATAAAAACATCAATCCGTGGCGCTCTCAATATGTTTTACATTTCAGTAGCTCTTATTATTATTTTCACTATATTACATATTGTGTGAGAGAAGCAGCCGTCAGTTCGCCTTGCCTACAAGTTACAACAAATGAATACGCTGGCAGTCCACACCTACTAAGTTCGTCACCTTTCGTAGAAATTATGGGTTTATTATTGACGGTTTAATAGAACTTCACTCTGGCTAATCACTCAAAACCTGTTTTAGTGCAACATTGTATAGAATATATATATAAGTAACATTTATTTTTTGTTGAGAAGATAACTATTATTTATTATTAGTACAGCCACGCGGCAATGGCGAGTAAATAATAAACACCTAAAGTATTTTTATATTATATTGACAAAAAAGTAATAGCTAAACTCATTTTTGCAACTTATTTTTAAAGGATTTTACAGATCACTAACTAACATCTAACAATAACGCAATTTAACATAGTAAATACATTTAGCAATAACTAAACATCTCTACTTCATAATAAGTTCGATTTGACATTTCGTTTTTATTTACGGAGAATACCGTTCTGCCGTGCATGCGCGCTCTCAGCTACGCGTTGACGCCCCTACTGACATTTTTACCGTGGACGGATAGCTAAATTGGTAGGTATATAAAACGCGACCTCGAGTGAGTGATGTAGCCCGGACCTGGCTGCCAAGAGGAGCGCGGTGCCAAGTGCGCAACAGCATCTATGATTTTTCAGGGACTTTATACATATTGCCGTGAAGTGGACGAAATTTTATTTAAAAAACAAGTGAATGAAATTTTGTCCCAAAAATCATTTAACAATAATTTAATTAAAAATACTAGCGGCCACATTTTGATAGGCAGCCTGGTAGACATATATTCTCCTAATCATAAATATACGTAAAAAATTGGTTTTTAGCAAGTACTCGATGAGCGCACTAATTCTACGGCCGGATCTCGTACTAATACAAGTGCATGTTGTTAGAACTTGGTAGTCGCCTCTTCGGCGTAGGCGTCTCCGTATTTTATTTGGTCTTCCTTTGCCTCTTTTCCTGTATCTCGGCACCCACTCTGACAAACGTTTTGTCCATCTGTTGTCACTCAATCTGCAGATATGTCCGGCCCAGCGCCATTTAAGTAGTCTCGTTCTTTGCTTTACATTTATTATTTTTGTTTTAGCTTTAATTTCGTTGTTGCATATCTTATCTGATAGTTTTATTCCGAGCATACTTCTTTCCATTTTACGTTGGCAAATAGCAATAATTCGTTCCTCTTTTCTTAGTGACCACGTTAATTTGGCAACCATATGTCAGGCACGGCAATACTGTTATTTCGTATAGCTTTTTTTAATATTTAACTTAATCGTGTTATTTTTTATTATTTCTTTTAAACCCCAATATTTCCTCTTTGCTAAAGTTATTCTTCGTTGTTCATCTTTTCCGGTGTTATTTTCAAATGATATTAACTGTCCTAGATAATACGTATTATTTTTTGTAATCAAATTTTTCATTTGCGACTATACTATTTTGTCGTTCTCCATTGGTTAAAATCTTAGTTTTCAATGTGTTTAATGACAATCCCACCTTTTGGCTTTCCAACGCTAGTTCTCTGACCATGCTTTCTAGTTCCATCGCGCTTTCCGCAAATATCACAATATCGTCTGCGAAGCGAAGGCCGCTTAGTGATTCTCCGTCCATCTCTACTCTTTTCGTTTCCCAATTTATACATCTAAAAACAGATTCGAGCACTGCTGAAAATATTTTTGGAGAGAGTGAAAGTGAAAGTGGAGTGGAGTGAAAGTGATATTTAATACCAGGAGTTTAATCTCAACCAAGCCCCGTCAGACACGAATGCGTGCTAAGTATTTTCAATTCGATTACTGCAATATCTAAAGTATTATACTTTAAGTATTGTAATGCAGTAAGAATTGTCCTGCCTAACTAACTGCAAGTCAACGATAGGAGAATCTCAATCAATTTTATCTCCCTTATTGGCGAGTTTAATCATGATTTTAGAATTAAATTTTTATACCGTCAAGCGTCAGTCGTTTCACATAAATTCGGCCTTTTCTTAGTTAGACTGAAAGCCGACCCGAACTTAGTTGGAAAAAGACGCGGAGGACGATGAATGACGAGACCTAATAAAATATTTTTTCTTCTAGGTAACGAAGTTTGGTCATGAATACTATGAAGGCTATAATTCGTACTCTCGTCCCTACCTTGCTTTACCGGAGTCGTACAATGGCAATCAGCTTAAATCATACGGAGCACGAATCAAGTATACTCTGTCTCCGCACACGCAAGCCATCTATAGCGACGTCAGTGCAGCAACTATCATTATTAAGGTAAAAATAGTGATTTGTTTTGTTTTAAATTCCAGTAATTTTTAGTTCCAGTTAACTACTCGCAGAAACTAAGAATATTGTTTTGTAGTAGAAGTAAGCCACCACCAATGTGTGACACCCTCCCTTTTATAACAAGCACTGAGATAAGTTTTTATTGGTTTAGATACGTTACGATACGATGGTTTGCTTCGAAATAAAAATGAAACTGACTCAGCGTCTGACATCTCTTAGAATTTTCTCGCTCAGACACACACACACACACACACACACACACACACACACACACACACACACAAACACACACACATACACACACAAACACACACACACACACACGCACATACACGTACGCACAGACACATACACTCCGACAATAAATCTTTATTTCTGCTTAACTTATTATAGTGACCCCGTTTTTATTTTATTGGTATCTACAGCAGAACACTGATCTCCAAAATACAGGTCACCACCTAGCTTGGAGTTCAGGGTTTAACACATAATTGTACAAATATCCTAAACAGCATTGTAAGCCGAAATATATTCAACATCTACCAAACTTGTACAATCTATTTTATAGTAAATAAATGATTATTATTTTTCTCTTTATTCAACATAAAACTTATTAATTACATTTTTAAATACGTACCTATAAAACAAAATATATATTTAAAAATATAAAAAAAAGGTATACCACCGACATCGGGTACAGGGATCAAGACACCGGTGGTTAGGGCTCCAAAGACAGGAACCTCCTCACTATACGGGCCGTGTCGAGAAGAACTGCCTTCGGCATCAGTCCCTTGATCCAACCGTCTAACGCGAGCCTCTTAAGGTGTTGGTCTAGGCTTTTGGCTATCAATCCATGAGCAGATACGACAATCGGAACAATGATCGCCGAATCGACATTCCACATATCGACAATCTCGTCAGACAAATCCAAATATTTGATTTGTTTTTCTTTTTCAACTTTCACGAGGTTGTCGTCATGAGGAACAGCAATATCGATAATCATTGCACGGCGATCTAATCGATCTATCACCACAATGTCAGGTTTATTGGCAATAATAGTTCTGTCAGTGATGATAGATCGATCCCAATACAATGTGGCACGACCATTTTCGAGAACTGGGTCGGGCACATACCTGTAATATGGCACCTCTGAATGCACAAGATTGTATCTAAGGGCAAGTTGTTGATGCACAATCCTGGCCACTTGGTTGTGTCTGTGCAAATATTCACCGTTGGCAAGACGAGAACAACCAGAAATAATATGCCTGATAGATTCACCGGGACGGTGGCATGCCCGACAGATGTCCACCGTACCATCTTTCACGATATATTTCCGATAGTTATTCGTCATAACAACTTCGTCCATAATTGCAAAGACATGATTATTATTATTATTATTCTGTTTATTTATTTAATATACATATAAATTACATTTTTAAATACATTAACAATAAAAAAAAAATACAAATATAAAAAAAGTGTCCCACCGGTATCGGGTACAGGGACCAAGCTACCGGTGTTTAGGGTTCTAGAGACAGAAACCTCCTCACTATGCGTGCCGTGTCGAGAAGGACTGCCTTCTGCATTAGGCTCTTAATCCAGCTGCCTAACGTGAGCCTCTGAAGGTGTTGGTTGAGGCTCTTAGCAATTAACCCATGGGCCGAAATGACTATCGGTACAATGATTGCTGAATCCACATCCCACATGTCGACAATCTCGTGGGATAAGTCCAAATATTTTATTTGTTTATCTTTTTCTGCTTTTAAGAGATTGTCGTCATGGGGAATGGTGATGTCAATAATCATTGCTCGGCACTCTAATCGGTCTATAACCACTATATCAGGCTTATTGGCAACAATAGTCCTGTCAGTGATGATAGATCGATCCCAGTACAATGTTGCACGACCATTTTCGAGAACTGGGTCGGGCACATACCTGTAGTACGGTAACTCGACAGTAACAAGGTTATATTTAAGAGCAAGTTGCTGATGGACTATCCTGGCCACTTGGTTATGTCTATGCAAGTACTCGCCGTTGGCAAGACGAGAACAACCGGAAATTATATGCCTGAGGCTTTCTCCCGGACGATGACATGCCCGACAAATGTCAATCGTGCCGTCCTTCAGGATATGTTTCCGATAGTTGTTCGTCATAACAACTTCGTCCGTAATTGCACAGACAAAACCTTCAGTTTCTCCGAAGAGGTCACCGAACCGTAGCCAGGATACTGATGCTAGTAAATCTACATCGGGCCCATTTAAGGCCCGATGAAAACGTCCATGCAACTCCTTGCTCTTCCATATCTCCTTGCGATCTGTAATACTAAGTACTGCTGGTTTGCGCCAGTTCTCTATTGCTAGAGCAAGCGGAGTGAGTCCGTTGTCAACTGCCACCGTATCCCGATGCACATGCAGGTCAACGGAGAGGAAGTAATCTCTAAGGTTGCATACCTCGCGGTTATGGAGGGTCTTAGCATTTAAAAAACCACGACCCCCACATTTCCGCGGGATATACAATCTCATGACTGATGAACGCGGATGGTGCATTCGGTACGCGGTAAGCAGTGTACGAACTCTTCTATCCAGGGCATCTAGTTCAGTTTGAGTCCATCTAAGTATGCCAAAGGAGTAGGTTAGAACTGGTATGACCCAATCATTATAGGCCCGCACCTTGTTACCACCTGACAAAAGACTTTTAAATACTTTTTTCAGGCGGCCAAAGAAGCGCTCCTGTAACGATTGCTTCATAGACAATTCATTTAACCCTAACGACTGTGACATACCTAGATACTTGTAAGTTTCGTTGTCGGAAAGACATCTAAGGTGTGTGGAATCTGAGAGTTCCATCCCGTCAGATTCCACAATCCTGCCTCTTTTTACATGTATGACTGCAGATTTATCCACACCGAATCCCATACTGATACATTTACTAAAGTT
This sequence comes from Callimorpha dominula, assembly GCA_949752705.1. NCBI lineage: Eukaryota > Metazoa > Arthropoda > Insecta > Lepidoptera > Erebidae > Callimorpha > Callimorpha dominula. The sequence continues at coordinate 25,475,909 of OX456990.1, read as the reverse complement.
TTCGGTTACCTCTAGTAATCTTATCAATTGGGATTTGCTGCAGGCAAAAAGTTTCAAATCGTCCATGTAAAGGAGATATTAGATATTACCCGACTTCCTCTCCGCAAACAATAGCCTAGTCCTGAACCCTCCAGCAAAGTGTAAAGAGGATTCAAAGCTAAGCAGAACCACAAGGGACTCAAACTGTCACCCTGGAATATACCCCGCCTGATCTTTATATATTCGCCGTCACCCTGAGACCGCCGACATCCTGGATAGCAAAGGACGGTTCTCCATTACCGCATACATGCCTTCAAGAAATTGCATAGAGTTGTATCAATCTTGTACAACTCCATCACCCTCAAGAACCACGTATGCGGCACAGAGTCATAGGCCTTTTTATAATCTATCCAAATCCTTTCGGTTACGGCAAACTTGTTGGTTAATGATCGTGTCAAGTATAAGGAGCTCTTTAGTGCCACGGGCCCCACTTCGACATCCATTCTGAGGGTAAGACATAATGGTGTTTTTGGATAAATGAGATGTTATCTTTACGCTCAGAATGGACGTATTATTATTATTATTATTATTATACTATTTTTGTCTGGGTACCAAAGCTTTGTAATATAACGAAACCTTTAACCTAATAAAACAGACGTTGTCTGCGACAACAGATATTTTGCCGGGATAAGCCGTTTAGTACTTACAAAGTCTTTTTTTAAAGACTATTAGCAACCCACGTTGCTAGTAGTCTTTAAAAAGTGTATATTTAAAATATTTCATTATGAAAATTACATTTTACAATTTGTAAAATCGTATTTTTAGGTAGATTTCGAAGAAAAGTCTACCTATTGGTTTTGTACCAGTTACCGAGTTTTCCAAAAATTTCTTCTCAGTAGGTCTAGTTATGATCCCTAGACCCCTAAACCACTGCCAGTTAAAAAAGCCAGGCCCACAGCAGGCCCGCAGAGGTAGTTTTCGTGTTTTTTTAATTTTTTGAAAACCTGCCTCCCCCTCCCCCCCTTTGGGGGAATATCCCTATTCACGAACTTAACCTTCACTTTTGCCCTGTTGATTTGTCGTCCAAGTTTGAAAGCCATCGGTGCATAATTGCGACCTCTATCGTGCCGGTAAAATTGGGGTTTCTTCACAGGAAGTCTAGTTATGATCCCTAGACCCCAAAACAACCACCAGTTAAAAAGTTTATACATTTATAGGGGTATATATAAATGTATATATGTATGTACCTGAATTTTACCGGCACAATAGAGGTCGCAATTATGCACCGATTGTTTTCAAACTTGGACGACAAATCAACAGGGCAAATATGAAGGTTAAGTTCGTGAATGGGGATATTCCCGTTGAAGCCGTTTACTGAATTCAGATTATATATTAGTAGTATTAGTATTACTAGCTGTCCCACGCAACTTCGTCTGCGTTTGTAAATTTTCCCTAACCCTATCGCACCGCCATCTACCGGGTTCAATTGTAAATGTAAACCACATATATACAAGAAACTACATATATACAAGAATTGCTCGTTTAAAGATATTAGATTTTTTTTTTCTTTAGGGCAAATACGGAAATCTGTTCCATATGAACCGTTCTGCGGGTACCGCCAACATTAACATCGAGGCTCGTTTGACTCCCGAAGACTGGTCTAGACATCCTGATGGATCTATACCAACTGAAAGGGAACATATAATGATGGTGTAAGTATACTAGAGGTGGTGTGATACTAATCAACTGAATTGTTTAAGACCCGTCTTGGTATGTTGAAATTACATAGCGCCATCAAACAAAACAAACAAATTTAGCAAACAATTATTGACAGAATTTACAAATAAAATTTTTTATAATGCTGGTGAATGTAAACGACAGAGCTAGTAATTCCCGAAAGCTTCGTTCTTAGGGTATAGCCGGGTTTCCACATGATAAAAAATAGGGCACAGCTAGTAAATAACAAAACCTTTTTGAACTTCAAACAATACCTAAATATATTTTTTTCAGTTTGTATGACATTGAAATGATACTGTTACGCGCTGGTCTGAATAACGCTGGAGTGAATATTACTGACTTTGTGATGGAGTCTGCTGAAGACATTAATGTTGGTCTCGGAGCTGCTACTCTTGTTGAAGAATGTACCTGCTCTAAGGGCTATGAAGGGCTCTCATGCCAGGTAAGAAATATATTTTGTAGTTAAGGAATCTACGGGCTTAAAGCCTCGTATCTACTGCGCCTGGTAGCAGAGGGTTCTTCCACCATGCCGAATCTTTTCAATCAATCAATCTTTTGTTGCGTTGGCAATTCTTTGGTATGGCACGCCAGATGTTCTAAATAGCAGCACTCTGATTGTATACTATATTGTGAAGATATTTACATGGAATGGTTTTTGCCTATTTGCTAGGCTCAGTATCTTTGCCTTATAATCATTCATTAGACATTAGATTATTATATTACTAGTCATTCTTTTTCCATCCCAAGGTTGCCTGGAAGAATTTGCTTTTAGCGACAAGGCCGCCCTTTGTACATATCAATTTTTGTAAACTTACTTTAAGCAAAATTTACTGGTGTACAATAAAGTTTATTCTATTCCATTCTCTTCCGCAAAGATTCAGTACCATATTTGTAACATTAAAATCTTTTGTTTATTATTTAGAAATGCGCAGCAGGATTTGCACGCAAGAGGGTTGGTCCTTTTCTCGGTGACTGCGGACCTGAAGAGTGTCCACCAGGAACATACGGTGACCCGTCCAGCGGCCTCGCTTGCAGACCTTGCCCTTGCCCAGACACCAATACGGAGAACCAATTCGTTAGGACCTGCTCTCTCAGACCTGATGGATCTGTTATCTGTGATTGCTTCACAGGGTATGTATTTATTACTGTGGTCGTAAAATTAATAAGTATACTTACTTAATGAGATTTTGTTAGTAGTTTTTTACATACATTTTGACGAATACAATTTCATATTTACAATTTTTTTTTTTTACATTCTATAAAAATAAATACAATAGAAGTAAGTAGCATTAGCAAAGAAATATAAATTTAGACGATGTTACGCTACAAAACAATAAAGATAAAGAAGCCATAAGTACCTTTAACCTCACTTACGCACTAAACACCACACACTGGAATACCACAACATATAGTTATCCCGGAAAAATTTACGGTTCCCATAGGATAGATTTCACCAAAATTTCCAAGCGAACGAACTCGCGACCACCAGCTAGTGTAACATAAATAAGCAACATCTGCATTTTTATGGTCGTATGACATAAATAACACATTAAGCACACTAAGATCGTTCCACAGTTACGATGGCCTGCACTGCGAAGTATGTGCCCCAGACTACGAAGGCAACCCATTGGTCCCGGGCGACAACTGCAGGCTGAAACAAAGTTCAAAATGCAACATAGTGGGCACCAAGACCATAATATCGGATGTGTGCATGTGCAAGGACAACGTGCAGGGACGCTACTGTGACCAGTGCAAGAACAAAGCCTTCTTCCTCTCAAGTGATTTCAGGTATATATACTGCTAAGATTATACAGGCCTTCACATAACCATTACAGGCCTTTGGCTTTCGGCTCAAATTTCATCTGAATAGTGAATGGGTAGAAAACCCGTGGTTTCAAAAGTTCTATGGTTAACATAATATAGCGTTAACTCTACTCAAATCAAATCGTTATTTATTTTTAGGGTTCCGTTCCTAAACAGAAAAAAGGAACCCAAAGACGGACAACAAAGTGATCCTATCACTTTGTTATATGTCTGTCTGCTGTCTGTCAGTCCAGACCCTTTTTCAAAGGAACCCGTGAATGCATCTACTTGAAGTTAATACCAATACTTCTGTCTGTGGTCCTTGAAAATATAAAAAATCAAGCTTCTAAGTACACGCAATCAAAAGATACGTGTGTGAGAGTGTTTGACCAAATTTGAACATTTTACAGGTAAATTAAAACCTATAGGGTACTTCCCAATGTATAGGTCATTGGGAAGTACCCTATAGGTTTTAATATTGAAGATATTGAAATAAGTAGCTGTAACGAGAGGGGCTTGACCTATAAATTAATTTAGTATTACCACAGATTACTAAGTAGTTACTACGTAACAGATAAATCACTCCCTACAAAAAATCGATACCTACCGTTTTAATTACCTACTCTTTCCCGCTTTAAAATGTGTGTAGGGTTACCTCTGTAATAAATTTATTTATAAAATGCAATTGGTATACCTATTAATTAAGTACTTATCTACGCTTATTTTTCATTTCAAATGTTTAAGTATACAAAAATCCTACTTGTGTTTCATTTTTATACTAACAACCCGCCCGGTTTCGCACGGGTACAAATTATACACCTAAACCTTCCTCATGAATTACTCTGTTTATTAGTGAAAACCGCATAAAAAATCCGTTCAGTAGTTTTTCAGTTTATCGCGAACAGACAGACAGACGCGGCAGGGGACTTTGTTTTATAATATGTAGTGGTAAAGATTAATAAACTTCTTCCTTTTTCTAAAACCTTGATTATTAAACTATGTGGTGGAAAATATTGTATGTCTTACAAAAAGGTTTAATAAATAATTTGAGGGAAACAAGGACAAACAGGGTTAAGAGGATTATTTTTTTAAACAACCATATCAATTTTGAATGTGAATTTTATAGTATTTAAAGAATATATCAATGCGATCTAAAATTACGTTTTTGTAATTTAAAAATATAAGATCGCGTTACGTATAAGAAGATACGTATAAGATCCGCCAACGGACCAGCGACCCGTAGTCATGAGTGGCGATACCTTGTGACCGATAGGCATACTAGCCGGTAACTAGCCTTAGTAAGTACCGACGTTATGGCGTTGGAGGTAAGAACTTCTTTATAAAGGTCCCTGCGTCTCGGGACCTTAGTTTGGGGAACTTGATGCAGGGATACCGACCCCACGGAGCAGATGCAAACTGACCCTGCTCGTATATCGATTGCGTTGGTGGGGTGGGGGCAGTATAAACAAATACGTAGTTGTGATGAAGTAGAAAGACGTGAGTATAGTCATGAAATTTGGTAAGAAACAAGGTCTGACAGCACAAGGCAAAAAGCCGAATGTGTGTCTGTCAAGACTCTTTTCCTCAGGAACCAGTGGAGGCATCAAGTTGAAATTTACATCAAATACTTAAGATTCTTGTTCACTCTTACTCATAAAATAGACAGTCACAAAGATCATCCTGAGTCTAACTCGTAATAATTTCGCAATCGACGAGGAGTGATTGCAAAGAAGACACAGTATTCAGAACTGCCATGTCTCTTTGACGGCCCTACAGTCACTTTACTTAGAACTCTTATATTTATTTACATATAAGACTGCATGTTTTAAAATCCACTTCAATTTCAGGCACGGTTGCGCAGACTGCTTCTGCTCTGGGTTAACACAACAGTGTACCAGCAGTAACTACAGAAGAAAGACTATTAGCGTCCAGTTCAATGTACCGCAAATCGTGGACCAATTGAAGATCTACAACAGCGCCCCAGTTGGACGTAGTTCAGACAGATACTCGGTACCGAAGGAAACTAAGTTGCGACCCCAAATACAACGCGGCGAGATCTTTTTGAACAACGTGGAAAGCGCGTCTCGTTTCAGCGTTTATTACTGGAGCATGCCTCTCAGGTTTTTTTCAATCCTTTATCAATTTTAACTCATCAAATTACTTCACTGACACCTCTCTACTCTGTACTTCTCCCTTTTTTTTGCTGTCAATGAAAGTTCTTAAATGTTCTTACTTTCGTTTTACAATTAATGTTGAACATAGAATATTCTTCCTAACAGCTTTGCGGGCAATAAGGTGACGGCTTACGGTGGTTACCTGCGCTATGTACTCAAGGACGTGCCGTCCTCCGTCAATCCAAAATTCGGGAATACCACCGCAGATGTCCAACTGATCAGTGTAAGTATCTTAATGCTTCAAGATCTGTTAAACTATATTATATTTTTCACAATCGGCGAAATGTGACGTTAGGCTTACGAAGTCCTGTGACCAAACAGTTCTTAAATAGATACGGCATAGACGAATAGTGTGTCGCGCTTTAGACTTAGTAAGAAGGTAATCTCTTCTTAGGTATTGGCATTACTTATGATATATATCTTCGTATATAAATAATTGTATTCAGAAGAGAAATGATAATCCTCTCACCAGGTCAACAAATATAATTTATTATTAATGAAGATTTACAAATGTCACAAATATCGGTAGCGAGGTTAACACAACGACTGGTCTTAACATGGGGCTCAAATGCATCGCGACGTGTGCATTACCACTACAACTTAAAGGTCTAATTAACATACTTATTTAAGATTCATTTTTGTACCGTGTTAGAAGAACTCGTTCAAAATCTGAATGAGATCTAAACATTTTATCTCTATGATTTAAATTTTTACAGGATAACAAACTCATATTCCACTACTTCGGACACTTTGGCGTTAGTCATGATAGAACACTGAATGCCAGCATACAATTACTAGAAAAAGGATGGCAAAGGTATTTACCCTTAAATACATTTTACTTCGAACCTATAAACCTGCAACCCACGAACCACCTTCATCGTTATTACGATATGAGTGGAATAAAAACGAACAAAATACGAGATACAAACAAAATGATTTTGTATTTAGACTAATTGTCATAATACTTAGAGTTTTGATGGTTTTGATTGCCAAAATTTTGATACCTAATTATCGTATGCGACTTCTGGACAAGTTTCCATTAAGATTTTCATGATTTTTTTGTACAGGCCTGACGGCAGTGAAGTAACTCGCGCAATGTTCTTGTTGGCGTTAGCTGAGGTCAAAACGATTCTAATCAAGACCACATATGCACCAGGACCTCAGTTAGCCTCCCCAGTGAGTGCGAGTATTGAGATTGCTGAACTCGATGCATACGGGCCCGTTGCCTCTCACGTAGAACACTGCGATTGTCCGCCAGGATATATAGGGACTTCATGCGAAGACTGCATGCCTGGATATACAAGGTTTGTAATAGTTATAACGAAGTGTTTGCAAAATAGTTATTTTACAAAGAGAGTAAAGGACTTTGGGCGAAATATCCTTTACCCCTTGACTTTTATATCTCATGGTTTCAATATTAGGCAGTGTATAGTTTACATAACTAATAAATATTTTCAACTTGCTCAGGTTCCGGTCCAGTCTTTATTATGGCGTGTGTGATTTTTGTCAGTGCAGCGGAAAGTCAACGATGTGCCATGCGGAAACCGGAGAATGCTATGTAAGTATTTTCCCCTTTTGTTCCCAATGAAACCTCTTGCCTTAATTCCATTTCTTATTAAGAAATGGAATTAAGCCCGTTAAAATCGCATATTATCGTAATTGATTGAAATTGGAACTGATTGGAGTTTATTAAAAATAGTTTAGATTGTACTTCACTAAATGGCAGCACCACTAAAACTAGACAAGGTGAAGATTTGCTTGTATTGTTTTACATATAATTTCGTGTTCTAACAATGACGTTTAATTGAAGGAATGTGCTGATAACACTGCTGGCCCCCAATGTGAATCCTGCAAACCCGGCTTTGAACGCGATGGTTACGGCTCCTGCGTCCCAATAAGGGACCCCTCTCAAACCTGCAAGTAAGTATACCTTCCTATTTACTCAATAACCTGAATATCAACAAGTCACAATACAGCTTGGACCAATAGAGTATTATCTAATGAAAAGACTTTCCACATACATACGATTAGTTTCCTAATCTTTGAACACAAAAAATCAGTGAACTACAACATACTGTAATGACTGGGGACTGCGGTAGCCGAGATCTCTGGGTCGCTATTGAGGGAGAAGAATTAAAAGTACAAGCAAACGCAACTGATTGCTTTAATCAGTTGAAACTGTTAATACAAAAATTATATATTCCAACACTTTTTCAATAAATTACTGCTTCTTGGGCACTCCGTGCACGTCGCACCGAGTCTGCCACAAGAGTCCTCGTCTTCTAGAACAATTGTCTTCTCTTCTATTTTTAATGTTCTAAAAATATTTCGAACATGTTCTAAATTCGAGTTTGATGCCACCAGCCAAGACCTCCGTGCCTTTTCAAAGAGTTATCATTCCAATCGAAGGAGGATGCAAGTGGCGCGAGAGATCTCATCATAACAATCCTATAATTGTCCATTCAGCTGCGATCCTCGCGGTACAGCCGGGTCCTGCGATAGCTCCGGCAAATGTAAATGCAAACAGTATGTTGAAGGCCACTCTTGCGACCGCTGCAAGCCTGGTACCTTCGGTCTCGAAGCAAACAACCCTGACGGCTGTCTGCCTTGCTACTACTGCTCTGGTGTTTCAAGCGAATGTTACGAAGTAAGACTTATTCAATTAATGTAATTAAAATACTCTTATATTTTGTAATAATAATGTTTATATCAATCCAAAAAAAAGATACAAAACTATTATACAAAACTTTTACAATGTACATAAATGTTTGTTGTCGCTGCGTAGTGTTTGTATGTGGATGCATGTATGTGTGTGTGAGTGTGGCGTGTGAATGAGTGTGTGTTTGGTAGGGGGGGGGGGGGGGGTATTTATAAGAGAGGTGTTTATTGCATGATAAAAAAAAATCCCAAAACTAACTGATATAAAACGATTTTATTTGACATTATTTTTCTTATATTTTTGTTTTTTTAAACAACTCCCGCAATTAGAAATGACTCCTCTGTCGCGGGGGATTCAAACAACGGACACAAAATTATATTAAAGTACGGTTTTAGTTAAGATTTTATAGAGACATAAAAACTTAGTCATTTCTTCATTTCAAGGCGTTGTTTTCATATTATTAAATTCATTTTACTTAACGTTAAAAGTCATTGAAAGGTTGCTTCCAATTGTCCCCATATTATAGTTATAGGCGATAGAAACATGAACGGGTGGATTTTGTACGACTGGCGCGTAGCGTGCTTACTTATTAATCGATGTGCAACCAAAGACTGGGCTCAATGTTGCTGCTTCCCTAGCAAATATCTTGGTACGTTTAATGAGCGCGCTAACGCTTGTTTATTTAATAGAAAATATTACAATATTAACCTTAATATAAATAAACTAATTAGGTACATATGACATTCTTAGATGCTGCCCATCTTTAACTACCCTCCTTGTGCTGCCAGTACTGCCTTTCCTAGATCTCCTAGAATGGTCGCACTCACTACTGTTATTTCTTTAGAGGATATAATGGTGCCAAATAAAAGCTTCCAGATGTGTTGCAACAAATTTTTACTTGAAAAGTGATGCTTTCTATACAATAGCTGGTAGGCGAGTGACATTGTACATTAAGTAGGTCAGTTGAAGTAAAAAAAATAATGGAACGCCTTCGCTACAAACGATACCTATTTTATACAGCGGCGTTATATCTTGCGTATGTATCAATATCAGGCGCAAAGCCTGAACAACTACCCCATGACGCCAACGATTACGCTCAATGTTAGGCTCCGCTAATAATACATAATCACCTACCTGTAATGCTGGAGACTCGCTGGTCCACTTTTGTCTAGGCAGCAAAGTCGACAAATATTCCTTTATCCAGCGATTCCAAAACATGTCTGTCAATCGTTGGGCCACTCGCCAGCGCTTCCTTAAGTAAATATCTGTATCGTCAAATCTACCCAACGGTGTAGCGTCTGAAGATGGTCCTATTAAAAATGATTAGGTGTTAAAGCTTCTGGAAAATTTGGATCCACAGAAACATGTGTCAACGGCCTGTTATTTACTAATGCTTCGACTTCAGCAAGTAAAGTAGACAAAGTGTCAGGATGAGGAGCACGTTCCTTTAGGACGACTTTTAACGATGATTTCACCGTGCGTATCATACTCTCCCAAGCACCTCCCATTTCCGGTTAAGCAGGTGGAATGAACTTCCATTCTATACCACGAATAACACCATCATTATATATGGCATCAGTATCCAGTGCTGCGAGGCTGCGCATCTCAGCATCTGCCCCCCTAAGGTAACGCCAATATATAACTGCTGCATACGCTTTAGTTGAAGCGTCACAACATATATGCATTTGTGTATCTCTTATATGTAACTTACTAATAGATAAGCTCGACATCCACTGCGCGTCCGTCCCCACACCGGCTTGACAGTACAGTAACAGTAATAGCAAAATTGTTTTACAAACTATCGCGCCAGATGCGCTCGCGCCGACGGCATTGGAATTTAAACTCGGAGCTACGAATGGAACTGAGCGCACTCTCGGATTGATGTGGCATCCGGGCAGCGATTCATTTTGTTTTAAAATAGCACTTGATTGAATACCACAAAGTATTTTAAATGGTTCTGAGCCACCTACAAAAGCCAAAATGTTAAGCATTATAATGTCTGTGTATGACTTACAGGGGTTTTTATCACCTTTTATAATAAAAGGTAAAATAATATTTCAGAACGCTACTACGCGTGGAATACGCAATGAAGGCAACCGTTGTAATTCGTCTAACCATTTAACCCAACGAGTGTGTTCTGCACTCTGGATGCGGCAATTCCATTTAACTCCGCTACGGTGAACATTCTGAAATATTATTTAACTGTTTTAACGCTCGTCGCAATCTCCATAGATTTTCAACGTCACTAAAATTGCATATTTGTGTAGACGCGTAGCGTGCTTATTAATCGATGTGCAACCAAACACTGGGCTCAATGTTGCTGCTTCCCTAACAAATATCTTGGTACGTTTAATGAGCGCGCTAACGTTTGTTTGTTTAATAGAAAATATTACAATATTAACCTTAATATAAATAAACTAATTAGGTACATATAACATTTTTACCTTAAAAATTACTATTAAAATATATAATATATAAACTCATTTTTATTAAAAATTATGTTATCATGCGTCGCCTACAATAGTACTATATATTTTGCACTGTTTAATTTTGTTTACAAAGCAAACCAATAAAAAAGTACTGAATGATCACTAATAGTTGTAAAGTAGCATGGTATAACTGAAGCGTCACTTACAGGACACACATTACACTCGAGTACCGATCGCGGCACCAGCTCTAGGCGATAACTACGACGGTATCACCATCACCGACCTGAACGCTGAATGAGTGACTGTAACTCTACCTGATTAAACTGCTATGAAATTTTCTTGAGGTAGCTATTTGTATTAGGTAGGTCTGACAATACGAAACCGCAATAATTGAGAGTTTTAGAGGTTATTATACAGTCTAATTACATTTACTATTGAATACTTTAAACATTTTTTTTTAAATATAAATCAATACTTACTTATCCACATCATCATCATACATCATCATCATCTGAACTGTAACTTAATCGTACCAAAGATTAAGTTACAGTTTAGCTAAACGTTAAAAATGTTTGATTGTAAATCTTTTGGACCGTGATCGTAACTGAGTATCGTAAACGGCAACGTAGAGGACTTTTCAGTCTTAAGCCTTTGTATCAAGTTTCTATGCTATCTGCTTTTCATACCTGGTCTGATCTTTAAAACTTTTATCTGCTCTCAAGCTAAAGACCGCATCTAAGGAGTGGACCTACTTAAGTATTTTTAACGATTTATCATTGTAGGTAATTGCTTTTAAAAGAAAGCCAGGAGGCTCACGAGGTATTATATTTTTTATAGGTCTGTATTAAATGTCCACCTGGTTACTCCGGCACAAGTTGTGAAACCTGCGATTCCGGTTATTACAAGGACGAGCGTGGCTACTGTCACCAGTGTACGTGCCACGGACACGACTGCCAACTTGACAGTTACGGACAAGTCGTCTGTAACTGCACAGCGCCATATACCGGCAATGACTGTGGCATTATCGGTAAGTCTCAAGAAACTAATACGCTGGCAGTTCCTTTTGGAATGCAATCCCATATTTATCTGAACATACTAAACTTGCTGCATTTAAAAATTCTAATATATGTATATACCGGAATCTTTGGTGATAAATCTCTAAGCTTATCACTTCATCATATTACAAAACAAATTCCCCCTCCGTGTCTGTCTGTTCGCGATAAACTGAAAAACTACTTGTCAGATTTTCATGCGGTTTTCACTAATAGACAGAGTGATTCATGAGGAAGGTTTAGGTGTATAATTTGTTAAGATTTTGTGTAAATTGATTGAAATATGTTGATGATTGTTGAAGATATCTCTGCTACTCATGCGAAAATTGAGCAGGTTGCTAGTAAATGATATAATTGTACATGAATAGAGCATTATGTTTTCTATAGGTTTTGTTGGCAAATCAGCAACTCAATGTGAATGCAGCCTGAACATTTCAATAATATTCACTATACCTATATCCGAATGGAATAAATGAAAGGGTTATTATCCATTATTCTTTTATCTATTATTTATCGATTTTGTCCATCCAAAGGTTGTCTGTAAGAAATCGCTTCAAGTAAGAGTAAGAGGCCGCCCATTGTACATATCCACTTTGTGTATTTATTTTAAGCAATATGTCGTTGGTGTACAATAAAGATTATTTTATTATATCCTGCTAAAAAAACATCATATTTAAAATAAGATAAAAATGTAGGTACACTCATTCCCCTCGGCGCCGGGGTGGAACCCGGAACCAGGGAACCCTTCTGCCACCATTTCCGTGGCCTTCGATGGTTGCCTGGCCTTTGGTGCAACCGCTTTTGACGCGGCCTTAGCTGGTCGCCCAGCCTTCGGTGCGGTTGCAGGCGCTGGTGCCGATGTCGCCGCAGCATACGTCACCGTCACGCGGCCATCCGAGACAGGAAGCGGCGTCGGGACCGTTGCGTCGTTAGCCTTGGCTGCGGCGAGTGGTGGCCGAACGAGAGGCACCAGAGGCAGTCTTGCCTCCAGACCCGCGAGGCGCCCGTCCATCATGCGCCACACTGCGTCAATAACTTGACGCAAGTGGGCATCCGGAACCATGGATAGGGAGGGGGCAGGTTGCCGGGCAACCGGGTTCGGCTGCTCAGGGCAATTCGCCTGTGCCCGAAATTGGGCGAACTGAGCGATGAGCTTGGTGACCTGCCCCGTCAACAAATCGTTTGCGGCCTGGAGGCGCGCCACGTCCCCAATAAGGGTCTCGACGACCCCAGAGATGGTAGAAGAGGAGTCCTTAAGGACCCTAACAAAGAAACCCTTAAGGTTCGTGGACTTGGTGGCCACTTTGTGGATAACGGCCACCGCCGCGTTCGCTCTCTCCTGCATGGTCGATGGTGTTTGGGGGGCAGAACCCCCTACCACCGGCTCCTGAATTTTCAGCAGGAGACCTGCAATCTCCTCCTCCGCTACGCATTCGCCCTCCACTCTAGCTTGGATATAGGTTTCCCTCCCAGAGAAGGCGGAGCCCGACGGAACCGAGACCGGCGTGCGCGACCTCCCTCTATGGCTACTAGCCACTTTGGGAGGTAGCATCTCCTGGGACGTGTCGACATCATGGTCCATGGAGCGTCCGCGTTTACGACTGTCATAACAAACCTCCACTTTCATCGTCTCTTGGTAGTCTCCCGTCGTAACGGAATTTGTGACCGCCTTCTTCCCGTTCTTCTCCTTCTGCAACTGCTTTTGTTCCTTCTCCTTCTTTTTTTCGTCATTAATTTTTTTTTATTATTATTATATTTATTTAAGTATTCCATATCTAATCTCACGAGACGGGGAGAAATAAAGGTCAACCCGGGCAGACATCCCAATACCCGGGCAAGCGAAGGTTTATGCCAAACCAAGGAGTCCGCAGGTGCCCCGGCTGGGAGTGCGCTTACGACTGAACTACCCATCGGCCATGCATCCTCTGGTCACGCACCAGAACACGGGATTTGGAGTGATTTTTTAGAGAGGTTTTCTTCCTCGCAGTCCGGGCGGCTAAGCCAAGACCCTCGTCCCCGATCGAATTCGCAAAACATGACCGTCGTGGTCATGTTTTGTTTCCTTTCGGGATTACGGTATGCCGACGGTGGCAAGGAAACTAAATCTTCCCATGCCTGCTCGGTGGCAGTGTCAGTGCACACTGAGCCCGCCCTCTTTGAAACTACGACCCATTTAAGTGTCCCTCCTTCGTAATTTTTTACCGAGGTTTTCATCCTCTTAGCTCAGAAGAGCGAAGAGCCAACAGAGGTATCGACAGACACGCCCGCTCTGTTGGACCAAGCCGCGACCAAGTGGCCAAAGTAATATGGCTTCCTCTTCTTACTAGAATATTGGCCGATGGCGATGACGTCTCCTCGCAAAATGGAGGGAGAAAAGCAGCGTCATTGCCCACGTTTCCAGGGTGCACCACGTGGAGGTTTTCTAGACAGCACCCCATGTTCACGACAAGCCTACCCGAACCAGGTAGACGATCACATCCGCACGTGCTTCGGTAATCTTCGTTGTCATAGTACTTCATGTCATGCTTCAATTTAGGCTTTGTTTTTTTTGTAACATTTGTATTTATACCTACTTCTGATATTGTAGGTTCAATCTGTGTATTGTGATTGTCGCCGCCATGTTTGTATTCATTGAATTCTTGAATAATGTGATGTAACGTTTATACGCTGTTCCGTAGTAACCTCGGTAATGGATGCATTCCTCTTTCATTTTGCAATAATTTGCTCAAGAACCTTGATTTTCAATAATGATGTTAGCTTAGCTATAATCATATAATGTGTTTATACATGTTTAACTATCCCTAGTATTATGTTTAATACACCTCTGCCTATCTCTTCAGGGATCCTGTATCTGTGATTGTTTGTACGTTTATTGTATAAATGTTTAAGGTGATTGTTAATTGGCGAAAGAGGCTTTAATAAGTGAAAAAAATATAAGCACAATAGGCGATCAGGATTTTCCAATAGTTGTCGAATCGATGAAACTGTTTTTAAATTTAGAAAAAAGTACGATGTTTTATCTTGTTTTAATTTATCTTCCCAGTTTTTTTAGGTCTTTGTCAATAATCGGCAGTCACCCTGTATTTTTCTGTACCTGGGCTGAAATTCTATAAGATTTTATATAAAATCTGATTACTGCTCAGGTAACTCAACGGTTACCGACCCAACACCGATTCGTCCACCACCACCCGAGGAAACAAGCATCGTAATCATCGACAGCCCGAAAATCCAGGTTCTAGAAGTCGGTAGGACTGTCACCTTCAGTTGCATGGCTCAAAGCCGTATTACCAGCACACAGCTGCCAGTCAAATGGATCAAGAAGAACGGAAACTTGCCTCTTGAAAGAACCCAGCAATATAACGGTATTCTCAAGATTACCAACCTTCGAGTATCTGACAGTGGCGTATATGTTTGTGAGACCAAAGATGAAATAACTATTGGCCAAGCAGAGACTACGCTCAAAGTGCACGGTAAGATTTTTTTTCCATTTTAGTGTAATATTTATGTTATTTTATAAAATACATTATTTTTCACAGAGAAATGAAATACAATGAATATTTGTAACCACTTTAAAGTGTAATAACTCCAACTTGAATTAACGTAATTTCGGAAATAATGGCGGTTACTTTTCTCCTCTAATATTTTACAATTTAAATATTGAAAAAAAAATTCTTGTCGTAAATCGAAACATCATTTATATGAGTTTTGTAACAAAACTATTATTTGTTTTTTTTTGTTGTTGTTAAAAAGTTATAAAAATTTAAAATAATGTTTTAAACTCCGTACCGAAAACACACCGACAGTTCCCGAACTAACCCGAGCGCGCGTGATGTCATAATGTTAATGTCTACTAAGCATTACATGCAGTTAATACAGTGTTTTACGTTTCCATCAATTAAATCTTGTTATTATCAATTTATTTATAAATTTATCGGAGATGTCAAACCTTAAGAGGCCGTATACGAAATTTTGCCAATTTCGCTGATTTACGTGGTTTTACAGACGTGATTTTACAGTTAAAATACTATATTTCTATAAGTTTTTATAAACAACATAAAAGATCATTTCAATTTAGATCTAATGTATGAGCCACTTTTTTACTTTTATTATTCAATTTTGATTAATCGACCTCAAACCGGTGACTGTTTTGTAAATTTTGCCGTAAGAGGTTTAGAATATCACATATTTACGAACTGTTTTGAAGTACCAACGGTATGAAAAAATTACAATGTATTGCTGTAAAAGTCGTCTATACAATGTATGAAACACTTTTTACCATTTTAATATAAAAATTTTTAGTAAAAAAATGTTTAACTTAGTCAAATTTTACAGAAAATGGACAAAGTTTAGCTTTTGATTTCGGCTGCGTGGAACTTGCATTCATAAAATTACAACAACAGAAATAAACTTCAGTTCAAAGTTAACCCATTTTCTGAAAAAAAAATGCAATAAATTGAAAAAATATGGTAATAAAAAATGTTTTAAAACAACCTAAATCTCGCATTATTATTTGTAATAAAAGTAAAAAAGTGGTTCACTCATTAGATCTAAATTAAAGTGATCTTTTATGTTGTTCATAAAAACTTATATAAATATAGTATTTTAACTGTAAAATCACGTCTGTTTAACCACGTAAATCAGCGAAATTGGCAAAATTTCGTATACGGCCTCTTAAGAGTTATCGTATTTGTTTCGTAACATTGTGTACGAATAATACAAAAACAACTCTCAAAAAGTGTGTTTAAACTTTTAAAACAATCAATTAATGAATTTTTATGCAGTTCAATGATCTTGGTTTCATTTAGTAATTAAATATTATTATATTTATATATTCTGTTAGATTATGTATTGGACAAAATTAAGTTCTTTTAAATTATCTAGGATCATGGTTCTCTTGTTAGAATAACATTTAAATAATTCAAATAATTATTAATTTTGTGTTTTTTTTTGGTACTACTAATCATCCTAAGGTACCTTGTTTCGTTTCTAAAAATGCCGACTTGTCCAATGGTGTAAATGTAACAGGATGCAGCCAAACACAAACAAATGTTACTATCTGAAATAGACTAGGAAAGCACACGCTATTAACTCAGAATATTTTATAAATATAATCTAAAGCTTCAAGAAGTAAATTCTATTAATAATTTGGGAGTCCAATTTAATATTAAATTCACATTTATACCTAACATGGAACATATAGTTAAAAGAGCAAATGTAATGTTGGGCTTCGTGTTGCGAAACACTAAAGGCTTTAAAAGTAACACAAACATTATGCGGAGTATCTTAGAATATTGTAGTGTTGTACGGAGCGGCACACATATTACGTATAGAACACGTACAAAAACGGTTTTTGTGGCACCTGACCATATTTACAGGCAAAGATAAACTTTTAACTACGTATAGCAGCCGATTGAACCCTTTAGGATGCACACACTGTCAACACGCAGAGATGTAGCTGACGCATTGTTTTTCTATAAATTGGTTAGAAACAAGATTGATGCCCCAGATTTGCTGAGTTTTTTAAGGTTCCGTGATCCCTCTAGACATCCTCGGAATAGTGTAACACCATTATGCCCACCATTGAGAAGAACGGTCTCAGGTTCTAACTCGATCATACCTAGATCTTGCAAAATTCTGAACAGTTCTAGTGATTTGATCGATTTACACGTTGACAGTATACTTTACTAAACTGTTGTCAATCAACTCGCACGTGTAAATTTCTAATTATACCTATTTCATTTCAATCCCTGTTATGTATTATGAATTAATCTAATTTACGTATAAATGTTTAATGAGTTACTGTTGTGTTATATTTTTGAATTTATTTTACTATTTTTGAAAATATATGTGTTTGTTGTGTGTGTGTGATAATAACTTGTTATAATATATGTATGTAAATGTTGTTAATATATGTAGGTAATTAATTTTGAGAACATATATTATGTACCGTAATTTATTGTGCATGTGGTGTTAGCCTGTAAGTGATTGTTACACTCACAAAATAATGCTTTCTTTATATTGTATTAATAATGGTAATGTTTAGTGTAATAATGGTTGGCTAATCTAATAAATAAATAAATAAAAGCCATTAAAATTTTACGATGTATTTAAAATATGGTCTCTTATACAAACCTTAATTGATGCTTTAGTACATCTTACTTCAGCTGAATTAAAACCGTATATAATTTTTGAGAAAATCTGTTATCATAAATATCCACACTAAATCCTTTATCACACATTATTCACTCGATAAAATTTATTATAAACAATAAATTTCATATGCAGTAAATTTCTGAAATTATTTATCAATACATAATATGTAGAAACCGTCGACCGTGTACTAATGTGTATTGACTTTAACATTATGACATCACAAATAAGGCGACGGTGATGGTGCGTTTGGAGCACGGTGCAGATACAAAGAGGAGGTGTTGTAATTAGATTTCCCTATG
Source organism: Callimorpha dominula (assembly GCA_949752705.1). NCBI lineage: Eukaryota > Metazoa > Arthropoda > Insecta > Lepidoptera > Erebidae > Callimorpha > Callimorpha dominula. The sequence goes on along the minus strand of OX456990.1, from coordinate 25,457,624 downwards.
AAACAACGCGTGATAGTTTGCGGTCTTTTTTCCATCTACCAATCAATAGTCAAACTACTCGCATCGTTCTATGTCGATGTTGCAATGTAGTTTAGCTATCTTACACTAGTTATAGGATGTAAGGGGTTGTGAGTTCTTTCTTTCTCCTAACCTTGATCTTATCCCACTGCTGGACGGATTTGGATAAAATTTGGTATATAGATAGATTGCGACCTGGCTTAACATATGGGCATTGGGCATTGCTTGTGTGAGAATAAAAAAGTTTGTGGTAAATCACGAATGACGATTCAAATTTGTTCACTTATTTATTCTTATCTTATCTTTCTTTATTCGTATCTGTACCACAGCAGCAGTTTATTTTGTAGATCTAAATTAATGAGCTTAAAATACCTTTCAAATCATCAGCCTAAGTACAATTTATTTCATTTTAATATTTAAAGTACTTTCAATTCAAGATAAATACTCGTATAGTCGTGGGTTGCTAGGTAAAATAATTGGGTTCTAATTACGGCCCTGTCTTTTTGTTCTGTTTATATATTATGTTCTTCTAGTTGAAGATAGATGACAGTCTATTCAAATAATTATTACAATAAATATAAAAATAATACTTTAACGGCTACGGCTTTTGACGGCTCTTTAGGACTGGATGTAGAACACATTTCAGTATCTTCGTATGATTTATTTTACATACCTTTATTTTTTTAGTTCCCATTACACAAAGTTTTGCCATCTAGTGACGAATAGATTTAATTATATTTCAAAAAACACTCCAAGATTTTTCTAGAACTATTTTAATAAATTAAATAAAAAAAAATAGTTACTAATGAATTGTGATGCCATACATGGCATCAGAGCGTCTATCCGAATAGTTTTTACATGATAAAATACAACACTTCATCTTTTACTTCTTAATACAACGAAAATTTACTGATTTGCGATTTTTCGAAACAAACGTACAAGACGAACGCTGACAGTGTACTAACTATAAGCCACGCCCACTGTGATGACGTCAGGACCTAGTTATAATCACAGTGCACAGTTGCTTAGGTCCTCTCCTCTTTGTATCTGCTCCGCGGTTTGGAGTCACGTTCTTTTTAAAATTTAATCACTTTTGAATTGTATAAAATTAATTGGAAAAAATGTTTTTCAATTGTTTTTGTTATAAATTTTTTTTTCAAAATCCAATTATGTATCCTTTTCCGCTATAATGAGTTATGTCTTGAATTTATTCTAATTTTAAATTCAAATATTTATTTCATGCTTATCTGGAATAGTTGTACCCAATAATATATTTTATGCGAAAGGTGAGTATAGAGGTTATAATAATACTGCCGTAGAGGTTTTTTGTTATATGCAGTATTTTTTTTTAAAGACGTTTTGTACACAATAATTAATACATGTTTTTATACTTAATAGGCAATGAAATAAAACCTAGTGTGAAGATATCTCCGTCTGTGAAGGATTACTACGAAGGCGAGTCAGTGGCATTAGAGTGCAAGGTCGCAGGTAACCCAACGCCGACGATTACGTGGCAGAGAGGTGCCGACAGACACCACAACACACACAGCAGACCAATGCCGTTAACTGCTATACAGCTTCGTAACTTCCTCATCATTAAGATCGCAACTGTAGAAGATTCTGGAGAATACAGGTAAGACATTGTTTTGACATAAACATTATGTTGCATAATATGTCTCATAATAGTGCCAATATGGAAGTAGTTTGTATTGAATTGGGTATTGAATAGATTTTGGTTCTCTTATAAATACTATAAAATTAAATAACTCTTTGCCACCCGTCCACTGAACAATCAAAACAAACGAACCATGCTAGGAAAGCTTACTGCATATGCATTATTTACGAGTACAATGTGCACGATTAAAGAAAAATTTACGCAATCAACAAAAATTTGAACAAATTCAGATTTCTTACAAAGATTATAACTAATTTCGCAAATAAACTAAGACTCAGTACTGTACGGTGACGGGCCTGTTGATCTAGTCATCTAGTGGTTAGTGATGAGAGGTTGCGTTCTAGCATTCGACGCATGCGCAATGGCTATAAAGTGTCAAACAGCTAGCAATCGCTATCCTCGTCTGACTAGTGATGTTACGCGCTAACTCTCTCTCACTTTACCTTAAATATTTACCATCTTTAATAGCTAGCAGCCCTTATTTGCGGCCAAATGTAATTAGGCAGCCGTATATCATAATAAACAGAAAAAAAATAGCTTTAATTTGATATATAAATAATAAATGTACGTTATGAAACGTATAAATATGTCAGAATCATACCTGTTTCCACCTGGCTGCGAAGAGGTGCGGCCAAGTGCGCAACTGCATCTATGATTTTTCAGGGTCTTTGCCGTGAATTGGACGTTATTTTATTAAAAAAACAAGTGAATGAAATTCTTTCCCAAAAATTATTTAACAATAATTTAATTAAAAATACTAGCGGCCACCTTTTGATAGGCAGCCTGGTAGATATATATTGTCCTCATCATAAATTTATGTAAAAAAAATGGTTTTTAGCAAATACTCGATGAGCGCACTAACTCTACGGCCGGATCTTAGACCATTACAATTTCAAATATAATAGACAAAATTTCAATAGACATAATTTATTTACCTATTATAGGTGTATCGCGAGCAACGTAATCGGTACCGATGACCGCACCGCCACGATAAGAATCCATTCGCGCCTACCACTGCCAGCAGCCGTCAAATTAGGAGTATCCAACATATCAATAAACGTGAATGAGGGACAGAACATCAGCATCGTGTGCTCTAGTAATGTACCAGCTGGGTCTATCGATTGGGTCAGGTAAGAATGAACTGATTGACTTCTGGACTTCTGTTTAATATTTGAGATATGTCAAAATCGATACCTTTGCTACTTTTTAACCAGTGCTCGTTAGAGGTATTTTCTCGATTGAGCATTTAAAATTTTAATTGCTCGGCTATCGCAGGAGCGACATCTGTCCCTTACAATAATCTTATGTTGGGTCTTGTTCATGTACGGATTGCGTTATAGAGGAAAAGTTTTATTTATTGTTTATTCTGAGGACCAAGTAGTTGACTGTCAATTTGGAAGGATCCTAAATTATATTACTTAGTTAAAATATCTAATGTTTTAGTAAAAAAAAAATATTTTTGTTTATTATTGTTTGCGTTTCGTGGGTGCACATTTGAAACAAGATATCTACATAGTCCGTCCGGTCCGGCTTTCTGCTATATTGCTGAAACCTCAGTTACGGACCACGAATCTCTGATCCTAATCCTTGAACATAAGGACAAGCTCAATAAATATTCTTCGTGCAAAAAAAAATTAACTTTGTAAATTTAAATAATGATATGAACAACTTGTGCCTTAACCCCATATATGACATGTCCGACTCAAATGAATGCACATAATTTCTTATTTCTAAAGTTAAAAATTTACTAAAAGCGCATACTCATACCACTATTTCAAACCGCAGAAGGATAAGTAAGCCTTGAATGTCAACAGGTCTTTTGAGATGCGTAAATAATCGGGACAAGCTCCATCAAATCTAAAAAGAATCCTAAAAGGGACTAGGAAAAAAATTTGCTTCATAATGCTGTCAAAACTCACAACAAAATGCTTTGGGACACTATTAAACAAATTACTTATGCTAATAAGAATAATAACCCCGCCTCCCAACTGATTTCTTTGTCTCATCCTACAGACTCCATCAATAAAATAAATAAGTTTTTCGTTACCTTGCTGAGAAAGCACATAATATTGATCATTTTATGGGTACCATATCGCCACCTACTTCATTCTCCTTTGTGCTAAACCCCACTGACGAACATGAAGTCCTTTCTTGCATCCTTAATCTAATGAAAGATAAAACTACGGGATCTGATAATATCTCGGGCGCACTGCTCAAACGCTATCATCAAATACTGGTCCCACCTATTACATACATTTTTAACCAGATTTTTTCAACAGATACTTTCCCCAACGATTTCAAGTTTGCCGATGTCATTCACATCTATAAGAACGGTGACAGAGGCTATGTCAATAACTACCGACCTATTTCAAAACTGCCAACAATCTCCGAATTATTTGAGAAACTTAAATAAGCGACTAATTAACTATCTTGAAACTAAAGGTCTCCTTTCATCTTCCTAGTTCGGTTTCAGATCTGGAACCTCAACTAGTGATGCGGTTCTCGAACTGACAGACCATGTTGTCTCGAAGCTTGATCGAAAGAAGAAATTAATAGCAATATTTCTAGACTTAGCCAATACATTTGACGCAGCCTCTGTCCCACTTTTGCTCGGCAGGCTTGAAACGATGGGAATACGTGGTACTCAACTCACCTTATTTAGGAACTCCTTAACAAATAGGCTCCAAAGGGTGGGGGAACTTTCCAGTGAACACTTGCCCATTACGTATGGTGTGGCCAGGGCAGCGTCTTGGGCCCCACTCTGTTTCTTACCTTTATAATTAATGAACTTTGTAATCTTAAACGAAGACGACTTGAGATTGTGACCTTCACAGACGACACCGCACTTATCTTCCATGGTGACAACTGAGTCGAGGTCTACAACTATGCACAGATGGGACTCATTTTTTTTCCATAATAAACACCTCAAATTCTACTCATGACAAATTCTCCCTTTCAGCACATTCCTGCTCAACTAATGAACGATGTAATTGTGGCAAAATTTCCATAGCATTGTAATCGACACTCTCAGCTTTAAGCACCACTTGGATCTCCTTGCTACTCCAACTCGGAAACTTATCTTTATATTTGAAAACCTACGTAATACTGCGGATAAATCTGTAATAAAAATGGTGTACCAATCTCTCTTTCGCCCATCAATTTTGATCTATTGCATTATTGTGTGGGGTGGTGCACCCAAATCTAGTCTTATAGTATTAGGAAAGGCTCAGCGAGCGGTTTTAAAGGTAGGATACTCGTTACCATTTCTCTTCCCCACAAAAAACTTATACACTTTAAATGACATGATGATAACGTAATGATATGTAACCAAAAATTTATAAAAACATATTGAAAAAGAGTGTCCTTGGAGTTTCTTGCCAGTTCTTCTCCATAGGATCTACGTATTGGAACAGAGAACTACCTTCACGACTGACTTAGTCTGACTGACTGCTACTCCTGACTATTCAAAAATACCTATCTATTGGTTTAACTGAAATAAGTGATTTTGATTTTGTGTTCCGTGAAAAGGCTGCGTAATCGAACTCATACAGACAGACTCAGTATACTATTTTTTTTAAATTTAGTTTTTTATTAGTTAATATTTTATGTTATAGTCAGAGATAAATCGGACGAAGTAGCTGCTTTAATAATGTGTGTGTGATAGTTATTATGCTGGAAAATTTTTAGCGATTGCTCAAGCTAAACTGAACACCATTGATGGTGATCTTCCAGAGCTCATTTTTGGTGGGCATTTAAGGGCTTCTGGAGAGTATAAAATTGAGGTATACTGACAACCTGTCCAACACATAGGTTAAAATCATGATCTAATTCGAGGGTAATAATAATAAAATGCTATACAGAATTTGACACATGAATTTCTAGGTTGTTCGTCTCTGACATTCATATTTTATTTTTCGTATTTTTTCAAGTTATAACTAGCAATACTAATGTAAACTGTACATTATTAGGCAAAAATTAATATGTATTTTATTAATAAATACCACCATTTATAATGGACCGGGCTCCTATAGCCTATATATTGTCTTGCAATTAATCAAACTTTGTGTTTTCAGACAAGATAACGCCTTGTTCACGTCAAATGTTCGTTCAAATAACGGCGTTTTATACGTCGAGTACGCCACACCTGCGGACCAAGGCGTATACATATGCCAATCTCCAAAATCGAATTTAGTACCTATCCCAATTTTACTGACGGTCGTTGTCAAAAATACTGATTCGGAAGATTACAAGATCAGCACTTCAGTGGACGTCCTTAAGATACCTACTGGGGGCCGGGGAACAGTGGATTGTAGCGTAACTGGACGCCCGGTGCCTCTCATCAAATGGACAAAGGTATAAATTAGTGGGCCAATACTAATTCTTAGTGCTATAGCTAACATAAAGCACTCACTTTTTGAGTAGATCTTTATGTACTCTTTGAGTATCTCTTCGCGTAGCGCGTTTCTATGATATGCGATTGCATTAGTGGAAAATAATGTTATTCTTTGAGTATGTGCAGACCTTTTACTGCTTAAGATTTGCATACCTAGTCGTGATAAACGTGTACTTTTATCGGAAAATTTCAGGTCTAAATCGAGTAAGTTATCCAGTTTTACTAAAATTGGAAATTGAAAATAACTTTAAAAAAGATTTTGGATTACCTAGTAACTTAAAAAAAAATATATGCCTTTCATTGTTGAGTAATTAGTTAAATTATATTTGTAGATCCACGGACCATTTGGAGCGGGCACCAGTCAACGCGGTAATACTCTTGTCATTAACAACCCTCAAGAAAGTGATCAAGGATACTATCTTTGCGAAGCCATCGTCAACAATAACCCCGTAGTCTACAGCTATGTCGATATTGTGATTGAAAGTAAGTTAAGCGTTTATTGTACCTGACCCTACGAATAGGGATTTGTTAAGAAACATAATCTAACATTGATACCCACTAAAAAACAAGAAACCCACTAAAATTTTAATATCACCGATTGTTACGATAAACGGGTGTAGAGGTTTTTAAAAATGTTTATATCATTATTCTCAATGATGGGAAGTTATTAAAGAACTCTTCACATAAATAGCTTGACGATGGTTACTACACGTGTACCGCTACCTCAGCGGCTGGTACCGTCGCTGTACAGTTCTTTGTCAGCGTAGAAAGAGGAGACGGTATCGATGGTGAGTATAAGGCTGTAGCACATACTTAGGAGTATTAATTGAATAGAAGTGTATTAATATGTCCGACTTTACCAATTGGTCTCACGTTACCATTTGGCCTCATTTTACCAATTGGTCTCATTGTACCAATTGGTCTCACTTTACTAATTGGTCTCACTGTACCAATCGGTCTCACTTTACCAATCGGTCTCATTTTACCATTTGGTCTCACTTTACCAATTGTTCTCACTTTACCAATTGTTCTCACTTTACCAATTGTTCTCACTTTACCAATTGTTCTCACGTTACCAATTGGTCAACCAACTATAATTTGGTCCAACTTACGTAATATCAGGCAAGCCAGTTGCCACCGATTGGCGGCAATTGGAAATATATTAGAAGATAAAACTTGGTAAGAAACGAAGTCAATGGAATGAAAGGGATATTGCCATGGACGTATCGAGGGGGGAAGGGTAGCTGCCCCCCCTTACTTTAGCAAGCTTACGTAATACTAAGGTAATTTTCAGTCAAAGTTTTGAGTTGCCGACCGCGGGAGTGAAGTTACTGGAGGCCATAACCCCCCAACCTCACTTTCCCCCCATCCCCCCCTTCCTCTACTCCCACCTTAAAGACCGGCAACGTATTAATGACTCTTGAGTTGCAGGTGCCTATGGGCGGCGGTAGTCATTTGCCATTAGGTGAACCGTCTGCTCGTTTGCCCTTCTATACTATAATGGAAAAAAATCAAGTTTTTTTTTTGTGATCAATCAATGAATAAAAAAATTGGAATCAGTTTTTTTCCTACCTTCAACGGAATTTTAGTATTAAAAATCTTATCTGGTTACAAAACTATTGACATTAACAGTTACGAATGCAGTTCCGATTTCGAACACATGTCAAATTGACTATTTGCTTGTACAGAGGGCAGTGATGATAAAACCATTGACCCAGATGGGCCAAACAACCCATCGATTGGTGATAATGGAGTACCTAGCAAATTGTACGCTGTGGAAGGACAACCTGAAACTGTGATATAGTAAGTATCTGTATAATACATAGGTAAAGACGAAACAATGCAGTATCTTTTCTAATGTGTTTTTCAACCACTTTCAACTGTTGACCAGTGGTATCAATGAAAACATTGTAATGTAATACAAATATGTAATAATCAAAACATATTTATAATAGTTATTTTCTAAAAATCAAATACAAAGTTTTCATTGTATTATCAATAATAATAATAGTAAGTTCTCAAATGACTTCAGTTATTAATTTCATAAAACCACAATGTCGACCGTGCGAAACGTTGTTCTTTCCATTTTCAAAAAAAAATTTTTTTGTTGCACTGGACATCTTCCTTTTATAGGGAACGTGCACAACGATGCCTCTGCCACCTGGTGGCGCAAATCTTAATCTTTTACGTAAAACATTACTTGGCATGGGCACTTCACGTTTTTAAATAATCACATTAAAGCTGTGAAAAATAACATTTTGCTAAGTGAAGGTGTATTCTTGCATTTCTGGGTGCTCGAACACTTCGTATAAAATTCTATTACTTTCAAATGAATAGTACTCACTTTCCATGGTTATGTGATAAACAACATAAGTGGATAAATGCAGTAAAAACACATATGTGTAAGTATGAGTTTTAAAACATTACATTACTATTAATGTTATAATAATGTACCTAAGTATTATAAAATAACGATAAGAATGTCACAAAAAACAATAGTTTTTCACTTACGATGTCGATTGGTAGTCACCTCATGTTTGTCGCGAGGACATTTGATCCTAACGGTTGGATATGTCCAGTACTGTTTTGGGCAATATGATTTCTCCAGCGTCTTTGGACCGCTTTAATCGGTTGGGACGAGCCACTTCGGGATACCCTTTTGGAAGTTTGGCTCCAATTTGTATCCACACTTCCTACGGTCAATGAGGTTGTTGTACTCCGCGCTATTCTCCCCCCTGGGAGCTACACTGCGACTCTCCACGGGTTTTGTGATGCTTCGTCGCACGGTTACGCAGCCGGCGTATATCACCGTCAGCGCAGCAGGCCAGGTGCAGTTGTCACTGGTCATAGCTAAGAGCAAGGTTGCCCCTCTTCGGACGGCATTAACCATCCCAAAATCGGAATTGTCAGGGGCAGTGCTTTTTGCGCGTCTATTGAACCACGCGTCTAATACTTTAGGTAGTACTGTGGACATTCGGTCTTCCTTCGGCTGGACCGACAGTGAAATTGTTCTGTGTTGGTTGAGAACATTCGTCCACTCCTTAGAAGTCTTTGTGGCTAACCGAGTATCACAAATACAAAATTCCAATACGCCTTTGATTTGGAGTCACGTGGCTGGAGACCAGAACCCCGGGGTCATGGCCTCACGTGAGTGCGTGGCCCTCAACTTGATTGATCACCCCCTCTGGTGGGGACCAGAATGGCTGGCCCGCCCAGAGGATATCTGGCCACGAAGTCCATTCCTCAAAACAGATCCTTTACCCGGGCTCAATATTCTCACTGTTGAGAAAAGAGAACCCCCGTTTGACCCCGATTTCTTGTTAAATCGCTACAGCTCCCTCGATAAATTGTTGAACGTCACGGCGTGGATCAGGCGTTTTTACTATAATTTTAGGAACCATGGGGACAAACGCCTGTCACCGGTTCTCTCTCCACAAGAGCGACAGGAATCTCTCCTCCATTGGGTCCAGAGATTTTAAAGTCAGGGAGGGCTAAATAGTCGGGAGCTATTTGTAAACTAAATCCCTTTTTGGATAATACGGGTTGAAGGATGTTTGAGGCACTCCAACTTCCCCTATGGGGCTCGTCACCCCCTCTTTCTGTCCAAAGAAGGTCATTTAGTTCAGCTTTTGGTGACTGATCAGCATATTAAAAACTCGCATGCCGATTGTAATGCGCTGTTGGCCATTCTGCAGCGAGAATTTTGGATCTTGTCGGCCCCTCATACAATTCGTGGCATAGTTTTTCGTTGTATGCCGTGCTACCAGATTAAGGCCTCTACTATGCAGCCTATAATGGGAGACTTGCCGTCTGATCGCGTCAATGAAACGAGGCCCTGGGCAGGCGTTGGAACGGACTTTGCTGGTACCTTTTTGGTGAAAACGTCGACTCTTCGTAACAGCAAGATTGTCAAGGCGTACTTGTGTGTGTTTGTCTGCCTGTCAACGAAAGCAGTACACTTACAGTTGGTAACCTTGCTCTCGACAGAGGCCTTTGAGTTTACTGTTAATTGGCGTAACCTTTACATATTGTGTGCTGCCTATGACTGTTGCGGGCCTTCTAACGTGCATATTTTGAAGAATTGGTGCTGAAATAAACTGACACACGCTGGCTGCTCTTTTTGACTCCATCGAGCCTCATTGGGGCAGGCGATTGACTTGACTGAATCCTTCCCTCTCCCCAAGACTGACTATTGACTTTGTGTCGCCGAGGAATTTGATCACAGCGAAACGGTGAGTATAATTACTTGCCATTATTTTTAGGTACTTGAGATGTGTAACCGAAACGCCAGTCCCTCAAAGAGGAGAAACTTTAGACTTCCACTGCGCATACAACATTCTTCTCACCGAGCTCTTATCACTGGAGGTTACCAATTTAGTATGGGTAAATGTGCAGTCATGCATGTTAAAAGAGGCAGGATGGTGGAATCTGAGGGGATGGAACTCTGAAACAGATTCCACACACTTTAGATGTCTTTCCACCAATGAAAATTACAAGTATCTAGGTATGGCGCAGGCGTTAGATGCAAATGAATTGACAATGAAGCAATCGTTACAGGGACGCTTCTTTGGCCACCTGAAAAAAGTATAAAAGTCTTTTGTCAGGTGGTAATAAGATGCGGGGCTATAATGATTTGGTCATGCTAGTCCTAACCTACTCCTTTGGCATACTTATATGGACTCAGACTAAACTATGTGCCCTGGACAGAAGAGTTCGTACACAGTTTACCGCAAATCGAATGCACCATCCATGTTCATCGGTCATGAGATTGTATATCCCGCGTCAATGTGGGGGTCGTGGTTTTTAAATGCCAAGACCCTCCATAATCGCGAGTTATGCAACTTTAGAGAGTTAATGTGGATGTGCATCGGGATGTGGTGGCAGTTTACAGCGGACTCACCCCGCTTGCTCTAGCAAAAGGGAACTGGCGCAAACCTGCAGTATTCAATATTACAGATCGCAAGGAGATATGGAACGGCAAGGGACTGTATGGACGTTTTTATCGGGCCCTGAATGGGTCCGATGTAGATTTATTAGCATCTGTGTCCTGGCTATGGTTCGGTGACCTCTTCGGAGAAACTGTAGGTTTTATCTGTGCTATTACAGATGAAGTTGTTATGACGAATAATAAATATCCGAGATATATCCTGAAGGACGGCACAATAGACATTTGTCGGACATGTCATAATTCCTGAGAAACCCTCAGGAATATAATTTCTGGTTGTTCTCATCTTGCCAACGGTGAGTACTTGCATAGACATAACCAAGTGACAAGGAAAGTCCATCAGCAGCTTGTTCTTAAATATAACTTTGTAGTTGTCGAGTTACCATACTACAGGTATGTGTCCGACCCAGTTCTCATAAATAGTTGTGCAACATTGTACTGACAGGACTATTGTTGCCAATAAGCCTGATATAGTGTTGATAGATCGGTTAGAGCGTCGAGCAATAATTGTTGACATTACCATTCGCCATGACGACAATCTCAAAAAAAGCTGAAAATGATAAAGAAATTAAATATTTGGACTTAGCCCACGAGATTGTTGACATGTGGGATGTGGATACATCAATTGTTGTGCCGATAGTCATTTCGGCCTATGGGTTAATTGCGAAGAGCCTCGACCAACACTTTCAGATGCTCACGTTAGGCTGTTGGATTAAGAGCCTGATGCAGAAGGCAGTCATCCTCGATACGGCACTCATAGTGAGGAGGTTTCTGTCTCTGGAACCCTAACCACTGGTAGCTTGATCAATGTACCCGATACCGGTGGGGCACTATTTTTTTAATTTTTAAATGTACTTTTTATATAATTTAAATGTATTTAAAAATATAATTTGAATGTATTGAAAAATATAATTTACATGTATATTTAAGTAAATAAAGAGAATAATAATAAAAACGATTTACTTAAATGTAATTTAAACATTGACGGCAACACGAAAACAGTTCATAGAAGTTTATTTTTTTGACCACACCTATAGTTTGTGTACGTTCCCTATATAGTTGACACTTTTGACCCCATTATAAAATTGTTTTTTAAAAAAATACTTTTAGGATGGCTAGTGTATCTACACACCTTGTAATAAATAAAACTTACAGCTGCAACCAGTCTGGCAACGGTAGAGTGATTTGGACCAGGCCTAACCACATGCCTATGGAACGACACATCTTACAGTCTGAATCACGACTTCTCATCTTGAATGTAAGATAAATTTATTTCTAACGTATATTTTATTTTTCACAAATACAAACAACAATTATAAATGCATATAATAACAAATGCATATAATATAAAAGAATATATATTATTCTTAGTAGTATGTTTTATATAAACTTTTTAGGAACTTATTTCTTCCCTATCCTACTTGCAAACAGTGTTATGTGAATTTACTCATCATCAAGGTCAACATATCTTACTCTTCTAAAAGATGGTGTGCTGTAAAAACTAGCCAAGTCAAATCTTCAGGATATCTACAGAACTTGGCAATCATTTAGATCTCAATTCTTTTGTCAGCGTAGTCGATAACCACGTATATTCTTCAATTCGCTAAATTTGCACTTTCTAGGTCATCGGGAAGTGGGTTAGGTTTTTGATCTATATGTCAGTCAGTCAAAGATAAAAATGTCGATTTGTAAACGATAATATATCATTGAATGTTTAAGCTGTATTTATGAAAATTGGGATTCTAGTTAGTCTAGGGATTTTTTTATAAATATACAAAAATCAAGTATTTATATTAAATAGATTATGAGTTATTAAGCAGTCAAAAATAGCTCCAAATGGTTCGTGTAATATAACACACGGCTGCTACATCGCCAGTTCATTTCTCTTGAACTTGGCTTGACCTGCCTAGATTTAGCTGAATATTAAACATTACGCACATAGAAAAGAATTCAAAAGTACGAACTGATACTAATTTAATTCCAACTCGGTTCGGTTCTAAACTGGAACTTGACTGGAATAAGTTGGTTGAGCGTTTCGTGATTTTTTGTTACTATTGTTGTTATAAGTTTCAGAAACTGAGGAAAACTTTATAGTATTGAATTGACAATCGAACTAAGACAGTTCGATTGTCGTCGTGTATTGAAACACATTTAAATTACTACTATCCTTCTATTTATTGCAACGTTTTTCTTCTCAAATTTAGCACGTATGCTCTAACTATGTTTCTTTTATAGGTATCGAAGCGCGACTCAGGTCAATACGTTTGCAATATTTACAACGAGTATGGACAAATTCAAGACACAGTGTACACCTCTCTGGTAGTAGTTACCGCGCCAAGAATCAGCCTCCTCCCTTCTGTACAGACCATCCAACCTGGTCAGTCACCAACAGTGGAGTGCGTTGTTGATGGAGATGATATCTTTGACGTCACTTGGACACGTTACAACAATGCACCTTCTAGGTAAGCTTGCGACCTTTTTCTTCTTTAGGGAATATTCCTCACATCACTAGTCATTTACTATCGTAATATCATACTTGATCTTTCAGCAATAAACCTAGAATAAGTAGGTAGATATCTAAATGGTAATCCTTAAAAATAATGGATTACAAACAAGAATCGACGCACCTGTTGGTCTAGTGGTTAACCTGCTAAGCCAAAGGATCGTGTGATGAGCACGATCATATGTTCTGTGTCTGGGTGTAATTTATCTTTAATATGTATGTAAATATATGAGTGTGTCTATTAGCAGTCTGGTTACCATTGCCTAGTTTGGTATCAAACGGCCTTGTGTGAGGTGTCTCAAGTTATTATTATTATATATTACAAACATCTTATATAAAGCATTATCTCTGTTTCTTTGGAACTCACCTCAGGTAAAGAAGAACTGGAAGGAAGGAACGGAGTAGGTATTCGATCATACGAGAAACTGACATTTTGAGACACTGACTGACAAAAAAAAATTCAAAAAAGAAGAAAACCGCTTCTTCGTTACTTTGGCCAACCGATCCCACGTTGAACACGAAACGTGTTTAAGAGTATTTAAATTCTACTCTTTTTTTAATATCGAAATCTTTTACTATATTATACTATGGCGCTCACAGGTGTTTAGAGTTATTTATCTCTTAATATGGCTATTCTTTATGCAGGGTGTATCTTACATTGCTACTCTTGCTCAAATCACTGATAACTCTAGCAATTGTTCATTCTGATATCATTTTTAGATTTTTATAAAACATATTTTATATAGATTAGAATTATAATTATAGATTACTAGCTAGTACCCGCGACTTCGTCTTCGTAAAATTTGTAAATTTTTTTTTCTTCAATCTCTTCCATCTTTTGAGGAGAAGTAAAGTACTCGTAAGTTACTTTTGGTCTAGTGGTTAGTGACTACTGAGCTCGTGGATCGTGGGTTCGATTTCCACCCAGGACAAATAATTGTATTCCAAATGTACACACCTACTTTCAGTTTCCCTTGCTTTCAGGGGAACTGTTATTACTCTTTTCAACTGGAATGGCAAACCGGTCGGATTTTTGGATTACGGGGAATTAATCCACGTCTTCCCTTTGCTGTTCTTTTCATATTTATTATTTGAAAAGATCACCTTCAACATGTGACATGCTTTTGGTCGTTTGTCTGTCGCACAATTTCATTCCTTGTAGTCCACGAGCCAGGTACAAATTTCGTCAGTAATTTCCTCTCGGGCGATATTTCGTAAAATGCTTTAGAAAATTGTATCATGAAGCCTCGTAAACGTCAGCTGCGGCACCGTCGGGAGGTTGAAGTGCAGCAGCCTCACGCGCGCATAGAAAAAATATTATTTTTAGTCATTTCCTCCCGATTGAGAATTGTATCAAATTATAGCTAATCCAATATCTTACAGAAAAAGAAAAGTCAGCTGATTATAGAGTGATAGATTATACGTCAGCTGGGCACATGAACGTGAAATAAATATGTACTTATACGTTCAGTGATTTATTCTCAATTGAAAATTTATAAGATGACAGTTCATATGCTATTGCGAATAAATAAAAACGTCAGCTGGCTGTATCCCGCTATAAAGATTGTCAGCAAGTGAAAGTTGTAAGGCAGGAACCAGACGGGAGAATCTATCGCTTATTTAGACGATTCCAGCTGCCAGCTGCTTTTTTGTAACTTACAAATTCATATCGAATAAATTTAGATACGTCATGTATCTAAATTTATTCGATATTATGCTCCAAACACTAACGGAAAGATATAATTTTATTGTAATGTTTCGATTCAAACAAATATTCTTTATATTATGGCATATCTTAAGATCCTGTTACATAGCGTAAATATTAGGTCTCAGGCACACCTTAAAGTCTCAACCACTTATGAACCTTCATACCATGACTGGGTAGATATCGACGGGTACAATCGGTAAATTAATTGACTTACATATCACAGTATTTATTTCTTTCTATTTTTATCAATATTTAAGTATCTATAATTTAAAGAATATTGTTTAAATCGTAACATTACAATAAAGTTATATCTTTCAGTTATTGTATGGAGCATAATGTCGTACAACTGTAGATACGTCATATCCTCTCGGATGAAAATTCGTAAGCTGCTTGTTAATATGAACTTGTAAGCTACAAAAAAAAATCAGCTGGCAATATGCCGAGGGAAAACTCGTCAGCTGGTGCATTTAAATAGAAGATAGACCGACGATCAGCTGACAATCTTTCCACTACAAATTATATTGACTAAAAATAATATTTTTTTCTACATGCGCGGGAGGCTGCTGCTTCTCAACCCTCCGACTCTGAAGCATTTTACGAGTCATGCAAATCTGTTGCTGGCTCGCGGGCCATTAAACTTTTATATCGCTAAACTTGACAAATGATACGTCTCCTACATAAACTATGAATGCCTATTTTGTGACCTTCAATGCTTATTATACAAAAGTAGCCCTACATATGGCCTTTTCCAAGGCTTTGTTTATCTCTATAAGTACCTTAATTCATCCAAATAACTTGATAAATAACTTAAATGATGGATCTTCAATACTTTCAAATTTTGATCCCCTATTTTGCGACCCTCAAGGTCTATTTGCGCGATACGATAAGTAGCCACTGTCTTTCTCCAAGGTTTGGATATATCTGTACAAAATATCAACCAAAATAAAATTTACCAATGAATGGTCTCCCATTCATACTTAGATCTCCTATTTAGACAAAAAGCCTCTTCTCCAGGATATAATCTATGTCCTTGTCAAATTTCATTACGATCCGTTTAGTCGTAAAAATGTAATAAACAAACAGAGTTACTTTCGCATTTATAGTATTAGTATGGATATTCATTATTGCCATTTGCTATAAACTTTATTAATTTGTCAATGAGCAAGAAACAGTTTGAGATATACTATGAAATCAAATTTATATTGCCTTCGAAAAAGAACAGCATAGTTATGAAAAAGTATTCGCATGCGTGTGGCACAGTCTGCCCTCACGTGTCTGCCTGTTTGGGTAACCACACTTAAGCATATTTCCCCACTTCCAGCGCGCTGTACCACGCTGTGCTCCCCCCCGCCCCCGTGCGGCTGCACTGCGCTCATTGTGTACGGCGAGATGCTTGGCAAGTTTCTTACTTGCGTTAATTTCAGTTTCACATTTTGTTATGACTCCGTAAATGTTACATCAAAATAGCTCATATATTTTGTCCCTTGTCGCAAACTTATAAAACATTCACATAAACCTTACATATTTCCATACAAACTTTCATCCCTTATTCCCTATTGCTATTTTACACCCTTGAGGGTAAAACTTTTATAAACTTTGAATGTCATATTTATTTATATCGAATCAACAGCCTAAAAAATAAGTTTCAAGCTTCTAGCTCTAAATATGACGATACTTCCATACAACTTTTCATCCCCACCTTTCAACCCCTTACACCCTTATTTTTCACATTAAAAAGTAGCCTATGTCCTTTCTCAGGCTCTAGACTATCTGTGTATCAAATTTCATTTAAATCGGTTCAGTAGTTTTGTCGTGAAAGGGCAACAGACAGACAGACAGAGTTACTTTCGCATTTATAATATTAAATATATAGTAAGGATAAAATAATTTATTTTATGTTAATTATCGACTTACTTTTAAAAATAATGAAAGTTAGTTTTTATATAAAAGATATGTTCGATTTAAAAACTTTAACTTAACACATTCCACCTGCTGTTATGAGAACCGGAGGTGATATTACCTGGCAATTCAAACGGTCGTAAGTTACAACCGTTCTTTTCGTAACTGCATGCTAGAGTTATCCCTTCCAGTGATTAAAACAGATGTCGCGTTGTTAGATATGCCATGTTTAAATAGATCTATTGAAACTGTTCAAGGGATAGCAATAGCATAAGCGATAGTCTAGCTGAAGAGTTTGTTGTTTTGTTTAAAAGAGCTCATCGCGATCCACGTTTAGAATAAAAAAAAATATCTCTTGTATTCAGATTTCGCATTGCTTCAGAAAGATTATAAACTATTTACCATTACGCCAAGGCCCTTAGGAGCGGAACAATGACCATTTATGAATCTAATTGTCTGTTGTAATAAAGTGTCTGTTTGTAATATCAAAATAAAAGGTTTTTACTAGCTCCTTGGTACAGCAGTGGACGGCGATAGGATGATGATTGATTGATTGACTAAATGCATTTGAATGTTTATGCAGTGCAAATCAATCAATTTTTTTTAAATTTCTCTGTCAGTCTGTCTTTTTGTTCCGCCTAATCTGCGAAACGGCTGGACCTATTTCCACAGGTTTTTGACTGGCAAATAGCAGGTGTTAGAAAGATAAACTCAGGCTACTTTTATTTTGAAAAAGAATTAACCGTAATGAACTTAACTGCAAGTAGTAAAACCACGCAGCACATACAAAGAGGAGAGGGCCTAAGCAACTGTGCACTTTGATTATAACTAGGTCCTGACGTCATCACAGTGGGCGTGGCTTATAGTTAGTACACTGTGAGCGTTCGTCTTGTACGTTTGTATCGAAAAATTGCAAATCAGTAAATTTTCGTGGTAATAAGAAGTAAAATATGAAATGTTGTATTATAACATGTAAAAACTATTCGGATAGACGCTTTGATTTAATTTAATTTATTAAAATAGTTCTAGAAAAATCTCGGATTGTTTTTTGAAATATAATTAAATCTATTCGTCACTAGATGGCAAAACTTTGTGTAATGAGAACTAAAAAATCAAAGGTATGTAGAGCTCAGTATTAGTAAAATAAATCATACGAAAATACTGAAATGTGTTCTACATCCAGCCCTAAAGAATTTTTAGCCGTCAAAGTATTATTTTTATATTTTTTGTAATCATTTTTTGAATAGACTATCATCTATCTTCAACTAGAAGAACATATATAAACAGAACTAAAAGACAGGGCCGTAATTAGACCCAATTATTTTACTTTTTATTCTCACTTTTTACCACAAACTTTTTATTCTCACACTAGCAATGCCCAGTGCCTATATGTTAAGCCAGGTCGCAATCTATCTATATACCAAATTTTATCCAAATCGGTCCAGCTGTGGGATAAGGTCAAGGCTAGGAGAAAGAAAGAACTCACAAACTTGCGCTTTTGTATCATGGTTTACAAAATGAATCTCGAAAAACTACTACCTAGTAAGTCAATTCTGAGTACGGCCCCTTACCTCCTATGACTAGTGTGAGATAGCTAACTACATAGCAACATCGACATAGAACGATGCGAGTAGTTTCACTATTGTTTGGTAGATGGAAAAAAGTGAAGTGGGTGGAGCTGTACACCCCCTCACCCCGCAATTTATCACGCGTTGTTTCATAGGGAAATCTAATTACAACACCTCCTCTTTGTATCTGCTCCGTAAGTAAAACAGATCTGAAAGCCACCATGGTCGTCTTACTTCTGGCATTTGTTAACATGAACAATTTTTCAGACGAATGGAAGTCCACAACAACTTGTTGAAATTCCATGAAATCGAAGTTGACGATGCGGGAGAGTATCAGTGTACCGCCAGGAGCCCATTTGGTAAATCCACCGCCATCGCCGAAGTCATCGTCAGTGGTATGTTCCTACAGATTAATTTATATTAATATAATATAATATAATTATATTATATCATTTCTAATGGAAAATACTTTAATCGATACAGTAGTGTTACGCAATGTGAACATGCAAAGTCCCAAGTTAAATTATCGTTTCGTTACTTTACACAACCTTGATATCGTTCTTACTATTTTTGATAATAAATGGAAATTAATAATAATGGCCCGTCAATATAATTATATTATCATGGAACGCAAAAGTTTAAAAGTTTGGATCTTCTGTTTCTATAACTCTATTTATAAATATATGTATATTTACTGGACTGACCTGATGGTCTAGTGGTTAGTGACCCTGACTTCCGAGCCAGAGGTCGTGGGTTCGATTTCCACCCAGGACAAATAATTCGAAGTGCTCGGGTTCCAGGGTGCACCACGTGGAGGTTTTCTAGACAGGACCCCACCTGTTCCTAACCTATATCAACCTTTTCTATTCAATGTTCTGTTCATTTTTTAAATTATGAGAATGGTATTATATCATTAAAGCTGCCATTTTTCGCTCGCAAAGGTTATGAATGCTTGGAATCGGAGTTTCGTTGTTATGACTACAGTGGTTGTATAGACCAACACTTGCTCTGCGACGGACGCAAACACTGTCAAGATAATAGTGATGAGGAGAACTGCTTGTGGCGAGATAAGCTTTTCTCGGAGACGCTCACGGAGCCTCTAAGACACCATGGTAAGTCTGGTGTTGGGCAGTTGTCTGTCTTTGAGCTAGGGTGTTGTACTGTATCGTAACTAAGTGTCCCCTTGAATTCTGCCGTGGGACATGTGTATCCTCCTGGTTTAAATGCATCATTGTATCTCCCTGTATGTAGTTTTACATATGATTCGATATACGTCGTATGTTTTTTCCGTTTTGTTAATGACGTCTGATTTAACATTCGTTTGTTTGAGGGTAAGATTATTTACTAACAAGTTTGCTTCTGCTCATTATAGAGTTATGACATCAAAAACGGTAAGAACGACATCAAGCTTGTGTAAAGTAACGAAACGATAATTTAACTTGGGACTTTGCATGTTCACATTGCGTAAAACTACTGTATCGATTAAAGTATTTTCCATTACAAATGATATTTAAATTTGTATGTAAGTATGGTGGGAATCAACAGCTTGAACAAGGTGTAAGTATGCTGTATCATCAATACATGTGTTGAGTTTGGCTAATATTGTCGGAACATTCTAGGTTCGCAAGTTACTGAGTCGGAAAAACTGGTGTACATTGAACAGCCTCCGAGAGCATTCAGAGTTGGAGATAATGTGAATGTATTGTGTGTGAGCAAGAAAAGACCTGGAGATGTGCAAGTACAGTGGCTTAGGCCTGGCACTAACGAATATGTGACCTCAGTGGTGAGTTTTAGGAAACTAAATTTTAATCAGTATTGTTTTCTATTATCTACGTATTAACGGGAATTAACGCGATTACGAAAAGGTATTACATACCTTTGAATTGCCTGACGTTTCGACCAGGTTGCACTGGCCGTGGTCACAGGCTGACTGGCTCAGCGGTGCACGCCCTCCGTCGTCGACATCGTGAGGTAGAAGGTTCTTCATCCACCTCCACTTTTTTGATATTTTCGTTTCGCCATGTACCGTCACATACTATACTAACAGTGTCCCTATTCTGTAAGCAAACCGATGTGGCCCTATTCTGGTGTTCACCCAGCTGCGCATAAAAGCGAGGTGGCATGTTTTTTATCACTGGATTCCACGCTGTAGATAATTTGAAACCATCTTCCCGATTGAAAGTTTTGTGTTTTTTAATTTCAATCGCTTCACGTACAACTCTTGAGTAAAAGTGACGTTCCGTGGAGAGGTCTTGCGTACGGTGAAATTCAATCCAGTGATTGGTGCCCGCTTCGAGTGCGTGTTCTGCAATCGCTGATTTGCTAATGTAGGCTGGTTGTCTGTTCACCTCCTACATGCCATATGTGAAAGGAGTAACGGATAAGATCGGCTCCGTATTAAAGAAATACTCCATTCCGACAGTATACACACCAGGCATAAAGGTTCAAAACATCGTGGGTACATCGAAGGACGTCTTGCCGTTACAAACTCCAGGTTTCTACAAAATAAACTGCAGCTGTAGTAGTTCCTACATAGGCCAAACAAAGCGGACTATTGCTGAAAGGGTCAAAGAACACATCGCTGCTGTGAAGAACCGACAGATTAGCAAATCAGCGATTGCAGAACATGCACTCGAAGCGGGCACCAATCACTGGATTGAATTTCACCGTACGCAAGTCCTCTCCACGGAACGTCACTTTTACTCAAGAGTTTTACGTGAAGTGATTGAAATTAAAAAACACAAAACTTTCAATCGGGAAGATGGTTTCAAATTATCTACAGCGTGGAATCCAGTGATAAAAAACATGCCACCTCGCTTTAATGCGCAGTTGGGTGAACACCAGAATAGGGCCACATCGGTTTGCTTACAGAATAGGGACACTGTTAGTATAGTATGTGACGGTACATGGCGAAACGAAAGTATCAAAAAAGTGGAGGTGGATGAAGAACCTTCTACCTCACGATGTCGACGACGGAGGGCGTGCACCGCTGAGCCAGTCAGCCTGTGACCACGGCCAGTGCAACCTGGTCGAAACGTCAGGCAATTCAGAGGTATGTAATACCTTTTCGTGATCGCGTTAATTCCCGTTAATACGTAGATAATATTATATCATGGAACGCGAAAGTTTAAAAGTTAGTATTGTTTTTAATATCATTTCCAATTTTGCAAAGATGACTTATGATTTCATAGTTTCGACTAGTCATTTGTCATACTACAAGGTAAGGCGGAACACAAAATTGGATTGGTAAGGTATGTATGTAAATAATATATCGTGGACCATAGGATGGGCCTGACTGCACCAGTGTCATTCCAGCTTGCTATCTGTAATTATCTAAAATTATATGCTGTTGAGATAGAGACAAGAGGTAAATGGAAAGCACTGGAAAGAATAAACTTACTTCCGCAGTCGCAGTTTTTAAAGACGAAGTTGTGCGACAATCACTGATTGCTAGTATTCTTGTTAAATAGTTTGCAGCGGTACTTTACTGAGTGTGGTCCAAACCCACAACCACTCAATGTCAAGTTCGACGCCACCCCGATTATTATTTGTTCCGATTCCTGATTATTTTGCGTCTGTTTTTTTATCCCTAAGATACAATAAATCCCCCGGTGTGTATTCAAACAAAGTGTCATTACAGCAGAACTGCAACTTGTTTATTTTGGCAATTTCTTTCTGTTACTTTGTAAAGGCTTCAAATAACATTTGTTTTGTTTAATTCCTTAGCCATATGGCGATGGTGCCATGTTGTCCATTCAAGGAGTGACGGTTGCTGACGCCGGTGTGTACCGCTGTGTTGGTAGAGATTCTCGATACGGTCGCGATTCCTTTGACGACTTCGAACTTAGGATAGAATCGGGTGAGTATACTTTAAAATGAAAAAGACCCTATTCAGAGTGGTACTGATAAAAAGCATACTTTTAAAATAGACAGATAGAGAGCATTCTTTATTGTACACCACATATAAAATGATTTGTGCAAGATTTGGGCAAGCACAGTGCCAAAATGTTTTTTACAGAATTTACATGGTGACTCCTAAGGCAACTTCCCTGCATTTCTTCATCTCTTCGACTGGCCTGTTGGTTAGTGGTTATTGATCCTGACTGCTGAGCCAGAGGTCGTGGGTTCAATCCTACCCAGGACAAATAATTGTGCTATGAGCACGATCATTTGTTCTGTGCCTGGGTGTAATATATCAATAACATTTATGTACTTTAGTAATATGTTACCATACTACAGGCTCAGCCTATTTTGCGAGTGGCGTGAGGCCGCTCGGCGAGCCACCATGGCTCGTTGGTCGTCCCGGATGGAAGCTGCACGTGCTGGCTTTGACGCCGTGGAGGCGCTCCAGCCAGTCATGGTCGAGTGGGCAGGGCGGCAGCACGGGACCCTTTCCTTCCGACTGACGCAGGTTCTTTCCGGGCACTGCTGCTTCGGGAAGTACCTGCACTCGGTCGCTAGGAGGGAACTGAGTCCCGCCTGTCACCACTGCGACTGCAGTGAGGACTCGGCTCAACACACGCTGGTGGTTTGCTCCTCACTGCAGTCATCGGAAGGGATCTCTCGCTACCGGCCGTCATACGCTCCATGGCCAGTAGCGACAGGAATTTTACCGCGGTCGTGACCTTCTGTGAGGACGTTATCTCCCAGAAGGAGGCGGCGGAACGGATCCGGGAGGACGATCTCCACTCGGACCTAATTTGCCGCTGGCGAACCGGGCGGCGGAGGCGCGCTTACCAGCGCCTCATGCCGCCCTGAGGGTGGCCGCGGGTGGACGGGACAGGTTTTCCCCTTCACCTGCTATAGTGGCCCCCCGCGAGGAGGTGGCATCCGCGTGTGCCTGGACGTCGCCTAATTGAGAGGTTTATACCCGAAGGTGGTGCCCGCGCTTTTGCGGGTAGGCGCTAGGATAGTTCCGGATGTCTTAATGAAATCTGTTTCCGGATCCCTCCTACTTAAGGCGCAGTACGGCACACCGTGTGGTTTTAGTCGGTTCGATTCCGACACACCGCCTCACCGAAAACCTTGGTTTATTGACGGCCCAAAGGGGGTTTCCACACGCACAAAAAAAAAAAAGGCTCAGCCTATTTTGGGATCAGGCGGCCATGTGTGAGATGTGTCAAGTTATTATTATTAACTTGTACGGATTTAAAATTCGCTATTAAAAGATTACACTGTAATATGGCCGCCGTATTGTTAACCAATTCAGTAAAAATTTTACTAGTCCTACTAATATTATAAACGTGAAAGTTTTTGAGGATGTATGAATGTATGGATGTATGGATGTATGGATGTTTGTTACTCTTTCACGCAAAAACTACTAAATGGATTTTAATGAAACCTTACAATAATATAGCTTATATATCAAAATAACACATAGGCTATAAGTTATGAAGACATTGTGTATATTGGCTAAAATATAACGATAAGTGTTAAGAAAGTCAAAAAAAATCTATCATCTGCGAGCTATTCTGGCGTGCGGTGGGAAAACTGTAAGAGGTACACGAATATAATGTACAGTGGCATTGTTTCTCCTAAATAGTTCTACAAAAAAGTCCGCGACAGTATATATCTATCTTTTATATGTAAGCCATTATTACCAAAATAGTAAACCATAAATACAATAAAATTAGATTTTTTATTTCCAATTCACATTTAGCAGTAACAAATAGATTTTTATCAAAATAAATACTTTTATCGCTTCTGAAATTCAAGGTAGGAAAACTTTGTCTTTTAAAGTACGTGATTACGTCAAATATTTTGAAAGTTACGACTATAATATAAAATTGCGGCCGAGGGGGGGGGGGGGGGGGAACATCGCTCTCCGCCTCGTGGCGTGAGCCACACGAACGCGGGCAGACGCGTGAGAGCAGATTATACACCTAAACCTTCCTCATGAATCACTCTATATATTAGTGAAAACCTATTTAGAAATATATAAGTATGTTTATCAGCAGTCTGGTTACCATAGTACAGGCTCTGCCTAGTTTGGGATCAGACGGCCGTGTGTGAGATGTGTGGAGTTATTATTATTATTATAACGCAAAAACTACTGAACCGGTTGCGATAAATCTTCTTATGTGAAAGCTGGAGATTTGGATTAACACATAGGCTACTTTTTATCCCGATTTTCCCACGGCATCGGGACTTACGCGGGTGAAACCGCGGGGCGCAGCTAGTCCTTAATAATAAGTATTACAACTTCTATCGTCATCTTTGGAAACACGCATTGCTAAAGGCTTAATTTAAAAGGCGAAAAATATGTTGACTACCGGTATCGTGAGGCGGTCACTGTGGAATTTAAGGAATTCGATCTTTTCTAGAATTTAACTTTTTAGTACTAAC
This sequence comes from Callimorpha dominula, assembly GCA_949752705.1. Classification (NCBI taxonomy): domain Eukaryota; kingdom Metazoa; phylum Arthropoda; class Insecta; order Lepidoptera; family Erebidae; genus Callimorpha; species Callimorpha dominula. The sequence continues at coordinate 25,432,570 of OX456990.1, read as the reverse complement.
GCACGCCTCGCATAACGGTCTTGTGAGTGTTAAATCCCACTAATATTATAAATGTGAAAGTTTGGATGGATTTTGTTACTCTTTCACGCCAAAACTACTGAACCGATTGCGATGAAACTTGGTATGTAGATAGCTGGAGACCTGTATTAACATATAGGCTACTCCGATAATCCCATGGAGTCAGGACTTACGCGGGTGAAACCGTGGGGAGCTGCTAGTTTTATAATTTTTAGTTTATCGCGAACAGATAGACAGTCACGACGGGGGACTTTGTTTTATAATATGTAGTGAAGATATTGAATGTGAAATAAATTTGAAAGTTTGTGAGGAGGTTGGGATGTTTGTTACTCTTTCACGCAAAAACTACGGAACCGATTGCGATGATACTTCGTATGTAGATAGCTGAAGACTTGGTTTAACACATAGGCTACTTTTTATCCCGATATTCCCATGACATCTGAGTTACCCGGCTGAAACCGCGGGGCACAGCTAGTAATTAATAAGGAGTTGACAGAACTCAATGTTCAGAGTAGCACCGTCTAGAGGATCTATATATGTACTATCAGTGTGACGGTCACGAGTTCAGTGCTTTTTCCCCCTAGCAAAATTGCACAAACGTGCCTAAAGAAGTTTTCACTTAAAAAAAAGTTTTTTTAAGAAATAAAGTTTCCTTCACTACTACATACATACATACACTGCAATGTGTACTGGCATTATGGAGTTATAATTAAGGTTTTTTAATAATTTGAAACATACAGGCAATGACGTTGACTTTACTCAACAGGTAACCTAAATTACCCTGGGGATGGGGACAACATTCAAGTAACAGAGTACACAGCTTACCTTCGCTCCTCCGTAGATCTACCCTGCAATCATGACCTGGAACCTCCTGTCAATATTGAGTGGAGTAGGGAGTACTCGCCATTACCATCAGAATTGAGGTCTAATCAGGTAAGATAGGTGATCATATTAAAATTGTCATAGTAAAAGATGTGTTTCATGATAAATTGTCACTTTAAAAAAAAAAATGTTAAATAAGTTGTTTTGACATTGTTAAGAGTTTAATTTGTTATGTTTATGTGTCTTCTATTTTATTCTCTTCTATTTTATTTTGCATGGCTTTTTTTTTTAACTATATAATAATGTTTTTATTTTCTTGTAAAACCGGTGTTACTTTTTACGCAAGTTGTGACACCTTAAAATGTTGCGCATTTAAGGTTGTTGTTACTACAGTTATATTTTTAGATGTGATAATGTAGCAACTACTGGATGTCCAAATAAATAAATAAAATTTATTACCTTTATACCAATTCTGTTCACGGATTGCTACATAAGAGGTAATTATATTCGTTTCAGGTTTAGAAGTGGCATAAAGTATAGTATTTCGCGTTTTTTAGTCAAAGTTCCTTATCGCACATTACACTTTGGACGCTTGGCGGTAAAAAGTGTTAGCGCAACGAAAAATGCTGACCGCGAGTTAATTTTTTAATTACACCGTCTGTAAATTTTGCACGATACTAATGTAATTTGTTGTTGGTTGTATACTAATTATTCATAATATATTAGTTCGGGCAACTTATACAAATGGCGCAATTTTAATTTCGATTTTTTACAAAATTTACTATATTTTGATACAATTTAATTGTTATTTTATTTTAAATAAACTTTGTTCCAAACGGTCCGGTCTGTTAGGACAGTTTCTTATATTGTACTGATCACATAATGAACAAATCTCAAAATCACCTGTTTCCAAAATGACTGATTTTCTAAATGTCTTTGTTTTTGAATGACGGAAATAAAATTGTCAAATTGATGTACAGTCAATTGCGCTTTATTAGAAAGCTTAAGGTTATCTCTAACCTCTCTCTAATCTAAAATTAAATAACAAAACTCCTTTTTCTTTAAAAAACAAAACATTATTCTTAAAATGTAAATAGTAAATCAGTGCATTCTCTTTTTGATTGCGATATTTTTTAGAAACTGAATTTCTGTTATATCGCCGGATTGTAACTCATTCACTTGTTTCTTGTAGCAGTTGTAAATAAAAGGTCACGGTTTTGCCTAGTAGCACCGCTAAACAAATTATTTTTAATTCGGGTGTTCTAATATTTGACCCCTTTTCTTGGTAAATCTTATAAAAATCGCATCAGTGTGGGTTTGTGCGGCATGCGTGTGTTCAATCTTCTATGCCAACCCTCTATCGCATTGTTTATACGATGCTTATCATTTGCGCAACTTATAAAAGACGCACACAAAGATATTCACTGTCTATTAAAATACTCTTGAAATTTGGTCATTTCTTGAGTTTGCCGGAAAAGGGCCTGCAAACAAGACCAAGCACGAGGAACTCTTTCTTGGGGAAGTAAACATAAATTAGCACACATCCTTACTAATCCTCTTTCCTCTCTTGTGCTCGGGGCCTTTAATTTATTTGCCTGCTTCCACACTGCTCTGTTATTCTGTTATAATGATAATAACAGCCTCTTACCTCTGTAGACGGATAAACTTCTTTTATGCCATTGATTTGAGACATATTTGGTAAAAGCACATACACAAGAGGCACCACGTTCGTTGATTTATTGTTTTTGCTAATATCAGCGTGAATTGTGAACATTTGATAAAATGGATTAGGGGTTATATATTTACAATATTTATATCTATATATATAAAAGAAAGTCGTGTTAGTTACACTATTTATAACTGAAGAACGGCTGAACTGATTTAGCTGAAAATTGGTGGGGAGGTAGCTTAGAACCAGGAGAAGGACATAGGATACTTTTTATCACGTTCCCGTGGGACGTGACGTAAAACGTGGTAAAAAAAACAACTGACATGGAATAATAAAACGCAACTGAAAGCCATTTATCAGTAGAAAAAACAGCAGTTCATTTGTTAAAAATGGTATAACAAAAAAAAAACGCAACTGACAGCTAAACGTAATGTAGTCTATGGTTGATTGAAGTTGACCGGTTGATGTATTTGTTTCGAGTTTCTATTAGCTTATTGTGCTCAGATATTCATCAAGAAAGCCATGCCGCGACCAACACGATCTAATCTTTCCCGATGAAGCCGTAATGCAACTAGGATTCGAAATACATGGCCAATAAAAAATCAATAAAATACTTCCTTTTTTTAATTTACATTAATATCCAAATAAAAAATTGACGTTGATAAATTCAAAAGTCTGCTCATTTGTTGCCTATAAGGCGGAAAAAAGTTCGCCGGGTCAGCTAGTATCATATATATTTACAACAAAAATGTAGCTATTTAAGTATGTTCATCGGTTGTGACCCGGAGGGAGCTATTCCACCAAACTATCGCATTTAAAATAGAGATAGGTTTTTGCTAATATTTTTTTGGTTGAATGTACCTTTTCTGTCAGACATTAAGAGTTTTCGACATTCAAAAACAAAGACATTCAGAAAATCAGTCATTTATGGAAAAGGTGATTTTGAGATTTGTTCATTATGTGATCAGTACAATGTAAGAAACTGTCCTAACAGACCGGAAGCTGACTACCGCTGCCCATGGGAACCTGCAACTCAAGAGTCACAAATGCGTTGCCGCCCTTTAAGGTGGGAGTAGGGGGAGGGTGGAAGAGTGGTAGAGGGTGGGAAAAGTGGGGGAGAATAAAATACTATTTTTGTTTCTAGATGAAGACTGAAGCTATCCATCCTATGTCCTTTTCTGTATCCCTGACAATGTGTACCTATGCATTATTTCAAGATGATCGGTTGAATTATAATATTAGATAAAATGTTTTTACAAGGCACTAGGCTCGTTTCATAATAAATGGTTACCAATAAGATTCATAACAAATCCATTTGGAAAGACGAAGTATGGTCGTGTGTCGTGTCTTGTGTTAAATCTAGATAATATAATTGTATTACTATCAATTGACGGGCCTGTTGGTCAGGTGGGTTCGATTCCCACCCAGGACAAGTAATTGTGTGATGAGGACGATCAGTTATGTGTCTGGCTGTAATATATCCTTTTTTTTATGGTATAGGGGGTAAACGAGCAGATGGGTCACCTGATGTGCGTTGCCGCCTTTTAAGGTGGGAGTAGGGGAAGAGAGGGAGGGGGGAAATGTGGGAAGAGGCGAGAGGGGGATTAGAGGGGAGGAGAGGGGAAAGACGGGAATAGGGGAGAGGGAAGGGTTAGGGCCTCTGGTAACCTCAATCACGTGGCGAAAAGCAATGCAGTCATTGATTCACTGTCGGTTTTCTGTGAGGCCGTGGTATCGAGCGGACTCGAGCCTGCCCATACGTGCCGAAGCATGGTTCTCCACGTAATCAGGTTGTATAATATGTATGTATTTAGTAATATGTGGGTATGTTTATCAGCAGTCTGTTTGCCATAGTACAAGCTCTGCCTAGTTTGGGATCAGACGGCCGTTGTTGAGGTGTCTCATTATTTATATTAATTTTTATTATTAATCAAAAGCTATTTCGTAGCCCTACCTGCACTTAGATTCGGTGACCGAAGCTGACGCGGGCATATATATATGTCGCGTGAGCAACAACAACATCGCTCATGAATTTAGAGCAGTATTTACAGTCAAAGGAGTCGTGCCCATGTTTAATGGGGAGGGCTACATAGCCCTGCCTTCACTCAAAGAGATGTACATGCAGTTCAATATTGAAATATCCTTCAGACCCACTGGTAAGCTATATAGGGTTTAAAATGCCTAACAACTGACAAACAAAATGCATCTTTAATAATCCTTAACTAACATTCATTAAGTTACTATGAAATTTTCAACTCTAAATTGTTAGCTTTAAGAAATGTAATAGCGCATTGGTTCTCTGGCCCAAATTGGTGATAAAGACGCTAGATCAATATTGCCATTTCGTAAATTTCTGCTCAGTTTAAAAAAGGTTTTACTTACGTGTGTATTTCGGGAAATTTCAAGAAGTGAAGTGTCTTGCCGCGACGGTGTCCGTCACACTCATTATTACTATTACTACATTACTATAATATAATTTTTTATTCTAATATCAATGAAGATAATGACATGTATGAACCGAAATTAAAAGAATGAAAGTATATTTTTATTCGTTGTGACATTCCTAACGTCATCTTTTTTATTTATTTATTTTTCCCTACCTTTGACGGACTTATTTGGTTATCAGTTATTTAATGAATTAGGATCGATTTTTTACCTCTGGGTGGCTAATGGTGCATTGAAATACTCTTATTCCACAGATGAAAACGGTTTAATCCTATACAACAGCCAAGACGAGACTTCTCCTGGTGTCTACATCGCGTTACAGCTCAAAGATGGAGTACCCGAGTTCATTCTGAATACTGGCTACGAACCAGTCAAGAAGGTTATATCAGACCGCCCTCTGCAACTTAACAAATGGCACACAATCCGACTTTGCCGAACCGCTACTGAAGGTATGTTAATTTCTTCCCTGATGATAGTCAGCTGCAGTGGTACGCTTGAAATTTGCATTAGAAAGTTTGTAAAAGTAAAACGTAAGCGTTCGTTTTTAAGCGCATAACTTCAGAACGGCTGGATCGATTTGAATAATTATTTCTGGAATTGTCCAAAAAAGTACTTTAGAAAAAAAATATCGAAAAGTTGACCGTAAAATTTTCAAATTTGGAAAAAACGGCAAGTATTTTTTTTTCTAGAATTAAAATAACACAAATTTATTTAAATTTCTTTTGGGAGGGTCAGGTAGTAAGTACACAATAAATGTTACAAGAATTTTTGTTTGTTGATATACTTACAACTATAGACTAAACTGATATGTTTATTGATAGAATTGTAACTATAGACTAAACTGATATATTTGTTGATGGACTTGGAACTGTAGACTATACTGGTATGTTTGTTACAGTTACTATGGATGTAGATAACAGTGGTCCGTTCGTAGCCGAAATTGCCCAGTTCGCGTTATTAGAACTAGAAAACCAACCGTTGTTCATCGGTGGAGTGGGTATCTACGACGATTTACCTGTAGAACTAGCCGGCGCTTCTGGGTATGTATACTTAGTTCGACGCTCTATGTGACACGGCGACCATTCGAATGCAGTGTCAAGGGTCGCGGGTTTGATTCTAGCTCTGCAAATACTTGTGTGTTTATTTTGGGTCTAGTATAAGACAGAATGTATATATTAATACGCGAGGAGAATTCTTTGTACCCATTTTTAAGCAAACGCACACAGCCAGGAATGTGAAATTCGAATTACTTAACGTTTACGATATGTAGACGGAATGCAGAAAGCAAAAATTTTTAAACAACATACAAAATATTAATATAAAGCTATAGGGGGTCGAGTATATATTTTGACCTATCATGGTACAAAGGCTATACAATGACTGTTCAAGTTATACTGGTCAATGAAGCATTTTATTGACCAGTATAAAACGGTCGAAATTTGACCGCCAGGCGATCTCTTAACTAGATATCGCCTGGCGGTCACATTTTGTCAGTTGTTTTCTTTTAGGAACCATCCATAAATTACGTCATACGTTAAGGGTTGGGGTCAACGAAGTGTGATATTGTGTAATAAGGGGTAGGGGGGGGGAATCATTATCTTCGTGACGTCACATGTCAAAATCTAAAGTACTAAACACAAAATGTTACCTGTAAACGAAAGACTACATACGCTACTACACTTTTACAAAAGAAATAGTAATTTTGGAATGCTCTTTGCAGTTCTGGGTATAAAATTGCAAAATATATGACGTCACAGCTGGGAGGGGGGTTCCACCAATGTGACCACCTGTGACAAGGACGGGAGGAGTTCAAATCAAATCATTCACATTTATTTGCATGAATATGGTACAGAGTTCTTAAAAAATAAATGCATATCAGGAAATTTGGTACACAGATAGTCTAGAGCCTGATAAAGTACATACGCTACTTCTTAATGCGAAGAAAGGGGTGTAAGGGGTTGAAAGGTGGGGATGAAAAGTTGTATGGAAGTACCGTCATATTTAGAGCTAAAAGCTTGAAACTTATTTCTTAGACTGTTGATTCGATGTTAATAAATATGACATTCAAAGGTTGTAAAAGTTTTACCCTCAAGGGTGTAAAATAACAATTGGGTAAATGTGAATGTTCTATAAGTTTGCGACCAGATACAAAATATTAGAGATATTCTGATGTAACATTTACGGAGTCATTACAAAATGTGAAACCGAAATGAACGCGAGTAAGAAACTCGCCAAGCACCTCGCCGTACACAATGAGCGTTGCGCAGCCGCGCAGGAGGGGGGGCAGCGGGGCGTGGTATGGTAGGTGGGGAAATATGCCTAAGTGTGCTTACCCGAACGGGCAGACACGTGAGGGCAGACGTCTGTGCCACACGCACATGCCAATATTGTTTTTTATAATGCTGTTCTTTTTTGAAGACAATATAAATTTGTTATTATAAATGGTATATCTCAAACTGTTTCTTACTCATTGCCAAATTAATGAAGTTTATAGCAAAAACGTCAATAATTAATATCCATACTAATACTGTAAATGCGAAAGTAACTCTGTTTGTTCTGTGTAAATTTGTTTAATATCTTTTTACGACTAAACGGCTGAACGGATCATAATGAAATTTGGCAAGGAGATAGATTATATCCTGGTGAAGGATAGCGTCTTTTGTCTTAAAAATAAACCTCGAAGGTGGCAAAATAGGAGATCTAAGTTTGTATGGGAGACCATTCATTGGTCAATTTTATTTTGGTTGATATTTAGTACAGAGATATCCAAACCCTTGGAGAAAGACATAGGCTACTTATCGTATCGTGCAAATAGACCTTGAGGGTGGCAAAATGGGATATCAAAATTTGAAAGTATAGAAGATCCATCATTTATTTCTCAAGTTATTTGAATGAATTTAGGTACTTATAGAGATAAACAAAGTCTTGGAAAAAGCCAAATGTAGGCTACTTTTTGTATAATAAGCATTGGAGGTCACAAAATAGGAATTCAAAGTTTAGATGGGAGACGTATCATTTGTCAAGTTTAGCGATATAAAATTCAAGCACTGAAATTGTGGGACAGACCAACGTCCGAAAGCATATCACATGTTGGAGGTGATTTTTTCGAGTAATTGATATGAAAGGAACCGCAAAGGGAAAACTTGGATTAATTCCCCGTAATCCAAAAATCCGACCGGTTTGCCATTCCAGTTGAAAAGGGTACTAACAGACCTCTTGAAAGCAAGGGAAACCCACGAGCTCAGTAGTCACTAACCACTAGAACAAAAGTAACTTACGAGTACCTTTCTTCTCCCCAAAAGATGGAAGATATTGAAGAAAAAATTTATTACAAATTCTATGCAGGCGAAGTCGCGGGTACCAGCTAGTCTTAAGTAAACGAAATTAAAAAAGGAGAAAATGTTTGAAATAAACAGGCAGTATATTGAGCAGGACAATTATATAGTTACAGACTGTCATTTAAATAATCGTTAACATTGTAATAACATTTTCAAATAGGGTTTTTTTTTTAGTTTATTCTTATAATGGTTTATATTTAATTGTGTATCACATCAGGAAGTTTATTGTACGTTTTTGGGGCTAAACAAAAAACACTTTTCCACATGAGAGATGTGTTAGACCTACGTATACATAAATATTTTTTAGCCTATTGCGTACAACAACGTCCGAAAAGGTGGGAAACAAATGAGGATGAATCTTAACAAATAATGCGACTTCAAATATATTCAGAATTTGGTGTCTAAGAAAATAGGGTTTAAAACTGTCGGTTGTATACCCTATTTTCATTTTTATTTTGTCTTAAGCCCAAACAGGTCCAAAAATCATGAAATTCGTGTGAAGTAATTTATGGATGACCCCTAATTAGATTTTTTTTTTCATTGTGTTTTGTAATGTCAGGTTGCTGCTTCGCCCAGTGTTTGCGACTTTTCAAATAGTTAATAGTTTTGCCCAATACCCTAAAACGAATATTATATCTATATATTTTGGTTTCAGTTTCATCGGTTGCGTGAGCATGTTGGTTCTGGACAGGGAAGAAAAGAACATAATGTTAGACAATATTGATCAGTATAGAATCACTGAGTGCAACTCCTGTTCTCCCAACCTGTGTCTCAACAATGGATTCTGCCAGGCAAGTACTAGTATATTTACTAATGGAATACTGCATATAGCCACTGCTCCGCTCCTAAGAGCCGCAGCGGGATTTAATAGGCTTCTTCTCTCTTTATCCTCTTTCAGAACACGCTAGTGGCAAAAGTCATAAATCTTACTAATATTATAAACACGAAAGATTGTGAGTATGTATGGATGTTTGTTACTCTTTCACGGAAAAACTACTGAACCGATTGCGATGCAACTTGGTATGTTGGTACTAGCTAAAGATCTGGATTACCACATAGGCTTTTTATCCTAATATTCCTACGGCATCGGGACTTATGCGGGTGAAGCCACGGGGTACAGCTCGTATATATATATAAATTTAATAAAAATATAATACAATAGTGTATATAAAGTATAAACCCTTCCAAAATGCGATTTGTTATTATACTAAGATTTGTTTCTATTTTTTTTTGATAATGACAAAGTATGACACCATAACTCGTTAATTCTTACAATTTACTATTGAACTACGGTTTTGACGTTGAACAAAGAAATGGTCATATGATTTGACAATGAGTCAACTACTGTATAGTTGTATAGTGTTGTGGAGGAACGGGTGTTATGTCCCTCCAACTCAAAGGGAGGCTCCTCCGACCAGGCGAGGTGATCATGCCTGGCGGGCCGCGGCCCAACGGTTGATGTTGGGAAGTTGTATAATTATATACTAATCGGCGCGAGAACTCTTATAGCGCGATGCAGGATTAGTAGGTTGTAGATGTTTCTTGTTGCTGTATGTGGAAGTCGCCACAGTGTATATATGTATATATATATATACTGTATAGTGATAATGTTATATAATCATAATATTCATATAGGAGGCCCACAACGAACGTGGCTGCATGTGCATCTGTGCTCCCGGCTTCGCGGGACAGGACTGTGACCGCACTGGTAAGGCCTGCCGGCCTGGACTCTGCGGACCCGGCAAGTGCACCGACACTGCCACTGGATACAAGTGTGCTTGTCCCGTCACGCACACCGGAACGAAGTAAGTAACGGTATATCTAGAGTTACCATATTGACGTACGTAAAGTGTTGTACTTTGGTAGCTGGGGTAACGTCTTTATCCCAATGTCTACAAGCTCATCGAATTTTTTAAATTGTTGGTTGGTAACTCGTTAATACGTTTTTTGGTAATTCTAGCTACATTTCATAAACTACCGAGGGAACAAATAAGCACACACCTCGCCCCTTAGTATGAGGATACTAGTGCCACTTAACATTTAATACCAGCTGTGTGATTTTGGCTTATCCCCCTCTATCTTTTAAAATTCGAATTGTATTTTATAACTTTTATAAAAAACAACTTCCGCATTAGGCATATTCCTGTGTCGCGGGGAGCTTCACAAACATTCAAACAACCGACACAAATAACACCCAGACTCGGGACAAATATTTGTTGATCACACAAATTTTTGTCCCTTGTGGGATTTGAACCCAAGCGCGGCGTAGAGGCGAAATGACCACTTAAACCATTGCGCCATCCGTGCAGTGAGATTGTGTAACATAACAATGTACTTTACCTACTTTGTAGAGCTCTAAAGACTCTAGTCATCAACACAATACCTAGTAGGTAAGTACTACACGCACTTTCCGTATTCTGATCAAAACGGAGTTCCAACTCAATTTTTGTTACTTGTAACAACTGCCTTTTTTATTGGCAGAGCAAAATTTATATTCTTTACTTATTTTAGCTGTGAAACAAAACGATCAATTGAGTACCCATCCTTCACTGGTAGTGCATACCTTGCCATCAAACCGCCCGGCTTGACCCGAACTCTGAAAATATCCATGAATATCAAAGCCGCTTCACCTATCACTGATGGCATAATCATGTACTGGGCGGAGTCACCTCGAGGATACGGAGGCTTCACTTTGTTGGCTGTGCACAATAGAAAACTTGAGTTCCGCTTCCACCTCGGCAAAGGTAATTGGAAACTCTTTATCTCTACACACTAGCACTTTACGAGCCATGCTATAATTCTTTGGGTGTTGGAATAGTGTAGGCGATATACATATTTAATACATATCCGTATTATTGTCAAGATAGGCACGACTTTAATAATATACTGTAACATTAAATTGGTGTATTTACTATTTAGAAGCAAAAAATCTTTCAAGAGAGTTGGTTGTCTACTCATTTATTTATTTATTTATTTAAAACTTTATGTACATTATACAAAGGCGGACTTAATGCCTAGGGCATTCTCTACCAGCCAACCTTAGAGTGGTGTAGAACTGTTTTAAGGTAGGTGCAAAGATACATTTGAAATTATTTATAAGACAAACTAATATTTACATTACTGACATGTACAATTTTCTAAATATCATTACTACATAATATACACAGTTTCATTTACTTATACATAAACATACATAAGTACTTATATTATACCTGTACAGAGTAGATATATATTCACACATAGCGTAATGGCTAAGGCGTCGGACTTGCGATCAAGTGGTTTCGGGTTCGAACCCCACCCAGTGCACTACCGACGTAAACCCACTCCTAACACAAGCATTTTAGCTTATCTGGAGGGGTTAATTAGTTTATACTAAGCGGCAAGTACAATTGGCGGTCTTATCGCTAATAGCGATGTCTTCCAGACAACCTTTGTAGAAAAACAACAGAGGAAAATAATCGGTAGCTGGGAATACGTGAAGTATCTACACATACATATATTCAATTAGATTTTCCTTTTACATTGATTCAGGAATCCCACCAGTTATACTAGTGAACAACAAGACTCTCACGGACAACGCATGGACAAATGTGCACATCTCCAGAATCGGTTCCGTGGTGTCACTCAAAATTGACTCAATACACTCATATGAACAAAACCTGCCCTCACCTTACAACCAAATGGTGAGTAACTAAAACGATGATCCTAAACTTAGAACTCTCGCTCAACCAGCCCAAAGAAGCCCCAAAGTTTTATTGAATTCCCTGCCGGCTTATTTGACCGCAATGGGAACGTAACGAGATACTGTAGTAACTTTTAAGGAAAGGGAAGCTGTATTCATATTGTAACGATCAAAACACGCGGCTCCAGTTCGAGCATGTGTTCTCTGTTCTAATATCTTTGTGCCTACTAACCTTTTAACGGTAATTGAGGAATAAAACCTTCCTTCCCCCCGTGCAAATCCCAATGATCACAGAACAGTCAAGGATAAACCTTAAGGAATTGCCACAAACAGGGAAAACATACGAACTCTCCCATGAACCATCTATATACCGTGTGCTCGTGTGCCACCTTAGTTGTATAAAATTCCGATCTGATCAAAAACATTATAATTGGTTTATTCTTTTACATATTTCCTTACACTCTTCACCTTCCATTTGGGTTTCTTCAGATACGGAATGGAAGGACACCCAGGACAAATAATTGTGTGATGAGCGTGATCATACTGTTTTCTGTACTCTGGGTGTAATTTATCAATAATATGAATGTATTTAGAAATATATAAGTATGTTTATCAGCAGTTTGGTTACCATAGTACAGGCTCTGCCTAGTTTGGGATCAGACAGCCGTGTGTGAGGTGTGTGGAGTTATTATTATATATTATTATTATATTTATTAAAACTTCCCGCATTATTACCGCATTCAAATACCTCAGTACCTCTTTCTTATAGGTTTTCAATCGAATTTAGTAGAATTAACGAGCTAGAGTCAATAGTCAATATAGTCATCAATAAAAAAAATGTAAACTACCACTATTATAAGACATGATTATCGCAGGACCTGTCAATGGAGACACCTATCTTCGTGGGCGGTGTGGACGACTCCATCACTCTGAACAAGAACGTTGGCGTTTCAGGAGGATTCAACGGATGCATCAAAGACGTAAGAAAATCATTTAATTTTAAAACTTTGTGTTCACGATGTATGTTAGCTCAATAACCATGGCGAAACTACAAACAATTCATTTGAAATTATGTTAATGTCCAAAAAATAACTACACCTATTCTCGACAGATGGCGTTGTTCCTCTTTCTTTAGTCGCGCTATGGTTGGGTTACCGCTCTACCTGTATAAGACTGTTGTGATAATTTGTGTGGGTGATTGAGGTTACTTGAAATATATTACCATAGATCAAGTTACAGTTTGGTTTCATTATATGAACCTACTAGTAGCTCCACCTAGATTTAGTTCCAAAAAAACGCAAACTAAATCACTTTGTCATTCTTCGTTACATTTGATTCCTAACAATGTAGTAATAGAAATATATTAATATAAGTAAAGGAACATGCGACTTCGAATCCCGTCGAATCAATGTAAAACTTTTAGTATTGATTGGAGATTTCAAAAGAAACTAGGTACTTACTTCATTTCTCACGCTGAATGTGAATCCCGTAAAGTGCAGCCAACGTTTACCTTCAAGTAGTAGTTGAACATTTCAAATAATTGAATATTAGGTACTATCTTCATCCACAATATTAAATAAAATTAGATTATAATAAATCATTTACACCATTATAACGAACTGAGAATAACTCTAATAGGGCTTGTGGAGTTATCGGCCATATGTATAATAGGTCTTTATCTATGAAATTGCCGTTCTGCAGTACTAGGCTATTTCAAATCAAAATATTTTTTTTTGTGCTGAAAATATTTTTTCAAAAGTAGTCGTTTGATTTGTGTTATGTTTTCATCGCATTTTAATTTTCTCCGTCATCATGGATACGTTAAAAATTCGAGTAATTATGGAATTTGAGTATCGTCGTTGCAGCAACGACGTTTACGGAGCTAACACTACACAAACGATGTGACATAGATTCTGTTTGACAATCGCAAGCGCTCAGCAAGTTGGTTGAATCCTGGTTAAGCACCTAAACAATAGCCCCAAAACAAAACTTATCCCTAAAAAAGTGATAAAGTGATGGTAATTGTTTGGTGGTCTAGCGCCGGTGTGATTCATCACAGCTACTTACCAAATGGGATGAGCATTACTGAAGATGTGTACTGTGAAGAACTGAACACAATGATGGAGAAGCTCGCACATCTTCAACCAGTTTTGGTCAATCGTTCATGTCCGCTGCTTCTTCACGACAACGCGCGACCTCATACTGCACAGCAGACGGTCTCCAAATTGCAAGACCTGGGGTTGGAAGCTCTCCATCATCCACCGTACTCACCAGACCTTACGCCTACAGACTTCTACTTTTTCCAGAATTTGGATAACTTCTTGGCGGGAAATATATTCAATATCCGAGAGGCAGTAAAATGCCTTTGAAGAATTTGTTTTCTCCCGTGCAGCTGATTTCTTCAAGAAGAGCATCAATATACTGCCACTGCGTTGGCAAAGATGCATGCATCATGCAGAAAAATATAAAAAAAAGCATTTTTCTCAAAACGGCAATTTCGTAGGTAAAGACCTAATGTATGGCTATATACATGGTTTTTAAGAATTTTTATGTACCACCACAGAGTCGGGACGTGCACAGTAGACGGCAATACATTTGCATTCTTATATTTTATATTCGTATTCTTGTACAAGAACCGCCTTTTAGTCATTATTTAGACTAAAATCCTTATTTGTATGACTTTCGCTTTCAAAAGAAAAGTTCATATAAATACTGTATCAAAACTTTAATTTATTGGACTATTCTAGACTCGCCCAAAATCGAATCCAAATCTCTTAATCGATTCAAATTTTATTCAAAATGGTAGGTGATGGTGACACATGATATCTTTAATGTATTTTTTTTTCATAGTTCGCGATTAGTGGCCAAGCTGTAGACATAGTGAATCAAACCATCAAGTCAGCAAACGTTCAAGAGTGCGTCACCCATGTTCGTGGAGGTATACCCGAAGTAAGTATTAAAGGAATGTTGTATCGTAGACATAAAAGCACCTTTGAAAGTTTTCAAATCAAAATCATAATAGGTTACAAAATTAAATTCAGATTCTAACCTGTGTCACATAAATTAATGAAGTTAAACAGAAGACTGAGTTTGATAAAACCTCGGAAATCAAACCTTTAATTTTAGGATGAAAAGCTCGTTCAATGCCAATGTCGCAATGGGGGCCGTTGCATCTCAGAAACAGAGCCCACCGTTTGCTCCTGCACATCCGGTTTCACCGGTCAACTCTGCGAAGATCGAATACCATCATCTATGAGGGAAATAAATCCTTTTGACCCTTGCTACACCAAGCCTTGTACGAAGGGAGGCACCTGCCGACCAGATGGGTCCGCAACAATGAACTTCACTTGTGACTGCCAACTTGGATATGCTGGATCGAACTGTCAGATAGGTGAGTTTAATAAAAAAATAGGGTAGTTTCCTGTTTTAAAAAAAAAAATTAACGTTCCTTAAAATTCAGTGTTTTATTAAGACTTACGCATTAGATTCGTTACTGTTTTTAATTGGATTCTATATTTAAATCTAATAATCAAATATTCAAAGTAAATAATTGAAAATAACAAAATATGAAGTCAAACGTGACAAATAAATGTTTTCGACTGGACAGTTCACTACCCCTTAAAGAATTCATATGTTTGACGTTGTTGTAACTTACATCTCTATTTTCTTTTACTTAATGTAATACAAATGTGATATTACAGAATTACGATTGTATGAAAGCGTGGGTTTCAACGGCAACGGTTATTTAGTTCTCCCGCCATCGGAACTGAGGTATAACCTGGATATCGAGCCGGCACTGATCGCCATGGCCATCTCCACCACTCGCGACGGAATATTATTCTACCAGGGAGAAGAGTTACCCAACTTTGGCGACTACATAATGCTGAGGAGTAAGTTTTATCACTGTCTTCGCTAGTTATCCACATCTTTTTACTGTTAGCTCTGTTGACCACTGAGGACAAACCATCGCAGCACCGCAAGTCTACGATTTGATGTAGTTTGGGTTGGCTGTAAATCTGCTCACGGACGATTTTTTATTTTTGCCCTGCCATAAATGTGATATCACTAAGACTTGTACCCTAAACTAATGTAAATATATTATTACAGTTGAAAGAGGCGTCGTAATCCTAGAGTGGGAACTTGGCAGTGGACGAGCATCGATCGCCATTAACGAAGAAATTGTCACCGATGGAGAACGCCATGTGGTATTATATAACTAATAATAATAACTTCACACACCTCACACACGACCGTCTGATTCCAAACTAGGCAGAGCCTGTACTATGGTAACCATGCTACTGATAAACATACTTATATATTTCCAAATACATACATATTATAGATAAATTACACCCAGACACAGAACAAATAATCATGCTCATCACACAATTATTTGTTTTGGGTGGGAATCGAACCCACGACCTCTGGCTGAGCAGTCACGGTCACTAACTACTAGACCAACAGGCCAGTATATACCTACTTACATTATTCTAAATCCTACTAATATTATAAACGTGAAAGTTTGTGAGGATGTACGGATGTGTGGATGTATGGATGTTTGTTACTCTATTTATCGGATTTTAATGAAACTTTACAATAATATAGCTTATATATCAGAATAACACATAGGCTATAATATATGAAGATATTGTGTATATTGGCCAAAATATAACGATAAGTTTTAAGTAAGTCGGAAAAAAATCTGTCGTCTGCGAGCTATTCTGGCGTGCGGTGGAAAAACTGTAAGAGTTACACGAATATAATGTACGGTGGGATTGTTTCTCCTAAATAGTTTTATAAAAAAGTCCGCGACAGTATATATCTATCTTTTATATGTAAGCCATTATTACCAAAATAGTGAACCATAAATACAATAAAATTTTATTTTTTGTTTCCAATTCACATTTAGCAGTAAGAAATTGATTTATATCAAAATAAACGTGACGTGTGAGGGCAGACATTGTTGACGGTTGTGTCCGTAATGGGAATTTTCAAGACACTAGCGATTTGTTAAAAGGCTCTGTATACATACATTTCTATAATATACTAGCAACCCGCCCCCTGTTTCGCACGGGTAGATATTATACACCTAAACCTTCCTCATGAATCACTCTATATAATAGTGAAAACCGCATGAAAATCCATTCAGTAGTTTTTCAGTTTATCGCGAACAGACAGACAGACGCGGCGTAGGACTTAGTTTTATAATATGTAGTGAAGATTTTATAATATGTAGTGAAAATATTGAATGTGAAAAAAAGTTGAAAGTTTGTGAGGATATATCGACGTTTGATACTCTTTCCCGCAAAAACTACTGAATCGATTGCGATGATACTTCGTATGTAGATAGCTGGAGACCTGGATTAACACATAGGCTACTTTTTATCCCGATATTCCCCTGGCATCTGAGTTACGCGGGTGAAACCGCGGGGCACAGCTAGTAATATTATAAATGCTAAAATGTTTGTTTGTTTATCTGCTACGATTTTACGATTCAACTACTCAACCGAACGTCTTAAAATTTGGTATACACCTAATTAGAGGTAACGAAAAGGACACAGGGTCCCAAAAAAAAGGAACTGTTCCTGAGGGATAGACACATTAGTTTTACGCGAGCAAACCCGCGGGTAGAAGCTAGTAAGTAATAAATCTTACTAAGTCTAAGACAAGATTTTGGTAATTCATCGAGTCATTAGTAGTATCAATGGCTAGGTACCTGGAACTCAGACGACGGTTAAATGCTACCTATAACTAAAAATACAAACGAAAAATAAAAAAAGGTATGCTGGGTCTACTATAGTTATTCCTTTACTTTTTTTTTGAATGTGTGGAAACCCCAACGGGTCATCACCTCAATTTAAAAAAAAAAATAATAAATAATAAAACTTAAAAAAAAATCTAACTTTTAATTTATATATAATATATGTAAACATAACATATTACATAAAATCTTATAACTGTACTTTTTTTTTTTTTTTTATGTGTGGAATCCCCCTCGGGTACCACCGCACCGAGCTGATACTCGGTGAAGTGGGTATGTCGGAATCGAACCGACTAAAACCACACGTTGTTCCGTCACGGATGTCTATGGTCAAGGGCTCAGGTATAACTTAGGAAGGAACTTCCTGGGCCCCCGACAGACTTGACTACCTTCCCACAAAGCAAGGTAGTCTCGCAGACGTAAGTGGGAGCCGTGTCCCCTTCGCATTTCAAGCGCGCGTGGATCACATCGCGGCCACCGTCTCGGCATAATTTTTCCTCTTAAGGAAGGCCAGCGCTCATGGAGGCCGTGGGTCATTAGATGCTCTACCTCCCTGTCCTCTGCGGGACCGGAGACTGCTAGTTCTCTCCCGTTTCCTTTCCGCCGCCTCTTTGGCGTACATCACCTCCTCACAAAATGAGGCGGCGGAGTCCCACGCACTCTCGCTGAGTAGTCTCTAGCGAGAGGCTTCCCACACCTGTAGCTGTCTCGAGTTTGTGGCGCTGTTGGGCCCACGCTGGGCACTCCACCAGAGTATGGAGTGCAGTATCCTCGAGACAGCCCCTGCAGTGATGGCACGCAGGCAATGGCTCCTGGTCTATGCAACACAGGTACTTCCCGAAGCATCCGTTCCCAGTAAGTACCTGCATCAGCTGGTAAGAGAGACTGCCATGACGCCTCTTTAGGCATTCCTCCATGACGAGCCGTACCGCTAGAATTGTGGCGTGCCCTGCGCTCGGTCGCCCGAGTGACTGTTTCCACTCCGCCATGAGTACTTGGTAGACCTGGGACCGCTCGGCCTTGATTACGCCAGGCAAAGGCCTCAGATCGCGGTCCAGCGTCTCCTTGCGCCATTCATATGAGGACGCAAGGGCTTTTGCGTCCAGGTCCCACGGCAGAGTGCCGGCTAAGAGACTCGCCACTTCAAAGGAGATCGTGCGATACCCTCTTATGACCTTGACGGCCATCGCCCGCTTCGGACGTCGAAGAAACGCAACAATGCGGTCCGTCAGGGTTCCTGCCCAAACTGGAGTTCTATACAAGGTCATGGACGGTGGTTTCGACGCCGATGCTAACGCCTTCTACCGCGAGTCTAGATTCCGCAGGTGGCTTCTTCCGACGCCCGTGGAAACAAACGGCTGCCGGATTATTAGAACGACATGGGCGACCCCGGCCGTGGCTTTAGTGGTTGCTTCGCGGTGCGTCTTGCCTCTCGCCGTTACGAGGGTATCGTCTGCATAACACGTCACGGTGACACCATTCAGAAACACACCGCGCAGCACCCAGTTGTATCCAATGTTCCAAAGGAGTGGGCCTAGAACCGAACCCTCAGGAGCAACGCATGACATCTCTTGCCGACCGTGTCCTGCCCGACTCGGGTAGATCACAGCTCTCTCTGATAAGTATAAGTAAAGTAGTGCCTCCGTAATGCAACTCCAGGGTAAGGTGTTAAAAGCGTTGGCGATGTCAAGAGACATCACCTCACCCCGGGAGACTGCTTCCTTCGCCAGAGCTCTAACACGCATAACCGCGTTTATGGTGGAGCGCCCCGGCGGAAGCCAAACTGGTTTACGGCCATATCAGGACCCACTCTGGAAAGATGCTCGACGAGGCGGTTCGCAATAATGAGCTTACCCACCTTGTCGAGCATTACAATAAGCCGATAGGCAGATGGTCAGTCCGCCGGACGCCTCACCTTTCGAATAAAGACCAATTTGCCAGTTTTCCATATTCTTGGAATGACCCAAGACAAGCGCTGAAGAGCCCTTAAAGTCGGGACCCGAGAGTTTGAAGGGCTAATACCCACGCTCGGGTTGGTATGCCATCGTGTCCCGGGCGGTATTCTTGGCTTGAAGCCTTCCGCATCGCTTATTTGAGGAGAGGCCATTGATGGAGGTATATGTTTACCCCGCGTCGGGAAAAGGGAGCACACTACCCCCTCAAACAGCTGAGTCTGGAGTGTCTGAGTCAGTGGTGGGGCTGGTCGTCGTAATTTCCCCCGAACCATAAGGTAGGGTTGCCCTCAAGGGTCGCGATCCAACATCTCCAGAAGCTCTTTGCGGGCCTCGGACTTAGCCGCTTTATCGCTGCTTGAAGTGTCCTTTTAGCAACCCTATAGCTCTCCAAATACTCCTCCTCTCGGGCTGCCGCATCAACTGGGCGGCAACGCCTTTTGCGCAACCTCGAATACCGGCGGCGTGCGGCTGAATAAGCATCAAGGTCGTGCGATCTCCGCTGACCACCAGTATACCTGGCGACTGGCAGGTCTGGGCCTAACCCTAGGCATCGCCGCATTGCAAATGTGCCACATGGCCTCCTGGAACCATTCTGCCTCTGTTTCGTTATTCACAGGCCTGTACAGTAGAGACCTTCCAGGAGTTGCTCCCAATTTAGACGCTTAAGTGCCCAACGCGGACCGGGACGTAGTGCCATCAACGTCGAACCGTATATAGCGGTGATCGGACAACGTCTCTACCCCCTCCACAACTCGCCAATCTCGGACACGGTGAGCAAGGGCAGGGCTAGCAAACGAAATATCCACGATAGACCTGCCCTGCTGACGCACACACGCAGCGACAGAAGTTTAAGAGGAGTAAGCCGCACGAAACAGCCCACTCCTCTAGCGCGTCTCCCCTCGCGTTTGTGGCCGGGGAACCCCAAGCTGTTGATTTAGCATTGAAAACCCCCAAGACAAGAGGGTGAGGTCGGCAACCTTGAACGACGACTGTCACCTGAGTGAGCCAATTCTCGAACTCAGCTAAGACACGGTTTGACGAGAAGTAAACGGCCACGACCGCGACCTCATCAGTATTCGCCGCTATGCATCCTCGACCCCTTGCAATGATGTCAAGGGAGGGGGAGCCACCAGCGGTGTTACAAATGTTTGCCGCCAAGCGGTCAAGGTCTCCTGCCCAGGTATCCCCGGGAGGAACAAAGTACGGCTCGGCGACAGCAGCCACATTGATCGACCACTGCGCCATGCTCTGGAGCATAAGGTCCTGAGCATTTCCTTGAAGGATGCGGAGATGTATGTCCATTATTGGATGTCCTTCTCAGCACCCCTCTGCGATCCATGCCACTCATCAGTGGTGACAACTTCCTCTCCAACACGGCTCAGGGAGATTCCCTTATCATTTTGGGAAGGCATTTTGCATGCTCTACTACCTGCCCGATGTTCAGCCGGTATGCCATCAGCCGCGCATTTGAAGTAATGCGGAGGTGCTTCGCAGTTATAACTGTACTGCTTAGGTCTTATAAAAAAAAGGAAAACTGTACTGCTTAAGTCTTAAAAACAATAACCTAATTCATAATTAAATCTCCTTCATGAGTTGCTTACCGCAACTAACTTTTTAATTTTTATTTTATTCTTAATATATTATAATAGTAATTTTTAATAGGATTTAGAAATTGACATAGCTTAACCATTTCTGTAAAAACTATTCTCAAAAATACTGTTAATCTACACAATATATCCATATGTTCTTTCTTTCTATATTCGTCTCTGAAGATCTTTGTGTGTGTGTGTGTGTGTGTGTGTGACTTCAACATTTGCTTACAGATAATCGCTAAGTTAATGGAAGATGGCAGTGCCTCCCTATCCGTAGACAGCCACCAGAAGACCGGCAGCAGTACTGGAATAATGAATGTTGACTCCAATATCTATATTGGTATGTATATAATATATCCAGCCGAAAAGATGGTACGTACGGTTGGACGTCAATTTATAACCGACTGATGCGAAAAATTATTTTGTGTAAGCCCTTCTATTGATAGAAGTTATAACCTTTATAACTTCACGCTACGGGCCAAAGGAGCAGAGCAGTGGCCATATAAACTTAACTCGTAGAATACCGGTAGGTATATGATAATATTAATTTAACTGAATAACTCAAGGTTTGCTGACAATTGTTATATTTATTATTTTCATGCACTTTAATTATTATACATATACTTATTCTAAATGTACAATCATTTATGAGCTAACACCGCTTGCTCTGATATTTTATTTTTAATAAATATAAATATAAAAAATAGTTACATATACCTAAATAAAACAACAAGAAGGTGGTTGGTAGATTAGAAAATTATAACTTGTTTGTCAGAAACAAACAGTTTTATGTCACTGCAAATTGACATTGTTCGCTAATTTACACATACGTGGCATAGGAGAATTATATCCAAGTACGCTTTTACGAAGTGGAGGGTAAAAGGGAGTAACTTGGGAACGGGTATAACGAGCTGGGACTTTGACTCAATCCTTACTAATATTATAAATGCGAAAGTATCTCTGTCTGTCTATCGCCCTTTCACGGCAAAAGTACTGAAACGATTTAAATGAAATTTGGTACACAGATAGTCTAGAGCCTGAGAAAGGACATAGGCTACTTTTAATGCGAAAAAAGGGTTGTAAGGGGTTGAAAGGTGTTCACTATGAACACAAAACCAAATGGGTCAATTGATTGATCTAATTATATTTTTTTGTAGATCCTCCATAGATGGCGTTGTGCTATCTTTCTCAATCACGGTATGGTTTCGTTACCGTTATTTACTTAAATCACATTATTTATCTAAATATATTGTCGATCAAGATCGGAATACAGCGCAGTGGTTTTATTTCACAAACCCTACTCTAGTGTTCTCATTCAGTACACCCACCGGTCGACCGCGCAGATCGCGACACCTAGCGGCGTGTCGAACATATGGTCCAATCGAGCCAAATCGATTATTTTTGTGCGAAGCTAAGCGTAGCTCGCGCGTCCCACCATGTAACCTATAGTGGATCGCTACACAAAGGTACACGAACCCCAACAGCGGGTGCGACCAGCAGAGCCACCAGTCACTTGGAACGTGCTGGATATTATTGTGAGTCATTGCAAACTGTGAGTACATTCTATAATTTATCAAGTGCAAGAAGTTATTATAATTTGAACTTTCTATACAAGAAGCTTTTAAACATATAAAAATATTTGGATAATTTCAACTTAGAAAATTTTGTTCGAGATAATCAAGGACTTAGCAGAATTGGAGTGCAGTGCAAGAGGTCAAACCAATTTAAACTTTATTTACTTAAACATTTTAAAATAGAATAATTTAGATAATAGTGCATGTTTAGACTTAGAATAGTTTTAGAAAAAACGAAGGAACGCGGAGCCTATGCCCGAATTCCGTCCAAAGTGAATAGTAGCCAAACACTTGTAAAATTTCAACAAATTTTGAGTCTTAGAAGTTTTTTTGGACTTGTAATATTTTTAAGAAATTTTGAGACTTTTTTTGCGATTTTGTAAAATAAATTTAGAAATGGAGGGTTTACTTAAGGTTTAAAAAAATACTCAAACTAACATTCAGAAGGGGTAAATTAATTTTAAAAAGAGTCCTAAAGATAGGCTCCCTTTAGAGTATATGGAAGCAAAGCTTGAGTTATTAGAAAAAGATTGGGCTTTATTTCAACAAACTAATACAAAACTACACGAAAGTTATACTGAATTAGTAGATGATGAAAAACTTGTAAACATGTATGAAGTTACTGAGGACACCTATATTTCTTATAAATGTTTAATTAAGACATTGTTAAATAAGTGTAAGTCAGAAAGTGCAACTGTTTCAGCAATTTCTAAAGATGTGTCCAAATCTCAAAGTTCAGCCGCCAAACTACCAAAAATTGTCATTCCTACTTTTAGCGGAAAATATGATGAATGGACTACGTTTCGAGATTTGTTTTTGTCACTAATAGATAAAAATGAGAATTTGGATAAAGTTCAAAAGATGCATTATTTAAAATTACACGTTACTGGAGAGGCTGAACAGTTTGTGCGTCATAAAAAAATTTCAGAATTAAACTACACCCAGTGTTGGGCTAACTTGGAAAAAAGGTATAGTAGTAAAAAATATATATCGGATTGTATTCTGAAAAGACTTTTTAGTCAAAAGCGGATGTTGAGTCAGCCACTGGTATTAAAGAGTTGTTAGATACAACTAATGATTGTCTGAGTGCACTTAACAATTTACACGTTGACGTATCTACATGGGACATTATCATCATCCATATTGTTTCCTTTAAATTAGATCCTGAAACGCGAAAACAGTGGGAACTAAATGCTAATAGTATCGACACTAACGAACTATCTACCTATGAACAATTTGCCACATTTTTAGAGAATCGTTTTCGTGCATTGGAACGTATTGAACCTAAAAGAAGTCATCAGGTCACAAGTTCACATATACCCAGGGCCATGGTAGCGACGAACTCATATGCGTTGCGAATTTTGCAGCGAGCCTCACAAGCTTTGTTTTTGCAAGCAGTTCGCAAAACAAACAACAGAAGCTAGGCGCGAATTCGTGGCGAAACAAAAGATTTGATTCAATTGCTTAGGGAGCAATCATAGCGTATACAATTGTAAAAAGGTAACCAAATGTAAATTGTGTCAAAAAAGACATCATACTTTGCTACATATAAGCATCGATACGACGAATGAAGACAAGGGTCTTTCAGTTAATTTTGCTACTGCTAACCCTACAGTTAGTACTAATCATGTAACCTCCAACATATCGACAATTCCCCGACAGGTTTTATTAGCCACAGCGCTAATAAATGCCGAGTCAAAAACGGGTGAATTGCAGGTAATTAGGGGCGTTGCTTGATCAAGGCTCTCAAGCATGTTTTATTACTGAGGCCACAGTCCAATACTTACGCCTACTTAAAATTCCTATTCAAGGAGTTGTATCTGGATTAGGTAATAAATCAACCATGACAAAATTCATGGTACATTTAAATATTCAGTTGCGAATCGATCCTCAGTTCAATTTAACTCTAACAGCTTAGGTGTTGAGCAAGATCACATCCTACTTACCCGAAAAGAGTTTTAGTAAAGCTGTGCTTCAATGGTTTGATATAACTACTCTCGAGCTTGCTGATCCCCGGTTTAATCAATTTAACAAGATTGATATCTTATTAGGTGCCGATGTCTATGGCTGCATCTTGAAGGAAGGCATCATGCGCAGTCCATCTGGTACTCTGATCGCACAAAGTACTATCTTAGGGTGGGTACTATCAGGTTCAGTGAATAGGTCAAATAATAGTTCAGAACACACACTCAAAAATATTACAGTGATGCATGCACAAATTAAAGAGGACGATCTTCTTAAGCGATTCTGGGAGATTGAAGAATAAATTAGTAATAAAGAGATACTTACCCCAGATGAACAAAAATGTGAAGATTTTTATAGTGCCACTACCTGTAGACAAAAGGATGGAAGGTACGTAGTTAGATTTCCTTTTAGCGTAAAAGATCCCCAATTTGTAGATTCTCGCTCCATAGCTGAAATCCGATTTAAGTCGTTAGAAAAAAGGTTGGAGAAGAACAAAGAGCTTAAGAAACAGTACCATAAAGTGATTAATGAATACTTGCAGTTAGATCACATGAAACCTATAAGAGATGATGATGACAGAAAGGATATAGCAGCCTACTTACCTCATCATACCGTAATACGGAACGACAAATCCACGACAAAGGTACGGGTTGTTTTCAATGCATCTGAAAAGTATAAAAACGATATTTCGTTAAATGATACCTTAATGGTCCATCACTGCAAGCTGATTTGAGACACACAGTGATGAGACGGAGAGTTCACCCTATCGGTCTTGTAGCTGTAGTATATTATAAAAATGTATAGGCAAATAAGAATAGCTGACGAAGACACGAAGTACCAACGTATTCTTTGGCGAGACAGTCCTGTAAAGAAAATTAAAGATTATGAGTTGTTAACAGTTACGTTTGGTACTGCATCAGCCCCGTACTTGGCAACCAGAACACTTCATCAAATTGCATATATTATGATAAGGGCGATAAATACCGGCATGCTGTTGATAAAGTATTAAATTGCTTCTACATGGACGATTTAATGACTGGATGCTACAGTGTAGAAGAAGGTATAAATATGTATAAAGAAATTACAGAGTTATTGGCAAAGGGAGGTTTTATTTTACAAAAATGGAACAGCAATAATCAAGAAATTTTAAATATAATAAATTCACTAGATCAAACATTAGATACGCATAAAAGTGTAACGTGCAAGCAAGATGAAAATACAAATATTAGTAAAGAAAAGGTCATAGAAAATAAAAATGTAGAGATCAAAATAGATAGCATAATTAAAATACTAGGACTTACCTGGAACCGCAGCGAGGACTCCTTCCAGTACAAGGTGAGTCTCCCGACGCTGTCCTGTATCCCTGTAACGAAAAGGGCGGTAATTTCGGACATAGCTCGATTATTCGACCCTCTTGGATGGTTAGCTCCAAGTGTAGTTCTAGCTAAGGTATTTATACAGAAGTTATGGTTAGGAGGCATCAGCTGGGATGAGAAATTAAATAATAAATTAGCACAGGAGTGGAGCACTTACCGGCAAGAATTGTCATTACTTACTAAAGTTACGTTACCTCGTTGGGTCGGCACTAATGTGGATGATGCAGTAGAGCTTCATGGTTTTTGTGACGCTTCCAAGGAAGCATACTCTGCAGTTGTATACTTGCGAATGGTTGACGTTTCAGGTATGGTCAAGGTTGCTTTGTTAGTTGCTAAAACCAGGGTTGCTCCAATAAAGCAAAACAGTGCTACTTTCCAAGCTCTTAATGGAAACAGCAGAGGTGGTGAAGATCTCGACAAACAAGATCAAGGCTTGGACCGATTCTACTATTGTTATAGCCTGGTTAAATAGCCATCCAAGCAAATGGAAAACGTTTGTGGCTAATCGAACGTCTGAAATCTTGGGGTCTATGCAGCCGTCTCAATGGTTTCATGTATCAACCACAGAAAATCCCGCTAACTGCGCTTCAAGGGGAGTACTACCAAGCTTATTCTTGGCAAATCCTTTATGGTTTAATGGACCATCCTTCCTAAGAGATAGTCCAATTAAGAAATATAGTAGGCCTTATAATTTACATATAGACTTAGAACAGTCTATTAAATCTCACGTTGCTGTCATACCAGAAAGTCCAGAACTATTTACAAGGTTTTCTTTTTTAACAAGGCTTATTAGAGTCATTGCATATTGTCGTAGATTTCTGAACCACGGAATAAACAGGACAAAATATTTACAAGTTAAGGAAATAGATAAAGCATTAGAATGTTGTATTAGAATTACACAAAAAGATATATTTACAGAAGAATATTTACAAATACAGAATAAAGGATTCTTACAACTACGGTCAAGTAAATTAAAATCATTGAGTCCTTATCTAGACGAGAATGGCTTGATTAGAGTACGAGGTAGAATAGACAAGTCTACATTAGAACAGCACATGAAGCATCCGATCGTGTTACCCAGCAACGCTTACCTCACTCACCTGATAGTTGCTGACGCACATAATAAAACTCTGCATGGAGGACTGCAGCTGATGCTTAACTATTTGAGGAGAGGCTATTGGATAATTAGTGTGCGAAATTTAGTTAAGCAACACGTTCGGAAGTGTGTCATATGTGCCAAGCAAAGAGCCACGGTTAAACCTCAAATAATGGGCGATCTCCCATCCGTGCGTTGTACACCAGCAAGACCGTTCTATAGTAGCGGAGTAGATTATGCTGGACCAATAAAAATTAGAACGACAAAGGGTCGTGGACATCACTCGTTGAAAGGCTACATTTGTTTATTTGTGTGCATGTCTACGCGCGCCTTGCACCTCGAAGTCGTAAGCGACATGACTACACAGGCATTCTTAGCGGCGTTTAGACGCTTCGTTTCTAGACGAGGTCACTGCGCTAGGTTATATAGCGACAATGGTACTACCTTTGTTGGTGCCTTTAAGGAATTGCAGCAATTAGCATGCATTCGCGATTCTGTTGCCGAACATTTAGAGGCAAACAACACAGAGTGGCACTTTATCCCTCCCCATGCACCGAATTTCAGTGAATTATGGGAAGCCGGCGTGAAGTCTACAAAGGCTCATCTAAACCGGGTTGTGGGCGATGCCACGCTAACCTACGAAGAGCTTTCAACGCTGTTAACACAAGTAGAAGCATGCCTGAATTCTAGACCAATGAGCATTGTGAGCCTGGGTGACCCTGGGGAGTGTGTACCTTTGACCCTGGGACATTTTCTTATCGGTGAACCGTTGATTGCTTTACCCGACTGTAGGAATTATGAAACAACAAATGTGCATTCTCTGACTCGCTGGCAATTTGTTCAGAGGATGTTGCAATCGTTTTGGAGGCGCTGGTCACAAGAATATTTGTGTAACTTAATGCACCGATACATCTGTTCCTCTAAAGGACCATCTGGTCCTCTAAAGTTCAAGAACCAAATATTGGTGATATCGTTCTTGTAAAGGAAGATGATTTACCCCCCAGTCGTTGGTTAATGGCTTGTATATTAGAAAAACATCCAAGAGATGATAAGGTCACCCGTGTAGTTACCTTACGCACGAAATCAGCAATCATAAAAAGACCAACAAACAAATTGTGCGTATTGCCTGTAGAACACAAATAGTTTTATTATTATTATTAATATTTTATAGTTTATGTCTAAATTGTTTTGGGTTGTATACCTTATTTATCATTTAAAAAAGGCCGATCTGTCTATATCGTCCTTTGGTGGGCAGTATGTTCACTATGAACACAAACCCAAATGGATCAATTGATTGATCTAATTATAATTTTTTGTAGATCCTCCATAGATGGCGTTGTGCTATCTTTCTCAATCACGGTATGGTTTCGTTACCGTTATTTACTTAAAACACATTATTTATCTAAATAAATGGTCGATCAAGATCGGAATACAGCGCAGTGGTTTTATTTCACAAACCCTACTCTAATTTTCTCATTCAGTACACCCACCGGTCGACCGCGCAGATCGCGACACCTAGCGGAGTGTCGAACAAAAGGTGAGGATGAAAAGTTGTATGGAAGTACCATCATATTTAGAGCTAGAAGCTTGAAACCTTTTTTTTAGGCTGTTGATTCGATATAAATAAATATGATATTCAAAAGTTGTAAAAGTTTTACCCTCAAGGATGTAAAATAACAATAGGGGATGAAAGTTTGTACGGAAATATGTTTTTTGGTTTATGTTATTATTTATGTTTAGGTTTATGTGAATGTTTTATAAGTTTGCGTCAAGGGACAAAATATTAGAGCTATTCTGATGTAACATTTACGGAGTCATTACAAAATGTGAAACTGAAATTAACGCGAGTAAGAAACTGGCCAAGCACCTCGCCGTAAAATACGGCTTTGTGCAGCCGCGCGGGGGGAGGGGGGGAGGGGGCAGCGCGGCGTGGTAACGGTGCGGTGTAGGTGGAGAAATATGCCTAAGTGTGCTTACCCGAACGGGCCTACACGTGAGGGCAGAAGTCTGTGCCACACGCATGCGAATTCTGATTTTTTCATAACTATGCTGTTCTTTTTTGAAGGCAATATAAATTTGTTATTATAAATATTATATCTCAAACTGTTTCTTACTCATTGCCAAATTAATGAAGTTTATAGCAAATGTCAATAATTAATATCCATACTAATACCTATTATGTATTCTGTGCTAATACTATAAATGCGAAAGTAACTCTGTTTGTTGTGTGTAAATTTGTTTATTATCTTTTTATGACTAAACGGCTGAAGGGATCATAATGAAATTTGGCAAGGAGATAGATTATATCCTTTGGAAGGATAGAGGCTTTTTGTCTTAAAAATAAACCTCGAAGGTGGCAAAATAGGAGATCTAAGTTTGTATGGGAGACCATTCATTGGTCAATTTTATTTTGGTTGATATTTAGTACAGAGATATCCAAACCCTTGGAGAAAGACATAAGCTTCTTGTCGTTTCGTGCAAATAGACCTTGAGGGTGGCAAAATAGGGGATCAAAATATGAAAGTATAGAAGATCCATCATTTCAGTTATTTATCAAGTTATTTGAATGAATTTAGGTACTTATAAAGATAAACAAAGCCTTGGAAAAAGCCACATGTAGGCTACTTTTTGTATAATAAGCATTGAAGGTCACAAAATAGGGATTCAAAGTTTATATGGGAGACGTATCATTTTGTCAAGTTTAGCGATATAAAAATTCAAGCAATGAAAATGTGGGACAGACCAACGACCAAAAGCATATCATATGTTGAAGGTGACCTTTTCGAGTAATAGATATGAAAGGAACCGCAAAGGGAAAACTTGGATTAATTCCCTGTAATCCAAAAATCCGACCGGTTTGCCATTCCAGTTGAAAAGAGTACTAACAGTTCCCCTGAAAGCAAGGGAAACTGAAAGTAGGTGTACATTTGGAATACAGTTATTTGTCCTGGGTGCAAATTGAACCCACGACCCACGAGTCCAGTAGTCACTAACCACTAGACCAAAAGTAACTTGCGACTTCTTATTTATATAAGAAGTCGCGGGTACCAGCTATGAAAAATAAATACAGCGTGTATATATATATATGTGTGATACTCGTCGCAAATAAACCTAAACTTTTAGACTTTACATCCTGACTTTTATATTTTATTTATTGTAATAACGGTAGTAAAGCAGAACAGACCAAGTGTTACTTAGGATGAGACGTAAGTGGTAAGTGGGTTCTATAAGGGTTTTATTTCGCATTAGAAACGTAAAACTCTGTCACATTTTTAAGCGATTGAAGCTAAATTTATCCTTGCATTAGTATCATCTTAAAATTTTCATTTCTTTTTGTTTTTCCAGGTGGCGTACCAGAACATCTCAACGCACAAGGGTACCCTGGCTTCAGTGGTTGCATTGGTCAGATCGAGCTGATGGAGTCAAAACGCGGCCTCAATCTCGGAAAGGTGGCTGTCGCTGGCAGAAATGCCCAGCGCTGCAAGAAGTAAGGTCATATATTCTATTTAATTCACCACCGTTATACCTATTTTTTTAAATCATGGTTAGACTCAATCACATTTGTCTTCTCATATATAATATCTTATAGGTATATAAAATTCACGTGTCACAATGTTAGTTACCGTACTCCTCCGAAACGGCTTCACCGATTCTCATGAAATTTTAAATGTGACCAATTTCAATAAGTGACGTGCAAGTGCGTGCAAGGTAACATGTAGCTCTTTTTTGTTTCTTTTGCCGTTATTTTTTATTTTGTATTTCTTCTATATATATATATTTTTTTTTTTTTTTTATGTTTTATCACGTCGTACTGTAAGCACTTTAACGTCACTTAGAAATAAATATTTTTTCTTTCTTTCTTTCTTTCTTTGTGTGCATATTGGGTAGGTAGGTCTGAGAATCAGCTCTTATATATTTTTCATCCCCCTAAATGTTAAGGGTAGACCACCCCTAATTTTTTTTTTTAATTATTAGATAATTTTTTAATGATACAGCATTAGAAAATACATACAACCCTGAATTTTCAACTCAATCAACCCCTGTTTTTTAATAGCGATGTTAGTATTTTTACTTTCATTGGTACAATTTTTTTAAAGTATTTAACCCATTAAAAATAGAAAGTGCGATTGTTATAATCGATTGTAATAATCAATTGGCGTCAAGTCGATGTCAAACTTTTTTTTTTATGGAATAGGGGGTTAACGAGCAGACGGGTCACCTGATAGTAAGTGACTATCGCCGCCCATGGGCACCTGCAACTCGAGAGTCACAAGTGCCTTGTTAAGGTGGGAGTAGGAGAGAGGAGGGGAGATGGAGAGATGGGGGGGAAGATGGAGAGAGGGAAGGATTAGGGCCACCGATAACCTCACTCGCTCGGCGAAATACAACGTAAGCATTGCTTTATCGATATGCCGATCGAGCTGGCCCATACGTGCCGAAGCATTGCTCTTCCACTGTTAAACTTTAAATATGTCAGTTTAGTTAATGAAGTACTTTGAATTAAGAAAATGAATGGTTGGTGTTTTGTTATTTTTATAGTCATAGACTAAGAATAAGTTAGTTATTTTTTGATTACCAAAATATTCATTAGAAATAATTAATATGGCAAAACAACGTGCGCCGGGTGAGCTAGTATATATATATATTTACATGTCGTAGGCTGATCGAGATCTGCCTAGGTACATCATGATACGCCGGAATTTCTTGAATTGCCTGTCTATTACCCGCCATATCGTTCAAAGCTTAACGTTTGACAATTTGCCCGACCATGTTTGGACAAATCGATTCAATCGACCAAAGTAATGTATCTTAAAGTGAAATACGGTTTGTTGTTAAGCGCATCGCTTAAAAATGGCTGAATGATTTTTTCTAAATTTGGTGACATAATAACCGTAATAGTGCGAACTAAGTTTTTAGACAAAACTAAAATGGGAAATTTGTTAAAAAAAATGTTTTAGGGCAGGGTTTTTTATGTTTATTTTTTTTGTTTTTATTTTTTTGGGCACGTCCTAGTGCTGGGGGACTTCAACGCAAAGTCCGTTGCGTGGGGTTCCCCCAGGACGGACCCACGGGGCGAAGCTGTAGAGGAGTGGGCGGTTTCGGTGGGCCTCTGTCTTTTAAACAGAGGCTCCACCAACACGTGCGTGCGACAGCAGGGGGGGTCGATAGTAGACCTTTCGTTCGCTACCCCTGCTCTCGCCGCACGAGTAAGGAACTGGCGTGTCCTGGAAGAGGTTAAGACGCTCTCGGATCACGATGGTGTTCTTCCCGTTTCCCAAGGTGGGCTGTTACCAAATTGGACAGGGATTTACTGGAGGAGGCAGCCGTTATTTACTCTTGGCTGTCTCAGCGGCCTCTGACCGAGATTTGCGATGCGGCCATGCCCTGCGTTCGAGGTCGTCGGCTTCCAAGGAAGGAGGTCTACTGGTGGTCCCAGGAATTGGCGGACCTCCGCGTGGCCTGTACTCGTGCCCTGAGTTCCTTCACCCACAGCTGGCGCCGTCACCACGAAGATAAGAAAGAGGACCAGCTTCATGAGCAGTACCGAGATGCGCGGTAAACTCTGAAGCTGGCCATTAGCCGGAGGGTCTCGATCGTGACCCCTGGGGTCGCCCATATCGCGTGGCGCAACTAAAGCTCCGTGCGTCGCCTCCCCCCCCGCCCTCCTTACGGCTTTCTGCAGGGACTGGTTGAGGGCCTTTTCCCGCAACGGGTGGAGCACCTACCCTCGTCGATGGCCCCTTTGGCTGGAGACGACGGGGAGTACGAGGAGGATGGTGTTCCGCCCGTCACGGAGGTAAAGGTAGTGGCGGTTGTTCTACGGATCCGATCCAGACGGGATCCCTGCCTGAGTGTTGGCCCTGGCTCTCGACCACATGTCCAACCGCCTCAGGGACGCTTCCCTGACTGCTGGAAGAGCGGGGGAAGCTGGTACTTTTAAGGAAGCCGGGACGGCCTTCCAACTGGGTTGCGGCCTACAGGCCCATCGTGTTGCTGGACGAGGCGGGTAAATTGTTTGAGAGGGTCCTCTCTGCCCGCATCGTCCAGCACCTTGCCGAGGTCGGCCCCGATTTGTCGGACGCCCAATTTGGTTTTCGAGCCGGGCGTTTGACTGAGGAGGTAGTGAGGTGTGGCGGCGTGTTGTTGGCGGTGTCGTTGGACATCGCCAACGCGTTCAATAGTCTGCCATTCAGCTCTGTGGACCACTCCTGTGGAACATGGGGTACGACTGGGCCCTTCGAAGCGACTTCCCCCCGGGTTTGGCGTGATCTGTTACGCCGATGACACGTTAGTCACAGCCCGGGGGATGAACTTTCAGGAGTCACCGCGCCTGGCCCCCAGGGGAGTCTCTCTGGTGGCCGGGCGCATCGAGGCGCTGGGTTTGCGGGTGGCCCTGGATAAGACAGGCCCTTTTATTTCATGGGCCCCGTCGTGGTCCACCCCTGGCGCCTATATCGAGGACACTGATCCTTGACGCAAGGTGGCGCTTCGACGAGCACTTCCAGCAGCTTGCTCCCAGGGTGGATGGCGCTGCGTCCGCCCTTGGGCGACTCTTGAAATAAATTTGGGTTAACCCAGCGTCGCTACGAGACGGCTCTACACGAGGGTTGTCCGGTCAATGGCACTTTACGTTGCACCGGTGTGGGCAGATACGCCCAGCCATATCTCGATATGGTCATGTGACAGTAGGACGGTAGTTGGGTAAATCGACAAATAGGTTCTCTCATTGAAACAATCAGCGATATGACGATATGCTGGTACTGATATTATGATCTGCCCAGGCATATTGCGATCGGTCCAATTCAACGTCCGACCGATGACATTTACAAAAGTAGCCAGATCACATAATGCGGTATGCGATGACATACCGCTTAAGAGATAGATCAGCCCCATCCCCGCGCGAGTTTTTTATGTACTGCCGTCCACACACATAATTAGCGTTACATTACATCACACCTTACGCACGTCTGGACCTGGTTTAAGAAACATTTTGCGGATTAAAGAGAACTCTCATAGCGCGATGCAGGATTAGTAGTTTCTTCGTAGTTCAGCTTGTTTTCGCTAGATGATGTTGGAGTATGTTTTTGCTGTATGTGGAAGTCGCCACAGAGGTATTATAGCTAGAGGCGGGGAGCAAGCCACGAAAGAAGACAGCAGTTTACATGCATCTCTCTCGCACCTCTTTGCTGATTTATCTTTGTTATCTCTGTATTTATGAGTAACCGTTTGATAAAGAAGATAGGATAACTGCATCAAATAAGCATTTTGCTTCTTTTGGAGATCTTTGATTAAATATATATATTTTTAACAGCTTTTCTGTCATGTTGAAAATTATTTAAAAACTATTAGTCAACCAATCAGCGAAGAGATTCGAGAGAGATACATGTAAATCGCTGTCTTCTTTCTCTTTCTACCGACGTCGCCAACCCACGTATAGGGAATCCAATACCTTCGCCCCTCTAGCTATAATACCTCTATGATTAAAATATGTTTGTCGTATACAACAGACTTTAGATCTTACAGATTCATGGAAAATGTATTATTATATTACCTACATACGCGTGAAATAAAATCCATAATAATATTGTGTAGTAATGTGTGTATAGGTAATGTAAAATTAATACTATGATAAAACATATATTTTTCTGTCCTTCAATTCTTTTTACAGATCCACATATAGTATTATTCTTTCTAACAATTATTTTGAGTTAAAAATCAGTAGGTACCATATTGTGCTGCAATAAAATCAATAGGTATCTATCTATTTGTGGAAATCTCTCACGATCTCGAGTACCTAGGGACAGTATTATTGGAATACAGGTAAACAGATTTTCACGCCTAATATCTACCTGACCAGGCATTGGATTGTGTATTTACCATGTTTACCTTTATAACGAAGTTCATACTCAATCAAATTAATAGGGACCCATGGTTAAGTAAACAACTTAACTGACAACCGCAAAAATTTCGAATCTCATTATTCCATATGCGAATCGACGAATGTTCTTCAGTCCCTATTTATTTCACTATGGACTTTTTAGTCGATAATACATTTATAGCCTTCTAATATATGTTTTGTTTGGTTTCCAGTTATTAAGTATATAACAACACTTACGACGTCAATTGCGTAAACGAATCTACAACAAGCGAGAGCAAAAAATATGACTACGAAGCAAACTGATCTGACACTGCAATCTTGATAATTTCGTTCTACCATATTGTTATCTGTCAGTACGAACTAAGATTACAATTTGTTTCTCCAATAGATATAATAAAAGGGTTAACGTTGTACTAGTATTAAGGTACTTTGAACAACCAGACAATACGGTTAGTTTAGTGTATAGATAAATATTAATTCAATTGATATGCATTACCACGTGGCGGACTCGTCTGACATAGTCCCAAATACCGCGCCTGCCACGCTGGGTAACATTGTGTTTGGTACCATAAGAAGAATATATAAATGTAGTTAAGTATCTATTAACTAATAACTTTAAGTATCCGGTTTTTCTTTCAGCTTGTTCGCGATGCATGTTCAGTTATCTCTCTAAATAATATTAAATGTTTTCCCAGTGATATGTAATTGTGCCAAACGTGGTATAAATTTCCTCTTTGTTTTCACTGCCATTTTTGTTTTTATTGATAATTTATTTAGCCCTCGCTTTGTAAGTAACGAACATGCATTCTTTAAGTACTTTGAATTACATGGATATACTGTCCATAGAAGAATCCACTACGATGGCATTTAACTTAATTATTATCATCGGTGGTTTTAAAAATATTGTTATATATTTTAATTGAGAAATTATATGTGCATTAAATGTAGTTATTGTTAGTTATATAAGATATATGACATATAATTACTACGAACTGATATAATATTATAATTATGTAACATTAAATCCTTGCACGTATACTGTAACTGTTTTAAACGAACCTACGCCTATACGAATATTTGATATATCCATATATCACTGATAAGTGCAGAAATTCGACTAACATTAAGAAATGAAAATAAAATTACTATAAAATTAAATGTTGTATTATTTATTTTTACTATTTCCTTGCTTTAAGATCTACTATGATACTTTTTGATGGATTTTAATTGTAGTTCGTTTCAAGTAAGTACAGATGCTACTTGAAATGAAAATTATCCAATTATATTAAACCCGGAAAAAAATTCAGTTCATCAAAGTAGGTATTAATGATTAGCTTCTGATCTATTGGCAATATTATATTATGTACGTATATTTTTTGTAAATTCATGATTGTATTTAAGAGGTAGGTAGAGAAACACACGCGAGATGCCGTTCGCCGCTAAAGTACCTCGTATCGAGACTTTTTTTGTAGTGTAGGTAGGTATTTAAATAAAATACACCACAAAAAAAAACAGTTCTAGTGTTCGAACATCACATTTTATAAGTAAATATTCAATTTCCTAATGTTCCTAATCTGATATCTTGTAATTTATAAGCAATATTACAAAATATCATAGCGACGTCATTACTAGCGACATTGCCAGGATCATGTACTCTATTCAATCATTAATGCATTCTATCAGTATATTATTGTGTGCCACTTCTTATTTATAATAATAATAATAATAATCATTTATTTCAGGCTGCATGGGCCCATAGATATACCTTTACCTTAATCTAAATATACATAGATACTAAAACGGCCTATTGGTACTTTTCCGCAGCAGCGACGGAATACCACACTTTGTGGCTTAGCTTAGCACTTAGCTTTTATCTAATACCTGGTGCAGATAACAGTTGGGTACTCGCACCACGGACACCTCGTCCATTACCTCCGCGTAGTTTATAAGTAGATAAATTTGCTTACTGCTTATGACTGTGAAATGGCGAAATATTACTCGAAATATACCTCGAAATATTACTTCTAGTACTCGGTATTCATTGAATACCGAGCGCTATTCCACCTCTGCCCGTCTCACTGTGCACATTGGCTGGAGTGCCCAGCAACGCGGTTTAACCGGTCTGACGCCGAATCAAAGTACCTTCCTTTTTCTTTTAATATAATTATGTTGACGGGAGTTAACGTGATCAAGTATTTAAATGGTAATATATACCTTTGATTTGCCAGACGTTTACATATATCCTCACTAGCAGCGCCCCGTGATTTCACCCGTGTTCCGATCCCGTAGGAATATCGGAATAAAAAGACTATCCGTCCAAACTTTTACATCCTACTAATATTATAAACGTGAAAGTTTGTGAGGATGTATGGATGGATGTTTGTTACTTTTTCACGCCAAAACTACTGAACCGTTTGCGATGAAACTTGGTATGTACATAGCTGGAGACCTGGATTAACATATAGGCTACTTTTTATCCCGATATTCCCACGGCATCGGGACTTATGCGGGTGAAACCGCGGGGCACTGCTAGTTTATAATATTAGTGGGATGGAACGCGAAAGTTTAAAAGTTAATAAACTACATTTTACATCTTTACGTTTTTTAGATTTCCGACGGATCCTGTAGTTGCTCACCGTTGGTCCAAAATAATACGACGGACCAGAAATGAAATAACTGCAAATAAATAGGTACCTATATAATGCTAATTACTAGTTAGTATAATATATTTTTGTTTATGATTCCTAGAGTCAGCACCCTCTTATATGCTGACAACTGTCCCAAACATGTGACGTTATCGGAAGCCGCTGACAAATAATAGAATGTTGTCTCAGTTCCATGCGTAAAAATTTAGTCACTGTTTACGACAGTCACTAAAATTTTACGAATGGACTTCGGTTTAGTCCCACAGAATACATAATAGTACAGGTAATACTTAAATATAAATAAAAATAATTATTATCCAAGAAAGTTTCCGAAAAAAAACTAATACTTGTTACACATTGAAACTTATTTATAATGTATTTATTTGAAATTAAGTTTTACACTTATATACAAATTAAATAAATATATTTAGTACATAAGAAGCACTAAATTATTAGAATAGTATTAAAATACGCTATTAAAAAGTAAGTATAGTCGCTGGCGCCTAACTTGGCAAGATTCATTAAGCCGAATCCGCCCGTTTGCCACTTGCCACAAACTACAAACCTCTACAAACGTTTGGCTTGATTTTGGGAATCAAACTTCGCCATCCACACGCTTGCGAGTGCCTTAGTGTATTCTGAAGATGCAAGCATGACGGACATCGAACTTGTGTCGGCCATAACATTTCATCGACAATCATTTTATACAAGCACAACGTTCATCTAGTTCCGCATTTATGAGCAAGATGGCAATATTTACAAAGTGTCGTTTTGGGTACTACAGTACCCCGGACGGATGCTGGCAGATTTTTTTTGGGTACTATACTACCCATAGACGCTCAAGTGGTTAAGTGATTTTTATTATAAAAACAAGAAAATAATTAAAAGAAAAATACGGCAAAGAAGATGGATGTTAAAAATTCATAAAAACCGTACCGATTCCTGGATGGACCAATTACTCATTTTTTGGTAATTATTGCGTACCTATCAGAAACAATCGTTATTCGGTACGGACGCACACGTCTGGTTGTCGCCAGCGCGCAAGGCATACTTACAACACACAAAAATGTGGATGCATGGCAAGCGCTTGCCGCAAGCTTCCTTTGATTTGGGCGTCAAAAACTGATGATGATGGAATCTCAAGGAAATCCAGGAAAAAACAAACTAACTAACAATGTAATAAAATCTTAGATGTAAATTTTGACCCATTTCCCGGTTTGCGATTGAGCTAAAATGTTGCATACCTATGTAAGTTTAGTAACAATGCAATAATCTGGTACTATTGAGCTGATCTGATGATGGAGTCAGGAGGTGGATAGTGGAACTCCACAACGGCGAACAGCAAAGACACGAAATTTTATAAATGGATTTATTCAATTAAAACTGGTTTGCATTAGAAAGGGTAAAATAAATTCAGGACATGGCTACTACGCCTAAAGAGTATATCTTTCTATATATATATCTATATATGTAGTGCACCGCGCGGCATGTTTTGTTTGAAAGGTGAATTAGTCTGGAGTGTTTTTTAGCTATGTTTGATGAAAATCGGTCCAGGATGGCCGCCGCTACAAAATAGTGGAATACATATTTTTTCACAACTCCCTCAATATGGGTATCAAATGAAAGGGCTTGATTAGTAAAATACTATACACTATGATGAATTTCAAATCCAAGATGGCCGCCACCACAAAATGGCGAATTACATTTTGAAGTGAAAACTTCTTTAGGCGCGTTGAGCACTTTTTAGGTGAACGAAAATCATGGAACTCGCATCATCGACACCGAATGCTTTCCATGAACTATATGTATACTGTATATATATATATGTACTTTTTGGGTGAACAAAAAGCGTGAAACTTTCGTCATCGTCACCGCACGCATCCCATGAGGATTATATACAGGTACACAGCAGGTACACATAATAAGAAAAAAAAAAGTGAAATAAGCATGTCCAAAACGAAAAAAAATTGTACACCCGCAGTCCTAACGTTAGGACTGCGGGTGTACATATTTTACTTTATATGCTTTTATCAAAAGAAGTATACTGAATTTCATTAAAGGCATACTGAGGTACACAGCAGGTACGCATAATAACAAAAATAAAATAGTGAAATAAGCATCTCCTACACGAAAAAAAATGTACACCCACAGTCCTAACGTTAGAATGGCGGGTGTATATATTTTATTTTATATCTTTTTATCAAAAGAGGTACACTGGATTTCCTTAAAGGTACACTGAGGTACACTACAGGTACCACCTTCCTGTAGAAAAGCAGCTCAATTCTGTGATGTACACCCGTGGTCCTAACGCACACAAATAACTGAGGGTCCACGACTCTCTCTTATAGATGCTCTATTTCTCATACATAGAGGTTTTCGAGTCTAAAAATGACGGGACCAGACTATCACTCTCACTTAAAGAGTAAAAGTATACAAACATTCTACACTCACTTACTTACTTACTTACTCACTATGTATATGAAAGGTACTTATCTAATATTAGATTTTTCTATTAATAATTGTATATTATTTTATATTCATCATCAAGTTATTTAAAATTCAGAGCCATTTCTTTTTTTTTCCTGTGGAACCGACTAAAACCACAGAATATATGTTTCTCTTTCTTTCTTTATATTAAAATTAATATCTTAACTTTCGAAGTTTTTCTACTGTGGGTAGGTCTTTATTTCTAATGTGATAATTATGAACACAGGTTCTTATTACATACTGATCAAAAGTGTCGATCTCAATTATCGTTTTTTTTGTAAAGGTACCTTTTTGCCCCGGTGTCCTAAAAGCAACAGTTTTGGCTTTCTTTTCCATATAGCAGTCACACATCATAAACCATTTTTCTGGCATGTCTACGTAAAATAGTATTTGTTCGTGGCATTACAGTTCAAAAATTTTTTTCATACAAAACATTAACAATTTATAACAAAAACAAGTTGTACAATTTAGTA
This sequence comes from Callimorpha dominula, assembly GCA_949752705.1. Classification (NCBI taxonomy): domain Eukaryota; kingdom Metazoa; phylum Arthropoda; class Insecta; order Lepidoptera; family Erebidae; genus Callimorpha; species Callimorpha dominula. Next base: position 25,391,793 of record OX456990.1, on the reverse strand, counting down.
CATGAAAGTGTACTCGGGAGCGAATGGGACACTGACACTTTGCGGAGGCAAGGGTCGACTGGCCAACATCTAATGCCGCATCCAGATGCTTGCCAAACCTCAACAAGCAGTCACAAATTCAAAAGTGTGGTTTGGCTTGCCACCGATCCGAACTCTGTCAGTTTTTGACGCCCAAATCAAAGGAAGCTTGCGGCAAGCGCTTGCCATGCATCCACATTTTTGTGTGTTGTAAGTATGCCTTGCGCGCTGGCGACAACCAGACGTGTGCGTCCGTACCGAATAACGATTGTTTCTGATAGGTACGCAATAATTACCAAAAAATGAGTAATTGGTCCATCCAGGAATCGGTACGGTTTTTATGAATTTTTAACATCCATCTTCTTTGCCGTATTTTTCTTTTTATTATAAAAACAAGAAAGTAATTACTGTAATGCCACGAACAAATACTATTTTACGTAGACATGCCAGAAAAATGGTTTATGATGTGTGACTGCTATATGGAAAAGAAAACCAAAACTGTTGCTTTTAGGACACCGGGGCAAAAAGGTACCTTTACAAAAAAAACGATAATTGAGATCGACACTTTTGATCAGTATGTAATAAGAACCTGTGTTCATAATTATCACATTAGAAATAAAGACCTACCCACAGTAGAAAAACTTCGAAAGTTAAGATATTAATTTTAATATAAAGAAAGAAAGAGAAACATATATTCTGTGGTTTTAGTCGGTTCCACAGGAAAAAAAAGAAATGGCTCTGAATTTTAAATAACTTGATGATGAATATAAAATAATATACAATTATTAATAGAAAAATCTAATATTAGATAAGTACCTTTCATATACATAGTGAGTAAGTAAGTAAGTAAGTGAGTGTAGAATGTTTGTATACTTTTACTCTTTAAGTGAGAGTGATAGTCTGGTCCCGTCATTTTTAGACTCGAAAACCTCTATGTATGAGAAATAGAGCATCTATAAGAGAGAGTCGTGGACCCTCAGTTATTTGTGTGCGTTAGGACCACGGGTGTACATCACAGAATTGAGCTGCTTTTCTACAGGAAGGTGGTACCTGTAGTGTACCTCAGTGTACCTTTAAGGAAATCCAGTGTACCTCTTTTGATAAAAAGATATAAAATAAAATATATACACCCGCCATTCTAACGTTAGGACTGCGGGTGTACATTTTTTTTCGTGTAGGAGATGCTTATTTCACTATTTTATTTTTGTTATTATGCGTACCTGCTGTGTACCTCAGTATGCCTTTAATGAAATTCAGTATACTTCTTTTGATAAAAGCATATAAAGTAAAATATGTACACCCGCAGTCCTAACGTTAGGACTGCGGGTGTACAATTTTTTTTCGTTTTGGACATGCTTATTTCACTTTTTTTTTCTTATTATGTGTACCTGCTGTGTACCTGTATATAATCCTCATGGGATGCGTGCGGTGACGATGACGAAAGTTTCATGCTTTTTGTTCACCCAAAAAGTACATATATATATATACAGTATACATATAGTTCATGGAAAGTATTCGGTGTCGATGATGCGAGTTCCATGATTTTCGTTCACCTAAAAAGTGCTCAACGCGCCTAAAGAAGTTTTCACTTCAAAATGTAATTCGCCATTTTGTGGTGGCGGCCATCTTGGATTTGAAATTCATCATAGTGTATAGTATTTTACTAATCAAGCCCTTTCATTTGATACCCATATTGAGGGAGTTGTGAAAAAATATGTATTCCACTATTTTGTAGCGGCGGCCATCCTGGACCGATTTTCATCAAACATAGCTAAAAAACACTCCAGACTAATTCACCTTTCAAACAAAACATGCCGCGGTGCACTACATATATAGATATATATATAGAAAGATATACTCTTTAGGCGTAGTAGCCATGTCCTGAATTTATTTTACCCTTTCTAATGCAAACCAGTTTTAATTGAATAAATCCATTTATAAAATTTCGTGTCTTTGCTGTTCGCCGTTGTGGAGTTCCACTATCCACCTCCTGACTCCATCATCAGATCAGCTCAATAGTACCAGATTATTGCATTGTTACTAAACTTACATAGGTATGCAACATTTTAGCTCAATCGCAAACCGGGAAGTGGGTCAAAATTTACATCTAAGATTTTATTACATTGTTAGTTAGTTTGTTTTTTCCTGGATTTCCTTGAGATTCCATCATCAGATCCTGACTTGATGATAATGTGACCACCTTGGGAGTATACCCTTTCGAACTAAACAATTTTTTTAATCGGTTCGCAATTGGCGAAAATATCGATGAACAAACACAAAAAAAAATACATACAGACGAACATAGAATCTCCTCCTTTTTGAAAGTCAGTTAAAAAGACAATCTATCACGAGAAACATGCTAATAACGCAGTTTGTTAATAAAAATTGTAGCAAAAGTGTTGTAAACCGATTTCGAGAAAAGGAGGTATTGAATGCGACCTGAATATTAACTATGTAATATTTTTGAAATTGAAAAATATTGTTATATGTTAATCTACTAGTGATAAGCAAATTCGTAAGATCTTGCAAGATGTTTTATATGTACCTATATTTGTACCCGAATATCTCAGAAAGTAATAAACCAATTGCATTTTCTTTTTTGAATTTGAAATCTTTCAATCTAGTAGTCAGCGCTAGTTTCATTAAAATCGGTTTAGTAGTTTGATAGATATGTTCCAAAATATATTGACGTCGGCTATTTTTTTAAACTTATCTGTACTTTAAACATTACAGTACGTACTGTACTTTAAATGTACCTGTACATTGTTCTTAGCTATGTTTGATAAAAATCGGTCCAGGATGGCCGCCGCCACAAAATGGCGGATTACATTTTTAAAGTGAAAACTTCTTTAGGCGCGTGGAGCACTTTTTGGGTGAACAAAAATCATGGAACTATGTAAACTGTGTATATATGTACATAGATAGATATACATTATTTTTATTAGAAATCCGTAAGATAGGTATTAATGTATGAAGTGAGCATCTAGTAGAAATAAAAATGGTCCTAGGACTTCTAGGCTAGAAGTGATCGTTATTACTAAAAGACAACTGTTGTATCTGTCTATGTAGGTATGGTTAGTCCCATTTTTTTGTTTTCATGTGTTGGGGGAGGAAACAAAATGCGGCCGAGCGTGAGAGGGAGGCGGTGAGACAAATTGCGTCAGCTTGTATCTGAGATGCGCCGTTGTCTTGATGTTTTGTAGTCGTATTTATCAACATTTTACCTCTTTTATATTTTTAAATACAGGTACACATAATAACAAACGAAATAATAGTGAAATAATCATCTCCTAACCGAAACAAAATCGTACACCCGCAGTACTAACGTTACGACTGCGGGTGTAGATATTTTACTTTATATCTTTTTATCAAAAGAAGTATACTGAATTTCATTAAAGGCATACTGAGATACACAGCAGGTACGCATAATAACAAAAATGAAATAGTGAAATAGGCATCTCCTAAACGAAAAAAGATGTACACCCGCAGTCTTAACGTTAGAATGGCGGGTGTGCATATTTTATTTTATATCTTTTTATCAAAAGAATTACACTGGATTTCCTTAAAGGTACACTGAGGTACACTACAGGTACCACCTTCCTGTAGAAAAGCAGCTCAATTCAGTGATGTACATCCGTGGTCCTAACGCACACAGTTATTTTTGCATGGAACTCTATAACTAAGACTGCTATTTATCTATAACTCTATAAGTGACAGTTGAGCATGTACGCATTAAGTGTGCGTACATGCACGTATGGGCCGGCCTGACCGGAGTGATATTATGGCCTCATGGAAAACCGGCAGTACAGCAATGCTACTTTTCGCCGCGTGAGTGAGGTTACCGGAGGCCCTAACCCTTCCCTCCCGCCCTCTCACCCCTATTCCCACCCTTCCCCACTCTCCCCCTCTCCCCTCTTCCCGATCTTCCCCGTCACCCCCCTCTTCCCCTACTCCCACTTTAAAGGCCGGAAACGCACTTGTGACAGTTGTGACTCTTGAGTTGCAGGTGCCCATGGACGGCTGTAGTCATTTACCATCAGGTGACTAGTCTGCTCGTTTGCCCCTTATACCATTAAAAAAGCATGTATAATGTATAATAACGGATTTTTTATAATAGATGTGTAAGATTTATTTTTTCTTTTTGTGAGTAAAATTTATATTATATAACATATACACTACTTATTACTAGTGAATTGCATGAGTACACAGAAATGAAAACAGTCAAGGAGGATCTCGAACACAGAGCAAGAGTATATAAGGACCGTTTAAAAGCTCACACAACACTCAAGCCGTTGCTAGTGTTAGTGTGAGCTTTTAAACGGTGTTATGTGAACCAGTAAATGAAAGAAGGCTCAAAAGGCAACACATATGGAACTTAGTTCATTGACAAATCCTATTTTAATAAGAGACAGTTTCCTCACTGGAGGAACAGTTCTCTCCTGTCAATAAAACAGGCTTGTACTCAATAATGTATCAGGACTTTAAGTTTAATATACTGCCATCTGTTGGGTGAAAGTAAGACTAGGTAACTTTTGCAGTGCTTAGGTAGTTATACCTAATTGTTTTTCCTACAATTTTCGAAAGATGGCATTGTTTACATTTTTTAATGAAACATTCTTATTCGGTACTTTTAATATTATTTAAGACTAGTTTCCAGTGAAATGGAGATTTCATTGAAACGAGTTAGCCGATTCTACGGAACAAGCAATCATTGTGTTTCTTCGGCTCCATGGCATACTTCGCCCACGTTAAATCCTATTATAACCTCGTATAATTTACTTTCGCTACCAGACAGACTTCTTTGTCGAGGGCATAACATGTTTCTATAGCGTCATATACCGCGGTCTTTAAAACGTTGGTGGACGATATACGTGAGGAAACGATAAAATTGTTCTTTTTCGTTTCTCGTCATGAGAAGTTTCCTTTGGTTTCTTTTAATACATTCTTATTGTTGGGCAAACATTGTACCTATTGTGATCGTATTTCGACTGATTCAAAGTAGATAAAGATAATTTTATTTGATTGCTTGCTTTATTGGTCATCCATTAATCATGTGATGTTTTTTTAGCATCTTTATAACCCCCACCCCAGGTGATACGTGGTGAGGTTTTAGGCTAACCCCACCCCCCTAGCCTAAACCACGTGTAATTTTTAAGTTCAAAATATATTAAAAAATTTCAGAATATTATCTTTAAATCAATATTAATAATTCGGTCAAGGAGTACGGTAGACTTGATTGAAACCTTACCTGAATAATAAAACATAAAAAAATAATGATTTCGAGTCGACAACATATATCCGCAAAATTCGGATTGTTAAGTATTTTGTTAAATTCTAATGATGCAAAATGGCAGTCGCCAAGCCACTCGGATGCCATCTTGAGTACGTTAAGGCCGATTCACACGTATATCTACCTACCTACATTTTGTAAAAGATTGTGTTTTATGAGTCACATTTCACCCGAGCAAAGCCGGGTTTTCATCTAGTACAGATATAAAAGCGCGTTCTACGAAAAAATAAATACACCTGATATATGATAGTGAAATACACGTGATTTTATCCGAACCCCCTCGCCCCCTTTCCAGCCTCACATGATTAATGGACAATCCCTTGGCTGTGTATTTACTATCCTACTAATATTATAAACGTGAAAGTTTCGTATGGATGTTTATTACTCTTTCACTTAAAAATTACTTAACTGATTGCGATGTAACTTAGATAGCTGGAGACATAATCCAGGTCTCCAGCTATCTAAGTTACATCGCAACACATAGGCTACTTTTTAATTTTCCCGCAATTTCCACAGCATTGGGACTTACGCGGGTGAAGCCGCGTTGCACAGCTAGTTATACGTATTTTGATCTAACAGCGGACATTTCGGACATGCAACACATAATATATTAAAAGTAAGATAAAAATCAGTGGTAGAATGCTCGCCCGCCACGCGGGCGGCCCGTGTTTGATTCCCGGCCGATGCAGATCTCCCTTTTTGTGTAAATTCTTCGGCGACCGACTAAAAAACGGAGGTTTTCAAGTCAACCCGTTTAACTTTTTTATGTATGACTTTTATGTATAACTTTACAAGGTCTACTTACAATAATTCTCTTTTATACTTCGAAGTGGGTCCCATTTAAATTTCAAATAACTATTTCCATCCTAAGGGTAGAAAAATAGGGGAAGAATGCTTGTTCTCCCATTGACTTTACACATGTGAACCGATTTTGTTGAAACCATAAACTTAGTATGTAATAGACGAACAGTCCCGTCATTTTCGTGAGACTAAAATTGAAATGTTTCTGTGTGCAAGTTTTACAGACGTGTGACTGTCTTTTAGTGTCGGCACATTGACGTCACCGCAATATCGATATAAAAAATTGGCAATATTTATATATCATTATGGATTGGTAGTATTTTGTATGTTTTGTTACTATGAGTTGTTGTGCTTTTGTTTGTTATTTTTTAATGACTTAAGTGAAGAAAGTACAATAGAATAATGATTGATATAACTTTCATCCTAATGTATTTTTAAAAATTTGTAGCGTTAATTGCCAGGTTTAATGTTGATTAAGTACGTAAAGTAAGCTTACGATATACTGTCTCTGGTGTAATTACAGATAAAAGTCCGCCATTTGCTGCTCTTACACACCCACGCTTCGACTACTATCACTACTACTATTAAACATTTCATGCAAGTAATACAATTAATACGCCTTTCTGTAGAAAGAGGTTGACCAGAAAGGATAGTAATGTTTTCTAAATGTAAAAAAAATCCATTTTCACTTAGACTCCTGTGCTCTACAGAGCAGTAAGCAGATATAAAATTACGAACTGTAGGGTTATTATCAAACCCAGCTCTAGATCGGATAGCGCTAAAAATGTCTCTAAATGGTAATGTGATAACTTGTATAGTGGTAAAAATTTTAGTCGATCCTTTTCTAAATAATTTAATTTTTTTAAGATCTCCTGGTACTTCACTTTCAGCTCAACTTCACCAAATGCATTCTCATGAGCATACATTATTTGGCAACCACATTAAGTAATCGTATCGCCACTTGTGAAATACTTACTATTGATTGATTCCGGTACCCGGTACACCGGTTACATATTGCAGCAGCCATCTTCGAGTAAGGAGGTAATATATATATAAGAAGGTGAAGACGAACTGAAAACCTGCCCCGTTTTTTGAAGTCGGTTAAACATAATGAAGTTGTGATGAATAATGAAATAATGAAGTGAAATGACCGCAACTTAATAGTTCTTTATATATATTCTACGAAAATAAACACTTTGAAAGTAGTATTGAACTTTTGGTATTTAGCTTTCAAACGTTTCTTTCTTAGGATTTTTCCTGTATGTTACACCACAATCTAACAGATAGTACGGCATTATTATTGTTTTTTATATTTACAAGTTAAAATATAGAAAGATTACGACGAAAACACCAAAATTAAAACGGGAATTTTTTTGACATTGAGACTATTTGAAACTAAATGTTTCAAAACCGGTCTCACTGTCAGATTTATTCTGTCTCTTTCTCACACCTAGGTTTCTGTATAAGGCTTACGTAGTAACTACTTAGTAATCTGTGATAAATCTAAGTATCTCACTCGCACACTATGTTCGTCTATTACGTTAGTATATTAAGTTTATGGTTGAAACTTAGCACACATTATGTAGCTCTAATGACACTCAACATGGCGGAGACCTGTAGTTGATTTGATGATTGATGCCAGTCGAGGGATTTCCTCAGCTTTACAGGAGCTAACTCGAGTCTTATTAATTCTTTTTTAATTTAATTTTTTAATTTATCTTATAGGTGTCAAACGAGCAGACGGGTCACCTGATGGTAAGTGACTACCTTCGCCCATGGACACCTGCATCTCAAGAGTCACAAGTGCGTTGCCTTTTAGATAGGAGTACGCTCTTTTCTTGAAGGTTTAAAGGTTGTATCGGTCCGGAAATACCGTTAAATATATGTTCTTTAAATATTTATAACAAATAACAATGAATAGTTAAAGTAGGTAATTATATTATACATAAGATTATTAAGTAAGAATTTAACTAGTACTAATAATATTTCTATTTTAGCCACAAAACCCTAAAAAATAAAAACTTAAAAAAAATATATATATATTATATACATATTTACAAGATTTGCCCGTTTAAAGCTATTAGTACTAATATGTATTCTGTGGTATTAGATAGATAATATTTATAAGTTTATTTTCCGCTTTTAAATTCTTTTCTTCTTTAGAGAAAAAAAGAAAGAAAACGCATTTATTTGGTGGATTCTAAAAATGTACTATACTGTAATCTATAACAAAAAATATGAAACACTAAAAAAATTTCAAACAGAAAATCCGTGTATATTAAAGGAAACCGTGAAAGAACAATAACATGTCTCGCGTTTGCACCAAAATAGTTGACCAGTTCAGTTCAATGCCAGACAGATGAGAATCCGGCGCTGATTTTAGCTGGAACCTTTAAATAAATATGTATAAAGTATACATATATTATTAATATTATAAAATAAATAAAATTTACCGGATAAAACACGTACAGAATGCCAAAAACAGTGTTAAATATATTTTGTGATTAAGAGTGAGTAATTGTAATCAATAAGCTCTTGTAAAGCTCTTCTAAATAAACTCTGAGTTTTATTGCTTCGCAAGATAATTTAGATAATTTTAACGACCGTTACTTGAAGGGTTACGATAAATCCTATATATATAAATTAATATTTATTTGTTCGTTCGTATTTCAGAGGCTGCCAAACTATTCGTCTTATTGCTAACTTCATCATCTTCTTGATGATACTTCCGGGGAAATTATAGGCGTAGTTAAAAAATCTGCTTAAAATGTTGTCATTGCTATTGTGCTAGGGTGTTATAGACCTATCAGAATCTTATGGCAAATAGGAAAATCAAAATTCGTAGTATCAGGGAAATTGGATTGATCTTTACTTTTTTTAAATAAGTATAAGTATTTAGTATTTATCAATAAGTAGTGTACTATAGTTGGTTTCTGAACATTATATACTTTCTTATCCCAGTAATATTATAAATGTGAAAGTTTGGATGGATGGATGGATGTTTGTTACTCTTTCACGCAACAACCACTGAACCAATTGCGATGAAACTTGGTATGTAGATAGCTGGAGACCTGGATTAACGCATAGGCTTTTTATCCTAATGTTCCTACGGCATCGGGACTTATGCGGGTGAAACAACGGGGCTAGTATTATATAAAGTATAAACCCTTACAAAATGCGATTTGTTATTATACTAAGATTTGTTTCTATGTCTTTTTGATAATAACAAAGTATGACACCATAACTCGTTAATTTTTATCCCGATATTCCCACGGGATTGGGACTTACGCAGGTGAAACCGCGGGGCGCTGCTAGCTATTTATAAACTCTCAGTGCTCCATAAAGTAGTAAAAGTATACGTAGGCTGTACTATTATGTATTCTGTGATGTAGGTAATATTATGACACCAACTGACAGCTGTCAGCTTGTTCATCGGTTGATGACCTAATAGATCCGGTTGGAGTTTGCAGCCACGTGATAATAGTGACAATATGAGCCCTTTTAATTAATTTTATCAAATTTATTATAGATTTTTAAATGAAATAAATATGGTTAAATAGGATTTAAGACATGACAATTATTCATTTAGTTGTAACGTAACATAAACCTACCCATAAACACCACAAAACATGAACGTAAATTCAGCGAGTATTACCGCGTGGAATATTTAGTATTTTGAAGTTTGATCTCGTATAATTCCTTTATATGGTTGTGATAAGCAGTTAATAAAACCAAGTCTTAATTTGAAACGATTTTGAGTTATATCTTCACATTAATTGCATGAAGTAACACAGTTGTTGAGAAGATGGGAAAGTGCTATCGACATTTGGAGCACGTAGCCAGATATTCCTATAGGTTATGTAAGTGTACGTGTGCGCATTATAGTACCCACTACTTGTGATGTAAGGTCTTAGGTAGTACATTTTTGTTAGAATGTGACTCGCCCGAATTTTAAAACAATTCCACTTGTTTATTCAGTTCTACTAGCGTTTTGTTTTATTTCTGATAAATTGGGGAGAGTTTGAAGTTGACAACGCGTGAATGATATGCGAGGCGAGCGTTTAGATACAGGCCAGTGGACACTTTTTTTACGTTTAACGATCATTGTAAGTTAAGCAAAACAAATTATATTCTTGGTTATATTTTAACAGATAATTTTAAGTGTGCGATTCTGTACCTAAACAATATAATATAAAGTTTTTTAATCGACCTCTATTAATTGTTGATTGATTTCTCCTAGATTTATGAGCCATCCTGAGTATTTCATTTTAGTCTATTGTTACGGTTCTGAAAATCTGATTATCATAAAGAGATTCTTTTGTTGGATAACAATGTTCCAAAATGTATATATGTAGGTATCTTTCAATGGGCTTTTACCGAAACAATTTCGGTAGGAAGTATTAGGTAGCAAGCGCCTGGTGGACATACGTTCTTCCCACAGACAGTGGCGTAGCAATAGGGTGGCAGAGCGGGCAAAATGCCACAGGCCCCGGCTCAAGGGGGCCCCGGGCGCCAAAGGTCCTGAACACAGGAAGCACTAATAAAATAATGACCTAATGAATTAGGGACGGGCCTCAAATGGTACAGTTACGCCACTGCCCACAGAAAACTGCGATTAATCAATATTGCTGATGTAATGTTGTATATCTGCTGGGAACTATCTTCGTTGGCCCTTCGTAGAGAGGAAAATGTGCAAGTCCACCATCGGTGTTTATTTATAGGTACAGTAACCGGTCATGTCATCATAGGTAGGCCGTATCCTCTTTTGACAACGTTGTCTTTGTAAAAAAACATATAATTATGGTACTTTGATGCTGCAAAGGAAAACAGTATAAAGAATCTCTTTGACTATTCATTCCAGCAACAATGTTAACGGGTCAGTTCCCAATCGTTTATTGATTCAGGGAATTCATTCAATCACGTTCTTACGGTGGCTCTTTGCCAATAACGGGCGACTTGTTTCAGGCCACGATGTCGACAGTTGTTATAATCAAAGATTACATAGGCATTCCGAGTCGTTGATTTCTCACCCCATAAGTAGAAAAAAATAGGAAAAATATTACACTCTGAATTCGATAGAGGATAATTTTATTCTCCTTTTGACGTTACACTTCAGATACTCGGCGGATGGGGCTACACTGAAAAAAGTGTTAGCACAACGAAAAATGCTGACCGCGAGTTGATTTATTTTATTTACGCCATCTCTGGAATCTGCTCGATGTTAGTTGTATATTAATTATCAATATATTAGTTCGGGCAACTTTCACAGATAGCGCAATTTTTATTTAGAGTTTTACAACATTTACTATAATACGTTGATACAATTGATTCAATCCATTAAATATAATTATGTATAGCGAAAGAAACCTTGTTCTAACGGGTGTCCCACGACACGGCTAATCGGCATTTCTTAGTTTGATTCACATCGGTACTTGTACTCCAAAATCGGTAACCTTTTGATAGTGTCTCTATACTTATAGAGACACTATCACTCTATTTTACAAAAGGCTTTGGAACATTCTCTGAAAACTATAGACATTCTAAGCTTTTGCGACAGCTATTAATTATTTAATAATTATATAGGAAAACTAGTGATATCAAATATGTTTATTGAAGTTGGGGCAGTTTTTTGAGTGATTGAAGTCAATTTATAATACATGCGAAACTTGCCTTGCAATTTTCTCGTTTATCTTGATATGTTCAGAACAGAAAAAGGGGAACCAAACCTCATCAAACTTAATTTGATAATATTATTTATTAAATAGATAGATTTAATAAAAGAAAAAATCTACATCACTAATGGCAAATTAGGTACTTAAGTAGCTAAAAAGTTACCTAACTAATTTGACATTAGTGGTTTAGATTGCATAAGTGTTACGGTCAAGTAGGTGTACTGAAATCACTCTCGAAAGTTAATAAAAGAAATTGTGAAGTTAGATGATACACTCCATTATAATTGACCTTGAAATGGCTTTGTAAGATGGCGTCTAAAACTAATTTGTTGCAGTATGTATATGATTTGGACTTGATTGCAATAGAATTCGTATATCTACTATACTACATGTAGGTACGTATTTATAAACATTTGTTACACTCCCACAAGTCATCAGAAACTCGATATATTTTTTCCGAAATTTTGTAACTGGACACTTCACGTATTATTGAAGACACACCAAGTATTATTGAAGGATGTTTATTCAATTTTTACGGCAGGTGTTTCCCGTTCATACAGTACTGATTCTGATATCGATTGTTTGATTCTTCGATTAAAATTATAGGTGAAGATGTGTTAGAGGAGCCCTCAATTCAAAATACCGATCTCGAACGAGATGATGGTAGTTACCATAGAAATGTGAATATGTAGTTAGAAATGCCATCAGCTGTATTCTTTTCCAAATCACGTGTCGCCAGCCGCACACGATTAGACGTTAATCATTATTTTACACACATACACTAATACTACACTAATTCGTCACAGAATATTTATAAAATATATTATGAATCTTAAACAGCATTTATCATGGTACTAAATACACCCTTACCGTGATCAGTATAAGGTAGTGTTTCGTTTATATGCTTGCCGTAACGTCCGAGACGAGAGTGTGCATCTTAACATTTACCAAATATTTTCGTGCAAATATTCCTGTAACCAATATAGTTCATTGCGTGCTCTTGTAGTTCCAATATAGTTATTACTCAAATATGATACGCAATGTATCACATTTTAGATTTTAGGAGATTAGATCATAGCGGTTTTCTCTCTTAAATTACAAAATACTTTATAAATTGTTGTCAATATTACTTAAAAACAAAAATTTTTGAACTCACCGACGAAACGATGTTAAAAACATCATTTCGTCCAAAGATTTTTGAACTCAAAATCTTTGGACACACTGCAATCCTTTCCAGCTTCTTTTTTGATCCATAATTAGCGCGCAACTCAGCAGTTCTGAGGTAGTTAATGTCCATTGTATGTTTTTTACTTCCTCTTATTCAACATGTATCTGAAATCTGGTGCACTATTACTAAGTACTAACTATAAAACTATTAAGCGATCAAATTAACTTTGTTGAGGTTTGGTTCCTCTTTTTGTGTTCTGATCATATCAAGATGCACGAGAAAATTCCAAGACAAGTATTATACATTGACTTCGATCGCTCAAAAAAGTGTCCCAACTTCAGTAAACATATTTAGTACTAGAAGCGTACTAACTCACCCGCGTAAGTCCTGATCCCGTGGGAATATCGGGATAAAAAGTAGCGTATATTAACATATATCATAACATATATATATATATATCCAGGTCTCCAGCTATCTACATACCAAGTTTCATCGTAATCGGTTCAGTAGTTTTGGCGTGAAAGGGTAACAAACATACATACATACATACATCTATACATCCTCACAAACTTTCAAGTCAGTTTATAATATTAGTAGGATTAGTAGGATTTATATTAAGGTTCAATGTATTAAGAATTTGTTATGAAATATATAAAGGCTTTCTATGATTGCACATCTATTAATAAGCAAGCTACGCGGCTATGAACGACGAAATAGGTATGAACACGTGGATATCCTGTTTCTCAAAATTTGTATACTTATTTTCCTACTACTGCTAATTCATTTCGTAATTGTAAATCCCGTTACCAGTTTTTCCACCTAAATTTGGGAGAAAACCGTAAAATTTATTTACTTTTATATATTGTTTTTCATTTAATTGGCAACACTAAGGCCTCGGTAACGAAGTCAGTGGGAGCGGGGCGGCAACGCTGTACCCGGTCTCGAAGCCAGCGGGCAGACCGAGCGGCGTAGTGTTGTGTTACGAGAAATTAGTATCTTTGTCTTTGCTGTTCCATATTGGTGTTCTATCAAAAATCATTGTAATATTTTGCTGCAACACGTCGGCGGGCATTTTGAAACTTCAGTCGAAATAATCAAAAGAATACTACAACTCAACACTACGTCAATGCAGACGCGCGGGCACCGCTAGATTGGTACGCCTCTGTCCGCGCCGCCGCCGCCCCGCTCCCGCTGACTTCGTGTCCGAGGCCTAAGTGTTTCATCTATAATAATGGATTAGAATATAAGCGTCATGGCGACTATTATAGTGTTCAAGTGTTAAAAGCCCGTCGTTTTGTCAGATATTGAGACCTGGTATTGTGTCACCTGAGTACCGGTATGGTAAAGTGGTTACAAACTGCTCCGTGGTTACAAATATTTTTTGTACAAACGGAGCATTATATAATTAACGTAATGCTCCGTTTATACAAAAATATATAATTATAACTATGTACCTAAGTGTGTGTTTAATAAATGTATTTTCTTTCTATGCTTATGTTCCAACTAAGCGGTTTAAACTGCCGTGTTGTGATCCTTACTTCAAAGCCCAGCCAGTCCAATTTTTTTTTTCTCATTAATACTGTTAGTACCACTAACATAGACATAGCAATAGACTCACCACCTATTATACTACAAAGGAGGCAAACTAGTATATGAACTGCCTGATAGTCAGCAGTTACCGAAGCCTATCAATGTTTGCAACAACAGGAGTGCAAGGTACGTCTTGCTTATGCATGTGTGTATTAAACAATGTTATTACATTCTATCATGAACTATACCCAAAAACATCAAAACTTTTAAAGCAGTAACAAAAATATACCAATACCTACTCTATTTTATCATCATTAAGGTTCGGATTGCTAAAAACAATTTAGTGAAGTGGGTTATTTTTCGTTATCCACAGTGACCGTCTCTGTGTTTATCTCCATGGACAAAGGGTCAGAAGCTTTACAACTTTTAGGTTCGCTTATATTTATGGAGTAGCTCCTGTTATTTAATAGAAGGTGGATTTTATATGGCCCAGGAGAGTTCGAGGCTACCTGACTTATGGATGTAGGGAAAATGATATATGAGTAAAGTAATGAGTATACAAGCGAATAATAGGTTCCCAAAGGCAATATGTACGTAAACAAGTTATTCTTTTATGGCTTAAAGGAAAATATTGTCTTTGCTAGGTAGTTGGCCTGGAGCAAAATGTCAAACAAAACAAACAATCCAATAAACCAATACGGTTAAAAAAAAGTAAAAAGTAGATAATAAATACTGATAGTTTTTTTTACCTCCAGTGATACTCATAATATTACAAAGATGCGTTACGTACCTACATGTACTACTATTATGTAGGTACTAACTGGTACCCGCGACTTCGTCTGCGAAGAATCTTTTGAGAAGAACTAAGTTACTTTTGGTCTAGTGGTTAGTGACTACTGAGCTAGAGGTCGTGGATTCGATTCCCACCCAGGACTAATAATTTTATTCCAAATGTAAACCTACTTTCACTTTCCCTTGCTTGCAAATCGGTCGGATTTTTGGATTACGGGGAATTAATCCACGTTTTCCATTTGCTGTTCCTTTCATATTTATTACTCAAAAAGATCACCTTCAACATGTGACATGCTTTTGGTCGTTGGATTGTCCCACAATTTCATTTCTTGAATTTTATATCGCTAAACTTGACAAATGATCCGTCTCCCATATAAACTTTGATTTCCTATTTTGGCACCCTCAATGCTTATTATACAAAAAGTAGCCTATATATGGCCTTTTCCAAGGCTTTGTGTATATCTATAAGTACCTAAATTCATCCAAATAACTTAATAAATAACTTACATGATGGATCTTCTATACTTTCAAATTTTGATCCCCTATTTTGCTACCCTAAAGGTCTATTTGCGCGATACGATAAGTAGCCTATATCTTTCTCCAAGGTTTGGATATCTCTGTACTAAATATCAACCAAAATAAAATTGACCAATGGATGGTCTCCCATACAAACTTAGATCTCCTATTTTGCCACATTCGAGGTTAATTTTTAAACAAAAAGCCTCTATTCTTTCAAAAGGCATAATGTATCTCCTTGCCAAATTTCATTATGATCCGTTCAGCCGTTTAGTCGTAAAAAGGTAATAAACAAACAGAGTTACTTTCGCATTTATAGTATTAGTATGGATATTCATTATTGACATATTCTATAAACTTATTTATTTGGCAATGAGCAAGAAACAGTTTGAGATATAATATTTATAACAACAAATTTATATTGCCTTAAAAAAGGAACAGCATTGTTATGAAAAAATGAGTATTCGCATGTGCGTGTGGCACAGACGTCTGCCCTCTCGTGTCTGTCCGTTTGGGTAAGCACACAGCACACTTAGGCATATTTCTCCACCCACACCACACCGTACGACGCCGCGCTGACCCCCCCAGACTCGCGCGGCTGCACAACGCTCATTGTGTACGGCGAGGTTCTTGGCAAGTTTCTTACTCGCATTAATTTCAATTTCACATTTTGTTATGATTCCGTAAATGTTACATCAGGATAGCTCTAATATTTTGTCTCTTGTCGCAAACTTATAAAACATTCACATATTTCCCTACCAATTTTCATCCCCTATTCCTTATTGTTATTTTACACCCTTGAGGGTAAAACTTTTGCAACCTTTGAATGTCATATTTATTTATATCGAATCAACAGCCTAAAACATAAGCTTCAAGGTTCTAGCTCTAAATATGACGGTACTTCCATACAACTTTTCATCCTCTCTTCCATCCATTCTTTTTCGCATTAAAAAATTGCTTATGTCCTTTCTCAGGTTCTAGACTATCTGTGTACCAAATTTCATTGAAATCTGTTCAGTAGTTTTGTCGTGAAAGGGCGACAGACAGAGAGATAGACAGAGTTACTTTCGCATTCATAATATTAGTAAAGATTTTGTGGTTACGGCAAGGTAAGAATTCAGAAATACCTACGAAACTTTAAGTTAATTGAATAAAGAAATTTTGTTATGTTTACAAATTAAAGCAAACAAACAATGATGATAATAAATGATATGGTCCCGTGCGTCAAATTTAATAGGGAAAACTATAATATGATTAATATCCGCACCATTTTTACGAATATACTGTGTGGAATGTGTGAAGTTATTATCATTATTGTTATTATTATACATATACTTACAACAACTAAAAATATAATACTATGTAATTTATTATATTTTATATGATGGGCAACACATTCAACACTGGTTCTGACACTGTGTACCTACGTGTTTTTATTCTGTAAATTATATGTATTTTATTATTTATATGTATGTATGTATATATGTACGCACACTTTATATATATTTTATTGAAAGGTTCCAGTTGAAAATCAGCGCCCGATTCTTATCTGGCACCAAGCTGAACTGGACACCTATTTTGGTGCTAACGCGAGACACGTTATTGTTCCTCCACTGTTTCTTTTGATGTACCTACTTACTGTATTTAATTCCCGATTTCAATTTTTTTTTTTTTATAGATATACTTATAGATATAGATATAGGTATATTAATTGATATAACTGGTATCTCAGCACCAAAATAAACGGATTTTCTTTCTTCTTTCTTTCTTTCTTTATATGTATTGTAATAAAATGATCAAAGTAACGTACCTGTAAGTTAACTGATCATTATTGTACGCAGTTAAGGCCTCGTCTGTGATGGTTTTGTAGTCTACGTACTATTCGTATCAACAAACACGCGTTTAAAAAATTTTGAAAATATGTAGTTGCCACCCTGCCCGCTATGGCAACACTAACAGATAAACGTCTCTTCATTATGTCTTTCGTGTTTAAACAAACAGCGTTTTTTCTCCGTTAGAAAACATATAGATAATATGTATTATAAGTTTATATGTACATTATTATGGTATATACAAGATTCGTTCATAAAAAAATAGTGTTACACGAACACGTTATACGACTGAGAATCTTATAATTAGTTAAAAATATTTTCTAAACCCACATGGTTTTTTCACGGGATGTCACGGAATCTTATGGAAACTAAACGAATCGCACCGTGTCGTCCAGCGGCGTCCTTCAACTAACAGAATTGCGGATATACGCACTTACGCAGTCTCTCACACTTCAACTACAGATAAGATAATAGTTACTTCGTAAAGTGTTTAATATACTACGTGTAGCCTCACCGAAATGACTTTCTTTTCATGAAAATATTTATACTAAGTTACCAATATTAATATGTTAAAATCTGAATATTCCTTAAATACATAAGAAAACATTTTTATAAACTGCTGCTACTACTAAGTTTTAGACCCGAATAAATGATCAGCCATTCTTTAATTTTCAATGACTCGAATATAAAATTTAAAGGTATTAAAATTTCAAAATACACAATGCCACTAATACCTATTCACGTCTACTAGCTCTCCTACCAACCTGCAATGTGGCAAATCGAAAACCCACAGGGAAATAAGACTCCCGAATGTGAATGAGATGTCCCCAACTGTAAGATGTCCGTCAGTAAGCCGTTAGACACAAACCATATAATGCGATTCAAATAAGAATAGAAACGTCAATGATCTTAATCTGTCAACTGTCACTTGGAATGTATGGTTTGCATAGAAAACTATTTTGAAATAAAATATGTTATAAGGAGTAAGTTAGGCTACTCAAAAGAAGGGAAAGCCTAATGGGGCTAATTTATAATTTCAGTGACGTTTATTTGATTTCAATAAAAGGTTGCTAAGATCTTCGTGTTGGTTAACTCAATTAATATTGGAAAACGTACACTTTGAACAACATCAACATTCTGTATGGTTGAATTATTATACCCACTGAATGGTAGGCGAGAAGGAGCGAGAAAGTTATATAGCCCCCGAACGCCAAAGGAGGAGCTGAAGTAGTCGTCATGGCCGAATTCGGCCGAGAATTATCATCATCGTTATGCTAGCGATAATATACCTGGTGTTATATAAATGTTACATGTGGTAATATACCCACGTGGTATTCGTGGTATATATATTTTCTATTAAACCTATTTACATTAAAAAAAACGAAGGTATTTTAAAGACTGACCTTAAAAATATGTTCATTTATAATGTTTTAGCAGCTTAAATTACGGATAATTATGATAACTATATTTCAAAGGTAACAGCTCTGAGGATAAAAGTACAGATCACGTGTCATTTTTTATTCAGTATGAATTGTATTTAATAAAATACATTTTTAAAACGCCTCCTAACAGCCTTCTTAAGTAAGCAATCTTGAAACTAATTGAATCAACCATCCATCATTAATTCTGACCTAAAAAACGAACCACGTCTCCGTTTAACTGATAACTAAAATTAATCACAGCTGCTCACTGAGTTTCTTAATACATCAATCTTGTGCCGATCCGACTGTCAATACACTAACTGGAGTTAGTGGCCTCCGACTTGGAAATAAGGAGAGGAAATGTAGTTTCTCAAAAGATATCTGTAACAGGATATGTACAATGCCATAGACATTTAATGACATTTCCTATTAGTAGCTTTGGGATGTTTAATGCTGTACACAGTCTTAGCCAAAAGACGTCCACGTAATTTGTCTTTTAAAAAATGTGTTGGTAAAGAGTTGTCAAGAACTTAATGATTAACTTCTAGATGACCAGATTTAAATAAGACCGGATATTCACTTATGATAGATTTATTGTTTTTCA